>CM056581.1:43815000-46215000 GCA_029721435.1 Gymnothorax reevesii | reverse complement strand
CACACACACAAACACGCACTAAGGCACATGCACATGCATGCATACACACGCTCTCCTATGCAAAAACATGCAAACAAACACACACTCACATAGACACGCACGCATGCACGCACACACACACACACACGCACCACAATTAACTGCAAGCCTCATAGAATGAGAAAATTTTGAATCTCTTTTAGCATGTGCACACAGTTATGAACCTCAAGTGAAGGCTTGTTCTAGAGAGCACCACCACAGTACCTGAGGACACCCTTAGCAGAGACGGATCTCAATTCGGGTAAAGCTAGACAACCTCTGCCTGATGACTGAAGGGGCCTTATCATCAGTGAGCAAGTTAGGAATATACTAAGGAGCAAAACTATTACTGTACGTGCTTCATGGGTTATAAGCAGGAGTTTAAGAGTGATTCTGTATTGTACTGGGAGCCAATGAAGTGATATCAGCACCAGAGTAATTTAATGGTTAATTCTAGCTGTATGTGTAAGGACTGTGGCTGCTGCAGTTTGAGTGAGCCAGAGCCATTCCACTGACTGTTTGGATAATCGTACAAATAGAGCATTAGTTATCTGCTTGAGATGAGTGATGAACTAGTTTCTGAGAGTCAGTTTGAGATACAAATGCTTTCAGTTTTTATATATTTTCAATGGATAAAATGCAGTTCTGATGATACTACTGAGATTATCAAAGTTGAGGTCGATGTCCAAAAAAATGCCCAGGTTTCTGGCCTGCCTAGGGTATTTCAGAGATAGCAGTGCCAAGTGGGAGTATATTTTTGTTTTACACTTTTTGGACCCACTATGAGGCCTCAAGGCTGTGTGTCATCGCAAGATAGAGCATCAGGGCCAGACATTGGGGAAGAAAAATGAGAAGGGTGATCTTTTTTGAAATTAGTATTTCAAGAAAAAAGTCAAACTGCAGAGAATTAAGTGGAAATTTTGCCTTTATTCTCAAAACGGTAGTTCGACTTCTGGCTTAATCTCAACATTAACATGATTCTTGAAATAAAAAAAAAAGTTCTTTCGATTTTTTCTTTTGCCGTGCAATAAGGAAGTATTTTTCTCAACATTTCAATTTTATTCTTGAAATTTCGAGTTTACTCTTGAAATGAAAACATTTTAAAAAAATCCTTCTCCTTATCCCCCTCTTAAATTTTTTTCTTTATGGCTGGCCCTTATGTCACTGGCATATGAATAGTGAGACATAAGTTTCTTTCTGATGATACCAAGCTGAAGCACAGATAAATTGAGGAGAATTGAGCTAAGATCTGACTAATTTGGAATTCGAGAAAAATTTTGTTTCTGTGCACTTAAAACCATCAATTGAAATATAAGCTCCTGTCCTTTAAGTATAATGACAACCATGACAATAATGACAATGACAAACAGTAGCTGCTAAGCCAACTGAAGCGCAAAGCCTTAGAAATAAAATGTCAATCATTTCTGTCAAAGACAGCAGTGATAGAGCAATATTAAAATGGAAGTTCGGTGAGTTACTGTTTGATCTTGATCCTGACCGGTCACATTCAACACCCACACAGCCTCCTTCAACCCAAAGCCGTATAGCCATATAACGTCTATGCATGGCTCTGCTTCAGGCTTGATTAACAGGTTCTGTTAACTGTGGAGCAAGCTGGCAGTTCAGACTGAGACCTATATTTCATTGCTAATTGCAGCTGAGCTATGTAGCTAGCATATGCAATCGCGTATTACCGTTCTCTTCAAACTGTATGGCCATCTTGCTAACTAGCTTACGGTATTTAGGGAAAATCTTTGTAAATAATCGCCGTAGTTTAGCGACATCATTTGGTTTTTGCCCTAACCTCACAAGCAAAACGTCCCAGATACCTGAATACCAGATACCAAACGCATGAAAGCGCTGCACATTTTAACACATAACATTTTCAAAACATGCTGTCATCACTAGCTATTGCTAAACAAGCATAAGACGTGGTTGCCTTTCAGACGTTACGAAATATAGTAACACTGAAAGTGGAAAAAACTTTTTTTTTTTCACCTGGCTGCAACATTCATGGTTGAAAAAAATATTTATTTTTTTCGCCTGGCAGCAACATTCTGGCAGCAACATTCATGGATGAAAAAAAATATTTTTTTTTTACACCTGGCAGCAACATTCGTGATTAAAAAAAAAAAGAAAAAAAAAAAGTTTCACCTGGTGGCGAAATATGGTGGCACATTACGCATGCCTCACATCTGCAGGTACTTATCCTTGTGTATGTTGGTATATAGGTAGGCATGGCACAGAGACATGACATAATTAGTAATACAATGTCTTGAAGAAAAGTTTATGTTCAGAAAGGAATGTTTTGATATTCATGTTGCCATTGAGTCATCTCTGTCTTCATGCACATCTAAGTGATTATTGTTGTACATTGATTTTTGTACTTAGCAAAGGAGGAGTAAATCTTGAACCATGGTTTTCAATGCTGGGACCCAAGCAATGAACAATTTTCTTTAGAACTATCTGAGAGCAGCCTGATTTTGGTAATCAGGGGTTTTGTCATTAGGTGATCGGCACATCTTGTGTGTTAGCGCTGAGTAAGAACAGAAATGTGCACCTCATTCTGGCCCAAGGCATGCAATTTGAAACCACCAGTGTATTAATACACTGAATTGACGAAAGAATGGGGAAATCTGCTCATCCAACGTCTCATTCCAAAATTTTGGGCATTAAGGAGTTGGTCCCCCATTTGCTGCTACGACAGACTCTTCTGGGAAGCCTTTCCCACTAGATGTTAAAGCATCGCTGGATATTTGTAACCATTCCGTCCTCAACAGCATTTAAAAGTTTGCTTAGGGATGGCAGAAAACCACATATACACCTCATTCTGAGCGCTGCAGTAATGTTGTGTCAAGAAAAGGCCTTCCCCCAACAGCTCAAAGCATAATAATCTCGTATGTGATTGATTGATTGATTGATACAGCATTAAGATTTTCCTTCAGCAGAATTAAGAGGTCTAGCCTTAATGAAAAAGATGCCCAGACCAAATAGTCACCACGAACATTTGGCAACATACCGTAAAATGGGGTAATAAGAGACATTTTTGAGATATTTTTTTATGATTCCTCCCAAAGCATCCTGGCCAAGTATGTGTCAAATCTGTTTATTGCTGTCAATCATAAAAGAACAATGGTATCATATCCAACTCACTTTGCAGTTTTCAAGTACCTACCAAGGTAGCATAAAAATAATGTATCATGACAGGGAGTGTCGAAAAAAAATTTGAATTTGCGTTTGAAAACTTTACAAGAAAGTTGTCCCTTGTTACGTCCCTTATTACCCCAATTTATGGTACTGTACTTCTCTTCCATAAGAAAGGAGTGCTGTTGATTGATCCTCATTATTCATTATGTTTGACCATACACCGTCCAATATGTTGGGTGTGTATCAAGCAATGAGAAAAGAAATAAAGGTAGCGTGCATTCTATTTTACAGAAGTTTTCCATTCCTGAAACTAATCCCTGCTGGTTACTGGTGGTTTCCTGCACATGCAGTTCCAGTGAGATGGCTTTCAGGAGATGGCAACTGGATCTTTTGTTTTCCAGTCACTGGGTGCTCAAGAAGTGCAAATAAGCTGTGGGGGGGAAAAAAAACTCTCCCCTATTGGCAGCAATAAGCTGTGGGAAAAATAAAATTCTATTTTTTTTTTCATTGGCAGCAATAAGCTTCCGTACTTTTTAATAATCAAGTAGAAAAAAAAATGGAGTCACTCCATTTTGTGGAAAAAATGACGGAATTACCTAATTTACAGTTCTAAATGAAATACCAGCACAAATTTAAATATGCAAATTAGTCTGCTGGTAAATGAGAGTGTTTTCCGGCCTAAACGAGGTGTTGGACTTGGCTAATTGAGACGAAGCATAGCAGCAACAAGAGAGCTGGCAATTAAAACAATGGAGAGGATTCTGAAATTCCTCTAAGAAGAAAATTCAACACGGAAAGTGGCAATGTTGGTTGTTTCCTGTCAGCTGTGTCTAAAATTTGGAGCAAGTACAAACAAAATGTGAAGGTAATTAAAGTAAAACATATGGGTAGACGAAAGAAGTCAAAGCATCAAGACAGAAAACTCAAAGTGATATGCCATGAAAATGGAAAATTCACAACAAAACAAATGGGAAGACACAGGGGTCAGTGTTTGTGACAGAATTACAAGAAATCAGCAGAATGAAATGATATTTAAATACAGAAAACTCCAGCGAAAACCAGCACTGACACCTATACACCTAAACAGAAGAAAGCAAGGTTAAAGAGTGTGGATGGTGGGATGAAAGGGATATTTGGTGATAAATCATAAATCTGCATTGGTCAAGGCTGGAACTTCTGTCTGGTGTCACTCCAATGAAACATTTTAAGATGACTCCTTGAAGAAAACAAGCAAATTTCCCTATTCATTTTTGATTTTGGGGTTGCATGTCAGGGAAAGGACCAGGGGAGATGGAAATCATTACCTTAACATTCAGTGCGTTGGTGTTGGAAATTTTGGACCATTTTCTGATTCTATCAATAGAAAATAGCTTTGGTGATGATGAATCCATTTTCCAGGATGGCAAAGCATCTTGCCACAGAACAAGGAGTGTAAAAGCCTTTCTTCAGGAATGGCATATCAACTCAATGAACTGACCAGCAAACATTCTGCACCTCAATCCAATTGAAAAGAATGTTTTTTAGGGTATAGGCAAATTAACCCTCAGTGTTATGATTCTGCCATTTCTGCCTTGACCATGTTCATGCCTTGCCTATTCTGGCTGCCTTTAGTGTTTTTGACCATTGCTCATGTCGGACTATTCTTTGTATCATGTATTGTGTATTGGTTACTCTGATTTGTCATGTTTTATCTTTGTTTACTTTTCCATGTTTTACATTTTGCCATAGTATCAGTGTCGTACGGGAGTATGGTGTTGTACGGGACAAAGTCTAAAATTCTCGCTTTTTTACCCTGTTCAATTTAGTAGCTTGATTCCTTATTCGACAGTATGCATTTCTTTCACTAACAGAACCAGAGGTGATATAATTTCTTTTCATCTTATCTCTTATTGCCATTAAATTCTTTAACTCTATATCAATCTAGGGAGCACCTTTAGGTTTTACAGTGAACTTTCGAAGTGGGGCGTGTCTCTTAGCAATAGGCTTAAATAGATCCATGAATATATTTAAAGATTTCTCAGCTTCCGGTTCATCACATACTGTAGACCATTGAACATTTTTAACATCATCTGAAAATGCATCGAGGTTAAAATGCCTATACGATCTAGCACAGACTATCTTTGACTTGGTTTTAGGGATTTTAGTCTTTCTGGATGCAACAATAAGATTGTGGCCGCTGAAACCAACTAACAAGGACACTACCTTGGAGCACATATCTGGTGAGTTTTAAGACAACCCTTGTTGGTATGGAAACTGTTTGATATAGATTGCAAGTGTTGGTCATAAGGAGTAACCTTTTCTTAATATGACAGTTCTCATCAAGCCAATTTACATTAAAATCACCCAGACAGTAAATCTCTCTATTTTCATCAGCAACCGTATCAGACATGGTACGCATTTCGTTAAGATATTCTATTTTGGATTTAGGTGGTCTGTAGCAGCATCCTACCAATATTGGACTAGAGTGGGGTAGATGCACCTGCAACCATAGTGCCTCAATGGGATCCTTCATTAGATCTGTTCTTAATTTTACAGGCATATGATCTTTTACATAGATTGTGGCAATGAAGTGGCAATGAAACTGATGAAAGGCTGTTTGTTGTTGGGATGAAAGTGGTGGGAAATAGAAATTGTGTATTCAGTGATACCCATAATCATTTTGTCGGGAAATTTGTCAAAAATGGAACTGGGGACGTAAAGGATTGCAGAGTATGTAGAAGTGGAATTGTGATAATTGAATGCAGGATTATGAAACAAGAGAAAAGCATTTAAAATAAAATAATTTGATTTTTCTCAAATGACATGTCTTAAAATGTATCAGCGGCCAACTAAATAGGGTGCTATTGGAGGAGTCGCTTATTCCATTAAAGTTGATTCTTTTTTGGCAGTAGAGGGAGTTTGCGCAGATGGGCGCATAACGAGACGGGAAGGAGCAAGACAGCATGGTGGTTTTGCTTCAATTCGAAAAAGTTACTGAACAGAATATTTTTGAACTACGTGAGTTATATGGTGAGGGCTTATGAGAGGGTACCACTACACTGCTTCTGGGGCCAAGAATATTACTGCAGTTTGTAGGGAGAGGACATTTAGGTGGATTTTTGGCATTCATTGCAAAGGTCATTAATTGCACAAAAGAAATTGAATCGAAGACGGAAGGGATTATGATGGTGGTTCATGGAGAGAGAGAATTTCTTGGAATTATGGAGGTGAAGGGAGAAATCCAAGAAATTTTAGAAAAAGGTTTTGGCGAGAGCCAAATGCAAATTAATTAGTTGTGTAGGCTACAGTCATGTTTCGAGTAAGTTGGGCACTAGGGAAATAGAAAAAAAATTGTAGTTGGAAAAGGGAACTGTGGATTAGTTTGTGTGTGTGTGTGTGTGTGTGTGTGTGTGTATCGTCAGCCTATTAAAATAATGGCCTAAGTCATTTTTTTCAAGTTTTTGGGAAAACAAAAAAAAAACCCCACCAAATGCAGAGCAAGAGATGATTCAGGCCAAAAACAAATTTTTGTCAAAAAATGACTTAGGCCATTATTTTAATTGGGTGACGATACTGAAGACTGTCACTCTAGACCTAACGTCACCAAAGTGTGTGGCGGTAATGCACCTTAATGTTGGTTACACACCCTGAAAAAAACCAAAAAGAAAAAGAGGAACTCATTCTTTTCCCTTGGTTTGAGTCATTTCGTGACATTTTCAGCACTCGACTAGTGTGAGCTTTTTATTTTCTCTGGGCACGTGCATGAAGTGCGGCTGAGCAGATGAGGCTCGAATTAGCGTCACTTGGAACTAGTTTATTTCACTTGATGGAATGGATCGAAGCTGTATAGGGAGTTGGAGCTAATTCAAGCCTCAAGATTATGCCTTAGTCTGGATGTTCTTTGCTACATTGATGGAATACCCCCCTTTTGTTTCATATTATTACTTCATTCTCATTTACTTCCTTCGCCTTGCTTTCCTTGATTACTAATAATACTAACATTTATATTTTGTATCATACTGTAGTTTACTAACCTAAGTTGCGCCCAAGGGCGTAATAATGGTGTTGACATTGGTGGGGACATAATTTGCCTCCCATGCCTCCCTATGTCATGACCTAACCTACTCAAAATACAGCCTCATCAATCAGCAATACAGTGTGTTGCTTAATTTCCACATGAAATATACCTGTCTGCCTGATGGAGACTGATCTGCAGAGCTGCTGTGTTGTGGCTGTAAAACAAAATTTATGATCAAGAAACACTACCTATTTTTGCCTCTTGTTGCATAATAATAATAATAATAATAATAATAATAACAATAATACTACATTTTATGCTGGCTGGCTGGCTGTTTATTGCATGAATAATACATCGTCCTTCTATATTATTATTCATCTAACCATTCCATCTAAAGCCCTATTAGGACGGGACTAGTTTTATGGGGGGCGTGGGGTAAAAATGCATTCAGATGCATCAACATGCATTGTGGAGATGGCGGTCACGTGACAACTGTCACAACTCACAACAGTGCGTGGGTGAAGATCTACCCTTCTCACGTTCTGTTCTCTCGTCCGAATAGGGCTATAAATGATCGGATTCTAAAAATTATGTAAAGATTTTCTGTTCTTATTTCACTCCACTCTAAGTGACTTTTAGCATGATTAATCTGTTTCAGTAGAATCCGCGTCAGACTGCAACGCACCCCCCCTCCAAAACAACAAGCATGGGAATGGGAAGCACGGAAGTTATTAGGGTACTGCATGTTGAGGTTTATGCTGTGCTACAGAAAAACAATGAAATCGAGCGCTTGAAAGAGAAAATGCGTCGCGGTCTGAACAGGTTTTTACAAGACTATTTTGTGTGAGTAACATACCATTGACTGGGTGAAATAATGTCTAATGTCCGCCTTTTTTCTTTTCCTGCCCGAGTCAGACATGAATCCCCGAGCCAGCGACAGTAGACGCTGTTATTACGCTGTTATTTTTTATTTTCACCGCGTAGCCTACCAACTTACCAATGACAACCCAGTCATGATGATGGATACAGGAAGGGGAGCCAATCACAGATAGCAAGGCTGTCCCCACCAATGACACGCCGTCTTTGAGAGGCGGAACTAAGGAGGGGAAAATTAACCTTTTGTGGGCTGAGTGCCGTGCAATGCCCCATTCAAACTTGGTATGGTGGACATTTTAAACACATCAAAATATTGGTATGGACACGTCCATAGCGTCCATACGCATTTTTACGCCCATGGTTGCGCCACTACTAATTACTACTAATGCAATCTCAGCTATCGCACTGTTCTAGTCTCCGCCTCTTGCTAAATTTCCTCTGATTCTTCCTGCGTTTCCGCGAGATCTCTCGCATGTGCTTTTTGCTATCCTGCACTCTTTGTCTGTGTACTTAGATTTCCTTGAACGGAGCTGTTTATCTGTCATAGGTTGTCTGTGTGGATCCTGTCCGTGTGTTGGCTTTTGCCTATTATTTGTGGTTAAGGACCTCCCCATGCGTGCTTACCTTTGTACTTTTGTAATTAGTTCTTATCCAATTCACCTGTTCCTGCATAGCATGTGACTTCCCTCTTGTCTATTTAAAGTCTTCACTGCAGTTTGTTCCCTGTCAGAACGTTGATCAGTATTCTCTTGTGCAGAGCTCCTCGTATGCCTTTTGATTACTGCTTCTCCCACGACTATTTTTGTATGACCTTGAGATTGCCTTGCCCTTGCTATTCTTGTTTATGCCTGTTTAGATTTTGACCTATTTTTGTATGACCACGATTCCTGTTTTTGATGCCCTGTGGATGACCCACGTTTCTGGATTCTGACTACGATTTTGGATTACTGTTTATGTACCGTTGCACATCTGCTTCTCTGGTTCTGACCCCTGCCTGTTATTTTGACTTTTCTTTTTGGATGCTGTTTCTGGCTTGGCAATTCCTATGTCTTCTGGTCCCAACCTATTTTGCAATAAAGGCTTACGATTTTTGGAATTTCTATTTTCGCCAGTGGTTCCTGAACGCACCGTCGCAACTTCAAAGAATTAAGGCCGTCATAAAAGTCAGAGGATGAGCAATAAAGTGCTAATTCTGATTTTTTGATAATGAATCCATCATTATTTAAATCAATTTTGAGTGATTCCATATTTCTTCTCTCTTCTTAATTATCATTTGCGTCATAAGATAATTGCCTGTCTCATTCTTTGTCCCCCGCTGCGCAGAACATAGTATTCACGACCGTCCGTCCGTACGTCCCGAATGCTTGTCAGCGAGATATCTCAAGAACGAATTGACGGATTTTCTTCAAATTTGATGTCAACATGTATTAGGGTGATACCCCGGCGCCAGTCGATTTTGGTGACCTTTGCATCACTCTCAAGGTCACACCGAGAGATTGCTCATTTTGACATGAGTTCACATTTTGTGGCGGGGGACAAAGACACGTTAGTGGCAAATACTTGTTTAAGTTTTTGAGAAAAAAGGAAAAAATGCATTTTTAGCCAGCATGAAAGAACAGGTAGCCATTATCTAAATTTAGCAAATGTATGATGTAGGCAATTATGCTATAAGACAAACATTATGAAACAATATGCCATTAATTAAAATAATTAAATCTGATTTGCTTGAGGTGTTTCCTGAAGCCTGAATGTAACACAAATAAACAAATGTGTTGTGTCATATGTACAATTAGTTAATTTTGGTATGAAGCTGATTGGACATCCTCTATGAGTAGGGTGTTGTTGCTTTTCCCTGGTCTACTGTTAATTGTGACTTTAACAGAAGATTTCAGTGTGGGACTCAAAGTATAATGTTAAAAATAATAAAAAATAATTTCTTATTTCTGATCCAACTTATCATGGGGATTGAGAAGGTTTGGTTGGGATGTGAGAGTGATTTCTCAAACAGTTGAAAATCGATTAGTGGTTTGGGAGGAGACATGGCACGATCTCCCACATTTGTTATTAATTTTAATGATGGGTCTCCACTTGAGAGAGTTGATGTTTTTAAATATCTGGAGCTCTGGACTGACCCTGAGCTCTCCTTCAAACCGCACTTTGATTATATTTGTGAAAGAACTTACAGTGTTCTGGGTATGTTGTATCACTCAATCAATTGCTTTTCATTTCAAGTAAGGAAAAGGTTAATTGTACAACTTATTTTTCCCATCCTGGATTATGTTGTAAATGTTTATCAAAACACCTCAGACAAAGTCCTTAAACCCTTAAATACTTTCCCTCTGTTGATTTGTTTTGAGATGTCCATACAGAACACACCACTGCTGTGTTTGACTCGCTTAACTGGCTTCAACCCAAATCCAAACGTCAGTTTCACTGGCTCGAATTTACTTTTAAATGCGTTCATTTCGATTTTCCACCATATTTAAAACAACTACTCGTTCCATATACATCTTCATATCCACTCAGACATTTGAATTATCCCTTCTTTGCAATTCCCAGAATTCATAAAGAAACTAGGCTTATGCTGTCGGAGGCGATGGCTTGGGGTATATCCCAGAACGCCCCCAATCCTCTGATTCCCCAATCCTCGAATAGACCCAATACAATATAAAGCCCCTCAGGTCATGACCTTTCATTTGAACTTAATTTCAGGTCAATCGGACAAATGGTTCTGAAGATATGGCCAAAATGGTCATTTTCTATCACAAAGCTCCACCTGGTGGCAAAATATTGAACCATGCAGGTATGATGTCATCATGTGACAAGTTATAAGGTCATGACCTTGCAGTTGCACGTAGTTTCATGTCAATTGGTCAAAAGTGTTGTGATTCTGCCCTTTCGTGTGTTGTCCCGTGCGTATTTGTGCTTGTTAATTACTTTTGTCTCGTTTATTTCCAGCTCTCAGCTCGGCCGTCTGACAATCGCTCCCAATCTGTTTCCAGTGGTGTAGCGTGATTGCCTTCAGCGTGCCGGTGTCTCATCGTCCAATCACGTTTCTACTTTCGGGTTGGCTTTGGTATTTCATTCATTGCTTCCAGCTGTCTTTAATTCTGGGTCTCGCAAAACTGAGTGAATGCGTTCTCTGATAGGATATTACTAACATATACTAACCAGCACTTATTAAAGGTGATTGTAAATAGTTCGTCACATAGTATTAACCTTGATTAACTCATTTAGCGAACGTATGTGTTTCTGGCTTTTGTGATTTCAATCTGAGCTCCCTGTTAAACTACATTTAAACTGTGCTTTTCCTTTCGCTTTTCTTGTGGTGCTTATGTGTTATGTGACATGTTTAGATTGACTTATCTAAACTGTCTAGCTTGATTGCTCGTCTCAGCGTCTTGTCTCGAGCCATTATTGTTAACCCAGTCCTCGTGTGATTGTTTATTAATCCCATGTGTTTCTCTTTCAGTGTGATTGCAATTCGAGTCCCCGCCTCCTCTCGTGATGATATAAGCTCCAGTTCTCCACGTGATTGTCAGACGGTTCCTCGTATTTGTCTACATGGTGAAGTCCCAGCTCCTCGTGCGTTCTGAGTGTCTCCCGTGTATGATTTCCGAGTCTTTCTGTTTTCTGCGCTTTAGTCCTGTCTGCCCCGTGTATAAGTCTTCCAGTGTGTCCGTCAGTTTAGTTAGGTTCAGTTTTTGTTTTCTTAGTTTATCGTCTTTTGAAGAGTGTATTTCTGTTTCCCCCTGCCTTTGGCAGAGTACCTTAGCTCTCCCATTTTTCAGTGCTTGTGCACGATGTTTCGTTTCTGGCGTGTCTGCCATTTTTCCCGTAGTGTTTTGTGTTTCAATAAACACTTCTGGATCCTGCAACTGACCTCTTCTTATAAAATGGTTCCAAAGATATGGCAAAAATGGTGAATTTTATGTGACAAAGCTCCACCTTGTGTCAAAAATTTGAACCAAACAGGTATAATGTAGGACATCGTAGGACACATCCTCAGGTCATGACCTTTCATTTGCACTTGATTTGAGATCAATCGGACAAATATTTCCAGAGATATGATAAAAACAGTGATTTTTCAGTTTTTGGCCCCTGGTGGCCAATCTAGAAATTGTAAATTGTAAATCAGTTCTTCCTCTTTATAATACTTACTTATATACAAAACACGCAATTGAAATATTACTGAAGTTATCGCGTTGACACGTAGGGCGGCGGCGGCGGCGGTTGGACCAAAAACATAATATCCCCGAAACGCCGTTCGGTGTTCGGGGATATAATTAGTTGTAGGTCATTTAGTCATAAAGCTTCATTCGACTGGAATAATCTCCCCCCTCCTCCCCTCTCTCAAGTCCATCACATCTTTCTACAGTTTTAGGTCTTATCTATTGACTTATTTAAAAACAAGATGCTCCTGTTTTTGAGTTTTTAAAAAAAAATTAATGTATTAATGGGTGTACACAATTATATGTTATCATATGCTTGAGTGTGGAAATCTATATGTATGATACATGTGTATGTATACACAGTATATGAATAGTATGTATATCTGTATATCTATATCTGCATGTATGTACACGTGTGTGTACATGTGTGTATGCACGCATGTATATGCAAGGTGGGGAAGTGGGAGAGCTGTCTGAATTTCTCGGTTTTTGTTTGATTGCATTTGTTATGTATTGTAGTTTGTATTTTTTTTATGTTTTTGTGTTGGGACGCCCTTGTAAATGAAATACTGCATCTCAAGGGGCTATCCTTCAATAAAGTCAAATGCAGTCCTGTTTAAAAAGTTCTGGTCAGTTATAACCAAATAATGGTGAAGGTACTGCGTTTTTGGCACATAGTTGGCCTTTTAATGCTAACTGAACATTTGAGTGTGATTGCATGCCCAGTCATTGTTGTTGACCATGTTGATCCCTTCATGACCACTATCTAGCTTTTGTCAAATTGATATTTTCGGCACAATAATGTGTTGAGTCACAGAGTGCATATCTCACGCTAACTCCATCAACATCAACAAGACTTTATCCCACTTGCCAGCACAGACCCAGAAATCAATCATTCAGGCAGATAAATGTTAAAACTGAGTAAGGCCAATAAGTTAGAATAGACGTAAGCAAGTCAGGAGGAATGTTCCAGCTCTTTAGCGAATCAAAGTTGTGTGTAATCCGCACTCCACTGCGAAGAAAAATTTGACCCCAGTTAGTGTTAGATTACTGTACCTAATAAAGTGGGCAGTGAGTATTCTCCACAAGATCAATTAATGTTGATGATGGGACCCAGAAATCTCTCTCCCATCCCAGCAACCCTGCCACCCCACCCCCATGCCCTTTTATGCATGTTTTTCTTTGTTCAAAGCTATTTTGGAAAACACAGGACCGATCCCATGCATGACGCACACCCACAAAAGTGAATGAAATTCAGAAATGAATCTGGATGCAGAGCCTTACAATGCTGTTTTTTCCTCTACACTACTTTGTCACATTTGGGCACATTCACACTGTAAGAAATAATGCCCAATCCAATCTCTTAACTCTCCCAAGGGCGGAAATCACATCCAGAAATATAATGACAACTGGGTATAGCATCGGACGGAATGAATATTATTTCATTTTACTCCATTTATGAGATGGATATGCTCTAAACCTTTCCCTCATTTCATTAACAAGTATTTTGCTCAAACCAGGCTTAAGATAACGGGAACAAAGGAGCGATGGACAAAAGGTAGGTTCCGTAGGCCGCGATCTTTGATACCATTTCCAATTACAGCTTAAGTCATAACAATTATTCCCACATTTTGTTTCAGGATTACAGCCCTATCTCTCTGCGATGTGCATTTGAAGCCTGTAATTCAGCTGGATCTTTGACTTGAGAGAAGCTACAGCTCTGATCCTGCACAGCCCTGAGGTCCATCGCTTCTTCAGATCGAAACCCTCTCCCTCCTTTTCTCATCCTACCCTTTGGGAACGAATCAAATTTGGAGATCAAAGAGCGAGTGTTGACGGGACGCTTAATTAAAGATGTTTGTCGCTGATACAGTTCCGCACTCTAATCCGGAGCCTCTTTCCCACACAGTTCAACTACACAAGGAGGAAGGAATTGAGAGCTTATGAGATAGGGCCTCACTCTGTGATCATAAATGCCAGGGGCATTCATGCCCTTGCGTGTGATTCTGGCCAGTTGACCTGGACAGCTTGTTCTGGTGTTGAAACTGGGCCATGCCAGTACTGACTGTGGGCAACAGCTCAATAGAGGACAGAGCATGATTGACAGTGTCACCGACACCAGCAGAGAGTCAGTAGGCCAGAATCTTAATGTCGCATTGGTGATGGGTGATGCCCTGCTGGTCATTTTGATACCTGCGGTCAGCCTGTTGAGCTGAACAGCAGTTGCTGTGTGTCGTCTTCCTCAGGCTCTTGCCTGAATCAGTTTCGCGTGATAAAATACAGTGTCTCTTAGTCTCTTATATTGTGTCTTTAAGGAAAATTAAATCAAATTTTATTTACACTCATTCAGTTGAAAATATTAAGTACATAATACAGTGATTGGAAGGGGGGGGTTATTACGATTCCCCTGCAACTTGCAGAAGATATTGCGAGTGAACTCCCTGAGATTTGATATTGAAAAGTTGGCACAAGGTTCAGGCTATTCTAACCCCAAAGTATCTGTAGTCAGAACCCTCCTTTACTCTAAAATGCGGATGGTTCTCTGAAATCCGAGTAAATTTTCCAGATATGACACATACTGTATCTCTCAGACTTTGCGTGTTATATATTGAATGTTGACAGATCTCATGGTTTCACACAAGAACTGTCAAATGTCGTGCTGTCTATACATATCACTCACGATCTCAAGCGATCTCATGTTAACAATGAGGATATAAGATTTATGCAGCAATTGACGGTGAGCACACAAAACAAGACAGTCAACAGAATCAACAGAAAAAAAATCAACAGAATCAAAGATCAAAAGAAGTATCACAGCATCCTTGCGAGGCATGCACTGCCATCTGGAAAGAGTCTGATTGGTCAGGGATTTTATTTTCAACAAGATAATGCCCTTAAATACACTTCTAAGTTGTGCAAGGATTATCTCAGTTGGAAAGAAATATCTGGTGACATAAAAGTTATGACTTGGCCTGGGCAAAGTCCAGACTTATATCCGATTGAGCAAATCTTTTGTAACATCGAAAGAATCTCTCTGGAATGAAATTCAAACCACATGGAATGGTTTAGCGAGTGTGAAAATACAAAAGAAAAAAAAAACTTGAAAACTGTAGGCTCTAAATTCGTAGACCAGGCGCAGGCGCGGCGAATGGGGGGGCGCCGCGCCGATGGGGTGTATCCAGGCGCATTTTGCAATTTCATGCCCGGTGCAGCCCAGCGCAAGTACTCCTCTGTCTCGACTCTGTCCCTTTTGCCAGCGCAACTGGCAAAGAGGGAGGAGAGAAAGCCTGAGTGGGTTTAATACAGCCGAGTCAAACCTTCACCAATCAAATGAGCTTCTCTCCTCACCTTTAAAATTGGAATAAAGAAGCCTCTGTCCTATATCTGCATGATGCTTGAATGTTGCATTTTACTTTGCTGCTTCAAGCATGTTTTCTGCTCTTTTACTTCTATAATAAGCATTATGAATATGAGTTAGCTGGCTAGCTAGGGCATTCGCAAATTATTACCATTAGCGAACTTAAATGGAATTTCAAAACGAAACTACGTCAGATCATTCAAACTTCTGAAGTTGGAATGAAATACGGCGGTTGCTCATTTGTTTCTTCCGCCTGCATCATTGGGAAGAGAAACGATGGATAGTGTGTTCCTATTATTACACCCTGTTTCTGCTTCAAATTTTGGGATTAACATGCATTGACAACAATGCAAGATACGTTAAACATTTATTTTCAATATGTGATCTTAACTTAACTTCTTAACCAGACCAAAGCAATCAGGCTGTACTCCTTTCCCCCACTATTAACGATAAAACCTAAGTGACAATGGTAGTATTAAGATGCTTGCACACTGGACGCAAAATGACAGATTTTTGCATGACAGATTACATTCAAAGTATTTGCGTCTTTGCATTGACTTTGAATGTAATCAGTCCTGCGAAAACTTTGTTTCGCGTCCAGTGTGAAAGCAGCTGAAGGACACATACCCACATAGCTTACGTACGCACTCACGCGCCCACATGCACACATCTCTCTCTCTCTCTTTTTGATCAGACATCAGGACAATCAATATGGATACTATAATTTATGTGCTGATTCAGATAGTTACATTAAATAGTGGTAGCTGTAATTATTTATTGCATTGAAATGTGCCTGACATTCTGGAAACCTGCCTGTGAGGTTTCAGTGACGTGCGCACTGTGCGCCAGTCAGCCAAATTACCACTGCACAGAAAGTAAACCAGGTTGGAACAGGCAAGCTCTCTGTGGACATTCAGCGGAAGACTTTTCCACGAAATTGTCACTGCTTCATCGTGAATATGGGACACCTCCCCCTACTACGCTGCCACACCCATCTCAGCGCATGTCCATCTACCAGATTGCCAAAGTGGCTACGCCCAGTGTTGCACAGCACTAAATTACCACTGTGCGGGCTGCAGCGGACGAAATTAACACTGAAATTAACTATTTATGCATTCGGGCATTTGATTGGTTGAAAGGGCAGGGCTATCTGAAGGCTAAAAGTCAAGAGTAAACTGACCACGCTATTCAGGTCATGAATATTCATTTTTGTCCAAAGCGGGGCTTGAGACGTGCAACTGGATCACCAGCTTTGATTACATGTGTTTGCAATGGCTTACCCCAAGAAGAAAACCGCAATTTGGCATTTGTTCCAGATTTTTCTTAATCGCATAACTATAGCAGTTCTCCCCCGGCCCAAATCATCACATACATTGATATTACCTTAGGTATGTATCACTTTGGCGGAAATTTCACCGACTGAGAGCGTGAGAGAAAATTTTCCAGCTTGCGCACTATGCACACTCGCATCCCATACGTGTCCCTCCCAATTCTCACATTAAACTTATGCCCTTGCTACTATATATATAAGCCCTGCTTCAAAAAAATTGGGAACACTGTGTAAATTGTAAATAAAGACAGAGTGCAAGAATATGATAATCACTTAAACTCAAAATCTAATTGAAAACAAAACGAAGACAACATATAAACAAATTTTGTTTATAAATACAAGCTCATTTTGAATTTAATGCTAACAACATTTTTCAAAAAAGTTGTGACTGGGGCATGTGAACAACTTTGTTGCATCATATATTCTTTAAACAGTACTCTGTAAGCGTTTGGAATCTCAGGAGACAAATTGCTGCAGTTTTAATAGCAAATTATTTTCTCATTCTTTATTGGTCAGACCACAAGGCAGCTTTTCCACTTCGCCCCTGGCAATCTTAAATGAGCTCAGGTCCAGAGGAGGGGACGGCATTTCTGTATCTTGTTTATATGATGTTTTGTCATCACAGGGCAGAGTTTTGACTTGCGTTTGTGGATGCGGCGACAAACTGTGTTCACTGAAAATGGTAAATAGAAGTGTTCCTGAGCCCAGGCAGTCATTCAACAAGAAAATTGTGTCTACTTTTAATGCTGTGCCACCTGAGGGCCAGAGGGTTAAGGCCACTCAGTATCAGATTTTGGCCTTGTCCCTTGCATACATACTGTAGATTTCTGAGGATTCTCTACATCTGTTAATGAAATTATCTGCTGTGTTCGATGAAAACCCCAAATTCTTTGCGATTATACATTGAGAGATGTCACGACCTGCATGTGTGCTTAATTGCTTCTCTTGCTCCAGCGGTCTTGCAAGTTGATCCTGGGAATTGATTGACTGGCTCTTTATTCCCTTGGTGCAATCCACGTTAGCCACTGCTTGTGTACATAGGTTGTGGGTTTTGGCTCAGTTGGTGATGGACCATTGCACTAGAAGGGTAACACTAACCTCTCATAGTTTTAGTTTTCCTCCCTGATGCCCCTTCCAGAGAGCTAAATTATCAATGAGATAATTGGTAATAATTAGTGAGCAAATTATTAGGTACAGCAGGTACTCCTATCCTTCTTCCAGTTTTTCTGATCCTCCTCATAATAAATTTACCCTAGTGGCTCATTGTCAATTCTACAGCTGGCTCTCCATCCACCGAGTTCATAACAGGATGATCCAGCCAACAAATGATCCAGCTGATCAGTCCATTTTTTGTGTCGCCTGCGAAGCATGGCGGCACATAGGGATCACTTTGTCCAGCGTCTGTCTGTCCGTCTGTCTGTCTGTCCGGTAGTCACACTTTCAGTTGGTAGTCACACTTTCACATAAGCTTCGCAGGCGACACGTGTTCACCTGAACACTCTAGTTTTTTAATTTTGGCACTTTTTTGAAGACCCTGCTTGATGGTGGTTTTGCCTTTCCTTTGTTTTTGGTTTCTGAGCACTCAGCATTGCCAGATATTTTCTAGCTTTGTGTTACAAGGTACCCCACGCCCCCGGTTTTAATGGGCTCCGTCCTATTCGCTATCTGGTCCTGTCCTGGGGGCAACCCGACTGTTTGCCTTGTATTACAAGGTACCCTGGTCACCCAGCGTTACAGAATTTCCACTGCCTTTTCCTGTCCTAGAAGCCACCCAGCTGCTTGCCTTGCATTATAAGGTACCCCACTCACCCAACGTTACAAGGTCTCTGCTGCCTGATACTGTTCTGGAGGCCACCAAGCTGCTTGCCTTGTGTTAAAAGGTACCCCACCCACCCCGCATTAGTGTTTCCACTGCCCGGTCCGGTCCTGGAGGCCATCCAGCCACTTGCCGTGCATAAATAGAAATCTGTTATCTGCTCACATTCAACATGCAGATTTAACATTGAACATTTTGGATTATAATTTTGCTTTTATGGTTATCATTTAATTTAGGGTTAACATTTAAAATATGCATTAAATATTTACCATATAGACTTAGCATTGACATTACAGTATATTTAATATATGTTTCTTGGAAGGAAAGCAAATATGCTCACAAGTATTGCTCTAAGTCTAGCAAACAGTCAGTTAAAAAATTCACACCACTTTTTTAAATGTTGCTTGGTGTAAATTTTGATGTTAATTTTCAGCATGCACCACTGCACAATCAGTGCCCCATAAACATAAGCAGCACAGCGTTGGCAATAGCAGAATATGGACCATGTTTGGTTTAGTAATATTATGAGAGCAGGTTCAGTGTTTGCGTTGCTGGAGTAGAGTTAGCGACAGCAAAATATTGATGGTGTTCGGTTATGACTCGTTGTGAGAACAGCAGGTGGGTTAAGCACTGGCAAAATGGTATGGGCAACAGTAAAAAACATTGACGTTTGATGATAAAATGTGTTCGCATCGGCAGGTCCCTTTCTCTCTATCTCCTCCACCCCTGCCTGGCAGAAGAGGCCCACAGTCACCACTGTCAGGAAGGGCTTTATGAGCAGCCAGCTGAAAGATGGTTAGCGACCTGATCTCAGGAGAAAGAGGCTATTTCCCCCCCATCCTTGATAACACCTCCGGCTGACTTGAAGGCTTTTCATTACCTTCCCTTGAAACGTAAGCACATTAGCTCACACACACACTCTCCCTCACTCTCGGTCTCTCTCTCTCGCTTTCTTGCTCTCTTTCTCTGTCTCGCACAAACTCACACATTCACACTCGCATCATACACATACAGTCACAGCTACATCACATCAATTTAAGGCTTTCCGCCCTGAAAACTTTACTGAGGTCAGAGTTTGATGTTTTGGAGGAGCTTGACAAGAATTTAAATGCCGTTGTTAATCTATGCAGTGATCCATGGCCGAGTTCTGTCAGCTCTCTTCTGAATGAGGACAAATGGGAGCAGAATGAGGAGAGGAGCCCAATATCTCTGGAGCGTCTATCGAAATTGAATGCCACAGTATTGCCTGCAGGAAAGACCATCTGAGGTCAGGTGGGATTCGGAGCCTTGTTTAAGTTTTTTCCTCGGGCTGGTCTGTGACTGATCAGAGCTGCTCAAAGCTGCTTGAGCTTGTACAGGAAGTTGGTGGCTAAATTGGTGGATTAGCGGATTATGAGATGTTCTGTCGATCATCTAGCTAAAACCGGGTCGAAAAACAAAATTTAAACCTGCTTACGCAGTTTAGTGTGGGTTGTAGGTTCTAATTCAATTTGGGTCGAGTCGAGATGCGTTTTTCAGCGTGCACGGTTATAAACTGACCGTAAAATTACAGTTAAAAAAACTGGCTAAAAGGTGCTAGTGAATTTAAGCGTAAAATCAAATCGGACTGTGATGTACATTTACCGTGAGTTTACAAGCAATTAACAGCAATTTCACATGGCTGTTATGTGCAACTGCTGAGATTGTACTTGAATTCAACAGTAAAGTTACGCCAGGCCTTGAATAGCAAGTGCCCTGTTTTTGCAAGCATTTAACTGAAATTATGCCTGTGCGTGATTTGCATTTATAGAAATTTTACGTGCAAATAACAGCAACTGTACTTCTGTCCATGACTTGCATTTATTGTGATTTTATGCGCATTTCACTGGGAAATAACGCTAGGCCGTGAATCGCATTTACTGCAATTCTCCGTGCAAGTCACAGCAAAAAACGCCCCTCTGTGACTTGCATTTACCATGATTTAATGCGCATTTCACTGAGAAATTGTGCTAGGCTGTGACCTTTATTTATCGCAAATTTACATGCAATTAACAACGAAGTTATATGTGCCCATGACTTGCATTTACTGTGATTTCACATGCATTTAGTTGCAAATCTACACATGGTCGTGATTTGCATTGAGCGTATTTTCATGTGCATTCCACTGTGATTTGCACTGTCTGCGAATTTACATGGAATTAATAACAAAATTAGGCCTGGCCTTGATTTTCATTTACCTCAATTTTTCTATCCATTTGACTGTAATATTACGCGTGTCCGTGATTCGTTTTTGCCATGAGTTCATGAGCAGTTCACAGTAAATTTCCACCTGCCCATGACATGTATTTACTATGATTACTCATATTTCATACCAATACAATTCCCTTGACCTGTAAATGAGAACAACATTTTTATGAGATGATGGGAGGATAAATAATTCTTTACTTTGACAGGAATGTTTACCTCTAAAAAATAGCTGAAAAGAGGGGAAAAAAGATGACAGGAACCACAAGAGATCTTGAATAAACTTTTATTAGATTTTCGGCTGAACAATTAAATGCACAACCCCAATTCCAAAATATTTGGGACAAAGAGTAAATTGTGAATAAAATCAAAACGCAATGACTTTAAAATCACTCCAGTCAGTATTTTATTCACAGTAGAACAGAGATAACATTGTAAAATTTCTCAGTTTCAACAATTGCAGTTTTATCCACAAAATGAGCTCATTTCAATTTTGATGTCTACTACAGGTCGCTGCTCACGCAAGCTATTGACCTCCATCCACCCATATTAATACCTGCTGTATGTTACATTTTTTCATTCCACAATCTCACATAATACGCATCAGCATCAGTCCAAAAAAAAAGTTGCATGTATAGGTGTCACCATGAGACAAAGGTTTAGTTAAGCTTCAACAGTATCAAACTTGCAACCTGGATAAATTAAATTAATCAAGTTCTTGTAAGGCCAATAGGGGGAAAAAAGATAGGTGTCTGTTTATCTTAGAGAGGTAAAACTATATTCGCTGTACACCACATTTCAATGATAAGCTTCAAACTTTTTTAACGCACAAACCAGAGCCATTGATATTCTCAGAGTTGCGACACTCCCATTGACAATGGCGGCGCACTTACCGGGTCTGGGAACTTCCTATAGTTCCAAAATTGGATTCTCGCAGCTTCATACCGACTCACTTCCAATGAGACATTGACAGTAAGTAATAAAATATTGAAGTCTTGTGATTCACAAAATGTATGTATTACATCAGTGGTCATGTATCATTTATAATCTCCAATTGTGTATGATCGGCAAGACGATATATGCAGTATACTGTTGGCTATTTTAAGTCTGAAGAGGGCGTGATAATTTAAGCTCATGCTCTTTGCGTCTAGTTTAGCTTAGTCTGCTGTGGGAATTCTGTCATGAACTCGGTGGAGCTTCTATTTATCACAAAACCGGTATAAATCACAACGGTAAATGATGGGATGAGGTGCCTGTGACTGGTTTTGGTAAAGTTTTTTTATTTATTTTAAAGTTAGCTTTGATCATTTTTACATGCTCTTACCAAGTCTAGCTTGATCAGCTGTTTTAAATTTTATCGGTTGCGGAGTTTAGCGTTTAGCTCTCAAGAACTATTTTGGATGAAAACCACTGGTTATTCATAAAATAGGATGAAACCACAAGTTAGGACGTTGACGACCTAAGTGTCACCCATCATGTTTTAGCTAGCTATTATAAAACTGCATCGGTCAGTTTGCATTTGTCATGCCAGGCGCTGTTAGCTTTCTAGTGATCTTGCTGTAGTCAGCTAGCTGTATTATATGCCATGTTGCATTTCTCAAAAAGATGGTCTTTTTTAATGACTTATTCTTGGAGATGTGGTGGCTGTGGTTAGTCTATATTACTTTTCTGTCCTCAATTTATTGTGCCATGTAGGCTTACCATGAATACGGGCAGAGTCTGCAGTTGGCGATGGAGGCTAGCGGATTTGTGGGAAGTTCTGAGATGTCTAAAATTTGCAAACCTCTTCCAACATTCCTGGCCCTTGTATTTGTAATGTCCCCCACCCCTTTATTTAATCATTTGTATTTCCACAAATGTTCATGCCGCACAGTTTCATTCTTGTTCCAAGAGTCTACTTGTCTGTTCTATTCAGTACATTCCTGCTAAATCCATTTAGTTGTTAAACGGTTGTTCTATTAACAACCCTGTTCAGCCCTGTTCTGAAAACGCGTGCGCACACACGCACAGGCACACACTTCCAGTTCCACACATCGAGAAGGTTTATTAATTTGACACCGCCTCTCCCACACTAGAACCCACCACCACCCTGCCACATTACTATGTACAACATGGCAGGACTGGGAGACTTTTTCAGGCCAGGAGTCAGTCATTCAGCAGGCCACCCTACCCACACGCACGTTCACACCTACACATATGCAGGGGCACACACGCACGCACGCGCACACAAACAAGTATGTTTGTGGCATTCCAAACAGAAGTACACATATGGGACCTACAATCTAAGGTCGGAATATACGTGGCAATACATTACCACAACAATCCACAGCAATATCCACAAGCACAGTTGACAGAAGAGAATGAAGGTTTTATATAAGTAATGCCAAGGTTAAAGCTATTCAGTACATAAAACATCATATGTAGAATATCAACTGCTTTGTGTGATAATGTAACTAATGTTAACAAGCCTGTAGCTTGTTGCAAACAGACACTTGCAGACCGACACATAACATATTCCCGAAACATCAGAAACCTCAGCTTTCACATTCATCAAAACCAAACATTAACAGCTGCAAGAACATTAACGCAAACTGACAATTAAGGCAAAAAGTTTTTAAAAAATCCTTTGTCAATACATAAGTCCAGATAATGTTGCATATCTGAAAGGCGCATATTTGCTAATCTGTGCCTCACTGGCAAGTACTTTTTATGTATAGCCTACAATATAACCTAACCAAAGACAACTAGCCTAAGTCCAAATCAAATGATTAATCAATTTACTATGAGGAAAGCCTTTGAACACACAGAACATGTGCATGCTTCACGCACTGAGAGACACAAGGCTGACTGTATAATACAGAATGAGAGTATAGCATTGACTAATAGGTTCTAAGGAAATACTACTTATTAACTACGACCTAAATCCGAAGCTGGAATATACAATAGCTTTCATGTATGGGCAGGGATACATCAAAGCAAGTCAACAGACAGCAAACATATTATGTAAATGTGTACCAGGTGTCTGAAGAGAACCAGTGCATTGTTTTTTTTTTTTTGTTTTTTGTTTTCTTCAGAAAACTGACCGGCAGAGTCTGACACTGACTGATCTTTTTTTGGATGGCGCGGTCATGGGGGGGGGGACTAAATAAACTTGTTAATTTTGGCATTTGGCCGCATCATCCTTGAGTGCTTTCCTCTTTTTATCTCTCTCCCTCTCCGCGCCGCCCTTCCTCGGTTTAGGGGAGTCCATTCTCAAGTCTTCCGCCTCTCCTCCCCTCTCCTCAGCTGCAGGTACAGGGCTCTCGTTATGAATGCAGGCTAGAGTGAGATTTTCTTTCTTTTCAAAGGTGCATTGTATCGATGTGCATGTACTTCATTACAGTATTTAAGTAGTATATTTTCAGTTTGTTACTTCGACACTGGCAACTTAGTCACTCGTTTCAAATTAAAATATCAATTTAATTCATCATTTACAGATTATCTGGATTTGGCGTGTTCGAGAAGAACAACGGTGTATCTGTGTAGATGTGTCAGCCAGTGGACGTGGAGCTGCCAATTTATGCACGCAGTTACACAATTCTATCACTAGATGGCAGACCAGGATCAGTTATTGAATATTCACTACTGCCAATAAACTGAAATAAGTGACTCTTCATTCACCCCAATATCTGAGTTTTTTTTTAATTTCATTGGGACTCCTCAGTATAATAGAGGGTAAATTAAAGGTATTTGTATCGTTTTGTCAGTCACAAACAAGGGATGTTGCGGTACCACCTCTGACACCGGATCGGAGCTGGGTTTGTTTTCAGCCAAAATACACTACGTGGAGGGCAGAGAGTCCCCACTCTCCCCGTAACAAGTTAGAAGTCAATTAATCTAACCATAACCGTCCAAAACTGTTAAACGGAGGTAAAAAATGATCCATAAAGCAAATATCCTACATAGTTCCATGACTTTAATTAGTAGTGATGAAAAAAGTGATGAAGTGATTACCTGATTTCGGGCTTCCACTTCCACCTCTTCTTTGACGTGTGCACTCAATAGCATTCGCCCGCTTGTAGAAGACGTGATTAAGGCGCTGCTATTTCACCTGGCAACAAGAAATACCATTTTCTGATTGGCTGATAGGTTGCTGATTCAAGCAAGCCTCATCCATTCATAGATTACTAATCTCTTTTACAGTTCGTGTTACTAATGTGCAGCGAGTTTTATCACGTCTCAGCGTGAGAAATGACAAGTGAGGCGTGAGAGCGTGTGAACTTATTGAAATGCGTGAGACTTGAGAGCCCTGCAGGTACTGCACAGACACACACGCGACACACCTCCTCCTCCACACACACGCTGTCTGTGTGGTTGACAGTGACTGTTGGGGTGGGTGTTAATCAAAACAAACCAATCGTCTTGTTGTCGTCCTCACATGCTTCTGGCCTGAGAGGCCTCTGATTGGCCTGAAAAAAAGTCAGACAGCTGCGAGTCGTGAGACGCCGGCCGACCGGCAGTCTGTAGAACAGGCCTACCAAAGAAAACGTAGCCTCAGCACACAAAAACTTTGAAATGCCTACATTAACCGCGGAAATAGCAACAGAAAAATAATACCCCGCTACCGAAACTGCAAAAACCGCAACATAAACTGTTGACTCGTAGCATAAGACTATGAAACTGCAACATCTTCTCTCGCATCCGTCTTTGCCGTTTACTGCGCTTGCGCGTACCGGCCCAGGCTGCTTTCAGAGATGGCGGAATCAGGCGTGTCTCCTTCGGTTGGTAAATAAAACTTCCAAATATGACGTTATTGTTAATGCAGATGTTTAACAATGAATTGTAAGACGTAGCTGTTACATCCACATTCTCGTAAATTCGCTTATTTTAGCATGTCACCCTGCCGAAAATGAACGATGCACTGTCGATTTCGCTATAGTCAGAGTTGCCAACTTGACGACTTTCTCAAGACGTATACATACGTACTCAAGACGTATGTATACGTCTTGAGTGGACAAACAATCCCGATTTGCAAAGTCGCCAGATTTAACGAGAAAGTCGTCAAGTTGGTCACTCTAAGACTATAGCGAAATCGACAGTGCATCGTTCATTTTCGGCAGGGTGACATGCTAAAATAAGCGAATATACGAGAATGTGGATGTAACAGCTACGTCTTACAATTCATTGTTAAACATCTGCTTTAACAATAACGTCATATTTGGAAGTTACCAACCGAAGGAGACACCCCTGATTCCGCCATCTCTGAAAGCAGCCTGGGCCGGTACGCGCAAGCGCAGTAAACGGCAAAGACGGATGCGAGAGAAGATGTTGCAGTTTCATGGTCTTATGCTACGAGTCAACAGTTTATGTTGCGGTTTTTGCAGTTTCGGTAGCGGGGTATTATTTTTCTGTTGCCATTTCCGCGATTAATGTAGGCATTTCAAAGTTTTTGTGTGCTGAGGCTACGTTTTCTTTGGTAGGCCTGTAGAAGGGGGGAAAAAAACCCGAGATGCAGACGGCAGCCGGCAGGCCAAGCACATACCGGCACTTCGGGTAAACTCCCGTATCTCCCGTTGGCCAGTCCGGGCCTGATGTACAACATTGTATTTCTTTTGTTCTTTGTTGTTTGAGGTTCACTCATGGTTCAATCACTCACACTTGCACCGCTCCTTGTTTAATTTGTTTATCAACTTCAATTTCTGTGCTGTCCTGTTCAATTAATCTTTTTGTTGAAAACCTTTTCTTGCATCGGTCATTGTATTTAATCAAATTCAGTCTCCTGGTCTCACCAGCTGTAGGTTACATGCGCTTCGTTCATTTTATCTAAACATTTGAATTGAGAATATCAAGGGCTCTGAAATGAGCATGGTGGTGCACCTTTGCTTTAAGGAAGAACTGGCGTGACATTGAATGATATAACAGGTCAGCAGAACTTTAATATGGTAAGTTGTGGGTAAATCCAGAAGATAAAGGCAGACCCTGGTAATCCAATAATGTATCTTAAAATATGTTAAATTATACATCCCCATGACAGTGTAAGTGCAGGGTTAAATTTACTTAGAAATTATAGCAGATCAACGGTACGCATAAGTACTAGCTCACTGATGCTAACATGAATCTTTCCCTCCAAAAGCTATGACACGATCTTAGTAAACATGTAAGTAAATACTGTAACTCATAAAGATAAATACATGTGTGGCAATTGTGTAAGGTTTAATGTAATATTTAACGTTCAGTAATGCGACTGCTGCTGTCAGTCCCATCGGATATTATGACAGCGTGGCGTTGGTTTGGAACTACAGCGCTTCCCCACGAACCACGTGACCACTCGAACAACAAAGTCAATGGGTGTTGCCACTCTGAGTTATCTACCGGGTTGGTGCCGTAGTCTACACACTAACTAGCTACACAGCACTGACAGATGCATCGCGACAAATTAATCGCTTCCAAATGCATTTAAAAGACAGCCCAGCTCTGACAATTCTGTACGGGGCTGCCCTGAATATACAGGCTGTGTCAAGCAACGTCACTTACACCTACTGATTCTGATTCATTAAGGAAGCCTACAATTTCTACAAAAGCATTTGACCAACATGCCAAAATAAAACTGCTGAGGAGAAGCTAAAATTTACCTGGTAATATCGACATCAATGATTGTTGCGCTTCCTGTGCTTCTTGCTTCGGAGGACCTAAGAGCTCAATTTATTGTCATTAAAGAAAATGCAGTGTCTAGAGACAAGGTAGTTTTAATTGGTATGGAAGTCAATTTCAAGGGATTAGGATAAGGATACGGGATTATGGTTAGGGTTAGGGCATATTGTTTGATATTTTCAAGAGGGCCTGTAAAATAAGACCTGCTACTTAGAGCCTGATGACAACTTGTACATGAGTTTGGTTGTCCAGCTGTTGATCTGACTGCTGCAGTTCGGCCAATGAGTGTAAATTTCTTCAATCTTATGAAATGGTGCCGGAAATAAGCACCCATGTAAAGCCATTTTTATAGATGGTGTCGGTCGGTTCCGTACTTCCTGGGCTGAAGTAGCTAGCCTTGCATCTCTCATTGAAAGTAATAAGAGTGGGACTTCCTTGCTCTCTCCAGTTCTATTATATTACCTCCATGGGTGGTGATGAAGAATGAACAAAATGTTTTCAAACACTTTTCACAGATTGGTATCATTGCGGATTTATTTTGTCAACATAGCGGTGGCCTTCTGCTTATTATTAACCTACCAATTATAATAAATAGACATAATAACGACAATTTATTGTGAAGATTACTATACCAGTTAGGTAATAGTTTTGGAACCCATAATTGAGAATATCATGTTTAACTATCGATAAGCTTTGCTGATGAGACAAGTCAAATGAAACTTATTGCTTCATTACTTTATCCGTAAGCATTCGTAAACACAGCTGGCGGTCGTAACAAATATCCAGTTAATTATCAGCTAATTGGTGGACGAGAACTTCGCTAATGGAGCGACACGAGAAAAATCTTGGGATTGATCAAGGCCTATAATTCAAAGAAAATGCATCTTTGTCCCCTTACCTTTTCTGTTTGTGAGCAAGAGGAGAAGATTTATGCATATTTCGTCAGGTTATATTTGAGCTGGGGGGATAATATGCATATGACCAGCACTAGTCAATGGCATGTACCGGTAGCAGTATCAGAATCATGCAATCACTATGTTTAAGATAGCACTTACGTTTTAGCTCATTTTTAGCAAGCTGCCTATTTGCATTCTTTAGGTGCTTTCCATGTTTGGAGCAGTTATTTACCATTGTAAAGCACAATGCTGACGGCCATGTATTTAATCATTCCCCCATTGAATCTCATCATTCAGCGCTGTTATTTATGAGTATTTTTTTGCTCCCTTGCTGGTTAGCTATTTATTTTGTTCTTCAGCATCCTCTGGTGGTGTGTCTGTAACAAAACATCTGATGTAATATCACTTCTATGTAATGGACTAGTGCTTTCTAGAAACTTCTGGCATCTTCCTGCCTGGAGGGGGCGGGATTACCCAGGAATCCTGTAGATCTTTCCAGAATGTTGCTAGTCTATATAAATGCTGTGATTTTGGTCAGCAGAGGAGAGCAGAGCAGAGGCAGTTTTGGTTTTGGCAACAGAGTTACATAGTGGCATTAGAGTGTTATTTTAAGATTAAACAGTGGCTTTTATTTTTCAGTAAAGAATACATTTGTTTAATTTGTCATTGCTGGTTTTCTTTGTTGTGATTTTCAAGTCATAACAGCGCCCATTTACAACCCCAGATAAAAAAAATTTTGAGACAGTAGGTTGAATGGAAATTAACTGTAAGCTGCCATTTTTAACATTATTTTTTTTTTTATCTGGGTTGCATTGAAAACTATAACAGAGCATTATATTTAATGTTACGCAACAAAATTTAAAAAAACATATTTAATCTCCATTCTTGCGACATATTAAAAAAAAAAGAATAAGGGAAAAAAAAAAGTTGGCCACAGTTAATTTCCCACCCTGTAATGATGCCATTTCTTTTCACAACCTTCAGCTAATTGGTGTCTTCAGTCTGTGAATGTTTGTTAAGCATCTCAGGAGTAATTTTATCAGATTCCTCCCACAAGCAAGTCTCAAGATGTGCAAAAGTATGGGGTTTTCATTGGCAGATGTTCCATGTCTAAATTTAATGTGTTCTCTATTTGGCGCAGGTTTGGACTGCAGGCTAGCTAGTCCATGACCCACAACCTCTCTGTACACAGCCATACCTCTGTAATACCCATACAATACAGTTTAGAGTTTTCCAGTTTAAATATGGCTGGATGTTCCTGGGAAAGATGTCATCTTGAAGGTAGCATACCTCACCCCAAAACTTGAGAGGACTTTTCAGAATTAATTGAGCCTTCACCGAAGTGGAAGTTACCCTTAACAAGGGCACTGACACAACCCCATGCTATGGCACAGCACAGTTTTTGGAGTTGTTCCTTGTGAGTTTGGATCAGTGGTTCTCAAACTCGATCCAACCATGTATTTAGGTTTTTATTTCAACAAATGTAACCCTCAAATTTTAATAAGTCATTAATTTTTCTTCATTACCCTTTTAAGCAATATTATCTAATACAGGCATGCATACCAAGAACAATTCACTGTTCATATCCACATCATGCTATATGGGAAACATCCGAATAAAAGGAGAGAAATTTAAACAGATGCACTAATAATTACAAAATATGAGTATGCTCTTAATTAGCTTAATTATTGGTGCATGTCACTAAATTGAACCATTTATTTGATCATGAGGAGTTAGAAGGTAAAGCAGTTGACAATGACTCACACCCACATCGGCAGAACCAGACATATTTTACTGGGGCACATGCCCCAGTATCCATGACAGAATACTGCTGCCAGTATGGGACCCAGCCAGGCTGTGAGAGGGGAGCTGCAGCAACCTTTTTTATTTTCCTGCTTAGGGCTCCAGGTGGGTGCCCCAGTGTGCTCTGGAGGAAGGTGCTCCTGTGCGCTCCGGAGGAAGATGCTCCAGTGCGCTCCGGAGGAGGGTGCCTCGGTGTTCGCCCCAGTTTGGTCTGGAGGGCGCCTGTTTCTCCTGGGTCCCCCCGCAGGCGCCAATGAGTGCTCCGGAGGAGGATGCCAGGGATGGTGCCAGTGTCCTGTTCACCTGGTGGTGGCACCAGTTGAGCTGTGCTGAGGAAGGCGCCAGGCCTGGCGCCTGGGAGCCGGTGCTCCTGGTAGTGGCACCAGTGAGCTGTGCAGAGGAGGGCGCCAGGCGTGGCACCATGAGTGTGTTCCGGAGCGGGGCGCCATGAGTGTGTTCCGGAGCGGGGCACCATGAGTGTGTTCCTGAACGGGGCACCATGAGTGTGTTCTGGAGTGGGGTGTCATGAAGTGTGTTCCGGAGGAGAAGGCGCTGCGCCTTCAGGGTCCAGCTGGCACCATGCGTTGCCAGCAGTGTGTTCCCGGGTCTGGCTGGTGCCAGGTGTCCCGGAGTCTGGCGGGCGCCAGAGGTGTGTTCCGGAGCGGGGCGCCAGAAGTGTGTTCCGAAGCGGGGCGCCAGAGGTGTGTTCCGGAGCTGGACGCCAGAGGTGTGTTCCGGAGCTGGACGCCAGAGAGGGCGCCATGAAGTATGTTCCGGAGCGGGCGCCAGAGAGGGCGCCATGAAGTGTGTTCCAGAGCGGGGCGCCAAAGATGGCGCCATGAATTGTGTTCCGGAGGGCGCGCCAGAGAGGGCGCCATGAAGTGTGTTTCGGAGCGGGGCGCCAGAGAGGGCGCCATGAAGTGTGTTTCGGAGCGGGTGCCAGAGGGGGCGCCATGAAGTGTGTTCTGGAGCGGGGCGCCAGAGGGGGCGCCATGAAATGTGTTCCGGAGGAGAGGACTCTTGGCTCGCCAGGCGGCGTGCCTTGGGGGGAGGGTCTTGTCATGGTGTTGGCCTGCAGGCCCTTTCCCCTGCTGCATTCTTTGCCTTCACCTTAACGAGCCACACCTATTGCTCATTAAGGTGGAGGTGAAGTGTTAGTATTTAAGGGTTAGCTGCACCTTATTTCGGTGCTGCAGTATGTTGTTTGTGTTCCTGAGCCCTGCTATGCTTCGTTGTGCTGCTGCTCCCCTCTGGGACTGTTTTAATCTTTATAATTTAAATTAAAGATTTTCTATTTTTACTCAGCCTGTGCGTTTGGGTCCCTCAACGCTTTTTGAGGAACATGGTCCCAGCACCCGCCGGCTTTCTCTCTTGCCGGCGGGCCACAATCCATGACAATATATGAGCTACTTCAGGTTAAAACATGGGTTCTGTATGAACAGAGAATCAGGCTCATGGAGTACTTTGGTTATGAGACACTGAGGATAACTAAGGAGAGTATACAGTTTTGGTAAAGACTGTACTGTTGCAAATGCTCAATTTACATATGTTTGCTACAATAAATATTTCATAAAGTTTCATTGCGATTCCTTTTTTGCTTGTACCAGGTTTAGAGGTCTTGAGTAAAGTGCACAAGTAGGCCAAATGCATCAGTCCATTTCAGGTGGTTAATCATAGATCCAGACAACAAGATAATCTGACATGAATGTATAATTTGAAGCACTATTTATGCTTTTTTATGATAAATTAGAGCTAAAATTTTTTGCTAGCGCGCCTTGCATGCTCGCATTGTTTGTTCCCCAGTACAGTATTTGGCCTAGTGACACCCCTGCTCACACCTGTCTTTTGTTCATTTCCTGGAAACATTTTTTAAGAACTTTAAGCTTGTGTGCAGCAACACATAGGATAATTAACTTTTTCACGACTTGGATCAGTACATATAATACGCCTTGTGCAATTACTTGTATTGCAGCATTATAAACACATGGCAGGCATTGCATTTCTTTCATAATGTGAAATTAGAGGGTAAAAAAAAAATTGGCTAATTAAGGCAAATCAACATCTTAGAGTAATTCTGGGATTGCAATTGTGGTTGGAATGAAAACCAGCATATAAGCAGTGGTCCCCCAGGACGAGTTTAAAAACCAAAGGTCTAAATTGTCCTATTCTTTTTAGGTATATAGCACATTTGCATTTATGGAGAAATATATCCTCAGTCAGGGCCAGTGGACCAATTGTTCCTCTCACCCTTGTAAAGGAATGGACACAAGAGTCTCAAGAGTCATATGCAGTTGAGTTTATTCTAAGTAGCTCAAACTGAAGTGCAAAAATCTGGGCTAGTCTGCGCAAACCACGAAGCATTCATTCTTCAAGAATCACCTGACACAGACTGGCCAATGATTGTCACGTTTCCCAATTTATTTCCATTTCTGGTTTCTCCTGGGGGATTACTGAACTTGACACCGTCCACCTAATCAAACATCATTAGCTCCTGATTGTTACATTGCTTTAATTAAAACTTTACACCTTATCTATGAGTTTGCAGGAATTACCTTTCTCACTTTAGGCCTCTAGGGTTGCTCACAAACTGCACCCGTCCTTCTAAAAAAATTTAAAAAATCAGGATGCAGGTAACCTTTGTTAATCCCTCTGGGATTCCGTCATGAATTAACATGGATTGGCTGGACCCTCTGTTTTGTCCAAAATATACCACTTCTTTTGAATGAAGCCTCTCATAGCTGCAACCATTATGGAAATTCTGAAAAACTTGTTACAAGCTTTAAAGGCTGCGAGAGTCTCTTCATCTGGTCTATTGACAGATTTGGGAGTTTTCAGCTTTTTTTCACAGTTCTGTTGTTTTTTCTTTTTTTCTTTTTTTTTAGAGATTCACAAAGCCATACAAATAGCCATATATGCCTCAGTTCTTTGTTGAACTGTGATTCTGGCTATACTTTGATTTTTAGGGCTATTTTCCCACTACTGCCTCCAAGGGAGTGAGACAGGCTTTCTTGACACTTAATATAAGGCTTCCTTTTTGCACTGTAAAAAGCGTTTTGCTTGCTGCCCATGGCTACTTTTACGAAGATTTTAAACTTTTTGTAATGAGATATTGTTACAAACTTGCGCATGCACATGGACAATGTGTTATGATTCTGGTCTGTCTTGCCATGTTCATGTTCTGCTTTGCCATGTGCCTGATCTGTTTGCCATATTTTGTGATTGCTGCCCTGGTAACAATTTGGATACGCCCACTGGTTTTTGATTTTTGCCCCTCTGACAAACCTGTGCATGTGTACCGAATCTGTTTTTGCCTGACTACGAGTTCTGTGTTTGCTGCCCGGGTTTTCGACTGATTCTGCCCTCCTGGATTTTGACTTTTGGATTGTGGACTCTGTACTTTTGCCTTCTGCCCTGCGGGGGTTACCCCCCTCGCTCAATAAAACCTCCTCACCTACAATCCTGTGTTCTTGCGACTGGTTCCTGAACGATACCTCACACAATGAACGACGTTAACAAAATCAAGTCCCATTTCTGTCCTCACGCTCCTATCAGTTTGAAAGAGGCTGCTTGAGTGAAATCCGTTAAATGAATATGAAACTAACAGATTCTCTGCGGATCGAGCTGGTGCAGCCGTATCCCATCAACCTCTACTGTGTGCAAAGCTTGGACCACCACAGTGACGCGTGCAAATGTCACTGTTCCGTGTAAGTTAACTCTAACCCACAGTTAAATGTGCCTAGAACTGGATTTACAATTAAAAATAACAAGGAAACACTGTTAATTTGTAAGATTCAGTCAATTTATAAGAGTGTGGTCAAGGATAGTACAGTCAGCACAAGACAAATACCAAGGAGAAGCTCAGGATTTGTCATGTTGAAAGTGGACCCGTATAGGCCGGAAAATGTTGTGATTGAGCCAAACATCATGTCTAGTTTGAGCTTGGTGACATCAGGACTTTGCCAAGCAGGATGGATAGCACTGCAGCACTTCTGGCTGCTGTTAATTATAATTGACAACAATGGCACTAGAAAGCTCATTGTTTAGCAGTGCAGCATACAATTATGCTCAAGTAACAAATTATAACAGTATTGTTTGACGGAGCAAGAACAATAAACATATCAATGTCTTGTTTGACGGAAGGGAAACTGACTCTAAATCCAAATAGTTATCCCTAATTTATCTTCATGAAACAATCTCCTCACTCAGAATACACAGGTAACAAACCTCAGCACAGACCACCCTTTGAAACACTGGAGTCACTTGCCTGTCCTGCCGCACAGGCTACAAACTGGCAGTTGTGGAACACAGGAATGTCTCAGTAAAATGAGAGAATCATCCCGTAGGCCATTCCTGTGAGCTGTGATTCACCGCTGTCTCTTTCGGAGAAGGGCACTTCGAGGAAGTGCCGCGGTAAATCCAACACCAGCTGAAACTAGATGCAAGAATAGGCAGTGCCGAGACAGCATCACAGGTGCTCCAAGAGCTCCTGTCACATTGCTGCAGTTACCGGTGATTTCTGCCCCTGGATTCGCTGAGCCAATGTTCTTGCACGCTCCAGTGTTTCGGATAACAGGGTGAACCTATTCCTTCACTGAGCAGTTTTTTCTTTCACTCTACAGGGCGTTACTTGTGAGTTGTGTTTTCTGTATGCTTCTCTCAATATGGACGCAAACAGCATCAAAATAAAGCTACCTGGCTGCACTTAAGGCATGTGCAGTGCTGTGAAAATTTATCTGCCTCCCTCTCAATTTCCTCCATTTTCGCATATTCGTCACGATTAAATGTTTCAGATCATCAAGCAAATTTTAATATTGAACAAAAATAACCTGAGTAAACATAAAGTGCAGTTCTGAAATTAGTATTTCATTTATTGCAAGAAAGAAGCTCTCCAGTCCCACTATCCTCCATTGCAGACGGCTTGCATGGCTTGCTGCACCAACGTCTGCGCACTCGAGCAAGGTTTTGTGTTCCGTGACGTAATGGCATTATGCGAAATGAGCCATTAAGAATGCTTTTTACACGGTAGTCCTTTCATATTTCCCCGATCAAATATTAATAACAAAAACTGCAGGTCCAGAAACCCCTAAAAAATTAATTGATAATGACATTTGTTTTTATGAAAAGTAAGGATCGGATCAATGAAAGAGAAAATGCATGTATATGGAAAGTCAACTAGGGTTCCTTCAATTGTAAGTAGCTTGCGTTCTTTCCGTAAATACTGCTGTATATTCCTCAGGTTAACTGTTTGTGTGCCGTGTGGTCTGCTACCACGTATTAGAAAAGTTATCAAGAATAAAAAGCCGACTGGACGAGCACATAAAGGAAATCAAGCAACTTTACAATGATAGGGACTGGCCCCGCGTCAAACGTCTACCAACCGAAGTGCCGACCGAAGTGCACTGCTCTGCAGTGAAACAAATTTTGTTGGGTGAAACTTCAACACCGAAAAAACCTGGAGAAATTCCCCCTGTTGAACATTTTAAACTAGTTGTTGCTGGTTAGCCTCTGTTGCAGACATCTTATGTGGTTCCCTTCCCTCCCAGCCTCCCACAAGAGTATGTGCATATAAAATTTGCTAGCTCCAGAAATTTCAGACTTTCTCAAAATACAAAACTCGGCTCAAATGCTCAGATGTTAGTGTATGAGCAAAGCAAACAACATAAGATGTCTGCAACAGAGGTTACAGCCCAACCTGGTCTTACGTGAAAAGGTTCTTGCCACCTTAGTCACAAAATCTGCCAGTTAAACAAATTTTGTTGGTAACTGGGTTCCATTTGACTAGACACACCCAGACATAATAACTGCTGGCCTTGTTGAATCTAAAACTCTCTTAAACAGAACCTGTCTGGCACTTTGAATCAGGCCAAAAGCAGCCACATGACACCGCAATCTTCAAGAACTGATGAGAAACAAAGCCGTTGACATATATGCCGTTTCGAAAGGGTTGCAAACCATTTCTAAAGTTTTGGGACTCTGGTAAACCTTGGCGATAATGAATATTGATAAATAATGAAAACATGGAACAGTGGTGCACTTTTCCTGGAGTGGCCGGCCGACAACTTTTCTGTGAGATCACAAAAGAACCGAGGCTAAAGTCTAAAGAACTGCATGCCTCCGATAAGGTCATTATTCATGAGGGGTCAGTAAGAAAGAGAATGGGCAACAGTGGCATTCATAGGAGAGCTGAAGGACTAAAACCGCTGCTGACAAAAAAGTCCACAAATGCTCTTGCCACATTTACAAAAAAAAACCTCTAACGCTAACACAGCATTCCACAATAAACATCATATCAACAATCAATAAGGATAATGGCTGGGGCTGCTTTGCTGAATCAGGATCTGGAGACTAGCCGTAACTGATGGAATCATAAATTCTGCCCTCTATAAGAAAATCCTGAAGGAGAAAGTCAGGCTATCAATTTGTGACCTAAAGCTCAAGCACAGTTCAGTTATGCTGCAGGACAACGCTCCAAAGCTCGTAATCATGTCCACCTCTGAATGACTCAAACCACGTAATGGTCTTGTGCCACAACCCTTGTGTGAATTCCTTGTGTGTCTCTTCGAAATTCAGGAGCATGGGTGTCTATTAAGTGTATGTGTGCTGTGATTGGTTTACGTCCTGTGTGTCTCTCCGTCTCAGCTAAATCTTATGTGGTTGTGCACTTAATGACAGCATTACGAGTACTTAAGCTCTCTTGTTCATGTGCAAATTGCTGGATTGTAAACTTGCTTTCATGCAAGTTATCGAAATCAATGCAAAGTTTAAATACTCTTTTGTCTTCGTTTAATGCAACCAGTATTTTAGTCACAGTCTTTTCCTTAAGCAATTGTTCTGACCAAACGAGCTTCCCGTCCTAATCAGAGTCCAGGACAGGGACCAAGTTCAGGTTTACTCAACTCAAGTCTGTTCCTGTTCATCTACTCGAGTTACCAAGAACAGGCTTCCAATCTTAATCAGGGTCCAAGACTGGACGCGCGTTCTTGATAACCTATCCAGTTTGCTCTCCTTGTTCAGTTTGTTAGGAACAAGCTTCCAATCCTGAATTGGAGCCAGGACTGGGACCATCTTCCTCTCCAGCAACCTCTTAATCCTCTGAAGCAGCTCAGCGCAGGCGGAGCCTGTGTTACACCTGGCAGCATCCTGGAAGCCCGGCCAGTGATAGCAGCTCAAGCTCAGCCTTTTACATCAGTGCTGAACTGTCTTTCCTTCTCTGGGTTTCGTCCCGCTATCCTTTCCTGGAGTTACACCCCCAGTCTCTACCATATTTCTGTCAATAAACTACCTGTTGGATTGTACGACCAAATCAAATTAAACCGGCAGTTCATGCTTCAATGTATCTGAAATGAAACAATTCAGCAAAAATGAGAGGTCCAAAATTCCTCCACAGCGATGTAAAAGACCAGTTATCACAAAGATTTGATTGCAGCCATTGCTGCGAAGGGTGGCTCAATCACTTGCGAGGGTGGGCAATTATTTTGCCATGTGTGTGATATAAGTTTTGAGTGACTTCTCTCCATTAATTGAAAAAAAGATTATTTAAAATCTCCACTGTGTGTTTATTCAATTTGTCTTTGTCTTAAAATGAACTTTGTTGGATGAAAACATTTGAATGAGACAAATACGCAAAAATAAAAGAAATCTGGGGGGGGGGTCGAGGTCAAATGCCTTTTTAGAATGCTGTATTGTAAATCCATATTGAGATAACCGATTTAATGTGTCAGGGACCGAATACTTGTAATAATAATAATACATCAATATTATATAGTGCTTTTCTGGGCACTCAAAGACACTTCACAATGGATACTGTGAGGAATTCCTGACTGGCTTTACCTTAAATGAAGGACCCAAAACACCTTTCATATTTGCAATTATGTTTATATCATTTAATCAGAAAGTAAGTGAGTGCATAATCAAGAGAAATCATATGCATGTAATCAAATGAAGGCAACATGATACACTCGAATGTTCCTCTGCGAGAGGTTGAAGTAGAGCAGGGGAGGGGGGCTTGCGCAGCGTCCGCCAATACTCTGACTCATCAGAGGGCAATCGAAGGATGGCGATCGAATGTGCTGAAGTTCTTCTATGTTATTTCTTTATAGTCCATCTTCCCTTTGTTCGGGCTCCAGCTGTGTGCTTATCTAATTGATGTTAATGAACTCTATTTGACCAATATCCGCTTATTTGGACCAAACCCCAAAGGACATTCACAACTTATTTTGTTCTTTGTCGTCTGTATGAATTAATACACGGAAGGAGGATTCTGTAATCTTTTAGCCAGGGTCAACAGATTACCGGCGCAGCTGGGGCCTTCAAACAAAGCACAGACAGTCTAAGATACGAACCCACAAAGAGTTCCTTCAGGAATTCAGCACCATATACTCAGGTTCATTTTGTCTTAGACTAATACAATGTTTCAATTAATATTAGTTGAGGTTTAATTCTTATACACCTTACTTGATTGATAATGTATTCAGATATAATGAATACAACAATTGTGTAGTGGCTAAATATAATCATGCTTATAGTAATATATTGATAGTGCATTTCATTGGAGCATGCATTTAGGAGAAACCTGATTATAGGGTTACATGGATTAATATTTTCCCACAATACATTTTTCATTCACTCACACATTCACTCTCTGATCGTGGTAAACTACGTTTTTGTAGCCACAGCCGCCCTGGGGCAGGCTGACGGAAGCGTGGCTGCCAGTATGCACCTACAACCCCTCCAACCACCACCAAACATTCACATGCAGCCATACAGGAGGTGGGGGAAACCGGAATACAGGGAAAACATGCAAACTCCACACAGAAAGGCCCCAGGCCGGATCCGAACCCACGACCTTCTTGCTGTGAGGCAGTAGTGCTAGCCACCGTGCCATAACCTCATTGCGAATGCAGAATGTGTAGGAGTAGCGGGAACCTAAAGTCTGAAGACCAAAAAATTTTTTATTATCGTTAAGACAATTATCATAAGACAATTATCATATGATTCATAATTATCTGAATTATGATTCAGAAATAATGCGTTTTTCAGGAATGCCTTAGTTTTGTATTAGTCAAAGACTTGAGTGCGTCAAAAATGTACAGCATTTGATGCGTTTGCATATCACCTTGATTACCCCCTTTAATCTACTTGGCACTGAATCCAACATCTTAGCCAATACCTCATCTTCCGGGACTTTTTTAAGACTCCCCATCGATCATATATTGATGTTGCTTTATGTTTGCCCAGTTTCTTCATCAGCTGCTCCCACTGATGTTTGATTTTTCACTGTGCTGTAAATGAAATATCAAAATCCCTCATCTGCACTCTGAAATAAAACCAGCCAAACCTGTTTATGCTCATTGAGGATTCCATCTGCATTTCTCGGCCCCTGATGAACAATTAATGTTCATACATAACAAAATAAATGAAACTCTCTCTTTGGTTGATAATTATAATATTCCCTTGCTTCAAATATTCAGATGTAAATTGTTTACTAGTCAACCCTACACTGAAAGACACAACAGTATTTTTGTTCAGATAAATTTATCAACGATTTGTGCCAATCTGTGCCTGTACCGCACAGGATCAACAGAGATTCTCAAACGAAGGTGTTGTTTTCAGCTCTTAATTACAGCTGAACAGTTAACAAAGCAAAATCGATATCCTGCTCTCTCAGTGATGACAGGGTGAGAGAGAGAGATTTGTGTTGTTTCCTGCTAAATATTAATAATAATCCTGAAATTAGTTTTGTTATGATTGCCGCCGTGGTTGTTATGAGTTCATTATGCATTTTTGTTCATTATTCATGTCGTTGTATTCAAATTAGTTTCTCTGCACTTTGACAGTGTCTACAAATGGATTTTCGGACAATAAATTGACAGAGAGAGAGAGAGAGAGAGAGAGAGAGAGGATTGGTGAGAGGAATGGAGGGAGAGTGAGGTAGGGCAGAGGGAGGGAAAAGAGAGGGAGAGATGGAGGCAGGGGAATATAAAAGGGGAGGGAGGGAAAGAGAGAATTGTGTCAGAGAGGCATAGAGAGGAGGGGGTGGGAGAGAGTTATCATTATGGTTTTTACTTTATTTCTGCCATAGTGTTATTAGCACATCTTATATGCCTGCTTTGGCTATATTTACCAAGTGTATTTCCTGCCAAGCAAGTACTGCATTGGGAGGAGGATTACGAGAAAGAAAGAAATAAAAAGAGTGAGGGAGAGGTAAGAAAAAAGGAGAAAAAAGAGTGACAAAGAAGAGTGGAGGGAGGGAGTTTTTTTTAAACTGATATTTTCCTGCCTCTCCTTTAAAAAAAGATTTTAGTCCATACAACCTTGTTTTACAAAATATCTGCATCCGCACAAGAACGTAAAAAGGACTACAAACGCACACATAAAGTATTCCCGGCCAGTGGGTGGCGATAACATGTACATCGATTTAGTCTAATACCAGAGACAAACATCACACAATGCAAGAGTGGGCTGGTGCGAAATGAGCCGAGACATCATCCCTTTCCAAGAGCTATGTTTTACCTGTCGGCACAGATACACAAAAAACCGGCATTTAAAAAAAAATGTTGACTTTTGAAGCCTTTTTAAAATATCTATGTTTGTGTGACCTAAAACACCATTTGCTTGTGGACGAGAGGCCAAAACGCATTGAAAAATATACATTTTCAAAAACATCCGTGTATGTGTGGACAGGGCCGAAGAGAGGGGGATAGAAAGAGAGAGGGAGAGAACAAGCGAGGGAGGGAGAGAGGAAGAGAGAGAGAGGTTCGTATTGATTCAGAGCAGATGCATGTCCATCGATCTTGTTCCGTCCTGCTACGTGCTGCGCCTGCTGGATAGAGAGCACGGCATGGCTGTGGAGCCCTGCTCTCCTCTCACACCAGGGGGGCCAGCTAATTAAACACAACACCATTCTCCGATACATCAGCATGACACTGCACCACTGGCAGAGGCCAGGAGTCAAACACACACAGGTAAGCAAATATATATGTGAGTATTAAGGCTAACATGCTAACAAACACACAAATATACTCGGCGATTCGAGCTGCTAACACACACGCAGGCAAGCATATATATGTGTGCATTAAGGCTAACATGAAAACAAGCATAAAAATTTACCCTGGAATTCAAGCTAACACATGCAGGGATGCAAACATACTCAGGGATATGAGCAAACACACCCCGACCAGCATGCAAATATTTAAGTGAACACATACAGGCCACACAGGGATTTGAATATGCACTGAGATTGACTTACAAACAAGCACGCAAACGTCCACTGAAGAGGCAAAACATTGAAACCACTCACAGTCGATGCATATAATATGGACTTTCTCATTATAACGGCGCATATCTGGAAGCAGACCTTACACAGTAAGCAAACAGTCGGTTGCTGAATTTGACATACTGGACTTGGGTGAAATTGGAGCTGAGTGACATTGACGAGAGAGATATCACTATGGCCAGATGAATGGGTCAGAGCGTCTCTGATGTTGCACGGCGTCTATGGTGCTCCCAGTCAGCTGTGGTAAGTACCCACCAACAGTGGTCCAAGACGGGACAAACCATGAACCAGTGACACGGTGTTGGGTGACCAAGGCTCATCGATGGTCAAGGGTAACGGATCAACAGAAGGGCTACAGTGGCACAAGATGCACTGGATTTTAATTTTACTTGCGTGCTGCATATAGCATTTTGTAGCTGCAGACAGTCAAAGTGCCCACTCTGACCCCGACATAAAGGGTGGTTGTGGCACAAGTTGCTGAGAATTTCAATAATACATAACAAATGTGTCACAAAACGCTGAGCATCATACCCTGCTATGTCTCGCACTTTTTAGCTTGCAGACCAGTCAAAGTGTCTGCCCTAATCTCATTCCACCTCAGAAAGCAGCCCCTATGGGCAGCTGAGCTTCAGAACTGGACCTTGAAGCAATTGAAGAAAGTCACTTGGTCCAGTGAGTCCAATTTTCTTTCACATCACGTGCATCGGCTTGGAACGTGTATGCCATTTACCTGGGAAGAGATGGCATCAGGATGCACTGTGGGAAGAAGACAAGTTGGTGGAAGGAGTGTGATGCTCTGGGAAATCTTCTGCTGGGAAACCCTGGGTCTGGGAATTCAAGTCAATGTCAGTTTGACAAAGCTGTTTTGGGGGGACAAGAGGGAAAACACAATATTAGGCAGGTGGTTTGAATGCTTTGGCTAATCGTTGTACACAGGGATTTGAGCCAACACACAGACCTGCCAAATCACTCAGGGATTTGAACCAACACACTCTGGCATGCAGAAATGCATGGGTATTGCGGCTATTACATACAGAAATTGTTTCCATGTTATTTTCCATGTTAATTGATTGTGTTAGCAGTTAAAGACCCCCCTGGCAACTACAATTTCCTAGTGATGACGATAGGGCTCACTTCAGTAGCTGCTCTAGACCTGGGAATGGCGGGGCGCAGACACGTCCCTTTATGACAATTAGTCCGGGGTAGTTCGCAATCATTTTCCTTTACTGACACGTTTTCCAATTATCAAACTTGGCAACTTAAGACACGGTCTCTCCATATGCAATGAAACAGCGATAAAATCATGGGCTTAATTCAGCTCAGTGGCGGAACCTGAACTGAGAATTGTGACAAAACATCCGTTTAAAACAGTCGTTAGTCCTGACCTGTTCTCAGTCATTTTCATGAGTAACCGAAGGTTCGCTCCGAGAGCACTCCACAGTTAACAGCTGCTGCTAGTTCTCCCCGATTTCGTAAGAAGACAATCATTCATCTGGACGCTTATTTGCTGTATTTAAATCAACGTTAGTCAAAGTTGCATACCTGTCGCCTCTCACGCAAACAGCTTGAGCAGCACGCTGCCTATTTAACTGCCAAGTGCCACTTTTTTATCAACCCACACAATACCGAGAGTGAAAGGCGATATTTCACTGGAACACGAACCTGATCAATCAACGTGAAGTACTGGCCTATTAATAAGTACATTTTTTCTCTGTACTGAATTTCGCCTATGATTTCATCGCTGTTCGATCACATATGGAGAGGCCGTGTCTTAAGCTGCCAAGTACGACAATTGGAAAACACGTCAGTAAAGGAAAATGATTGCGAACTACCCAGGGCTAATTGTCATAAAGGGGCGTGCCTGCGAGCCGCCATTCCCGGGTTTAGAGCCGCTACTGGCTCACTCGTGCCCTCGCAAGTAACCCAAAATCTCATAAAGGAGGTCCACCGAGACACGCTTTCCCAGTTCATCTATGTGTACTCAGACAGTATCCTGGTATTGTCCCCAACACTGGAGAAGCACACCCATTATGTCCGCCTGCTGCTTCGTAAACTGTTGGAAAATCAACTCTATCTGAAGCCAGAGACGTGCGAATTTCATCGCACCACCATCTCCCTCTTGGGCGTCACTGTGATGCAGCGTGCCTGAAAGTAACCAGCATTGTGGGCTCGCCTGGGTGGAGAAGAGCTTGCGCATCACTGCTCTGACACGTGCATCTTCTAAAAGCAGGGAAATCACCAACCAGCTCCTCCTTACTGGAATGTCTTGCCCTCTGTGAAGAACATCCCTCTCTGGGAGATGTCGAAGGAGCTTAGACCCCGGATCATTGGCCCATTCACCATATCAAAAATTAGTGTCTTCATTCGGTGTCAGATTCTTCCTCCCTCCTTCCTTTTGTAGTATTTACCCTGTGTTCCATGTCCCAAGCATTAAGCCCAAGACTTTTTCTCCCTCCGGCTCCCCGCCTCCCCCCATACTCACCAATGATGGCTCTGTGCGTCAGATTTCTGATGTCTGGCTCACGAGACGCAGATGCCAATAGTTGTTGGGTGGGGAGAAGTACAGGCCCCAGGAGCATTCCTGGGTCCCTGAGCGTCATCTTGGAAGTCCTCTCTGGTTCATGATTTCCAGTGATTTCCAGTGAGTCCAGCAGGTGGCGCCCCTCAAGGGTGTGGGGAGGTTCTGTCACAACCCGTATGTGATATTCTTTCGTGTTTGGACTATAACACACAGACGTGTGAAAATATGAAAAAAATGTCACTTATACACATAGAAATGCAGAAAAGCATTGAAGTGTAAGAAAAGCCATTCTGCAGCAAAATCAAAATACAAAATACCTTAAATTATGCACACCCATGGAGTACAGTTTTCATGGTGAAAGTGTGGGCTGCTTGCTGGTGGTATAGAGGCATAAACCACACAAAACAGGTAGGCAGCACGTGTTGAGCATGTAGACAACTGCCTGTTTCAAATGCATGTAAAATTCTGTGCACTTCTGTTGGTCAACTGTGGGAAAACAGCTTAGCGAGTTAGCCACCTGAAGCACAACCTGTCAGTCATAATAAATACAACCTGAAAACTCCAGGAGTGTGAGGAAAATATCATAAATATATTCCACTAAAATCAGCTGGTTTAGGGTTGTTCTCTGCTCTTTTATTATAAGGGTAAAACACATGTTGTGTGTTGTTTGTGTGTGTCTATGTCTCTATGTGCGAGTGCATGTGAGTGTGTGCGTGTGCACTTGTGTTTATGTATAGTTGAGGATTACTCTAGACAACATTATATGCTGCATGCTAGATTAAAACAGTGACAGTGAACAAACTTCAAACGCTGCAGACAGCCAAATCCATTTTAGGCCTTGTCTACACGTACACAGGTATTCTTAAAAACGTAGCATTTTCAGTCAACCGAAATGGACCTTCTGGAAAATGCCATCCAGGGTGAACATTTCCAGAAACTCTGTTTTCACTGTCTCCGAGCAGACAGGGAAACTGACTTTTCGGCTTGTTAAATCAGGGCTTGAGCGCTTCATAAGCCCTTCATTATGGCTTGTGATTGGCGCACATGGTCTTACATGAAATGATATCGTTAATGCTTTTCCGTTTGGCATGCTCTTGACAGCACATTAATTGTGTTTTTGTGTTGTCATGAGGATGGAAATTCTTTGGAAAAAAGCGAAGGAAGAAAAACCTGTTTGAAGTCACGTTTCCCATGTCATTTAGTAGTCTGTTCCAGCAGTCCCTGTGAGTTTTGCAGTTTGTCCCTTTAAATGCCTTATTTGACTTGTCTCTCCCACGCCCTACATTTGTTCTTTTGTTTCCTTGCCCCTTCTGTGGAATTGTCTCCTCTTAAGGCTCATTCTACTGGTAACCTTCAAGTCAGTAAATGCCTTCAAGTATTGAGCATAGTACTCTTCTTCCTCTAAGCGAAAGGTAGCAGAAAATCAGTGACATGTGGGGGAGGCTAGTTTGGCTGAGGCAGAAACCTCCCCTTTGCTTGATTAGCAATCAGACGATTAACTAGTTTAGTAAGAATGAATGAAGGGCCAGTTTAAGTTTCCATGGCGTTATTACTCCGTAGGCTACATTGAACTTGAAATGCTCACGAAACTGCAGATTTGCGAGAATTTGCTTACAGGAAGCCAGAGACGTGCGGTGAGGTGAGGCAGTGACCCAAACTTTTATCACAGAATTTTGTGAACTTCTTCCCACGTACTATTCCTGATTGACAATCAAAACAATTAAGACCAAGTCTATAGGAAGCCTGATACTGATAGAGGAGGTCGTAACAAAAAGATTCATTTACGTATACGCTTCAATTCGAGACTGCAAGGATAGAAATCTGAATAATCAATTGGGAAAAATTCTCAGCTCTCGGTAATTCTGTATATCGTTTAAACATTTTGTTTATCGGATTATAAAAGACGACTGAAAATAAACACCCGCTTTTTTGTTTGGGTGTAAAAGCGCGTATTTGATGGAGAATACATTGTATAGCCTATTAATTAAGCATTCAACTCTGCATAAATCTAACTGTTTTAATAGTATTTGTTGATGACATTACTTCGGCTTCCTGGAAGCAAGTACGCGCAGATCTGCTGTCTCGTGAGCATTTCAGGGTCGATGTAGGCCTACTTATAACGCCGCGGAAACTTAAATTGCCCATCATTCAGCCCAAATTCAGCCAAAGGGGAGTTTTCTGCCTCACCAAACTTAGCTCCGACTGCACGTCACTGCAGTAAATGTAGAAAAACATTTGTAACTCTTGAGTCTATTTAATAGGTACAACCTCCCAAGGGTTCGCCGATCTCCAGGATTCTGACCGTATTCCTGCTAAATCCACAATCTGCGATGTTCCTCTCCCCGGTTTCTGCGCCGGGACAGTTCCTGTCCTTGGGACGGACTTGTCCGACCAACTCTAGTTCAACAACCAACTTTGCTGGACTTCCAATCCTCTATTCAGGCCTTGGGGCTATCTTTCTAAATGACTATATTCCTCTTAAGAAGTGCACCCGTGTTGATCGTATTCTGAGTCTAAGTTTGATTCCTTGTCTAGATCATAACAGTTTTATACACCCACATATGGGATGACACTATGAATATATAAAATGAAACTCTGAATATATGGAATGAAAGTTTGAATACGAGGAATGAAATGTGAGAATATTGAATAGAAACTGACGTCACCATCTTGCGTTACGAGACGATTAGTTATCGCTGTTCCTGCAGAAGTGAGTGCGACATTATAAGTGAGTCAGCACGAAATCTGGTCTCAGCAATATTAAGTCATGAAGATATAATTAGCACTTCGGCAAACGCATACGCATGTATTAGCCATAACACCCATAACCGAATCCAATATTGGTCTACCGATGAAGACATTTATTTACTCTTTCATAATGCGGGGAGTGTCACAGACCACATTGCTGCACGTAAGGCAATTTTGGCCAGTGTTAATCCTGGAAGAAACATGCCTTCACCCTTGTAGGTGCACTGCGGTCAAGCTATCACCAGTTCAAAAAACGACGGTCGAACTATCACCGGAATAAAATTGATGCGCAAATACAGCGGATAGCACGGTAGTAAAGTCATATGATGCAACTGCTGTCAAGAACCATCTTGTGGAAAGAAATAACAAGGTTTATTCAGTGAAAGTATTCGTGTATTTTGTTCAGAAAAAAAAAACTGTGAACGACTTCCATATTTGGTTTTAAAATGATTTTTATTAATTTCATTTTTCACGAAGTAGTTGGCACTTCGCACAAACTGAAACATTAGATTTTGGTGAAGTGCCATAACTTCAGATCACAAACAACTGCATCTCACATTGCCAGGGTTCTACTATAGGCAAAGAAAAAAAAGGCAGATATTACTCAGAATTAATGTCGGAATTGCCATTAAAATTGGTGTCGTAGAGGTTGACAAAAAAGGAGAAAATTAAAGTGGGGACCATTATACTTGATTCATAATACCATAATGTAACAGTACTGCCCAAAAATCACTTCTAAGAGTGAAACATTAAAGCGTTTTGCCGCGAAAATTAATGACAAGCAACTGTTATACTACTTTATTTTTTAAACGAAATGTCGCAACTTTTTGGAACATGCCCACAAGTAAAAGACTGTGTAGTTCCCTCTCCACTGTTTAAAAGGCAGAGCTGATGGAGGATTCCATTAGTCTGTTCACACTGATTATTACAAAATAACAGTATTTGATTTTGTGATTTTCTTTTAACTTTAGACAAGAATGCATTCTTTGTTTGACATAAAAAATATGTCCACAAACAGAAACACGATTACATAGCAGAGGAAGGGCTCTATCTTATAGCTTGTGCAAAGCCGCGCAAAGCATGACACAAGTGTCTCTGCTCATGTATGACTGGTACAAATGTCATTTGTCAATCCAGTGGATAGACGGGAAAGATAGCGAATTGCACCACTTTAGTGCCCATGAACATCTTGGTCTTAAAATGAGGTGTGGTCAGGCAAATTGTTAGCATTTTGCCATCTTGAGGTGGCAAAAAGCTTGCATGCCATTGACCAACTAAAACATTAACAACTGGCATTAAATCAATTCTCAGTTTTCAGCTATTATTTTAAAGGCCCTTTACTGATAGGGCAGATCTACTGTGCCATAAAGTTCTGCAAGATGAGTTTGTAAATTTGCATAAACCTTTGTATGGTAGTCGAATCCATAGTGCTCCACAAGTAAACATCCACAAATTGATAAGGCAGTGGATCTGCAGTCATGTGAATATACAGGAACCTACACATTCCGCTATGGAGGATTTCCTTCAATCATGCTATAAAACTTGTCAAAAACGTTGGATTATTTAGCTTGAGGTGAGTTTCTTTGAATATTGAAGTTTCTAATAGATATTTTAACATATTGACTGTGGATTAAGACATGTTGCATTCCATATATTCAGAGATTAATTCAATACTTTCAGACTTCCATTCCATATATTCAGACTTTCATTCTGGATTGAAGTTTCATTCTATATATTCAGACTTCCATTCCATAGATTCAAGTTTAATTCCATATTTTCAGACTTTCATTCAATATATTCAAGTTTCATTCCAAATGTTCAAGTTTCATTCCAGATATTCAGACTTTCATTCCATATATTCAAACATTCAATATATATATTCAAGATTCATTCCATTTATTTAGACTTTCATTTAATTTATTCAGACTTTACTCTAGGTATTCAAACTTTCATTCTATATAATAATAATAATAATAATAATAATAATATTATGGCTTGCCATAATATATATTCTGTTCGTAACATTTCAGTGCACTCTGTAATAAGAGAGGTTCCTGTTCTGATCAATACCTCTCCTGTATTCTTATAATGAAACCTCGTGCCCATATGCCCCACGTTTTTCCAAACAGCAAGTGCTCATTACAGTTTTTTACAATCGCTTCGACACTTCGACCTCAGAGGTTGGTGCTCAACTTTCAAAACTCTAGATACAAACCTCTACACAGATCATCAAAATAGACCATTTTTCAAAACTCTAAACACTTTTTTCAATTGCTTGGATACAATACACATTACATTTAAGTCATTTGTTCATTGAACTTAAATTACAAAATGACACATGACTCACTCACGTCTGATTTGTTGGCGCATTTTTACCTTCGGTTAGTTTTGATAATAGTAAAAACGAGAACAGTTTATGATGCATTTAGCTAGATATCAAAAACAGGAATGTTTGAATCCAGAAGGTCGCTGTTAAGTTTCGATGTTATGTAAACAATATCACAACAATGAGGCTGTATAATAAAACCAGGTCCTTACTGTCAGGGCAGAGGCTACGGACACGGACCCGTATCTCTAGCCTGTATGCTGAAGGCAAGGCAGCGGAATTATTAGCCTCTCGTCTCATTCTATCACAGGTAAAGGTACGGGCGGGTCCGTACCGACTACCGTTTGCCCTTATTGCAAACATACGATGGTAGCTACGTCCTAATGAATTTGGCATGTGTCAGCCGAACCAGGAAAAATTTCTTAAATTCCATTGAAACTTGAAATATTGGCTAGTGGTTATTATTTTACCGTACATATGTTTGTTCCGTTTCTTGATGTAGCTCATAAGTACTCGCGGCAGGAGCAATATCCGACTTGGCAGAAATTCCACCACACGACTAGAGGTCTGTGTAGCCTGACGATCATCAGACGATTGTCTTAGAAATCTAGCTGTTCTCAGTATTGAAACAGCGTGCAAAAGAGCTAGGTTTGGATATGTTTGCGAGAAGCTTTGCTGCGCAGCACAACAACCGTCGACTGAAGCTGTCTTGAGAGAGATTGGCCAATGTCAGTCCAGGACTGTGACTTCAGTACTTTTGCTGTATTTATTTCGACTTTAATTTCATTAGGCCTAAATATTCACTGGACTTCGTCTTGGAAAGAATAATAATACAGTGCGTCCTGAAAAAAGGGAAACTGGGAATAAAATGAGAAGTATTCTGTTGAAACTTAGTATCTATAAAACAAATTAGGAATATTAATTTCACAACTGTGCACTTTTTCACACCATTCAAAGAAAACAAAATTAGTCAGGCATCATTGTCAGAACTCATTGTTCTGTTGTCAGCTACATGATTTGTGCACATCTTTCATGCAGCTGGTAGGGTTTACATTTAAAGCAGTACACAACCTAAAGCACAAATGGCCCCGACAATGAAAATTTGAAACTGATCATCCTGGTTCATCTGTGTTTAGGCCCGTCATCATTTAATGTAATCTGGTGCAAAGTGGTCACTGACTTACTCCAAAAGTGTCATTGTTGTTCAGTGGAGTGCGGCACAAGCTCCACTTACTTGACATCACTAGACAGTAGGCATAGTTATATAACACCAAATGTCATTTTTAATCAAAGAATGTTAAGTAATTGTTATAGAATTAACCATTTATTCTTGGTTTCCTTTTTTTGGGACACACTGTAAAATAAATGCATTGAAGAATATTTTTCTGAAATTGTTCCCCAATTTTTTGATGCAGTTTTTTGGCAGATTGGTGAACCTCTGCCTGTCTACTTACCGCATCTGATATGTTGTCTATGCTCTTTTGTGAATAAAATATGGGTTAATGAGATTTGCAAATCATTGTATTCTGTTTTTATGCATGTTTTACACAATGTCCCAACTTCTTTGGAATTGGGATTTCCTAATACTGCACTGAGGACATCCCATGCCACCCCTCCCAGACCTCTTGCCACCCCTTTGCCACCCCATGTAAAATTTTCTAGATCCGCAACTGCTCTAACGTTACATCCTCTTTGATAACCTGGCAGAATTAAATTTGTCAGTCAACGGTAATTGAGTGTCAGCAGAACATTAGCCTTTCTTAGTGCTGGCATAAATTTACCGTAATGATTAGACCAGTCAACACCTGGTTTTGTAGTCTAGTTAGTCTGGTCCAATATTATAGACAGCGTTACACAGCAGTTTTACTGGATTATCTAATTTATGCCGTGTGACATTGATTGATCTGGTGAACTCCAGTTCGGTAATCTAGGTATCTTTAGGCTAACCTGATGGATCACGTTAGCAACCATTAATTTGAATTGTTCCAATAATAACCGATAGTTGGGCTAACATTGACACATTATCTGCTGTTAAGGTAGATCGCCTGTGGCTAATAATAAGCAATAAAGTCGCTGATATTCATTTTCGTGTATCTGTCACCACTACAGCCAGTGCATTGTCTCACCACATCCCTAAAAAAATCTCGCTCCGCATTGCAAGGCTGCACATCAGCGCTTCTCTGCCACAGAATACTATATAACGGGTGCTTACTACCGGGCATAGTAAAATGGCTGCTCGACCACTTCCACTTGCATCAAGCTCCCAACACTGTTCTCTATCACGTCAGCAATCCAGTTATTCTATATAGATCAGTGGATTTATAGGCAGTTGATTCTACCATAACAGGCCGTTCTGAGCAGGCATCCCCATCATGAAATTATCTCTGTTCTAATTGGCTAGCAATCAGAGTACTGTGTTAAAAGACTGCGACAATGTCAAAAATCTCCCAGCTAAGTCTCAAAATACAGATTACTTAATGAGATGACCGAACAGTGAGTAAAGAAAGGTAACATCTGCAAGCTAGACAGGGATAGTTATTATATTCACATTCCAAGTCTTTTGAATAGCAGTTAAACAGTCAAACAGTTCAATCTGTTCTTATGGACATGTCTCCTACATTGCCTCTGGCTAAACTAGCAATGGTTTCTAAATTCGCAGTAAATTTAGTGGCTAGTTAGCGTGGCAAACCGGGGTGTGGCCACTCTCTCAACGATGTCAGCTTGCCCACAACTGCCATCTACCCTCCCTTGCGTTGCCGGTGGCAGTCAGAACTTCAGCACCCCGGACAGCGGCCAGAGTGCGGATGCCTGCACAGCGCTCCCAACAATTGCAGGACCATGGACAGTTTCCACCTGCTGCGAGTCATGAGGCCGGACGGGCCTGGGATAAATTGGCATGCGGCTCCACAGTTGAGCCGCATAATTAACAGCGCTGATCAGAAGTCAAAAGGAGGAGCCATGCAGTTGAAAGGAGGCTAAAGAAGGGTGCGCATCTAATGCCTTGTACTAACCGCTTTCTTGTTTTCTCTTGTTCAAGATTCCTTTGGTGGGGAGATCAGGGATTCGCATCACAGCAGTGAAGACCTGCAGCCCACCTCCAGAGCCACCGGCAGAAACTGAAAAGAACAAGTGCACTTAACTTTCTGTTTGTTCACTGTAAATTACGCGCTCCTTTTTTCTACTTTTTTGTGCTTTATTTATAAAGATACTGCCTGTGGGCGGGGTGTTGTCCCTTCATCCCGCCTGGTCTGTGCCTGTTTCTCCAGTGTCTAGCTACATTAGTAACACTTGGAATTCAGTTTAAATACTAACAGAAATTGGAAACACTTTCCAAGCTTGCTAGCAACAGATTCGCCTAGAACAGTGGCGCTCAATGTCATTCCTGGGGACCCGCTGTGTATGCTGGTTTCTGTTCCAATCACAATTGTATTTGCAGGATTTCAACAAGCTGATCAGTTTTCTTAAGTGCATTTAATATATAGAGCAGTTATTTGCCCTCTTAAAGGTTATGACTTATTGAAATTGGCATTTGTAACTCATTTTTAAACAAAATTGGGGGCCACACCCCCGTTTTGAAGTCTCAATATCTCAAAACCTGATGAATATTTGGGTCTAAAATTTTTGTATAATATACTGGTTGCAAAAGCATTATGATCTGTCAGTCGGGAAGGTTCCGGTGATTTCAGATGGAATTTCCCTTAAATATGCTGTCATCTGCTATTTACACAAAAAACAGCTTGTCTGTTGCATGAATGTATTTGAACTTTCATCACCAGCAGCAAGTAGTGATTATGATCCAACCCCATAACCTCAGCTCACATCGGGAGGTGGAGCAGCTCACACACATCCAGTAAGCCCTTCTGTATCATGGCTGGAGCTGGGCTTAGGTCTGTCTCTGACTGCTGCCTCAGCTGGGTCCCGATTGGCCGAGAGAGGAGCAGGACTGAGCCAGTCCGGCTGAATAATACAGGATTGCGCTCAGATGATGTCATTATCTGGCCGTAGCTAGGGGCTGGAAGAGAAACAGCCCGGGGCAGAAACCTGTGGCGGCGGCACTGGTTACTAGTAAAGGGCTCTAGAGGGGTAGCACTTTTCCAGAGAAGAAAAGAATAGGATTCGGGCTTTGCTTAATGTTTTTTTAAAATCGAATATTCAGTTGAAATCAGAGATACAAAATAAATTTGAACTGATTTTTTTTTTTTTCATATTTCCTGACATTTAATCCTAATAAATATTCCCTGTTTTAGCGTCAGGTAGCATCACTACTTTATTTTAAGAGAATGAAATGTCAGGATCGTAGCAGAGAGAATGAATTATTTCAGCTTTCATCACATTCTCAGTGGTTCAGAAGTTCACTGTGCATACACTTAGTATTTTATAGCGTTGCCTTTGACTTGTTAAGCATGGGTGAAAGATTTTGGGTAACCTTTCACAAGCTTCTTTAACTGAGTTGGAATTTTGACACATCCCGCCAGACAAAGCTGATGTAACTGACTCAAGTTTGTAGGCCTCCTTGCCCACTTGATGTCCAGCAAAGAGGCCCTGAGTTTGAAGGCAGACCAGGTGCACCTCCACTTTACACAGATAATGTTAGCCTGTCAGAAGCTTCTAAAGCCATTGCATCATTTTCTGGAATTTCGCAAGCTGTTTAAAGGCGTAGTCAACCTCGTGCATGTAAGCTTTTGAACCACTGGACTTCTGGTATGGTGAATTAAAGGAGAAATGTTCTGTCTCTAAATAATATTTGGAAAAATACTTGTGTTGTGCATAAAGCACATGACCTAACTGACTCACTCAAACAATAATTTGCCAAAAAGGAAATCTGACGATTGGCGTAAAATGGCTTTAATGGCTTTAACCTAAGTGTATGTGAGCTTCCAACTTCAACTGTATCGCAAAGTGTCACATTCTGAGTCTTCTTTATAGCTTTCTCCAGCAATTTCGCTGTCCTTGTCTGGTTTTTCCTCTGCTCCCCCTCATTATTTTTCATTATTTAATTGTTTGTAGCATATTATTTAAGTTCATGGTCTGCGTTCATTCCCTGCTGGATTGTTTCTCTTTGTTGTGTCTAAAACCAGTTCTGCGTAGAGTTCTAAAAAGTCCTTCTTTGGTAAAGTCTATGAAAAAAATCAAGTAATTATTTTATCAGGGATACCCCCTTTGCTGTCAGCTCGAGAGGCGTGAGTCTGCCAGTCCCTCCAAGCCTTACTGCTCAACATTGTGCACCATCCAGCGTGCTCTGCTCCCTTGGATTGCTTTCGTGTTACTCTCCTCAGAACTCTGCCCGTGGCTGACCCTGTATCCTGCTATCCAGTTCATTTACTGCCTAACTCGAACTGCTTCTGATAACCCTTCTGCCTGAGCCCTCTTTAGTTTTGATCTTTCTGTGCCGGTACCGGGGCATAGGGAAGAAAAATGGCAGCGCGTTGTGCATTGTGGGAAAGTATGCATAAATCAGTGACATCACTGAATTCAACCGATAAGGACAAAGCTAAAGTTGCTACGTCGGTGTGCTGAGCCACGCTGTGAATTTCCATTAAAATAAATGGTTGGCCACTAGTGATGGCAAAACGAAGCTTTCTGTAGCATTTGAGGCTTTCGGCTTGTGGTATTGGAAATCGAAACTTCTTGAAGCTTCATTCAAAACTCTCATGGGTCACGTCTGCTGATAAAATAGATGTTCTGCAGTTGTCAAACAGGATTTTTTTTAATGTACACACTTGGGGTAATACATTTTTATGAACTTGTCCGTATTTTTTTTTTTTTATGAACATGACTGCAGTTCTCAATACAATAGAGCAGAGGTATTTACAGTGGGGCAGTGGATGTGTTTGGTATTTTGGGCAATAAATGCGATCAATGACGTCAGCACCTCCACTAATCCACTAAAGCTGTTGTTCTCAACATTGGTCCTGGCGACCCCCTGCATAAGCTGAATTTCGTTACAATTGCAATGGCAATTGCTATTTTACATAGCTGATGATTTTTCTTAATTATGTCCATTTCCATATTTCATCAGCCTATTTACCTGCTGTGTAATAATTTGATGTTTCTTTTGATGCATGATTTTTATGAGATCACCAGCTCCTTTCGTGCAACATTAACCTCTAACCATAAGATTACCACCTCCAAATTTTACTGAAGGGGTTAAACTCATTTTTGAAACGTTCTCCAACTCTACGGCACATATAAGTTCTGTGTTTCAGTGAGAAAATGTGGAATTTTGATCCATCGGTCCAAAGGACTTGTTCCCAATTCATTGATGTCCAATCCTTGAATTTCTCGACAAATTCAAGTCTTTTTGTCATGTGGCCAGCTCTTGACAGCAACAAGACCAATCAGACCGTTTCACACAGATGTCTGGAAATAGTAGGACTTCTGGCACTATCGATATCATCACAGAGTTGTGGGGCTGTCAACCGCCAATTTTTTTTTTTTACCTGTCATACATAGATAATGAACATCAGTGGCACTTACCTTTCATCTTGAACCTCTATGGCTACTAATTTTCAGGGAACTGGTCTCTTTGAAATGCTTGATGGTGTTTCTTACAGTGCCATGACAACACTTATCATCTTCAGCATTAAATAAGTGTTATGATCCTGTCCTGCCTGACCATGTTTTGATTATGAGTTCTGCTTTGTCTGACCATGCTCTGTATTTTGTATTGTGATTTAGATGCCTGGACATGTTTTTTTTTTTGCCTTGTCTCTGCTGCCATATTCCACCATTGCAGTTATACAAAATATTAAGGTCCATGTTTTTGTCTTACCATGCATTGCACTTTGTCTTCCCCAGTCTGGTCTTTTGTTATGTGATCGCTCACTGCCTCAGTATTGTGTGCCATACTTTCGGGTGATTTCATGGTTTCTGGGATTTCAACCATTCCTTCCAATCTCGTTTACTTCCTTCACCTTGCTTTTCTATATTACAAACAATGCTAACAGTTTGTTGTTTTAAGTAAACTTACTAATCAAGACTAACATTGTTTATAGTACTAACTGACAAACAAGCACTAGGGATTGCATAGCTGTACATTACTAATTGACTAACAAGCTCTCAGCACTCGCTCTGCTCTAGTCTCCGCCCCTTGCCTACACTCAATTTACTTTGCTGTGCTTCAAGCAGATTTTCTGCACCTTGTCAATCACTGTTCTGCCTCTCACTCTGTGCACGGTAGAACACCCTAAACGGAGCCGTATGTTTGTCAGAAGGCTGTCTCTGTGATCCCTGTCCGCATTTTGGCTTTTGCCAATTTCTAGTAATCAGGAACTTCCTCATGTTCATTCCTTTGTAATTAGTCTGATCCAATCCACCTGTTTATCCCTTGTAGCATGTGACTTCCCCTACAGTTACTTAAGCAGTCATTTCACTTGCAGCTCTTGTCAGAATGTTTTCCCTGTGCTGTGATTGTTTATGCCTTGAACTCTTAGTGTCATACCTCTGACTGCAATGTCCCCGATTCTGATTTTGGCTTTTTCTTTGATACTCATCTGCCCGTGTACAGTACCTGTTTTGCCCGACTCTGGGTTTAGTGTTAGCTGCCCTGTTATCGGTTTGCATTACGCCCACTGGATTTTGGCTTTGGACTCTCTGGGAAACCCGTGCATGTGTACCAAACCTGTTTTACCTGACTGAGCTTAGTGTTTGCTGCCCTGTGTACAGCTTGGATTACATCCCTGTGATTCTGATTTTGGATTGTAGACTTTGTACCGTTGCCTTCTGCCCTGTGGGGGTTAAACCCCTCCCCCCCCAACTTCAATAAAACCCACTTTTGCTGAAACTTCCTGGTCTCGCATTTGGTTCCAGAACGGTACCTCACAGTAAGGCCATAATGTGGCTGAGCACAATCTCAAAGCTCCTTCCGTCGTGCCATGATGTTTAACACTGTGAAACCGCTCAAAGTTCATGTAAGTGGCGTAGCCAGAACTTAAATGCATATGCACAGAACATCCCTTTGTAACGTTTTTTTACTTCGTCCAGAGTGCAGATACAAGGAGGACAAAGTTGAGGACTAGACTCAGGTGCAAGGATGGACTTGGTTATGCTTAATGACCAACTGCATGGCAGAAGGCGCAAACATAGAGAAACAAAACAAGGAACTGAGGTTCCAAAATTTACACTGAGTAATACAAAGTCTGGGCTACGCTACAGTAACATTGTATAACAAATTGGGGGAAAAAATAGGAAACCAGATCCCTTAACTTAATTTTTCTTAATGATGCATTCAGGCTGAAACACTCAACGCTATCAGGTGTTGGTGATTCTCCTCATTGGGCAACATGACAACCATTCATTTGGATGCATATTTGGTGCGTTTCAATCACCCTTATTCAAAATTTCGTAAAGGCGTTTCAATCTTTGTGTTTGGTTTAATTTGCACAATTTAAACAGTCTTAAAATGCGAGTTGGATTACCTGATGTGTGAAAAAGGTAGCGAGGAAGTTCCAGAGCAGTTTACTTTTTGTAGAGCAAATACCTACTTTTGAGTAAATTTATTTTTCTGAACCAAATTTAGCTTATTTGTGAGTCACCCCAAGATCACATCAAAAAAGAAGCAGTGTCTTTAATTGCCAATGGATTATTCTTATGATCGCAAAATATCTTCGTAAAGGTGAATGATTTAGAACAAGTCACGACTAATAATTGTTGTGAAGGGTTGTTCCGTGCATTCATATTCTGGGTATGCCACTGGTTCTTATCACAGTATACACAACAACTGACCATCAGAGGGAATTTTGCGGAATATTGTTGCCTCAAACCAGTTTAAACAAAGCATTTTAGCATCGAAAGTCATGGAATGAGCCCTCAAATATGCATTCAGACTATGCGAGAGTCAGAAAATAAAATTTGTGATGTTTTTCGGGTTTTTGTTTCTTACCCATATTTTTACCTCAGTGTACTTGTGGGAATTATTTTTTTGTTCTCATTGCCTATAGAAAAATGAAAAAAAGACAGGCACACCCTAAAACTAATTTGGGAGTAGGATTTAAAAAAAATAATGCCAAGAAATGAATGACTGAGCTGACAATGACAATGACATGAATGACAAGCCCGAAGAAATGTCACTTGCATTGAAATATCTCTTTTTCAGGAACTCAGTCAGTTTTTGGACATTCAATTCTTTGCATTATTGTTCTCATTGCCTACACTTTTTATTTTTCAATATATACTCAGCAACAAAAGTTTCTGTGACATCATTTATGTGTATGTTATAAATGACATGCAAAGATCTCAATGCAATCAAAATGTTTATTTAACAGGAGAAACACTGACTTTTCAGTGCCAACGTCACTCAAAACGAAAAATGTCATTTTCATGCGTCATGAAGCACTTGTCTGACGTCTAACCAATTGTGACCTTCACACTTCAATACCGGGTGTGACTTCCTCGTGCCATGATGCAAGCAACGCATCTCCGGCGCATGGACCGAATCAGATGTGCCAGAAATTGCTGTGGGATGTCATTCCAAATCTGACGTAGACGTTGTCGCAATTCCTGGAGTGTAGCTGGCGGGTTATCCAACCGCCGCAAACGTCGATCCATCTCGTCCCAAAGATGCTCGATTGGGGACATGTCTGGGGATCTGGCTGGCCATGGCAGGACATTGACATGTTGTTGCATCAGATACTGCTGTACAATCCTTGCAACGTGTGGTCTGGCGTTATCATGTTGCAGCGTTATTCCGGGACCATGTTGCATCAAAAACGGTACCACCAATGGCCGTAGCACTTCATCGCGATATCTTTGACCTGTCAGATTTCCATCAATAACAAGCAAATCTGTTCTGTTTCTAGCCGTGATCCCTCCCCAAATCATGACACTACCACCTCCAAAACGATCAAATTCCTGAACACAGTTGTTGGCATAACGTTCTCCACGTCGACGGTATACACGTAAACGACCATCACATCGGTTAAGCATGAATCTTGATTCATCAGTTAAGAGTACAAGATCCCACTGACGTTGGATCCACCGTCGATGTTGTTGTGCCCACTGTAGACGCAGTCGTCGGTGTTGTACTGTGAGTATTGGACGTCTTGCTGGCCGACGTGGGACAATGCCAAAATGATGGAGACGGCGACGGATTGTCTGTGCAGACAGTCGCCTCAAACCAGGTATCGTTCTTGCAGTTATGGTTGCAGGTTGGAATCGATTTCGGAGATGGGTTGTTCGAATCCAGTTGTCCTGTCTGGGAGTGGTTACTCGTGGACGGCCGCTGCGAGGACGGTCTCTGACATGTCTTGTCTGCTGATGATGCTGCCATAAGTTCCAAATGGTGTTTCGGTGGACATTCAGGCGATGAGCAACTTCCCTCTGCGAGGTTCCGGATTCAATCATCCCAATGGCCCTCCACCGATCATTTTCAGACAGTCTTGGCATTTAGAGGGTAGAGTTCCTGATCCGAAATGGCTGTGTTTCGATAAGTGATGCTTCCGTCGTTCATCAGGCACAATGTGAACATTCCAAAAATTCTCCTCTTTTATTGCCATCCACAAGCATGATTTACGCACATTTTCACGTGCAAAGTCATTTTCTCGCATTTTCATGATTTCCATTTCAATTTTGTGTTTACGTGTACTGTTTCAGTCTGATATCACCATGTATGACAATTTCATAATTGCGTTATGAAAAATAATTAACAATATTGGTGTCACAGAAACTTTTGTTGCTGAGTATATATTTTGATTAAAAATTATAGAGTAGTAATATATCTGGACCCCTTCCAGACAAAAGTGGTGCAGTATGATTATCACTGCACACTACTGTACCTAAAAGCAATTTAGCGCTTCCACTTAATCTTAGATGCATGTCTTTGCACTGTGGGAGGAAACCAGGGTTCCCAGAGGAAATCCTCACAAACATGGAGAGAACATGCAAACTCCACACAGAAAGGTCTCAGGTTGAATTCAAACCCACAACCACCTTCCTGTGAGACAGCGGTGCAACCCGCTGCGCCTGTGTGCCACACAAACAGAAAACAATCCAGCAATAAGTAAGAGATGCTTCGGTGGTAAATATCCTATTTTTGCTACTTGTATCTCCTGTGTGGGCTTAGCCAATTACGCATTGCTTCTGTGAGGCTGCAGGCCACAGGGACGTCAGTTAGGTTATCACTGGTCTGGCCTGGAGTGGAGGAGTGTAATGTCTTGTTCACTGTGCTCAGGCTGTAACTGCACTGCCCCCTTTTATTTTTGGCCCAGACTTCATGCGCTAAGTACCTCGAAGCCATCTCCAGCTTGCTTTTGCACAGCCATGATGGAACTGCTCGCTTGGCAGGGAGAGGTGAATGTTGCTGCCGTGACTGGAGTGTCCTCGGTGGATTGTGAGAGTTTAAATCGTCCTGATTGGAAGTGCCTGATGAAAGCAGCTGTCACCGTGGAAACGTGGCAACAGAGGCATACATCATTAGTGGCCAGATGCAGTTTGTGCGAAAATAACATGTGCTTGGAAAATGAAATGTTGCCAGAGAGCATCCCGTCTTCGCAAATGAACATGGGTATTGGTGGATACAGGGAATGTCCACCAGGGGCACCCAGGAGCTGTAATACTACATATGTACACAGCGTAGGCTCCCAAAGATCTACCACCCTATCAATCCTGTGGGTCGGAAATCACCAAATCTGGACCTCCAGCCTAAATCAAGCCCCGGTTTCTTTTCTACCTGGAAATTAACTATTTTACCTGACAATTAGTGCTTTTGATTAGCCAAACTGTTTTTACACCTCACTGAAAATGCTACAGGTATACAGTGCAGTGATATGGTTGTAACGGTAATAATTTTATATTATAGGCAGGAAAACAGGAATAAACAATCGAACAAAGAAACCTGATGTGACTTTCAGAATATTCTGTAATTATGAGTGGAAACCACAAACAGCTACGATTCAGCCCCAGGATAAACCATTGTCACTGACTCGCACTTCCACTGACTGTTATAAACTTAACACATGGGTGAAAACACAAAAAACCACCCCAATGTCGTGCTCAATCTTTGCACATGCATTTTTGGGAAAAATTACAACATACTGTATATATTCCATTTTTGCTGATTTACAGTTGTACTGATGTATACTGATAATTAAGATAACATTTTGAACATGAAGTATGTTGTTGAGTTTTTATTTCAATTTCTTGTTAGGAATCTTTCAAGTTTTAAGCTTTGAAATTTCATATTGGGAAAGTCCTCTCTTATTTCCCCTGCATATAGCTTTTTGTTTCTATTAATATAGCTTGAAACTGTTTGTGCTATTCAGGTGACTGTAAAGCCTCAGTCAACCACAATTTCAGCTGGGGTCATCTATTTTCTGATTCTTGAAACAAGGCTTCAAAAATTTTGTCAAGTCTTACAGTTGAATTGAGTGTGTGATGGCCCATGAGACAGAACTAGTAAATTAAGCCAAAAGATGGGATATAGTAAGGGAGGCTGAAGGTTGGGAATAATGAGAGATGGAATGGATGAGCTTACAACTACTAATGCAAAAGGTAGAAAAGTAATGTGAATGTAATCGTTATTGTATTAAAAAAAATTTAAAAAAAGGAAAAAAAAAGGCTATCAAGAAACCCATAACTATTATAAGTGTATGTCAAACAAATATACACATTCAAAGTCGTGCTCTTTTTCTCATGACTGTCGAATTAAAATAAACTGTTGGTCCTGAAATCCATAAACTCTGCACTTAGCAGATATCACTAAAATAATGTGTTGAAGTTCTAAAGTCATTTGTATGTGAACGTTTCGGTTCTGACCGTAATAAAAGTTTACTGCTGTCAAAAAAAAGTAGGGCATAGTGAATCAATGGGCACAGCGAATTAGGGCTATTTTTGGAAAATTGGCAAAAGGAATCACCGGTATGACATCAACATTTTTTGTGCTTGGAGAATACCCATCCATGAAAGTTTAGTTATTTCCTTGGGATTATCTACTGACAGAAAAACAAGGTTAAGTATGTGTTTATGCATGTAAAGTAAATTTCCATGGCTTCTGATCATTCGCCATACCTTATAGATCACCTGGAAGTAATAAATCCATTATGATGCAGCATTTAGAGTACATATTTGTCACAATCACTGTACCCCAGTAGGAATTTTTATTCCATGGGCCCAGATTCTGTTTGAATAAAGAATAACATGGGAATGGCAGATATTGTGATGTTCAGTACAACTATGGTCAGTTCTGGGACTATGGAGAATGTGGCCAAGGAAATCATGAGGTCCACTGGAAGTCGTAGGTGTTGTTGGCCTGACTCCGCCTTAAAAGATTGAACAATCGGCAGTGCAAACATGACCTGCAAATTGGGTATTGGCATTAACTTTTGAAATTAAGAGTTTTGGACTCTATGTCCTGTTGTAAATCCTTCATAAATGTCTTAATTGATAATTGAGTGATTTGAAAGTATCTTTCAGCCTAAGTGCGCATTCATGAAGTCCACTGGAAAAATGAGATGTTGTTGGTCAGTCACCCATCTTCAAGCATTGATGTTATGATTCTTCCCTTTCGTGTGTTGTCCCGTGCGTTTTTTTGCTTGTGATTTACTTTCGTCTCGTTTATTTTCCAGCCGGCTGATGATCCGCTTCCAATCTGCCTTCAATGGAGTCGTGTGACTGCCTTCAGCATGCCTGTGTCTCGTCGTCCAATCACCTTTCTACTTTCGGTTTGGCTTTGGTATTTCATTCATTGCTTCCAGCTGTGCTTAATTCCGGGTATCGCAAACTGAGTGAATGCGTTCTCTGATAGGACATTACTAACCCGTACTAATCTTCACGTATTTAAGGGTGATTGTAAATACTTCGTCACTTAGTATTAACCTTGATTAACTCATTTAGCGAGCGTATGCGTTTCTGGCTTTTCTGCTTTCAGTCTGAACTTTCTGATTAACTGCAGTTTAAACCCTGTGCTTTCCCTTGCTTTCCTTATGGTGCTTTTTTCTTGTCACGTTTAGATTGCCTTATCTAAACCGTCTAGCTTGATTGCTCGTCTCAGCGTCTTGTCTCGAGTCATTAGTATTACCCGGTCCTCGTGTGATTGTTTATTAATCCCCATGTGTTTCTGTTTCAGTATGATTGCATTTCGAGTCCCCGCCTCCTCTCGTGATCTTTAAATGTGGCAGTATTGGAAGCTTTCATCAGACGGATCCTTGTTTTGACTCGGTCAACATGGTGATATCGCTGCCCCTGCATTTTTTCCTGAGTCTAGCCTTTTGCTGCGCCTCTGTCTTGGCTTCCTTTTCGTTCAGTCTCCCAGTGTGGTTCGTCAGTTAGGTTCATTTTTTGTTTTTTTAGTTTAGCCACTCATTGAGTGTGTACCTCAGTTCTCCCCCTGCCTTTGGCAGTGTATTTCAGTTCTCCCTTCTGTTCAGTGCATGTGCACGGTGTTTTATTTCTGGCGTGCCAGCCATATTCTCCCCCTAGTGTTTGTGTTTAATAAATTCTTCTCCACCCTGCGCCTGGTGTTTCCGGCTCCCTCCTTACAATTGAACAATCAGCAGTATCAACATGACTTGTGAATTTGAGTACTGGGACTTGACTTTTGAATTTAACGGTTTTGGACTCAGTGTCCTGTTGTGAATAATTAAATGATTAGAAAGGATCTGACACACGGCCTAAATGGCATTTGTTTACTTTAAAGGCTAAATAAAAGTTGATTAAAGCAAATTTAGTGGCGTTCCCTTCACATTAATGAAGTGATTCACTGTGCCCTGAAAGGCGATTCACTCTGCCCCAGTACTAGGGCAGGGTGAATCACTCAATCTGTTTTTCAAAACCCTCTCATCAGAGTTGAGAGTCAGCAAAGATCTGCTGCCTTGTATTAATGCACAACACCGCCCTCCTTCAGGTGTAGGATGATAAGGAATTATCGCTCCAAGGACAGGAAAAAAACAAAACTTTTCTGATTCACTGTGCCCCGCGGCTTACCCTACTCCAGCCTTGCTTAGATTGCGTGTGATCTTATTTGGGTACGCTGGGAATTCCCGCCGAACCGACCTTTCCACTGCCCATCGTATTCTCGCATTGGCGAGCAGAAATTGTCCCGGTAGTGGTGACATTTTTCAGTATTTTCTGGTACATTTCAGTTACAAACAATATGACGTTGAAATGCAATCCGGTGGACATTTTATTTCCGCTATTACACATATGAAATTGTCAATCAAAAGTCTATTAAAACCTTGTTTTTAATCTCGTGCTCCGAGTTTAAATGTGTGAAAACCAGGAGCCCAAAATCTGCAATAATAAATATCTTATCTCTTACAATCTTATAGCTCACGCTGCCTCGCTCGCTAGGTAGCAATCGATTTGATTGGTAGTATCCAAAGCAGCCAGCAGGTGCCGCTCCGTATACACTTAGAAGCAGGCTATTTGATTGGCCGACAGAGGCGGGAGAGAGAGAATCGGATCGTGCTCGGCAATTGCCATAGGGAATTTTTACGAGCCTCAGAATGGCGTTGTCGAACTAGTATAATTAGCACGTAGCAATATAATATTCACACGTTTTGAAAAATCCGTAACCCTCAAGGCATTTCTGAATGTGCATCATTTAAAGCCAAAAAAATTCCAAATAAGTACTCAAGTCCTCAATACTGATTTATAGCCTTCCCTGAATCTACTGAATTTTTGGGCAAAAAATACTCAAGTCTTTGCAGAAGTACTCAAGACGTCATCAGGAACAACTGCCTATGTCCATGAGTGTCCAATCAGCTGCTAGTATGTGTCATGTGACATGCGTATCAAAAATGACTGTTTGGCAATCAGAAAATGATTGAAACGGCATTTGTGTGGTAAAAGTACCGAAGTCCAGGCATTTTATGGTAAGAAGTACCAAAGTCCGAAACTGATTTTCTCGTAATAAAGCATTATTTTCCAAAAAACGTGTCTGTCTACTTTTTATAACCCCTGGGACCAGCAGCTGGTGCCACTGAATGTTATTTTTATTTTAAAAAAGTATCTGCAGCATGTTTTCAAAACTTTGACCCTTAATATCTCAAAATTGTTATTTTGTGACTAAAGTACTTCTTGCACCTAGGTCTTCAATTTACAATTTTCATTATTTATGTTAACTCATAATGTATGTAGCTGCATAGAGTAAAAAAAATGTTAAACTAGGAGCAAAATAAGGGGCAACAAATTCTCACTGCATGTGTCTGCTTTTACAGCAGTAGCATACACTGTGTCAACTGACACACTGCTATATTTGGCAGCCATCACGATCAAATATTGACATACGCAGTCATGGTTTAGCCCCCACCAACTGGAGATAGAAAGCCGGCGGGCACTGTGACCATGTACCCAAAGAGTTGAAGGGACCCAAACGCACAGGCTGAGTAAAAACAAAGAACTTTTAATAAATATTTAAAAAGACAAACAAAAACACAAGGGGAGCAGCAGCACATAAACCAGCAGGGGTTCGAAACCAGAATGCTGCTGCGCCTTCTCAAGGCACAGCCAGGCCTTAAATAACAAGCCTTCACCTCCACTTCAACAAGCCACATCTGTTGCCCGTTAAGGTGGAGGTGAAGAATGCAGCAGGTGTGGCTCATTGAGGTGGAGGTGAAGGCTTGTTATTTAAGGGCAGCATTCTAGACAAAAGAATGGTTTCGAAGCCCTGCTGGTTTTTGTGCTGCTGCTCCCCTTGTGTTTTTGTTTGTCCTTTTAAATATTTTTTAAAAGTTCTTTGTTTTTACTCAGCCTGTGCGTTTGGGTCCCTTCCACTCTTTGGGTACATGGTCCCAGTGCCCTCCGGTTTGTTGTCTTCAGCCGGCGGGGGCTAAACCAAGACAGAATGCTGTTGCCAGTATGGGACCCAGTCAGGCTGAGGTTGTGGGGAGGAGCAGCAGTGTTTTTTTGTGCAGGGCCCAGTTGGGGAGCAGTGTTCCGGAGGTGGGTGCCAGGTGTGTTCCGGACGTGGGCGCCATGCGTTCAGGATCCAGCTGGTGCCATGCGTGCGGGCCCGGCGGCGTTTTCCCGGGTTTGGCTGGTGCCAGGTGTCCCGGAGTCTGGCTGGCGCCACCGTGTGTTCCCGGCCGGCGGGGCCTAAACCATGACATACGCGAAGAGAGTGCAAATTTCGAGGAGCAGATTTACCAAAATTTTGGGATATTTGATGGTATCTGCGGGATCATAATGTTTCCTCAATGTTGTTTTGAAATACCTCCAGAATTTAAAATAAACAATGAAATCACAATTCTTGTACTGCTATAGTTTTCATAATATATAAGGGCCTATTAATAATAATGATGCAAATGGTTTACTTACTAATGAAACTGGTGAAAAATGACTATGCATTGGTTCATACCTTGTTGAAAATCATAATGCAGATAAGTCATGCATTTGTTTCTCAATGTTCAACCGTTATGGCAAAGACTGTTGTATTAATGTCTGTGGTGAACTAACAAAGGTGTGATAAAAGAAAGTTCATATCAAATGTAACTTACTCAAATACTTGTCGTAAAGCCATGTCACCTGAAAAAGCCGGTGAGTTCGACAGTTTTTATTCGCCAAGGTTTTTAATGGAAATGAATTGATTTGACATTCTCACATGGTCTACAAATATTTATGCAAGCATAAATTGTCAAACAATATTTTCTGATTTTAAGATTTTTTTTATTATTACTGTGACTGTCAAAGTAACTGTATAGTCTATACTTGAGAGTTAGAATGCTCTTAAGATTGGTCTTCCAACTCCCCATTAAGGAAACTGAGAGTGCATGTCAGTGTTCAACTGCTATAAACTGTATTAGCCAGGGCATAAGGCAAACATTCATTCACAAATGGGGTACATTAAAGGGAGAATTCTTGTTTCCTTTGAACTGGATGTTTTCACGCATAAGCTTAAATTAACTCTGCAGTTCAAAAAAATGTCTAGGAATTTAAAGCAGGTTTAAAAAAAAAAAAAAAAAAAACTGAAATGTCTGGGGGTTGTTGAAAAGACAGCTTGCAAATATTGTTTTGAGGTTCAACATTTTTTGTTACAATGTATTTGTTTCCTGTTTCCAGTGTGCTTTTGGTGTTAACTTGGACTAATTAAACAGTTATAATGAATTATGTTCGTGGCTTCAAGAGGAAACATCCCATTTCTCATATCCTTTGTATCGCCATTATCTCCTCGCCTCCTCTCCTACCATCCTCCATCTCATACTTCCTGGAAGAAAAAGAGGAGAGGCTGGGATGAGCGGCAACAAGGAAAGGAGGCACAACTGGAATACGGCCAAACGGTTCCTGCCAAAAGGTTTCATTTCTACTCTGGGGTTACCAAGTCTTAGGACTGATAAGTAGTATCAGGTGTGTGACAGCTCAGACGGAATAAAAGCCTGCACCCACACCGGCACCCACAAGATCTTCGGCACCCACAAGATCTTTGGGTGCCTGTTCCATAAAAGTGGATTCTTCCGTAAGCTAGATAATTGCACTATGTAAGACCCGGAAACCACTGAAAACCGGAACATGCATGCGGCAAAAAGTGCTGTTCAGTGTTTTTCCCTTAGTTGTTGTCTGGCAAACTCACCAATCGTGGAACAGGCCCTAGCTGTTGAATAAGGTGTGCTTTGTAGTGTTGGAGTGAAAATCAACAGGATGTCAAATCTCCAACACTACGTTAACATTACAGGCCTCGTTCTCCAATTATGATCTGTTGCTCGGATCACATCTGCATATCTTGATGGTCCACATTCATAATTCCAAGGGACCTGTATCTATCTGTAATGTGAATGCACCTGCCCTCCAAAATAGCAAGCTTGCACACATTGATATGTTTTGGCATGAGTCATCAGCATGATCAACGACATAAAATATCATATTTGTAAGAGGGCTTAATCAAATAAATGGAATCAAAGCCTGATTCAAACCGAGAAAATGTACGCACTTGCAGCGAATGTATGGATGGGATTTTGCCCTTGAGGACAGTTAGACAGTTTATTTGCTGTCCCTGATGAGGTTGAGAAGGTGAAAAAAAGCCAGATGTCTCGATTTTAAGGGTTTTAACAGTGCTCAGCGCATGCAAACAGGCAAACAGCCACATGGATTCAATCTGACTGTTCTTATTCATGTCACATGGCCATTGTAAGATTTGTATTCGATCTAGGGCCACATATGAAAATGGCTCATTTCGGATTTGTCGATTGGATTCAAAGATTGGATTTCTGTGTCCATATAGTGCTGAAAAAAAATCTGATCTGTGTCACATTAAGGCAAAAATTTGATTTGGGTCACTTGAGCCTGGTATTGTGAATATAGCGCAAGAAGGAGTTTGGTCTGCCCTGATCTGTTTTGATGTGAATAGATTGAAGGGGAAAAAAGCGAAATCGTTTCGCAGCTAGGTTTGCTGTTGTGCACTGCCTGCAGACCAAAACAAAGTGTGTCATGAGCCACACCTCCCTCTACCTCTGCTGTTCGGCAGAATGACGGGCCAGTTTAAGTTTCCGTGGCGTTATTACTCGATAAATCGAACCTGAAACGCTCACGAAAATGCAGATTTGCGCTAATTGCAAATGTTAGCTGGCTGCCGGGCTACTCACCTAACACAACCGTAACACCTGGCCCATTGCTTGGACCGAGCCGCTAACAACTCAAGCTCCGGACATTAACCCATGCTACGATTGTAACATTAAATGTAATTGAATTGACATACCGACATCTGTCTAACATTACTGTAACACTAATTACTGCAGACATTTGACTTTATGTTGTTACTTACCTGTCCTGGTGAAGAAGAGCAGCTAGCTCTGAGTGAAATTGCAGTGCTCTCCACCTTGGAAATGCAAGGCCAATATTAATCTGGGTTTTGTCCCTTTCTTTATGATACAACTTCTTCGCTAAACGACCGTTGTTTCTTTAGAAGTTTTTTTGGATCCTGCTCGCCTTCAGGTGAACATAATGTTCCGTTTTGTTTTTGTCATAATCTGTATTTTTTCTTGTTTCATTATGCTCATGTCTTGTTTTAGTTCTGTGCCTGGCTCTGCCATGATTATGGATTTCTGTGTTTAGTGATCATTGCTCTGACTGACCTTTCTTAGGATTATGTATTGTATTTTGGTAGTTTGGATTTCCTTGTTTTATTATTTTTCAAGTTTAGATCATTAGTTATCTTGCCATGTCTTCCTTTCCATGCATAGCACCTCGTCTGCTCCAGTCATGTCATGTACGTCTTCTATGTATTTAAGCAATGCATTTCCCTGTCCGCGTTATAGCATCTATTCGGTGATTTCCGTGGGTTTTCGTGGTTTCCGAAAATCTTCCTTCACGTCTCGTTTCCTGTAATTCCCGCTATTCTCAGATTAACATATTAATTAAGACTAATACTTCATGTTACGTAATGTCATTACTAACATAGACTAATATACTCATTCTGAGTACTTCTGTGTATTAATATTCACCTGTCATGTAGTGGTGTGTAAATATCACGTTGTTCGTTTTTACTAATGCTCTTTGCATTCGCTCTAGTCTGTAAACTCCGCCCTCCCGTTTCCTATCCCTGACTCTGCTGATTACTGCGATCTCTCGCACCTGTTTTACCTCGAGCTGCCTCTCGTTCTATTATTCACTTAGGCAACTCCCTAATCGGAGTCCGTTTTCATGTTTAGGATTGGTCTGTCAATTGTGATGCGTGATCATGGTTTGTCTTTCCCTCATGTGCTCATTATATTTAATTGTTTAGCAACTCCCACCTATCCTATTCCCCGCCTAGTTTAGTCATTTCTTTGAGTATATAAATGTCTCATTTCACTGCAGAGCTTTGTCAGATCTTCATTCCTTTTCTCCTTGCCAGTGCTTTATATTCTCGTCTAGATTCCCGTGTACAACTATAGCCTGTATCTGACTGATTACTCTTTTGCTTAGCCCTTTTGTTTTGGTTGCTGTATTTATTGATTTTTCGTGTACGAACCTTGCCTGCCTGACTACGTCTCTGTGCTACCCCTGGCTTCCCGACCTATTGTCTGAATAAACGACTACGGCTTTGGATTTCCTGACTCGCGTTTGGTTCTTCTGTCAGTCATGACAGTTTTTCTTTTTAAAAAATATGCGCTGCCACTGCTCACTGGCTGTGTGAATGCATTCTCGAGAAGGAGGAGGCGGCGATTCACATGAAGGCGCAGCTGGACCGGGCTTGTAAACAAGGCGCTGGAGATCAACACAGAGAGCGGGTGTGTGACGTCCTGCTATACTACGGATGAAATTACACCTCTCGTTCTTCACATAGCAATTTTTCATTTCTTCAATCTAGAAATGATGCATTTCTGCTTATTGCCCCTTTAACAAAGTCTCCATTGTCTTTTTTTTTTTCTATATTTTGTTGTTGTGTAAGACATAAAAAGCATTCTTCTTGTGTCTACCAAGTACAACTTGTACTTTTACTAAATATTTTTGGCCTCAGTTGCCTGTAACACCTTTTTTTTTTTTACATTGTAATTATTCATTGTTCCCTGAATAAGCCTACTTTTACGAGCCATTTGTGAAAGAGTCTGACAGCTTCCAAGTCAATTAAGTAGGTAATTAGAACCAGGTGCTGCTAATCAAATGTGCTTGATCAGTCAGCAGCAACTGTTAACACCTGCACTTCAAAGTAAAAACTGGCAGTTTCTGGAGAATGTATTGTGCTTTTGACGATGAAAGAGGAGTTTTGTAATGTCCATGCTGAACTGTTGACTTCAACCTGCTGAGATGTTGCAGTGGAGCATGGGTAGTACAGCTGAAGCAATTTTGTCGGGAGTATTGGTCTCAGTTTGCTCTGATGATAAGATCGCAACCCGATTACCATACAATCAATAACTGACTACAAAAAGGCAGAGGTGATTGCTGAGCTGGAACTAGCTGAGGCGCAAAACTGATTTGTCACAGGGGCAGTACCCTCAAAGGTACTGCTGTTGTACCTTAGAAGTGGGTTTTAATTTGTTTTGGAACATAAAAGTACCTTTTAGACCCTAAAAAGGTTCACACAGGTACCTTGACGTCCTATAATTAGCCCTAAAGAGTACATAAGTTCTCACTGTACCTTGGGGAACAGAAATGGACTCCTGCTGTACCCCTATTTCTGAGAGTGTAGATTTTGAAGGATTTTATGATGTAGCCAACGTTCAGGGGTTATTGGTGTGATAGCTCCCACATCACAATCGTTAACTCTGGAGGCATTAATTCTACATATTTCCGTAACAGTAAACACTATTTCAGCCTCAATTTTCGGTTTGTTTGCAATAACCTGTTGTAGTTTGCAAATGTCATATCAAGACCAACAAATTACGTGAAGTGAAGTTAGACCCAATCCATGAGTGTCAGCGAAGCAGGAACTTGTACGTGGCTCAATAATTAGCTGATCATCATCCACGTGCATAACTCTCTGTTTTAGCCAGAGTATAATAGTTTTACATGACTAAAGATAATCGGTCAATCAATGTATCTACCCAGCGACGATAGTCGAGAGATACTATGCTTTAGTTCCGTGGCTGCCGGCACCGCCGACGCAAAGATTTTATATTCCGGGCTGTGGAAGCCACAATTATCACAGGACTGTTTTCAAATTTTACACAGTGGGAGATATATGACAATGCTCGAGACTGATTTTTCGGGCGTCCAGTATGGCTGCCGGCGGCCATTTTGTCAGAAATTTTTTATGTTCCGGGCTCTGCACTCAAAAAAACCAGATTGGGTGTCTGCTAAATTAATCTAAGTGTAACATGTTGCTTCTACCATATATAGTCATGTTTTGTGGTTGAACATCATTAAGTAATGTTATTGTAGCATGATGTGCAATAACTTAACATTTACTAAATTCAGTTATGCTGACAGAAGCTAATGCTTTTTGGGTAAGATATCAAATGGCGTGTACAACTCCAGAACAGAAGGTGGCAGTAGTGTGCGAGCAGGGAGTGCATTTACAAACTTTACTTCCAGAAGTTGCAGAAGAAGGCAGAGTAACGCACGAAACAGACTGGCGGGCGGACAAGTTGGAGAAGGCGAGTTGAATAAAGTTCAATCTCAAGAAATCCTGTTTGCTTTTAGGTGTTTTTTTTTCCTAACTTGATATCAACTGTCATAAACTAGGATAAGACATGTTTACATTGTTTACAACAAATAATGAACTAAAGTATTTGGATAGCACAGTGGTTAGCACAACTGCCTCACAGCAAGAAGATTGTAGGTTTGAATCCTGCCTGGGGCCTTTCTGTGTGGAGTTTGCATGTTCTCCCTGCATTTGTGTGGTTTTCCCCCACCCACAAAACATGCAATATAGGAACACCTCTGTATGGCTGTGTGTGAATGCTTGGTGGTTGGAGGGGTCATAGGTGCATACTGGCGGCCACGCTTCCGACAGTCTGCCCCAGACACATTATGTTTATTCGGCATGTTTACATTAATTTCACTCAACAAAACTGTCACTTGCTAAATGAGCGTATTATAATTGGGTGGAAATACTTTCCATAAATTTTGTATGTTCACCCAACAAATGATTATTATGTTGGACTTACCCCTTGTAATTGAGTAATAGTAACACCTTATGTTGAACCAGCATGTTTACATTTATGTCACTCAATAAAAGAATTTGTTGCTAAATTTGCGTATTATGATTGGGTGGAAATACTTTCCATAATTTTATTATGTTCACCCAACAAATTATTTTTTTGAGCGTGGAAGCCGCAATTATAGGAATATTTTTTGAAACTTTACACAGGTGAAGATATATGTATACATGATCATGCTCAAGACCGATTTTTCGGGCGTCTAATATGGCTGCCGGCGGCCATTTTGTTCAAAATTTGGGTGTCGGGGAGATACCTGTTACCGAGCTACCTAGTTACTGTTAATGAATTCGGCCTTGTGAGTTTACTTGTCTCTAGATTTTTCTTATAATGAGACCTTCTACATAAATCAGAATAACTGAAAGCAGGCCAAGACTAATCATCAGTTTAAAGGATCAGTTTTGTCCCTCTTCTGTTTCGAGCTCTGCAGCTCTAACTGCTGAAAGATACACTGGCTTCCTTTTAGTCAAATAAGTAACCTTCTTTTTGGTTCAGTTATCTGCCGCATTATTTGTCACGTCGAGTCAGATTTGTCTACTTGAGTATTTTCAGGAAATGATTAGGACCCTACTACTGTTTGTAAACTCCTACGCTTGATGGTTTTGTTGATAAATTTCACATCATCCCTGTGTAAGTACATTTATGAAACTCTGGAGGTAATTCACTTTCAAACTCTCTATGTCATCACAGTGGACGACAGTTAGTTACCCAATAATGACACCACAAGAGTGAGTGCAATAACGCAGATTGTATTGGGACCCAATATGCTCATCGACTCAGTTTCCTCTGTCCTCTTGGTGACAGAAACAATAATTCCGATGCAAGAGAACAGTGGCCTGATGCAACACCCACACAGTAATTCAAGATGCATAAAATTAGATTTCTTCAGCATTGCTGGTTCGGTGACAACTGAGATATGTATTTAGAGCCTGTTGGATCAACATAATGTCAGATATCTCTCTTTAGACTGTCCGTTTGCATAATTGTATTAGTGGAAGGGTCTGACAGCAGTGTTGTTCTGGTTACTGTGGTGTAAACTTTATTTGCTCAGAAGTATCTTGACTAGTTTTTCCCTGTGTTCGTGATTTAGCAACTCAAACTGAATCCTTAAAGTCTAATGACTCAGAATGAAAAATTACCTCCAGACTCACAGTGAATGTCTGGGAACCACAAAGCTGTGAATCTATTTTCCGGCTAATTAACTTCCTTTGTTTTGTTAAATTTTTACACACCGGCAGGCTCGTCAGTGTAATTTCTTTAATGCGAGAGCAAATTCGAGTTGAAAAAGAGCGAGATGCGGTCGCAGTAATAAACGAGGAAATAAAGTACAGGGTGAAAGAGGATCAATTCAGGTTTGAAGTAAAACAGCGGGTCTTCAATGTCAGGTGAGATTTGTGCTTAATCCACAGCCTTGTGGCCTGAGCTCTATTCTGCTCACAACAATAGCCCTCAATATACTCATTCCAGTTCCTTATGCCAACCAATTACCAGTTAATTAGCGGCCTATGCACTCATCTATACCTATGCACAATTCTTCTTTATATTTTATTTATTATTTCCATTTCCTCACTCTGCCTTTAAGCCATTTGTACTCACAAGGTAACTTTTTCTGGATATATAATGTCAGCACGGCAAGGTTTACGTGAATGTAATGATGATGATAAATCATAAAAAATATGGGAAGTGGAGGATAGGTTCTTTATTGTGCTTTTATGATTTTCTGAAATATTAGAACAGACTTTATTTACAATAGGAATCTCCAGCATTCTATCTTGAGGAAGCATACCATGCCTAACGCATCAATTTTTTTATTGAAGTCACTTTCAAATAAATAAAAACTCATGCTCTGATGCTATTATCTGATCAACGGATCATATGCAAAAAAAGGGCAAAATGTTGGACGTTCATAGCCCAGTTTTGTCGGAATGCTCCACCAACCTAGGTTGAATAGCACGCCAATAGTATTATTTGTTTAAACCAGTGTACTTGTAAGTATGAACTGGAAAAAAATGTAGAATTTTAAGTAAAAATCAGACGAGAGGTGCATCTCAAAGCATAGGCTGCATCCTTCAAAGGCTGCATGTTTCGGGGTCGTCACTTACTTCCATCTGTCAAACTGACGTATGAGGTTTGGGATTAGGTTAAATTTAGGGTGAAGGTTAGGTTTGAGGCTGGGTTTAGGCTTACGGGTTAGAGATAAGGTAAGACTTAGGGAAACCAGAGACGACTCGCTCAAACCAAAGCTGTTTAACAGAGATGAAATGATGCCATGTCAGTTTGACGGACGGAATTGAGTGACGGCCCCTAAAAATGCTGCCTTTGAAGGATGCAGCCTACACTCTTGGTGCATCTCAAAGCGTAGGCTACTGCCTTTGGTGGCTGCATTTTAGGGGTTGTCTCTTACTTCCATCCACCAAACTAATATTTACGGACAGGAATTTGGTTAAATTTGGGGTTATAGGGTTAGGTTTGGGGCTAGGTTTAAAGTTGGGAGTTTGAGTTAAGGTTACACTTAGGAAATTCAATGATTACTCCTGTAAACCAAAGCTGTTTAACAAAGATAAAATGACCTCATGTCTGTTTGGCGGATGGAATTAAGTGACGATCCCTAAAAATGCAGCCTTTGAAGGATGCAGCCGATACTGAGAGATGCACCTATGGACTTGAGCACTTAGGCTGTCCAATTAAATTGCTTTTTTACTTCTATTTTTACATTCCACTTAAATCCAGAGAGCATTCTACTCTCCCAGGTATATAAAAGCCATCCTTCCCACTGTGGTCTTTACTACATTCTCCAAGCAAGTTATTTTTTTTTCAATTCTGAGTTTTTTCAATCACAGTTTCACTCTCTGTCTCATGATGGAGGTGAGGAAGGCACCTTCTGTCATTAGTGCTAATGAGGCAGCACGCTGTTGTCTAACATTAGTGCCTCTCAGATTCACACACACACGCCCTACTCACTCTGCTGATCAACAGGTGCTACTGTCCTTCAAAAACTGTTCCTGATCCCGCATTCAACACTGCCTGGCTAAACGGCAATCAAAGTAAGATTTATTATTGCAATATTGTTTTTACGCCCCTTCAAACTGCACACAGCTGGAAATGGATCTTGTTGCAGGATTTATGCTAACTGACAGGGTATGCGTCTCAAACCGAAGGCAGCTGCCTCATATTCTCACCGCCTCATTAGTCGCTGTGCTTCAAAAGCGACTTTGGTGGTGTATTGGCGCCTTGGAGATGGCAATTTGCACTTTGAAAGCAGGAAGACCTCATCCAAAACTGGTGTACAGGATGCGCCACTGCGTATGCAGGAAGTTAACGGGCTTAATCATGGAAAGATCATCAAGGTTTAAAATGTTAAACGATTTGAGTGAATTAAATTATTTCAAACCTTTTTAACTGATTAACTTTTTGATAAACTGATTAAGAACTATGACAAACCATGATCAATTTCAATGTAAAGCCAGCTCCATTATTGTATCAAAAGTCATAAAACTGTGGAATATCCTTTCCTGCTGTGACTTTGGGTCATTCCATTTCAACTCACCTGAGGTCCCCGGGTGAGCTGCTCAGAATCAGTAAAAAAAAATCAAAGATGTTTATAACAGTGACAGTAATAGACAAGTAAAATAATAGCTTCAGATTCCTGTTAGTTTTGCAGGTATGGATTTCAAAAATCAGCCCTCTAGCAGTCTTGAGTGCAAGTTTACATTTTTGCCTTGTTTAGGAGCCTATGAATCATTAATAGAGTTGTCTAGGAGCTTGTATCTGCCAGACAGAATTAATTTATACCCATTTTCAGATTTTGGCATCAGATTCCATAAGTAAAACTTTGTTTTTTTTTTTTTAAAACCAACAACTTCCTAAAAATAGATTTTTAGCTAAAATTGCCGCCAAACCTGAAACTCCCAGAAGCCCTACTGGGGGTAAAAGGAAAACACAGGGCTGACATGATAAGATTATTTTAAAAAGCGCACTGTCCATCCAGAAATTGATTTGCATGTTTGTGTTAAGTGCAGCAGTGGAACCGGGTGCAGATCCGCAGGAGCCTCATTGGTGTAATTAATAATAAAGGTGAAAACTGTATGTGGCAAAAGCAGAGGAAAAGGAAAGTCAAAATGCAATATGCAAAGAGCTTGCATATTGGGACAGTCAGGGGAGGGGTGAACATAATTGGAGATGGATGAGCAGGCCATAGACTGAGAGAGAGGTCAGCGGTCAGTTGAGTGAGCCCTCGCTGCGGAGTGCAGTACATAAGTCCCCACCCCCCTGATGTCCCGACACTGCACATTCCCTACTATTTGGCGGCCGTAATACTCCTAAACTTTGTTGTCAAACGGTCCAGGTTTATCCCAAATTTCTGAGGAGCGGAGCTGCGGCCGAATAGTCTGTTTTGCCTAGGAAAGTGCCGAACTCCCGATAAATGATCCGGAAAAAATTACGTGGCAGCCATGACAAGGGGATTCGAATTCTATAAATGTCAAGGAAAGGGGCTCCATAGGGTACACCGAACAATCCTTTTCAAAAAGAAAGGAGATAACATTATTCCACAGTTCTGCGCAGCTGCAATATTTAAAGCGATGACCATTCATCTGGCCAACTGCGTCAAGAAAGGTACAACCCCAATTCCGAAATAGTTGGGACAAAGTGTAAATTGTGAATAAAATCAAAACGCAATGACTTTCAAATCACAGCAGCCAATATTTTATTCACTATTAAACAGAGAGAACATAACAACTGTTGAAACTGAGAAATTTTACAATTTTATCCATAAAATGAGATCATTTCAAATTTGAAAGCTGCTACAGGTCTCAAGAAGTTGGGACAGGGGCCTGTTTACCATGGTGTAGCATCCCCTCTTCTTTTTAACACAGAGTGGAGGCATTTGGGCATTTAGGAGACAAGTTTCTTGAGTTTAGCCATTGGAATTTGATCCCACTCTTGTTTAATACAGGCTTCCAGCTGGATGTCAAATTTGGACTCGTCTGACCACAGGACATTTTGCCACTTTGCTACAGTCCAATTTAAATGAGCCTTAGCCCATAGAACACGGCGGCACTTCTGGATCATGCGCAACAATGGCTTCCTTTTTGCATGATTGAGTTTTAGAAGGCATCTGTGGATGGCAAGGCGGACTGTGTTTACAGACAGTGGTTTCTTGAAGTATTCCTGGGCCCATTCAGTAATGTCAATGACAGAATCATGCCAGTGAGTGATGCAGTGGCGTCTGAGAGCCCGAAAATCACGGGTATCCAGTAAAGGTCTTCAGCCTTGTCCCGACTCCCTTACGCACCAAGAGTTTTCCAGTTTCTCTTAATCTTTTGATGATATTGTGCACTGTCGATGACAAGACCTTCAAAGCCTTTGCAATTTCACGTTGAGGAACATTGTTTTTAAAGTATTGCACAATTTTTTTACGCTAGCCTTCACAGGTGGGAGAGTCTCATGAAAATGTAAGATGTCTCAGTTTCAACATTTGAAATGTTATCTATGTTCTATTGTAAATAAGCTATTGGCTTATGTGATCTGAAAGTCATTGCATTTTGATTTTATTCATAATTAACACTTTGTTCCAACTATTTTGGAATTGGGGTTGGATATGATGGGCAGGGGACTGATGATTACGTTGCTTAGTGTAAGTGCATTCGGATTCTTTGGCGCGGTTATCTTCCTAAGTCGTTTGGAATTCCCCTTTACACCTGTCCTTTATCTTATGACATTTTCCACAAAGGCTAAAGAGAAGTGTTTAGGTTTTCGTGGATAGGACATAATTTTTTTGACTAGCCGGACGCAGCCCGAGATTCATATTTCAGAAATATGACAAATTGGTCACTCACTGTGGGACTTAGTCAAATTTCTGGAAGCTGGTGGTATCACCGCATTAGTTTTTAAAATCAGATTCCTTGCTCCAGAACATTACGACCACCCAGCTGAAGAGGGTGACACCAGTTCACCCCTTTCCCTGCAACACCCGAGCCTGGCCCCCGGGGGCCTTTTGGGGGGAGTCACCTGGAAGAGAAAGGTGCGCCCTGGGGGGGGTCATGGGGCGGGGCAGGGAAACTAAGGGGGGGGGGGGGCTTTTCGGCAAATAACTCTGCACTGCAGCAAGCTATGAGGACTGGGTTTGAAGGTGGCGAAGGTGGGGGGGAGCCCTTTCAGGGGAGCTCCGGCTGAACCCGGGATGCGGTGCCGGTCGGCCGCAGAGGGTGCAAACATGTTCCAGCCCCCGGCCTACCCAGGATGGGAAGGCCCAAGTCGCCACCTGCCGGTCACCTCCGAGGGGCTGGGCCGGACGGGACGAGGCCCTCAAGGAGGGCTGCGGCCCTGCAGAGACCCGGGGGGGCCCGTGGAATGCGGGTGCACCCCGTCTGAGTATTACCCGTATCTCCGCCCTGCAGCTGGCTATCAGGATTGGGTTTGTGGCCAGGCGAAGCTGGGATGGAGCCCTTTCACCAGGCCCCCGGCTCGACCCGGAGCGCAGCCAGGGCAGGGCCCAAACCCACCCCGTCTGATTACTTTTGGCCGCCACCTTCCCCTTCCGCCTAGCGGGCTCCGGGGGGCCGGGCCTGCTCCCCAGTCATTTCCAGGGGTCCTCCCTGTCCCTCTGGGGCCATAGCATGTCCTCTTTGCACTTTCATGCCTTTTCACTGTTTTCCTTTTGTGTCCCGCTCTCTCCTGTGTCTCCTATCAACTCCTGCGCTACTTTAATATCATAGTTGTTGTCATTGTGAAGCACTTTATGTTCCGTTCTCTGCGAGAGGGATAATGTACGGCGAGTTGGTCATTATTGCCAACTTGTCAACTATTTTTATAGATAAAAATTTATATATATATATATATATATATATATATAATAAAAATATTTTAATTTAAGGGATAATTAAGGGATAAAATATTCATAAAGTTAAATTTTTATTTTATTTTAACATATTTACGCGCAAATTTACGATTTCCATAGAGTACAGATGAGTATATGTACTTTTTGCAGTCGTCCAGCAGATGGTGCTGTTCTTGTCATTGCCATAGACCACACCTATTGGATGTCCGTCCCCGCCTCTTTGTCCGACCTCGCCCCATTCCGCGGCCCGCAGTCAGGGGTACTTGGGTCAGTTCTAGGGGTACAGGGCTCACAGGTCATCCATTAGTGTCATCTCATTCCAGTGACATGTTAGGCTATTATGATGAATCAATTAACTTAAAGGGCTGCCAAATCTCACGCTTTCGCCGTGAGAATTTGTGCTTCATTCACGTTCCTGTGATGTAGTCAGTAATTATTAAATCAATTAAATACGTGTATTTCATGATCGTCCAGATTGTTTAAATGAAATAAGACCATTTGAAACATTTTTTATGCAATTCCATTGCTTCCAACCCGAGTGAAGAAAAGTGTGAGAATTCCGTAATCAAAATTGTTCTCAAATTACTATGTTACGGTGGCAAAATCCACTGTAACACATGAAAACTGAATAAACTCACGTGAAACTGATAAACTTCAATGCACAAGCACTTCAACTGCACCTGAGAATCTCTACAAACAGTCTGATAGAATAATTTCTGACTACAGCACGGGAACGTGAATATGTCATTTATATGTGAAAGTTGAGAGCCCTGTGTAAATAATGAAAATGGTAGTTGGTTAACAGGTAACGTTATAACTTTTTTTAAATAGAAATAATTTGTCGAGATGGTTAACGTAGCTTTTTTGTCAGGGTTCTGGTTTTTGATCATGTTTGATGTGCTGGTTTTGTGTTCATGATTACTGTCTTTTATTTATTCTTTTTGGTTTTTGTAACATTCTGGTTTTTGGTTCATTCCATTTTTCAGTTCCATTGCACTTGTCTCCCATATTTTGTGATCTAGTTGGTTCAGTCCGTCTTCCCTGTCTGCGTGCTCACTAACTTCGGGTGATTTAAAGGAAGTCTGGTGTTTAAAACATTCCTTCGTACCTCGTTTTCTCCCCTCACTCTTCTGTTCTGACTACTAACAAAACTCACATTTGTATTATAGTATGCTAACACAACTAACCATGTGTATATATAGATTCGATTACTAAATTACTAATTAGCACTTTAGTTACCTTCGCCAGCGACTTCGCTGACGAAGGTAATGTTTTGATCCCCGTGTATTTATTTGTTTGTGTGTCTGTCTGTCTGTCTGTCTGTCTGTGTGTGTGTATGTATATGTATCGAATAACTCAAAAAGTACCGAACGGAATTTCATAAAATTTGGTGGGTTCATTTGGCATGACCTGAGGATCAATCGATTAGATTTTGGGAGTGATCGGGTCAAAGGTCAAGGTCAAGGCCACGAAAAGGTCAAAACCGACTTTCGGCCATATCTCGGTCAATTTTTATCCGATCGGCATGAAACCAACGCCAGTGGCGAGGGATTCAGTGGCGTCGGCGAAGGTATGCGCTCTGCTGAGTGCCCGTTCTAGTTTAAGTTATAAAACTGCAACGCTACTAATAGACTAATTCCCTCTTCGCAATCGCACTGTTGTATTCTCCGCCCCTTTGCTTTCCGCCGTCCTCTCCCTATGTTCAGCGAGAATCTCTCGCACGTGCTTAATTACTTTCCTGCTCTTGTTATTTGTATAACTCCTGGACCGGAGCTGTTTAAATGTCATAGGCTGTTTGTGTGATTCCTGTCCGTATTTCGTATCTCGCCAATTTCCGTGGTTAGGGTTTCCCTCATGTGATTCTCCCGATGTAATTAGTCTCATTTCCCACAGCTGATCTCTGAATAGCATGTGACCTTTCCTGTGTGTATATTAGGAGTCTTTTCACTCGCAGCTCTTGTCAGAATGTTGATCAATATTTCATTGTGCCGAGCTCCTGGTACGCCTTTGATTATTGTTTTCCTTCTACTGGTTAGTCCGACCCTGATTCTTGCCATTCTTGCCTTTCTGGATTTTGACCTATTTTTGTATGACCGCGAGTACTGTGTTTGGATGCCCTGTGTATGCCCATTGGCTTAGTCCATCGACTACGAATTTTTGCCTCTCGTTCTTGTACCTCCGCCCATCTGTCTTACTGGTTCTGACCCCTGCCTAGTCGATACTGTTTTTGGATTTCGTATTGTGGCTTGGCAAGTTCTGTTTTTTGGCTTTGACTCAGACTCCAAAAAAGGCTTAGTAATCCAAAAAACATATCTCTTGCGAGTGATTCCTGAACGGCGGGGGGGTTGCTTCCTGAAATTACTTTGAGTAGTAGCCTCAACAAACTCTGCAAATGTTAGCTTCTACTGTGCACAGTATAGCTACACAGTATGGTATTTATCATTGCCACTGGGTAGACATCAGAAGGGATCCAGTGGCGGTACTTTCTGCTTCATTTTTAACAGTCCTCCTTTAGTTCCATCTGTAACACTGCAAGTCAGTTTAAGGAGCAAGTTAGATTTTTGGTTAAAGGATAGAGCCAAGGTTCAGGTGAGGGGAAAGTACCGCCACTGGATCCCTTCTGATGTCTACCTTGTCATTGCTTCTCCCAGGGTTCCTTACTTCCTTAAGCTAGCTTGCAGCTACCTTCTGGACAGACCAAACACTGTTTACTGATGTAAAAAGCGTCAATGGATGTGCGTCTATTTGAATATAGCGCAGGAATGTTGCCACTGACACATTGATTGCTTTACCTGGCAAAGAATAAAATACAAGTGCTTTCATTAGTGGGTCATAGGCCCAGTCACCGTTGGTTTATCCCCCTTCTTTGATGGACACTGGCTTAACAGACAGCAATGAGATGGAAATCTTTATGGATTACCACTGTAACAGATGATATTTTATGAAGATATCTATCTCAGCAGTACTCCAAAATGGGACTGTGTATGAAGGAAGATTTGTCCATGTGGCTCACTGAGTAAGAATAGTCCAATATAATTTTTTTTTTTTTTTTTTTTTTTTTTTTTTTTTACAGATCAAACTAGAGGGCCCTCAGCGCGCAAACCTCTGCCATGCCATATACTGCAACCAAAAGAACAGATGTATGTTCTAGATCACTTCCAAAATTAAATCTCCTCGTTGGACTACCACCCATCATCCTGCCAAATTTCATGCCAAACCGTATAGAACTTTTTGAGTTATCCGGTCAGAAATATCACACAGACCCGAGTTTGACAGATCACTTCCAAAATGAAATCTACTCATCCTTGGACTATCACCCTACCAAACCATGTATAACTCTTTGCGTTATCCTGTTAACAAACAAATGAAAGGTCGTTCTTAGAATGATGACTTGCCAAAATCAAAATTTAAGACGGTGAAAAGATATATTGTGTAAAGAACAGAATAAAAATTTATTTTGGCAAAAATTGAAAAAATGTCATTTTTACATTGTTTTCACGTACTTACATCAGAGTGATGTTATGACCCCTAACTGCAAAAACCCCATAGGCTGACAAAAAAGAATGGTGTTAGTTTCCAGTCTCTTGTTTATAATTAAACTATGTTCTGGATCAAAATGTGTTTTCAACCTTTTATGTGACCTTGACATTGAAATTTTAAGAAGTGTAGGTCTGTGATGAGTAACCTATGCTAACATGTCTCCAAGTTTTAAGATTGATGCAAGATAAATGGCAAAAGGGTGCATAACTAACAGACTGACAAGGAAAAGAAAATGAAAACACAACCTCCTCAGCAGAGAATTTCTGAAAATCAAGATGGAATCACCCTTTTGCCCTCAAATTCATCCTGAATGAAGGCACCTCAGGAGGCATCAGTTTTTCGTTACTTTTTCATCGGAGGGCCATAAATGTCTTCCTGTCTTAGCCACTCCAATGTCAGATGCAGCTAATTTATTCCAACCTGTGGTAAGGTTGATTTTAAATTTCAGTGGAGATCCAAAGGTTTCCAAAGATCCCAAATATGTCCTGCTCAATTATAAGGAAAAATGTACATAAAATGATGCACATGACCTTGATATTTTACATTTGATGCAATGCTGTGGCCATAAAAACTTGGGTTTCAATAATTCTCTCAATTATAAGTGTGATGTAGCTTCAGTGAAGTGCAGCAATAAGTCGATACAGAATATGTATGCAATCTCCAATATGGGGAAAGTACTTTTTATACATTTGAACTCTGAAAAACAGAGTTTAGGGCATGAAAGGACGGCTTTAAGACGAAAAAATGTTGCCATTTGATACGCAGTCACTATTTCTAGCTTATTAGCAGAGGATGTTTTGATCATATTTGACAGTTGTCCTATACCGCTCAGCTCTAGAACGTGTTTATCTTTGCGACGGTGCAGTAGTGAGTCTGCAGTGCAGCGTTTGAGGCCCATTTGCCTTTCTGTCTGATGAATGTGCCTCACCTTACTGCAGTTTTCCTTCAGGGAGTATCAATACATCCACCAGTGCAAATTGATAGGAATGCGTATACTGCCCAGGATATCAAATCCATGCACGGCTCTCCTTTTTATTTTAGCTCTGGTTCCTCTGAGGAGTTTGAGTTAATTAGACTTTTAGGACCGAACAGGTTAGAGGCTGAGAGGAAAAATTGAGAGAGACATAGAGGGAGAATGAGAGAGAGAGAGAGGGAGGGAGGGAAGGAGGGAAAGGAAAGAAATAAGATGAGTGAGGAGGCTGAACCGTGAGATTAACCTTAATTGTGAAAATATATGTTTAAATGTAAATAAAATTCTGGTTATGCAATACATTTATCTTGTAGAAACAGCACATTTGAAGCCTGTTCTTCGGGAATCAGATTTCTGTGTTGAGGCTGCAGGGCAGCTGGAACACAGAGAAAAATGTGACAATTTTGCCTTGATTTTGTTTCCTCAGTTACACAGGACTGTGGACTGTGAAAATTGTTTTTCAGAGGAAGCTGGTGTAGTGTGCTTAGTGGAGCGCTGTTTTGGTTTTTCACTGTGTGGTTGTGAGTCGTTATGGGAGCCAGCTAATGTTGTGGGGCGCGCACCAGGCTGTTGCTCGCTCATTGCTGTCAAACTGGCCATAGAGCACACAGTGCGCCTAAAGTAACTGCTCAGCAAAACTTGCGGTTAGATGAAAAAATGAGTCTTCACAGTTTCACCAGGAAATACTGAGTACTACAAATGATGGATGCAGTCAGGGCCAATTGCTGAATTTTAGCATCCTTGACCACATTGAAGAAAAGAAGGATGCAAATAATAGACAATGCATTTGCATAAATAATCAATATATTCAAACACCATGGAAAACCAGGCTTCTATTTCAAAAAATTATTTGGAATATCTTTTTTGTTTTTTTTTTGTTTTTGTTATGGAGTAAAACGATTTTTTTCCAAAAACCAAATACTTAATGCTCTCTGAACAGTTTTTGTGACTAAAATCAGTGTTGCACTGACAATAAAATTTGATTGAAAGTTCAGTCATTCCATCTGCCTTCAGTCTTGTCACATGAGTTCAATCAACCTGCTGTCATTGTCTGGGGCTGTCAACTGAAACCTCTGATGCTCTGTCAGCTGATCTCATTTGTCCAATAGCTGGCCGACACACCTGCATTGCTAATCAATCATTTCACTGCCATTGTCTGAAATATGTTCTCTGTGCTTTTTTACGTGCCATTTGATGTTTTGGGTATTGTCCACCTCCCCTTCACCACCAGTCTTTGAAGGTTCATTATCATCATCAACCTCCATCTGTCCATCAGTCTCAGTAGAGCCATCAGCCACCACCACCAGAATCTGGATTCCACAGGAGGATTTATCTGCTGCCGCTCAGGGCATTTGGTCCTCGATTACAGAGATCTTCCCTGTACAGACCTGGTGCCAAACACTTCCTGTCAAGACTTCATTCATCAGATAACTTCTGTCATCTGGGCCATTTGTTATTTGTTGTAAATAACTATCTTTACATAATTTGTTTGTCTCTCCTGATTGAACTGTCAATTTAAAATAGATAGATGGATGATCAAAGGTCTGTTAAGTTGAAAAATACATTTATGATTGATTTTCGTCGTAGTTAACAATAAATAATTTTAAGATTGGAAACCATATTGAGTGATACTAAAATATTAAGGAAGAGAATACAAATGCACACTGTTATAACAGACACTGTAGGATTATGGGGATGGAAGCAACATGAAAGCCAAGGGATCATGGACAAGATAAGAAGTAAAATGTATCATTTCAGTGCAAAAATGCAGCGTTATTCATTTATAGATAGTCATTGTTGATTTTTGTTTTTTCGTAGTTTAAAAAAATGATAGCCTGCATTGCAGGATGTGCTAAAAGGAAATGCAGAAGTTAAGAGTAGTTTATACTTTTTGTAAAGCAGTGGCGGCTCGTGAACTGGCAACAAGGGAAGCTCAAACAATCCCTAAAAAATAATGATCGGTCATGACCTATTTTCAACCATTTGTTTAAATTACCATTACGGAAACTCCAAAAACTCAACATTATCAGATGAGGTCAGTTTTCATTTTTATCGCATACCTGTCAACTCTCACGCATTCGGTGAGAGTTTAAGTGGCATATTTACCTTCCTCTGCAGTTGTCAGCAATAATACAATCAACGTGTATGTAAGAGATTCTGGAATTGAAGTCCTTGTGCATGGAGGGGTTGGAAGCAATGGAATTGCATAAAGACGCTTCAAATGATCTTATATCATTTAAATGATAATGAAACCCAATCATTGCTTCCATCCCCTAAGAAAAGAAAAGTGTGAGAAGTCCGGAGTCGTAATCAGTATGCGTTATAAATGAAAACTGACCACACCTGATAATGTTGAGCGTTTTTGGTGCTTCTCTTATGGTAATTTAAATTAAGGATTGAAAACAGGTCATGACCAATTTAAGGGATTGTTTGAGCTTCCCCTGTTGCCAGTTCACCAGCCGCCAATGTTGTTTAAAGTGAATAAAACATTTCCCAGAACAAAATTTACTATTTCATCACCACAGGATTCTATTAAGAAGGTCACTAGTCATTGGAAAACTTGTTAATAAAGGAAAATGATTGAAATCAGGTGAAGACCACTAATTAGCTAAAAGGGATTTTTCTATCCTTCTCTAACAAGCAGCCATCACTGGTTGAATCTAGACATTACCGTTTCACAAAAACAATCTGAAGTAGCGCCCCCCCCAGCTAGTAAACCCTTTACTCAGTAAAAGGAAGAAGCATTTGGAGCAGTGGCGGATCGAAAGGAGGGCGCCCTTTTCTTCGCAGAGAAGGGTAAATGGCGAGTGCGCATTTTTCTTTACCTAAACTCAGATTTAGTATAGACTCATGCTCGCATGACTAAATAGTCAGTCCTATCTTTAGGAATCCCCTCGTATTTGATGAAAATATTCAATGAAGTCCTCATGGTTCATACAACTTTCTTTGGTTTAACTTCTCTATTCCAGTTGTATTAAGTCTTGGCAAAATTATTTGAATCCATTTGAATACATCTGCTTTATGCGATAGAAATGACCGAGAAACTCTTTTCTTGCAAATAAATAACGATACATGGAGTTGTACATGGCTATGTACAATAAATTGGTGATGTACAATTTATTTAATTTTGTTGTTTTTGTCCTAAAGTTTAAAAAGGCAGGCTTGCTGGGAAATTTGTTCGACTAATGGCCTTGCTTGTCCCCTGTTGCAATAAAACGCATTTCAACGACTACGGCTTCAGACGAAAATGTCAGAAAGCAATGGAAAGGCGGAAAAGCTCAGAGAATGAAGTAAACAGACATTTGCGGCTCAGCCTTTCGAAGGCAAAAAAATGACCAGCTGATTGGCTACGATGATCCTTGTAGCTAGCAGTTTTCATTTGCAAGGGGACATGGAAGCGGTAAGACTGATGTTAAATTAATAGGCTATCGCAAGTATGCGTTCGGTAAAAATTTGCTTGAGCTAACAAAAAGACTCCACTGATGAACCAGTTGTTCAGAGCCTACTATTTCATGTAGGCTATATTGATTTGTTGTTTTACGGTGCCAAATAAAATTTGTCCTGGAATACCGGTTGACTTTCCAGGGTTCTGCCCAGGACGCCAGGAGTGCTGGACGGAAAGTTTCTGCCGTCTCCTAAGAGGACTATCTGTGTTCCACGAGCAACGAAGCATAATACACTGTATTCTCGGATGATCTTGTCAGTCAGGGGCGCAGGTTTAATCTGAGAGTTGATGGTGACATGTAATATGAGCGCGCTATGCGCATGAGCTGGAAAATGTTTTGCGACAATCTGAATGCAAATATTGCTTCTTCGTCATCAGAGACGGAGAGGCAATGGAGGTCTTTGATGTTCTCCATGGTGCATATACGAGATGCCTCTAATTTTCACAGATAGGCCTGATTGCCATATTCATAAAGCTTTTTTTTTCTATTTTGTATCCAAATACTTTTGATTACATTTCTGAGTACGACTTAACAACTAATTTATGTTTCAAACATTTCTAATGAAGCTTAACAAATCTGAACAATTCATGAAACTTTCAATAATTCATAAGTAAGTTAATTACATGATATGTTGTATCATTAACGACTATTACAATTGCTTTTTGGCAGTGGCGGAGCCAGAACTGGGAATCAGGAGGGGGTGGGCACAGAACATCCGTTTAAAACAATTATGGGCGAAGTTTTAATCCCCTGAGAGAAACACAGGGCTGGAGACGTGACCTCAGACTAATGAGTGAAGACGGCAATCTTAGAGAATGGAAGGGTCCCTAGTAATTTGAAAGTGCCCATTGGTTTCACAGCAGAATAAACTGGCAAAGGAATCCACCAATCACACATAGTGATAGATAAATGAAGCATACGTAAAGCTCACTCTAAATGGCTGTCTACCTCCGGCTGTGAATCAGTTGGATATCTTGTATTTGCTGTCAAATATTAGTAAATCAGTTTTTTATTTTGAGTTTTCATTGAGTGGGCAGATTTTCTCAGGGTGGGCACTGCCCACCCCCTGCACCCCCTTGGTAATGCCCCTGTTCACTGCTAGTGGTGATTTTGTCAAAATTTCTGAAACATCAAAATCTTTGAAAATTGCTCGAACCATAGCACATTGGTATTCACTGGAAAGCTCTCATCAAGCACTTTCCAATGAATACCAACACTGGAGGGTTTGGATGATTTTGAAAGATTTTCTCCTCTTTGAAATTTTGACCAAGTCACCAACAACAGTGAAAGGGTTAATGTCACAAACTTTGACAGAAAAGTGAAAGTCATTGGTAAAGGTAAAAGTTGTCAGTTAATGTAAAACTGCGTTATAACAGCGTTTTTTTGAAAGTTTTTTCAGCTTAATTTTTGGAACCTTGGGAGGAAAATCATTGAACAGATGGGCCAGATTTGTCTCCCAAGATACCAGGAAAACATGTTTTCAGCAAATTCATTTTTCAAATTTTTCTAGGGGAGGGATCCCAGATTCCCCTCCTTGCAGCAACTCCTGGATCTGCCCCGGTGGAGTGTGCAAAACATCACTTGGAATATGACTCAGATAACTGTGATTAGATGAGGCTGAATTTTACATTTTTGGCAAGACATACAGTCCTAATTGGCTCAAAAAAGAGAATTATGTAAAACTAAGCAGACCAATCAAACATGGGTTGTTGATGTTTGAGCATGTTGTGTTGCCGGTGGCCTCAGCAAACTACTTGAGATCTACAGCATTATGAATTCAGCTAAGTTACTTGTAAATGTTGGAAGAAAATATTGATGCCTGTGGTTTGAAGCTGAGACCGGTCATAGGAAGTTCTTCCAATGAGTGAATGACCTAAACATTCAATACAGTCAACACAGACTCAATTACAAGTAGAAAAAAAATCTAAGGCCTACTATGACAACCCATTCAAAATCAATGGCCTAAACTGAAAATAACTATACATAAGAATAAACCCGATGTGATCTTAAGATGTTCTGCATGTAGGAATGGTCAAAATGTGTTTATCTCATGGGGAGGGGGAATTAAAATAATTGTTTCTGCCCAACTCTGTAAATGGTTGAATGGTATTACTTAGCATCGCAATCCCAGTTCATTGCAATGCAGGTGCAGGTATAATGGAAGTGTTACTGTAGATCTATGCAATGCCTGTACAGATAATACCACAGCAGAACTGCAAGTTCAGGGTGTCTTGACAGCTGACCGCTTTGGCTCTGAGACTGAGGTTCCTGCAAGCTGCCACAAACAGCAGTGTGGGCAAATGCTCCAAGAATAGCACAGAAACCTTAACAATACAATAACAATAGAAACCTTCCATCAGCTGTCTTTTTTTAACAAAAACTGTGACTCACTCGTTGCCCCCAATGTAAGTCCAGATCAGAGGTGGACTAAATTCCATCTGGTATGAGGGTGGGTGTACCAGGCCTCCCGATCAAACACGAAATGGAGGGAAAAGGTAGCATTATTCCCACATACTGATGTGTTAATATTCTAATGCTAATACTACAGAAAATCTATCACTCAATCGATCTCTCCAGCATTAAAGCTTTCTTCAAGCACAGCTCAGAAACTCTTACACAAAGCTTACTAAAGGACCAGTATTCTGTAGAATTCTTTATTCCAGTTCAGTCAACCTACTGTGGTATCCACTGCATCTCCACTGTATCTAAAGGAGTGGTTAATTTGAAGACTCCCAGAGTTCAGCTGTTAGATCACCTTTTCGGATATGAAATATGTGGTTCTGAATGTGTGCTGTTTCCTACAACACAAACAGACCTACTCTGCATCATTCATCCTTATTAGATCTAATTTGTGTGCCCAGTTCTCTCACACAAACTTGCTCATCCCCCGCATCCTCTCTCTACCTCCTGGCTGTAATGTTACTTGCGTTTGTCAACAACATTGTTTGGGTTGAGGTTAATCTACATCTGCTAGTGCATGTACCTCATTTTACACCACACTGCTTAGAATTTGGGCCTAAGTTATTACCAAGGTGTGTTATTACTGAAGGATGGACCCATTGTTAATGTCTGTGAAGTATTTACATTTTCTGTCCTTATCAAATATTATTACCGAATTTAAGGTGTCATTATACTTGTATGAGGACTATATGTCTGACGCAAAGTTGCTTTGCCTGCACACAATCATACCCATAATCATCTCTCAGTTACATGATTTCAGTTCATGTATATTAAGAGAATGCAGCTAGTTTGGCTTGTGGATTTTGATGAATTAATAGCTACTCATAGACATTTGGTGAAGGGGACCGGTAGCTCTGTTTGATGACCAATCAGAGCTGAGGTCATCAACATAGATGGGACATCCACTCAAAACAGCCTGTTCCTCAGAAGGATGAGAATGACAGGCGGCGAATGGCCAAGCAATTATGGATTTTTTTGGAGCTATTTGCTAAAATGGTTATAATCCTCCCTTTTGAGCATCCAAAAATATAATTACTTGCTAAAAAATGGCATGATATGGGCCCTTAAAAAATCTTTAAAAATGAAATAAATAAGCACTTTTTAATGTTTTCTGCATTTCAGTTACCCATTGACATAAAATTGAGGGATTTAATCAGTGACATCTCACGTGACCCACAAGCTCTATAGAACATATTCACCCATTTGCGCACAAATATACTGCTAAACATTATGGTGAATTAGCTGGATTGGCTGATAAAGGCCTGCTGCAAAGGACATGCCGACTCCAGGATGACCAGAGCACTGCTGGGTGGTCATTGTCACTCAAGGAGAGAGGGTTCTGATTGGCATAATTCCCCCTGCCATATATTATGACAGTGAACTGTTGAACTGCCGTATAATGCAGTCTCCATGCACGAGCAGTTGAGGAAAAGCGGTTATCTAGGGCGATAGCTGCTCGGGGCACTTAGCCAACAGGAGAGACGCAAGGTACTTCAGCTACTGTACACACGTCCATGATAGGTGGCGCTATTCTCCAAGCATCAGAGGAATTAGTAATCCTGGGGAACAAATGAAGAAGATAAAAGTGGTTTATACAAAAATACTCCCCACCACCAATACAACACTGACAGCTGGCTGTATATTCCCAACCCATGTTTCTCTCCAGCCTATTGCCTATCTTTAGTATATCTACCGTCCAATCTGTTTTACTCACACCTTTCTGTTTTAAATCTGTCCTTTGAAAATCCTCTTCCCCTCGCCCCAACTCCCTACCCTGCCCTCCTGCGCAGGGGGACCCAAGAGGGCCCCATTATAACTAATGGTCCATCTGTCGAACCCCACAAGCCTGGCCGAGTTCCCTCGACTCCCCTGACAGGATTCGCGAGAGCTGGCAGGCAGGAAACCAAGGCTGTTGAGGGGGAGGTTAGAGTCCGGCGTTGTTTCTCGGCCGCCGGGGCTCCTGCCTGGAGGTATCTGGGGCCCCTTCGCTGGCTCCTCTCCTGCAGTCCGCCCACGCCAGGTTACCCAGCCAGCCTGCTCATCTCCCGCCCCACTCGCGGGAGCTGACAGGCCTTAAAATTTAGGCTGACGGAGAGGAAAATCGACATGCATAAGGAGCTGACCCAAGCCAGCTAAATAAAACCGGACCGAGCCGCAGAGCAATAAAACACAGATTAAAAAATCTGTGGAGAATCCTTCCCACAGTTTTTAGTTCCAATTTCTTTAATTGGACTGGCATTGGTATAAAATACATGGAAGGACTTTAATTTTTGAAAAACTTGAGCTTAGACCTCCTTAAAAATTGGTCCTTAATAGCCAGGACAAATAGAGAACAGTAAATGAGTCCTTTCCTGGAGAACTTCCCTGTGCCCAGAGCGCAGAGCAAAACAGCATTTAATCATTAGGGTGTGACTAGACTAGCATTTTGACATCTGTGTCTCACAAAGAATCGAAATAGAAACACTGAGCAAAGGTGTCCCCCACTGTCAGAAACGCCGATCCATGTGTGGCCCTGAATTGGTTAAATGCCACAGCAAAATGGTACTGGCCTTTGCCAGGGCTACGGTACCAGCCAGAGAAGGTAGTGGAAATTTGCTATTGCACTATATGACCCCCACCCCCCAAACAATGAATCAAGGCTATCCCTCTTTGATAGTGCAGAGAAGTGCCTTTCTGGGAAATGATTAAGCAGGATGGCTCAGACAATATGACAAATGGCTTGACGGTGAACGCTCCTCCCACTTTCCGATACCATTTGTTTTCTTTGGCCTGCTCCTTGACTGGAAGACTGGAAGACTGGAAATATTCATTGTTTCTCATATGGTCTTCAAATGGCTGTGTTTATCTGCACATGTAGCAAAGTTTAAATAAATCACATTTTAGAGTATCTATGTAGCAAAGGAAAAGGTGGCTTATAGTAACCAGTCAGAGGTCCCCAGTTCTGACTTACGAATACAGTTTATTAGACTTGGCATGTATCAGATGTGCCGGAAGCCACAGACAAAATGAGAATTTGAAACCACAGTAACCTCTAGAGCTAGAGATCGGAGAAGCTATTATCCAGTCAGTGTTGCGGAAGAGATATTGTAGTTCTCGCACTGCCTGTGAAATAGAAAAGGCTTGGTGTACTTTTTAACTTGTTTTGAAATGCTTAGATTGTACATTCTCATCTGGGGTGCAGAGTTCATATCCCGGAGCAAGTTATATGATCTGAGTCTCTCAGCTCAAACTGTTCAACGATACAAATGTATTGGTGAATAAGAGAGTTATGAACAAGTCACTGTGGATGAAGAAGTTGGCAAATGTTGCAAATGTAATCAATCTTTTCAGCAGAAAATGGAAAATGTTTGAGCAGGCCTTTGTTAGAGTTACACATTTGTTGCTCATTGTTTGAACTGCCAAAATTATGTCATTAGTGAACACATTTGGGTTGGGATTAAAAACATTTTATTCAATTTTTGCAAACAGGACATTTATCTCTGTAAATTGACTTCGGGCCTGACTCTGCTCGGTGAATCAAATTAAAAGCCAGCTCTTGGGTTTGTTTAAATGTATTAAGGCTTCCCAGAGAAAGAAGAGCAAACTTTGTTTCAAGTAGCGATTAGATATGCACATTAATCAAAACCTGATGAATTATTGATTTTTATTTTTTTCCAGAGACTGATACAGGATTCCTGTTAAGGAGTGGTACAGTACCAGGCTTTCAACAATGTGCAATTTGTGTGGCCAAATCGCTTGCCGATTGCCCAGGGTGAACCACCTGCTCACCTTCATGTATGAGTCTGGCCATCCAAAGCACCAGTCTGACCCAGTTTGAACTCTTTATCTCTCCTGTTTGCATTCAGCATCACCAAGAAACAAAGACAAACATTGCTCTCCCTACACTGTGGAAAACGCCTCATAAACAGTCCTGAAATGCTGCCGTAAAATGGATAAATCTAGCTCTCCTTTCTCTGTATATGTGAACTACACCAAGGTCCCACAGTGCAAGCATGCTATGTCGTTTAATCTGCTATTATGGCTCAGTATGGACAGAAATATGTGGCTGAGAAGAAGCGAATCACCCCCTCATCTCTTTAAAATTACAGCAGGAGAACTCCATGTCATTCAGCAAATATGCGCACATGCCTTAGAATACGTTTGTAAAAGGGGCCTCATTAAATGTATACATTGGTCTCCAAAATTAGTGACACCCCTGACTGGCAACGCAAATAAAAAACAAAACCAATATAATTATAGAGAAATAGAATATACCAATATGTGCAAAATACTTTAGTTTATTGATGTTTTAATGGAAATAACTAAAATCATAACAATTGTTTAATACAAAATAAATCTGAACAAAATCAAGGTTTCATAATTATTGGCACCCTTCATTCAGTACTTAGTGCAACCACCTATAATGTAATAATACACTTTATTGAAGCTCATGGGGTCATTTGTCCTCTGCATTTGACCCATCCTATAGTTAGGAGCAGTGGGCAGCCACAATGCAGCGCCCGGGGACCAACTCCATCGCTCTAAAGCCAGTTCCCTGGTCATGGGCTCTGGTTGGAGTGTTCCTATGATGCATGTTTTTGTGGGTGGGGGAAACCGGAGTACCCGGAGAAAACCCACGCGAACACGGGGTCAACATGCAAACTCCACAAGAAAGGCCCCAGGCCTTGTAGTTGTTACAGACCTATTTTTGTGTGGATCTTGAGGTATGCTTTGGGTAATTGTCTTGTTCGAAAGTCCACCTACAGCCTAATCCCAGCCTTCTGGCAGAGGCAACCAAATTGTCAGCCAAAATATCCAGATAATTGGTGGAATTCATTATGCAATTAATCTTAATCAGTGCCCCTGGACCTCCTGAATTAAAACAGCCCCAAAACATAACTTACCTACCATCATATTTCAAAATGGGTATGAGGTGCCTCTCCTTGTATTCATCTTTGTTTCGATGCCAAACATGCCGATGCCTTATCTGGCCAAAACATGCAAATTTGGTCTCATGTGACCAAAGCTTCTTGTTCCAGTCATAATTTAAATGACATTTGGCAAACTCAAGCACTTGCTTCTGGGTCTTCTCGACAGAAAAGGCTTTTTTTGTTGGCAACCCTTCCAAAGAGCCTGTGGTTGTGGAGGTGGGGCCTGATGGCACTTTTTGAGACCCGGTGACCCCCAAGATGCCACCACGGCCTGCAATTTTTTCATAGTGATTCTTGGGGATTTTGTTGCTTCTCTCACCATCCTCCTCAGTAGGTTTTCAAAGTTTCCATGTGTTTGAGATTTTTCAATAATGCCCTGACAGTGCTCAGTGGCATATTCAATCACTTGTGAATCTTCTCGTAGTCATTACCAGATTTATGAAGGTCTATGACCATCTGCCTTTTTTGTTTTCTTTGTGGTGTTGAATGACAAAGGGATATTGCATATGTGTTACTTCATTTTTATATCCTTGTGAAACAGGAAGTGAAGTAATGGCTCAATATGGTCCCTTATCACTTCGATAAAACTTAAATAAGTGGAATTTAATACCGCCTTTAATTTTGGTTAATGTTATATACTTGTAAACTGCAAAAAAATTATCTGATGCACTTATTTATGTTTTTGTATGCTAAAATAATAAAAAAATCATTCCTATTTGGCAAGACAGGTATCAAAAATATCATCTGCAGAACCCATCAAGAATCATTTCGCTCATATCGTTCTTACCATGTATACGAACTAAATTGAAGAAGTTCCCTCAGAAGTTCCTCCTCAAGCCAGCTCGATTTTACTTCACTGATAGGCAACTAGAAATAATCTTCGAGGTATCAAATTCAGAGAGACAACATGCTGTGGTTTCAGAAAACAATAAAGAAGATATGGAAAATAATTTAATATATGCTGTACGAACAGCCTCATTTCTTTCTGGCATGAATTCCCCAAGACATTGGAAACATTCATTTCAGGTTTTGGTCCGTGGCGACAGCAGAGCATCAAATAATTTTTTTGCAGTTTATCGACTGCACATGCATGCAGTGAATCTCCCATTCCACCACATCCCAAAGGTGCTCTATTGGATATAGATCTGACGGCTGAGGAGATGAGTTTTGCTTTGTGACATGGTGCATTATCATATTGGGAGTAGCAATTAGAAGACGGGTAAATTGTGGTCATAAAGGGACGCATCAGGTCAGCTAAAATGTTCAGATAGGCTGTCGCATTCAAATGATGGTTCTTTGGTGTTCAAGGGCCCAAACTGTGCTGGGAAAACATTCTCCACACTATTGCACCACCAGCAGCAGCCTCTACTGTTGACATGAGGCAGGTTGAGTCCATGAATTCATGCTGTGAGCATTACATTCTAACCTGTTTATATGGATGTTGCAGCAGAAATCAAGATTCACTGGGGAGAAATGTTTTTACACTCTTAAACTGCACAGGTTTGGTGAGCCTGAGCCGATTGCAGCCTCTAATCTTTGTCCTCGGCTGACAGGAGTCGAACCCAACGTGGTTTTCTGCTGTCGTCACCCATCGGGCCCAGGGCTTGACAGGTTGTGCATTCTGAGAGTCTCTTCAGCTCACCAGCTGTAAGAAGTAGTTATCTGAGTTACCAAAGCCTCTCTTTCAGCTCAGACCAGTCTAGCCATTCACCTCTGACCTCTCATCAAGGCCATTCTGTCAGAAGAGCGGCCACTCGCGGGCTTTACTATTTCATGAACAATTCTGTGAAAACAGCTTTGTGTTCCAGGAAATCTGCAGTTTCCAAGACAGTCAAACCAGTCTCAGTGAAAATCTCAGCAATTCAGCAGTTTCAGAGATACTACAGCCTGACATCAGCAATCATGCCACATTCATAGCCAATGAGGTCACACCATTTCCTAATTCTGATGTTTGATGAGAATATTAGCTGAAGCTCCTTACCTGTATTTGCATATTCTTATGCACTGCACTGTTGCCACATGACTGGCTGAGTGGATAACATGAATAGCATGAATAAGCAGGTTTACTGGTGTTCCTAATAAAGTGCTCAGTGAGTTTATATGATTGCTCATGCTTGCTTATTGTTATACTACAGAGGCCAGAATACATAAGGAAGGTTCCTTCTCTATGTAAAATATATGAGTACCTCAGAACAATAGAGGTCTCACTCCGATTTTCTAATTTTCCGAGTTAGACCCATATTTTAGACCCATATTCATGCTAAAGGTAAAATCTATTCATGCAATAATGGGCCAGAAGATTGTAAGTTCCAACTCTGAAATATGGATAGTAGTGCAAGAGTAGTCTAACTCCGAAATTCTTAATTTTTAAGCGAAACATGCAAAAATAACAAAAATTGTCAACGTTGAAAACAAAATACTTTCTGACCATGAAAGCGAAGATTCAAAGGATGTCACTTCAAGAGAGGTGTAAATGCTTACAGGCATGCTGAATTTGACACCGTCGAAACTTTGGAAGCTGTTTTCTCGAAATGAAAAACAAAAAAATAGGGCCACAGGCCCTGTAGCTCACCTGAATCAGCTGTGGTTACAACAAAATTACGTTTTTCGGGCAAGTTTAAAGCTGATGGTCAAAGGTCAAAATTCAAAATACAGAAAAACCTTTTATAGGCATGTGATGCATCTTGCTACATACTACCTACATGACAAATTTCAGCTGAATATATGCATAAATAGCTTTCAGGTGGCCAATTAAGTGATTTTAAATATGGCCGCCATGGCAGCCATGTTTGTAATCGGATCGAAACGCCTTGAACAAAACTTATTGTGCTCATAGGCAGGAAGGTACCTGTCAAGTTTCACCTTCATTGGCCTTGTAGTTTCGAAGAAGATGATTTTGAAAGATTTCAATGTAACTCACAGGGGTTGTATAAAGTTGAAGGTCAAAGCAAGGTCAAAATTCGAAATACGGAAAAAGCCGTATCATATGTGATGTATCTTGCCACTACAGAGCAAATTTCAGCTGAATATGTGCATAAATAGCTTTCAGATGGCCAATTATGTCATTTTCAATATGGCCGCAGTGGCGGCCATGTTTGAAATCGGATCGGAACGCCTTGAACAAACTTTGGTGTCCTAATGGGTAGGAAGGTACCTGTCAAGTTTCAATTTCATAGGCCCAGTGGTTTCAGAGGAGAAGATGTTTACGGACGACGAACGACGACGAACAACGGACAAACAGGCCATGACATAAGCTCATCTGACTTCGTTGTCAGGTGAGCTAAAAATGGAGTTAGACAACTATTTTTCTGAGGGGTTCAAATGGCCAATCAAATCTCCAAATCTGTGTAATGAGAACATGTCTTTGTCATTTCTTTATTATTTCTTACAAAACCCGAAACCAGTGAAGTTGGCACATTGTGTAAATCGTAAATAAAAACAGAATACAATAATTTGCAAATCCTTTTCAACCTATATTCAATTGAATGCACTGCAATGACAAGTTACTTAATGTTCGAACAGGTAAACTGTAGTTTTTTGCAAATATTAGCTCATTTGGAATTTGATGCCTGCAACATGTTTCAAAAAAGCTGGGACAAGTGGTAAAAAAGACTGAGAGAGTTGAGGAATGCTCATCAAACACTTATTTGGATCATCCCACAGGTGAACGGGCTAATTGGGAACAGGTGGGTGCCATGACTGGGTATAAAAGCAGCTTCCCTGAAATGCTCAGTCATTCACAAACAAGGATGGGGCGAGGGTCACCACTTAGTGAACAAATGCGTGAGCTGATTGTCGAACAGTTTAAAAACAACATTCCTCAACAAGCTATTGCAAGAAATTTAGGGATTTCATCATCTACGGTCCGTAATATCGTCAAAAGGCTCAGAGAATCTGGAGAAATCACTGCACATAAGCGACAAGGCCGAAAACCAACATTGAATGCCCGTGACCTTCGATCCCTCAGGCAGTACTGCATGAAAAACCGACATCAGTGTGTAAAGGACATCACCACATGGGCTCAGGAACACTTCAGAAAACCACTGTCAGTAACTACAGTTCGTCGCTACATCTGCAAGTGCAAGTTAAAACTCTACAATGCAAAGCGAGAGCCATTTATCAACAGCACCCAGAAACGCCGCCGGCTTCGCTGGGCCAAAGCTCATCTAAGATGGACTGATGCAAAGTGGAAAAGTGTTCTGTGGTCTGACAAGTCCACATTTCAAATTGTTTTTGGAAACTGTTGACGTGGTGTCTTCCGGACCAAAGAGGAAAAGAACCATCCGGACTGTTATAGGCGCAAAGTTCAAAAGCCAGCATCTGTGATGGGGGTGTATTAGTGCCCAAGGTATGAGCAACTTATACATATGTGAAGGCACCATTAATGCTGAAAGGTACATACAGGTTTTGGGGCAACATATGTTGCCATCCAAGCAGCGTCTTTTTCATGGACGCCCCTGCTTATTTCAGCAGGACAATGCCAAGCCACATTCTGCACGTGTTACAACAGCTCTGTAGTAAAAGAGTGTGGCTACTAGACTGGCCTGCCTGTAGTCCAGACCTGTCTCCCTTTGAAAATGTGTGCCGCATTATGAAGCGTAAAATACGACAATGGAGACCCCGGACTGTTGAACATCTTACGCTGTACATCAAGCAAGAATGGGAAAGAGTTCCACCTGAAAAGCTTCAAAAATTGGTCTCCTCAGTTCCCAAACGTTTACTGAGTGTCGTTAAAAGGAGAGGCGATGTAACACAGTGGTAAAAAGGCCCCTGTGCCAACTTTTTTGCAATGTGTTGCTGCCTTTAAATTCTAAGTTAATGATTATTTGCAAAAAAAAAAAAAAGTTTCTCAGTTTGAACATTAAACATCTTGTCTTTGCAGTGTATTCAATTGAAAATAAGTTGAAAAGGATTTGCAAATCATTGTATTCTGTTTTTATCTACGATTTACCTAACGTGCCAACTTCACTGGTTTTGGGTTTTGGAATAATACATTATATATTAATCTTGATTAAGCAGTAAATAAATTGTGTGATTATTAACCAAGTGATCTTTAACAGGAACAACTTGAAAGCAACTTTACGTTTGAGGGGCTGAGGCTCATCGCGCACCATTGAAAATTCCATAACGCTAGCATTACCACTAGGGCAGGGGTGTCCAATCTTCCAGCAGCGCCAAGAACGACTTGCGGCTGAGTGGAATATACCAGTACCCTAGTTGTATATTCCAGTTTTTAAACTGGCATTCCAGTTCCATCAGTGGTATGCCACGCGTCTATGACTAGTATATTACGTTTTCTGTCATATTTTGTTTTTTTTTGACAATATAATTTTAGCAGTAATTAAAACAAATGTATATGTATTATATTGTATTCCGGCATTGTTTACCTGTATGTGTCAGAGACAACAGTAAACATTGTTATGACTATACCTTTGCCTTATTTGTCATTTCTCTGAGTGTTCTGAATTATCAATATTACGGTAAGCAGTTGATTGCAGTTGATCGGCTAATTTGGTTAGCATTAGCCTAGCCTAGCCACCTTGTCCAGTCTTATATTCCACTTTTTCTGGTATGCCAGTTGTCATTTGGTGGTATATTCCATTTTTTTCTGGTATGCCAGTTTCATCTAGTGGCATATTCCATTTTTTTTCTGGTATGCCAGTTTTCATTTGGTGGTATATTCCATTTTTTTCTGGTATGCCAGTTTCATCTAGTGGCAAATTCCATTTTTTTCTGGTATGCCAGTTTCATCTAGTGGCATATTCCATTTTTTTCTGGTATGCCACTTTCATCTAGTGGCATATTCAATTTTTTTCTGGTATGCCAGTTTTCATTTGGTGTTATGTTCCATTTTTTCTGGTATGCCACTTTCATATACTGGCATATTCCATTTTTTTCTGGTATGCCACTTTCATCTAGTGGCAAATTCCATTTTTTTCTGGTATGCCAGTTTCATCTAGTGGCATATTAAATTTTTTTCTGGTATGCCAGTTTCATCTAGTGGCATATTCCATTTTTCTTTCTGGAATGCCAGTTTTCATTTGGTGGTATATTCCATTTTTTTCTGGTATGGCAGTTTCATCTAGTGGCATATAGTGGCAAATTCCATTTTTTTCTGGTATGCCAGTTTCATCTAGTGGCATATTCAATTTTTTTCTGGTATGCCAGTTTCATTTGGTGTTATATTCCATTTTTTCCGGTATGCCACTTTCATATACTGGCATATTCCATTTTTTTCTGGTATGCCACTTTCACCTAGTGGCATATTCAATTTTTTCTGGTGTGCCAGTTTTCATTTGGTGTTATATTCCATTTCTTTCTGGCATGCCACTTTCATATACTGGCATATTCCATTTTTTTCTGGTATGCCACTTTCATCTAGTGGCAAATTCCATTTTTTCTGGTATGCCAGTTTCATCTAGTGGCATATTCAATTTTTTTCTGGTATGCCAGTTTCATCTAGTGGCAAATTCCATTTTTTCTGGTATGCCAGTTTCATCTGGTGGCATATTCAATTTTTTTCTGGTATGCCAGTTTCATCTAGTGGCAAATTCCATTTTTTTCTGGTATGCCAGTTTCATCTAGTGGCATATTCCATTTTTTTCTGGTATGCCACTTTCATCTAGTGGCAAATTCCATTTTTTTCTGGTATGCCAGTTTCATCTAGTGGCATATTCCATTTTTTTCTGGTGTGCCAGTTTTCATTTGGTGTTATGTTCCATTTTTTTCTGGTATGCCACTTTAATATACTGGCATATTCCATTTTTTTCTGGTATGCCACTTTCATCTAGTGGCAAATTCCATTTTTTTCTGGTATGCCAGTTTCATCTAGTGGCATATTAAATTTTTTTCTGGTATGCCAGTTTCATCTAGTGGCATATTAAATTTTTTTCTGGTATGCCAGTTTCATCTAGTGGCATATTCCATTTTTTTCTGGTATGCCACTTTCATATACTGGCATATTCCATTTTTTTCTGGTATGCCACTTTCATCTAGTGGCAAATTCCATTTTTTCTGGTATGCCAGTTTCATCTAGTGGCAAATTCCATTTTTTTCTGGTATGCCAGTTTCATCTAGTGGCATATTCCATTTTTTTCTGGTATGCCAGTTTCATCTAGTGGCAAATTCCATTTTTTTCTGGTATGCCAGTTTCATCTAGTGGCATATTCAATTTTTTTCTGGTGTGCCAGTTTTCATTTGGTGTTATGTTCCATTTTTTTCTGGTATGCCACTTTAATATACTGGCATATTCCTCTTTTTCTGGTATGCCACTTTCATCTAGTGGCAAATTCCATTTTTTTCTGGTATGCCAGTTTCATCTAGTGGCATATTAAATTTTTTTCTGGTATGCCAGTTTCATCTAGTGGCATATTCCATTTTTCTTTCTGGAATGCCAGTTTTCATTTGGTGGTATATTCCATTTTTTTCTGGTATGCCAGTTTCATCTAGTGGCATATAGTGGCAAATTCCATTTTTTTCTGGTATGCCAGTTTCATCTAGTGGCATATTCAACTTTTTTCTGGTATGCCAGTTTTCATTTGGTGTTATATTCCATTTTTTTCCGGTATGCCACTTTCATATACTGGCATATTCCATTTTTTTCTGGTATGCCACTTTCATCTAGTGGCAAATTCCATTTTTTTCTGGTATGCCAGTTTCATCTAGTGGCATATTCAATTTTTTCTGGTGTGCCAGTTTTCATTTGGTGTTATATTCCATTTCTTTCTGGCATGCCACTTTCATATACTGGCATATTCCATTTTTTTCTGGTATGCCACTTTTATCTAGTGGCAAATTCCATTTTTTCTGGTATGCCAGTTTCATCTAGTGGCATATTCAATTTTTTTCTGGTATGCCAGTTTCATCTAGTGGCAAATTCCATTTTTTCTGGTATGCCACTTTCATCTAGTGGCAAATTCCATTTTTTCTGGTATGCCAGTTTCATCTAGTGGCATATTCCATTTTTTTCTGGTATGCCAGTTTCATCTAGTGGCATATTCCATTTTTTTCTGGTATGCCACTTTCATCTAGGGGCATATTCCATTTTTTTCTGGTATGCCACTTTCATCTAGTGGCATATTCCATTTTTTTCTGGTATGCCACTTTCATCTAGTGGCATATTCCATTTTTTTCTGGTATGCCACTTTCATCTAGGGGCATATTCAATTTTTTTCTGGTATGCCACTTTCATCTAGTGGCATATTCCATTTTTTTCTGGTATGCCAGTTTCATCTAGTGGCAAATTCCATTTTTTCTGGTATGCCAGTTTCATCTGGTAGCAAATTCCATTTTTTCTGGTATGCCAGAAAAGCACTTATTTCTGTAGTTTTAACTGTATGAAAATGATAAAGTTTCATTGATTTGATTTAATGCTCCAGGCACGTGTGCAGTAGGTGGCGGTATGCATCTAAATTGTTTGCAGTCAAAGAAGAAGAAGCGATGCTCTGCATTCGATTTAGTCAGACTGGATACGGTGGCTAGGCTAGGCTAATGCTAACCAACTTTGCCGATCAACCGCAATTAACTGCTGACTGTAGTATTGATAATAGGCTGCAAATTTCACTCAGATACACTGTACAAGAAAAGACAACTTAGGCAACCCTAAGGTTTGGTCATGAGAATTTTTACTGTTTTCTCTGACACAGATATGTAAACAATGCCGGAAGACCACATAATACATATACATTCATTTTTATTACTGCTAAAATTATATTGTCGGTAAAAACATATTACGACCGTCAGAAAACGGAATATACTACTCTTAGACGAGTGGCATACCACTGATGGAACTGGAATTCCAGTTTAAAATCTGGAATATACCACTAAGGAACTGGTATACTCCACTCAGCCGCAAGTGGTCTGCCAGATGCCACTTTTCGTTCTCGCTGTGTTCCCCATTAATGGCCGATTTGGGTGCCGGTTTTTGTTTCAGCCCAGTGCTACAACACTTGATTCCACTGATTAACTGATCAGGGGGTTCAGTCATGACCTTGGTGAGTAGAATCAGGTGTGTAAGTGCTGGGCTGTAACAAAAAGCAGTAACTATGCCAGCCATTTGAGGATTAGTTTGGACCCCCCTGTGCTAGGGGGACATTGAGCTGTCAGGAGTAAATACAATAACAGACTAAAAATTTATGGTAGCCCCTCCCATTTTGGCATTCAAGAACCCTCATACTCCTGTCATTAATTCCAGAATCATTCAAATCGCTTGTTTTTTTTCTCACTATTGTCTCTTCAGTACTTGACTGACCTTACACTCAATCATTCACAGTCAAACATTTCATTCATGGGCTGAATGAAAACTATTAACTCAGTATCTCTGATGTCAGCCAATGATTTTCCTCAGGCTGAGAAAAGCACTTCAGCGCACACAGGCTCAGCTCCCAAATGTAGCCCTGTTGTACAGCATGGATGCAGAGTCAGTGCAGTGCTGCCTCTAAGTCTGAGTCATCCACTAGGTGCGTAAGATGCAGTGACATGACATACTCATGGTTATTCTATTGTCCAAATACCACGGTAACTTGAATGGGCACACAGGTAGACATTTAGACAATAATAAATAACACATATTGAGCACAGGTGTAATCACATACTGGACAAGATTGTGACTTCACAGTTCTATATTAAAGTCACCATATATTGAATGGTGACTCTGGGTATTTTTGACCTGTAGTGGAGCCTAGAGCCAGCCAGAGTGGTGCTTGTAAACGACGTTTTTCAAACTGTCTGGTGAATGCTCCTCAAAAATGAAGTTGTATCATGGCTGCCTGATTCTAACACATTAAATTTTATTCAGATTCTCAAGGTTCCAAGATGATTCTTAACCCCTTTGCGCAGAATACAAATAATGCCAATTTTTCCTGTTGTTCATGAGCCTATTTAAGGCTTGGTAACTCAATATTTGTGTCACACAGACTATGGAAAATTATTCCAGTGGAGTAAAACATTCGGAAATTCAATCAAAGAATTATTTAGCATTTCAATTTAGGAATTTACGGACGTCATCGTCTAAATCGGCGCAGAGGGGTTAAGGAAAGGGACACGAGAACATCCTTTACCCGGGCAGGTCTTTTGACAAATGAATGATCAGCCTCTGGATCTAGCTCCGCCCACAAAGCATACTCGTGGTTGCCATCGCTTAAAACTGATGCTCTGAGGAGCGCTGGTGTTCCGTTACCTTGGTACACATTTCCCACGCTTCCCTGTCCTCGTGTCCTTACCTTGAATCCTCTGATGAGACGAGTTAAGGATGAGGAAACAACATAAGGACTTGAGGAAAGGAGGTGAGGATAAATGAATGGACAGGGCATGGTGAGCAGTGCAGATATGTTTCAAACAGTTCTCAGTGCCGGGTCAACGGTGATGTTCCTTAAACTGTGTGGAGGAGAATTCTCTCCTACTCCCAGTGGAAAGGGTCCCTTTCGTTTCTCTCTCTGGTCGATGTGGCGGAATTAGTTTTACAGCTGACTTCAATGTTCCCATGGAGACGAGAGAGGTCGGGCAGGACTCACGCTGCACATGTGCAGAGCACAGGGGCTGACCTGGGGGTACAATACCACAGGAGGATATGCCAGAGGTGATGTCAACTTGAATGTGTTGATGTGTTGCTCCCTGCCATGGAATCCCGTTTTTCAACCCAATCAAGGTCACGACTAGAAGCATACATGCACAAATTCCATTAATCTCGATAAAGTAATTTCCAAAAACGTGGCCCCACTTATCCATCTGGATGAACCGACAAGCTTCATGGCAATATTCCCCACTCCACTTCCTGTCTTGGCGAGGGATAAAAAGCACCTCATGGGAAAGCATCTCAAACATGCAAGTTACCTTTTTTTTCATTTTTGTGCTTGTTTTATCTAATTCATTGGGAAAACAAATTTATTTAAAACTAAATGTCTCTATGGCCATTTTGTTTGCAAATAATTGACCAAGCTCCAGGCTCAGAGAATTCAACAATTCCTGGTTTATGGGAATGCTTTTGTGTTTACTTGGTCATTGGCCATTTGGCCTTTAATAGAGCTATGCATGGGACATTTACGGAGTAAGCATGATTAGTGCTTTGTGTGTGTTTTTTTAACAGGACGTATGCACATGCTTTTGCTCCTCAGACTTTCAGCATGTTCAGAATGTTAAACTGCATGCTGCTTTAGAAGTTTACATGCATTCATTCAAAATGGGCTTGATCTTTCTTACCTCTCCAGGGACAAATAAATATATTAATACACGGTGGAGTAGGTCAAACGCGTAACAAGATTAAATCCGTTTATTATCAATCATTAAAGCTGTGTCTGCGCTGATGATGGCAGTGAGAGGAGTCTGGCGTGTCATACGGGGATTAGCACTGCTAATTTTCACGGCTGAGTTTTGTTTGCCCATGGCCCACAAGCACAGTCAGCAGGCAGCCCATCTCAGCCTCCTGTTCACACTCATACTGATACACATACGCACAGAGACCAAAACAAACGAGATCGGCGTCCGCATTACCCATTCATTCAGCTGGTGCTTAGTGCTGCGCTGTAGGCTACTGAATCGCGCTTCGTGAGCGGTAATATGCAAAAATGCGTGTAGACAGGCGCGCGTAAATTTGACCGGCTCCTCGGCTGCGCGCTTCTTATGCAGAAATTCTACTGGTCAGGATGTAGAATTTTTTGTGATCCTTGCTGTTACTCCTTCTCGAAAGGCTGCGCACCGTAAGCCATCCGAAGACTTCTCTCGAGTAAAGCTCACGTCAGCACTAAGAATCAGCCTTTCTCACCCTGATGCAGCGTCTCCCTATCCACCCTGTCTCTCTCTCTCCTCCTCTCTCTCTCTCACTCACTCACATACACACACAGTAAGCAGGCGAGGCTTAAGCGCTTCGTCCCCTCTCCCAGTTCATAGCTTTTAAGTCTCCCGATTCGTTTCCTTTCGACCTTTTGATTTGCGCAGACATCGGCATCGCGAAAACAGAACCGCTATCAGGACAGCTCTAACTGTACAAGATAACTGCGCTTTAGGGGGGATAAGTCCAAACCTTGCCAGCCCCTTCTGAAAGCACACACCATTCAATCCGTCCTCGTTTGCTCGGGCAGAGCGAATCTGTCGGAACTTAGCTGTGGTTCTTTCCCAGTGGCTTTCTTTATAGCCTACCCTTGGAGAATAGCTGTGTATCATTTTGCATGCGGATTATGGTTTTCTTTTGACTGCGAAAGACATAATTATTTTCAGTGGTGCCACTGGACAGGGAATTCCAGTCGCTGGAGGTCCAAATCACAGCGGATAGCGGCGTACCAATTCTGTGCTGTTACATCTTAAACCGTCGGGAGGGGGAATCCGGTGGTCAGAATGCAGTCATTTCATGTTCAAACTGGTCTCGCTTCGAAGCCTGCCCAGTTCCAATGCAGCCTTCTTCCGAGTGACTTGAGTTTGATCAATTAGCTGGAAAGCACGACAACGACTTCAGCTTTATTTAGTAGTTCCACGTTTGCTTCATCTCTGTCGCACAGGTGGGAGAATTGGCTGTCAATTCACAGTACGCGACATCCTCATGAACCAACTGCAGACGTTTTTCTTGTGTTGTCATTATTAGCAGACGGAGTATATATATTTTTAAAACCCGAACGTTTACTCTGATGTTACGTTACTGAGAGTATATTTATATTCATCGCTTGGTCAGTCATTTACCTACTACAGCAGCATTAACACTGGTACCTCCGTCGATTTAAACAATGTACAAACAAAAATAATAATAATAATGAAAATATCTATCAACGCTGGATAACCAGTGGGTGTAGGCAAGCGCTCTGAAACGAACTTCGAGGCAGCAGCACAGAAGAGAATACCGCTGCACCGCTTCCCAGGTGGCTGGATATCAAATGTAACATGATCCACGGAACCGGAAATTTGTCCAAGGTTGTACAAATACTGTGATGTTGTTTTCAAGTCACACTATGTGAGATACTAACTGCCAAGGAGTCCAAGTAATGTTAAGGAAAAAAAGACTACCTGTGGATTTATCCAAACCCAACGCTCCAAGCACTTACAAATCTCTTTGGTGAGAACAAAACCAGATTATGCGTACAGCCGCGTTAATTTAAAATCAGCAAACTCTTGAAATAAACGACCGCAATCGGGTCTTTCTCTTCACTTCTTGAGTGGGAAAGGTGAACGACTGGTCGCGATGGACCTGAAAGTAGAACCAGAAGAGGTGGACTGTAACCAGCCTGTGCCTATTGAAGTTTTCGCGAGCAGGTCCACCTTGCACGGCCTCTCTCACATGTTCAGCTACGATCGGGTCTGCGTTAAGCGCTGTCTATGGATTCTCTTCTTCTTGGGTTCCGCAAGTTTCCTGGTTTGCGTGTGTGTGGACCGCGTACAGTATTACCTCGAATATCCGCACGTTACCAAACTGGACGAGGTGTCGGCTCCACTGATGATCTTCCCTGCCATCACTTTCTGCAACCTCAACTCCTTCCGTTTCAGCCGCGTGACGCGCAACGACCTGTACCACGCTGGAGAACTTCTGGCCCTGTTAAACAGAAGGTGTGTAGTGCACGTTCAAGTCTGTGTGCTGGGCTTAGTAATTGCTTGCTGATCCATCTTGGGCTATATAAAAGTCAAGCATGAAGCGATGCAAATTAATGCTAAGATGTCTTAAAGAACTTGGCAAGCTGTGTTTACCTGATGGAGCATGCTTTAAAGTTCTCATTATTTTTAAATTCTGAAATATCCTGGAAATCCCATGTTGTCCACTCATGTATATATATATATATATATATGGAAAGTTTCCCAGTTTTTCCAGTTAAATAAAGAAGACAGTTATTTAGCTATCATTCTAAAGTTGTGACAATATATATATTGTCCTCAATATAATTTTACTGGCCACATGCTGTAATCATGGCTGGTGGCAGCAGTATTATTAGTAGACAGCTATAGAGGCTGAACAATTGTTCTGCAAAGTTTTGGCGAAGAATTCCTTCCACTTATCTGCGCGCGCAAATGTTATTTGGGGGTGCATTTTAATCAAAGCGACCCACCTGCGCTTTGCATCAGCCTGTGTGTGTGAAAGTGATTAAATGCATGCAGTGTAACCATCCCAACAGAAATGCACAGAAATATGTTTTGCACCCTGGAAAATCCTTAATAGCTAAATTAGATTAATTAATTCAAAGCAATGGTTTTTTGTTTCCATTAAAAGAAGAAACTGTCCTAATTGAATCTGGTGTTTACGATATTGTGGTTAATATCCTTCGCTTTATGCAGTTTACAGTCAAATGGACTGTCATTGCAAATTATGTTTGATCGGTTTCAGAAAATAAGAATTATACACTGCCCATAAAGAAATTGAGGACAGTGAAATAACGTATGTACTTTGGCCCGGACAGGTCCCAGCGTCTATTGATTTCTATTGACTACAGACCTCAGGCAGCCATTAAATGGGAAAGATTTGCAAGCAAGTAAAATCATATTACCTTTCCGATATTGGTAATATTTCCCATTGCTTTTGCTTCCCTAGAATGAGAGGCTCCATTTTAATGGAGCTATAAATCACCCAATATGGATGATGCTCTCATATATACTATTGCAGGTCAAATCCAATGAGTTTCAGTACAGAATCAAACTACTTGTAATTTCAACTGTACTGGTAGTTTCCCTCCTTCCTTATCTGCATTCTGGTACAACTTGAAGTCTTGATTTTTTTTTTTTCTATTCAACAAATAGCAGCTGTCATTCCAATGAATGTTTTAACCCAATGTAATCAAATTTTGCTTGTAGAAATGTAGAAGTGTCAGAAATTTTGCATTATTTCACAGACATAAGATATCGGAGTTGTAATTACTGATGTGGTGAAATATGAGATTATTATAAATAAGACATGCCATTATTTACATTCCACCAAAGTGACAAAATACTCTTGCAACTGTGTTTTCACTGTCACTCAAACATATCGTAGGTTTAGTGCAAGTTTGTGGTTGGGCAACAACACTGGCAGTCAGAGATTTATCTTTAACTGAGAGCAGATAAAATCAAAATCAACTGGCAACATCATACAATCCTCTGTACACAGTTTGATTGGGGCCACAGACAGTCAATGGCAATTTAACACAGTGCTAAGATGACTGATCTGGTGGTGTTTTCAGAACAATGTACTGGCCACCCCAAGGTCCAGACCTCAACCTTAACAAATGTGTTTTCCTCAAGAGAGGAAGAAAATGTTGCCAGCTTCTGAAAGTGAGGGAATGTGTTTACAAGTAGCATGAAATTCTCCTGCTGATATGAAAAATACAAAGTAACTCTCGTGAAAAGAACAGAAACTGTAGTAAGGACAAAGGCTGGACACTACAATGCTGATAAAAATGTCTGACTCTACAAATAGATGTAGAGGGTCTTTTTTTAAATATACAGTTACAAGGGTAATTGGGAAATACACTGTGCTTCTCAAACGTTTGGAATAATTGAAAATGTCTTTTTTTTTTTTTTCAAATTTAACACTTTATTTGTAAAGGTAAAATCAAATGTATTCGAGAATACAGCCAAGACCAAGATAATTTATTGTAATAATTGATGAAATATATATATATATATATTTTAATTCTTATGATTTAAAAGCCCCATTTTCAGCCACCATTACTCCAGTGTCCTTACAATACCTCTTGCTAATATGCTAATTTTATTCTCCAGGAACCAATCCATTCTCTATACCACTTCTTCCTCACTAGGGTCATGACAGAGCTGGAGCCTATCCCACCTGACTATGGGCAAAAGGCAGGAACACACCATGAACAGCTCGCCAATCTATCACAGACTGCACATGCCAGTCACACACTCACACTCACACACACACACACTCTTACCAATGGACAATATCGAGTCTTCAGCTCGCCTCATCTGCATGTTTTTGTTCTGTGGAAGGAAACTGAAGTGCCCGAAGGAAACCCAAGGGGAAAAAAACGGAAATGCCAACTAGAAATTCTCAAGGTGCTCAGAGGCCACATACCTCTATTCAGCTTAGACGGGTTAACTTTAGAAGCCTAATAGAGACTGCAAGATCTCTTGTCTATGTGACTTCTTTTACTAGTATTTATTAAAATTGGGCAATACCTCAATAAAATTAGACACTGTCTCATTAATGGCATAGGGAGGCCTATAGCTACCAGTAATTGTAAAAATGAAACGCTAGTGTACTGGATAGCATAGAAACAGATAGAAAAGTGTATTTTGCTGCTCATAACATAATGAGAAAGGTTTCTCTGGAACACAATTAGGCATATTCACCAACCCTCTCAGTGGAGCGGAGCTGATCCAGCATCTGCTTTTCCTGCTCCTTAGCCCCACCGTGGTCATTATGAGCTAAAAGGCACAACTGATCCCACATCAGTGCTTTTATTTTGAAATGTTTGAATATGGAAATGGGCCCATGAGTGCACCTGCATAATTAAATACTTTACTCCTTTAACTTTTCACTTAGGTTTTCCCTTAAATGGGTTAATTGTCAGAAAAAAAAAACATATTGTAGCAAAATGACACTTGTATGCTCTGTATCTGCTTGTTGCAGTGCTTCACTGAAGCTACATCACACTTATATTGAGAGAAATAATCAAAACCAGGACGCCAGGTTTTTATGGCCGCAAAATTACACTGAATGGAAAATACTCTGCTCAGCATAAATGAGTATAACCCCTTTGAAAATGAAGACTTTTCTCCATTTTTCAGTGAAAATGAGAACAATTTGCTTTATTTTGATAAGCCTGAGTTTTTTTTAAAAACGTTCATTTTATGAACAAAAATGTGGTCACCTACTGACATTATGAGAAAAAAAATTTTTTTATTCAAATGAGTTTTTGCAACCTTCAACAAATTCTATGAAATCAAATATTTTGTATGACCTTGCTTTTTAAGAACAGCACCAACTCTTCTACACAGTGAATGAACTAGTTGGGGTACATACTGCTACATCTATCTTTCCCCACTTTTGGAGAAAGAACTTTTTCACATCTTGGATGCTGGATGAAGAATGACACTCAACTTGTCTTTGCAGAACTCCCCACATGTGTTCTGTTGGGTTGGGATTTGGTGCCATGCTTCGCCACTGAATCACTTTCACTCTGTTCTTCCTCAGAAATGAAACAGTGGCCTGAGATGCATGTTATGGATCTTTATCATGTTTCAGTGCCTGGAGACCAGGGGCACAGAGTAATGGTAGCATCTTCTCTTCCTGTATTTTGCAGTACTGTGAATTCATGATGCCTGCAATGAAATGCAGCTCTAAACTGTGTACTTATGCACCCCCATATAAGAACACTGCCACCATCATGCTTTACTGTGGATGCCATTAGTTTTTCTTTGTATTCCCTGCCCTTGCGAGGCCATACAGTTTGAAACCCATCAGTGCCTAAAAGATCCATCTTTGTCTCGTCTCCCTAAAGTCCAACTCCTGTAGTCTTTGCCTTTGTCAACATTGGCCCTAGCAAATGCAAGACGGGCTTTTCTGTGCGTGGGCTTTAGCAGTGGCTTCCTGCGCGGACGACACCCATGCATCCCATTCCTCTGCAGTGTATGTCGTATTGTGTCATGGGAAACACTCACCCCAGTTTGACTTTATAATGTTTTAGCTAACTGCGATTAACTTGCACACTGATTTTCTCACATCTTCTTATCACAAAACGTCATGTCATGGTGTTATCAACTGTGGATAGCCTGGACGTCTCAGCGAGTTTCCCACAAGTCTATAATTTTTAAATTTTTGGATCACTTTTGCAACTGTAGTCTGACTTATCAGCAGTACTTTATTATTTTTCTTGTTACCTTGACCTTTTTTGTGTAAAGAAATTATTTTCTTTCTCATGTCTTGCAACATTCCTCTTCCGTCTGGTGCTATTTTTGTCAGCATTGAATGGGGTTTAATTTTCCCTCTGAAATATGACCCTTAATTGTCAATTGTCCGGTGGCCATATGTGTGATGATTGATTAGACTCATCTGTTGCTGAATTTCATGTAAATCAGAATTTTATCAGGTTTTACTCTCAACACATTCATTGGGATGTGCTCATTTTTGCACCATGATCATGTATCATTTTGTCGGAAAAGTTCCAATTTTGTTTTTGGTACTGACAAATCTCAGTTAAAATCAATAAACCAGATTTGCGTAAGTATCTTATTGTATTGGATCCCTTAGAAAGTATCAGTTCTAAAGGGAAATAAATGTTTTTCTCAGAAATCTGACGGGGCTCATTTATGCTGAGCACTGTATCTATAGTTTGTACGTGTCTTTACATACTTTTTCCTGTAATTTTGCTGGGCATAACAATGACCAAAGCGCAAAACCTCCTATAGGCAGAATTTTCCTGATTGGAGGATTTCACTTTGGATGATGAGAACAAGGAAGGCTGCTCATCCAAAGTAAAATCCGCCAGTCAGAAAAATTCTGCAGATTGGAGGTTTTTCACTTTGGTCATCAATAAGGGATTATTGGAAACCATGGGATCTCCATTAGCATTCAAAATTGGCCTGAAGTTCCACAGGTTTGAATACAGCAGCTGCATTTTACGGACCTATGAATGGGTCTGTTGGATTTATGGAGTTAAGGATGAGGATGCTGTTCATTGTTAGTACACTGGGTAATGGTGGATTGCAGTACTCATTACTCTCTGATTCTGGAGTCTCCTCACTGGCTTGGCCTGGCTCTCTCTTTTGAGCAGCTCTCTTTAATTCTGAAACCTCCTCACTGGCTTGGCCTGGCTCTCTCTTTTGAGCAGCTCTCTTTAATTCTGAAGCCTCTTCTCTGGCTTGGCCTGGCACTATTTTTTGAACAGCTCTCTCTGATTCTGAAGCCTCCTCACTGGCTCATCCTGGGTTTCTGTTTTGAGCAGCGCTCTCTAATTCTGAAGCCTCTTCACTGGCTTGGCCTAACTCTATCTTTTGAGCAGCTCTCTTTAATTCGGGAGCCTCTTCACTGGCTTGGCCTGGCTCTCTCTTTTGAGCAGCTCTCTCTGATTCTGAAGCCTCCTCACTGGCTTGGCCTGGCTCTCTCTTTTGAGCAGCTCTCTTTCATTCTGAAGCCTCCTCACTGGCTTGGCCAGGCTCTCTCTTTTGAGCAGCTCTCTTTATTTCTGAAGCCTCTTCACTAGCTTGGCCTGGCTCTCTCTTTTGAGCAGCTCTCTTTAATTCGGGAGCCTCTTCACTGGCTTGGCCTGGCTCTCTCTTTTGAGCAGCTCTCTCTGATTCTGAGGCCTCCTCACTGGCTTGGCCTGGCTCTCTCTTTTGAGCAGCTCTCTTTAATTCTGAAACCTCCTCACTGGCTTGGCCTGGCTCTCTCTTTTGAGCAGCTCTCTTTAATTCTGAAGCCTCCTCACTGGTTTGGCCTGGCTCTCTCTTTTGAGCAGCTCTCTCTGATTCTGAAGCCTCCTCTCTGGCTTGTCCTGGGTTTCTGTTTGTGCAGAACTCTCTGATTGTGGAGGTCAGATCCTGACCCATATCTGAATTACAGCTTTTTCTAAAGTGTTACTGTCAAAATCCTGACAGACAGCACCGTTTATAAAGAAGGTGCTATATTGTTCTTGCTGACAGGGAGAAAAGTTTTGGCCAAGGGAGTTTTTTCTTTCAGTTGTAAAACAAATAGCCGCCAAATTTACGCAGAATCAAAGATAGAAAACTTTTGTCTGATTTTGAGCCACTGCAGGTCTCGGTTAATGACAATATGTTGGCCCCAGACACATTCTGTGGTTTAAAATCAAATCAAATTGCACAGAGCATCTGGATCAATGCAAACCGATTTGAAAGTGCCAATGCTACGTGTAAAAGATGCTAAATGAGAAGGTATTGCTGAAATGTTTTTTTTTCTTTTTTTGCTGCAGCTTGCAGGTCTTAGGTTAGTTCTGAACGACGTCGAAAACCCATATTTCAGCATGAAGATACCCCTGTGCACGAGGAGAGGTGCACCCATAATTTGTAAAGATCATTTTCGCAGAACATGACTGACGTATTGCCAGGCTCACCTCTCAGTATCACTACCTGACGTCACTCATGCTTTTCTCTCAGGAATGGAAGCTAATCACCCAGGGGATAGCTTGCCCAGGGCAGTAAAGACTATTATACCAGCAATGGGGGTACTAAAGGTGCAGTCATATGCCATACAGCTCACATTAAAGTGGAAAAGATCGATTGCGAGAACTCGTCCTAACTTACCATTGTCTTGCCGTCTTTGTATCGCTACTCTACCGCTAGACTCGATGTTTCGCTAGATTAAAGCCTTTGAACTGCCAACAGTGATCATGAGGTGGCGCCAGGTAAGAAAATATAGTATCTGACCATGTGTGGTTTCCATAAAAGACTTGGCGTCCTCATACGAGGACATCACATTTTGGGTTATATTCCTACTGCAGTTAATTCTGCTTTACTGGGGCCTTATGACCAAATGTGTGGACACTTACATTGCCATCTAGAGGTGGTAGAATAGTAAAACACACTACAGAAACCATTCATTTAGCCAAAATCAACTATGTCATGTCAAAAGACGATACTTAGTTTTTATACTTATCATGTGATGGTCCTACCCTGCAGTCCCTCCCCCCTCCTGCTAAACTGCCTTTTGGGCACATGGTCCCAGTGCCCACCGGTTTGCTGTCCACAGCCAGCGGGACCTAACCATGATATATCAGGTTCCAATAAGCCCAAATAGCAAAGAGGAATAAAAAAAACCTCAACAGAATATGCATGGTCTCATATCATTGCCTTTATAACTTTGGGTGTGTCTGTATGAAGCGTGAAATGAGGAAATTAAACCTAGAAAATTTCATGAAGATTTGTTTTTTTTTTCTCGCAAAAACTTTAGTTGCAACATTCCTTATAAATTCAGGTGCACGTATCCAAAGGAAAGTGAAAATGGGTGTGGACACCACAGCGCTCTACATAATAAAATATTGTTATTCTGTCTCACACAGAAAACCTTTGTCAAAATATTGCCTTTCATAATGTTAGTTTATCTGCCAAGCTGAAGCGAGTCTGGATAACGAGAACTGGAACCCCAATAACCTATGTCAAAACTTTGAGTGGGGATTCCCCTTTTTTGCATTTAGTGCAGATCTGCAAAAAATATAACTTCAACTTTAAGTTTAAAATTAAATATGATACACAGTGGACCACCTGTGATGTGCATCCTGGAAGGGTTTTGTGACTGGGTACTATATTTATGAATGCTTTGTATCCCTGCACTGTGCTTTCTCAGACAATCTAGCCTTTCTACCCTCATGTTGCTCTGAAGTTAGCGTTACCTTCTCCCGAAACTACCGTGATAGAATTCCATTTTGATATCATCTGTACTGTGTGAAAATAAACTGGCGATGTTTTGAGGCTTGCTGAGGCCAAAAAATTGGAGGTATGTCTGCTCGCAATAGGCACATAGCGTGACATACAACATGGGTTGACTGGACACAACTAATATTAGTGTCTCCACCATGGAGAAATTTGGAGGTGTGGTGTTCTACTCCCATATTGGTTGAGCATGTCAATACCAAAGTTTTATGTGATAAAACCGACTTCAATGCGAAGGTGGCATCACTGGAGAGTGTTGTCACGGAAACTGGCCACAAGGTCTGAACTTTACCGTGCCATGCTGTATGTGCTTGTGAACTAGCAAAGCTACACCTGCAACTCCAGTGTGCCCTCGCTCTGAAGGACAAATAGAAAACAACAACAGTCATTTACTCCACTATCATGCAAGGAGTTACGGTGAAGGGTTACCAGTGGCATTCACACATTTTAAGTAGGTGAATCCTGACCAACTTCCCACAGAATAACAGCTGGTGAATGCCACTTGAAAAGGGCCATTTTGTAATTAACAGCTCCATTTGTGAGATACACTTGTTGCCTGAATGGTTGTCTCACCTGGAGGCTATAAAAAAACTTCTGCAGGAAGAAAACATTTTTGAGAAAATTATAGTGCGCAGCTGCCAGCAAACCAGTGGTGATTGACGGTAGTAGAGAACATCACCGCTTGAAATGGTGAATCATTGCGCTTCTGGGCAGTGCAGACACAAAGAAACACTTTAGTTTTACACTGCCATCTTAGAGAGAACATTTTACACTGACAGAGTATACTCTGGGTAAAAAGCATTTGATCCCGTTCAGACTCACGGTACCTGACTGCTGTCAGATATTTTTTTCTGAGCTTAAATGCAGAATTTGTGTGAAACTGACATCAGTCTGTGCATGAAACTCAGTATGAAAAATCATACTATGCGCGGGCACATTTATGTGCATTCACAAATCAGTGCCGTCAAAACTGTAAATGTGGTGGCTCAGTATAGAATTCCTCCGAAAATCAGCTTTTTTTCTTGACGGTACTTTCAGTAACAGGTGAGACTGTTTTGAGAGGTAATGTGTGAGTCATGTTTTTTCCTATCAACCCGGAACTCCGATATTAGAAGCAGCTTTACTGCAATCACTGTTTATGAGCAATCCCATTAAACATCATATCACACAAAAAACCGATGAGGTACCCGGGGCATAATTTACCAGTGTCGTGGACTTTTGCAGTGTTAAACAACTGAAAATTTGACCGAAGCGCTGAGGACATCCTATGAAAGGGAAGCGAGAAGAGGCAATTGACAAAAGAAGGGGGAGTTACATGCCATGAACACAGTAATATTCTCTTTGACGCTTCTAATCACTGATTTTATAGTGATTGATGACACATCAATTTGAAAAGAAACATTCGTACAATACGTTTTAAATTAGAACAGTATGAAACGGGTGATGCGGCCCTAAGTAAAAACTGGTTGATACTCCTAATTGCTCTCATTTGCAGTTCTTCTTTAAAACTAATGGAAATACAATGTATATCCAAAAACTTGAGAATTCATCATAAGGGAAATATTTTAGTAGAGCATCATTGCCCACCTGTGCTTAACTTGCGGAAGCATACATGAAATGATAACCACAGACGCGAACCTTGCGAAATCAGCTTTCTCTTCAGTGCTTACTATCTGCAAAAGCTTGAGAATGTAGCCAGAGTGGAAATGGCTGCCAAAGTGTTAGACATGTCTGCATTACAAACCGCTAAATTCCCACATAAAAAAGCTACAAAGCCTCTTTCACGCCGGACGCGAAACAAATTTTTGGCATGACAGATTACATTCAAAGTCAATGCAAAGACGCGAATACTGGCAAAATGCGTTTGTTTGTCCTTATTGTGTTGAGAGAGGACATTGCTTAGATCAGTGTGAGTCATCGATAAAAGTGCTGTCTAAACTCAATTAGCCCCCCCGCTAATGTTTAACCAACTCAGCTGGAGTTCTGTCCACAAAATTTCAAACAAGGACATTATTTTTACTTTTTGGCTTGGTAGTTCACTGTCCTGGATTTGGAAGCCATGAATATAAAGCCAAAATTTAGTCTTTCATCTTAAATTTGTGGTATTTTTTCATTAAAATTATGCGAACCCAATAGCGATTTCAATCAACACTGTCCATTACTTACAGAAACTTTAGAAAGGTGTGTTAATAGTTCTTGCTAACCTTATGCAGAGTACAACTATCCTGAAAAACTGTGAGTCCGACGTCTTATCTGCTTTCTTTGTATGTTGTGGATCAATGGTTCACAACATGGGAGCTGTGGACCCCAGTGTATACTGTTCTTTCCAACCACAACTGCAGTTACAGTTTAATTTTAAGCAGCAGCTAAGTTTCCTTCATTAGGCCCTCTTCATGTATAAAGGGATTATTTACACTCTTTCAGAGCATTGAGCAAAATGGCTGAAACCGTTTTCTTCGTTTCATTGCGAACATTTAACAAATTTTAATCTGACCAAATTAAGATGATTGTGAATCGATGGGGTCCTAAAATGTTGCTGGACATGTGACTTTCCCCCTAACCAGTGCTGGTTTGCTCACTATCATTTGTCAAGTCTCTTGTGTCCACATTATCACCCGTTCCCAGCCAAATGTTTCTGTTATGTAATTAGTCACAATTTCCCCCTCTGTTAATCCAATAAAAAACTGCAGTCATAGTATGCATAATATGAACATAGAAATCTGCAGAGCATGAATTTCTGGCATAATAATAATAACAATAGTAATAATTGTACAACAAAAAACTTTTAACAAAACTGTCTTTAAATTGCTGCGTTGAAAAAAAAACCCAATATACACAAGGAATGGTGGATCAAAAGAAATTATGTTCCAAATTACCTGGACTGCAGGACTCCGCAATATGCGGTGGCTGATTTGTAAAAAAGTAATTTTGAAAAAAAGTTTGTCAAAATATAATATTATTTAAAAAGAACTTAATTTAAAATTGTGAAGAAACACCTATTTCCTTTTTCATTAATGGAAGCGAGCAGAGGCCCCTTTAGCTTCGGAAAACATAGCCCTTGAGGAAAATCCGAACTTGAAACACTCAGCGGAATGGGATTTAAGGATTTTCTCTCAACACAAACAAGGAACCGTCACGGTCATGAGGAGGATGTGGAACGAATAGTCGGCCCTGTGCAGTGCGTAAAGATTCACCGGGCTGCATCCTCGCGGTTATTTTTAGCCTATTGATCAGTGGAGCCTCTCTGGTTTGGACTCAGGAGAACCAGCTTCTGAAATAAATGTTGGGAGATTGTTAATAGGCTTGCCATTAGCGAGCGGAGCAATTCCACACTGCGCCTCAGTAACGAGCACCCGAGGTGTATTTTATTTTATATATGCTTCATATTATGTCTCTCTCTGCATTGTGTGAAAGTCACGCCTGAGTAAGTTTGAAACACTGAAGTCATATCTAAAGTCATTTGAAACACTGTTGATAGCAGAGTGGTAAACGGCTGGGGAGGTAAAAAAACACAGGGCAGAGTAATGTTACAGAGTAGTAATGGGCTGGGATTGTGGAAACACTGGGCAGAGTAATGTTACAGAGTGGTAATGGGCTGGGGTTGCGGAAACACTGGGCAGAGTAATGTTACATAGTGGTAATGGGCAGGGGTTGCGGAAACACAGGGCAGAGTAATGTTACAGAGTGGTAATGGGCTGGGGTTGCGGAAACACTGGGCAGAGTAATGTTACAGAGTGGTAATGGGCTGGGGTTACGGAAACACTGGGCAGAGTAATGTTACAGAGTGGTAATGGGCTGGGGTTACGGAAACACTGGGCAGAGTAATGTTACAGAGTGGTAATGGGCTGGGGTTGCGGAAACACTGGGCAGAGTAATGTTACAGAGTGATCAAGGGCTAGGGTGTAAGAAATATTAGCCGTAGTACAGTAATGGGGAGGTAAAGTTCTGTGGCTGTAACGACACTAGGCACAGTAATGTAACAGGATGGTAAAGGCCGGTGGTTGGGACAACACTTAACACAGAACTGCAACACAGTCGTAAAGGGATGGGGATGTAGAGACACTGGGCCCAATGACATGTCCGAGTGGTAATGGTCAGGGATTGTAGAGTAAAGTTATTTACTTCGCCGATGTCTGGATATTGACAAGTAGAGGTGTGGTAAATGGTGTGTCACACAGAATGAAAATATACTCATGGAGTGTATATTTCTCTCCAGTAATACATATGGCGGGAGAACAAAATGAGCCACGCATTATGCAGAACACAATGCATAAAGTTATCCTAGAATTTTCCATTTAAGTCACTACTCATTTTACCCACATAAGTCCGGTTAATGCTTAGTGTCAAAGTGCTTAATTCTGCTGACGGCTGGTTGAAGATATGGTGATTTTATTTCAATGTTGTGGCTCCCAGGGCTGCTCCAAGCTGGTCCTGCTGTTTTGGGGAAGGTTTTGGAGATTAAATTGGCAACCGCAAAGGTAGCCAGCTCAGATCAGACAAGTACCCGTTAGCCTATTCCAGATGGTGCCGAGCTGGAACAGGAGCTGGTACCAGCTGGGAGCCAAGACAGAATGGTCACTGGTATTTCCACTTGGACACTCGAGGGAGGTGGGCCCAGTGTGGAGCAGTGTTCCCTCACAGCAAGAAGGTCATGGGTTTGAATCCTGCCCAGGGCCTTTCTATGGAGAGTTTGCATGTTCCTGCCTTTTCTTCTCCAGCTTGGGTTTTCTTCTCATATTCTGGTTTCCTCCCACTGTCCACATACATGCATGTTGGGCTGTTCGGAGATGTCCACACACATGCATGTTGGGCTTTCACTAAATTGTTCACAGGCATGAATTTGTGAATGAATGGTACGTAAGTGTTCCCTGTGTTCGATCAGCAAGCTGTCCAGGGTGTGTTCCTGCCTCTCCCCCATTGGCTTCTGGGATAGGCTCCAGCCCTGGCCTGGAAGAAGGAGGTTAGGTAACAGATGGATGGCGGCACCAGGTTAGTATCATGTACAGTAGCCCTGCAGCTGCGGCTGGTTTTCCTTGTTTTCCCCGGTCAGGAACTGGTTTAAACCTTGCTGACTGGGAGAAATTACTCTTCGGCTCATCAATAAATCGCTTAAATGACTGAATGAACTGGACACTAACACAAGTAATGGCCTCAAAGACTAGATTTGGGGAAACCAGTCCATCAAGTTCAGAACTAAGATTTGGATCTGGATATTTTCAGTTAGAGCAAGCCTGGAGGCTCAGGGTAAGCAATGTTCCCGTCTAGTGCCTAGTGCTGCATCCAAGTAACAGCATTCGCCGGTTTATATAAAAGTGAGATACAGATGATTTCATTACACATAAACAGTATCGTACAATTTAATGTGTACGCAGATGCTTTCATTCTCAGCTACAAATAAAAACACCATTTTACAAAGCAAGCAAACAGCCGGAGATGCATCAATCTGTAGTCATATAACTGCCACTGCCACAGCACTCGCCTTTACATCTGTAGGATGAAGGGGGAGAATGGTTAGATTTTTTTTTTTATTTCACAGAAACACTGAGGTTGGAGTATGAGAGGCTGATATTTTACACACCAGTGAGTCAGAGATTTTTCACACACAACCAGTTTGTTTTAGATCATGCACACTAATACACATCCAGTGTGTCTGAGATTACGCACGTGCACTCAGCCAGTGAGTGAGAGATTTTATGCACACTCACAGCCAGTGTTTTTGAGATTTTACACATGCACAAAGAACACTGAGTTACACACACGCACACTGGATGGCGGTTCTTGTGAGGATATTGTATTGACTCATTCTGCACAGCCATACCTGAATCCTAACCTTAATCGAATTATGCCTAACTCCAGTGATGGGCAGAGCTAACCGAAAAGTTAACTTTGATAACCACTAATCCGCTAATTCAAAAGATAACATCAATAGCGCTAAACTGCTTAACAGCAAAATAAATAAATAAATAAAAATCAGCTGAAGTGAATGAAACCAAGTTACTGATAACTTTTGTTATATGTACAGTATCTCAAAAAAGTGAGTATACCCTTCACATTTCAACTATTAATTTAGTATATCTTTTTAAGGGACAACGTTACAGAAATGAAAACTGAATATATTCTAGAGTTGTCATTGCACAATGCAGGTGTAGCAGTGTATATTTAATGCACTGTCCAAATAACTGAACAAACAGTCACTATTTCCAAAATGGGTGGCAACAAAAGTAAGTACACCTCACTGTCAACATGCCAAATTGTGTCCATAGTGTCAATATTTAGTGTGACCGCCATTGTTGTCCAGCACTGCCTTGATTCTCCGAGGCATGGAATTCACCAGAGCTGCACGGGTTGTTGCTGGGATCCTCCACTCCTCCATGACAACATCACGGAGCTGGTGGATGTTGGACACCTGCCGCTCCTCCACCTTCCTCTTGAGGATGCCCCACCGGTGCTCAATGGGATTCAGGTCTGGAGACATACTTGGCCATACCATCACCTTCAGCTTCATCAGGAAGGCAGTTGTCATCTTGGAGGTGTGTTTGCAGCCCAGTTTCTGAAGGGAGGGCGTCATGTTCTGCTTCAGAATCTCACAGTACATGTTGGATCCATTATTCCATTAATGAAGTGCAGCTCCCCAGGACCAGAAGCACTCATGCAGCCCCAGACCATGATGCTGTCAGCACCATGTTTGACTGTAGGCAGTACACACTTGTTTTGATACTTCTCACCAGGGCGCCGCCACACATGCTGGACACCATCTGAGCCGAACAAGTTTATCTTGGTCTCGTCAGACCACAGAACATGGTTCTAGTAGTTCATGTTCTTGGACTGGTTGTCTTCAACAAACTGTTTTCGGGCTTTCTTGTGGACTAGCTTCAGAAGAGGCTTCCATCTTGGCTGACGGCCATGCAGACCAACTTTGCGCAGAGCATGGCGTATGGTCTGAGCACTGACAGGCTGTTTTCCCACTGCTACCACCTTGTTAGCAATGCTGCCAGCACTCCTGCATCTGTTTTCTGAGGCCAACTTGTGCACCTGGCACAGAGCACGAGGACTCAACCTCTTCGGTCGACCTGACGAGGCCTTTTCAGAGCAGAACTCGTCTTGGAAAACCGCTGGATAACCTTGGCCACCGTGCTGTACGTCAGTTTCATGGTTTCACAGATCTTCTTGTAGCTTAGACCATCTTTGTGGAGAGCGACAATTCTCTTTTTCAGATCCTTAGAGAGTTCTTTCCCGTGAGGTGCCATGTTGACCCTACAGTGACCAGAATGAGAGCATTGCGCCTAAAGCACTACAATTTAACCCTTCAACATGTTACACAACCTCATATGGCCCAGTCCACAGACAAAAGCATGAACATGATGAACAAGTCGCGTTTCATTGCTTGGTCGACCATTATCAATTGGGGTGTGTACTCACTTTTGTTGCCATCCATTTTGGCAATAGTGACTGTTTGATCAGGTATTTGGACAGTGCAGTAAATCTACACTGCTACACATTTTGTACCATGACTACTCTAGAATATATAGAAGTTCCACTACTGTAGCATTGTCCCTTGAAAAGATAAAATAAATTAATTGTCAAAATGTGAGGGGTGTACTCACTTTTGTGAGATACTGTATCTAGCTTTAGTTTGGTAATTTGGCTTGAAAATAAAAAGAGACCTGGAGAGCTGAGATTTTCATATGTTGCTGCTTCCACATATAGCTTTCCACAATTGTATAGCATGCCATATAGAAAACTGCACACCCAAAGTGCAGAAGCTTTGCAATCTACTCATAGGCCTATTTTGGACCACAAATAGCGGTTCCTTGAAGAACAGCCTTCAAGCAGTTTTGATTATTTGTTTTATTACAATTAAAAAGTCAAAATTTTACAATGATTACTACGTAGGTTCGCACGATATCAGCAGAAAATAAAACAATGTTTGTGGCTGATTTACCATGGAGAGTTGAATGTTTCGTTCAACATTCTGCATTTCATCATTAAATGTCAAGTATGCCTTCCCTCTTCTAAAAGTAAATCATTAGTCGTGACAAATCATTCTGTGGATTTTTTCTGTCCTGTCAATGACAGTTAAGATTAATTATGACTAATTGTGATGACAAGATCTCATAGATGATAGGCTGGTTGATGTTTTCGTTTGTGAACATAGTCTGGATGTCTCTGTGACCAGAAAAATGTATTTAGGACATCATTAGAAGAGGATGTGGGTCCATTCTGTATGTCTGAATGAGGACATTACAGTTAACAAATCAGCTTGCTCTCGCTTTGTCACAGTAGGAGCCTTTGCCATATTTCATTGAAACAGAAACTGTAGAATATAATTTACAGATATTCACAAGGCACGCAGTGTAAAACACTAGTACCTTTCTCCCACTTGCCAGTTTTGCAAGCATGGCCAATACAGTAGCAAAAGGATTTGTTGTCGCAACACCTAACGAATGTCAACCTAGCTTCTTGGCTTCCGTCGTGACCACATTATTAACACAGGATAAATTAACACTCGGCAAACCTCGGCCGATTTGTTCCTCATCAAAGCTCGGATATGAGACTGCAGAAGCCATTAGCCGGAATTTTTTTTTTCTGGATAAACATGGTGGCGTTCAGTGGCAGTAGTGCTGGGTTAGATGTCAAATTGGTGAGAACATTTTGTTACTTCTTGTGTCAAGACATGAAGAACCGCCACCACACATAGTTTTTACGAAGGTCAGTTTTGTTTCCATTTTTAGGTGGCGATGTAGTGCTAGGATTTAGACAACTGCGGAATAGGTCTCCGGCAAATAAAATGTCACGCGGAGCAACATATCTACTTTCTGTCACACATCCGAGGCTTGAGGAAGAGTTGCGCAATCTGCTGAGAAGTTCCGAGCGATAAATAACCGCCCAAACATTAGAGAACACAGAATACACATTAGCGGGTGGAAAATTCCCCTTTCAAAATAAACAAAATAAAAGATGGGGGTCATATGAATAAACTTTATCATGAAAATATCTACCCGTTTAACAGAGAGAAGATGATCCAATTATCAGGTAAATACAACGTGCATAGGAACTCTTTCTTAAACTTCTGTGTCAATTAAAGCTATTCTTACCTTTCTGGCATGTGGCACAGCACTTCCTAAAAATTTGAACATGAACAACTCCACCTCCCTCCAAAGTCCCACCCTCTTCCCCTTGCCTCTGAGGCTCCCCTCCTCCCCTGACGCACAGTAAGAATGTGAGCAGCGAATGAAGCTGCTTTCACACCGCACGCGAAACGAGTTTTTCGCACGACAGATTACATTCAAAGACAATGCAAAGACGCGAACCTCACGTGTTATTTGCGTCTTTGCATTGACCTTGAATGTAATCTGTCATACGAAAAATTTGTTTCATGTCTAGTGAGAAAGCATCTTGAAACGGGGCAATGGAGTCAGATTCAGAGGCTCCGGTTAGTGAAAACTAACCAACAGTAATGACGTAATTTTCAATTCTATATATGGTATAAAATGAAATGCCATCGTAACATCGGACAAACTTCCCTTAACTTTATTATAGTAGTAATTATAGCATTTCAGTGCCTGTTTGTTTACAGTCAGATGCGTCGTTTTTCGGCAGAATTCAAACATATTTTCTTGCAAAACTGCTGTCATAACGCCATACCTCACCAGAATTGTCCCGAAAACGTTAGTCATTAAATTATGAGCAGTTTTATTAGCAGTTAACTTTGTTGATTACGTGTTTTGTCTCTACTGCTCTGCTGCTCTTCCAGAGAAACGCGCGACTCCCAAGTGGTGACAGCGCTAGGCAATTGGAAGGGACGCGGTGATGGATGAGAGACAGGAAGCTCAGCAAATCATTTTATTTGGACCATAGAAAATGATTGGTCAGACTTTTATCAGAAATATATGAGAATTTAATATTGTTTCAACACCTGGTGCATTTCTTTTACATTTTAGTGTGCCATATGCTTATGCTTGATTAATTGTTTTAGTTTCTCAAACTGGGGCAAATCTGGAGCATAGGTGCTTGCTACCTGGGTTGTAGATGAAATTTCACCCCTTAAAACTGACAACAATACAAGACAATCTATTTCAACAAATTGAATGTAGGACCATTTGGAATTTGATCTCAGCAACACATTCCGAAGAACTGAGGGTGGGGGCAGTATAAAGCTGCTGTCACGCCGAACGCGGAACAAATTTTTTGCACGACAGATTACATTCAAAGTCAATGCAAAGACGCGACCACACGCGTTTCGCGTGGTGTATTCGCGTCTTTGCATTGACTTTGAATGTAATCTGTTGCGCGAAAAATTTGTTCCGCATCCGGTGTGAAAGCAGCTTTAGGCTGTGTCCAAATGTCCGCACTTCATGGCACTCGCAGACTCGCCGACTTTCTGGGTGCGTTCATGGGAAGTCCGGGAGAGCTGAGGGCTGTCCAAATCCACAATTGATCCAGTCAACAAGGGCCCTCAAGCGGACTTTCTGTGAACTTCCAGAGAGGCCGCTGGGGGTGCAGACTTCACTAGGGTAATTACCCACAATTGATTGCAATACAGACGTGACGTTTTAATTTTTCCAAATTGCTGACAGAAAAAAGCACATTCAAACACACACAACTCCACATAAACTTATCATAAATTTATAATTTTAAAACGTTACTTGAATAACGTAGGCCAGATATAAAATTCAACATCATGATACAGAAATATAGGCTATAGAGGTTATCAATATGCATTTGCACGGAAATGAATGAAACAGACTGGAAGCCTCTCTATCAGCTTTTAAATAATGCTGCAGACTCCCACTCTTGAAGACTTTACGTCATGACGGTGAAAATGTCACATTACATACCCATGAAGTACGTGAGGGTTCAGTCTGCAAGTCCAGAGGGTGGAGATTTGAATTCAGCCTTTGACTCCTGAGAGCACACAAGAGGTAGAGCACAAGAGTGAATGTGTGGAATGTGACTATTTCAGCATGACAATGTGTTTGCAAATTTTTAATGTGCCGGATGGTAAGGGGAAAAAAAAAGCAGCGCACAAGTGATGAACTGGTGACACTACCATGCTCAGATATCCACAAGATTTCTGTAATTCTGGTGACTCAGTTGCTTCTCAATTCTCAGACGACCATGTTGGAAAACATATTACTTAGAATGTGGGAAAGATGCTAATGTGTTTCCTCAGGCCTGCATCAAGTAAAAAGGAAAAAAAAAACAACTAATGGGATTGCTGAAATCACTGGAATTAAGTAAAGAACTGTCCAACACATTATTAGCTCCAATGAAAGTCTGTGGGGAGTGCTGAAGAAGACATTTTGGAGTGAATCAACTCCCCTGTCACTGATATAAGCTCTTGGCCAAAAATGAATGCAACACTGGATGCAAATCAATGATGTAATGTCGCATAACTTTGCCACAATGAGTGCATGATGTAATCAAAGCAAAAAGCAGTCCAACTATTATGTTTTTGGTCCGACCGCCGCCGCGCTACGTGTTAACGCGATAACTTCAGTAATATTTCAATTAGAAATTTCAAGTTTTGCTTATATGTAAGTATCATAAAGAGGAAGAACTGATTCGATTTTGGACAATTTATGATTTCTGGATTGGCCACCAGGGGCCAAAAACTTATTTACGTGTTAACACGATAACTTCAGTTATATTTCAATTAGAAATTCCAAGTTTTGCATATAAGTAAGTATCATAAAGAGGAAGAACTAATTTGATTTTGGACAATTTACAATTTCTAGATTGGCCACCAGGGGCCAAAAACTGAAAAAAATCACTGTTTTTATCATGTGGGAAATATTTGTCCGATTCACCTCAAATCAAGTGTAAATGAAAGGTCGTGACCTGAGGATGTGTCCCACGATGACATTATACCTGTTTGGTTCAAAATTTTGACACAAGGTGGAGCTTTGTCACATAAAATTCACCATTTTTGGCATATCTTTGGAACTATTTGTCCAATTGAAATGAAACTATGTGCAACTGCAAGGTCATGACCTCACAACGTGTCACATGATGACATCATACCAGTATGGTTTAATATTTTGCCACCAGGTGGCGCTTTGTGATGGAAAAATTGCCATTTTGGCCATACTTTCAGAACCATTTGTCCGATTCTCCTGAAATTAATTTCAAATGAAAGTCTATTCAAGGTCTATTCAAGGATTGGGGAATTGGAGGATTGGGTGCGTTCGGGGATATACCCCCAGCCATTGCCTCTGACGGCATAAGCCTAGCTGATTATGCGACTGTCTTTGGCTGGGCAGTGTATCTGAATATGCAGTTGTTAGGATTCTAGGGATTTTATTCTTTAAAGTACAATATTTTTTTATATCCCTGAAACATAATTTTCTGGAATATTTTGGATTGACAGATCCTTTGCGTATACGTCATGACTCAAACTGTTTTGTTCTGGAAATCGAAGGAGACTTGTTTTGTTCATTCCTGCCATGGCAGGCCTTATTGTTTTGCAATACCACTTGTACTCTGGCACCACCACCAGGTCAAACTTCACATTTCCAAATGCAATACCTGTGATTGTTCCTGGGGCGTAGACATGGCTGTTATTGATGTTAGTCACCCTATAACCTTTGCTGTGGCACCACCTGCAGGACTCATGTTTTGGAATGAAACATTGCAACAACACCTTTAAACAACAAACAGCTTTAATTAGTATCGGTTAAGGCACTGCGCTGCAGTGCAGAGGTGACTATCATGTTGCGGGTTCGAGGCCTGGGCTGCGTTCCAATCCGAAAAAATGCTTGCTTCGTCGTGTTCACTCGCCCTCCAGTCGAGGGGGGAATCCCCAAAAAATCCCGGATGTAAGATGGCTGCCACTTGTAGGGTCGTTCCAATCCAATTTTGCGGGGGGAAGGGCGCATTTTCATTTGCTCAAGGCCTCGATTATCCTCCCTCCAACGAAGCCAACAACGAACATCCCTCCAAGCTTTGATATTGCCTCATTCTCCCTCGGTCAGAATTTCACGTCCGCCATTTATTTCAGATGGCAAAAGGAGGAATTGTGGTAGGGAAATTACCATATACTTAAGAATTGTGTTCAAGTAGTGTGCAATCTATGACATAGTTATATGCAAATAGCGAAGTTTGGGGGTGAGGGGCATCGGTTTCGCATTATTTTTAAGCATTTGAGACTTTACGTTCATTTTTGCTGTAGCTAGCCAATAGCATCCATGAGGACTGTTGCAGAGCTAAAAGCCGCCTTCACACTGGACACGAAACAAATTTTTCGCGCGACAGATTACATTTAAATGCAAAGACGCGAATGCACGCAAAATGCATCCATCATCAGATCATGCAATCTGTCGTGCGAAAAATTCATCTCACGTCAGGGGTGAAAGCAGCTTTATTTTCCCATAAAACAGTCACAAATGCCGCAGCAGTCAAACGAGCGCGCTGTCTTCTACTTGCCACGAACACGCGATACGCTTCCGCGTGAACTGTAAAAGGTAGAACGTACAGGCAACTAACTTACTCGGCTCCATGGCAACGCAAACCTCCTGCTGGCTTATTGACAACTGTATAAGTGCGGAAAAAAACGCGACGAGGGTCGTTCCAATCCGATTTCCCACAACCCTCCCCCTAAGTCCCCTCTATTGCCCTCCCTCGCTCGGGAAGGGCTTACTCGCCTGGTACGTCATTCGGAGGGCTCACTCGAGTGGAGGGAAGAAGTGAAGGGAGTATCTTATTTCGGATTGGAACGCAGCCCTGGTCGTACCAACCGACAGTGGTCGGCAGCTTTTTCAGAGTAGTGCACAATTGGCTATCGCGCTATAGGGTTTCGAATTGGGAAGGGACTGCCGGGTATGGGATGTTAACAGCTTTGTTCGTTGCTCAAGCGCCTCCTGTTGGCCAGACGGGGGCTCGTCAGTAAGATTCTGGGTTTGTTCATGTCTGGGTATCCTCCGCCCTCGTTCTGAACTTGCGAAGATTCAACCAATGAGTGTAAAAGAAGCAGTGGCTGACAGGCACGTACTTCAGAGGAGAGCCGTGAACTGTCTTCACTATCCTGAGTTGGCAGCAAGGGGTCGCATACGAGCAAGCTGTGTACATAGTTCACCAATTGGGCATTCCAGATTCGGGTGGGATTGGAGATGCCAAATAAAATAAAAAAGAGGAAAAGAAAAAAAAGAAGAAATTTATGGCGCTTTTCCACTTCATGGTACCGGCTCTACTCTACTTTACTCCACCCGCCTTAGTACCGGGTACTTTTCTGCAGGGTTGTTATCCATTAGAGGATAGTACTGCCTTAGTGTAGCTGGTCGTCATAGCGGCTCAGCGCGAAACTTCTGTGATGTCATCCTCAATACGACGTACAATGTAGCTGCAATTATATCAAGTTTACATTTATTCTGTCAATTTTGTTCAAGATTAATGTGTTCAAATCAGGGGACGCGCACTAAAGTCACCACGTTATGGCACTAAAGTCCGGCGAGTGTTGAACTGTTTTTTCTGTTTGATATTGTCGTGCTCAGTTGCACATTAAAGGTTCCCTGACATTAAATAGGCTGGAATTGACATTTATAACTTTTCTGTAAAATTTGTTGTTTTTAAACTATTTTGGATGAATTAAACTGATCAGGAACATCCCCCTTCGAAATGTCTGGAACTGCCTGATATGGGAATTGATGTCACGCAAGGCAGCCAGCTGGTCAGATCTCGCTCGCTCTACAATGAAATTTACATACACTACGCTTTATTTACCATAGCCAGCTGACAGACCCTTACAAAAAACCACTGTTGGAATACCATAATATTGATCACCAAAAAACTATAGTATTACTGTAGTAATTGTATGTTTTTTTTGGAACGCACGATATAGATTTGAGTGTTACTATTGAAATATTGTAGGGCTACCATAGCTAATGAAATAACAGTACAGGAAAAAAAAAGCTATTGTAATACTATAAACTTCAGGATTATTCGCCAGGGTGTTTGCCAGAAGAGATGGCGTTGAGCCGCTTTCACATCGGATGCGAGGCGGGTTTTCCGTACGAAAGATTACATTCAAAGATGTGTATTTGTGTCTTCGCATTGACTTAGGGTGTGATCTGTCGTGCGAAAAGTTTGTTTCGCCTCCGGTATGAAGGCGGTTTGGTGCTGCCGACTCTGACAAATATTCTGGCGAATAATCCTGAAGTTTAATGCCATAGGTGGTTAACTTTGAAAAATAAGCAGGCGAGGGTAACTGTCACAGCTGGAGAGTAACTGGATTATCGACAGCTGCCATCGCATTATGAGCCAGATGAACTCGGAAGGCTGTATTGTGATGCTTGATCACCGGCTGTGCTGTATGAGGTGGGCATCCATCAGTGGAACTAATGCTGGCTTATAAACCTGTGACTTCAGCCACAACATGCATACAATATTTTTTATGAATCGGTGAGTTATCTTGATGCCTTGTTGTACCCTCGTCATTAGATTTATACCCAAATTTGGATAGTTGTCCTCATGTCCACTATGTATCCAGCCATCTAGCTATGTTAGCCTACGTAACACGGTTTGTCGAGTGTAACAATTAGATAGATGGATAGATAGATATCTTTATTGCAGCCTCATACAGTAAACAATCAGACTAGAAAACAAGTGTAAACAAGTGTGTAAATGGACCACAAAGATTGCTAAGGCAGAGGTGATTTCCAATGATAATGTTATAGGAACATGTCACTTACGTCTCAGAAACTTCCTACTTCTTCAGGGGGCGGGGCGTAAGAGTGCAAAAATATCACTTTTATTCCTTAAAATTGATGGATTTTTCAGCCATTTCAGAACTCTTGAGTGCATACAGAGATATAAATAATCATTTAGAACAAAATAAACCAACAATTTTAGGTGCCTCATGTCAGGGAACCTTTCAATTGCGTACCACCTATCAATGCAAAGCAATGATATCCATAAAAGGCATGGAGAGCGAATGAACATTTCATATTAAATTTGACGGCAAAAAAATGGATTGTTAAAGCATGGGATAATTAATTGATCACTGCAGAGCAGAGTTCCACGTTGCAAATGCAAAAATTGCAGGAGATGGCAGAGAATCAGAATTCATCGCTCTATGATGCGTCATCTCATCTGTGAAAACGTTGAGAGAAAAATGATTTTTCAACACCCATAAAGTTATTTTTCTGCACGACTTCCTTAAAACAGGGGTAGCATCACATAACTTTCTCAAGGGGAATTAGTTAGGGGAACAAAACTGCACACAATACTGTCACTTAATTTTGCCAGGAACGGAATCACAGACAAAGAGACACACATTTCATTAATGTAGCAGCTTTGGTAAACGAGCGAAACCGTGTTTGAAAGGTAAGGCAACACACAGTATATTGAACAAGTTGCCTAAAACAATATAAGTTGATGATCATAATAGCTATGCTAATCTTGTGATTCATCAACCTAACTCTAATGAGATGTTCCGACGTCAACTACGGAATCGTCCTTCGCAGTGACGATTCTCTCTGGCCAATCAGTGGGCTGCGGTGTTGTCACGTCACATTTTAGTACCCACTAGTACTCGGTCGGCTCTTTTTTGAACCCCAGGAGAGCAGATACAAGAAAAGGTGGTACCAGGTACCAAGTACCACGTGCTTTCTCCAAATGGAAAAGCAAAAAAGGCAAGCAGAGTAGATTTGAGTAGAGTAGAGCTGGTACCGCGTAGTGGAAAAGCACCATTAGTGACTCATTTGGCTCTATAACTTTTACTGATATGCCATTTTTTGGTGAAACTGCATTTCCAAATTCAACTAGATGTTGGCTTCACAAAGTGAATCTGCCATCTTTAAAATAATGCTAACACTTCAAACAACCGGATTCCCAACTGACTGGAACAAACAAATATTTATGAAGGGTAAAACCATAACCACTTAAAAAAAGAGGTTGAGCTTCATAAATTAAAATGTTACCCTTAACTGAGCCCATCAATCCAGCCCCCCAACTCAGCAGAAAAAATGGTTCAATTGTTATGCGGGATCAAATATTGACCAAATAGGGAAGGAGGTGGGGTGTCACCATTTGACATGTGGTCCTTCACTGAGTCCAACAATCCAATCCCTAACTTTCCATGACAAGCTGTTCAATAGTTATGAATGATCAAATATGGATCTGTGTGAACCAAGCAGGAAAGGATGTGGGCTTCCCCATTTAACTTCTGACCCTTTCTAAAGTCTAATAACCAAATCCCCAACTCTCTATTCAACCTTTGACTGGTCCATGGAATATTATCACAAAAGTCTTGGAGGTCATCTAGATGTTTTTCAGCAAATGTAAGATGAGCCTTTGTGTCCTTTTTAGTCGGCTGTGGTTTTTGCCTTGCAGCTCTCAATTTCGCAATTTTTGCCCATTCTTTTTCTTATTGTGGAATTGTGAACACAGAACATATCTGAGGCAAGCAAAGCCAGTAGTTGTTTAGATGTTACTCTGGGTACTTTTGTGACCTACTGGATAAGTTGTTGATGCACTCATGGAGGGACTTTGGTTGGCCAGCCACTCCTGAAAAAATTTACCACTGTTCCTAGTCCTCTCCTTTTGTAGATAATGGCAGTCACTGTGGTTTGCTGGTGTCCCAGTGCCTTAGAAATAGTTTACTAACCCCCTCAAGACTGATAGATATCAGCAAATTTGTTTCTCATCTTTTCTTGAATTTCTTCAGACTGCAGCATCATTGGCTAGTTTTTGCCTACTTCCCATTGCCAGACAGGTTCCATTTAAGTGATGTTTAGATTCAACAGAGCTGGCAGTAATCACACCTGCCTGTGTCTAATGAAAATGAATCAAATTATGAATTCAATTACATTAAATTGGATAATTTAGTAAGTAAAGGGGCAATGACTTTTTTTTTAGATTGGGCCAGATAGGAGTGGATAGCTTTTTCTTCTCTCAATCAGGATTGAACAATTGTTTTGTGTTTACTGGGGCTATCTTTGCCAATATTAAAATTAGCATGATGAAATGAAACAATGAAGTGTGACAAATCTGAAAAAGTGGAAGAAACTGGGGAGAAATATTTCTTCACAGCACTGTATGTGGGATGGAGTGTTGGAAAAACAGAGAAGAACGCTCTGTGTGTCTGTGGGGGGAGACAAAAAAAATCACCATCTGTCCTTTGGGAAACTGTGAAGCAGGTTTTAAGGCTCTTGCTGAAAATTTGCAAGACCTGGTAAATGAATGGAGTTTAACGCAGGATGGAGCGATGGAAAAATAAGATGGAGCAGGGCTACGGAACCATTAACATCAGTCCTCTGGGGCAGGTTGAAGCTGTATGGAAAGTCTTCAAATTGTGGAAGTATGAGGGTTTTTGAATGGAATGAATGGATGGAATTTGATGGAGCTGGAAAAGAAGAGGTGAAAAGGGAGGGATGGAAGTGGGGGGGTCATCAAAAAACCTGAAAATAACAAATATGACTGAACATGAAGCTACATAGCAAGTTTGAGGTTTATAGCTATGAAATTGCTTGAGTGTGAGCTGTTTCCTTGAAAAAATGTCCCATTGTGAATCTCTGGGGAAAAAGAGATGAAAATTGAGTTAGATAAAGTCTACAAGTAACTTATTCTCTCAGAAAGCACAAGCAACCTGATGTGGCATATTCTGAACCGCAAAAATAGTAATAAAGAAATAAGAAGAAGAAGAAAAGGAGGAAGATGAACAAGAACAAATGATGATGAAGTAGAAGAGGATCAGTCAGTTGGTTCTGTCAAAACTGAAAATAAGACTGTTTTATAGGAATCAGATCATCTTTGCTGTGAATATCATGCTGCATAAAAGAGCAGTTTTTTGTTTCCGTGATACTACAGCCATTTCTGTTGTACCACCTTTAGGCCAAACTTATCTTTTTAAAAACACAGTAAGTCAAACAGTTCTCACAGGAATTAGATAAAATTTGCTGGCAACATTCCTGGAGCCAAGGGTAGTTCCCCTGTTGATTTTCCATGCAATATGCCCTTTTCTGTAGCACCAATACGAAACCAAGCTACAAATTTTGCCTTTGGTGTCATGGTTTTGGAGGTTGGCGTTTGTTTGGGAGCTTTCTTTGTTACTCTCGTCCGGGACGATATCGTTTTGCCCACATCGGATTCTTTGGCCAGCTGGCATCAATTGTGGGTGGCGCCCGGACTCTATTTAAGCCCAAGTTCCGCCTCGCCACCTTTGCTAGAGTGTCAGTGTTATGATTGCACTATAACCCGTAAGATCTTTCGGTAGAAAGTTGGTTAGGATTTAATTGCAAAAGAGGAGAGTGTTAATTAGTCAGGGAAATTATCTCTCTCTTTTCCCTCTCTCTGGCTCTGTCTGTGCACCGTCTGGGTGCTTAATCTTTTGATCTCGGCTTCCGAGATTTTTCCTTTATTTTGTTTTGTCTAGATCGCGTTGCGGGCGGCACGGTGGCACAGTGGTTAGCATTGCTGCCTCACAGCAAGAAGGTCGTGGGTTTGAATCTGGCCTGGGGCCTTTCTGTCTGGAGTTTGCATGTTCTCCCGGTGTTGCGTGGGTTTTCGCCGGGTACTCCGGTTTCATCCCACAGTCCAAAGACATGCATATCAGGCAAATTGGAGACACCAAAATGCCCATAGGTATGAGTGTGAGAGTGAATGGTGTGTGCGCCCTGCGATGGATTGGCAAGCTGTTCAGGGTGGGTCCCTGCCTTTGCCCGTAGTCAGCTGGGATAGGCTCCAGCTCGCCCCGTGACCCTAGTGAGGAATAAGCGGGTATAGAAAATGGATGGATGGATAGATCACGTTGCTTCCTTATTATTACTCAGACGAGATTTATATCCTTTGGAAGCGCGAGCCCCAGTCTCTTGTTTTATCTGTGTTTGTTATTTTGCTGTGCTTCCTTTCGCAAGGAAAGCAAGCCACATTCTGCATGTGTTGCAACTGCATGGTTCCTGATTGTGGAGAGAGTGGCTGCTAGACTGGCTGACCTACAGTACAGACCTCTCTCCCTATAACAACATGCAGTTCTTTAAGAAGTGCAAAATGTGAGATGGAAGTTATCAGATATCTGAGCACCTGAAGCCATACATTTAAGAAAGAGAAAATTAATCTTTTTAAAAATGAAACAATTTTGAACAACTCCCAGTACCCCAAACAATTTCTTGATAGGCTGTGAAATGGAAAGTCGATGTAACACAGTGGTAAACACACATAATGCCCACGTATATTGTGGACATGGAGTTAGAACGAGTGTGTATTTCCAAAAATACTGCACATACCCACACAGAAAGACACAAGCACTCCGCACATGTACAGGTCCCCACATCGCCATGCAGGTTCAATCTCCATAAGGCCAGGCCTACTATGGCATAGCGCATCCCAATCTCAGGTGGGTTCAGGTGTTACTGCGTACAATTCAAATGGGAGGACATGTTGTATTGAAGCGTCGGGGCTCCCCCGACTGCAAGAGCAGATTTAGCAAACAAGGGGGTGGGGGAGTTTTAGATAGTGGAAGTAATTATGCTGTGTGGCGTAAGCCCTGTGATAAACAGGCTCTTATCCCCATGTAATTAGCGCTGTCTGTGAAACTGCACTGTTGTCACACTGATAGAACCCCCCTCCCCCAACTCACTCATGTACTCTACCCCAAGTGCATTCCCATGATTCTCCCTTGGCAAGAGCCCAGAGATGGGGCACAATGAACGAATGCTATTTTAGGCACACATGCATAATAAAGACCCCATTCCACACCCCTTACAGATACTGCAATCTGCCACTGAGGCAAAGGGGCATACCCCCACCTTTCCATTGAGACTCCCTTGGCAATGGAAAGTACAAACAGAATCAATGCACGCATGTCTATCATCTATACATGAACCCACAGACAGCACTGTGCACTATATTATCAAAGAATATGGGTGTCATGGTTTAGCCCCCGCCGGCTGAAGACAACAAGCTGGCGGGCACTGGGACCATGTCCCCAAACAGTGGAAGGGACCCAAACGCACAGGCTGAGTAAAAAGAACTTTTAATAAATATTTAAAAAGACAATCAGAAACACAAGGGGAGAAGCAGCAGCACAAAAACCAGCAGGGCTTCGAAACCTGAATGCTGCCCTTAAATGACAAGCCTTCATCTCCATGAGCCACACCTGTTGCCCATTAAGGTGGAGGTGAAGAATGCAGCAGGGGGAGGGACTGCAGGGCAGAAAGACCACAATATTTTGGTTCAGGGTGTGTTCAAAGCAGTGAACGCAAAGGTTCATGTCACTGCATTTTAAACAATTCTGCACTTCCTCTTAAGTCTGGGCAAGGCTGTTACCTGTCTGAAAATAACAATGCCCCAGGCGCACTCAAAATCCTCACAGAGATAGCTATTGCTGTTGGATTTGAATGGTAACATATCCCAGCAGCAATTGAGTACGAGCATTTCCCAGAAGGAGCTATAAAGGAAGGACCAATTCCATATTAATGGCGTAAATTTGAATGAGTTGCTGAATTTAAGGTGTCCTTGTGCATTAGCCCCTGTAGTGTTCATACTGAATGTGTGGGAGCACAATAAAATGGCTGTTGTTGGTTAAGGTATGACAGAGTCCATATGAGTCAATGCAGGATTCAATTCACTCCGTGAGAGTAAAATCCTCTCCACTAATTTATTTTTTTACTCTTGTGTGTGTCTGTGTGTGTACGAGTGTGTGTATGTATTTATGCACCTGTTTGCATGAGTGTATACATCGTACATATGTGTGTATGATTGTAAATGCATGTGCGCATATATATATATATATATATATATATATAGGTGTGTTTGTGAGGGAGTATGTGCGCATATGAATTTGTACTTGCGCACTGTATTATAAACAGAAGTATGTACAATATGTGTCTGTTAGACCATGCCTTTCTGGTTATTTTTTCTGTGAGTCTTTTGTATTTATCTATCTCCACTTTGACTCTTGTTAGAGCTCCATTAATATAGCCAGAGCCTGTTCTCTATTCTCTCCTTAATTGTTTTTCGGCGTCGGCCAGCCTGATCACAAAGGCGCTAGCTGACAGCGAACTGGCAAACACCTCAACTGCATTTCAATGCCATTTCTTCCATTTCATCATACTGATCTTCAGAATCCTAGCATGGATTAACAGTTGTGGAAGTTGATGCAATTTCCTTGAATTAAGATCAACCAAAACAGAACCTGCATGTCTCATTATTTATAACTTTCTACCTTGTTTCACACGGCCTTCTGTAAAAGAGCTCTCGGTAATGGTTGATAGTGCCTCGGAGATATTTCAGCTCGTGCTGTGACTTACTTTTTGTTCATGCACTTTACTGCTGTTATGGTTATGAAGAACCATGTGCCCCGTGGACATTATCGGGTTCTGAACAGCAATATTAGCATAGTTCTGAGCAGGAGATGTTCTATTTTGTCCTGAGTACAATTGAAGAAGTCACTGCCATTCATTTGGTCTTATTATTGGGTCCATGGTTCCTTGTAATCATACGTTCCTTAAAAGACACTCTTGATGATCACATGTAAAAATTGGGATGAGCTACACCTGAACCACAGGGGCACAGGGTTATTATCCCCCACCAACACGAAGTGGGAGGGGGATATAGGTTTGACCACCACTTGTCTGTCTGTCCGTCCGTGTGTGCGCGTCCATCCGTCGGAGAGAAAGGGGACAACTTTTCTCAGAAACTATTACAGATAGGACAACCAAATTTGGTGTGTAGCTTCACACCATAAAGGCCTTGATGGATTTCGAAAATAAGAAGCACACGATTGGCAGGGGATATTGTGGACCATGTCGATGTAAATAGAGGTCAGAGGAACACCAGTTGCAGGATCCAGAAGTGTTTATTGAACACCAAACACTAAGAGAAACGTGGCAGAGACGCAAGAAATAAAACACCGTGCACAAGCACTGAACAAATGGGAGAACTGAGGTACACTGCCAAAGGCAGGAGGAAACAGAAATACTCACTCCAAGAGTGGATAAACTAAGGAAACGAAAACGGAACCTAACTCAACAGATGGACACATTGGGAGACTTAAACACGGAGCAGACAAGACAAGGGCGCAGCAAAAATCAAGACTGGGGAATCATACGCAGGAGAAACTCGGAAGGCACAAGGAGCTGGGATTTCACCAGGCAGAACAGAGTTAGTACGGAGGATCCACCTGACATCCGCTCTCCCAACTCTGCCACATATAGTCACGAGAGGAAGCGGGGACTCGAAATGCAATCTCGGAAGGAACAGAAACACATGGGATTAATAAACAATTACACGAGAACTGGGTTAACAGTAATGACTCGAGACAAGACGCTGAGACCATCAATCAAGCAAGACAGTTTAGATTAAGGCAATCTAAACGTGACAAGTAAAAAGCACCACAAGAGAGGCAAAGGGAAGCATAGTTTTAAATGCAGTAATTCATCAGGGACAGCTTAGGTAGAATTCATGAAGGCTAGGAAACTCAAGCACTCGTAATGAGTTAATAAGGTTAATACTACGTGACGAAATATTTACAATCACCCTCAAATAAGTGCTGGTTAGTACAGGTTAGTAATATCCTATCAAAGAACGCATTCACTCAGAGTTTCGCGAGACCCAGAATTAAACACAGCTGGAAGCAATGAATGAAATACCAGAGCCGAAACTGAAAGAGGAAACGTGATTGGACGACGAGACGCAGGCATGCTGAAGGCAGTCATGCGACATCACTGGAGACAGAGTGGGAGTGGATCGTCAGACAGCCGAACTGAAAGCTGAAAAATAAAACGAAAGTAAGGCACAAGCACAAATAAGCACGAGACAACACACGAAAGGCAGAATCATAACAGTCGACTTGTTTAAACTAGGGACTTGGGAGTCAGAGAGGTTATAGAGTGTTATAAAAAGGGATATACGGCTTTGCAGTGATGGAGGTATGGGAGTTAATCCATGGAGCTGAATGGTCCTAGCAAGGTTATGTGAAGCTTTATTGGGATCTAGCTTGCTGGCCATTAAAATATTGGTATTGTCCAATCGAGCTGTGTGGGGTGGGGGACAAATTTAGCAGAAGTGCAAATTATGTTTTTGGGATGAAAGAGGAAGAAAATGCAGAGTTCACTGTTGAATTCACTCTCATGGTTGTTTAAAACTAGGGCAATATGTTGGCTGAGTTACGCCGTTTGTCCTAATTGCTGAGCCACGTTGCGGTACACACAGTTGGCAATTCTGGAGTTTTTTTTAATGTTCTAGCCTTTTAAAGAGGATTATTTACTTTCCTGCAAGAGGGTTAGCCTGACATGCTAGCTACAGGGACAATTCAGTGAGTAAGAAAGTGGTCAGCTATCAAACTAGTATTAGAGCTACCAGTCACGTGATCATTTTTTTTGTTTTAGTTTAAAGTGTGTTGGCTGTGAAGTGGGACTTTTTGGTGAGTGCATAACGTTCAAGTTTCATCATCGCAAGCTAATCAGTGAAGGACTGGAATTTCGCTGCATTTTAATGGCGTTGAGTCAGACCAGAGCTTGCTTACATGTGGAGAGGGTGGCGCGCTGGCTTGTTTGTGTGTCTGGGATCGCTGACTCGCTGAAAGACTAGCTGTTCTCACCATTTGCATCTGCCGTGGAGTTTTTTCCCCAGAATGCCCGAGTAAAATTGATTGTCTCACTTTGTGGATTCTTATGAGCTCCTGCATGCGCGCCAACGTATGGTATCAAACTATGCACATATTAAACAGCGGAATTGTTATCATTTAATTGTCTTGGTGGCAAGAGTGCCACCTCCACTAGCACACGGAAACTGAGCGTTCGCCCTCGCTTCATGCACGTGCATATGTGATATTGCGAATTATGCATACGCTGCGCATGCCCCTGTGTTGTAATCAGTGTCATGGCTGCCACCTTTACAGGCTATTAGTGTGTATAGCCGCTTTAGAAAGTAAGGTGTAAAATCTCGTAGGATGTGCGCTCAACATATTTACACACCCATATATTTCAATTGGTATCTAAACATTTAAGGTAAGCTGAAAAAGTTATGATTTCATTCAATTTTGCTGGAGGTTGTGTGTGGTACCCATTTTGGTTTCAGGAATCCGTGTTTTTATGTTATGAAACGAGAGAAAAAAAGGCTTTAAAGGGGCTTTTAAATGTTATTGTGTGAGCTGTTTAAACTGATGGTTCTAACATAATTGCAATAATTGGCTAAATAAATCCTGCCTTTGTAGTTAAAGATACCCATTTGGTCTTTGCCTTTACAGTGTTAATGGTATATTTTTGTTATTAAAACTAACTAAGATAACTGACGATTTGGGATAGATCGTAATGCGGGTTATGTATTCACACAAGGGGCTCTAAATTCGTAGACCAGGTGTAGGCGCGGCGAATGGGCGTCGCGCCGCACCAATGGGGTGTGCCCAGGCGTGTGTAACAATTTTGTGCCCGGCGTAGCCTGGCACAAGTACTCCTCGGTCCCGCCTCTGTCCTGCCTTCCGGCGCAAGTGGCAAAGAAGGCGTGTTTGGGTATAACACAGCCGAGTCAAATCTTCACCAATCAAATGAGCTCCTCTCCTCACCTTTAATGTGTTGGAGTATAGAAGCCTCTGTCTAATATCTGCATGATGCGTTTATGTTGCATTTTACTTCGCTGCTTCAGGCATGCTTTCTGCACCGCTTACGTCTATATTAAGCATTACGAATATGAGTTAGCTGGCTAGCTCGGGCTTTCGCGAATTATTACCATTAGTGAACTTGAATGGAATTTCAAAACGAAACTAAGTCAGATCATTCAAACTTATGAAGTTGGAATGAAATACAATGGTTACTCATTGGGAAGAGAAACGATGTATAGCATGTTCCTATTATGACACCCTGTTGCTGCTTAAAATTTTGGGATTAACATGCATGGACAACAATGCAAGATACGTTACACATTTATATTAAAAATGTGATCTTAACTCAGTACGACATCATCGCAATCAGGCTGTATTCCTTTCCCCCACTAAAAACGATAAAACCTAAGTGACAATAATAGTAGCCTAGTATTAATCTGCTTACACACTGGACGCGAAACGAATTTTTCGCACGACAGATTGCGTTGAATGCAGTGTCTCGTGTCCGAAAGTCTGACAGTTTTAATATATCTTTGTGTCCGACAGTCAATTATTGTTTTTAATTTCTTCAAATCTACTGAGTCTTTTAGATATTAAACGTGAATTTTTTGATAAGAGGGCTCAGTTCTTCAAGATGAGTACCGAGAATTTCAATCAATGTTTCTGTTTAAGCTCTGGTCAATAAAGTCTGTCGACATTGCCGCGGGACAATGTACAATGCCTCTATGTCTGACAGCCCAAAAAAAGGGAGGACGATCAGAACAGATTGATAGCGAAATAAAGAATAAAAAGAAACATTTTAACAACAGATCTGTTGATGAACAGCCTTTGCTACCTCACTGTTTATTCTGTAACTTTACATAAAAGACAGGTGAAGCAGTCGAGTCGCTATCTAACAAAGCCATTCATCAAATTCAATGACTGAAAACACTGGTGTCGTTACACCTGCTCACTTTACCGACTTGCTAATGACATAAGCCGGCAGCACGCAATCTCCTGACCAGTGCTACACGCAGAGAACCGCAGCAGTGCAGCTTACGAGAACGCTCTTAGAGACAAGGTCCCCTTGGGGTTCGCGTGTCCTGAATTAATATATTTTTTTAATTGTCTCTGCCGTGGAAAAGGCCACCGACAATTTATAAGAGAAAAATCATATATATATATTGATCATTTGCAGTAATCAAAAAAAAAATATTCACGGATCTATTAGAGTGTCTTTTTCAATTGTTCCTTATAGAATAATTTCCTTTTGCCCCCCATGGCATAACATCACTTGCAATCAGCTTGACCGCGAAGTCCTTGTCGGCGAGCGCTTATCTCTGCGCGTATAGAGCAAGAACCAAGTTAAAACACATTTGTTCGCGCATTGTTAAACAAGAGTGTTAAGCCCTCATTGCAAAAAACTTTTAATACTTTACTACACTCACCCTAGGTAAGCAGATGTTTAGCTGTATTCGCGTAATCAAGCTGTCAGGCTGAGTTAACCACGTTTATTGTTCAGCATGTTACTTACAGAATGCATTAGGGGAAGTAGATGTACATTTAGCAGTGTCTCTCGACCCCTTGTAAATGCAAAATTACGAGCAGAAGACACCGTCGTGAAAATTTAATGCTGGATGAGGCGGACCCTCACAGAGACGGTCAAAGCACGGGCAGGTGTCATTTGGGACAGGAAGGCTGATGCGAGGTCTAACGAAAAGAAGTCTGCTGCATGGACCAGCATCCAGAAGCGCAAATCAAACTGGTAATTGGAAGGGACACAGACACGTCCTTTATGACAATTAATACTGGCTAGTTCTCGATCATTTTCCTCCATTGAGGCGTTTTCCAATTATCTTCATTGGCAACTGAAGACACGATTTATGCAATCCATAACAGCGATACAATCATGGGCTTGATTCGGTACAGAGAAATAATGTAGCCTACTTATTAAAAGGCTAATGCTTTGCCTCAATTGAACTGGTCCGCAATGTAATGAAATATCGCCTTTCACTCTCGGTATTGCATGGGTTGATAAAAAAAATGTGGCACTCTGCTGTTAAATAGGCTATGAAAAGCGTGCGTGACAGTCGACAGGTATTCAAGTTTTAACAACGTAGATTTAAACGCAGCACGTTCGAGGAACTGTTTAGCCGTTTCATTCATGTATAGGAGATAAAACCTTTCGTAGTTATGAGCCTGAATGTTTACGTGGTTTCAGTAGCTTTACTCGCGATTAACACCGGCTTTTAGTCACAGTAAATGCCAGCTTCTAAAGTCTACCCACCAGCTTCACCGCCAGTAAAAGCCGATGGGTAGGCTTCGAAAGCCGGCGTTTACTGCGATTATGAAAGCTACTGAAACCACGTAAACATATAGTTCCACCTGTAACAATGAGAATGCAGTATTTTAGCAAGATCTACTATTATGTTGCTTATGGTAACAAGCAACGCTGTGTAACAAAACTGAATGAATAGTTGTGTTTAAGCTAATTTTGGCGGTATAGCTGACTTACTTGTCGAAGAGAAAGCTGGCAATTTCAGCGCCCCTTAGAAAATCTTTCTCCCTCATTAGCTCCTGGGGAAGGCCAGCCCGATGTTCACCCTTGTTGTTTTGAGCGAGCCGGTCGCGCTGCCTTTTCAATTCTTTTTCTTTCTTTCTTTCTTTTTTTTTTTGCGGATGAGGATTCGGTCTCCTGTGCTGATGCTGCATATGTATGGTCCTGCATTATGCTGCAGTAGTACTTATTTTCAATGTCGCCATGATAGCCTCTCTTCCTGATTTCCTCCGGTGTCTCAATCGCTATGCACTGGCTGGCAGGGTAAACGAGGATTTATCCCGAGTTTGATGCCATTCGTCCCTTGCCAGTGGCAACAGTTTCAAGATGGCTGACTGTCATGGCGCTCCCCTACCAGCTTCCCCGCCCAATGTAGAAACAAGTCAAAAATTCTTCGTTTATGAGAATATATCAGATTATTAGCGGAGGTCATAAGACACCAAATGATGACATATATATGAATGCAGAATTAGATTTTAGCAAATAAAAAAAATGTCAATGTTACACATTGTCCCTTTAAATTTCTGAAGAACCATGTTCACTCAGCAAGATAAAGACTGTGCTGCTTTGGTGGAGGTTTGCACTGAAGGAGTGCCTCTAGTTGCCTCTAGTCACTCATGAGTTCATCATGATTCACGTATGATTTTATGTATAAATTCATTATGATACTTCTTGAGTTGAAATTAATTCATGCTTACCCATGTCTGAGTTCATGCAATGACATCATATCAAGTAAGGCATTACTTACTGTAATTAATTCATCATGAATCAAAAGTAATTAAGAATGATCATGATGAATGATCATCACTTTTGGCAGAATCCAAATACACGTTTTAATCCATTACTTCATTCTTACTTCATGTATTAGCTTTCCTTGAATTAATCATGTTTGTGCCCCCTTAAATAAGGTGGCAGGTATATTAGCTTGTCATTTCTGCCATCAATTAAAGCGTAATTTCTCATGAATTCATCATGTTTGTGCCCCCCTCAGCTAAAGTGATGGCGATACATGCTTTTATCACAACAGATGTGAGAAATGCTATTGCTAAGGAATCATTGAATGTCATGAATTAAAGCTCACTTTATCATGAGTTCATCATGTTTGTGCCCCCACAACTAAAGTGGTGGACAAACGGTGGCTTTCATTACAACAGATGTGAGAAATGCTATTGCTACGGATGTCATGGTTCTGGTATTTGGTCATGTTTATGTTCTGGTTTTGTGTTCATGATCACTGTCTTTTATATTTTCGTTTTGGTTTTTGTAACATTCGGGTTTTTGGTTCTTTCTAATTTCAGTTCCATTGCACTTGTCTCCCCTGTCTTGTGATCTGGTTGGTTCAGTCCGTCTTCCCTGTCTGCGTGCTCACTGACTTCGGGTGATTTAAATGAAGTCCGGTGTTTAAAATATTCCTTTGTATCTCGTTTTCTTCCTTCACCCTTCTGTTCTGATTACAAACAAGACTAACATTTGTATTTTGTATTTTTTGTCTACTAACACAACTAACCATGTATATATATTCCCTTACTAAATTACTAATGAGCACTCCAGTTTAAGTTGTAAAGCTGCACCGCGGCTAATAGACCTCTCCGCAATCGCCCTGTTCTATTCTCTGCCCCTTGTCTATCGCTTTCCTCCCCCTGAGTTTCAGCGAGAATCTCTCGCATGTGCTTAATCACTCTCCTGCGGTTGTTATCTGTGCACGTAGAACTCCTGGACCGGAGCTGTTTAAATGTCATAGGCTGTTTGTGTGATTCCCGTTCGTATTTTGTCTCTCGCCAATTTTCGTGGTTAGGGTTTCCCTCATGTGATTCTCCCAATGTAATTAGCCTCATTCCCCACAGCTGATCTCTGAATAGCATGTGACCTTTCCTGTGTGTATATTAGGAGTCTTATCACTCATAGCTCTTGTCAGAACGTTGATCAATATTTCTTTGTGCAGAGCTCCTCGTATGCCATTGATTATTGTTTCGCTTCTACTGGATAATCCGACCGTAATTTTTGCCATTGCCCTTTTTGTACTGTTTTTGTCTTTCTGGATTTCGACCTATTTTTTGTATGACCACGAGTTTTGTGTTTGGATGCCCTGTGTATGGCCATTGGCTTTGCCGATCGACTGCGACTTTTTGCCTATCGTTTTTGTACCTCTGCCCATCTGTCTTACTGGTTCTGACCCCTGCCTGTCTAGTCGATACTGTTTTTGGATTTCATATTGTGGCTTGGCAATTCCTGTGTATTTTGGCTTTGACCCGGACCCCATTAAAGGCATACGATTTTTGGATTCCTGTCTCTCGCGAGTGGTTCCTGAACTGTACCTCACAACGGAATCATTGAATGACATGAAATAAGCTTACTTTCTCATGAGTTCATCATGTTTGTGCCCTCTCAACTAAAGTGGTGGACAAACAGTGGCTTTCATTACAACAGATGTGAGAAATACTATTGCGAAGGAATCATTGAATGTCATGAATTAAAGCTTACTTTCTCATGAGTTCATTTTGTTTTTACCCCCTCAACGAAAGTGGTGGTCATACGGTAGATTTCATCACAACAAATGTATCAAAAGTGATTGCTAAAAAAAATCATTGAATGACATGAACTAAACTAACTTTCTCATGAGTTCATCATGTTTGTGCCCCCTCAACTAAAGTGGTGGACAAACGGTAGTTTTCATTACAACAGATGTTCGATTCTGCCAAAAGTGAAATGACTGTCTTCAATGAACCATGAACTCATCATGATCATGCTTAATAACTTTTAATTCATGATGAATTCATGACAGTAAGTAATGCCTTAATTGATATGATGTCATTGCATGAATTCGGACACGAGTAAGCATGAATTAATTTTAACTCATGATGAGTCTGTGATGGCCGTTGTATATTGACGCCAAAAGCAGCTGCCAGGATTAAATGGCAAAAACACCTGAGAAGAGGGAGACTCAAACAGGATTAAATGCGAGACTCGCGCTACCACCGGACCTGGCAGTTGTCCGAGGTGGAAAGCAAGCAAGTTCGAAGGTACAAAAAGAAACGGGGAAAATAAAACAAAGATTTCCTTTCTATCACTAAACCTCAAATATGCAACTAAAGTCCCCAAAAATTCTCTGTCTCGAGACCTTACCGGCTAAAGCGCAAATATAATACTGACACTCTAGCAACGGAAGCGAGGCGGAACTGGAACTTAAATATAGTCCGGGCACCACCCCAATTAATGCCAGCTGGCCCAGGAATCCGATTGGGAGCAAAACGACATCGTCCCGGTTGAGAGCAACAAAAAGAGCTCTCAATACTTCCAAAGCATGACAGAGTCATCATGATGAACTCATGAGTGAATCATGCATGAAGTAATGGATGATAACTACATGATTCATGTCCCCTTATTATAAAGTGCTACAGAGTATTGTATACAGTTCTGGGGACCATACGTTAAGAAAGAAAAAGTTCAGAGAAGAACTACTAAGTTAATTCCAGGTATAAAAGATGAAAGCTATAAAAAGAGGCTGAAGATCCTTAATCTCTCAAGTCTTAAGAAAAGGAGACTTAGGGGGGATCTGATTGAGGTCTTTAAATTTATTAAAGGGATTACCAAAGTGAATTATGTGAGATTACGTGGGGAACATATAAGTAGAACTCGGGGTCACAAATGGAAGCTGACCAAGGGTAAATGTAGCACTGATATTGGGAAGTTTTTTTACTGAGAGAGTAGTCTCAGTGTGGAATGGCTTGTCTGACCATGTTGTTGAGGCAGAAACTTTGGGAATCTTCAAGAGCAGCATTGATTTAGGGCTACATACCATTGAGTCATTGAGTATCTCAAGTGATACAAGAGTAGATTCACTTTATTACTTAGAAACTGGCAGTCTAATTGGGCTGCACAGCCTGTTCTTGCCATTCAATCATGTTATGTTATTTCAACAAGGATAGCAAAAAGAACCAGGGTTTAGAATCTTAGAATCTTTTTGGCAGCTGCATTGTAGCATTAAAATGGGTTTTTACCGTAACAGGGTGTCCCTTTCTACTCTAGAATAAAGTTAAAAGACATATTTTGAGTTTTACTACAAGTATTCATTCAGTTCCATGAAAATCCCTCATGATTCAGTTATTACACAAACCTCTTCCTCACCAGGGCCAAATGGGTGAAATTCCATCTTATTTGACCGAAGTAACAAGACACTGTAAATCGACAAAACAGTAAATGCCAGAAATACGGTCCGAAGCCAGAGGAGAGCACTTATATAAATCACCTTATGCTTTTGCTATTGCTTGGGACAATAGCTATGTTTACATGCGCAAAATTTCTCCAATCCAATCCTAACCTTGGTTGATCGGAAATTCCAAATCCAAATTCACATGGGCACTAAATGAAATGATCCGATCATGACTTGCGTATGCATCCCCATGCTTTTAATCAGAGTTATTCATTTGGGCATGAGCGGAATTGTCTAATTTTCTGGGAATATTAGAAGAAGTAAAAGACGAAAAAAAGCTTTACTTCCGCATCTGTGGTAAACAAACACCACATTGTCTGCACGTCCTTGTTCGCTCTTTGTAGCACACATGCGCAGTGAGGACAATTGTACCCTAACCATGAAGACAGAATCCGAATGGGTGTGTACATGGATGTTGTTCAGAATGATGATTGGCATAAACCACCTCTCTCATTTGGAATGAAATTTCTTTCCGAATGGACCGGATCGGATCAGAATCTTCTAATTGATGTGTTTACGTGAAGCATTTTTAATCCGATTGGGCCTTTATTCCGACTATGTGTGTCCATGTAAACATTGTTTATGATGCTGAAGTGGTTTTTAACTCAGCATGATCTGTGATCAAAACATTGCTAAGTACAATCAGACATCTTCATGGTGGACTATAATAAAGATCTGTGTGGTTGCGTTTGGATGAAACTCTTCATCCCTGATTAAAGCAGAATTGAATTACGCTGTTTCGGCCTCCCGAGATTCCTTTTATAAGTTTTTTTTTTGCAGTAATCTTCACATTTATGGCGAATTGTGATTGCTTTTTTTAGTATAGAAGTATGGTAAACAGAATTAAGCATGCCACAATTTTTTAGTGACAGCTCTATATTTGCTTGCACTCTTTTCTTCTAAAGACGCTACATGCATTGCAAAGTTTGAGGAAGTGTGGAGGCCTGCCATCCTGGATTCATCTCTTTTCCTTAATCTGTTTTTATTATGAAATAAATAACTGAAAAAGATAAGCCTTACAGAAGCGCAGAACTGGAAGAAAAAAAAATCTGTGGGCTTAGATTACATTTCTTGACTTGATGCACGTAACCATGGTGTTTGTGAACAAATAACATTTTTTCTATGCAAAAGGGCGATGATGTGCAATCACAAGCCGCAGTGTGAATGAGTTTGGGAGATACTGCATGATAGGTCAGGCTAAGCCTCTGCTTAGTGACACAGTCCTCTGCATCTCCCTAGTGCATTGTTTCTCATACTCTGTCCTGGCGCCCCACTGAGCATGCTGGTTTTGTTTCCGACCACAATTGCAATCGTAGGATTTTAACTATCTGTTTATTTGTCTTAATTAGCTGCAATCCATGTTAAGAGCAGTTATTTACTATCTTATCCCACGTTTTGATGGACACATCCATTGTGCCACGAAGAATAAAAACCCTTCATCATATTGTGCTTATTTTCTATATTGTGAGGATTTTCAAGTGAAGACATTATTAAACAGATCAAATTAGACTGAGAGAATCAGTAAGCTCCAAATTAGGTTGCTGACAGTGATTGTTTTGAGTTCTCTCAAAATAATTTGCCTGAACTTAATAAACGTTACACAAAACTGGTGCGACTCTATTGTTTTACCAATAAATAATTAGTGTTTGAAACCATGCGTCAACAGCTTCGCCAATGAGAAACCTCTTGTTTGTTGATCAACCAATTGTTTACATTTTGGTTAAATTGTTTCCCTCAGCAGATATACTCAGCAACAAAAGTTTCTGTGACACCAATATTGTTAATTATTTTTCATAACGCAATTATGAAATTGTCATACATGGTGATATCAGACTGAAACAGTACACGTAAACGCAACATTGAAATGGAAATCATGAAAATGCGAGAAAATTACTTTGCACGTGAAAATGTGCGTAAATCATGCTTGTGGATGGCAATAAAAGAGAATTTTTGGAATGTTCACATTGTGCCTGATGAACGACGGAAGCATCACTTATCGAAAACACAGCCATTTCGGATCAGGAACTCTACCCTCTAAATGCCAAGACTGTCTGAAAATGATCGGTGGAGGGCCATTGGGATGATTGAATCCGGAACCTCGCAGAGGGAAGTTGCTCATCGCCTGAATGTCCACCGAAACACCATTTGGAACTTATGGCAGCGTCATCAGCAGACAAGACATGTCAGAGACCGTCCTCGCAGCGGCCGTCCACGAGTAATCACTCCCAGACAGGACAACTGGATTGGAACAACCCATCTCCGAAATCGATTCCAACCTGCAACCATAACTGCAAGAACGATACCTGGTTTGAGGCGACTGTCTGCACAGACAATCCGTCGCCGTCTCCGTCATTTTGGCATTGTCCCACGTCGGCCAGCAAGACGTCCAATACTCACAGTACAACACCGACGACTGCGTCTACAGTGGGCACAACAACATCGACGGTGGATCCAACGTCAGTGGGATCTTGTACTCTTCACTGATGAATCAAGATTCATGCTTAACAGATGTGATGGTCGTTTACGTGTATACCGTCGACGTGGAGAACGTTATGCCAACAACTGTGTTCAGGAATTTGATCGTTTTGGAGGTGGTAGTGTCATGATTTGGGGAGGGATCACGGCTAGAAACAGAACAGATTTGCTTGTTATTGATGGAAATCTGACAGGTCAAAGATATCGCGATGAAGTGCTACGGCCATTGGTGGTACCGTTTTTGATGCAACATGGTCCCGGAATAACGCTGCAACATGATAACGCCAGACCACACGTTGCAAGGATTGTACAGCAGTATCTGATGCAACAACATGTCAATGTCCTGCCATGGCCAGCCAGATCCCCAGACATGTCCCCAATCGAGCATCTTTGGGACGAGATGGATCGACGTTTGCGGCGGTTGGATAACCCGCCAGCTACACTCCAGGAATTGCGACAACGTCTACGTCAGATTTGGAATGACATCCCACAGCAATTTCTGGCACATCTGATTCGGTCCATGCGCCGGAGATGCGTTGCTTGCATCATGGCACGAGGAAGTCACACCCGGTATTGAAGTGTGAAGGTCACAATTGGTCAGACGTCAGACAAGTGCTTCATGACGCATGAAAATGACATTTTTCGTTTTGAGTGACGTTGGCACTGAAAAGTCAGTGTTTCTCCTGTTAAATAAACATATTGATTGCATTGAGATCTTTGCGTGTCATTTATAACATACACATAAATGGTGTCACAGAAACTTTTGTTGCTGAGTATATTTGTACTAGTTTTTAATAGATCTCAACTTGGATATAGAATTTTTATTCTTCATGGCATGTATAGATTTGTCAAATGTGGCTGAAGAGGATAAAAATCTGCTCTAAACAGAAATGCGCCTAATTACGACAAATCAACAGCTTTTTAAAATCTTTAGATTGCAATTATGGTTGGAACAAAATCAGCATAAACAGTGGGGCACCAGGACCGAGTTTGAGAACCGCTGCCCTAGTGACACAGTCCTCTGCATCTCCCTAGAGGCACAGTCCTTTGACTGTAGCAGGAGGCTATTAAAATCACGTGAGGAATAACTCCAGTATAAATTTGTCTTTATATTTGTAGAGCAGGATAGGAGTGTACATTATATGGACAAAAGTAATGGGACTCTTAATCATTGAATTCAGCGGTTTCATTGAGATCCATTGCCTCACATGTAAAAGCATTGAGTCATTCAGTCTGCATATACAAAAGTTGGCGAAAGAGTGGGTCATTCTGAAGAGCTTAGTGAAATGAAGCATGGTACTGTCATTGGATGCCAACTTGGCAAAAAGTCAGTTTGTGAAATTTCTTCCTTGTGAGATCTCGAAATCCTTTTTGATGATCTAGAAAGGAGATTGTGAGCCTGGCCCTCTTGTCCAACAACAGTGCCTGACTTCTTCAATGCTCTTCTACTTTTGTTGAGGAATGGGCAAAAATTCCCACAGACACGCTATCCTGTGGAAAGCCTTGTCAGAAGAGTGGAAGCTGCTGTAGCTGCAAGGTGGGACTAACTGCATATTAATACCTATGGATTTACCTTGCACAGTGGGATGTCATAGAGGTGTCTCAATACTTTTGTCCTTATAGTGCATGGACAGTAGCTAAGCTGTCATTTATATGCCTAAGGACATAAACATATCAAATGAGTGCATTTTTTTCTGAGAATACACACATACACATTGCACATCTCCTGCAGTCATACTCTTACCTATGTGCAATAATCATACAGTATTTTTTTTTTAAACAGGAAGTGAGAAAGTGTCTAGGGCTCCAATTCTATTCGATAATCAGCCAAAACTAAAAGTGATTTATGACCATTGCTTGCTAAGTTCATCATATTAAACCAGCCCCCCCCTCAGAGTTTAAGTTTATTGGTTTCACTCATGAACTCCTGCAGTTGATTTCTCTGATTGGTTTCTCTGCCTGATGGAGGGATTAATAATGAGCAAATTCAGGTGACTGAAATGATATTCTGGGGTGGATCTTTATGAACCTGGACCTTACACCTTTGGTAGGCTGCATCATGAGAAATGTTTTGAGGCAAAAATGAAGAATTTTCAGTTAAAAGCCTTGCAAAAATCAGTATCAAGGCCCACATTTCTGTTGTATGCAGAATTCATATAGAACTTTGACCTATTGAATATTCAACTAGAAAAGCACTAAGAGGGCGCAGACCTCTGCCAGGGGGCAGCAAAACCCAAAAGCACGCGATTGGAACTCATTGGAAAGACTTGAAATCTTGAACTTTGGCGTATATCGCAGCTATACTTTGGCCTAGATATGCCAAAATTTTATCTTTTGTTCCTTGACTTAATACCCACCTTCTCTGAAAATTTCATCAAAATCGGTGCATTACTTTTTGAGTTATCTTGCTAACAAACAAACAAACAGACAAATGCTGCCTAAAACATAACCTCCTTGGCGGAGGTAAATATGATTGGTTGAGAGTCATTGTATAGAGTATTTATCCCTTACTTCCCTCAGTGAGAAAGTGCTCTCAGCCAGGGTTCATAAAAATTGTGTCCTATTGCCGAAAAATGCATTTTTCAGCCCAAGCACTGCCAAATGTACAACAATTCCAAAATAGTTGGGACAAAGTGTAAATTGTGAATAAAATCAAAACACGACTTTCAAATCACACCAGCCAGAATTTTATTCACAATAGATCAGAGATAACATAGCAAATGTTGAAACTGAGAAATTTTACAATTTTGTCCACAAAATGACCTCATCTCAAATTTGATGGCCGCTACAGATCTCAAAAAAATTGGGACAGGGGCCTGTTTGCCATGGTCTAGCATCCCCTCTTCTTTTTAGCTCAGAGTGGAGGCGTCTGGGCGTTGAGGAGACAAGTTTCTTGAGTTTAGCCATTGGAATTTGATCCCACTCTTGTTTAATAAAGGCTTCCAGCTGCTGGAGAGTTTTGGGTCTCCTTTGAAGGACTTTTTGTTTAATTATGCACCAAATGTTTTCAATCGGTGAAAGATCAGGACTGCAGGCAGGCCAGTTCTGCACACGGACACTTCTACTACAAAGCCATGCTGTTGTAATAGCTGGAGTATGTTGTTTTGCATTGTCCTACTGAAATACACAAGGCCTTCCCTGGAATAGATGTCTTCTGGAGGGGAGCATATGTTGCTCTAAAACTTTTGTATACCTTTCAGCATTCATGGTGCTTTTTAAAACATGCAAGTGTCCCACACCAAGTGCACTAATGCATCCATATACCATCAGAGATGGTTGCTTTTGAACTGAACCCTGATCACAGGAGGGGTGGTCTTTCTCCTCTTTAGTCCAGAGGACATGACGCCCATGATTTCCAACAAGAATGTCAAATTTGTACTCACCTGACCACAGGACACTTTGCCACTTTGCTACAGTCCATTTTAAATGAGCCTTGGCGCACAGAACACGGCGGCGCATGGATCATGCTCTACAATGGCTTCCTTTATGCATGATTGAGTTTTAGGTGTCATCAGTGGTGTGGATGACGCAGAGGACTGTGTTTACATACAGTGGTTTCTTGAAGTATTCCTGGGCCCATTTAGTAATGTCAATGACTGAATCATGCCGGTGAGTGATGCTGTGGCATCTGAGGGCCCGAAGATCATGGGCATCCAGTAAGGGTCTTCAGCGTTGTCCCTTACGCACAGAGATTTTTCCAGTTTCTTTGAATCTTTTGATGATGTCATGCACTGTCGATGATGAGACCTTCAAAGCCCCTGCCATTTGACGGTTAGGAATGTTGTTTTTAAAGTATTCAACAATTTTTATTGCCAGTCATGTTACACACTTGATGCCAGTGAACTTATTACTTGCTAAATGTTCTTTCAGTTGACTCTCTTTTTTATTAATTGCTTTTTCAGCCCAAGTTTTTTGAGACCTGTTGCAGCCAGAAAATTTAAAATAAGCTCTCATTTTGTGGATACAAATGTCTCAGTTTCAACATTTAAAATGTTATCTATGTTCTCTTGTAAATAACATATTGGCTCATGTAATCTGAAAGTCATTGCATTTTGATTTTATTCACAATTTACACTTTGTCGCAACTATTTCTGAATTGGGGTTGTAGACAAATGCTTTCTGAGGCTACTGTCGATATAAATTTTATGGAAAACATTTACCAAATTGTGCTCATTTTCACTTGAAAGATTGTGTGATTTGACAGACTTAGCATTTTGTACTGAGACAAGCCTCTCCTCTGTGAATGTTAGACATCAGATTCCCACCTGAAATGCCGTTCCTCTGTAATCGTAAACAGTGAGCCAAAAATCACTCCACCAGCAATACAAAACAAAAAAATTTTGTATGATGTTCAAATTTTCTGGAATTGGAAAACTCATCACTGTCTATCGACAAACTGAGAGCAGAAAATCCAAGAGGTGCTGTGCCGCGACCTCCAGGAATTGCCATGGAATGACACTTTTGCTTCTATTGTGTAAAATGCTTTACGGTCTTTTGTGTGGTGAAAGCAAACCCTTTTTATGTTTAAGTAAAGGTATCATTATCAGCAGCACTACCATCCAAATCTTGCCAGTCATTCATCATCCATCTTTGGTGGCAAAACTAGGGACACTGATCGCAGCGGAACACCTGGTATTCGATCCAAGTCGAAGGTTTAATAAATGTATTGTGTTGCTGTAGAGAGGTGGTATAAAGATAGCACACTGTGAATCTCCAGCAGTTTCTGATGGGCCTGTCTGATCAGCCTGCTCATCACTGTGGCAGAGAGATGGAGTTTCGGCCGAGAATCTGGGTGAAGTTTTTTTCAAGTTTTTATAGCGGCTGAAAAAGCAGCGAGACACGCTGTTACTCTGGCTTATCGTAATGTGCTGTGTCATGCCGTGCGATGCCATGGAGCAGTGGCTGACATGGCCTCCTTGCAAGAAGACCGCAGTTTTAGGTTGACTATCGCTGTCAGAGTGGAGCTTGTGTGTCACAGCCACAAACAAATATCAAAGACCGCAGGAGAAACCGAGCCAGATGTTATTGATGTAAATTTTCCCTGACTAATGAAAAATCACATTGAATTAAAATTGTATTAAGTAAGTGCTGAAAAAAGAAAGTTACATTCTGTATGGTACTTTTATAATTAATGATTTAATCGCCAGAAGGGTGCAGTGGTTGAACATGCACTGCTTATTAGTGCGCAGAACTCTGTCTGCAGTGAGAATTATACAGTGTCGGAGCTTCAGGGTGTTTAGAAAGAAGGAACCCTTTTAAAAGCAAATATTTATTTTTTAAACTCTCGTAATATTCCTAGAGTGTCATGGAAATTTGCGTGAATGTTGACCAGGGGTGTCAAACTGGTCTGTGAAAGGGCTGAGGGGCTGCAGATTTTCAATCAAGCCAAGCAGAAGCACATCTGTTACAACTAATCAACTGTGCAGGCTGAGATCAGTTGATTAAATTAACTGTATCAGGTGAGGTTCTGCACGGTAGGTTTGAAAACCTGCAGCCATTTTGCCCTTTTATGGACCAGTTTGACACCTCTGACACAGACTATGCTTAACCCTTTCATGCTCATGCCTCACATATGTGAGGTTTTTTAGTCCCCCCCTCCACAAGGCATCCACCCCTGGAAATGCATTCATGTTACTCTTGTGAGGTATGATAGTTTCTGTATCAGTCAACAGATGTCTCTACTAGCGCTCTTCAGATTTCCAAGATGGCTGCACCTATGAGAAAGATGTGAGTGCGCTTTCATAAACTTTTGACCCCCCAAAGAAGCAAGAGTAGGAAAGTCTTACCCAAAGTAGTATGTTATACTGTTATATAAGATCACATAGAACATATAGAAGACATGAAACATGTTTTATATTCATGACTTATTCAACAGAAGGCAGTTATATGGCAACCTCACATGCGTGAGGTTCATACACATGAATGCTTAACAAAAAAACGGATATGTGAGGTAAAAATAAATTACCCCCAGCTTTGGCGATCCTTCAAAAATTCACTGATATTTGGTGTTTTGGTCGATAAACTAGTAGAAATAGCAAAAATCATCGAAATTGACCAAGGGGAAAGGTCTCATGCATCAAAGGGTTAAGTGCGCTCCTGAAGGTTAGAGCCCTACATTGGGCTTGTATGTAGATTCATTTTTCTTGAAAAATTCTTCTTAGTTTTCATGTTATACAAACACTTCAAGCTGCCAAGCTTTTCAGGACCCAGAAATGACCTGTTCTCCCAGGGAAAATGAGCCTAAGTTCAGAGGTGAATGTTTGGTAATCAGGATTTTTATCAATCTTAAAATAAAATGTGCTCATCCCTTACCCATCAAATAGAAAACATTATTAAAAAATATAAGTGGAATACATTATCAATGATATAGCATTGCTGCTGTGTCACATTAACTTTGTGAGAATATTTTGCCCGTGCCGGGTACACCTCTTCATCTACCTTGAATTTTCTCCTTCTCAAGAAATTTGAGAAAGATAAAATTCTCAAGAAAATTGCCAAAATATCCTTAGGGGTTCATTCAGTTTTTTTAATTCAAGATAATATTAACCCATTTGCAGTTGGCCATAAGTGGTAATTTTATTCAGATTCTTAGGAATGCTAAACACATTTTCTGTCTCAGTTCTTCCATTCCATATATTCATAAAATCACAGGCGGAAAGTCTAAGGGTGAGAAGGTAAAAATTCCTTCCAGCCCATGAGCTCATTTCTGAAATTAGTTTCACCCTGTGGCTGCAGACCTGCACTGATGAACTGAGGCAGAAGGCAAGAACAAAAATAGTGGGAATGACTTTTACTTTTGGAACTGGGATTTCCCACCTCTGCATAGACTTCACTTATTTCATCCTCTGCAGAGTGCACTTATTTCATCAACTGCGTACTCTGCACTTATTTCATCCTCTGCATTCTCTGCACTTATTTCATCCTGTGCATATACTGTACTTATTTTATCCTCTGCATACTCTGCGCTTATTTCATCTCCCCAGCGTACTCTGCACTCATCTCATCCTCTGCATAGACTTAACTTATCTCATCCTCTGTAATGGTTTTTTGCGACAAAATTGCCATCAGGGGATAGGGCTGCTTAGCGCTCATAGGGCATGACGGTACACTCTCTTTTTCTATGGCAATAACAGAAACTATTCAGAGCAAATAATACCTGTAGAAGAAGAGTCAGAGCTGGATTGGACCATGAGAAAGTTAATGGCTTATTTGCAGAGATCAGCAGCCCTGCTGTACAGGTTTGGTATCTTCTGGCCCCCCTCTGACGGGTTTTTTTTCCCAGCATGAGCACCCAAGGGTCGCTGAGGCTGCCTCCTGACCTGATGTCTCTGTGCGATACAACGGCCACTGATGTCACCGTCCGTTACAAGGGCCACTGATGTCACTGGCCCCGTTTACATGGGTCCAAAAATCCTATTTACAATCAGATTGAAAGGTCAATCAGATTCAAAATGTCTCATATAAACACCTTAGCCAATCTGATTCACTCGGATCCGATTGTATTTCGGATCGGATTGTAAGAGGTAGTCTACGCCGATTGATAATCCGCTCCATGCTCCATGTAAACGACTGAGTGGAGCGGATTGTGTTGATAAAGAGGATAGTTCGGTCCGCGCATGCGCTCCTAGTACGTAAGAGGCTCGTAAGTGAAGTGACGTACGCAGAGTGACGTAATGCGCAGGTAAAAAAACACAATACAATCGGATTCAGCTGGGGCCATGTCAACGCGGATTGAACGTGGATCTCTTTACTTAAACTTCATGTATACAGATCAAATCAGATTCACTTATTCCGATCGATTTCAATCAGATTGAGGAAAACTACCCATGTAAACGTGGCCACTGTGTATCACAAAGGCCTCTGATGTCACTGTCGGTTACAAGGGCCACTGATGTGACTGTGCATTACCAGGACCAATGATGTCATTTCGCATTACAAGGGCCTCTGACGTCTCTGTGCATTACATGGACCACTGATGTCTCTGTGCACTACAAGGGCCGCTGATGTCTCTGTGCATTACTAGGGCCACTAATTTCTCTGTCCATTACAAGGGCCACTGATGTCTCTTTGCATTACAAGGTCCACTGATGTCACTGTGCATTATGAGGACCACTGATGTCACTGTGCATTTTGAGGACCACTGATGTCATTTTGCATTACAAGGGCCGCTCATGTCTCTGTGCATTACAAGGGCCGCTGATGTCTCTGTGCATTACAAGGGCCGCTGATGTCTCTGTGCATTACAAGGGCCCCTGATGTCTCTGTGCATTACAAGGGCCGCTGATGTCTCTCTGCATTACAAGGGCCACTGATGTCTCTGTGCATTACAAGGGCCACTGATGTCTCTCTGCATTACAAGGGTCGCTGGGAGGAGGATGAGAAACATATGATTCAGTGAAATACACACTGACATGCTCATGCCCTCACAGACACACACACACACACACACACACACACACATCTACCACATCACGCACAGCATCATATGTTAGCATACTCAGATGCACATGCAGCGAATGGAAGTTCTTGATAAGTCCAAACCAAAGTTCCTCATTACATTGATACTGTGGAGCTCTGAGTTGTCTAGCTCTGATCATTTGTGTGTCTGGATTTAGCAAGTTCAGCGCATCAATTCTACATTAGCCTCTCATGGTCTGGTTACACATTCGCGGTTTACGGCGCGTGTTAACGCTGCGTGAATAGCCGCAAAAAACACTCAGAGAACACACTGTCAAGCACGCAGCAGTGAACTGTCTACATCTTCGCAGATAAAGTGAGTGTACACACTTTGTCCTCCGAGTTGGCATGGAAACTCCTCCTCTAATCTGGTAAAACCTAGTCACTCTTGAAACTGAGAAAACTGAAAACACCTGAAGTCCTTCAGGATAAACTTGCTGTAAAAAAAAAGAAGAAGAAGAAAAGAGAATGGGTGTTCACAGTGACTACTGTAGGTTGTTTATTTAGTGCTTAGTAACCTAGTGGTCTGGGATAGTTTGACAGGAGACTATTAGCTAAGTTAAAAAAATGTGTCAGGCTTGCAGATCATCAAGTGGTGGAGTATCCTGAATATCAATTGGCTCACTGTGGAACACGCTTCACAGGACGCGTCATGTGATACACACAAAAACCCCTTTGGAGGTTTCTGGAATTTCACACGGCAGTGACAGCGCATTCTTTTTTCCCAGTCCCGCAATGTGTAGACCCGATCATTATAAATCAATTACACCAATCAAAGCGTTCTAACGCTGCATTTCACGCGGCCATAACACGCGCCATAATGCGCAAGTGTTTAGCCAGATACTCACACTGGCTGGACATGAGTGCTTGATATTAGTTAATGTGATGTCAACCAGCAGCTTTTCCCAGAAATTACACATCTCAAGATGAACCCAATTACTACCTGGAAACAGCACTCGCTGGGACAGCTTTCGGCCACAGCAGTTGTGAGCAAGCAGAGCCCGTTTTTAGAATCTCTGAGAGCCGCGTTAAAAGTGAATCACTGAATGACACATTCACTTGAGTTGATGTGTTCTCGGAAATAGTGGGCAGGGTTTATGACTGCAACTGACAGCCCTTGTAGACAGGTTTGGAGTGAAGAGGTGAAACCCAAGACACGAAGGTAGTTTGGCGGTTTGGTTGGGCTGGAGGAGTGCTGAGGAGAAACAATAAGGTCCTGTGTCCACAAGCAGCTGTTTTTTCCGCTGGCTGTGTCAATTTTATACAGTTCAGGGTTAACAACTGTGGCAGCTGTGATGGTTTTGTTTCATATCAGTTTTTTTTTTTTTTTAATTTCGGCATGATTGTAAATCATTTCTGATGTGATTCTGCTTTCTGCTGTCATGTTTAAGTTCTGTGCCTGGCTATGCCATGTTGTTTGATTCTGTGCTTAGTGACCACTGCATATGTCTGACTATTCTTAGGATTGTGTTTTGTGTTTTGGTAATTTAGATTTCTTGTTTTATTATTTTTCATGTTCAGATCATTTAGTTTTAAATGCCTTGTTTTCATTTCCATGCTTTGCACTTTGTCTCCCCTGTCTTGTCATGTGTGTATCTTTGCTCACGGTCCCTTGTCTTGCGTGCCACTCATTCGGGTGATTTATTGGTTTCTGGGTTTCAATCTTCTTTCATTACCTCGTGTTCTTCCTTCCTCTCTCTTTTACTGTCTTACTACCCATATGAAAAATATTTATATAAAACTTGAAATGTTAATATTTGTTTTATGAAAAACATATATGCATCTTATAGGAGATACAATATTCATATAAAATGCCTACAAAATCAAACTTACACAATTTTACACCATAGAGGAATCATAGCTGGCACTAAACCCTCATGTAATATCATTATAAGACTTTTGTACTACATGACATATAACGCCAAACCTTGTATGAGAGATATAGGCAGACAAAGAATACATATAAAATCCTTAGCAAAGACATGATGGAAGTTCGTCAACAAGTTAAGGGTTGTTTTTTTCATGATGATACGCCAGGCCAAGGTAATTTCCAAGCTGTGGTCAGTGATGCCATAGCGCATTTTCTGTGGAAAAAGAATTATATATTAATATATATAGCCTATATAGCCTATATATATTAATATATATAGCCTATATAGCCTATACATATATATATATATATATATATATATATATATATATATATATATATATATAAATTTTTATACATTTAGCCTTCGTTTTACCAGAAAAGTTCCAAATTTCTATCCACTAAAATGGCATGCTAAAATTGGATAGTGACACCTCTGATTATTATGCATATATGAACTCATGTATTATCACCACCTGGCCTATGAAAGTTTTTGTTTTGTTCACTCACACAGAGGGGTTTTAAAACCCCTGAGCTAAGTAATTTTGTTTCCTAGATAAGAAAATATTCATGACCAGAATTTGTAGGTTTCTATATTTCAGAAGTAAACACTGATTGGGAGAATTATACATGTTTGCATACTTTATGCTTTACACTTTAAAAGAACACGCCACCGTTTTTCAGTACTGAAATATGTTCGTCCCTGCTTTTATACAAGTTAATGCCGACCTGTCTCGTCATCCTCCATCTAATCTATCTCGCTAATGAAGGGTGTTAGCATGTAGCTTAACACAACGATTTCATTAGGATCCAAGCATGTCTGAAGTTGGAGGCAACCAAGCTCTTCCAACACTATTTAAATATGGTTACCCGAGTTGTTACAAGACCCAGGAACTCTACTTGTGAGTACTTCGATATTAGAGCAGTGGGGAGACAATAAGAGAGAGGGAGACCAATCACTGAGGAAATCCTCCCATAGAAACAAATTGCGGCCATTCTGAACGCAAGTTCTGACTTGTTTTGAAAGTAGTCAATCGCATTGTTGGATGTGGAATTTATTACTGGCGGTTAGCCTTTTGTTTACTATCTCCATCACCAGTGGTAGCCATGCCACGAATGTCCAATGAGCTCATTCACATTTGAATTAAGTATGTACAACCGACCAGTCTGGACTTTTGGATATCTCCCCATTCATTTTGATAGGGCCTGGACTTGTTGTAGCTGCCTGCAGGCGTCACCAATATGGCGGCTGAGTGGAGGAACTTGCCCAAAAGGACTTTGGTAATATTACCAAAGGGTTGTTTGGAAGTTGTGGTATCAATGCTGTTGAAGTACTCCCAAGCAGCCTATAGTTCCGCCATACATTATAGTTGTCCTTTGTATCTGCTTCTTAAAATACCCACGGATGCTCACATAACTGTATTCAAATTGGGGAAACATGGAAGTTGTTGATTGCCTCTCACTTCACCAATGTTTGGATCCTAATTAAATGCTAACACGTCTGCGCCAGTGTGACAGAGCACGCATGAAGGCAAGACATATGCCTCAACCTGTCTAATATCAAGGAAGAACATTTCAATATTGAAAAACTGTGGCGTATTCCTTTAAAATGGTGTCAGTCAAGAAATGAATTGAAATCAGGCATTTCTTAGGGATTTAATTTTCATAAATGACCAGTAGCACATACAAAATTTAGGTTGCAACATCATGAGCAGACAAAAAAACATTCAATTCAATGCATGCATGCAACTGAACATGCACAACACATGTATGGACTTTGACATATTCATATAAGAATAGACATTGAAATATGTAAGAAAATAGAAATGTTTGTACACATACAGAAAACATGTATTGGCTACCAAATATGCATATATGAATATTAATAGAAATATGTAAGTAATCTATAAATGTTTTACACATGTCATACAAAAAGCATATATGGGCTTTGACATATTCATATATGAAAATTGATGTAAACATACAAAAAAACTACATTGTTGTCCATACCTCATATAAAACATTACACTTAACATTAAATGTTTCACAAGCTGACCGTATATGTTGGCTTATATGTAATTTATACAAATCCTTTATGATCTGTATTCCATTCATATATATGAAGTGGGCCACTTTTGTAGCATGCGCCATATATGCCATTTCATTACAGTTTTATACTTATCTTTGTAAGTTTTTTATGAATCTTTTTCATATGGGTAACACATACTAACAGTTTATTGTTTTTTGCTAACTACTAACCACACTAATCTTGTATATTTTCACTAACTTTCTAACATGCACTCGGGATTGTATAGCTGCACATACTAATTGACTAACGATCTCTCAGCAGTCGCTCAATTCTAATCTCCGCCTCCTTGCCTATCCCTAATTATCTCTGCTGCAAGTTTCTGTGGATTTCCACTTATACTTTGTGCTATCCTTTTCTTTTATCTTGGCACTTCAGTACTCCTTAACCGGAGCTGTTGTTTTTTACTTAGGTTTGTCTTGTGATTCCTGTCTGCGTTTTGGCTACAGCCAAATTCATGTAATTAGTTTTATACTCATGTGTCTCTCCCTGATCATTGTTAACCATTGATTGCACCTGTTCTCTCTGGTCATGTGTTTACCCCGGATGTGTATATAAGATGTCTGTTTGGTTCACTCTCTTGTCAGATTGTTCTCCCTAGTTTTCTCGTGCCACGTTTCTCGCCTTGATTTCTCAGTGTTTATCTTTCTGACTGGATTGCCCGACATTTGATTTTTGCCTCTGTGTTTTTGGATTACTGTTGCATCTGTGTGTTTTGACCATTTTTCTGCCCGACTACGAGATCTGTTTGCTGCCCTGGTAACGATTCGGATTACGTCCTGTGGATTCTGGCTTGTGTGTCTGAAAGTACAATTCCTGTGTACCAGACCCATTTCTGTCTGACTACGATTACTGTGATTGCTGCCCTGGTTTTTGATACTATTTTGGCCCAACTGGATTTCGACTTTTGTTTTTCGCCCTGCGGGGGTCACCCCCCTTTACCAATAAAACAAGCTCTACTGAATTTCCTGGTTCTCGCATCTGGTTCCTGATGGCATCACAACAATTTCATGACTATTTCAACACGACACAACATGTATCATGACCTAAAGGGTCGCGGGGGAAGTGAAATTGCTTATCAGAGTCCCGCCCCCAGCTTCCAGAAAAAAGTTTGGTAATGGTTAAAATATCATAAGGATTATAAATCACAGCAGAGTTAATGTCCATGTATGCTACGTTTTAACGTCAAAGTAAGATCAAGAAATTTATGAATATCATAAGAATTATAATTGCAGATTAAGTGAGTGTTCATATAACTTGGATTCAAATGCCACTCTTGATCCAAAGCGACATTATCCCAAAACCCCATTCTTGATCATTTGATTTGTTCCAGCTAATGTGGAGAAGATAGGAGGACGCAATGATACCGGATCTATGCTTGGATCTCTTGATCAGTCCTCATTTTCATCACCTGGGTTCACCCTTCCCTTATCGGATGTAATGACTTCTCGCAGTTTGTCCAGTCCATCGTTGCCTCAACGTCAAGCCCAATTTTATTGAGCTTTCTGACAAAGGTGGCCATGCCATTCCAGATTTTCTTTATCCTTTGGTCAATCAAATGCAGTCCAAACCCCAATGATAGCAGACCCACTATCATGAATCCAGTTATATAGACATCCTCTACATCCTCGATGTCGAGGACTGTCAAACACAGCGAACGCCACTTTCCCCATGAATCCATGACGTAACCGGCCGGGAAAGTCCCATCCGGGCATGTTGGTTCTCCAGAACCTGCCCGCCTCCCGGAAATAATTTTGTCGATTGCATTTAACGACCAGCTTATAAGATCCATTTTGGTTCAGCTGTCTGTAATGTGCTGAGAGTTGCCTTTCGGGCAGTTAGTCTGAAGCGTCCAGTGACAGGATACAAATTAACAAGATTGAACATGTTTATAGTTACTCAGATATGCACATTTCAACAAATATTTGAAGACCTTTAGCTCTCCAGCCATCCTTAAATTATCATCAAGTACATTCCATGCCCTGACTCCAGCCACAGATAGTGAATGCTCCCTACGTGTCGTTCTGACCTTGCTTGATTGTAATAACATCCTACTTCTGGTGTGCTGCATGCAGTCACGCTGAAGAAATAGGTTTTGTACATTTTTGGGCAAGCAATTTTTATATCCCAAGTAGACAAGTTGCAAGGAGTTGAATTTTACTATATCCTGTAATTTAAGAAGCTTTGCCTTAATAAACAAATCATTTGTATGAGTTCCATACGGTACGCAGTAAATAATTCTAAGGGCCTTTTTTTGAAGTTTAAATAAAGGTTCTATTGTATTTTTGTAAGTGTGACCCCATACTTCAGCGCAGTAATGTAGATGGGGTGCTATGAGGGCAGAATAGATTATATTAAGAGACTTGAGATTTAATAATTTCTGCGGTTTCCAAAGATTACATACACTTTTAGCTAACTTTCTTTGAACTAAATTTACATGCGGTTTCCAGCTTAAGAGATTATCTATCATAACACACAAACTTTATATACGTTTACTCTTTCAATGCTGATACCATTTACTTTTAAGTCTATGTCGTCGTGTAGAACTTTTTTCCCAAATATCATAAATTTAGTCTTTGTAAGATTTAATGATAGTTTGTTTACATTAAACCACGTGTGAAGTTTAGACATTTCATTATTAGCCAATTTGACTAATTGGTTGAGATCAGCACCAGAGCAAAAAATAGTCGTGTCGTCAGCAAATAAAATTAATCTTAGGATATCGGATACCTTAACAATGTCATTTATGTAGATTATGAACAGCTTAGGACCTATGACCGAGCCCTGAGGAATTCCACAGGTAATGTCCAGGCAATTTGATTTATTATTGCCCATCTGTACAAATTGCGTTCTATTTGTTAAATAATTTTTTATCCATTTTAATGCGGTCCTTCTTATTCCATATGTTTTTCAATCAATATATAGTGATTTATAGTGTCAAATGCCTTCTTCAGGTCAATAAATATACCTATAGAATATAGCTTTGAATCTAGTGAATCTTTAATCGTCTCAATAAGTACTGTTAGGGCTAGTGCTGTCGAATGCTTTTTCCTGAAACCATACTGACTGTCACATAGAAATTTGTGTTTATCAATGTAATTGTCCTATCTGTCATTGAAGAGTTTTTCTAAGATTTTTGAACATTGAGGTAAAATCGAGACAGGTCGATAGTTTGAGAAATCATATTCATATAGTTAGGTACAGTTTAGGCTTGCTTACTGCTCTCTACTTACGGTCTTCAGGTTTTTGTACAAGTTAGTTTGTATTAGTGTTTACTACACTGTAGAGCGCAACAGCTGTAGCTAAGTGCGCTGTTATCGCATAGGTTCCCGTTTATTTTAACTGGGGTAGCTACGTTTCCCAAAGCGTCATTGTGAGCTACGTTAGCAACTTACCTTCACAGTTCAAACCATTGGCTGTATACGGTTCCAGTTGTGCTTCTGGGAAATGAATTAGGTTCAGTTGCTTGGACAATTCGCAATTTCTTTTCACGATATTTGCAAACCTTTCCACGGTAACGTAAGGTCAAACTACAGAGACTTGCATTTGCAACAATAGATTGCGGAAGTACTCAGAAGACAGTTTTTGTAACTTCGTGACAAAAAGCGGAGGAGAGAAGTGCTCTGAGAATGAGGTCATGGGCGCTTCCAGCTCAAAAAGAAAAAAAATGCTGCCTATGGAAACAGGCCCTAAGAGGTAGTCTTTTAGGAACTATGGCTCTGTCTCATTTGCACAGAGGCTACCTATCACTTTGGTGCGTAGTTAGGACCCCTCCTCAATAGGAACCATTTGTTCAAAAGTTTACATGAAATGAACCAGACAGTGTCATATGAGCACGACTTGCGTTGCAGCACAGTGTTAGCGGTTTCCATGGGAAACATTAACGATAGTTTTCTGTCAGTCTAGTTAGTGGAGCTTAACCTCTTAAGCCCCAGCCTCTTTTTTAGGTTTCTGTTTGAAAATGACATACCCAAAATGAATAGAGTATATCTCTGTTTGTGTAGCATGAAGTATCAGAGAGGGAGACATGGAAATGTGGAGAGAGGGTTGATTTTCTGACGCTACTCGGACTTTGATATTTGAACATTAATATGCTTGACGTTTGAGTTGTGCTTGGTGTATGTAAAAATGACTTATATGTGCTTGTAGCAGAGGCTCTCCTGTTTCATTTGATGTGTAATATGACTATATTGCTACTTAATTAGCGCGGCGTTGTAGGTATTTTGCTGCGGTGAGTCTCAGGAGTTTAAGAGATTAAGTGCTGCAAAACATTGACGCAAGTCTACATGTCAAAATTCTTTCCCACGAAAGCGCCGATATTCAACATGAACAATTAACAATTTCAATTTCTCACCTAAAAATTATTGGAAGAGAATTTTATGATGAAATGATATGCGAAATTCGTCCAATATCAACTGTTGTCATCCTACAAGCTGGGGATCTATATGGTGAATCCCCAGCTTGTTGAAAGGCATTTTGGGATTTCCTTCACCGTGAAGGAACCAGTTGACGTTTCCTTAAAATTTCACTGAATGGAGATCCGTGATTAGGATGGTTCCTCTGCTTCCTACTCAAGTGAGGAAATCCTAAACAGCCATATTTCCTAAACAAGCTGCCTGCCATGTAAGTTTCCGAGCCAATGAGACAAAGCCTATTCGCTGGCGAAGTCGTGACGTCACTCCGAGGTCAACGTGCCGCAGCCATGCCAGCTGGTTCACGCTGATCGAACCAAACAATTTGCAGTGTTTATCCCCATGGCCCTTGTGTCTGTGTATGGAATTATTCTTAATTTTCAGTGATTTTAAACCCAAACTATGCTCATTATGAAAGAACAGAAAGCATTTCTCAAAATATTTTGATCGTCAAATATTGGGTATTTAGTGCCGTATGTTAAGTATAGGAGTGAATATGCTGTGAGCGTGAATCACTGTCAAGGAGGTGATTGATCCCAGCAGTAGTGACGTTACACTATTTCAGTGAATATTCATCATTTACTCCCACTTTCTGTTTGGCAAAGCTCAGAGGAGACCCTCTGCCACTGCTCCCCCATGTCTTTAGCCTCAGTTTGAAAATTAAAGTGATCGTGGGCTGTAATCCAATTGAAACTCTTCCCTCCCTCCCTTACTCCCTCGTCACCTTGGTGTTTGCTCTAGGGAGCAGTGGTGGGTGATATTAGGGAAACCCATACGTATCGCGGAACTAATATCAGCATCTGCCAAGCTCTGACAGGAGGAGTCGCCAGCTGCCTTAAGTGCTCTCCTGGCGAAACGGCTCGGTGGCTCTGTGTGTATTCACAGCCCCCCCCAGCGCAATTCAATTACGTCTGTTTGTTTAATCAAAGCAGGGTGAAGTGCAGGCAAACTAGGAGAGGAGGCGAAGAACATTCCGGAAGGCTGAAGAGATTCTGTTCTTCACACTGTCAAAAATGGCTGCCCTTTTTGTTATTGCAGTTGTCAAGTGCAACTCCAAATTGTAATTTTCTCAACAAAATGGAGGAATTGAAGAGGACATGATTTTTCTTGACTACTTAAGACACATTTGACAATGCATGAGCTGCCAGTCTTGGTGATAGAAAAGGGACTGAAATTTGATTTTTATCAAACTGGTTAGTCAAACTTAGACCAAAAACGTGGGTTTATACACTCGGTGGGTGATTTTGCAAGACAGAGTCACGGAGAGAAATGTTAAAATGCCCTGATTAGTGTGATTGTCCCATCTCTTCATCACACTGAAGAAAACAGTTTAAAATGCCTTGGGTGTGTTCTTTTGTCAATTAAAAGCAAAAAGATATCTTTTGCTAGCTGTATTATTAAATATATAGTTGAAAATGAGAAATAATGAATAATCCAACTGCAGGTTCAACCCATGTGAGAGAGGTCATGTTTAATTAAAACGGCCTTATTTCTGAATTTCCTGCGTGACAGCCGAAACGCTGACAATGAAACAATAATTGACAATAATCAATTAATAATAATTAATAATATTATTTTAAATAATATAAATAATAATTTGATGTAGGGAAGAAAAATGTCCACATCTCGTTGGAAATATAAGTTGCCTATGGAGGCAACCTTCATCCTGGTTGTTTTTTTTTTTTTAGAGAATTTGCTCTAAGCTGAGTATTATAAAGCACAGGGCTTAATTTGTGTCTGTGAAAATAACTCACTGTGAAGCTGCTTTCACACCAGACGCGAAACAAATTTTTCGCATGACAGATAACATTCAAAGTCAATGCAAAGACGCGAATGCAGGCGAATGTATCAGCGTCTTTGCATTGACTTTTAATGTAATCTGTCGTGCTAAAAATTTGTTTCACGTCCAGTGGGAAAGCCGCTTATATGAACTGTTTTTGGGAGCTTAGTTTTAGCTAGCGAGCCGTGCAGCCGTGATTTGCACGGCTAATTCTTGAAAAACACAGCCAAAAAAAATGGTGCACGGCCTCACCAAAGCCTTGCTAAATATCTATTATAAAATGGGTGCTTCCCATCCTTAAATGTGATTGGCTGAGCCGCGTTCCATGCCGGTATAAAATTACTGTAACCCACTGTGGCAGGCTGCAGCAAAAAATATCCTTGCACGCAACAAACTTGTCTGCACTCAACTGACTCGTTAGGTTACATTTGTTTCAAGACTTCTAGCTCGCTATTTCAGTGTCAGCGATGTTTAGCCTTTTAACCCGATAACCAGTTGGCTATCTACCTAGCTAGCTATTGCATTACAGAGTTTGATATCACTTTTGCGTTGCAAGCTATATTGCTAACATAGCCTATTTGTGATAAATTGTGGACTTTTTCTTGTGTTTTTATTTTATGCGCCATGTGCAGGGTAACCACATCCATTGTAGTGAACGCTAGCTAGTTGACAAGCTGTCTAGCAACTAATCCACAATTCAACATATTTTCCTGGACACCGGCAGATGTGGAGGACAAAAAAGAAACGTTCCCTACTCTCGCTGCTGGTTGTAATGATTTGGCCGATCGGCGCAAGTTGAGAACAAGGAAACTCGAATACCGAGACAAACAAAATTATTTCATAGGATCTTCGGGAGACCGAAAGGAGACATTCAAAATAGGCTGCTTTCATAGTATATCAACATTAGCGAGCCCAAATAGCCTGATGTGACATGATAATGGCGCTAGATGAAAAAGCGATTTTAGCGTCTGTGTTGCTGGCCAACCATTCTGTCGACTCTATTTTGCCCGGTGGAAGAAGTTCTCAATTTTATTGTTGGATTATTACCAATAAATTGTCGATTTTTTTTCTTGTGTGTTTATTTAATGGGCTAGTTATATGTAGGGTAACCGTTTTATAAAAGGAATAAGCCCCTTGAAGCAGTGGGTTACAGTGATTTTAGAACAGCGAAGGGGCACTAAGGCACTCCGCGAACGCTCTTCCGCGGTTATAAAATCACTAAAACCCGCTGCTTCTCGGGACTTATTCCTTTTTTTAATAATTTGTCTCTCACCTTGTCAGTTGCTAATTTTGGCTAAATCCATCTTTTTTTTCGCCAAAGCTAGAAAAGGTGTAGAATGCATTGACAACAATCGAAAATATAACAATATATCAATGTAATGAAGAAAAAACTAAGGCAATGTCTTGCGCTGAAATTTTATATTTTGTCTTCAGTATGCACTAGAATACACCATTTAGGCCCTGTTTTTAAAAAATTTTCCCGCCGGCCCATTTTCAGTTAACACAAAATTATCAGCACACTCAAAACATTTTTTTGCACTCCCAAAATTTCTATTTCTACCTAAAACTAAAGGAGAGAGATTAGGTTATGGTCTTATCCCCTCATGTTTGATTTCCCTGACAGTACATCTCGACTTTAGTCCTCTCATGCCACATTCTTGTAAAATTATCATCTATATATCAGCTTTGGTATCTAGTAACTTTTAGACTCTTACAGTAAGCTTGTGTACAAAAATGTTGAAAATATATTATTTAAAAAGTCCTTGAATTAAAATTGAGAATCTGTGTTATTCATGGTGTAACTGCATGTGAAATTATTTTACATACACATTTCACTTTAGCGTCAGGGTATTTCCCCAGCAATAATCATGCTTACTGTACACATTTAAATGGAGTTGAATGAACACTGCATTTTATAGTGGGTAAATGCAGAGAAATTTAAAATGGCTGCTGCATTCCTCTTTTGGCATCAATGCCTGATGGGAATTGAGATGTCGCTTTGCACTTCCAGCTCTTTCAAACCTGTCCTCTCCAAGGATGTTTTATATTTCACTGGATATACAATTGGAAAATGGCCGCCCATTCATTTCAATGGAAATTGCTCAGTGGCGCAGCGTGCCGACATGGAGGCCAAGCTTCCGGAGCCACGCGGACATGCGCTGTGTGATTTTTGCTCACACATGCGTAGTGTGGGGCTTATGAACGCGCTGGTATCCGAGGTATCCATGACAACGGCTCGGGCTCGTGGAACTCCGACCTAGGGTGCGTGTTCACGATCACTTTTCACCGGAAATGGAAGTCTGACCACTGCAGACTGCACCTTGATGTACGGAACACAAAGCATAGCCGCCGATAAAGGTTTAATTATGGTTTGAGACTCTATTTTAAAACACAAATGCAATAACAAATGTTAAAAACGACTTTGACAGGGAAGTAATACTATTGATTTCAACTCAAAAATCTCGGCCAAATAGTTGACTTGCTGTTGCGTAACTTTAATATGACATTGCTCAGGGGTGCGCTTCCCGAAGTCACAGATGCTAACTTCCATAGTTAGAACCACTTACTGAATGGACGTATAAATTTCTGCAACTATGCTATTGGGAAAAACGCCACAGGCTCGTATTCTCTTTAGCTCAACGTCGAATAACCACATTATCGGAGTCAGATAATTCTTACTTGTCTGCGTGCGAATTCCATTATCTTTTTCCGGATTAAAGACAATAAACCGAACACACAACACAACGAACTTCACCTACCTTATAAACTGATATGTTTTAAAGTCAGGAGCTTTAAACTTTTGTCAATTCTGGTAAGCTAATTTACTTTTAGCTTACGTAACTTATAACCATTCCGTGGAGTATAATGGGTCTACCGTGACATGTCACGAACGTTGTACAGCGTTATTTTCCCCTTAAAGCTCCTTTTTTCTGTCCTTCCCCAGATATCTGAGCCTCTTGGAGTGCACTGAACAGTTCATCCATGAATTTCTGCATGTCAGCGAACCAGAGGCCGTGCCTTTCTATCCATCCCCAAAGCCCTTTCCAATAAAGTCTTTCTCGGTTATAATTTTAATACCGTTTCTACGTTTCATTTCTAAGTGCGAGTTAACATCGATTGTATTTGTGGTAGATTTTATGATAATGGCCGGCTCTGCGAAAGTTAAGCATTAAACCCCTTTTGATTTTGAGTACTTGAGTTCATCTTCAAACGTTACGCAGAGCTGGCAAAAAAAATCAAAAACTGACAAAACACAAATAAATCTATTTGAAAACATTTTTAATATATATATGTAAATAATGCCTTGGGGGTGACAAATATGACAGGTGGTGGGGGTGAGCAGATGGATGATGACAGCTACATCCGACATGGGGTACAGAATGTGCATATACGCTACCAACTGTTGCATTCTTTTAGATCTCGTATTTATTTTCGTTCAGATGAAAATCAGCCACACCTTCGAATCTACCTGCATCACTCCGGTTGATATCAGATGCTGCTCACGAACATTAGATGTTCGGATTCATTATACTCTGACGTTTCCACCTCCCCAAAACTTCGATCTAATAAAGGCTGTACCGCAAAAAATGTGTATGCATGTTCAGTGCTTTCATGGATATTCGGATCATGCACAAAAAATGAACATTTTAGATGTCATCTGTCAAGTTGCTGAAAAGTTTCGTCGTCGAGTATGAAAGTCAGTAATTAATTTTAGACAGAAGAATGGTTAATAAATGGTTTGCTAAGCAGTGTTCGAACTGAATTTATCTATTGCAATAAATGCACTCATATGGACATTACTTTAGATGCTACACAGCTGACAGTTGATGACTGCGGTCAAGATATCACCAGTTCGCAAATCAAAATACAGACATGTGAATTGGTGTTATTCAAAGTAATGGAAATATACAACTCATTACAATGATAACCATGAACAATGAAAAGGTGAGGTGAGTGTTAGCTGCGTATACATGCTTCTAGGATATCACAATAGCGGCCTTAGCTTACTGTACATTTTGTGGCACTACATAATGGAGTGTGGCGATCGAGTATATTACGGCCATTCATCAATTAAAATAAAATGGATAAAATATTTGCACCGTAACGCCGGCTCGCTTGATTGACTTGGCCACATAAAGAATGTTCATCACAGACGGACGGCAAGGAATGCGCGTTGTTCCACCCACTTGGTTCGGATCATGAACAAAAATAGTTCATTTTGGATCTCACAAGACAAGTTGCCGAAAAGTTTCGTCATCATGTATGAAGGTCGGTAAGTAATTTAACAACGAAGAATGGTTAGGCTGATAAATGGATCGCTAAGCAGTGTTCGAAATTAATTTATATACTGCTATAAACGCACATTACGTTGCGGTAGATGCAACTCTGCTGACACGTTAAGCATAACGCATCAGAATAGAGTGATGCGAATTGGTGCTATTCAAAGTACTGGCAATACACAATGCAATTCATGGATTTAACCATTTCATTTTAATTTGAATAAGTAAGGTGAGTGTTGCCTGCGTCATGGTTCTAGGATGTCACACCAGCGGCCTTAGCTTACTGTACATTTTCTCGCGCCGCATGAAGTGCAGCAATCAAGGTGCTAAGTAACATATTATAACGTATTACGGCCATTCAGCAATTAAAATGGCAAAAATTTACTGAGCAACAAAAGAAACGCAAGTGAGCCAACTTAGTTAGTTAATGTGCTCTTATGGTTACCCAGATTGCAAGCACCTCCGCTCCGGATCTGCCCTGGCTCCAGAGTCAAGGCAAATCCGGAGCGGAGGAGCTTGCTATCTGGGTACTCATAATTATCGCAAAACAAAGAAAAGGTTGATAAAACGAGTATAAATGCGCCCACGCTAGTAATAAATTTGATTTAAAATAATAACGCGCAAACTTATTTTCCGGTTTGCCTTTATTTAACTTGCGTTTTTTTTGTCGCTCAATACATATGCTCCGTGGCTGGCCAGCTCACTTCACCGATTTGGCTTCGTTTGTAATGTTAAACAGACAGACGGCAAGGAAAGCCCATTGCTCCACCCACTCACATCCGCTGCAGTGCTAAATTCGGAGGAGCGGGAACGCGCTTACATATGAGGACCCGTTGGTGTTCGCATAGCCTGAATATAAATAAAAGATTTTGTCTTTGCCGAGAAACGAGGGATTAATGATTTAAAATAGAAAAATAAACCGTTTCGGTATCGATAATTTGTGGCTGTCAAAAAAAATTATTCACGGATTTCTCAGCGTGTCTTTTTCAATTATTCCCTATGGAGAAATTTCTTTTTGGCCCCCATGGCATCACGTGACCTGCAATATCACATTCGCCGCTAGGACCATGGAGGCGTGTGTGGTCGACCAGAGTTGTGCGTCCAGATCTCCTTATAGGTCCATGGTCCTCTCCCAGTCAGCGCAGCCCAGTAACCTGGATGTGACCTTTCGTTTTAATCAAACTGCAGTGCATTCTGGGTCAGCTGCTAAACTTCACCAGCACTTGGCAGAGCACTTCTCCTTCACTTCCACCTTAAAACTTAATCAGAGCCAAACATGTACTGCCTGTTCACTGGCTGTCAGTACTGCCTGTCCTGATTTAGAACAGAAAATAAAATTTTAAACCAATTCCCTGGCATTTACATATAGCGATTGAACCTGTTGACATGTACACTGGATGTAGCCTGATGTAATACATTATTCAGAACATAATAAACGGAGCAGCATTTACAGAAGAGGCTCCACAGCAAACAAATAAGCCGATACTGGTCGCGGCTTGGCCAAAAAAAGGCGACTTAAATATATAAATTCTGACATAGGACTCTGTGGAAAATAAGCCTGCTGATATGAAATTGTGTGCCATGGTTAAAAAAGAGGTGGGAGAGGCTGAAAGGATGTCACATTGCAAAGATGACAAATGTAATCCTTTTTCTGTGTTCCTGTGAAAGAGGGGAGATGGGAGAGGGTAAGTGCTTTAAAATGGGGAATAGATATTGCTGGGGGATATATATTCATATAACAATAAAGTTATTGCAGACAGCCAGGCGCAGTTCATTTTTTATTTGCTGAGAACTCCGCCGGAAAAAGGGTTTTCAATGAGCCCAAGCCTGCATGCATTTGGAATTTGGAAATTAAATTTGGTCCTTTAAACGGTATTAAGATAAGGTATTAAGCAGAACTAAACATGGCACATATCCATGGACATTGCATAAATGGAGATTACAAAACCGCTAAAAATAATATATATGTGATCTCTCGAAAAAAAAAACTATCGCTAACAGTATTCAGTACAAAGAAAAATTAGTTTCAGAATGTGTTGTGAGGATCAAGTCTGATACCAGGCACGGCGATATCATAGGTGTGCACTTGGTTTTTGCAGAGAGTGACAACTCATAGCAAAATCTGAAATTATTGTTGGTTTGCTTCATCAGCCTCCATTCACAACATACATTAATGTCCAGATTTCTGCAAATATTTTTGTCTCAACCCTGGTGTGAATCCCCTCTCTGTCTCCTCCCATTCAGCAACTTGTGTGTCTAAAGTAATGTCTCCTTTGATTGGTTGGCTTCCTGCCTGCTCTCATATCCCCAGCTTCATCTTGTTTTATAGTTACCACACCGCTTGTGTGTGTGTGATGTATTAACGGCCCCTCCTTTGAATTGCAAGTAGCTGGATTGTAATTTCCTATTAGCGCTTAGAACCAGTCAGTACCTGCTAGTAACACTCTTCCCCCTTAGAAAGTAAACGTAACCTTTAATGGGAGTAATTTTATGAAATTTGTTTTGTGAAAGGGAACAAGCGCCTAAACCTTACTCTTGGTCTCCATTATTGGGATCTTGTTCCTGTTAATCCTTTTCAGTCTGATCCTCTGTCCAGTTTATTAAGGACAAGCTTCCAATCCTTCTATGGTCGTCAGGAATGGTACAGCGTTCCCTCTAAGCTCCTCCACTACAGACAGTTCAGCTCTGGCGAACATACATTTTCTAAACTGCCGTTTCCCGGTTGGGAGCATTTCCCAGCAGGCTTTGGGAGAGAGGCGATGATGCAATCTGGACAGGTTATCAGACTATCTCTGCTCCCACTCACTCTTCATTCTCATATATATGGGCAGTTTAAAATCTCCAGTCAGCCTGCTGAATATCTGCAGAGCCAGAGTACCCAGCAGAATCTTTCCTGCTCTGAAGTACCCTTTTGCCCAGGGACAATACTGCAGTTTCCTGCCCCATCTGATCACCCTTGCTGGTTTTCTAGCTTTAGTTTGGTTTCCATTTTTCAGTGTGAAGAACAATTGATTTTTTTTATCTGATACGCTGTGGGCGAGCCCAAAATTAAAGGTCTGCACAAAAGGGCAGTTTACTGGGCTACTCAAACGGTAAACATTCTCTCTGACACAAGGGGAAAACTGTCAGAAAGCAACACATTGGAGCCAATCGCAGGATCTGAGAGGAAAGCTTGATGGCTGTATTGATTTATAATAATAATACAAGCGGCCAAATAAAAGGGAGCAGGCAGAGAATACTCGAAACGACCCAGAGTGAGGCTGTGGCGGACAGCAGCAAGTGGAGCAGGCGAAACGTAGTTTAGGCAAAGTCAGTGGTCAGATGCCAGGGTGCCTTTCCTGAGAGAGCAGATGAGATGTGGCTGGGGAAACACTGGGATGAAAAAACACTGGGAGAACAGTGACACGGAGACTGGAGAAAGCAGGGAACTGGAAAAAGACTGGGAGAAGAAAGAAGAGGGACTGGAAATGGGATAAAAAAATTAACTGGATGCCAGAAAGATAACACTGCGGGACTTATGGTTAGCAGTCTAGCACGGGGAAGACGAAAACCAGGAACTTCAATACACACAGATAACAACTCAAGTTTTGGGGAGAAGCACAATGGGAGGGGTGAACTCTGGAGACAATAATTGAATAATAAGAAACAATTAACAAAATGAAACTGAAACTGACTGAGAGGGCTTGATTATAGGGACACATTGATTACTGAACTTTCAGAATGTGAAAGAAAACTATCAGGTCTGTACAACTGTCATGATTACGTAGGGTAAACAAACACTAAGATCCCTTGGGTGCAGGGTGTAATGTGGTGCTGGAAGGAAGCTTAGCCACGGAGGCTAGTAGCGTAGCTCCCGCATGAAATAAAGTTACAAAGCAGGAGGTGAAGTGGAGGGATTTCCACACCGAACATTTATTCACAGAGAAGGACCATACAAAGCCAGGCCTCACGGCATATTCTATAACACTCACAGACCATAAAATGCTTGTGGCTCGTTGTCTTCTCTGCCGTCCACATTACTGAAGTTGAGGAATTCATAGCTTTCAGTCACGTGACTCACCGGGAGCCCTGGAGGGCAAAACAACGTTCAAAAATGACAGCGCGAAATGCAACCTCTGCGGACAAAAAACAAAATACTCATTTATTTCACCTGTCAGCGGCCGAGAAGGAGAGATACTGAAACAAGCTAGAAGTGTTGGGCTCTTGTGACCCATATACAGCACCGGATTCGTTATTTGAGCAATTACACACCGCCAGGTCCTTGCCGAAATTGGAATTTGGGGATGTTTACATTAATTTGGTTGAGAACCCGTCACCTTACACCGCTGCCAGAATGAAGGCATATAAAAGCACGGACAGTTACCGTTATTTTATGTCTGGATGGGTAAATAATGCTGCTGTTTGGGAGGTGAAGGACAAGTCCTTCATTCTACGAGCAAAGGTGAGTACTAATTTAGCTAAAACATTAGCCATCCAATTCATTGTCATTTTCGAAACGATCACGAGTCAGTTTTAGGGACACTGTAGTCAGTCAGTGCGTAGCGATTATTTTGTCACGTTATGCCATAACAGTCAATATAAGATAAATTTGATCAAACATTATTTTCTGATGGCAGGTAAACCATTCCTACAGCTTAAATGACCCCCCACTAACAGCTTGGGTTGCTGTGGAGAAGGAGGGATTGGTGCGTTTTGGTCACTGCACCTGTATGGCAGGTCTAGGAGAGGTGTGTTCACACGTAGGAGCCATTCTGTATGCCCTGCTTGCAGCTTGATAGCGCTGATCCAAAGTTTTCTCCACTCAGAGTTGTCTTTTTCAGACGGAATGCGATAGAAACACAATCCCGGTTTTCTTCCCCGACGGTTCGAACATCCGACCGCACAACAGCTGTCCGGCATTGTGATGTAGTGCGCCTTTTCTTGAGTGTCCTATAGCGGTTCTAGGCTGTGGGTTGCAGGCAAGCGTAATGTTTTGCCCTCCAAGGGGGCGTTACTTAGGGAACGTGACGTCACATGAAAGCTATGAATAGAAAAAGACAAATGCAAACAGTGATACGTGCAGTACTAAGTGCTGAAAACAAAGGGAGGCACCACCCTGTGGCGTAAACTGGTAATGCTCTATGTAATACTCTGGCTGTTACAAGGGGGAAAATGATTAAGACTGTGGAGTCTCTACTTTTTGCTGTATGACCTCAAAAATTTTTGAGACCTCAGGACCGTGCAGGTTTCTGAGTGTAGTTTCCTGCTGCACAGAAAGAAGTGCTTTGATTAAACAGATGAATACAACTTCAAATTGAACAAATTTACAATTTTATTTATTTAGGTCTGTGAATGTTTCCTGAATCCGTCTTTGGTTCTGCTCTTTCTACTGGGCAAAAAATTATTCAAATATTCAATATTCAAATAAAAAAATTATTCAAAGTTTGACAATGCTTGTTCTCAAGGGCTTGCATTATAGATCCATGAAATCAGCTAATTGAAGACCCCAGTGATCAATGTACTTCAGTTACAAAACATCCATTTTGAGAAAACTGTCTTTGGTAACTATAAAAGGCATTTTCCCATCCTGACCTTATGGTGTGTGAAAATGTGACTGAAGTACTTTTAGCACTGGGCTCTTCAATCGTTTCTTAACCCCTAAAGCCCTAGGCCCCGGTACTGGGGGCCGGTTGTTACGCATAATAAATACAGCATGTTTCCAAATCGCAACATTGTCATGCGGCATATCCACATTTCGCAAAGAAACTGGGCCAAAAGCTCATGTAGACCATTTTCACTTCAACTGAACACAATTCAAGCAGCAAGCAAATGAAAAAGCATGTAGCAAAACATAGGATAAAATCATATCAGCGCTGAATCGCCAGAATTTCTCCTGAAATTGTGCTATGCATAAAAACGATACATCAAATGAAAGAGGAAAGTGCACAGAAGCCAACGATATGAGCCCTGTCATGTTAAACTGACGCCACACTCAAAGAACAGCAGGCATACACTTTATAGTCTAAAGAGATGAGCAAAAAAAATTCTTACCTTTGATATTTCGTAATAAAAAACTGCTCAAGGGTAAATCTGGGCTTGCTATTGATAGCCCAAAGTGTTTCAACGTGTTTGTGTTACAACAAAACTAGATCTGCCAGTATCTTAGCATGTTCTCTCCCAGGGCGTTCAAAGATCTCAGCTCCTGAGCATTCAGCTTGCTTGCAATGTTTTTTCCTCTCTGCGATCGGCTTGTGATGCTGTCTGCAAGACTATGCCCACAGCCATTTGATTCTATGGGTCCTGATGTTTCATGGGCGTTGGAACCGGCCCAGCAGACCCGGTGATCGCCGGACCAATATTTTCTCGAATACGCCCCTCCCTCTCCCCTCTCTCCCGCATGTCATGTCAACTTAGATCGTCTTGCCAATCCCAGCTGCTTATCAACTATCTGATTAATGCACTGCCGTGAGACCAGTGTCATTAGCGTTTGTCAGCGATACTGCATACTCTCATAAATTATGATCCAGTGCAAAAAAACATTCTTATTCATTATTTTTTATTAATTTACGCATTATTTTAGCATTACAGGGCTTTTGTTGGTGACCTCACATGCTTGTTTAATGCATACAAAATTGCTAAACTGCCATCCACACTCTGCAACAGACAATCACAGTGTGCAATGTTATTTTAGTTCAAATGTAATGAATTATTTGCCAGACCTAAGCAGCGCAAACTATCATAATCCCCATATTTGCATTTAACTGCTTGATCTGGATGCACTTCGTTGGATGAATTTTTTTCAATTTTTTTTTAATTTCAATGAATTTTTTTTATAACAAATCTTCCACCAAACGCCGACTAGCTTCTGTGATTGGCATATGCTGCTCAGATCTTTTCAAATTGCTGTCAATCATGAGTGCACAAAAAACCGAATGCTTTGGAGGCTTTTAGAAGGACCACAGGTCCGAAAGAAATTATTTTTTTACGCGATCCCTTGCCTGGTGGAGGGGTCGAGTGAGATGGGGCTTGTGTGCGGAAGCAGTGTATTAGGCTATAAGAAAGCGCATAAGAAAGTGCGTATAAGAAAGCTCATGAAATCCTGTCTCTTTTCGTTAACTAGGTGAAAAAACATTTTTGCTATCATGTTTTAAACAGTTTGTAGTGTTTGTGGGCATCCACCTTCCGAGTTCAGTTCAGTTATCATCAGGTGCACGCCCTGGTTTGTTCCCCCACATTCCCGGTAAGATTTCAGTCAACACAATATTAATGCAGCCTGTGTTCTGCTTGTGTCTTTACTTCGTATTTCTAGAGTGAGGGGTTAGTTACCAGCGTGCGTATCGCATGTCCAAATAAGATATCTGAATTAGCCTATGACGGGACTTACCCCTTCTTGGTAATGTTGTGTCAGAGTTTTATTATTTTTTTCTTAGACAGGCAGCCTAAATGCATTACATGGAATGGAATAAATAAGGTAAATCAGATAAATCAGTAAATGCAAAAAAGCAAGGGACAAAAAGAACATAAGGGAACTGACAGTCAGTGTCAATGGGTGAATAATCCTGACACCAATACTCTGGAGGTCAACTTTGTTTATAAATCTCAATTTATAAGGTATTCCATAAGCCTCCATTTCATTGCTTGAACACTGTCTCAAAGGTTTATATCAAGTTCATGCATGAAATGCTTCAAACTGCTAATGCTGGAAAGTGCATACTGTCGACCGCAGACTGAACTAATCTGCTGTTGTGAACGTGTTGAAACTGTTGAGGCTAAAGATGAGTCTCGGTGCAACCAAAGCTAACCAAATCAATCCCCAGTTTCAAAAAATTCCCCCCAGTGCCGTCTGCCGGACCAATATTAATTTGCTTCCTACACCCCTGTGTTTCCAACGATCTCTAAACCACCTTAACCGCAGAAACCTAGCCAGAGCTACAGCCTTGTGTTCCCAGTGCGTCAGCCTGAGTCCATGGGCCATTTGCATGTTCTTGAATAGCGCGACAAAATAAACACATAACCAATTTGTTTGAGATATTGTCAAAATAATTATCTGCTAAATTTTCAACATTCATTTTCTGACAGAATCTTTGCGCTATTTCGCACAACTACTGAGACTACAACAGTGCAGTACGTATTTTCTTTACCCATTCGTTAAATGGGCAATTTGACCTTTGTACCACAGTCAGTTGGCATAGTCTAATGGTTAAAGTGCTGCAGTGCGAGACTCAGAAGGTTTGATTCCTGGTCTAGGCACATTTTTTGGGAAATAATCATAGTTTCCTTGTACAAATAATCGCTGGGGTTTTTGTTATTCTTTCTTTTCTTTAACATTTTTTTTCGTATTGCCTTTGTATTTATAATTTTATTTATTTGTTTTGTTTTTTTAATAAATCTGCTCCAGTGGAGTCAAACTTCATTTTCATTGTATGTATTATCTTCGAATGGGAAATTGTATAGGCAACAAAACTGGCAGAAAAAATAATAATTAAAAAAAAAAAAAATTCTAAAAATTAAAAAATGTTGTATTTGGATGGAATGGATGTCTGTAGTGATACATAAGTGAAATCTTATGGGTTTTACAGCTTGATATGTAAGAAATCTGAAATGGAACACAAGGTACCTAAATTGCCAAAATGGAGAAGCCACCTAGACATTCCTCTCTAATTTTGCTCTGATTGACCTGATCGGAATCAACTTTGGCACAGATAATAATGAGATTCTGTGGTGTAATTATTTAGAGGTTTCAGACTGCAACTCAACAAATTTACAAGGGATCAAAGTAAAACTTTGTTAGGTGCAAAATTAGATCTTTCATTTACACTGTGTTCCATCTCCATTTACTCTGACTCAGTGACAAATATAGTGATTTTTACACCAGGTATGAAATCCCAAACAGTTTTACCTTTATTACAATACCAAGATTATTCAAATGGACCAAGCAGTCGCAGAGATGTACTCATTTCATTTTGGGCTTGCTATTTTTGAAAAAGAGGCTCAGGGCTTAAAGGGGTTAATCCAAGATGCCTGTCTCAGCACAAAATGCGCAGGCTGGAGTCACTCGGGACGGTTCGCCAGATCATCACAGGGATCCCTCTCTCTCTCTCCCTCTCTCTCACACTCACACACACACGTACACACACTTGCACTTCTATCTTTTACTTCCATTCATTCTTTGCATGTATCTTCAGCCTTTTCCCAATCTAAACAATAAGCAATGCATGCCTAACCTAAACTCTGACCTTAACCCATCCCCAATTCTAACATTACCCCAAACCTTAACTTATTCCCTACAGCTAGCAGCTGCCAATGGTGCGGCAAATTCTACCATTCCTTACGGTAAGCCGGTGCCAGCGGCATGGATGACCATTCGCAGTCAGATGAAAACACGAAATCAGTTGACGATAACGGCAACGGGCCATCTCAACTTCAATAATTCATATTGTGTAATTTTTGGGAAAAGTATTCCGTACAAACGCGACAATTTTATATAAAAGTTTTCCGCAGGGAATGAGTTAATGAATATGTCAGAATTTGCCGGTGCAGATGTGAGGACACATAAAAATGTCCTCACTACCAAAAACTGTCTCCACTCAGTTGGAAAAAAAGAGGTTCTTTTGGTTCTCACTTCGCAGCAAGTAAAAGAGCACACAGACACACACGCAAACGCGCATGCACACACTCAAATACCATTCACACCTTTTGGGAAAATATATTATACTTTAAAATATAAAATCTGGTTGAGAATAAGATGAACCCATGCAGACACATGCAAAATCTACAAGCCCCAGGCTGGAGTTCAACCCATGGTCTTGTTGCAATGAAAGGAGTGCTACCCTGCTACCCATGGTGCCACCCTGCCACCCTTCTTCCGGAATAAAGCATATAATATTTACAAAAAATAGCAAATAACCCTCAAGAAAGAGGCAAAAAGGGGTAGATGATAAGGACAGAAAATCTCACTTTAGATTTGTCCTGGGACCTCAGCTTGTGATACCGTGTTAGAATGAATTGCTCTTCTCATTAAAGAAAAGTGCTGTATTAGATTGAATAGCAGTCCTCATGAAAGAAAAATGAAGTGCAACAGGACTGAACCCAGGACGCCTGGTTGAAAGTGATGATGGAAACTTTATGTAATGATTATCTGGCTCATCAGAATGGCAATATTGGTGCGCCAGACAACAGAACATAATTAAAAATTAAATAAAAAGAAAACTTAAATTGAAAGAAATAACCAATTTTTGCATTTATAATGGGTGGTTTAAGTGGAGTGGACGAGTTAGTTGCTATATTTAAAACGTTACAATGACAAATTCCCTCAGCCTCCGAATCGGGCTGAGGCACACGGTTGGTGAGCCTGGCTGCACCAATTAAAACTGTGAAAGAGAATAAAATTTGCTTTGAGGCGATTAAAGGGACACAGTTGGACGACTGGACCTGCACTTTTCCTTAACGTGACCCTGTCTTCAAGCACCAATCAGACCTACTTATTTCATAATTTCACAAGTATTTGTTGCAAATAATTTTTTTCATAACTTTAACCTGACCCCCGAGGGGCTCAAGGAAATACAAAATAGTGTAACTATCGATAGATTAGGAATATTTTATGTTGGTAGCTACGATAATTATCATGGCTAAGGATGAGATTTGCTAATTAGATTTGCTATGGGAGAGCGGCGTGGTTAGATCTTTTCCTGCTGCAGATCACTGGCGTTTGGAAACTCAGATTTGAGATGCTGTTTACTTCTACCTGTTAGGGCATTCTGCATACTCAAAAACATATGGTGTGATATTGTCTGAATGGAGGGAGTTAAACTGCTGAGGGAGAATAATTAACAACAATGTCTTGACCTCCTTTTCATAAAACTAAGAGGCATATTATTCATTTGAGTTGTAAACCCAGGTGCTGGGATGGTGCAGGGGGTAGTGCTGTTGCTTCAATGCAGTAAGAGCATAGGTTTGAATTCAGATTTTCTGTGTTTAGCCTGTGCTTTTTCCCGCAGTTGATATGCTTACCAGGCTAATTGGAGACTGGAAATCGCCCGCAGGTATGAGTGTGTGGAATGAAAGGTGTGTGACCCTTGCAGTGTCATGGGGGTACTGTTCAGAGTGTTTTCTGGCTTCTTTGTTATTGCATGCCAGGGCTGCCTTGTTCTGTGACCTTGAGCTGTTGTAAGCTGGTTCAATACTGGATGGACCTAGTTACTGGATATAATGCCATTTCTGTGCTTTTATGATGACAATACATGAATGATACAAGTTTAAGTATCAGTAGGGACCTTTGGTACAAGCTACACTCGCCAGCAGTGATGAATAATTTTTTGTGATTTTAGCAGGCACATAGAAATTTTCTATTCTGTTGTGGCTCAAGTCCTGGTCTTTATGACTGCAGATATATTCTTCAGCCATATTCTTGCACTGTGTCCCCCGATTTCATGGATTATTTTCCTTCCTTGGCTCATGTCATACGCTCATAAGTGAAATCCGGTAATGGCTGAAGCGAATACCTGCAGACCTTATAATACAAGTAGTCGCATAGCCCCGCTCTGTTTGTCGCAGGGGCTACGCCATATTACCTGAGGATCTGTGGCTGTGCTCACTCTGGAAACAGTTACTGAAGTCTCCTTGAAAATGCTCATTGTTATTGAATGTTCAAATTTTGCACATAGTAAATTCCTCGCTCTCGGGCTTCTTTCATTTCCCTGATATGGTGTGTATCTTCCATGACTCAGTTCTCCTAACTGATCAGTGTAGTGGAATTTTTGTAACTTAAAGTGGCACATTTTGCTGAAGAAATTCAGGCAGTAAAAACCACACAGGGCCTCATTTTCTTCGACACTCTCTTGCATATCTGCGACCCCCCCGGCCTTCTGTAAGCTGGGCTATTTAATCTGCTCTTTGCCTGCTGCTGCGCATAGCTCTCTGCTGCTGCGTCACCCTTGCCTGCTGCTAGTTAACGTCCCACCCCTTTCCACTTGTGGGCACTGAATATCTTGACAGTCCGTGGTCTCTTCTCCTTGAGTGGCGTAGTCAGCAGGGTGTGTCAGTGTCAGCCCAGATCCCAAACTGTCAATTAATCTATTTGCTAATACTGCAATTAACTTGTAACAAGTGGGTTGGCTGAATGACATTGATTTATCATTTTCTAATGATACCCTCCACTCAGAGCCTTTGCAGACTAAGAGCAATTATTCTGATTTTATGTCACATTTTCTCCTGAGTTTGAGTCTAGAGAGCCACAAATTCCCTACAGAGCTTTGACTCTTACTGGTGAAAAAAATAATAAATAAAAATCAAACTAAATAAACTGACTTATTGGACTTATTGGCATACGCCATAAATCAAATGTGTCATATTTCTAGCATTATAGCTGAAAAATGATGTTGCCCAATTATAGCCTATAGTTTTAGTTTAATCTGATCACATTGACCATTTTGAGGTGATTCATATTTTATTCTATAATGTCCTCATGTTTCATGCAGATATCGAAGCAATGTTTCCCTCAAGGTCCCCTGGCAAGCTCATTCCTGCTCTATTGCATGTGATTACAGTACCGTGAAAAAGTATTTACCCCCGCCCTGATTTCTTTTTTTATATAAAATATACACTTTTTTATATTAAGTGTGCATATTTATCACGCTTAAATGTTTCAGATCAACAAACAAATTTTAATACTAGACAAAGATAAACTGAGTAAATACAAAATGCAGTTTTTAAATGATGATTTCATTTATTGAAGAGTAAAAAGCTATCCAAACCTACCTGGCCCTATGTGAAAAAGTAATTGCCCCCTAAACCTAATAACTGGTTGTGCCACCCTCGGCATCAACAACTGCAATCAAGCATTTGCGATAACTGGTAATGAGTCACATTGCTGTGGAGGAATTTTGGCCGACTCTTCTTTGCAGAATTAATTTAGTTCAGCAACATTGGAGGGTTTTCATGCATGAACGGCCTGTTTAAGGTCATGCAACAGCATGTCAATCAGTAAGTCCAGACGTTAACTAGGCCACTCCAAAACCATCATTTTGTTCTTTTAAGCCATTCAGAAGTGGACTTGCTGGTGTTTTTCGGATCATTTTGTCTTGTCTAAGTCCACAGAATATTTTCCCAAACCTCTTGGGGATCATCAAGATGTTTTTAGGCAAATGTGAGACGAGCCTTTGTGTTCTTTTTGGTCAGCAGCTGTTTTCGCCTTGGAACTCTCCCATGGATGCCATTTTTGCCCAGTCTCTTTCTTATTATGGAATCATGAACACTGACTTTAACTGAGGCAAGTGAGGCCTGCAGAAATGGCTTTGTAACCCTTTCCAGACTGATAGATGTCAATAACCTTGTTTTTCATCTGTTCTTGAATTTCTTATGATCGCGGCATGATGAGTTGCTTTCTAAGATCTTTTAGCCTACTTCACTTTGTCAGACAGGTTCTATTTCAGTGATTTCTTGATTCAACAGGTCTGGCAGTAATCAGGCCTGGGCGTGACTAATGAAATTGAACTAAAAAAATGTGGTTAATCACATTTAATTCATGATTTAACAAGGGGGGGGGGCGAGGCAATTACTTTTTCACATAGGGCCAGGTAGGTTCGGATAGCTTTTTTCCCTCAATAAATGAAATCATTTAATCATTTTATATTTACTCGGGTTATCTTGGTCTAATATTAAAATTTGTTTGATGATCTGAAACATTTAAGTGTGACAAATATGCAAAAAAATAAGAAATCAGGACGGGGGCAAATACATTTTCACGGCACTGTATATGTCGGCAAGCCTATATCGAGGAATCCATATGACATTGGCTTCCTCTAAAAATGACGACTTAAAGGTACCATCCCAGGCGGCTGGACTTAAGATTTATTTTTCGAATTGCAAAACTGGTATACACCCACCCCCTCCCCCTTCCAATCAGGAATCACCCAAACCACGCCCTCACCACTCAGTTTGTGCGTGTGCTTCATTCCACCACAAACAGCTGACCGGTGCAACCGAATGCCTAGCTTCCCAGATAGCAAAAAGCATTAATTCAATGTTGGATTTTGGTCTGATTGGTTATTTTTGGTTGAGGTTGAAAAATCTATTGTTGACTCAATGTTTAATTACAGTTACCATTTCTGTAACTGGGGGGGGGGGGGGGGGGGCTCCATAGCCAAGAGCAATGACATTAATGTGAGCAATTCCTCATCAAAGAGTTTTTTTTTCACAGTAACCTGCCACAGCTTTTGCGCTGCACTTAGCCCATGGTTTTATCAAACCAAAAAGAATTTAAAAAAAAGTTACAGATGTGTTTTATGCTGAGGATAAAACTTCAGTGTTTGTGTTTTTGTACATGCAGCCAAGCCTTTTAATTGGCTGCTGGGTAATTGGGCTGCTGTTTGCCTCTTCCTGCTGACAGAGTTATGGTGTTGAGTAGTTGCTGGGAGTCCACACCTGTGTAATTTAGCAGCTGCCTTTTTAAAGCATATCTGCTGAGTGTTTAACCCCTTAACAGGCCATCCTTTTTTTGAGCCAATTTCCGCTGAGACTAACGAGCTGACTGTTCTTGAACCACTTTAACCACAGGCATAATTAGGGTCTCCTCTGAAAGGTGACGGTAGATTGCCTGCAAATTACTGAGAATATTACCCATATTGAATAACTACACTGGAAATGTAAATTTTGGTCTGGCAGAAAAAAAGATTCTGTTTTCTTATGGCCCCGTGTCTCCGTGACCAAGTCTCATCAGCTGTGAAAAATAATTAAGCTTCAGCCAGACTCCTAAAAAAATTGGACAAATGTTATGATGCTTTAACCAAATATGAATATTTTACAGATTTTTTCCCCTGTAATGTCCGTATGTGTATCGAAGAACAATTTTGAAGATTATTTGTCTCTTTGTTCCTGGTAATGGTCGTATTCAGGTTCACAATAGATTTACAACTTCTTTCTTTCATGTCTTTTCCCCATCAATGGCTTAATTTGTACTCCAATATGCTCTTCATATTCTCAGCAGTGGTGTGTAATTGTATTTACACAATAAAGTCACTTCCAAAACTCTTTTGCTTCATTGACAAAATTCCCATTTGTCAGAAACCAGTGAAACAATTAATTTCCATGAAAATTAATCCCTTGACTACAATTCACATCTGTCTTTTGGAAGTTTCAAACCACTAGCCATCTATGGGAACTAAAATAAGTTGATTTTCCTGATAAATTGGAGTAAGGGCTGCGAGGCTAAAGAACTAACCGTTCTGTGAGATCAGTACATTATGCAAGTGCCCACTGTACAATCTCCAGCACTGCATCATAAGTGAAAAAGGTTAATTGTTGTGAAATTTACTAAGATACACAGCAGCTATCTCTATTTCAAAGTAGTTATAGGGATGTCTTTCAAATTTGTTTGCTTTGTGGATTAAAAGCTGTAACAGGTTTTGATCACTGGACCACTGCCAAATTATCTGAACAATGCTACACAATCAAACCTATGGAACTGCATAGTCAGACTGAGGGTAGTTAAGACACAGTTTGAAATGGCATTTTCGCTGTAGTATTTGTATCATAAAATGGCTTACCCACTTAGAATCCTTACACTTTCAAACAAGATACAGTAATGTTCTGTTGCTTTCAACGTAGCACTATATTTGATGGCATAAAACAATTATGCCTAGCAGCCCTGCCTTGGGCCGAAGTTTGCAAAACAGTTAATTAGCTTCAGGGGAATTTGAAAGAGGATAAACCTTAAAGCGGACTTTATTTTCAGCCCATTCAATACTCAGTTTAACCACACCTATATTAAGTCATAATAAAAAAAATAATAATAAAAATAAAAAAAACAGTGTTAGTGTTTCAGGACAGTTTAACGTGAAAATGTAGTGCATTTACTAAGGCAAAACTTCATCGTTAACGTTTTTAGAACATAAATTATCGCTCAAAAAGTTAGAAGCCCTAGTCATTTAAGTAGTTCTTGCTATTTCATGCAATAAAAGTGTGCCTTTGTATGAGACTAATGTCAAATTGTTTCGCGCAATATGTTAGTATTTCAAGCTTTTGGAGGCACAAACGTTTTTGAGCTAACACAACTTCTATTTTAGTGAATTCTCCTTCAAGGATTCCCCGTGAAATTTAGTTGCTACTTTGCAAATTTTAGGCATTTAGAAAATTTATTTTACACAGTTGTCATTCAAAGGATTTCTACATGGACAGCAACATTTCATGAAGGCGAGTCACTGAAGATGGCCACACTTCACTCACTTTATGATCCAGGCGATCTAATCACAGCTGTGTGAGGTTTGAAGGTGATGAAGTTGCCACATATTGCAAATTTCTTTCCACAAAGTCCCTGCAGAGTTCAGATTCATGATTTTTGCTGTTGTTTTGCTGCATTGCAAAAGTTTTTCCATGTAATCTATGTGAAAATCACAAGTGATTCAAAATTTTTAAGCAAAAGTGCATCTTGAATTTTATACACGGCTCAAAAAAATAAAGGGAACACTTAAACAACACAATGTAACTCCAAGTCAATCACACTTCTGTGAAAACAAACTGTCCACTTAGGAAGCAACACTGATTGACAATCAATTTCACACGCTGTTGTGCAAATGGAATAGACAACAGGTGGAAATCATAGGCAATTAGCAAGACACCCCCAATAAAGGAGTGGTTCTGCCGGTGGTGACCACAGACCACTTCTCAGTTCCTATGCTTTCTGGCTGATGTTTTGATCACTTTTGAATGCTGGCAGTGCTTTCACTCTAGTGGTAGCATGAGACGGACTCTACAAGCCACACAAGTGGCTCAGGTAGTGCAGCTCATCCAGGATGGCACATCAATGCGAGCTCTGGGAAGAATGTTTGCTGTGTCTGTCAGCATAGTGTCCAGAGCATGGAGGTGCTACCAGGAGACAGACCAGTACATCAGGAGACGTGGAGGAGGCTGTAGGAGGGCAGCAACCCAGCAGCAGGACCGCTACCTCCACCTTTGTGCAAGGAGGAACCGACGAAGCACTGCCAGAGCCCTGCAAAATGACCTCCAGCAGGCCACAAATGTGAATGTGTCTGCTCAAACGGTCAGAAACCGACTCCATGAGGATGGTATGAGGGCCCGACGTCCACAGGTGGGGGTTGTGCTTACAGCCCAACACCGTGCAGGATGTTTGGAATTTGCCAGAGAACATCAAGATTGGCAAATTCGCCACTGGCGCCCTGTGCTCTTCACAGATGAAAGCAGGTTCACGCTGAGCACGTGACAGTTTGGAGATGGCGTGTAGAACTTTCTGCTGCCTGCAACATCCTCCAGCATGACCGGTTTGGCAGTGGGTTAGTAATGGTGTGGGGTGGCATTTCTTTCGGGGGCCGCACAGCCCTTCATGTGCTCGCCAGAGGAAGCATGACTGCCAGTAGGTACTGAGATGAGATCCTCAAACCCCTTGTGAGACCATATGCTGGTGCGGTTGGCCCTGGGTTCCTCCTAACGCAAGACAATCCCTGCTGAAAAAACCAGCATGCACCAGCATGGAAATAATGCTGGTCAGTGCTGGTCAAATGCTGGTTCGTTGCTGGCCCAAGCTGGTCCATGCTGGTCTGCCAGCACGGACTTGCATAGACCAGCATTATCTCCATTCTAGTCCTTGTTGGTCACCAGCGTAAACCAGCATGCGTTGGTCACCAGCGTAAACCAGCATGCATTGGTCACCAGCGTAAACCAGCATGCGTTGGTCACCAGCGTAAACCAGCATGCGCTTGTCACCAGCATAAAGCAGCATGTGCTGATCACCAGCATAAAGCAGCATGTGCTGATCACCAGCATAAACCAGCATGCGCTTGTCACCAGCATAAACCAGCATGTGCTGATCACCAGCATAAACCAGCATACATGTGGCCAAAACACAACAAATGCTGGTCATCAGTAAGACCAGCACATGCTGGTCTGTGCTGGTTTTTTCAGCAGGGATGCCAGACCTTATGTGGCTGGAGTGTGTCAGCAATTTCTGCGAGACAAAGGCATTGATGCTATGGACTGGCCTGCCTGTTCCCCAGACCTGAATCCAATTGAGCACATCTGGGACATGTGTCGCTCCATCTACCAACGTGACATTGCACCACAGACTGTTCAGGAGTTTGCGTATGCTTTAGTCCAGGACTGGGAGGAGATCCCTGAGGAGACCATCCGCCACCTCATCAGGAGCATGCCCAGGCATTGTAGGGAGGTCATACAGGCACGTGGAGGCAACACACTACTGAGCCTCATTTTGACTTGTTTTAAGGACATTACATCAAAGTTGGATCAGCCTGTAGTGTGTTTTTCCACTTTAATTTTGAGTGACTCCAAATCCACTCCCCCGTGGGTTAATGAATTTGATTTCCATTGATTAATTTTTGTGTTTTGTCAGCACATTCAACTATGTATAGAACAAAGTATTAAGAATATTTCTTTCATTTAGATCTACGGTGTTATTTTAGTGTTCCCTTTATTTTTTTTGATCAGTTATAATGCATCATATATGTGACACATCATATGATAGGTGTATAATTGAAGACAATGCGGAAAAAACGAGCGCTGTCACATCGTGAGATTAAACTGCTGCATAGTGCCTGCTGGCGCGCTTACTAAAGTACCGAGTAGGATGAAAGTGGTGTGTAAAAATGATTGTAGTCACTTGACAAGAACAGAAGTAAAAAGCAAGAACTGGGAAAGAATGAGTGATGTCAATGTGTTAGTACGGAAAAGTGAGTGGCGTCCACATGAGTGACATAAAATATCAAATGACCAATAATCAATGATTGTCCACACGACATTGATCTTGTGTTCTTTTTACCACAGCGTACACATTTGTGCGAGCATGACAACATATAACAGCGCTATTCAACCGTGTCCAGAAAGAGCCGGCGTGGGTGCAGGCTTTCACTCCAACCAAGCACTTCCACTCCTGATTCTACTAATCAACCCCAAGAGTCTTTGCTAATGAGCTTGATTAATAGTATCAGGTGTGTAAGTGCTGGGTTGGAGTGTAAGCCTGTTCCCACACCGGCCCTTGCAGGATAATGTCAGATAGCCCTGATGTATATCATAAGGTGAATTTTTTTAAATTTGCAAGTGGTCTTTCAGACAGTGAATAAAACTTAATTTTAAGAGAAGTAGGAAATTTATAAGGAAATCTGTGGAGGAATGTAATTTTCTTTTGCAAAATAAGCTACTTCATTTTTGAGTTTCTCTTTTTAATGTATTCAATGCTTTTTTATATTAAACTTGACACACCTGGACCTGAAATTTACATCAGTGAGCAACTTGCCATGAAACCGGTACCATAGAAGAGAGACAATAAATCCAGAAAAAGAACAGAAAAACTTGAAACAGAAACTTTAATCGCAATTACACTGTTTGTGAAGGAGGAAATTGTGAATAACATTCCAAACTTTCGCGTCCATTTGCAAAGGCACGGGACTAGAGCCCTTGGCGGATCACCGATTGCCACATTCGCGTCATGTTGATAAGCCATTGGTCAGATTTTTAGTGGGCAGAGCACAGAAAAGTGATGAACTGCATTTGACTATGCTCTCACTATACTGCCATTTCCCCCAATGCACCTCTTTCCGTGACTTTAACCAAATGAAAGTGCTTGGTTGTAAAAAGTTAGGTACATGTTTGCCTTTCAAACTATTAACCTGAACAGCTTTTGTCTGACTGATGCTGCATTGGTGACAACCCGGCAGTAGTTGCCAGACCAACACTTTCAGCTGATTAATTTTATTCAATAGCATCACAGTCCATTATGTCTCCATTAGCCATTGTATCCACTCTGATCTCACACGGAGCCAAAAAACTTTGATCTCAGTGAAGTTTTGCACATGCAGATCAGTGCTGGCATACTGTGAAGCCCTCTGAATGAGTGCTGATAGTGAGAAAGGTTTAATGTAAAATTTATGCACCTTGGCTTTTTGTGAACTGACAGCTTTATAAAAGAAGAAATATGTAAGAGTTCCAGACTTTGATATGTTCCTTTATTGTTGTCATAGGGATTCTCCGCTTTTTGATTCTCGTGTCCCGTCTGCTGACTGTGTGCCCACAGAGATGCTTGAAAAGAGTTTGTGAAAGGAGCCCGAGATCATTTAGATGAAAAAGCACAGTCTGGTGCTTCGGAGACGCAGAGCAGAGGGAGAGAGGAGAGCAGAGGTGTGGGGAGAGAGACAGGGAGTGACATACGGCAGCTGAAAGAGGTGGAGATATATGTACTGATAAGGATGCTGTTGTTCCTCATGAATGCATGGCAGTAGTTTCTATTGTGAAAACTGATGTCATATGTGATACACCGATGGGCTCACCAATATCCTGCATGCTCTGGGAGAAAATACTGCACTGTCGCGGTATGAAGTGACGGGGGGAAGAGAGAAAAGCTAGAGAGAATGAGACAAGTCAGAGAGGAATGAGGAAGGAATATTGCCAGTTGTGATGCATGCATCTCTGTGTGTGTCTTTGCTGTATATTTTGTTGTATATGAGAATGTGTGTGTTTTAATTTTGATTAAGTGTGTATGTGCGCGCAAGTAATTATCAGGTTTGGGCCTGGTTTTGTGTTTTGCTGGGTTTGTGTGTGTGTGTCTGTGTGTGTGTGCGCGTGTGTGTGTGCATTCATGTGTGCTCTTTAGCCATGAAGAGCCTGACGTTTCCTATCACATACGATATATGTACCATCACAGCCACATCCAGAATCTATCAATAGGAATGGTCCTACTGAGTGTATTTAAACATATGCACATGCTGTGTGATAGTCTAAGCAGGTATGATATGAAGAGCAGCGATCTGTCAAAGAAGACCAGCTCAGCTTCAAGACTAATACTACCAGTTTGTTTCAGGGCTCTTGTATGCACAAGAGAAAGGTGCACATGCAGACTAATTGACTTAGTTTATTTTTGTTAAAGGAGAATTCCGGTGTGAAATTGACTTGGGGTGTATTGAAACATGATAACGAGTACTAACTTTTGTTGAATACCCCACCTCCGTACGCACGCAACATTTCGAAATGAATGGCTTTTTAGCTGAAGCTCCCTACAGGCTTACAATGGCAGTGAATCGGGCATAACGTTGCCATGCGAAGAAATCACTATTTTTTTCATCATTAACAAGGCTCGAAGTAGCTCCACACTTGATCGCTAGAATTCCGAGGGCCCTGACATTTAAAACGAGCATTGAAAATGCTCAGGTAGTTTATTAAAAAAGACTGTTTATGCAAACCTATCCTTGAGGTAGTTTCCAATCGCCTCCATCTTGAAAGTCACGATAAGTTTATTGATGAGCACGAACGAATAGGAAGGATAGGGGAACAGATTGCAATCTATTTGTTTGTGCTCGTCAATCAACTTATTGTGAGTTTCAAGATGGAGGCGACAGGAAACTACATTGAGGTATTGTTTGCATAAATAGTCTTTTTTCATAAAGTACTTGTGCATTTTCAAAGTTCTCAGTGCCTCTTTTTAAATGTCAGGACCCTCGGAATTCTACCGATGAAGTGTGGAGCTACTTTGAGCCTTTATAATGATGAAAAAAATAGCAATTTCTTTGCATGGTGACGCGATTCCCGATTCACAACCATTGTAAGCCTGTTGGGGCTTAAAAAAATCCATTATTTTGAAAAGTTGCGAATGTACGGAGGTGGGGTATTCAACAAAAGTTAGTACTCATTATCATGTTTCAATACACCCCAATTCAATTTCACACTAGAATTCTCCTTTGAGCTGGTGACTTGAAACCAAAACCATTCTTTTTGTCAACACAATGCGGTTCTAGCGGTAAGGGGTCACGATGACATCACTCTGATGTAAGTACATAAGTTCAATTTTTGCCAAAATTACATTTTTTTATGTGCCGGCCCTCCAAAGAGGAAAGGGGGCATTATGTCAACACCATGTCCGTCTGTCGTCCATCCGTCTGTCGTCTGTTAAGTTTTCGTTTCCGTGGGATAACAATAGAATCCCTCATCAGATTGATGCCATTTCTTAATGGCATATGGGGAGTGGCTAGAGGAAGGTTCCTTTCGAAAACCAGCATTGTGCGATATCTAATATGGCCGCCACAGCAGCCATCTCTATATGTCCTCGATCAACATACAGGCGGGGGCATATGCCACGCTCTGCATTGCTCTTCTTTGATTTTGTCCTTGAGACAATATGATATATCTTTTCACCTTTTAAAATTTCAATTTCAGCAAGTCGTCGTCCTGAAAGCGGCCTTTCATTTGTTTGTCTGTCTGTTAACAGGATAACTCAAAAAGTTATAAATGGTTAGGCAGGAAATTTGGTAGCATGATGGGTAGTAGTCCAAGGATGAGTTGATTTAATTTTGGAAGTGATCCGGAACACATCCTGTAACCAAAAGAACAGATATATGGCGTGGCGGAGGTATGTGCTCTACCGAGTACTCTCCAGTTACAACTGCGACTAGGCTCGTGGGTACTGAAGTGGGATGAAAGGAACATGACGATCGTTCAGACAGTGACACCTGACAGTTAGGATTTATCCCAAATAGATGCGCCCCAGTTAGACACGACCTATACGTCCCATGGAATAGATTACTGTTATGATTCTGCCTTGCGTGTTGTCCTTGTGCTTATTTGTGCTTGTGCCTTACTTTCATTTTATTTTTCAGCGTTCTTTCCCGCCGTCTGAAGTTCGATTCTCTCTTTGCCCAAACTCCAGTGATGTCGTGTGACATCCTTCAGTGTGCCTGCGTCTCGTTGTCTAATTACGTTTCCTCATTCGTAATCGGCTGCGGTATTTCATTCATGACTTCCACCCGTGCTTAATTCTGGGTCTTGCTAAACTCTGAGTGAATGCCTTCTCTGATAGGTTAATTACTAACCCGTACTAACCGGCACTTATTTGAAGGTGATTGTAAATATTTCGTCACGTAATATTAACATGATTAACTCCATTAGCGAGTGTGAGTGTTTCTAGCTTTTGTTCTTCCTGCTTAAGTTTTCCCTGATTAACGGCGTTTAAAGCTGTGCTTTCCTTTGCTGTTCTCGTGGTGCTTTGTACTCGTCATATTTAGATTACCATAATCTGAACTGTCTAGTTTGATTGATTGTCTTCGAGTCTAGTCTTGAGTAATTATTGTTAACCCGGGTCTCGTGTAATTGTTTTATTAATTCCACGTGTTTCTGTTTCCTTTCGAGATTGCTTTGTGAGTCCCCGCCCCCTCTCATGGCTATTTCTGCGGGCAAAGTGAGAAGAGACATCAGACAGAACTTTGGTAGACTCTGCTCTGCATGGTGAAATCTCAGCTCCTTGTGCCTTCCAAGTATTTCCTTTGTATGATTCCTGAGTCTTGTGTTTAGCTGCGCCCACGTCTTGTCTGCCCCTTGTCTAAGTCTCCCAGTGTGTCTGTCAGTCTAGTTAGGTCCAGTTTTTGTTTTTCTGGTTTATCCACTCTTGGAGTGTGTATTTGTTTCCCCCTGCCTTGGCAGTGTACCTTAGTTTTTCCCATTTGTTCAGTGCATGTGCACAGTGTTTTATTTCTGGCCTGTCTGCCTATTTTCTCCTTTAGTGTTTAGTGTTCAATGAGCACTTTGAATCCTGCATCTGGTGTTCCCCTGACCTCTTCTTAACCGATTATAAACACTCCCTTGGGCCTAATTGAGTGTTATATCAGGGTTTGTAAACTTTACATGCTCGTTAATGAAACAAGTTACCGCTACCTTTGCTAGGGTTTATTATCCTTTTCAAGCATTAAGACAGTCATTTTTTTTTATTGGGATGCATCCCACCTGGACGTGTCTATCTGGGAGGAAACCGACAGATAAACCTGTCTGCTTCAATACTGTAAACCTCTGTCATGGAGAGCATCAGGATGGGTTCAAGTACTAAAATCTGCCGAGTGATCATGACTTTGACACATGAAACACCACTTTTAATTCATTCAAAAAAAAGAAAGAAAATACAACACTTGATTGAATTTACTTACTGCAATCCAAAACAACTTTTCGGGTTAAGCTGTCATGGATTGGTCCCGCCGAATGCAACAAGCAATCCGGCGGGCACTGGCACCATGTAGCCAAAGGCTGGTAAGAAAAATAGAAGATATTTCATAAATATACTTTTTTTTGTTAAATGACAAAGACACAGTGGAGTAGCAGCAACACATTCAAGGGCAGAATGCAGCTGCTCTGCCAATTGGCAGTGTAGCTCTGAAATACTCTAAACTTCACCTCCACTTCAACGAGCAGCAGGTATAGCTCATTGAAGTGGAGGTGAAGACAGCAGGAGGGGGAGGGACTGCAGGGCAGAACCATCACATAAGCTGCATGAATATCATGATGTACCCATGTAATTCTTTGCGGTTGCTAATTTTTGTGTGCAGCACACCAGACTTACATGGGCAGAGTAAATTGCCATGCTACTTTTGTTCCGTGTTACTTTTGTCCTTGTTCTGCCATACATGACGTCCAGTGTAATTTGCTTTCAAAGCACTTTTAAGGAATTAACAAAAAATAGCATCTTGTAATCATGGAATGCATTAAAATAAGTGTATAAGGCCCATTCTGGCATGTAAGAGCATATAATGGCAGCTGCTACTTTGCCTGGGAAGGGGAGGGCATTTGAATCATTTGGATGATAGAAATTCACGACCTTCAGTGAAATGTGTCTCCAGAACTCCTCCTAAGTTAAGTTTAAAACACTGACTGAAAATGTGTCTCTGCCTCAGGGCAATTATGTGGCCTATTCTACTCTGTCAATCTACACAAATTTAGGCTTCAACGCTCATTCCACACACAAAAAATTACTGTCCCAAACTGAGCGAGTAAAACAAATAAAATCAAGGAAACAGTTTTTTGAGTCTCACTTGTCACAAATGACATGTCTTTCTGAATATTATTCAACCATGCCCTGATATAAACCTCCAGCAGGGTGAAGCTAGCTGTGCAAAATTGCACTCTGGCTCCATAGTTAAGCTGCATTACCATCAATGCTAGTTACAATCACAATTAAACACAATACAATCATGATAACGCAACATAAATCCATGATGATGTAACATTACTTTGGAATGGTGGGTCACTCTGGCTCTTATCTTGATTCTTACTGGATCCAGATCCAGGATTTGGTTGTGTACTGGTCTGTTTGGGTCTCTTGGATCCCGCGGTCGAGGCCAGTACAAGTTCATTCTGATGATTGGTGATGTCTGAAAGTGTTGAGAAAGCGCCACAATTTTAACTGACTGGAAATCCTAAATATGTAGTTCAGTCAGCGTGGACTTTTAAACCCAAGAATGCTCTTCCAACCGCACTTTACCTTACAGACCTTGAAAATAGAGTCTATGCCATTACGGATGTGACTCTGTGATTTATTGATTAGCCTGAGATCGATCTCACTTGGTGTTCCAGGTCGTAATGAGTCCTGATTTTAGAGGAAACCAGGAAGCGAGTAGCCCTGCTGTTCAGTAGGGCTTGACCTGATCTTCACAGCTCTACTCTGGTGGTGGGTTCACCCTACTGGCCCGCTCTGAAGTACAGCTGGAAATGGCCCGTCCTCCAGCTGGGTGCCATCTGGGAATTAGTCTGTTGTTTGTACTGGCTGTAGGATACGAGCTAGCTGCGGGTTCACCAGCTGGTCATGGTCTTCCCACTATAGTTGCTACCTCAACGCTCCCTATTCCTGCAGGATCTGCTCCAAGGCAGCTTCAAGCCAGTGGTACCATCTCAAAATCAGGCCATGAACCAGACCAAGGACTCACCTCACCTAACCCCGCTACAGCCAGATGCAGGCGAGAACATTTTCTCACTGGGCATTAGTGAAATTCTGCTGAGTAACAATACTAATGAAATATTCCGGAACAATTTTATGAATGTGGCTCCAGTTGTTCCCCCATCTGATGCCAGAGCTAGGTCTTTCCTCATTCTGTGTGAAACCCTGTTTCCCAAACTCCACACTGACAATAATGTCTCCTAGACAACTACGCACGAGATGGGGATAATAGCTTCAAACTGAACAAAGCACTGTGCAGTGGAAGTCCTGACATCTGCACACCATGCATTACGCTCCTCAACCCTCATCTCCGTTCTGTCTTTCTCTCCTTTCTCTATTAATCTTTTACACTGTAATCTTGAAAGTCTATTAAACCTGTCTGACAGTTTGAATTTTAAAGAGCTTCTCCTTTTTTTACATGCTAAAAGTAGGTCATCCTGATTTCATCTGAAGACTCACTTTGATTGCAGTTTTCCCTTTTATTCAGATTCACAGTCAATTATGTTAATTTTCTGGAAGTTAATTAAAAATCCATAAATCCATTCAAAGAATTGTTTTGAGGTGTGAGATTGAACCCACAATGACTGGAGAAACTGACATGCAATAGATGGGCTGTATTTGCTTTGGCTGACCAGTGAAGGACGTCACTCTCCTAGATTAGTCATAAGACATTCCAAAAATTCCTAAAGTTAAACATTTAAAAAAAATGTATTTAATGACAGGTGTACTGTCATGTTGCAAAAGGCTAGCAGTATATAAATCGTTTTATCAAGTACAATGTTTTTAGCATAACTTCTGGAAAGAAAATTTTGATTTATTCTGTAGACAAATGGGCTTTAATAAACTATTTATTTCTGCTCAGACACATCCTGCCTTTATTTCCTGTTCTGACCGGTACCACTTCCCATCCTGACTGAGTCTAAAAGGTCCCATGACACCCAAAATATCAAAATGAAAAGTCGTTCTTAGAATGACGGCCGAAATCAAAATTTAAAAAGGTGAAAAGATTTATAATATTGTTTGAAGAACTGAATAGAAAAATCATTTTGGCAAAAATCTATGATCGGTCTTGACCTGCTTTCAATCGTTTAATTAAATTGACTTTACATGAATTCAGAAAAGTCAGGGCCATCAGGTGTAGCCAGTTCTGCTCGTTAAGATCAGAAGAGCACACATAAACCTCAGCCTGTTTTCAGTCATTTTTCGTGATGAACACGTCTTTCAATCATAAAAATAAGCCATCAGCAGTTAAATGAGTAAAATGGACTGCTTCTTTCCTAATGCAATGTTGCAACGATTAAAGAGAAAATGTTTTATTAACTTTGCAAAAAAAAAATTTAAACTTGAGTGTTTGCTTTAAGCACATCCTGCTTTATCAAATCCTAGCTTCATGATCGTTTCATTACCACAAAGAAAGCGAAAATTAGTGACAAAAATATGCAAATGAATAATATTGATTGAAATGAAGCTTAGCGAAAGTTCAGTCAGGAAGACTCTCTCTCGCAAGTGTCAACTCTGTTTATTTTATTCACGCATGTTCACTCGTAAATCTCCGCAGTCAATGTTCGGGGCTGTCAGTTGAGCAGTCAGCTGGCGTACCAGCTGATCTCTTCTATCCAACCAGGGCACACCTCAATCGCATTGCTAGCCAATCGCTCTGCTGCCATCTTTTTAAAAATGTCATTCTCTCTACCCTAGTTCACCCATGCTGCTGTTCGCTGACCCTGCTCCACCCCAATGCCACCCTACTCATCGGACCTCCCGTACTGCCGCTCCAGCTCCACCAGCCTTCAGCCACCACCGCCGCCAGTGTCTGGACTCTTCGGGGGATTTCCTGCTGCTGCTCTGAGCAGTGCTCCTGCTCTACGAGTCTTCCCGAAGAGTCCAAGCGCCAAAGACTTGTTTGATTCTATGCATGTTACTCCTGTATGCTCAAAGCATAATAAATATTTTTCTGATTTCACCCGAGTCTCTCCTGATTGAAATAGAATTTCTTGTTGAAATGACGCGTTTTGTTTGTGGTAAATTACTGAGGAAAATTTGTCAAGTCTGATAATGTTGATAGTTTTTTGGAGTTCACGTTTTGTTCAAATTAAATTCATGATTTAAAACAGTTTAAGACCGATAATTATTTTCGAGGGATGTTCAGTGCTTCTCCCTTTTTTGTCCCCCGCCACCGCGGTAGCGAGCAGAGCGGGGACCATAGTATTCAGCTCCGTCCGTCCGCCACGTCCCCTTTGTTGTGAATGCGATATCTCAAGAACGGTTTGACCGATTTCATTCATCTTTGGCTTCAATGTGTATTAGGGTGATACGCCAACCCTAGTAGATTTCCATGACCTTGGAATTATTCTCAAGATCATTACAACCATTTGACCACTTACAAATACCTTGTCAACATGGTACAGTATCTCAAGAACGGTTAGACCGATTCCATTCATCTTTGTTGTCAAGGTGTATTAGGGGAGTGTTCACAACCCACACCATTTACGTGAACTAGGCATTGTTCTCAAGGTATTTACGACCATTTTACCAATTACAAATACTTTTTCAACATATTTCAAGAATGGTTTCATCGAATTCATTCATTTTTGGTATTGTTGGGAAACAGAATTTTTGGGTATTGGCAATATGAGGTGGGCCAGACTGTTTGATCAATGGGTAATGAATGTGTATTAGGAGATAAAGAGAAGCCGTCAGGTATGGCAGGACATGTCGCCTATTTGCGACTTCCAGCTTGAATCTCCGTTTGTCTTCAGTTCCGGCAGGTCAATAGGCACTAGCACCTCTCAGTTGGGCGGTTCAGGAGAGGCCCAATTGTAGAGTATTGCTTTTTATCAATGTGTAATCCCTGGAACCAATCAGCAACAACTTCTGATAACATTAAAGAAATCATATGCAAATGTCTGTACTTTAACATGTATAAAGTTTCTTACAAAATGGAGGAATTTTAGAACTTTGCATCACGCTGTTGTTCTCACGGCCGGCTGTGTAATAAACTCTTTCCTGCTCTACCACGAGCACCGGGGTCTACTTCTTCATCGGGACAACGTTCTTGGTTTTTTTATTAATTTACCAACAGTATCAAGGTGTTTTAGGGGGTACTCAGACGCCAGTGGATTTTTGTCCCCCGCCGCTGTGGTAGCGAGTGGAGCGGGGGACATGCTATTCAGCTCCGTCCGTCCGTCATGGCCCGTTTGTTGTGACTGCAATATCTCAAGAATGGTTTCACCGATTTCATTCATCTTTGGCTTCAATGTGTGTTACTGTGATACGCTGACCCCAGTCGATTTCCGTGACCAGGCGGGGAACATGGCCACGTTTAGTGGCAAAACTTGTTATCTCATCATCCGTCACTGGCGTACATTACTCGTATACCCACGGCTGTGTCTGTGGCAGAGCGAGCTGCAGCTTAGATGTAAAAGGTTACATCATTGACAGTTGACATTGTTTATTCTTGCTGACTGACATGCGGTGGTGCATATTTAGACTTGCAAAGTTGCATCAACCCTAGTTATTATTTAGGCTTCTATGCATGCCAGCTGCCTCTCACTGCCCAGTAATGTAAAACAATGAGAATGAGATGGTAGTTTCACGCCATAATCTATGCAGCAAGTCAGCATGGCTACCTCTCATGATCTACAAAAAAGAAAGAACCTATGTCTACATGCTCTTATTTTTGATATGCTGACTTTGCATCATAAACTTCCCTTCCTAAGATGACGTATAAGGTTACAAAACTCACATTTGCTGTAAGTGAACTTTTTTAAAGGGGAGGGGCTGAGGAAGTTAAAAAGTACACATAAAACTGGAGAGAAGGTCCGTTTATTTCCCTAAGTAGTGATTTCACTGACAAAGCATGCAAAAAATACAAATAATATCAATCAGTATACATATTAACATGTAAAACTGAGCAAAATTACTTTGATTACTTGGGAAATGTAAGGTGAATCTGATTTTTTTTTTTAAAGAGGTTGAGAACTTCCTTGAGAAAATGTCTTGAGAATGGTCTGGCTGGCAGTCATGACAAGGGGCATCTGAATTACCCACTTCCTGAGGGAGCACCCTTGGAATAAAGGATCGACACATTCCATTCACCTGTGTGACATTTCTAGCAAGGTGAAGGGCGAGTGGAGAGGAAAGGAAAAAGGCTGCCCGTTTATGACAATTCGGATGAGCCCCTGCACTTTTTCTGACTGCTGATAGAAGTGACAGTCCATCCTGAAAAACACTATCTAAACTGCTCCTGAATGTTGACCCTCTTGTGTGCCTCAAACCTCGTCTGAGTCAAAAACAGTCAGTTATAACCGTAACAGGAATAATAACTGTGGCGATAAACCATTCGTCAAACAGCAATGTTCACACTTGAATGGGTGTCCTCGTTGAAAAAGCCTATCAATCAAAGACGGTCATTTCCCCCAGGAACACACGGCCCTTGAAAGCGAACGGTTTACTCTGGCATGCTGTATCGCTGCTTTTATCACAGCAAGGTCGAGGGTCACTGCTGTGGCAAGAGATTAACACAAAGAAAAATTATTGTGCTGTCCCATGAATGAACACATTCCATTGGCATTCAGACCAGTAAAACACACACACTGGCTTGCCTAAGTACAGTATAGATGCAGTTTTTGAACCCCAATTCCGAAATAGTTGGGCTGAAGTGTATATTGTGATTAAAATCAAAATGCTTTGACTTGCAGATCACATGAGCTAATGGGCTCTGATTACGTAGACCAGGCGCAGGCGCGGCGAATGGGGGGTGCACCGCGCCAACGGGGTGTGTCCAGGCGTATGTTGGAATTTCGTGCCCGGCGTAGCCTGGCGCAAGTAGGCCTACTCCTCTGTCTTGCCGAGTCAAATCTTGCTCATTGGCAAGAGAAACGATGGACGGCGTTTTGCTATCATTACAGTCTGTTGCTGCTTAAAATTTTGGGATTAACATGCATGGTCAGCAATGCAAGATACGTTACACATTTATTTTCAATATGAGATCTTAACTCAGTACGAGATCATAGCAATCAGGCTGTGTTCCTTTCCCCCACTAAAAACGATGAAACCTAAGTGACAATAATAGTAGCCTGGTATTACGCCGCTTGCAGACTGGACGCGAAACGAATTTTTCGCTCGACAGATTGCGTTGAAAGCAGTGCCTTGTGTCGGAAAGTCTGACAGGGTTTTAATATATCTCCGTGTCCGACAGTCTATTATTGTTTTTAATTTCTTCAAATCTACTGACTCTTTTAGATATTAAACGTGAATGTTTTGATAAGGGGGCTCAGTTCTTCAAGATGAGTACCGAGAATTTCAATCAATGTTTCAGTTAAAGCTGCTCAGTAAAGTGAGTCGACATTGGCGCGAGTCAATGTACAATGCCTCCGTGTCTGACAGCTAAAAAAAAAAAGAGGACGATTAGAACAGATTGATAACGAAATAAAGAATAAAAAGAAACATTTTAACAACAGAACATCCAACGAAAACTGCGATTAATTTATTTGCGGGTCATCTTTTTTGGATGTTCTGTTGGTTGGTGATGTATACTGTATGTATTTTATTCTTTATTCCGTTATAAATCTGTTCTCATATCAATACTTTTATTTTTTGCTGCGTGCCGGACATGGAGTATTTTGCATTTCGCGTTGGACAGTCTTGATCGCGCATGCGATAATTTATTCACACTGTCAATGGTCATGGAATTGATTTGCTCTCTGATTGCAAGCACTATTTTATCTCTGCTGTGGAAATAAAGCGTGAATCTGTTCGATCCATCAGACTAATTTTCAGAAGAAAGACCGAATAAAGACTTTTGTCTATCTTCAAAGGAAGAAAACAGACGAATAAAAAGACCAAGAAAAGTCGATAGCTCTTTGCATTGACTTTGACTGTATTCAGTCGTGCGAAAAATTTGTTTCACTCCAGAGTGCAAGCGGCTTTACCGAGCAGAGAACGCAAGCATTACATACGCACTGCCTGATGTCGAGGCAGTTTGTGGTTGGCTGAGAAAGATGTGAAGTCGTTAATTTGCATCATTGATTCAGTTGCGTAGATTAAGTCAGGTCGAGTTTCCATCACGCGTGCCAACCGCCTTTGATCTGACATCAGGACAATCGATAGGCCTATTGATACTATAAATTATGTGCTGATTCAGACAGTTACATTAAACAGAGGTTGCTGTAATTATTTACTGTATTGAAATGTGCCTGACATTCTGGAAACCTGCCTGTGAGGTTTCAGTGACATGTGCGCACTGCGCGCCGGTCAGCCAAATTACCACTGCACAGAAAGAGAACCGGGTTGGAGCTGGCGAGCTTTCTGCACAACTGCAGCGAAGACTTTTTCTACTAAATTGTCACTCCGTCTTGATGACACCTCCCCCTACTACGCCGCCACACCCATCTCGGCGCACGATCGTCTGTGTACGGTGTTGCACCCAAGTGCACCCACAGAGATGTAAGAAAACTGCAGTGGACGACGTGTGGGCTGGACCAAAGCGGAAACGGCAGAATAGCTACGCCATCTTGTGTATGTATATGTGTCCAATGAGTTATATGTAAACTGTAGGCTAAACATGGGTGTCTACAACTTAGGGACTTGTTTTCCGTGTTCTTTTTATCTTTTCGTACTTAAAATGGACACAAATAAGGATTTATAATCAAACAACAATTTTTTTTTTTTTTAAATCTATTTTTTAAATCTGGTGTATTCACTGTTTATTTAATCGGAAGACATTACAGAGAAATCGGAACATCAGCTGTTGTCCTGTATGAGCAAGTTTTCGTTATTTTCAGGCATGGTTTAGGCCAGTTATACTGCATTTTCCATTGAACGTCTGCCCCGATATACATACACAAGATGGTGGCGGCGTGCTGCCACGGAAACGATGGGATCGTCCACTTTAGTTTTCTTATATCTCAGTGGTTTCACCTCACGAAATTACCACTGCACGGGCTGCGCCAGACAAAATTACCACTGCACGGGCTGCGCCACGCTTCGCCACCTGCGCTGCGCCAAGAAATTAGAGCCCAATGTGTTATTCACAATAAAACATAGATAACATTAAAATTGTTGAAACTGAGACATTTTACATTTTTATCCAAAAATGAGCTTATTTCAAATTTTCTGGCTGCAACAGGTCTCAAAAAAAGTTGGGACACAGGCAAAAAAGTGCTGAAAAAGCAATTACAATGTTATGCCCCCAATTTGTGATTACATTCACAACATCCACAACAGCAAGGGATGACATACACAATTTTAAAACTTAAACACATTTAATTAACAAAGACAACTAACTAATCTACTGACTAATCTAATGACCAAGATTGATTAACAAGAAAAACAGAAATATTTACAGTCCCTTTTGGTTGGGTTCCTTGGTGATGTCCTGGGTGAGGAAAATGCTGTAACGCGGGCAAAAATCCACTATAAGCTTCACTGGTCTTAAACAGACTGACAGGTCTGGTCACATCTATCCTTCTCCTTGCAATTTCTCCTACTACTTTACTGTCTCAATTCTCCCTCTTATATACTCTTTTGCAAACCCCTCCCACCTTTTAGACTTTTTTTTTCTTTTCTCTGGGACTTGTTTCAGACATGCCCAGAACATGTCCAAACCTTGCTCCAGTCTGGGCTTAACAAAAAAAAGGTAAATACTGCCATCCAGTGGCCTATATTCACATTACACTATACAGTATAAGAGAATCAGCTGAAAGAACATTTCGCAAGTAATCAGGTGAACTGGCATCAGGTGTGTAACATGATTGGTAACAAAAGGGATGTCTTAGAGAGGCTGAGTCTCTCACAGGTAAAGATGGCCAGAGGCTCTCCAACCTGTGAAGGCTTGTGTAAAAAAAAAATATTGTGGAATACTTTAAAAACAATGTTCCTTAACGTCAACTTGCAAAGGCTTTGAAGGTCTCATCATCGACAGTGCATAACATCATCAAAAGATTCAGAGAAACTGGAAAAATCTCTGTCCATAAGGGACAAGGCCAAAGACCTTTACTGGATTCCCGTGATCTTTGGGCCCTCAGATGCCACTGCAACACTCACCGGCATGATTCTGTCATTGACATTACTAAATGGATCCAGGAATACTTCAAGAAACCACTGTCTGTAAACACAGTCCGCCGTGCCATCCACAGATGCCACCTAAAACTCTATCATGCAAAAAGCAAGCCACTGTTGAGCATGATAGTCACCCAAACCTGAACACAGCTCTTCTTACATGCAAAATTATACTTTTTTTTTTTTTGCTGTCCTGTAAAGTTTATCATTTTGAAGATAGAGGTTTTAGCAGCAAGCCGACGATATAAATTATCACGTCCGAGATGGAGAAAAACAAAATACTTTTATTTGGAAGTCTTAAGAGTGGCATAAAGGGAGCCAAGAAGGCTGCAGTTTGGAAAACTATTGCTGCTGCGGTAAACCCCGTTGAGGTGGGAAACCGAAGGGCAGCAGAGGTTTGATTTAATTCATTAATAAATCGAAGTGACTAATCAGACTTATTTAAGTGCGTCCAAGCAAAAAATTGACCGAAATTCTTGTTAGACGCACTTATTAGTGTGGCCAAGATGCGCAATTTTCCATTGCCCACACTTATTTTAAATTTCAATGCAAGAAATAATTACAGGAAGCACTATTTAATGTAACTTTCTGAATAAGGTCCTAAATGATAGTATCTAACGCAGCTGAATCTGTGATGCAAACTAACAAACTTCACATCTTTCTCAGCCCACCACAAACTGCATATATATATATATAGAATGTTTGCGTTCTATGCTCAGTAAAGCCGCTCGCTCACTGGACGCAAAACTAATTTTTCGCACGACTGATTAAAGACAAAGTCAATGCAAAGACGCAATAGTCGGACAGGGTTTTAATATAGCTCCGTGTCCGAGAGTCATAAAAGTTCAAATTTTTCTGAGTATTCCAGGAATTATTAGACGCGCAAACTTGACCATGTTTTTGTTCGACCTTCACAAAATGCAAATTGATACAGCGCCCTCCATAATTATTGGCACCCCTGGCTAAGATGTGTTCTTTATCTTCTAATAAATTCAGTTTTTTTCTAAATAGGACCTTTAGTTCAAGTGCATTTATTCAGTGGGAAAAAAAATTCCACATTAAGAAAAAATTATTTTTGATCAAATCATGTGTGCCACAATTATTAGCACCCCTGCTGTTAATACTTTGTACAACCCCCTTTTGCCAACAAAACAGCACCTAATCTTCTCTTATAAAGTTTCACAAGATGGGGGAATACAGAAAGAGGGATCTTCGACCATTCCTCTTTGCACAATTCTCTAAATCATCCAGTGACCTGGGTCCTCTCGTCTGCACTCTCCTCTTCAGCTCACTCCACAGGTTTTCAATGGGGTTGAGGTCTGAAGACTGAGATGGCCATGGGAGGAGCTTGATTCTGTGTCTGGTGAACCGTTTTTTTTTGTAATTTTGGCCACATGTTTAGGGTCTTTATCTTGCTGAAAGACCCAATGATGACCCATCTTCAGCTTTCGGGCAGAGGCCACCAGATTTTGATTTAAAATTTCTTGGTATTTTAAAGCGTTTATGATGCCATGCACCCTAAAAAGGTTCCCAGGGCCTCTGGCAGAGAAACAGGCCTACAGCATCACCGATCCTCCCCCATACTTCACAGTGGGCATGAGGTGCTTTTCTGCATACTCATCTTTTGTGTTCCGCCAGACCCACTTAGAGTGTTTGCTCCCAAAAAGCTCTATCTTGGTCTCATCTGACCAAAGTACACGGTTTTAGTTGAAGTCCCAGTACCACTTAGCGAACTCCAGATGTTTGTGCTTATGTTTGTGAGTCAGAAAAGGTTTTTTCCGTACATGCCTTCCAAACAGCTTGTTGGCATGTAGATAGCGCCTGATGGTTGTTTTGGAGACTTTGTGACCCCAAAATGCTACCATTTGTAGCAAAGTCTTTAACAGTGAGATTTGGAGAACTGTTTATTTCCCTTACCATCTTCCTCACTGTGTGTGGTGGCAAAATAACTTGCGTCTTCGTCCAGGCTTGTTAACCGCTATTCCAGTTGTTTTAAACTTCTTAACATATCTGACAGTAGATATGAGGAGGTGCAGGCGAGTGGCTATTTTCTTGTAGCCATTGCCTGACTTGTGAAGATTGACATACATCTGCCTTACTTGAATGGTGTGTTCCTTTGTCTTTCCCATGTTGAAGAGTGGATAAGAGAAATAGTCTCTGTGTCACGTCATGTTTATACCTGAAGAGATGAATTACTAAATAAATGTTCCTAGATACTCTGATCAACTTTGTAAACTACTGCAGAAATGACAGAAATACTTTAATTACATTTATTTCCTAGGAATTGTTAGGGGTGCCAATAATTGTGGAACAAGTGATTTTATGAAAAATAATTATTTCTTAGTCAGGGATTTTTTTTTTCTCCTTAAAATTAATTGAGTTGAAGGTTACATTTTTCTACAATTTTCAGTGTGAGAGTATGCTTCTGCAATAAAAATTGAATTTATTTTAAGGCTTCTAAGACATCTTAACCAGGGGTAACAATAATTATGGAGGGTGCTGTAGCCAATCGACTTTTCGCGGTCTTTTTAGCCTATTCATCTGTTTTCTTCCATTGAAAATAGACAACAGTCTTTATTCGGTCTTTCTTTTGAAAATTAGTCAGATGGATCGAACAAATTCGCGCTTTATTTCCACAGCAGAGATAAAATAGTACGTGAGCAAATCAATTCCATGACCATTGACCGTGTGAATAAATTATCGCATGCACAATCAAGACTGTCCGACACAAAATGCAAAATACTACATGTCCAGCAGCAAGCAAAAAGTAAAAGTATTGTTATGAGAACAGATTTATAACGAAATAGAGAATAAAAATATTTCACCAACAAACGGAACATCCAAAAAAGATGACCCACAAATAAATAAATCGCAGTGTTCATCAACAGACGTTCTGTTGTTAATATGTTTCGTTTTATTTTTTATTTCGTTATCAATCTGCTCTGATCGTCCTCTTTTTTGTACATTGTCCCGCGCCAATGTTGACTCATGTTATTGAGCAGAGCTTAAACAGAAACATTGATTGAAATTCTCGGTTCTCATCTTGAAGAACTGAGCCCTCTTATCAAAACATTCACGCTTAATATCTAAAAGAGTAAGAAGATTTGAAGGAATTAAAATCAATAATCGACTTTCGGACGCAAGACACTGCGTTCAACGCGATCTGTGGTGCGAAAAATTTGTTTTGCGTCCAGTGTGCAATCAGTTAAATTATTGTCACTTAGTTTTTATTGTTTTTAGTGGGGGAAAGAAATACAGCCTGATTGCTATGATGTCGTACTTCTAAGATCACATATTGAAAATAAATGTGTAACGTATCTTGCATTGTTGTCCATGCATGTTAATCCCAAAATTTTAAGCAGCAACAGGGTGTCATAATAGCAACATGCTATCCATCGTTTCTCTTCCCAATGAGCAACCGTCGCATTTCATTCCAACTTCATAAGTTTGAATGATCTGACGTAGTTTCATTTTGAAATTCCATTCAAGTTCGCTCAAGGTAATAATTTGCGAATGCCCGAGCTAGCCAGCTAACTCATATTCGTAATGCTTAATATAGACGTAAGCGGTGCAGAAAACATGCCTGAAGCAACAAAGTAAAACGCAACATTAACGCATCATGCAGATATAGGACAGAGGCTTCTATACTCCAACACATTAAAGGTGAGGAGGGGAGCTCATCTGATTGGTGAAGATTTGACTCGGCTGTGTTATACCCAAACATGCCTTCTTTGCCACTTGCGCAGGAAGGCGCGACAGAGGCCGGACAGAGGAGTACTTGCGCCAGGCCACGCCGGGCACGAAATTGCAACATACGCCTGGACACACCCCGTTGGTGCGGCGCACCCCGAATTCGCCGCGTCTGCGCCTGGTCTACGAATTTAGAGCCCCTTGTGTGTTGTGCAGTGTCTTACTAATATGAGTACATATTGCTGAGTTCTACAGCTTTCATCTTGTGGAGCTACAGTCACTGCTGGTTTTTGCAGTTGCTCTTCGCTAATCTAACCAACTACAGACGGAAACTCTTTGATTAACTCATTTCTCCTGATGCTCCTTAAATAACTTCAGAATTGGGCGTCACATTTGAGGTGAAAAACCAATCCATAGAGCTTGAGGCTCTCCAGGATCAGACCATAAGCTCTGTACCCTTGCACACTGAATTGAGGAACAGTGTGTATGAGCTTAAAAAGAGACTGTAAGACGGGTGGTCAAACTGGTCTGTATAAGGGCCGAGGGGCTGCTGGTTTTCAATCCAACCAAGCAGAAGCACATCTGATACAGCTAATTTAATCAACTGATCTCAGCCTGCACAGTCGATTAGATGTAACAGATGTGCTTCTGCTTGGCTTGAATGAAAACCTGCAGCCCCTCAGCCCTTTTACAGACCCGTTTGACACCCCTGCTGTGAGATGTGGGTATTTACTCATACATTAATATGTTGGAGTTGCAAACTTTTATCCTTAGTTTTGGTCCAAGTACTTTCGGAGAGCAGTAGAGCTCTATTTTACATTGAAGATCCTCCATTTTAATGAACTGTAGTTCTTCAGTGTGTACATAGTGGAACCACCATTTACTGAATGTAGAGTTCCATTGACCATTTCCTCAAATGTTCTCCCCTGCTTGATGCACAGGTATGAGATTCGGGATCCTCACCTGGCAGAGGAGAGTGTTCTGGAGACGCTGAGGGTCAAAGCTGACTTCCACAACTTCAAGCCCCGCCCCTTCAACATGTTCGAATTCTACGACCGCACGGGCCATCAAATCAAGGACATGCTCCTGTCCTGCCATTACCGCGGGATGGAATGCGGGGCTGAAAATTTCGACGTGGTGAGTGAGTCTTCGGCCTTCAAGGCTTCTCTGATGCCCTTGATTATGGGTACCTGCGAATGCTGCATCGTGCTTTCAGTTAGTGTCAAAGTTATTGTATTTTGAGTTGATGACCAAGTTGGTGACCAATTTTTTTTTTTTTTTTTCATTTTATTGATGTGGTGACTAAGCTATTGTGCTCTGAGTTGGCAACCAAGGTTTTGTGGTTTGTGTTGGTGACCAAGGTATTATATTTTGTGCTTATGACCACATTTGTGACTTTTGAGTTGGGGACTGAATTATTGTGTTTGGAGATGGTTACTGTTTTTTTTGTGTGTGTGTGTGTTGATTCGGAGTTATTTTGTTTTGATTTGGGTGTTAAATTATCATACGAAGGGTTTGTGATCAAGTTTCCATGTTTTGAATTTGTGCCTCAGTTTATGTATCTTGATTTGGTGACTGAGTTTTTGTGCTTTGAGTTGGTGACTGAATCATTATCCCTTAAGTTAGTGACCAAGCTATGTTTTAAGTTGAAGATCGAAATATTATTTTTGAGTTGGGAACACTGCCATTGTGCTTCAGGCACTGAGGTACAGAGTTGAGTTAATTACTTGGTTATTTGAGTTGGGGATTGTTTTTGTGCTTTTAGTCGGTTACGGAATTCTTGTGCGTGAAGTTAGTGAGAGAGTTGTGCTTTGTGTTAGTGAACAAGTTTTTGTGTTTTGAGTGCATTGCCATTGACTGTGGTGTGAGGATCGATTGCTACGGCTGGGGAATAGGTGGCTGCATTGCTAAAGCTGATTGTAATATCCTTGGGTTGGTGGGGAGGTGTGAAGTACATGTGTCTGTGAGTGAAAGCCAGGAAATGTGAATTTTCCACCCAGTAGGTCAGCCTGCTGGTTTCACTAAGGCTATGCCCAAAAAAGCTTCCTTATGAGTGTTTGCTTGAAATACAACTGTACACTGTGTGTGCAGCTAGTGTCCTACTCCCCCCTGAATACGTCACGTTGCTCACCAGACAAATTTGAGGAAACTGAATGAAGAGGTTTCTATGCATTAAAAATGTTCCATTTTTGCTGAAATAACTGATTATGTAGGCCCACATTTTACATCTTTTTGTGATTTGGTGCATTCAGGAAGCAAAAAAATCTCAGGAAGAAACTTTACTCAAAGATGAAGAGGCAGAGCTGTCTCTGTTCAATCACAGATACAGAGTTCATAGAAGAAGAGCCAGACAGCTTTCGCAACACCGGTCTTCCCTGATAGTGAGGCATTCTGCATTATATGCCGAGGAGATTAGGAAAACTATGGAAACAGATTTATCATTATAAGTGAGTGGTTATTTAATAATTGTCTGTTAACTCCGTATAGGGAAGAGAATAGGCGACTAAGCTGTTTTGGAAGGACCTGAATTCTATCTTAAGTATTGTTTTAATGACCATTTCCAGACAAATAGAACAAAATACCTGGATGGAATGTGTTTTTCTACCTCGAGAACTGGCGACTGCTTTATTCTGTTTGAGGTCGGCCTGGTTCTGCTGGCTCATAGAAGACTGCATTTTATAACCATTGCTAGTATGGTAACTTCATTTTGTATTTCTGTGATCGAAATTAAAAAGTGACAGATTCATGCTTGCGGGCAAAATTAAACTTATCCGTTATTTTTGTCAGCACAAAGATGCTTCATATTAAAGCGTCAATTAATAGTCATTAAGGGAAAAGTCATTGTTTGGAAAGCTTTGATGTCATGAAATTTATATCTTGACATTCTCCCAGTCTTACTATTGCTACCATTATGAAGAAAGTGCTTGAGTTCAAAGTTGTGGGATTTACACACGTTATGATGAAATATTAATATTTGCGTGCATTGTTTGATGCTGTCTGCTTTCAAAGGGCATTCTTTTAATCTGCGATATTTGAAGGTATATCGAACTAAGCAATGTTCTTGTGATAGAATATGAATGTACCAGTTCTCTTTGCGTGGTTGTAAAGGTACAGTGGGTTTGGCAGGAATGAAGAATAACTCTTAATTGTCCCCCGCCGCGCGAATGCGTGAAGCGGCGGGACAGTATTCACGATCGTCCGTATGTCCGTCCGTCCGTGCGTCCCGAATCCTTGTCAGCGAGATATCTCAAGAACGAATTGACGGATTTTCTTCAAATTTGATGTTAACATGTATTAGGGTGTTACCCCGGCGCCAGTCGGTTTTGGTGACCTTCGCGTCACTCTCAAGGTCACACCGAGAGATTGCTCATTTTGACATGAGTTCACATTTTGTGGCGGGGGACAAAGACACGTTAGTGGCAAATACTTGTTCTGTTTGCTTCGTGTATTTGTGAGGTGCGGTAATGCCGCACTCTGGCTGGGTGGCGGGGGGGTTTCGGCTTTAGGTTCGTGACTTAATGCCGCAATTCAGCCAAAGTTCCTAATGCGTCACATTAATTTGTTTCATTACAATGAATCATTTTCTTTCGTTCATGTTGAAGATACACAGTATGTTCTGCACAGACGCTGCATGTGGTAAACTGTTTTCCTAGGTCTATGTGCCATTTTCTTGCTTCGAGTTTCTCTTCTTTGATAGGTCGGTTCTGACCAGAAACATGTTCTCGTGTGATCATCACTCTTCTTTTTTGGATATGTTTTGTATTACATTCTTTGGCGGCTCAGTATTTATTGGGGGTCTGGGTGCAATAGTTGATCGTGGGCTCTGTCACTCGCATATACCTATTTTAGGCCCAGGGTAAATTATATATTTGTGTGTCTTCGGTTTCATTTTCTGACAGAGTTGGTTAAAAGATGTAAAATATTATCAAAATAAGTTTTTTAGAATTTTTAGACCATCAATGCACTGAGTGCAATAGGTGGCATGCCTGTTTAGGCCGTCTGTTATGTGTGCGTGCGTGTGTGTGTGTGCACGTGTGCATGCGGTGGTGTGTGTGTATCTTTGTGTGTGTGAGTGCATGTATATGCATCAGTGAGTGTGTGTGTTAGTTTGTTTGTATGCCTTTCAATCAATCTCTGAATGCGCGGTGACTGAGTGAGTATCGACAAAGAGAAGGGATTGGACGTGTAATTTGCTGTGAGTAAGTGAGTATTGAAAGAGTGAAGGGACTGGAAGTGTAATGCGTGGTGAAGGAGTGAGTATTGACAAAGAGAACAGGCTGGAAGTGTAATTTGCGATGACTGAGTGAGTAACGACAGAGTAAAGAGACTGGAAGTGTAATGCGTGGTGACTGAGTGAGTATCGACAGAGTGAAGGGACTGGAAGTGTAATGCGTGCTGACGGAGTGAGTATCGACAGAGTGAAGGGACTGGAAGTGTAATGCGTGGTGACGGAGTGAGTATCGACAGAGTGAAGGGACTGGAAGCGTAATGCGTGGTGACTGAGTGAGTATCGACAGAGTGAAGGGACTGGAAGTGTAATGCGCGGTGACTGAGTGAGTATCGACAGAGTGAAGGGACTGGAAGTGTAATGCGTGGTGACGGAGTGAGTATCGACAGAGTGAGGGGACTGGAAGTGTAATGCGTGGTGATGGAGTGAGTATCGACAGAGTGAAGGGACTGGAAGTGTAATGCGTGGTGATGGAGCGAGTATCGACAGAGTGAAGGGACTGGAAGTGTAATGCGCGGTGACTGAGTGAGTATCGACAGAGTGAAGGGACTGGAAGTGTAATGCGTGCTGACGGAGTGAGTATCGACAGAGTGAAGGGACTGGAAGCGTAATGCGTGGTGACGGAGTGAGTATCGACAGAGTGAAGGGACTAGAAGTGTAATGCGTGGTGATGGAGTGAGTATCGACAGAGTGAAGGGACTGGAAGTGTAATGCGCGGTGACTGAGTGAGTATCGACAGAGTGAAGGGACTGGAAATGTAATGCGTGGTGACGGAGTGAGTATCGACAGAGTGAGGGGACTGGAAGTGTAATGCATGGTGATGGAGTGAGTATCGACAGAGTGAAGGGACTGGAAGTGTAATGCGTGGTGATGGAGTGAGTATCGACAGAGTGTAGGGACTGGAAGTGTAATGCGCGGTGACTGAGTGAGTATCGACAGAGTGAAGGGACTGGAAGTGTAATGCGTGCTGACGGAGTGAGTATCGACAGAGTGAAGGGACTGGAAGTGTAATGCGTGCTGACGGAGTGAGTATCGACAGAGTGAAGGGACTAGAAGCGTAATGCGTGGTGATGGAGTGAGTATCGACAGAGTGAAGGGACTGGAAGCGTAATGCGTGGTGACGGAGTGAGTATCGACAGAGTGAAGGGACTGGAAGCGTAATGCGTGATGATGGAGTGAGTATCGACAGAGTGAAGGGACTGGAAGCGTAATGCGCGGTGACTGAGTGAGTATCGACAGAGTGAAGGGACTGGAAGTGTAATGCGTGCTGACGGAGTGAGTTTCGACAGAGTGAAGGGAGTAGAAGTGTAATGCGTGGTGAGGGAGTGAGTATCGACAGAGTGAAGGGACTGGAAGTGTAATGCGTGGTGACTGAGTGAGTATCGACAGAGTGAAGGGACTGGAAGTGTAATGCGTGGTGACGGAGTGAGTATCGACAGAGTGTAGGGACTGGAAGCGTAATGCGCGGTGACTGAGTGAGTATCGACAGAGTGAAGGGACTGGAAGCGTAATGCGTGGTGACGGAATGAGTATCGACAGAGTGAAGGGACTGGAAGTGTAATGCGTGGTGATGGAGTGAGTATCGACAGAGTGAAGGGACTGGAAGTGTAATGCGCGGTGACTGAGTGAGTATCGACAGAGTGAAGGGACTGGAAGTGTAATGCGTGCTGACGGAGTGAGTATCGACAGAGTGAAGGGACTGGAAGCGTAATGCGTGGTGACGGAGTGAGTATCGACAGAGTGAAGGGACTGGAAGTGGAATGCGGGGTGACTGAGTGAGTATCGACAGAGTGAAGGGACTGGAAGTGTAATGCGTGGTGACGGAGTGAGTATCGACAGAGTGAAGGGACTGGAAGCGTAATGCGCGGTGACTGAGTGAGTATCGACAGAGTGAAGGGACTGGAAGCGTAATGCGCGGTGACTGAGTGAGTATCGACAGAGTGAAGGGACTGGAAGTGTAATGCGTGGTGACTGAGTGAGTATCGACACAGTGAAGGGACTGGAAGCGTAATGCGTGGTGACTGAGTGAGTATCGACAGAGTGAAGGGACTGGAAGCGTAATGCGCGGTGACTGAGTGAGTATCGACAGAGTGAAGGGACTGGAAGTGTAATGGGTGGTGATGGAGTGAGTATCGACAGAGTGAAGGGACTGGAAGTGTAATGCGTGGTGACGGAGTGAGTATCGACTGAGTGAAGGGACTGGAAGTGTAATGCGTGGTGACGGAGTGAGTATCGACAGAGCGAAGGGACTGGAAGTGTAATGCGTGGTGACGGAGTGAGTATCGACAGAGTGAAGGGACTGGAATTGTAATGCGTGGTGACGGAGTGAGTATCGACAGAGTGAAGGGACTGGAATTGTAATGCGTGGTGATGGAGTGAGTATCGACAGAGTGAGGGGACTGGAAGTGTAATGCGTGGTGATGGAGTGAGTATCGACAGAGTGAAGGGACTGGAAGTGTAATGCGTGGTGATGGAGTGAGTATCGACAGAGTGAAGGGACTGGAAGTGTAATGCGTGGTGACTGAGTGAGTATCGACAGAGAGAACGTACTGGAAGTGTAATGCGTGGTGACGGTAATGCGGCGCCAGGGCTGACGAATCGCCCACAGACGAGGCCCATTAGCGGTGGCTGTGGCGCGGAGGCATTCTTTCTCATTAAAAACCTCTTTTGCTCTGATCCTCCAATGTGTTCTGTCTGAGCGCCGAGTCCCTCGCTTCTTTATTAATTCTGTCTTTTTGTGGCCAGACCCTGTCGCGGATTGGAATTCTCTGATGTGGTTCTTTGTTCTTTTGTAGCCCTCTTTGTCTTAGGAAATTTATTCATTTTGCAATCACTGGCAAACATTCATATGCATAAGGACATACACTTGAACATACTCAAACAACATGCACATAAAACTCACATACGCTCTCACGCACAGAATCTCTTGCACGCAAACACACACACACACACTCACACAGGCATTGACTAAATTTCTCACACCCTCGCAGGCATGTGCACAAGCACACACAAATACACACACACACTGAACATAAACACACAAACACACTCACAGATATCGTGTTTTCTCATATTTGTGGACATCTTAGACTCATTATGCTGTCCATGACTTCTACCATCAACACAATATCCCTTATCCCAACCCTAACCTTAACCCAACCTAACATCAACCCCTAACTCTAAAATAGCTGTGACACACACACACACGCACACACACACACACACACACACACACACACACACACGCACACACACACTCTCTGTCTCACTTCAAAGCTTTGCTTTTCTTTATTTAATGGGATAATCCTGAAGAGAGCCACTTGCCATCGTGCCATCGTCAGCAGTATTGAGGGACTGTGTGTCCTCCTGTTTCCCCCTCCACCCTGGGCTTTCAAAGCCCCTCCCCTCCCCTCTCACGGATACAGGAGTAAAACAGAGCTCCACTTCTCCCCTCTCACTGGGACTGGAGTAAAACAGAGCCCCACCCCTCCCCTCTCACTGGGACAGGAGTAAAACAGAGCCCCACCCCTCCCCTCTCACTGGGACAGGAGTAAAACAGAGCCCCACCCCTCCCCTCTCATGGGGACAGGAGTAAAACAGGGCCTCTCCCCTCTCACAGGGACAGGAGTAAAACAGAGCCCCACCCCTCCCCTCTCACAGGGACAGGAGTAAAACAGAGCTCCTCCCCTCCCCTCTCACTGGGACAGGAGTAAAACAGAGCCCCACCCCTCCCATCTCCCTGGGACAGGAGTAAAACAGAGCTCCACCCCTCCCCTCTCACAGGGACAGGAGTTAAACAGAGCCCCTCCCCTCCCCTCTCACTGGGACAGGAGTAAAACAGAGCCCCTCCCCTCCCCTCCCACAGATACAGGAGTAAAACAGAGCTCCACCCCTCCCCTCTCTCGGGGACAGGAGTAAAACAGACCACCTCCCCTTTCCTCTCACTGGGACAGGAGTAAAACAGAGCCCCTCCCCTCCCCTCTCACTGGGACAGGAGTTAACCAGACCCCCTCCCCTCCCCCTTCACTGGGACAGGAGTACAACAGAGCCCCACCCCTCCCCACTCATTGGGACAGGAGTAAAACAGGGCCCCTCCCCTCCCCTCTCACTGGGACAGGAGTAAAACAGAGCCCCACCCCTCCCATCTCCCCGGGACAGGAGTAAAACAGAGCTCCACCCCTCCCCTCTCACAGGGACAGGAGTAAAACAGGGCCCCTCCCATCCCCTCTCACAGGGACAGGAGTTAAACAGGGCCCCTCCCCTCCCCTCCCCTCTCTCTGGGACAGGAGAAAAACAGAGCCCCTCCCCTCCCCTCTCACAGGGACAGGAGTAAAACAGGGCTCCTCCCCTTCCCTCCCCTCTCTCGGGGACAGGAGTAAAACAGGGCCCCTCCCCTCCCTTCTCTCGGGGACAGGAGTAAAACAGAACCCCTCCCCTCTCTTGGGGATAGGAGTAATATAAAACACAGGCTGCTCGCGACATGACTTTCGCTGTGCTCCCCGTTGCCTGTTAAAAAGCAGCACGGCGTGTTCTGGCTCTAATGTGCTGATGGCGTCCGTGTTTTATATCTGCTGATGAAAAGGAGCACATCGGATCCCGGGGAACAGCTCAGCAGAGAGCACTAATGGTGTGTAAAGAGTCATTCGAGCAGACGATTTTGCGTTCTCCGTTACTGGCTAGTCGGCGACTGTGCCTCCCTCGCCAAGGAGGAGAAGCCGCTCGCTGCTCGTCCCAATGAGTGTGAGTGTGTGTGTGTGTGTCTGCTCAGCGCACACTTTGGGTACCCAGGTTCTTTTAAATAACTTTTTTTTTTTTAAATAAAAAGTCCAAGATAATCATTTTTTACTATGCTGATTCTACCATTGACCTTCACTCTTTACTTATAAGACTCAATTTCAGTTCCTTACCATCTGTGATAGTCTATTCTGCATTATCCCCAAGGTGTTTGTAGAGAGCTTCCTGGACTTTGAGCCGACGCTGGAAATAAGCAGTATAGTGTCACTGTTAGTAATTGTTCTTTCTATTTGTGCTGTTTTCACAGTCCTCATGTACTGAAGTACAGTCATTGCTCATCATTCATTTCCCTGGAGCTTTATTGCATACAGTACTTCCATAAAACGCTGCCACTCGCAGTGGTATTGAGATGTGAGTAATATGTAGCATACAGGTGAGGCAGGTACCTAAAAATGACTCTATGATGATTGGGAGTAATGAGGCGGCTCTGGCATTAGCCGCCAATCGGCCAGACCGAGATCTCACTTCATGACCAAATGTGGAGTGCTGCACATTTCTCCCATCCTCATTCCTCGCCAAGGCCCAGAAAAATGTTCAGTTTTAAGTAAACGCTGGCAGGGCTCACTGCTTGAGAACATTTCATCCCTTATGGGCTCATATAAATTCAGTAGGTGTCAAGTTAACAACCAGGATTTGGCCGCTGTCTGAGTGAAGGACTTTCCCACAGTGCACTTTTTCTGAGGTAAAGCGGCTGGTTGGCTGTTTGCTCGGGGAGGACCTTCGGCTACTTGCCTCCTATGTGCACTATTCGTTATGGCGGAGCCTCGTTTGCGGCGCTACATGTTGGTAATGACCATAAAGGCTCCTTTATCCCTCTGTAAAGCATCGGTTGGGGGGAGTTGCAGGGGTCACAGAATTGCTAAGGACCTTTTCGCCAGAGGAAAGATTGATAGTGTGCATCCTTCCTGACACTCTCTGATGTTGCGTTGGAAGGAAAGCATCTGATGGGCTCTCATTACAAGCAGATAATTACCTGCACTTTATTTCTATGATGCCCAATTGCTGTCGCTTACATTTGAATATGCGCAACTAGTTATGCATGGAACTCAGTGAAAAAACATAATTATACTTATGAGGACATTGTTCTCCAGGACGGGTTGAAGTGTTGCTTGAGAATCATTTTTGCGTGAAAAAATTCAAGCTTTGCCCGCCTTGAAATTTCTTTTGTAGTTTCTTTCTTCGATTACCTTCCATCAAATTGCTTGAATGGGACTTCACTAGCAGAGCTGGTTCAGACAGACAACTCAAGACACGCCCTCCCTCTCCGCTTCCATCCATCTCTGTCACTGTCCCACCCCTCTGTAAACCAGGCTCTTTAAGCTGTACTCCTGCACGCCTCTGCCTGCTGCTGTGCAGCCTCATTCTCTGCTGCTGCAGGTAATATTGCCTGCTGCTGCACGGCTGTTGCCTGCTGCTAGTTAATGTCCCACCTCCAGCCCCAGCATCTACCTGTGAGCGCCGAGAATATCCTGACACACCTCACTTGATCCTCTCCCCGCTCAGTGGGCCACACGGGGAGTAAGGGTCAGAGCCTAGATGCTAAATGACTGTATTTATTGTTCAAACTGCAGTGAATTACTTACGTGCGGGTTTGCCGACTGTAATAGATTTAGTCTCACCAGGCCCTTTACCAGCCCTTTGTTTTCCATTATCTCCTCCGTCTTCAAGGGTCTTGAATTTATGAGGACTGAGTGCAAATGAAATCGCACACTGTGAACTCTTCTTGCCTCAATTTTTTGGGACACCCTGCCTCCAAGTTCTCACCACTGCCCGGCTCCCTAACAGTCTTAAAGGTCTTTGTCTTTGCTTTTGTGCCATAGGATTTTGGTTCCCAGTTGTGCGTTACGTTACAGGATGATGCACGCACAAGGGGTGCAGTAGCAGCCATGGAGCTCGGCTCATAATCTTGGCGTTCCAGGTTTGGATTTGTGGGCACTCCGTAGTTGCCTGCGCCCCCGAACTAAGATTGGCCTCGGCAAACCTCCGAGCGCAGGAATTACCGAGCGGGGCGTCCGACTGGGGGTGTCCCGCCTCATAACAGTGCGGTTCAGCGGCTCCCAGCTTTCGATAATTCAGAGCACTTTTCCTGGCAGGAGAAGCTCTGTCACATACCAGCGCTTTCTGAGTAAATGATGGCTAACTGAACACCTATCTGCAGGTGCCGGATTTTCCATGCAGCAAAATGAATGACATAGGTGACTAATCCAGTATACGGAGTATGAAGGTGGGGGGTCTCTCCCCATCACATTAATCTTTCAGATTTGTTTTGTGTTAATTAATAAGCAGATGTGTTTGAATTATGCATTATCCCTCAGCATTGGGTCCAGAGAGCTGCAGGGTCAAATGGTTTTATTTTCACCGTAAGGTACTTTAAGCTCTGAGTAACAATAAAAAACAAGCTGATCATGTGACTCTCTAGGACCAGGGTTAGGGACCCAAGCAGATCCTGTAACTCTCTAGGACCGGGGTGAAGGACCCCAGCAGATCCTGTGACTCTCTAGGACCAGGGTTAGGGACCCCAGCAGATCCTGTAACTCTCTAGGACCAGGGTTAAGGACCCCAGCAGATCCTGTAACTCTCTAGGACCAGGGTTAGGGACCCCAGCAGATCCTGTAGCTCTCTAGGACCAGAGTTAGGGACCCCAGCAGATCCTGTGTCTCTACAGGTCAGTGACCTGTAATTCAAATAATTGATGGATTTTCTTGTGGAATAATATTTTAAATATTTGAAGAATCAGATAATTGAGTGACAAACCGCAAAAATTGTGCCTAACACACTGTTATTCTCTCAGGACGTGGCATAAAATTCTGATTGGCTGGCAGCCCTGAATGCTGGTATTTGATTGGCTGTGTTGTTGCCAAGGCAGGGAGGAGTTTGCTTGTGAGAACAGTCCCTCTTTCTCAGAGCAGCAGAGGCCCCTGTGGTTGACTGTGTCTCTGCTGCTCTCAAAGAGATTAATATACTCTAATGTGTGTAGTACACTGCAGTCCTTAAATATTTGGACAGCGGCAACGTTTTTGCTCTTTGGCGAGGCACTCGAGCGTAATGGATTAGGAAGCAATGGATAAAATGTTACAGTAAAGGCTGTCAGCCAGAACGTACCTACCCTATAAACAAGCCCATTTTACCAGTGTAAGCACTAACATACTCATGGGCTACATAGTATGCGCCTGGATGCCCAGAATCCAGATAAATTTGTTGCTGTTCTCTTCCCTGATTTGCCGGCTGAACTGCTTTGCCGTTGGCTGTGAGGAAATGGTGGGAAAAAGGTTTGGCTGTCAAAGGTTGGGTCCTGCACTCGGCCAAACTGACCGAAGGTTCTGCATTGGTGGAACTGGCTAACAAGCTCAACTGGGCAATCGAGAAGAACAGAAACAAAAGAACACAAGTCCTGTGGTGATTTCAGCCCTTGTCCTGGTTTCCACGTCACACCTGAAGTGAGCCTGCACATATTTCAGAGTATTTGTCGAATGCATTGAGTTGAGTGCTGTAGCGTCATTCCTGCAGGCTGCGCATAAGGTTGTCTTAGATTATGGAGTTTTCTTGGAGTGGGCTCGTATGTGTTGGCTCTGCGTGCAAAAACGGCTGTTGGCTTCTCTTTTCTGTCCAATAGCCTTCTGGGTAATTTAACTAGAATTACTAGAACTTGAGCCCAGTTTTAGGTCGTTACAGAAATTGCATATTAAAATACATGCTATCATCACCACATTGCTACACTTCTCAATAAACACATGAAGGATATAAGCAATACGTACATTCAGACTGCGCTGTGATTGTTTCAATGAAATTGTCGCAAAGTATTCCTGCGAGAAAAGAAGGGTTGTTTACGGCACAGTACAGTAAATTGCGTTTAAGTGTGGGAGCTGTTTTAGCATTAGGCAAATTGGAGGGAATTGTGGGACACAGAAGGTAGTAATTGGCGTCATGCTGAGTCGTTTTTCCGTGGCGTGGAGCTCCCTCTGCGGCTCATCGATTGAGAGTTGGGGGGGGGGGACTTGTGGCAAAGGGCAGCAGAACACTGGTGTGAGGTCAGTTAGGTCCCAGGAAGCTAAATATCAATACCTCTGCCCTACGAGCGATACAGCAGCTGCTCTCCGTATGCTAACGTAACCAGCATGTCTGAATCTCGACCTCCCTCCCCCCCTCTCTTCGTCTTTCCATCTCTCTCTTCGCCTTCATTTCCCTAAGTCCCTGTCTGCCTCGCCACTCTGTCTCTTTGTGCGTCTCTTTCCATCGCAGTCGATTCGGTTCCAGTGAGTGTTCTTGGCACGGTGCACATAGATGCATTTTGCCAAAACATAAACAAAACAATGAACTTGGAATAAATCAACGCATCGCTATCATTCTCTCCATCTTTCTCTATTTCTTTCCCTCCTCTCCCCCACCTCCTCCTTTCACCTCACCATATTATTTCCAATGCAAACATAACTATAAGAAAAAAAAAACAAAAGCATGAAAATTACTTTGAAAATATAATTATTCATATTTATTATTGGAACATTAATTAAGCCATTTTCTGCTTTCCTGCCCTCTGGTCCCTCTCTCTTTGTCTTTCTCTCTTCTCGCCCCCTCTCTCCTCTTATCCCTCCCTTTCTCTCTCTCTTTCTCTCATCTCCAGTGGTCCTGCTCTCATACATGGAAATGAATCACAGTATGGAAGAATTAGCCTCAATTAATATTAATGAATTGGCTTGGCAAGCACTCCAAAGGGCCAGCCTTGAGCCCAAAGTAAAAAAGAAAAGACAATAAATATTGGCTGAAATGGACAGGGCCCCAGTGATGGAGTCCCTGACCTTGCTTAAATTGAAAGGGGACATGCAGGGATGGTTTATGTGGTTCTACACAGACTGTCACCGAGAGCCACATGCTCTTAAAGAACAAAGCAGATCTCCACCAATCACAGAGTCCCTTAAATTACATCAAATGGAACTCCGGCATTGTTTGGTGCACATGTTGTGGCTGTCATTCTGGGGTCCATGGGTGAAAGCAACTAATCACTCCACAGCATCAACAGGTATCACTACTAATATTTGAGAGACGTGTCTGTCTCCCTCCGTCAGCAGTGCGTAGCGCACAACGTACGTCGCTCATCGTACGTCATTACGTTACTGTGAGATGAACGCTGGCCTTATCATTTCTCTTCGCTTCACACTGGCTCGATTCATCCTTGCTTCGGTTCACAAAGCCGGACACCAAGTTTACAGTGCTGGCTTCAGTCAGTCTGGAGCGAACTCAAAAGCCAAGCTGATCTTTCGCTACAAATCCCAGCACATTATGAGATTAACTATGAACATCCCGGCTAAATTCACCGAATTCGGTAGTGAAATGCTTGCATCGGCTACACTTACATTATATAACGCCATCGTTCATCTGTGCATTACAATACGAACATGAGCACATGCCCAAGTATCATAGAAGTAAAACCAAGCTGATCTTCCATCACAAATCCGAGCATGCATTCGCTAGTAGATCTCTATGTCAGTAAAGTCAAAGTTCAAAACTGAATCTGCCTGAATCCAGAGTATCAATCTTGAAATAGTGACCATTTATGCATCTATTGATATGCTCATCCTGAAAATAGATTAATGATGCTCAAAAAGAGTAATTCAAGATTGCAAACCTCTGCTGAGATTGAACAATTCCCCATTCATCAACACCACCAGTTTGCTATGTTCTCTTGATGCCATTGATATAATTTCCCCCAATTTTTCTTATTTTAATTTTTTTTTTTTGAGAGGATTTAGCTCAAAATATCAAACTTTGCCCACTGCAATGGTGAAGAATCCTTCAAAAAATCCTGGATCCAGGCTCAAAAATTTCTGGGACTGGAAGGGGCTGAAGCTCTAAGGCTTGGTCGTAGTTCACAGAATTACTGTCACAAAGATCAGACCAGACGCAAATGGGCAGGTAGAAATGAAAGCCCTCCGTATTGTCTTTGAAAGTCAGGATTTTTCCTGTGAAATAGCAGATACGAATAAACATACTGCTTCAACAGTCTTTGTGTTGAGAATTTTCCAGAAGATATGGTGAAACTGTGCAACCCTCAGGAGCTGGCGGTGAGAACTTGAACGATTTGAAGACAAAATGGCTGAGAAAATGTTGTATCTTCTCATGTGATTAAGTTGATTTCATAACTTACGTATTAAGCATTAAAGGAAAAGATTCCTGTTCTATCCGTTCCGCTGATATTTCTTTCTTGTTAGATTGCTGGTGCTGTTTGGTGAGGTTCTAACTGAGTTCAGTTCCAGAGTCACGTCAGGAGAACGAGAGGATATTACACATGCCCACCACCGTCAGAGATAGTGCCCTGTCTTCGCAGTTGCATAGCAGGCAATAAATAAAAAGGCTGTCCTGCCAGTCTTTTGGTTCAATAATTCTGATCTTAAGGCTTCTGACAGGCCATTACTGTAGGTTTGCTTGGTTCCGCCATCTACTGCTGATGAATGAATTACAGTAATGAGATTTTAATCAATAAAGACATTCCCCATGGGAGCCCTGACGCTTACTGCTGCCTGAAAGCCGGGATCCGTTTGTGTTTATTTTCTCTGTCCCCGACTGTGCTGCCAGGGCATTCTGGGTTTTACGGGCAGAAAACAAAACCTGTGCTCCATCAGTGCAAGGCATATATAACTATTATTTTGGAGTTTTTCGGCTGTCCGAGTAATATGGAGTGACTGGTAAGCACATTATTCACATTTGAATTCAGTTCAGCTGTGTACCTGTTTTTGCCAGGTCTGATGATCTATCCCTCTTTGCTCAATGCCGCTTCTCAAAACGAAGTTTTGTTTACCTCGCAACTGGCCTTCAGCTCTTCTGAGATCTTATTACAGCAAATCCACCCACTCAGTAGAGACTATGCGGTCCCTCTTCCGAGTCCCTCCATAATGGACTCATCTACTCCGCAGAGCCTGGACAACCCCCCTGTCCACTGTCTGAATGGATTCATCCACTTATATGAGCCCTTTGCGCTCAACAACCCCCCCCAAATTCTCCCGGCTTCTTCTAAGAGGGATCAGTCAATTCTCTATTACGGTAGTGCTCAAAGACAACTATCAATTAGGCCCTAGTTGCTGAATAATGAATAGGCTCCTCGTGGAAAAAAAAAACTAGGTCTCCCTGAATAACGAGGCTCGTCATTTATACTCTCTCTATATATATATACCTCTATACTCATCCCTCTATTTCTGGACACAGTGGATTGATTTCCTCTACCCTAATGACAACAGGCTGCGTATTCCAATCTCCACTTAGCTGAATGGTTATTCAAGCAAGTACCCAAGCTAAAGACCAGGGGAGGTGCTGACAGGCAGATTTTGGCTGGTTTGAGTCCTAAACCGCTCGCGCCCTTCAGTCAAATTCCAAACGTTAAGTTTTGCCGAAAGTGTCCAGTTGGGAGTCATGCACATTCACCAAACAAACAAACATTTGCAGGCCTTTCAGCTTCATGGAAAAGTCGGAGACTTTCGGAAACTCCTGAGAGCTTTGTTATGTTTAATATACATACTGAGGAGATGGAGGGAGTGGAGATTACTTATTAATTGTTTTGTTTCATTTGAAAGCCGTGTGTACATGATTTATATTTATGCATCTCGCTTCCTTCAGTTTTAATGCCACATTGAGCCAGCACTACGACAATAAAATGTTTCCAGAGTAGCTTGGAAGACACTTGTGTGATATGATGAAGTTGTCCATTTTACTTCTGACTCAGCTTTTATTCTATGACATAAAAAGTTGTGCTCAAGTGACTAAAAACTGTTGGTTTAAAAACTAATGTGTCAGCGGCACACACACTTGCATGTACAGATTGTTAGGGAAATACCTCTCAGAAAATGTAAAATGGGATGGGCTGATAATTATGACGTGTTTGTCTCAATAATCCTCGCATGGGATACCAATTTGGCGAAGCAGAAAACCTGCAGATTTAGTTATCTGTTTCATAAAATTATTATTACAACCAAATAGCCTTATTTCTATTAATAATTAAAATAACCAATTAATGATTAAATAGAATTAAATCAAGATTTAATTAATAATCTGAAGGATTTTGATGTTCTTAATATGCTATTTTGACTATTTTTGGCCCAACCCCATGCATGTTGGCTCCATATTGAATTCATCGATATATTTATTGAACTTGGTGCATGTTTTGATGTTGTATAAACAGACAAAACAAACACTGAACATACAGGGGCTAACAAAACAAGGGAAGATGATACAAATATAGGACTGATATGGTTGGTTATGTGTGTGTGTTTGCGTGCGCGTGAATACTTGTGGGCATGTGTTTTTTTTTTGTTCCAGAACAAAAAGAGAGACGACAGACAACATAGTGGCTGTGACTTTATTTTGCAATATTTGAGTAGGCCTATGCGTGGCTGGATGACTCAGTCAAACAGTGACAAAGGACCAGGAAGAGACGCTAGCTTTGGCTCATAAGCAGTTCATAACACTAATCTGGCTATCCATCTGCTGGCATCTATATTTCAGCAAACATGTTAATTGGAGCTTTAGAACATCGGGAAAGATTGCATGTGCAGTTGTACTCGATCTGTATCACTAACAATGGGAAACACAGACCCAACTGCATCTGCTCATTAACTGCAGATGAACTAGTAATCTCCAAAGTAAAACTGTACTACTACCTGGAAAGTTTATCCAGTCTTGCTGGGATCAGTAAATCCTCAGTGGCCTCTCATGATCTGTTGAACCACACAGTCCTGGCGTCGTGGTCCCGTGGGATTTCCAGCGACGATGCACAGATTCTCGGTCCTCTGTCCATGTGGTGTAGTGATGCCATTCCGCCGTATCTGCTGCCAAAAGTTATATCCGTTTCTTTTGAGGAGAGGAATTACCTCCACCAAGTTGGTAGGAGGTTACGTGATCGGTGCCGTTTGTTTGTCTGTTTTTGAACAAGATAACTCAAAAAGTGATGAACAGATATTTGAAATTTTGTGGGTGGGTTGCTATTACATAAGGGATGGACCCTATTGATTTTGACCACAATCAGTCAAACAATATGGCCACCACGGCAGCTAACTTGAAATCGTATGACACGTGATAACTGAACTTTGCTCCCGCTCACCAAAATTTGGACTGTTCTGCCTTGGCGGAGGTTTGCACTCTAGGAGTGCCTCTAGTTTAAAGCTATGCTTCCATGTGCAACCAGCACTGTGATGAAGAGTAAGTGCGCTGCTTATGCGGGTGATGTCATCGAGTGCTGCACGTTCTTAAACAGACAGTCACTGTTGTGTATGGACTGCCAGCTGACTGTTTGTAGCTACAAGATGCTTAATGGTAGTAATTAAGCCACAAAAAACCTCATTGGTGAGGAAAACTATTTCAATTATAGTCCACTTGAATATGTTGGAATTTGTGTTGTTACCAACATTCTGCATAAAATTAGAATGAGTGAACATCCAGAAATTTGGTTCATGAACTGAAGCAAAACTAAATCATTATCAAGTTGGTTGTGCATTGTTCATCGTATTGAAAGAGCGTATTTAGTACTCAGAATGTTCCTGCATGGTTCTCGCAGTTCATAATTATCTTAATGACTTTACCACACCCCTGGAGGTACCAACAACGAGATTGAAAATGGCAGGACTAAACAAACAAATGAATGAATGAATAAAATGGGGAAATTTATGGAACATATGACAACCAGGAATCCGCTGTCACACGACCATCCATTTTTACCATGAGGCCCTATGAGATTTCTCATCACATGGATTGTGATTGACCCATTACCTTGCTGTATTATGAACCTGACTGGGCCAATTAGCAATATTTCTGCCAAACCTCTAGAGAGTTTGCTTTAGTGAGTTACTCTTGATGTATCCCTCCATAACAGTCTATTTAGGTCATGATCCATCATGAGACGGCAGCTGATATGAACTTAACTATTGACCTTCGCAGACATATTGTAATGACCTTCATGACATATTGTCCTGTAGATGTTGTAGGAAACAAATTGCTGGAGCTCATTCCGAAACTGCACAGAATGTACAGAATGTCGTCTTCAGTTAGGACTTTGATTTGTAGAACAGGGTAAATCATGGGCTAAAACAAAAACTAGCAACCAAATTGACCCTTTTCAGACAAGAATGGACAGCATTGGTGCGTACAGAACACGTCAGGATTATAGTCAAGATTATTTTTGCTTGGGTAGAAATAGTGTGTGGCTGATCAGTGGTACCTGTGTGACGGGCTAATTTTATCAAGCTCGTGAATAATGCACTGCTTGATTAGGCTTTTGAGATTGGAATTTTGCTCTGGGTAGCATTGCACTCCAGTGTCTGTCTGTATCTCGATTTTTATGGTGGAATGCGCGGACCGCCAAAGAGGTCCTGGAGCTTGCGATCAATGAGTCAGTGTTATGCAGTGTGTTTGTGATGTTTGAGTTTTCTACTTTCTTTCTCTCATTGAATTGATTACTTCTCCACTGTCTATCCCTGGTCTTGTCTGAACTGATCAGCCTTCTCCAAGGGTGAAATATCAGAGGGAGACATTTCTTTATCAGAGGGTATAAAGGAAACATTAGCTCACAGTTCACTTTTAACTGACAACTTTCTCTCCCCCCCAATGGGAGATTTCAAGAATAGACCGTTGGTCATGTAACCTTTCTTGCATGGAACTTTCATAGAGAGGGCAGCCTTCAAGGGTCCTTGGCAATAACAATGCGTCTCAAAGCATTGCCACATCCTGACTCTTATTACATTATTCTTTCTGGGCTTCTCTTTCTCGCCTTCTATTTCGATACTACTCTTTCTAGGCTACTCTTTCCAGCCTACTGTTTCAAGACTACTCTCTCTGGCCTGCTGTTTCAAGACTGCTCTTTTAAGCCTACTGTTTCAGGACTACTCTTTCTAGCCTGCTGTTTCAAGACTGCTCTTTTAAGCCTACTGTTTCAGGACTACTCTTTCCAGCCTACTGTTTCAGGACTACTCTTTCTAGCCTGCTGTTTCAAGACTGCTCTTTTAAGCCTACTGTTTCAGGACTACTCTTTCCAGCCTACTGTTTCAGGACTACTCTTTCTAGCCTGCTGTTTCAAGACTGCTCTTTTAAGCCTACTGTTTCAGGACTACTCTTTCTAGCCTGCTGTTTCAAGACTGCTCTTTCTAGCCTGCTGTTTCAGGACTACTCTTCTGGCCAATTGTTTTGATTCTACTCTTTCTAGCCTCCTGTTTCAAAACTACTCTTTCTAGGCCTCTGTTTCTAGACTACTTGTTTTTTTTTTTTTTAGCCTACTCTTTCTAGGAGGAAGTCAATGCTGTCCTACAAGTTACTCGGTTTAGCCTGCAAGAGATGAAAGTAGACCACAAAAATCCTGGCAACACTTCATACTCCAGACAAAGGGATGTGTGAATCTGGAGCAAGGAGAAATCCAGATAAATTCGGAAGACTGAAATATGTAAAGCTAATCCCTCTTGAACTGTCTTCAGTTGAGCATTTAAATTTTTTTTTTCAATGAAGAGAACTTTTAAGTATGCCTGCATTATTGCAGTAACTATGCTGTATATTTTATGCTGTTTATTCAATGCATAAATATTGAATTGAAAGTAAAAAACACATATACTTCTTGTGCACATGACAAAATGTCCAGTAGTTAAATATTTGTGCAGTAATTCTGCAGGAAAAAACTTCAACTCTTAAACGTGTCACATGGCATGGATGTAAATAATGTTACTGAAATTGAAAACTGTCAGTCTTCAGTGTTTCCTAATCCATTATGCTGGAGTTTGGAACAAACATGTCTCTGTCCAAATGGTTATTGACTGCAGTGTATGCTGTCAGTCATTTTGGTGAGCTTCAGAGAGATGCAGAGGTAAAAGAGTTGGGGGAAGTTTAAAGGCACATTTTGATATGGCAGTGCAAATTCTGTTCTGGGATCTCCTAAATAAATTCTCATCAAGGAGCAACATTATAGTCCACCAATGAGTAGCTGGCCTTATGCTGCGGTTACTAATGTCATGCCTATTAGTTGTCGAAAGCTAGTTAGTGCAAGCAAACTTTTCATGGAGAGGAGCAGAGACTTGCAGAGATGGATGTTTTCAAGAAAATCCAAAATAATTTTTGCCTTGTGAATTTTGCATAATTTTTTTCTTTACATCACTTTGACTTGCTCGCCTTCAGAAATTTTGCTGGTTTGAACTGCTAGCTGAGGGTCCTTGCTAGCTGCCTTTGATGCATGGTTGTTAAGCCTTCGTGGTTTCATCACAGCAGAGCTGCTATTCATTGGTGGACTGTAATGTTACTCTTGGCCGGACATTATTTTGTTGCCCCCGAAACAATACTTCATATGGCAATATCAGATTGTGCGAGGTGAAAGAGAGGGAGAGGAGAAAGAGAAAGGTACAGGTGAAATGGCAAGGGAGAGGTGATAGGAGTCAGTATAGTAACGCCTGCCATGGGCAGAGACACGGCCTGTACTGAGGCGCCCAGAGTTCTGAAAGATCCCCTAATGCACATATACCCTGATCCCAGCGCTGGCCCCCGGAGCGACACAGCTGGTAATGAACTGGGCGATGAGATTTACAGAGCCTTTCCACAGAGAGCATTCCTCCAGGAATCGATTATACACACTTAAAGTATGGAGATCAGAGCGGCTGCTTAGGGGAATACAAGAGGAAGTCATGAAATGAAAACGGAGAAGGAACGCATTTGCATATATACTAGATACAGAATATATACTGTATATATGTGTGTGTGCGCACGCGTTGCCAAAAGATGAACGCAGGGGGCACAGGAAATGACATGGAGAGAGTCTATGTGAGGGAGCAGTCATCGCCTGCCTTTTATATAACAACTGGTGACAGCTTACTGGTTCCTTCAGTTCCGATGGGAGCAGCCAGCTCAGCAGCATGTGACACCACTTTACAAACGCTGCCATGTTTGACTTTGGGATACTGTTTTCTCGGCATCATAAACATGCACACTGAGGCTTTTTGGCTCCAGAGTGTGCACATTCTGTTCCCATACAGGAAGACATCAATAGGGATTAAAAAAAAGCAGTAAGCATCTTAAGTATGTCCGAAAAAAAAAAACAAAAAACATATATATATATAAATATATATATATATATATATATGTATACACAGTATATATATATATATATATATATATATATATATATTGATTTATAACTGTTTAAAAGCCTTAAAATTTAGCAATACTTTCCTCTTAATGTAGTATAATTTCAGTGGGTTGAATTCATTTTTGATTACTCTTAATTGCAGGGAAAATGGCTTTTATTGGAATCCAAAGCTTAAAAAACTTCACTAATTCTGGTTACCCCTGGAGATTGCCACCTGCACGGGCAATGCCTTCCCATGATCAATGGTGGGGTTCCAGTCTTCACAGCAATGTATTCTGGGAGTTATACCTATTTCCTGGCTGCCTTTGCTGGAGGGACGAGGGCGGAGTTTAAAATATTAAATCACGCTTTTGGCTGTGACCATATGATCTAAGCAGTGTTGGACAGGGTTCCACTAATCTGCTGACTGCTAATTAGCGAAGCTAACTTTTTTTGCTTCGCCAGATCATTGCATTGACATAAGGAAACTGCTAGCTGCCTGTCTAGCTTAACCGCCTGTGACACTGGGTCATTCCCTCCTTCTCCAGTGGGGGTTTCTTGAGGGCAAGAGTAAGTCTTGATTTGACATTAATTACTTGAATTAGAAAATGGATGGGATGGTCGTATCGTTCAGGATTCATTAAGGAGGACAGCCCAGTAATTTCAATTGGAGATCTTTCTCATGGTCCTCAAGAAAAAAATGCTTTCTGATAACTGTAAGATTAGCATGCTTATTTGCGAGCATGTCAACTTCATATCTCATGTTTTCAAATGGCCCTGCTATTCTATTGCCTAAACTGTATTTGCAGCGTAAGAGTCAAAAATTACGCCCCTAGCTTTGGTGTTTTTGCGGCCCGTTCACCTGTGCACAGAGGAAAATGGGCTTTATCATCGCAAACAGACCTCTTGACAATAAAGAGAATGGTGCATCAATGCAATGCTGTGGTGAGCTGGCAAAAAGCATTGTGGTAGTTGTTTTCTTTACAGCAAATACAAAGGGAAGCCTTAGGGGTTAGGGGTCCTATCCAGATCGATCCATTATAAATTTGTCTGATAAAAGTTAGCAATTATTGTTAGTGTCCGCAAGATTTTTAGCAATTTATTGGTGTAGCATTATTGAAGTTAACTATTTGGGTTGGCGGAGTAGCGGTTATCAAAGCTAACTTTTGATTTAGCTGCGCCCACCAATGGCTCTGAGACAGACTCTCTGCTGGTATGATGTGTTTGAGGTGCTGTTTGTCTGCAGCATGTGTGTGACAGCCAGAACAAACACAAAAAGGGCGTTTTTACAGGTATATTAATCACTGGCATGGAGAGTGTCAGAAGAGAACCATTCATCCTGAGTAGAATATAATTTCCTCATTTTTGTAAAGTATGGGGGAAAGAATTTATGCTGAGTTATGTTGTTTTCATTTCAATTGCTCTTCTCGGAATCCTGGAGGGGGAAGATGGATTTACAAGTTCTGTATTGTGTACAAGGTTATTTTTGGATGGAACATATTTCTTTGTGTGCTCAGTTAATGCTAACAAAATAATGCAGGCAAAATATATTCTCTGCTGTGATAAAGATTCAAGGTTTGGTATGATAGTGTCTTGTATTTGGAATTAAATTATATATACTGGCCTTGTCTCTCTAGTGATGAGAAAGCAATTAGGCATTTGTATGTCAATAAACTGACGTGTGAACAGTGAAATCACAGCAGTGGCACAAGCCAGGGATGGCTGTGAGCAGGGGATCACACAGAAACGTCTGAGCAGTGGATGGCATCTCGATTTCATCGGTGTCTAAGAGGCATGTAGAACAAGGGGTGAGAGGCTGACTGCTTTCACTGCTTTGAAATGCACTGTAGGTTCTTTATAATGTCTTTCCCCCAGAGTTCCTCACTGACCCCATTACTGTTAGTTGCCAGTTGTATTAAGTTGTATTTTCCGTAAGCACTAGAAAGAATATTTAATAAAGCTATGCAATGGCAGTTTGATCTGGAGAAGTTTTCAGAATACAATGTATATCCAAGTAAAACAAATAATTCTGCGTGATTCTCCCGGGGAGGGAAAAGATTAGACTGGCATTTAATGTGGTCACAATTTCCAAATGGCAACAAATTTCTACGTGTGTAGAAAGGCATTGATTGGAGGGGATCGTGTAACTGACATATTGGAAGAATGAATGCAATTCATTCTATTGCCTTTAATTTTGATTTGCACCCTCTGAAACATGATGACTTCCAGTGAAAAGCTCCATATTTTTTTTCATAAAGTGTGAGAGAAACATTCTGATACAGAGAAACATTTAACAATTTTTAAAAAATAAAACAAACAAGTGGTTCCTTATGATCATTCAAGAAAGATTCAGTTGAAAGAAAAGAATAATTTGATTTTCGTCTTGCCTTGATTTTCATCTTTGCCATTTAAATCACATCCTGTAATGGTACTGCCATGACTTCAAATTGTGCTGAAAGTCCGTAAAAGTACTAAAAGTATCTACTTTTAGAAAATAGGCTCTGAACATGTAATAGCTCTTTAAAATCTGCTAATTGAAGACCCCAGTGCTAAAAATGCTTAAATGTTCAATTTGAGGAAATGGATTTAGGTGACTGTAGAAGACGTTTTCCCATCCTTACCTCACTGTGTGATAATGTAACCTCAGGACTTTAAGCACTAGGCTCCTCAGAAGTAGTTCCTTGATGAATGTGCAGTTATTTAAGTGAATGAGAATCAGAGTAAACTAACTCACAAATTGGAAATTCTGAGAAAAACAGGTTCAAAGTTTCTGCGTTCTGTAACTTCAGATGTTTGCCAGACTGTTACGTCTGATTAAAAGAACTTGTACCTTATTTTAACTATGTCTTGCTCACTCATTTGTGAAATAAATTGTATCCAGGTCTTCGTGGCCATTATGATAGCAGTGTGCTTTCAGCATATTTCCACGACCGGCTGCTGTCCATCTGCCCAGCCACCAAATGTCTGTCCGATATCATCAGGAAGCTTCTTTTCTTTTACAGAAACACTGCTGACCAAAGTTAATGTTTTTGCCCCCATTTCTTTGTTGTTCGCCAAAATGTTCGATTCAGACATAGGAGTCAGTTAAGTTTGCTTTCTGCTTGTGTTGTTGCCTGTTTCCATCCTATAGCTTCCAGTTCAATACCAATTCTCACAAAACTTTTCATGCAAGTAGGCCTTGGTCCACAATAGAGAGTTCTTGTTTTTCTTTAAAAAAAACAAATAATAATGAAAAAAAAAATATATATATAAGGCGGGTCAACCCCTTCTGAGCAGTAAGGAGGTAAAATCACGGCAGAATGATTGAAAATTTTTAAATGGCCACAAAATCAAGAATTTTAATAAAATTTTCCTCAAATTTGATTCATGACATTTTATCAGGGATATTTTAATGCCCATAAAATATGGCAGAAATCCATTCATTCAATTCTGGTTCCCATGACAAGGAAAGTTTCACAATTTATGCAATGGGAAATTTGTGGATTTATATTATTGTAACTAAAGCCACAATTCTGGAGGTAAATCGATATGAGTGATGAAAACCATTTCCTGGTTTTCACTTCAAGGGCCATTATAACCATATTATCTTTCATTTTACTTAACAACATTTTGATTGGCTCTCAGTCGATGTGTCTGTTTGTTAGTTTGTAAGCAGGATTATAGAATATGTTTTGCACTGATTAAACTTCGTGGGCCCGTTATATAGGGCAACAGTAATAGGTCATCAGATTTTCACGTCAAGGTCAAGGTCAAGGTCAACATTGCTAACAAGGCAGTCAGAATATCCTTGCACATTTCCATAAGCCTCAACATTGACTCGGACCTCAGTGGGATGATGCCATGAGAAGAACATTCCCCTACCAATCAAATCGTGTGTTACAGACATACAGCAAGCCAATTCAAACTGAGAAGAAAATGCTTCCAACTTCTGTACAGTTTCATTCCAAATATTTCCACATATATTATCCGAGTTGTATATATATATTATATGTACTAGCAAAACATATAAAAACTTATTATCTGAATGTTAATACTGACTGAAATATATAGCAAGGAAAATTTTTGCAACAAGACTAATTACCAGGAAATGTCAGAGTTAAGTATCTTGAAAGTAGTGCCTGGCATGTGCATTCGCAGTCAGACTCAAGCACAGTTTTCTCAAATGGCAGCTTCCTGTTAAGGTATGAGTCGCCACAGAGTTTGTCGGAGTGACGGCTTACAGTTACCATTGCAGACAAAGTTGAAAAAAATAAAATAGCGCAGCTGGAGGTATGCACTCTACTAAGTGCCCTTCTCATCGTCATATGTTATTTTCTTAAAAACATTGTGACATTTTATGCTCAAACTGCATTACTTTAGCTGACACTTGTATCCAAAGCAACAAACACTTGATTAAACTTAGTTAGGCCGTTCAACACTAGGGCTTGAACCACCCATCTTCTGTCTCCCCGTCCATGTGCCAGCCGCTGGGCTGTAGGCTGCCCCACGAAAATGTGTTCGTATTTAGCGGCTGTTTGAATTTCACAAGAAATGTGCAGTTTACGCTCCAACTTCCCCTTTTAGGATATCAAATAGTGTTTCAGAAAGCCAGTAGCACCTAAACCATAGACCATAATGTGTTACATATTCCTTTAGAGTAAGCCCATTGCGGGGCTTAGCCATGTGCTTGGATACTACATAGCAACTCAAGGGTGAGCGGCAAGCCTCTTAGTTATTGTACTTGTTTATTGCTCGGTCAAACATGCCTTACTAAATTTCTTGAAAGTCTGCATGGGTTTTGTGACTGTTTTGGTGCTGTTGTTTTCTTTTTTTTTATTGGGAAGGCAATGGTAAGTTTAAAATAATCTATTGAGAAGCTTGTGCTGGCTGCCTGACGCCCGGGCAGGAAAGCAGTTTTTTATTTCTACCTAGTGCAAATATTAACAGACACATTATTCTTCGGTAAGACAGGACAGGGTAACAAACTTATATTCAAGACCTTCGAAAAGGAATTTAAGCACATATATCACAGAAACAAGCCTCATGAAAACACCTCAGCCTGCAGCAACAACAACATCAGCTGTCAGGTAGAATGTTAACTGTTTACTGACTTTGCATTGCACATGTATAACCAATCATGCAGCCAAGTCCTGTTATAGTTTTAGTCATAGGCGTAATTTATGGGGGGCAGACCAGCCACTACAACCCCCCCCCCAATATCATAATATAATGATTGGGGCACTTCAACCCCCTAATGTTCAACCCAAAGGTTTAATGGCCAGATTGATAGTCCAGATTGGTTCTGGTGTATCTTAACCCTCAAGCGACTGAGTGCGGTCATTTCCAGTACCAGACGTATAGTTTTATGAGCCGTTTTGATATTTTAAGACACAAATAAAGTTTCCTTCCATGAGTTTGTCAAGCTATTTCTCTCTCAACTTTTCATTGGTTTTTGGAGAAATCGCACTATTGGTGTGGCTTGGATACTTTAAAGATGGGTTTATGACCCCAGAGATTTAGGAATGTTTTTGTGAGTTGATAAAAGGAGGTTGCATATTTTATCCAAAGCAAATTGTTATTATCGTTTCCAGGTAGAGATGGGAAATGTGCACCCAGAGGGGGCACCTACTATCGATCAAATGACAAATATCACTCACTTAATCCGTTAATCCTGTTAATCGGGTCTAAATGTCAATTTTTCATTTTAAAATATTTCTAGCTCCTTAGTACTTTGCCGAATTGTGATAAAATCTACCCCTGTGTAAATTTAGGTGCAGATCGCACATTTAATCTCTGAGGTATAGTTGGTGACAGACAGACTGATGCACAAAAAGAAGTGAACTTAACTTCCTTGGCTGGGGTAAAAATAGCAGTAAATCATGTTATTCTGGATCTGATAGGCAAGGCTAACTGAAAAATATTAAAAATTTAGTGAATAAAAGTTGAGCAGGACATTAAAATCAATTCCCATAAGGTAAAAAAATATATACAGACTTTCTGGAGTCATAAATGACCCCACAAGATTTTCCCTTATTCTTGGCACATTAAAAAAAAAAAAAAAAAATCAAATCAAAACCCATAAATAATTACTTTAGATCATTCAATTATATCTGTCCTACATTAATGAAGCTGTGTAGATATCATAAACCTAAAAAGTCATTAAAAAGAGTATATTGGCATTAAACAGTGTGGTCATTTATGACTCCCCTCGATCATTTAGTCGCTGAAAGCGCTTGGTCACTTGAGGTTTTATTGAGTCTGAAATATTTTAGTCCAGTTGTGAACATTCTGTGCAATGCAAAACTTCTGCTGCCTGTAAAAAAAGGGAAAAAAACAGCATTAGCATAGCTTATATATTGTGTTAATTTCACGACTGTACAAGACTAAACCCCTTCGTCCTTTTTAGTTTTAGTGGCTTTGTGAAATTACTCAGACTCCTGCATCTGTCCCACACTCAGTGACTCTCTGGCTGTTGAGTAAAGTGCAGTTCATTTATTAAAACGAACAGATCCATTTCATCCATTAAGTCATATTTTCGTTCCTTCCATGCTGACGCACACGCTCAGAAAATGAAAAACTTCCTCTGTGGGTTTCGATCTAAAAAAGTGTGATGCGCGACTGCACTTGAAATTGGCTTTTTCATCTGGTTCTGTTTCAAATGCAAATGCTGATAATCATGCCTTAGATGTGCAGTTCAGTGGATGGAGGAAGATAGGCACTGTGTGCAAAAGGAGGGTGACAATTTCACTGGAGTCTGTCGGTCCTCACAAATCAGAACTTACTGTAAAAACAGTTTGAAATAAAGCTGATATTTGACATACTATTCATTCATTCATCCCTTCTGTCATTGGGAATGATCATTTTTGCCTATTGTTGAGTCATATTTTCTCCAGCTCTGAGTTTACCTGGCAGAAGGAATGGCTTAATGGTGGGGGTAATGGCTCGGCTCATTGGTCGACTGTGAGTGACTGCAGGCAATGCAGGTACTCATTTTTCCCTTTAGTCAGGTCATCGGATAAAAAGCTAGCCTGTTCTTACCCAGAGGAGCGGCTGACAGGTATATGCTATTTAACTGAAATTTTTGTTTGACTGGATCTGTGACAATAACAACGCTTAGTCAACATTTCATGCTAATGGTATCATCTATCTGTGCCACCACCATTATTATTATTATTATTATTAGCATGATCATCAAACCACTGAAGGTGTTGTGAGTCGTCCGGAGTGTCATGCTCTAGCTGTGGTTTAGCGTAGTTTTTATTTGTTGTTTTAATTCCATGAAGTGGTGGCAGGTTTCTCTTTTGAGAAGTCGCTCGTAGTGAAAATAATTTGCATTCACTTATTGCGTGTAATAATTGACCTCTGAGAGCAAAGGTCTGTTATGAAAAGAAAATCCCTGTGAGGCGCTGCAGTTTGACCTAACGCTTGCTGCTATTGTCGTTTTTTTTTTCTTTTTTGCGTGGAACTGTTTTCTTTTTATTCCAGTGTGTCTGTTCACAAGTCCCATTAAACGTGACTTGACTTTACTTATTGATACACAGAAGCTGGTAAATTCTTGCCCCTTAGCTGCAGTACTCCATGTGAAAGCAAAGTGTACAGAAGGGATCTCTGACTGAAATCCTGAAGGGCTTCAGCGTCTGCAGTTTTTCAATGGGTTCCCACGCCCGCCAGTGTAATTCTAGTGAGTAATAGTCTGAAGTTCCCACATACACAGGGTGCTAGATACTGAATTATGAGGCAACCATGAAAAGCATGCGATCCAGCGCCCCTTCCAGGACTGGAGATAAACCTGCAGGTTAGCCCCTGCAGGAGGCATTGGCATTTGGGGCTTAACTGCTTACCGCAAACCTGTGTACAGTTGTGTGTCTTGTGTTTGCTAATCCGGGATAATGACTGTAATGATCTGTTCTCTGAGCAAATGTCTCGACCGTATAACTCTTACTGCTCATACACAGAAAGTTTACTCTTAAATGGCGAGTACTGGAACAATGAACTTCGAATGTTTACTGTCCCTTAAGACTTGGCTATCCCGAAGTTGATCACCGTTAATTTAGGCTGCAGAATGAACTGATAGTTCTACCATTTGCTGTTGTTTTTGCAAACTACTTAAATATACTGCTCAAAAGCTTCCTAAAGCTTCTTTAGGAAGCACATCTGATTGTGAATCAATTTTTCCTGCTTTGGAGCAAATGAAATTGACAGCAGTCGCAGTGGAGGGGCAAAACCAAGACAACCCAAAAAGGGAATAGCTGTGCATGTGGTGGCCACTGACAACTACTCTCTCCTTTTCCTTCCTGACAGATTATTCTCTAGTTTTCTGTTCTGCTAGTGTCCTCGTCACAACTGGTAGCATGAGGCGGAACCTGCAGCCCAGGTAGTGTAGCTCCTCAAGGATGGCACATCCATACTTGCAGTTGCAAGAAGGTTTGCTGTGTCTCTCAGCACAATCTCAAGAGCATGGAGGAGATACCAGTAGAACGACCATTTCACAGAGCTGGACAGGGTCGTAGAAGGGCATCAACCCAGCAGCAGGACCGGCATCTGCTCCTGTGTGTGAGAAGGAATCGGAGGAGCACTACCAGAGCCCCACAGAATGGCTTCCAGCAGGCTCCTGGTGTGCATGTTTCTGACCAAACTGTCAGAAACCGACTCCGTGAGGGTGTCATGAGTGCCTGACATCCTCTCGTGGGACCTGCGCTCACAGCCCAGCACCTTGCAGCTCGATTTGCATTCTCCAGAGAACACCAGAATTGGCAGGTCCGCTATCGGCACCCCATTCTCTTCACACACGAGAGCAGGTTCACTCTGAGCACGTGTCAGTCATTAAAGAGTCTGGAGACGCCGTGGTGAACGTAATGCTGCGTGAATCATCGTCCAGCATGTCTGCGATTAGAGTGACAGTCAAACCTTATGCTGGTGCAGTTGGTTTTGGGTTCCTCCTGGTGCAGGACAGTGCTCAGCGTCATTTGGCCGGAGTGTGTAGGCAGTTCCTTGCTGACGAAAGCATTGATGCCATTGACTAGTCTGCTCGTTCCTCTGACCTAAATCCAACTGAGCACCTGTGGGATGTATTGGTACTTCCAACGCTGCCAATTACCACCACGAACTGTGCAGGAGCGCACTGATGCCCTGATCCAGGTCTGGGAGGAAGTCGGTCAGGACACTATCCGCTAACTCATCAGGGGCACGCCCAGACGTTATCGCGACTATATAAAGGCACATGGGGGCCATACACACAACTGTACTGTTTTGATTCTAGTCCTCAGTGGGTTGATGATTTTGGTTTCCATTGATCGTTGTTATGTCATTTTGTTCTTCACAATACAATGTACATCAGTTAAGATTTTCATCATGAATAATTAGTTCATCAAGATCTGATATGTGATTGAAGTTATGCCTTAATTTTTTTGAGCGGCTAAGTTTTCTTAAATAGAGTATTGTTTTGTATGTGATTACGTGCCGCAATTTCTTTTTTTGTTATTGGAGCTTTTGCGAATGCTTTAATGTTCTGCGAGGGACAAACTGAATGTTCTTTTCCATTTCAGTCGTGTAATTGCAACTACAGGACTTCAAAAAGGATGTGATTACCATTCACATTCTAGATATAAAAAAAAGATTCCACTAGAACTAAAAAAAAACCTTGAAATCTGTCCTTTTCTGTGTTGGTTCCTTCAAACTGCATCATTGGATGGTGTGCGACGTGTAAACGTCGATTAACATGGTGATTCTCTCTGTGACTCACCTGTGTTCATGCCTTCCTGCTGGAGGCAAACTTCTGTGGTCTGACTCCAGCAGCAGTTGCTGGCAGAGAGAACATTGTTCTCCGACATGCCTGGCGGCCATTTTAAAATTGTACCTGTCTGAGACAAAAAATGCCCATTTTCTTCTGTCGCTCAAAGATTGAATTTAATAGAGGCAGTGTCAGGCTTCTCTTTCAACTCAAAAAAAAAGTCCTTTGAACCTCAATTGGGTCATTGGAATTTCTGATTCTTGGAATTCAATCTGCTCATTTAAATTGTCAGGCTTTTTTTGTTTGTTTTTTTTTTTTTTTTCCTGAGTGCGCTATGGGGGAGTAGGGAGGCATTTGTCTCGGATTCGCTGACTTTTTTTCACCTCCCGACAGGAGAGAAGGTGGACTTGTGTACTGTGTTGTTAACTGTTTCACCTGAAATGTCTGGAAAACAACTCATCCTGGGTAATGTAATAGTGCGTTCTCCTGGCATACATCTGCATACCTTAAGTAATTCAGGGTTAATACCTTTTTCAAGAGTACAATGGCAGCTTCCTTCTAATGAAGGTCTTCAGCAAAGATGCAAGGAATTGATTAGTTATATCAGGTCTGTAACTGCATGACTGGAACAAAGGCCTTATCTGGATAAACTTGAATACCCCTGGAGAAGGGAATCAACATCAGATATGTAACGTTGAGGCGTCCGAAAGTCCAGGGGTCAGAGAGTAAAAGCCCAGTCATGTGGTTGTTCTCCCCATGAACTCAGCCATCTTATTTCACTCACTATTATTACCTCTTGTTAAAAGAATTGTGATCATTCACAAATCCTTTTGTTTGGACCAATTCTGGGGGGGGCCAAATCAGAATTTTTCCACCCCTGCCCACAGCCTCTGAATAGGAAATTCGGTCTCTTAATACCATATTCTTATACCCTGCTCACACCCTGTTCATAAGAGATCCTGCACCATAATCTCATACCCCACTCTCACTCTGTTGGCAAGAGATCCAGTACAATAATCTCTTATCTTTTGCTTGATCTGATCACAAAACATTCAGTACAATAACCTTATATTCCACATTCATAGAGATCCAGTCACACTGTGTTCATAGGAGATCCTGTACAGTAATCCCATATCCCACTCACGCTGTGTTCATCAGAGATCCTGTACAGTAATCCCATATCTCACTCACACTGTGTACATAGGAAATCCAATACAGTAATCTGATATCCCACTCACGCTGTGTTCCTAGGGGATCCAGTACAGTAATCTCATATCCCACTCACACTGTGTTCATGGGAGGTCCAGTGCAGTAATCTCATATCCCACTCACGTTGTGTTCATAGGTGATACAGTACAGTAATCCCATATCCCACTGACGCTGTATTCATAGGGGATCCAGTACAGTAATCCCATATCCCACTCACGCTGTGTTCATAGGGGATCCAGTACAGTAATCTCATATCCCACTCACGCTGTGTTCATCAGTTCCTGCACAGTAATCTCATATCCTACTCATGCTGAGTTCACAAGACATCCAGAAAAATAATCTTATATCCCACATACCCTGTTCATCAGTGATCCAGTTCTAAAATCTCATAGCCCTTTCTGGCTCTGTTCATCTGAAATCTAGTACAATAATTTCACTTCCCACTTGGGCTCTGTTCACAAGATGTCCAGTATAGGAATCTCACATGTCTTTCATGGTGTTTTCACAAGAGAACCAGTACAATAACCTCATATTTCTCTCTGGCTCTGTTCTCAAGAGATGAGGACAATAATCTTTCATCCTGTTTCCGAAAATAGATGTACAATAATCTCATATATCACTCAGGCTCTGTTCACAAGAGAATTAGTACAATGATCCCATTCATGCTTTGTTCACATGAGGTCCAGTAAAATAATATCCCACTCGCACTCTACTACAAAGAGATCCAGTCAACTAATCTCACATCCCCCTCACATACTTTTCACAACAGATCCCAGACGCCTAACTGCACCTCGGCATTGGTTGCCATAGCACCTGGGTTACCATGGTGTTTTGGCGGGTGGATATGTGATAGCAATGTGGCATGACAGTGTACCTGTGCTGCACAGAAAAACAAACTAAAGCAGAAAATAGAAATTCCTCTGCCGGAACATTCTGGATGGAGCTTCTCAAAGATAAGCAGCTGTGAATTAATCCTCACTGTCCATTCTTCTTGAGCCAGCGTCTGGGTAATGACTGTAGTTAATTGGTTTCTTTACTGTTGTGGACCAAATTTTCTCTTTAAATATAAAAGAAGAGGGATGTGGGAGAGTCAGATTTCATAAGGGAGAGGGTGAAACATCCTCCCTTTACTGCTCTTTTCGGCTTCTTATGTGTGGTTTATTGGCCATGAACTTCCTGTTTCTCTTAGGAAATTAAAGGATATGATGTGTTTGATATGATGAAAACACTGATGTGTTTTTCCTGGATCTCTGCTGAATTCTGAGGGGGCCATGATAATGTGCTGACTCCTTTTTTTCTGATTGGTGTTTGATTATAGTTAACCAAGTTTTGGAGATCGCCACCTTCCTTTCGACTTCAATATAAACCACCCACTGCTTAGTTAGGAGTTTCAGTTTTTATACTGGTGCACCCAGTGGCGTGCACAAATAGACACTAGGTGGTGCTACAGCACTTGCCCCTTTGCCCTTTATCAATGAAAGTGCCCTTTTGAAATTTCGTTTTTTTTTTTTTTTTTAATGATTATTATTATTATTATTATTAACACTTTAGCGGGGCCAATGTTGAAATGATCTTTTAGAATAGCAGTGTGATTAAACACTACTGAAAAAAATGCCCCGAAATGGGCCACCTCCTCACGCACTTCCGACCTCTCTTCCTTTGTCACGTGAATACGCGCGCTGTGCAGTATGCGCTGCAGGAGCATCAGCTGAGCGACTGGAAGCCTCAGTCTTGTGCCCCACCAGCCAGGTAACACACAGATCAAGTGAAATCGAACAGTTTGCCCTCCAAGCCCAACCTGTAATCATTTTGTTGTGCAGTAGCATGTCTCATACATAGTGACGGTCCGTCGGCAGAAACACAGGGCCAGCAATAATATGGAGTTAAATTACTGCCAAAACCTAATATACAAACCGAACATGTTGTACAAATGCACAACGATTCACAAACAAATACAATGTGATCTGCAAATATAAAAATGATTCACGTGCAAACTAAGTGTGATTTGCAAATATAAAAACGATTTACAAACAAATACAGTGCGGTTTGCAAATATAAAAACGATTCACGTACAAACAAGGTGCGGTTTGCAAATATAAAAAACGATTTACAAACAAATACAGTGTGGTTTGCAAATACAAAACACCATTAACAAAAGAATGTATTCAGTTTTACAAATACAAAACGTACCGAATGCAAGTGTACCACGAGAATCATTTCCTACACGTACAAATCACTTTTGGCAGTTTTCTACCGCTGACATGGCGTGAAGGATTTTCTCACAAATGTCCTCACTGTTATTGGCCCTGCTAAACAGCAGGTGGGGCTATGACTCAATATCCTAGATCTCTACACCGTGAAGTTGAACAGAATAGAGAGCGGCCGCCAGCGACAACCGTGGACATGACGATGATGGCTGAGGCTAAATAAAAACGCAGTGTCTACGTGTTCGAAATAACTCCGTGTCCGACAGTGGGATGGTTTCTGTATAACTCCGTGTCCGACAGTCGATTATTGTTTTTAATCTCTTGAAGTCTAATGAATCTTTTAGATAGCCTATTAAACGTGAATGTTTGATCAGATGGCTCAGTTCTTCAAGATGGGTACTGAGCATTTCAATCAATGCTTCTGTTTAGGCTCTGCTCAATAAAGTGTTCTGATTGTTGGTGATATATTTTTATTTTCCATTTCGTTATAAATCTGGGCCCGTACTCACAAAGCATCTTCTCTTAGCGCTAGGAGTACTACTCTCAAGTCGCGCTAAAACATTTTATGTCGGAGTAAAATCTTAAAAGTAACTCACAAAACCGCTGAGAGCAACTTTTAGCCATCCGAGACACCGAGGGTAACGCTGCAACGATCTGTTGGCTGATATTATCCCACGCATACCGCTTGGATTTGCTGTTCACCTCCGAGCCAATTTTCCCTCTGATTAGGCTACATGCTTTCGCTCCAGCAGCAACTGGACCAGCAGCAGTAACTGGTCTTGGCTCCAGCTGGGCTTTCGCGTCATTTTTGAGCTTACATGCATGACAGTTTAGGGCAAACAAACTTGAACGGCTCGACATTTAAATGATCGCAACATATTCTCATTCTCATCGGGTAACAAGTAGCTATTGGGGCAAGTGACGCGTTTCATTAATAACTCGTTTAATGCTATTAATGTTTTTACAATTATCTCTTTCCTATGTACGTTTATTTGCCTAGAGCGTGATATGCGGGGACTGTGCATTGCAATTTTCAAAAGTGCTCAATATGTTATTATCTTAAGCCGAATCTAAAAAAAAGCTGACACTTTGTATTTCAACCACACTTTGTTTAAAAGGTTCCTGGTTTTGATTGTTAGTTGTCTAGCGGATAGAAATTTATCTAAATGTCAGTGTTAAGGTTAAGGTTAGGCTTAGGGTTCGAGCAGTGTTTAAAATGGGGATGGTTGTACCTCTCTACTTTGAAATGCATTGGAAAACTGCCGTACCCGTAACAACTGCCATTATTTTATGGGACAAACCAGCCCCTTGGACTATTTTCTCATTTTTTCCTCCATGGGTTGTATGTGGGATATTTTTTTCAATGGGCTGCCCTGCCACCAAACAACCAATCACCGTGCTCATTGTCCCAACTAAAAGTTGCTCTCAGCGGTTTTGTGAATTTTAAGATTTTACTCCAACATAAATGTTTTAGCGAGACTTCGGAGTACTCCTAGCGCTAAGATAAGATGCTTTGTGAATACGGGCCCAGATTTATAACGAAATGGAAAATAAAAATATATCACTAACAATCAGAACACTTTATTGAGCAGAGCTTAAACAGAAACATTGATTGAAATTCTCGGTACCCATCTTGAAGAACTGAGCCATCTGATCAAACATTCACGTTTAATAGGCTATCTAAAAGATTCATTAGACTTCAAGAGATTAAAAACAATAATCGACTGTCGGACACGGAGTTATACAGAAACCATCCCACAGTCGGACACCCAGTTATTTCGAACGCGTAGACACTGCGTTTTTATTTAGCCTCAGCCATCATCGTCATGTCCACGGTTGTCGCTGGCGGCCGTTCTCTATTCTGTTCAACTTCACGGTGTAGAGATCTAGGATATTGAGTCATAGCCCCACCTGGTGTGTAGCAGGGACAATAACAGTGAGGACATTTGTGAGAAAATCCTTTACGCCATGTCAGCGGTAGAAAACTGCCAAAAGTGATTTGTACTTGTAGGAAATGGTTCTCGTCGTATACTTGTAATCGGTACGTTTTGTATTTGTTAAGCTGAATACATTCTTTTGTTAACGGTGTTTTGTATTTGCAAACCACACTGTATTTGTTTGCAAATCGTTTTTTATATTTGCAAATCACACCTTGTTTGTACGTGAATCGTTTTTATATTTGCAAATCACACTATTTGTTTGCAAATCGTTTTTATATTTGCAAACCACACTTTGTTTGCACGTGAATCATTTTTATATTTGCAAATCACATTTTATTTGTTTGTGAATCGTTGTGCATTTGTAAAACATGTTCGGTTTGTATACTAGGTTTTGGCAGTAATTTACCTCCAGACAATAACCTCACCTTTCACTTCTTAATGACAGACAGCTCTCGCAGTTTACCTCCCCGATTAGCAACCGTTGCTCAGACTGATTGGAGGAACCGACGAGAATCTAACTTGAATTTGAAAGCCGTGTTATACATTGCACTACGAAATTATACGGCGTTTAAGTTACTTCCGCCCACCAGTGGCTACGGAAAAAATATCAATAGCCTACGTCTTTATAATTTCTGAATTTGCGTAAATTTATTCGCGACGTTCATTGAGCAATTAGCCATGAGAATCCGTTCTATATACTCTGAATGTGACAGCCAAAGTGCGTAGTAGCACAGCCGAGTGAAGACGAAAATAATTGCTGTGAAGTCCGCGAAAGTTTCGAATTTTTAGCAGATTGTCATCCTTGCGGATTCACATCAATTATATCAACATAGCCAACAGGCAATCGCTTTGTAATTAGCATTTCTTAATCATTACGTGTCACGCATTGGTGGTGGCTATTCTGATAATTAACTGTTTGACTGTTAATCAATCAAACCTGATCGCAAACAGTTTAAGAGCAATTATCCGGGAAAGGGTGATGTTACTGAAGGCCTTCCTGGCATCTGACGGTACGCCACTGCTCATACAGCACCAAACAACTGAGCATTTTTTAGCCGAATGGTCACCTGATTAGCTAGTTTAATGCTATATCCCAAATCAATGATAGATAACGTGAGGACGACCACCACAAACAATGTGTTAACCTGAACGTTTTCTTTTGTGTAGGTTTTGTTAGGCAACATAAATGAACACAAAGAAGAATCAGGCAGTTCCCCATTGCCTGAGAAAAATATCCCCATAAAGGCTACCCTTGTGCCTTCTTGTGATGAATGACAGTAGTCATGAATTGCATTGAACATGTGGGTGTAATGTTTATTTTATTTTTTTATCTCACACTATAATAACATGTTCCACGTGTGCAAAAAAGTGGATCAATTGGGAGAAGATTGAGCTAATCTGCAAATCACTGGGGACTAGCTTTGAAAATCCTATGGGCTATGGGACCTGTTGACCCACTGGAACTGTACAGAGCCACGCACATAGTCAAAGCATAATTGCACAATAATGTCTCCTTTAATGAAAAGAGTTCTGTGAATTTAAATTTTACAGCAAATGGGTGGAACATACTTAATTAGGTCCATCGAATCAGAGCAAAATGCATTCTTTATGAGTTTAAACATTGGCGTTGAACATTTGAAAATTTCTGCAAAAATTTTTTGGGTAATGGCAGCGTTAGTGTCCCTGATTTGTAAACTGTGTGGCTCAGAGCCTTTATATCTCCAAACTCTCACTGAATGCGGAAGGGAAGGCTGTTTCTCGTTACCTTTTATGCCAAACTCCCTTCCCTCCCTCTGTATCCCTCCTCAGTGTTATTGTTTTCAAGCGAAGGGGGTGAGACAAATTTAAAATGAGCAGAAATCAGTTGGAGGCAGCAGACTGTTGTGCTTTCTTCTAGCAGCACTGAGGAGGCTTGGCAGGAGCGTGACTAACACATGCATTTATTCTGATGTGAGCCACCACTGTACTGCCTCTCTATGGCTGCTCTGTCAAATGCTGAGTGCAAGTCATGTGTGCACGGATGCACAGCAAATTTCCCGGTGTTAATTTGACTCTAACAGTGTACCAGCTGCTTGAGAGGAGAACTGTATGCCCACCATAAGATTTAATTTTGCACCATCAAATGGCGCCGAATATTTGTGTCTGTGTGTGTGTGTGTGTGTGCATGCGTGTATGCCTGTGTGTGTATTTGTGTGTGTGTTTGTATATGCAGGTGTGTGTACGTGTGCATGTGTATGTTTCTGTATGACTGTGTGAGTGTGTGTGCGTATATGTGTATGTGTGTGTGCTTGTGCGTCCACTTCTGTATTTGTGTGTGTGTGTGTGTGTGTGTGTGTGTGTGCGCGTGCGTTATTAAGTTGGTGTGCGCTCATTTGTCTGCGTGTTTTTGCCTGCAGCAAGTGCAGAGTCCGTGTTGGTGTTCTTCTCTGTTTTGTGCCTGCTGTACCCTGGCGCCTGGTGTTAGCACAGTGGCCAGCAGTGACTCATGAGCTTGGTTTTTAATAAGTGAAAGTAATATGAAAGTAATACTGCCCTGACGCTCCAGTGACAAACACAATTTATGAGCAGGTCCTGAGCAGCAAATCAGCTGATTGGACGTGGCAGGCCGGCGCTCAGAGGCTTCAATTTCTCGGTCTCTCAGTGTTTCCTGTGTCACATATGCCGTGTGGGAGCCATTTTATTTTCATTTTTATCCCGTGGTTTGAGGCAGGAGACGGGCACTGAAGCTGAGATCTGATCAGAACGCATTCCACCTCACGGGACCTCGCGGAGACGCTGACGGCGGTCGTGTGGGACTTCCCACGTCCTGTTTCATTCTCCCTTTCGACAAATGTTTTACTTACTTTACTTCTACTGTAATTCTCCCTCCACCCCCTCAAACTAAAATGTGAGTGATGTGCAGCCTCTCAAGATGTCACTGATGTATAGACTGTTACAATCCTGGTTGTCTTCCAGGGCCTGTGTAGTCTGTTTTGCATTAGGTACCTGTTGGCGTGGAGCTTGGAGAAATTAAACAAACTCAGTCCAGCTGTATTCAGCGATTCCAGGGGTTGGCATCGCGGGACGTTTTGTCGTTCCCCCGCGCGCAACATGTTTTATTTGTGGTTTTGTTATGTTTGTTTTTGCAACCGACACGCACCATACCGTACTTTCCCCTCATCCACATCCTACACTACTGACAACGGTGACTTTCACGTCCCATTTGACTGCGTCTTTTTGTTACGTTCGAGTTGTTTCTTTTGGATAACAAATAAACTGTTGTCATTTTTGGCCAAGCCGATCCGGTGTTTCCTTCTTGTTGTGACCAATGGAGCCGTGGTCGTAACATGGGCGCTGTCAGGGCCAGGTGTATGGCAAATTTTGGGTCCTTGAATCTGTGCCATGGAAGAGAGAAAATTATTCCTTGTTTGCATTTTTTCCCAATGAGGCTAATCTTGTGTTGTTTGATGAGGTATATTTGCATTCTGACTCCTGTTTCCCGTGACCTCAAGGTTCTTTTGTATTTTCTGCATTCTTGTGCCTTGAATGGTACGCACATGGCATGGCTAATGCAAAATATGGTGCACGCATACATGATGCCTTTTTTTTAGATTTCCTTGTGACCAATTTTATTATTTATATTTTTTGTCATAATTGGATCATTATTTTTAATTTTCTCCAGTCTCCGCAGTGCGTCCCTGACAGAATTTAAATGTATGAATTTACATTCCAGCTTAATGTGAGGCATTATGGGAGTCAATTAATTCTATGCTTAAGCACGTCTGTGCCCGTCAGCAAATCAGCAAATCTCCTGTACGACTGACGCGATTAGTCATGGTTTCAGTGGCGATTCACCGTGGGTGGCTGGACTTCAGTTACCAATGGAGCGTAACCTACATCATGCGTAACGAGGCAAGCTCCATCCATCCATGCTCGCCAGATGTTCGGTTTTGTTTCTTAGCCATGCTTGACCTCATAAAAAAGAAGAAAGAAAAATCACAGTGCTCAGTGCATTAAGGAGCTCTTTCAGAAGCTGGTCAAATGTATAGGTACGTACGTACAATCTATAAGTGCTTGGACTGTATTAGAGTGGCTGCAGTTCCTAATGCTTCACGTGAGATGAATGTAAATAACAGTATGTTAAAGCTGACGGGCCCTTTTTGTTCATTGTTTTCATATCCAGTGCGCTGGAAGTACAGACCCCAAAAGCCAATATTGTGTCCCTGTCAAAACACTGACAGACTGGCCAGACAATGTATATGTCTGAGGCTACTTAATTCCAGACCGCCCTACAACTTTATGTATCTGAGGCTGTTCAATTCCAGACCGCTGTGTAACTCTATACATCTGAGGCTGTGTAATTCCAGGCAGCCATGTCAATCTGTAAATCTGTGGCTTCATAATTCCAGACCGCCCTATAACTCTATTTACCTGAGACTTTTCAATTCCAAACTGCCCTGTAACACTTTACAACTGAGACTGCTCGATTCCAGACTGCAATGTTACTCTATAGAACTGAGACTGCTCGATTCCAGACTGCAATGTTACTCTATAGAACTGAGACTGCTCAATTCCAGACTGCTCTGTAACTCTATATCACTGAGACTGCGTAATTCCAGACCGCACTGTAACTATACTCAACTGAGACTGCTCAGTTCTAAACTGCTCTGTGACTTTTTATATCTGAGCCTGCTTAATTCCAGACTGCTTTATAACCATATATCTGAGCCTGCTTAATTCCAGACTGCTTTATAACCATATATCTGAGACTGCTTAATTCCAGAACGAAATGTTGTTCATTATATCTGAGGAAGCTGAATTCCAGACTGCCGTGTAACCCTATATACTGTACTATCTGAGACTGGTTAATTCCAAACCGCACTATTACTCTGTCTATTCGATGCTCTAAATTCCAGATTGTCTGGTATCCGTTTAATTTTTTTTCCAAATTCCGCTTAATTTTTTCCCAAATTCCGTTTTTTCCATTTTAATTTTTTGGAATTCCGTTTTTTAGTAATTACACCAATTTTACCATCAGGGAGAGTGTGCTATTTATGTTAATGAATAAAATGTTCACTAATTAAAATGAAATAACCTTCAATTAGTTGATGCAACCCTCCATTTTCCTCAGTAGTAGAAGTCAGAAGAAGAACTACATAATGACCCAATGTAACATTGCACAGTGATGAAAGATTTTTTTTTTAAATTAAAATAATACTGCAATATAAAATTGTACAGTGCCCTCAATAATTATTGGCACCCCTGGTTAAGATGTGTTAGAAGCTTAAAATAAATTCAATTTTTATTGCAGTAGCATACTCAGACACTGAAAATTGTAGAGAAATGTAACCTTCAACTCAATTTAATTTTAAGGGAGAAAAAAAATCCCTGACTAACAAATAATTTTTTTCATAAAATCACGTTCCACAATTATTGGCACTCCTAACAATTCCTAGGAATTAAATGTAATTGAAGTATTTATGTCATTTCTACAGTAGTTTACAAAGTTGATCAGAGTATCTAGGAACATTTAATTAGTAAATCATCACTTCCTGTTTCCCTGGGGTATAAATATGATGTGACACAGAGGCCATTTCTCTTATCCACTCCTCAACATGGGAAAGACAAAGGAACACACCATTCAAGTAAGGCAGATGTGTGTCGACCTTCGCAAGTCAGGCAATGGCTACAAGAAAATAGCAACTCGCTTGCACCTGCCCATATCTACTGTCAGAGGAACCATTAAGAAGTTTAAAACAACTGGAACAGTCGTAAACAAGCCTGGACGAGGACACAAGGTTATTTTGCCACCACGCACAGTGAGGAGGATGGTAAGCAAAATAAAAAGTTCTCCAAAGCTCACTGTTAAAGAATTTCAACAAATGGTGGCATCCTGGGGTCACGAAGTGTCCAAAACAACCATCAGGTGCTATCTACGTGCCAACAAGCTGTTTGGGAGGCATGCACGGAAAAAACCTTTTCTCACTCACAATCACAAACGCAAACGTCTGGAGTTCGCTGATTGGTACTGGGACTTTAAAGGGGAACACCGGTCAATTTCAACACGTATCTTTGTTGTTTGTGGTGAAGGAGTGCTGTCAATAGCGAGACAAACGAAGAAATTTGGTTTTGCCTACACCGAGTTATGCTCCTGCTAAAGTTAGCACCTAAGCCGCTCCAATGGGGCGGGCTTTTAACGTGCTTTTAGCGTCTTAACACGATCGTGATGTCATTTCAAGTCCATAGCCATGTTCACCTAACCCTTCCAAGTGACCACAATGAATTTGACTACAGTAGCTGAACTAGAAATGTATAAAAATTGTGCTAATTTACTCAGTGCACGTACCTCTGTTTACTTCCTGTTTTCCGATGAAGTCCACACTGGTCGATTGTCGAACTCGAAAAATCCAATATTCCAAAATTTAATTTTTCCGCCAAAAAACATGCTTACGAACCGCTGTGGTTATGTCCATTACGATGACTGTGTAACAACATAGCTACACTGCAGCCTAACATCACAACTACATTTTAATACTCGCGCGCAGTCTCATTGGGAATTAGCACTACAGGTGAGTGTCGGCAACATCCGCGGAGATCTCAGACGAAGACGGAGCGTTGGAACGACAACGACATTTGTTCAGTATCTTGAAAATATTTGCTCTGATGGATAGTTCATTCGAATCCGATGTGGAACACGAGGAGTTTTTTGAGTTTTATGGCCGGGGTTACCTCTTCGAACCTGAATATACGGACGAAGAGTTATTGGCACAAGATGTCGAAAGAGCGGCAGAAGCAGAGGAGCAGGCTGAGGCTGCTTCACGGCCACGAAGTGCGGAGACGTGGTGGTGCTCCTTTGGGTACTGCATCGCAATGACCACAGAGGAAGACAGTCAGCTGTCAGATCTCCGCGGATGTTGCCGACACTCATCTGTAGTGCTAATTCCCAATGAGACTGCGCGCGAGTATTTAAATGTAGTTGTGATGTTAGGCTGCAGTGTAGCTATGTTGATACACAGTCATCGCAATGGATATAACTACAGCGATTCGTAAGCATGTTTTTTGGTGGAAAAATTACATTTTGGAATAATGGATTTTTCGGGTTCGACAATCGACCAGTGTGGACTTCATCGGAAAACAGGAAGTGAACAGAGGTACGTGCACTGAGTAAATTAGCACAATTTTTATACATTTCTAGTTCAGCTACTGTAGTGAAATTCATTGCGGTCACTTGGAAGGGTTAGGTGAACATGGCTATGGACTTGAAATGACATCACGATCGTGTTAAGACGCTAAAAGCACGTTAAAAGCCTGCCCCATAGGAGCCGCTTAGGTGCGAACTTTAGCAGGAGCATAACTCGGTGTAGGCAAAACCAAATTTCTTTGTTTATCTCGCTATTGACAGTACTCCTTCACCACAAACAACAAAGATACGTGTTGAAATTGACCGGAGTTCCCCTTTAACTGGGACCGTGTGCTTTGGTCAGATGAGACCAAGATAGAGCTTTTTACACTCTAAGTGGGTCTGGCGGAACACAAAAGATGAGTATGCAGAAAAGCACCTCATGCCCACTGTGAAGTATGGGGGAGGATCGGTGATGCTGTGGGCCTGTTTCTCTTCCAGAGGCCATGGGAACTTTGTTAGAGTGCTTGGCATCATGAATGCTTTGAAATACCAGGACATTTTAAATAAAAATCTGGTGACCTCTGTCCAAAAGCTGAAGATGGGTCGTCACTGGGTTATTCAGCAAGGTAATGACCCTAAACATGTGGCCAAATCTACACAGAAATGGTTCATCAGACACAGAATCAAGCTCCTCCCATGGACATCTCAGTCCCCAGACCTCAACCCCATTGAAAACCTGTGGAATGAGCTGAAGAAGAGAGGACCTAGGTCGCTGGATGATTTAGAGAGATTGTGCAAAGAGGAATGATTTGAGATCCCTCTTTCTGTATTTTCTCATCTTCTGAAACATTATAGGGGGAGATTAGGTGCTGTTTTATTGGCAGAAGGGGGTTGTACAAAGTATTAACATCAGGGGTGCTAATAATTGTGGCACACATGATTTGATGTAAAAGAATTATTTCTTAATGTGGGATTTTTTCCCCACTGAATAAATGCACTTGAATTAAAGGTTGGATTTTCCTCTTTTTTTTATTGTGGTCCTATATTATTTAGAAAAAAACTGAATTTATTAGAAGCTAAAGAACGCATCTTAACCAGGGGTGCCAATAATTATGGAGGGCACTGTATCTTTAAAGGAAGTGTAAGCTACAGTCAAAAGGCAGACAATGGCCGTGCTGACATGTATTATTCTCACTACCCCTTTTTAATAATTTATAATGTTACTGTATATATGTTGTTTTTATTAACAAAAACCTTGAACCGGGATTCGTCTGTGAATAGCACTCTTCTCCAGCGTGCCAAGGGCCATCGAACGTGTGCGTTTTTCCGTGCAAGTTGGTTCCGACACAGAACAGCGGTGGGATCCTGACCACAGTGAGGACGCAGAGCATGCAAGTTGGCTTCTCGCAGGCGTTTACGAACTATCTGTGGTGTGATGCGTCTGTTGTGCAGACCAACGGTCTCATCCGCTGTGCGTGTTGCTGATCTGAGCCGATTCCGTGGGTGGACGAGCTGGATGTAGCAATCTTGTGCTGGTGCGGTCACGCGTGGCCGACGTGGATGAGGTCGATTTGCAGTACTGCTCATCTGTCGGAAACGAACTCTATAACGGCCTATCGTCCGATACTTAACATTCAGCTGCACAGCGACCGCTCTGGTGGACATCCTTGCAGCCAGCATGCCAATGGCACATTCCCGCATGACCTGAGGCATCTGAGGGATGATGACTTTTCACTAAATTTGACATTTAGGGGTGGCCTTTTATTGTCTCCAGTATAAGGAGTATCTGGGTACTGCTCATTCTGTCTGATCACCGTTCTGTTAATGCCACACCCATGTACTGAGTGAAATCACTGCATCACTGAGCAAATGGTCACTGACAGAGAGATGGATAAAAAAATGGTACTCAAATCCAGAGATATATCCCAATTGTACAAGTAAAAGGCAGCATATGCTCACTTGTTAACTCCATGTCGCCTCAATATTTGACATGGGGCGTTTTTTGTTCATTTTATTTTTGTTCAGTGTATATGAATGTATGAGAGCAGCAGTAATGACACTGAGTTTCCCCCACGAATCAACAGTTGTCTGATTTCGATGCATCAGCTATACTTAATTAGTTATTTATTTTTCAGAAAATTTTGTTCAGTAATGATGAGGTATTCCATCCTGTGTATTCCACCCAAGGACAAAATGTTCTAGAGTAATGATTAAACATGAACAAACTGACACAAAGGTGCTGCATCAGCTATTATTTCACCACTGGGGGACGACTTTACATCATAATTTGCATGCACACTATTCACTAAGTAGACTGTGAAAAGAAATATTGTCGGCTTTTTAACGGTTGTAGCCTATAAGTTGTTAAGGTAAGATAAGGTGACAAATGACGATGTTTAGGACCCTGCAATCCCTGGCATCAGTGGTCTCGTCTACGACAACGAAAAACTTCTTCTCACAGATCTTCTGTTGCACCGAAGAGATGTTGCAGGTGAATTTGACGAAGGCTGCTCGCATTTTCGTGTGCATTTGGGTCTTTACATTGACTATGAATGTAATCTGGACGCGCAAATATTTTGTTTAGCCTTCGGTAGAAACGTGGCTTTACGAAAAGCATTTCAATAAAATTATGCTCATTTCCGCAAAATTCCGATTCTGTTTTTATTGGCCAATTCCGCAATTCCGTCCAGGATCCCGTTATTGCGGAAATCATGGGGCCCTAATTGTCGTGCAACCCTACCTATCCAATGTCACTGAGGTAACTTAATATCCGACCACTCCGTACCTCTTTGTACAAATAAATCCCCCCCCCCACTCTCCTCACCCCTAAATGTAAGGGTGCGGTCTCTCAAAATGCTACTTTGTTCCTTTGTTATGTATTTTGGTAGAATGAACGCCCTGATGCAAGAAGGAGCAATCAATTGCCATACAATTAATCAGCTCCTTCATTATTATCCCCCGCCACCACGAAGTGGGAGGGGGATATAGGTTTGACCTCCGTCCGTCCGTGTGTGCGTCCGTCCGTCCCTCCGTCCGAGATAAAGGGGACAGCTTTACTCAGAAACTACTACAGATACAGCAACCAAATTTGGTGTGTAGCTTCAGACCATAAAGGCCTTGATTGAGTTCGAAAATGAGAAGCGCACGATTGGCGGGGGATGTTGTAGACCATGTCGACTTGTTCTGGGTGGTCTCGACCCCGTTTGATGTCACCAAGGACAGATATTAGAATGGGTTGTACCGGCTTATTGGTTGTGCACCTGGTGATAGATAGATAGATGATAGAGGATCTTTAAAGTGTTGAAGATTTCATAGCGGTGTCTCTCACTGTTTGGGGGGGATGTTTGTACTCGCCTGAAAGAGGGTGTGTGGTATGTATTTAAGGTGTCGTGAAAACAGTAAACGGCGGGAAGAAGCGAGGGTGATTAAGGATGAGAGGCAGGGAGACAGAGAAAGGAGGAGAGGTTAGAAGTATCATTACTGCGTAATTGCAACGCGTAAAAAAAGGGACATTTCGTGGTAATGAGGTCTGCAATCTTCGCAGAGAGGCTCAAAGGAAAGATAAGGTGGGTAAAATGAGAGACAACAAACTCAAAGTCTCTTGAGCTTCCACAAGAACACGTTCAAGATCAAGAGAGCGTCTTCTCTTTGATGTAGACGAAAGGAAAAAAATAATTTTCTTACAAAAGAAATCCTGGGGGAACCAACTAACAATATGACAAGGAAAACAGCAGCCATTTTTACATGTGAGATATAGACAATGCCTGTATTTGCAGTGGTATTTTGCTATACTGGGACTTTGTAAAAGTTTTTATTACTAAATGCACATGGTTACAAATGACACATGATTATGCACATTTACTTGATTCCAAGCTAGATTACTCAATTAAAGTGACTTTTATTTGCATAGCGCTTTTTACAGAATAATTGTAGAAAAAGACGCTTTGCAGAATAGCAGAAGTGCAGATTCCCAGCGTAAGTCCCCAGAATATCTTATGAGGGACTCATGACAGTTTCAGGTAGTGAGGGAGAGGAGGGGGGAGGGGCGAGCTACCTCCCTGTTGTGTTTGAAGATAATTCAAACATCAACAGAAGTGACGTCACCCAACAGTGCTTAGAGCACTTTTAAAGTCCATTAGAAACCAGTTATGCAGATGAGCATGATTATACAAATAAGTATAACAGAACTAATTAATGTAATTACAAAAATAAAAGGTAAAAAGGGGAAGATGGAGTCGGCAGTTGGGTGGGTTGTACTATTGCAGCTGAAGCTCCAGGGTGACCTGGCTTGAGAATGGGGAACTGGGCTGAAGTAGTCCATGGACTCCTCACCTCACGGGGCAGGGGAGGGCATGGAGCCCAACAATCTGAAACAAAGAGAGAAAATTAGGCTCTGTGGATGTCAACATATTATAAGATACTATCCCTGTGTCCCGCATCATTTTAGATTGAATTTCTAACCCTAAGTCAGGGGTTTCTTTGAGGTACATATCTTCCTCCCTCTACGTCACAGCCTAACCTATAGAGCTGACATCTTGCACTCTACACACTCTCCAGCACCACGTGATCCTTCCTGCTAACTGACATTGTAGCTAACCTCTCTGGCACTGTTAAGGCTACTCAGTGTGTAGATTACCCCACTGCCATCATTAAGACTACTCAGTGTGTAGCTAATCCCATTGGCACCGTGAGGGCTACCAGTGCCTCAGCGCCACCGGCCCCATCTGAATTTCAAAAATAGCCAGAATAGTGAACCTGCCATGTCATGGGATCCTCCCCACTGGCACCGTTGATGCTATACATCTCATCACCTCGCTGCATGGGGATGGGACTCTCATTACACCGGAAAATCTCAGACGTCCTGAGAACATGTAATTTCAACATGAATAAACACCTCACTAAATGTGATTTAACCTGAATTTTGGAGGTTGTTTTTCCACACCGGGAATCTGGAGTCTCCTCCGGAGGTTCGATGGAAATTTTTGTGGCCTTCTTGTACCGCAGAGCTGTTCTTCAGAAAGCTGTTCTGTACCACATTCTTCAGACAGCTGTGCTGTACCACAGAGCTGTGCTGAAGAAGGTCCGGGCCAGGCAAAGAGGCAGGAGCTCATTTGAATATGGCCCAGTCACACAGCGAAAACGCATGAATTACGCACGAATTACGCACAGATTTTCGTTTCTGCGCGGAGCGTACGTCGTATGCGTAATTCGTAGGTGGAACGAACGTGGACTGTCAGTGATCGTAAGTGGATGTGCGTCGAAGGCGGTTTGTGCGTGATTTTGAGTTTTGAACGGTTCAAAATTTTTCCGACGCACAACTGTGCGTTGGTGTGCGTAATTCATGCGTCGGCATGCGTAGTTTATTCGTCGAGTATGCGTAACTATGCGCGGGACACTCGTCGGCCGTCAGTGCTTATGCGTCAGAACTGGTTTGAACCCGCGCAAGTCCACGTCCGTCCACTGATGCCCCACGTTCATATCACGCATGAAACGCGCATGTATCACGTTCATTCCACTGACATCCACTGACAATACGTGAAGCGTTCGTGTTTGGACGTGCTCCATCGGTGATTCATGCGTTGGGCGTGCGTTGAATGTTCGTGGAATACTGCGCCGTATTTGCTAGTATGCGTCGACGTGCGCGATATGTCAGTGATTCGTCAGTGATTGTAAGTGATACATGCGTGGTTCATGCGTGATTCATGTGTGATTCGTCAGAGATTTCTACCCCCCGACACCCCAAAAAATTGGTCAATTTCTCAACGCACAAGCACGTACAAACCCAATCTGTGAGTGATTTGTGCGTGATCGGCTGTGTGACTGGGCCAATACAGATAACTACAGTGAGAATTGGTGGATTTCAGGATAAACCGTTCTCCTAAAATAAAATAAAGAAATAAAGCTCTGTCAAGGCTGAGCATGTTGGCCTCCTGTAGAGCCAGGTGCTTCTGTGTTTCACAGGCTTTCTGTTGTGTTGTTAAAGTGATTGAGGACTTTTTAAATATGTTATTAAAGAGGACTGTATGTCCATTATACTGTATATCTTTTAATACTTTTTCTCTCTTTTTGGGAGTTAGGTTTGGGTTTGTTTGTTTTTTTTTTTGTATGTCAGTGGACAGTAACCAGACTGTTCTCAGCTGAGTCACTCGTCAAACCATTCAAAAAAGCTTCTTAGAGTGTGTAATTTGTTGAAACATGAGGCAAATGAGCGAAAACAGCGAGAAACCACATTGGGCACTACTCCTGTCAAATAAAAACAGAAATCTGTGCACAGACTTGCCAGAACTGGAAAGTTTAAAGGGGACACGTTACAAAAAAACTCACCTTCTCAGTTCTTTTGTGCATACATTTCAGTATTTTGAGTGCTTGCCAACCCACAAATTGTGAAGGAAAGCAACCCAGTCATTTTTTTGGGGGGCTGTCTTTTTCATAAAACATGGCATTTAGAGTGGCATTCAGATTTGGCCCCACTCCCTGCATCACATGCAGGCTTGTAAGAATTGTTCCGCCCCTCGTCCGAATATTTCCTTCCATGGCTTATTTTGTTATGGTAACATCCCAGCCTCAGTCGGTTAACCAGCTGTAGCTTGTGTGTGCTCGCCACTTTTTGTCTGCTTTAACGTCTAACCTGGATCAGTACAAAGAAGGACTAGTAGCAATAGTAATAATAGAGGACCTGTGATGCTTTTCATAAGATTTAAATAAACGGTGGTTTTATTTTCAAGGAAAATCTGTGGCCAGATAGTGAGGTCAGTTTTTCCTATTTCTGTCAATATCCAAACTGAATTCCATGTCATGGGCAGAGAATTAACTGGACCTATCTCGACTTGTTACTAAATGAAGAAAATGGGAAGTGAAATTTTGCTACATCATAATTTCTCACTCCAAGTATACTTATCACTTACTCTAAAATAGTAAACTATAGCAGTGATTCAATTACTATAGTATATTTGCTACAAACTATAATTTACTTTAGTAAAGTGTAGTTTACTATAATTACATCAATTTTACTGTAGTAAACTATAAGTTAATTATAGTAAATTTTATGAGGGAAATGAAGGGTTTTGAGACACAGACTCAAAGTGCTCAGATTCAAGTGCTCTAGTACCTACATATCTAAAATATCCCAGATTTCATCATCTTACTACCTTCTATTTGGTGTATTAGAGGGATTTTGCTTTGAAATGGTAAAGTGGATAGAACCTTTGCACAGCAATCTTGTCATCCTGATCAGGTGACCCTATATCCAGCTCCCTGATTGGACAATGTGGACAAATTTTAAACTGGAAAAAAGTGGACTGAAAATTCATACAGAGTACTATGCACTTTCTGGATATTTCTCGTAGCTGCCATCTATCATTGAAAAAATTCATCAGGATATAGTACCAGTTAGTACTGAGATTATTTCTATGGTAGAACATACTTTTTGATGAAAAGTGGAGATGGGCCCAGTCAATCCTCAGCCCACAAAGTGTAGGCTTAGTTTAACGTGTATGGCTTGGTTGTTAATGTAACTAGTGAAATACTACTCCCAAAGCTATCTTACAGAGCAAGCATCCATGCATTACCTTCCTGTAATCATTGTGTGGTTTATTAGCTCGCTTGCTATTAAATAAGCTATCAACTAAATTGTCTGTGAGTTTAGACACCATTGTTGTTCAGTCAGAAGCAATGTACGAGACACGCTGATAGGATCAGATAGCAAAGGTGACCAATTTTATTCAAATTTTCAGTCCGTCGTTAATGGAGTAGGTAGTGCAGTAAATGGAATGTTAGCTAACAGTTACAACAATTCAAACGCTGGCTAAGGACCATTCTTAATGCTTGAGACTGAAAAACTGGTGTAGTGAAGCATGAAACTGGTTTCATGAAAAGGATAATGAGTTCTGTGCCCCTCACCACGACTGCATGTCATACATCTGTGAGTGTAACTTATGTGTAGTTTAGTAGTTTAGTGGGCAGCTATTTAGCTACTTATTCCATCATCTATATTTGTAGACTAAACAGTAGCTGGGGGATTACTGTTGCTCTCTGTTGACACGGTGGCTCTGTTCACTAGCCAGAAAGAACAAAGCTCATCAGAGAGAATGCCCACACAGAACAGTCAGTTTTTTAGAGGGCTAAAAAGACTGGAATCAAATTGCTGAGAAATCTTGCAACATTTATGGGTTTTTTTTCCACCTAAAAGGTTTATTAACATCCCTTATGGACATCTAAAAATACTCTAGCTTGAAATGAATTTAGCATAATGAGTCTCCTTATTTAAAAAATGCTGTCTGGTCTGATGAATCTCAACTTCGGCTCTGAAAAGAAGATTTTAAAGGTAAGAATTATGTATCAAAGGCCTTAATTTGTTGGCTTTATCTGTTGGTTAGGCTAGTGGTGGTGGCGTGGCGTGGGAATATTTTCTTAGCATACCTAGGGTCCCTTACAGTTTTTTATTTTAATAAATGACATATTCTTACGGCTCACGCCAAATTCAAAACATTTGTGGCTAGCACATGAGGTTTCTAAGGGGTCAGACCCAGTCTACCTTCCAAACTACTCAAACCTGGTCGCGTCTGCCATCTGTCTTCGCTCCAAGGAGATAGAATGACCTTCCCACTGACGTCAGAAAAGCAGAGACCCTGGTCTTTTCAAGCATCGTCTAAAGACTAATCTCTTCCGGCTATTCCTCCCTCCCACCCCCTAAACTTTAGCAGCGGGTATGGTCTTTACAACACAATAAGATTACAACACAGTCCAGGTTTTTTTTTTGGCTGTCACTGGCATTTGGGTTGGGACTGCAACTACCTTCTGGGATTTTCAGCACTTTAGAGCTTTTTAAAATGCCCTTTGCGTTGCGAGTTGCTCTGGGTTAGAATGTCTGCTAAATGCCTGAAATGTAAGGCAATTATATTATCGCCGTCTGTTGGTTTGGCATGCTCTTGACAGTGATGCTATTGCATTTTTTGCGTCTTTATGTGGACACAAACTTTACTGAACACCAAAGAAGAAAAAAAGTTTTGCTTTATAAATACGGTGCACGTGTGCACGAGGCCTAAAACATTCAGAGCTCTCCAAGACTCTTCCTGCCCTTATTTATAATCTCTACTTCCAGAGTTATAAAGTATCATGTCACAAAGCAGAAGTTGGCTGAAACTGGTTTCATGAAAAGGATAATGAGTTCTGTGCCCCTCAATCGGCTCCCCAGTCACCAGATCTGAATCCTGTAATGCTGCGATGGGATGTTGTAGAATGGGAGATTTGCCGCCTGGATGTGCAGCTAACACTGAAATTATGTACTTCAATTATGGAATAGAGCCTCACAGGAATGTTTCTTTCTTGTGGATATAAAGAAGTCAGGCTGAGGGGTCCTGCTGCCCGTAGCTATAGGACTGTGGTCTTTTCACACTGTGTTCCCACACACATTTCTGCAGACACTAAGGAAGACATTTTTTGGGTCATTTAACCCCATAAAACCTATGGACCCATATATGGGTTCATTAAATGCTGCTCGTGGAACTTCAGGCCCATTTAAATCTCTAGCGGAGATCCCAAGGTTTCCAACAATACCAAGTATGTCCAGTTTAATCACAGGGAAATGTGCATAAAATGATGTTCAAGATCTAGATATTTTTCATTTGCTGTAATGTTGTAGCCATGGTTATATAGTGTGTTGGGTTTGAGTATTTCTCTCAATATAAGGGTGATGTCACTTCAGTGAAGTCCTATAACCAGCAGAGTTAGATATTGTATCCTACAATTTGGAGGAAAAAAAGCCTTTTCTGTCTTTGAACCTACTTAAGGGACAACTCAAACTGATGGTCTAAACCTTTAAGCATCTTGCAGGATTCCGCTCTTGCCAAAAGTTGTTCAACTTTCTTAGACAGAGGACATCATTGTTACAGCTGTGACCAAATCAAGGCATTAGCGTGTCTTCTTACTTGTTACTGCTATTTTGTTGTTGTTGTTAATCTGAATTCACTCCAATACTTATTTTATGAGACACAGTATGAAACGCTTTGAAGGTATTTGATTTCTGAACTTCTTTTCTTCCAAGAATCATCCTAAAACCATGAATATCTTAATAAAAGTTCTATGACACTCAGTCCCGCTACAAATAACGTAAGATTACTGTAAAACCTAAATAGACGGTTTCAAGGAAAACAATTCAGTTCATGACATTTCCAATACCTTCACCCATCCATCCCTTCCCCAGGAATCATGACTCCTTCTGACGTATGGAGTGGACTTAAGGGGTTGGTGTTTGCAGTCACCATCTGAAGACTCAGCAGGCTTTCTTATTTGTTTTCCGTTTTACTCATTCATGTTCTGTTATACGTTTGTTTAACCCTCTCCAGGCTCATGTTGCAAATTTGCAACAATAAATCAATTGATGACTGACTATAAAATATAAAGACCACATGGGAAATGGTTTGATAAAGTTACCCTTCCAGCTCAGTATAAAAAATACAAAGTTAGTTCCCCCTGCAGCCACTAGTGTATAAGAACTTTTCTCCATGAATGAAATATTTTTCATATCTCAAAATAATAAATTGGGCTGGAGAGGGTTAAGGGAGTAGACTGGTCTATAGACATAGAGGGTGTATATTCTGTTGCGAGTTAAATTTCCTTAAAATCAGATTCTGAGTTGTACTTTTTGATGGAGAGTGATCTAACTAGAAATATTTCATGATGGTTAATAAATTAAATTGAATAAATTAATTTTACATTTTGAAGAAGTGAGGGGCTTAACTGAGGATGCAGTTGTATGTGATACTCAGAGTGCTGGATGTCAAACGACTGTCTAACTGTCAAAACTTCTGGATTCAGAAATGACGTCCATTTCAATTAAACTTCACTTTCAGTGAAATGACAAGATATATCCTAGGTTTTTTTCCCTGCAGTACCAGCTGCCTCTCAGGTGTCTTTTTTATACTTCTGAAGTGTATTTCAAAGGGACCTTTATAGAATGCTCCCTGCTGTTCTTTTCCCATCTATTGCATCAGTGGGCACGGTTCAGTTATGTAATTACAGCTCGTTACTGTTGTATGATAGTGACTCTGTGCAGGCAGTTTGAGAGGCATGAATCTCATGGAGTCCAGTGTGCCCTTTGATTGATTTGAATGGATGTTTCACAGTTTGGTAAGATGCCTATCATTGGCAGTTCTGTAGAGGTTTTCTCCACGAGTTTTCTGGAAGCGTGAACGCACTGTTTGGGAGGAACTTGCTTCTGTTTAACTGTGACTCGGAGTGCGGAACCGAGTAGATGCGCACTTTGGAGATACGGGAGATGAGGAGATGCGTCATGCTTCATTTATCACTTATAGTAGGATCAGTAGGTTTACAAAGACCATGAGAAAATGACCCTCACCTCCCCCACAACTACCTCTTGATGCTGCAGCCACAAAGGTATTTCACAGGGCGACTACTTGTGTGGGGCAAAACCTGGAACAGAATACTCCAGATTTGGAGTGGTCCCAGGTTTATTGAGCACAGACATCCAGCTAACTCTGTATTCCTGCTTTATGAAACAGCCTTTGGCTGATAGACCGGGGTGTTCATTCCAGAAATAAGACATGTAGAGTGGAGTTTTTCATGCACTGACACACCTGATTCTACGAATCAACCCCTGGAGTCTTTGTAAAAGACCTCGTTTAGTGCAATCAGGAGTATAACTGCATGGCTGCATTGAAAGCCTGCTGCTACGCCTGCCCTTTCTGGATAACGGTGAGTAGCCCTGTATTAGACTGTCAATGTACAAGTGTCCAGCCACAGGAATTTCACCCACCTCTTCCTGCTCTGTTGAGCTGTCTAAGGGGATTGACTGTTTACCGATGCATTATTTAAAAGGACCTCAGTTTTGAAACCGGATGCAGGCTGTTTCAGCACTCAGGAGCTTAATTTAAATCACAAATTAGCTAAAGCGGACGCCTGCCTTGTTTCCAAGTCCTAATTTAATCACTGATTGAAATGAAATCAGAAATGCCCAACAGAGACTGAGGCGCTCCAAGTAATGGATTGCGAGAAGCCCAATACTCAGATTTTCTGAAAGGGGAAATAAGAGATAAAAAATGTGCATGCACACACCTGCTGGTATTAATTAAATATGCACTGTTGCTGAAAGAGGTATGTATTATGAACATGTGATCCCATGTGTAAGCAGTGTGTAAGTTGCTCAGGTTGGTTGGTTGGTTATATAGATGTTGGTGCCCGCGGCATTCCTGTGTGGAGATTGTGGACAGGTTCCGATGTCAACATTTCTTTGCAGTAAATATATTTCCGATGGGGCTATTGACATGAAATTTTCACCAGATGTCAGAAACAACCCAAGTACTGACATTTCTTTGTAAACTCATACAAAGAAATCAAAACTAATAAGTCCACAAATTAAGTTATGTGTGATAAAGTGGAATGACACAGGGAAGAAGTATTGAACACGCTTACAGAAATGTATTTAATAGCTACTTTGTAGAAAAGCCTTTATTGGTAATGACAACTTCAAGACACCTTCTGTATGGAGAAACTAGTTGCATGCATTGCTCAGATGTGATTTTGGCCCATTCTTCCACACAAAAAGTCTTTAAATCTTAAAGGTCTCGGGGGCCTCCTCTGTGAACTCTGATCTTTAGCTCTTTCTGTAGATTTTCAATTGGACTCAAGCCCGGTGATTGACCGAGCCATTCTAGCAGCTTTATTTTCTTTCTCTGAAACCAACAGAGTTTCCTTTGCTGTGTGTTTGGGATCATTGCCTTGCTGAAATGTCCACCCTCATTTTATGTTCACCATCCTGGTACATTGAAGCAGATTCTTATCAAGAATGTACATTTCTACATTCATCCTTCTGTCAACTGTATGAAGTCTGCCAGTACCATATGCTGAAAAACAGCCCCACACCATGATGTTTCAATCTCCAAACATCACCGTTGGAATGGTGTTTTGGGGGAGATCAGGGCAGCATCAAACAACCATGGGCCCCAGGGCTACGACTTTCTCAGGCCCCCCCCCATCATCGCTTTGCCAAGTACCATCACAATTACACTACTGACCTGTCCCATCTGTGCAACATCAGCCCTGCTTACTTTCTGTGCAATAATGCATCAACAATCACTTGTAACTGCAGTTTTAATTCATCATGATTATAGCACAAACTACAGTACTTTTATCATAGAGAAGCTTACATATATTCAATGAAATTATTCAGAAATTGCGTCACCTTCAGAAAATCCACCAAGGCCACCTCGGTGAAGTGAAGTGCAAGAGCAGAGCAAGAGAAGTGATGTACTGGCCAAGGATAAACCAGGACATACACCAGACTACTGCGTCTTGTGAGCTGTGCCAAATACACAGGCCAAAACAACAAGCAGAGCCGCTGATGCCACATCCTGTGCCTGACCGTCCATATTACAAGGTAGGAGCTGACTTGTTTGACTGTAATGGAAAAAGTTTTATCATTGTCACAGACTACTTCTCCAACTATCTTGAAGTCGGACAACTACACACAACATCCAGCAGAGCAGTGATCAGCTACCTGAAGACAGTCTTCGCGAGACACGGCATCCCTTGCGAACTGTTCACAGACAACGGCCCACAGTTTTCCAGCTGTGAGTTTGCTGCATTTGCCAGTGAGTGGGGAATCCAACACACCACCTCAAGTCCCATATATCCCAAGTCCAATGGCCTGGCGGAGAGTTCTGTGAAGATGGTAAAGAACATGATGAAGAAAGCGGAGGATAGAGACGACTTTCAGCAAAGTTTGCTGATCTACAGGAGCATGCCACTCCAGAACGGTCTGTCACCACCGCAGATGATGGGTCGCCGCATCAGATCCAACCTGCCAGTCAGCGAGGACCTGCTTACGCCCAAAGGCGCATCACGGGTAAGACAAGACAAAGAAAGACAGAAGCAATAACAGAAACACCTACACGACAGGAGAGCGAAACAACTACCTACCCTGCAGCGTGGAGATAAAGTGCGTCTCAGAGACAACACCACCGGTACCTGGAGACAAAAATGGCACGTCGAGGAAGAACTTTCTCCACGTTCCTACAGAGTGCAGACGGAGTGCGGACTTTCTTTGCAAAGAAACCGAGCAGATCTTCAACTGCAGCCTGCTGATGACAACACAACAGCCCAGCTGGACGAGCTTCAAATGGACATTGAACATCCAGAACCGTCCACCAGTGAGCAAGTAGGTAAGACAGCAGCACCAAAGTCACCTGCTGTGGAGAGACTTTTGAGACCAAAGAGACTCATTAAGCCACCGCAAAGACTGATTGAGAGTTGCTGGATATTTTTTTTGAATGGACTGTTTTCAACGAATGAATGCATGAATGAAAAAACAAAAAAAAGCTGGAAAACAAATGTAAATGGGATGTCTAATGATATGTGTATAGATTCTATTTTCTGATTAATTGACTATTTACTGTTTATAGTCTATGCCCAGCGTTGGTGATAAAGAAAAGAAAAAGGGTTAAAAAAAAAATATATATATATATTGAAAATAGCATTGTTTAACATTAATGCAAATGGATATAAGTTAATGGTATATTGCTTTCTTTTGTAGGGGGAAAGATGTGGTGTTACGTGTGGTAAACTCCACTGCTGTGCATAGGCACGCGCACTGTATTATTATTCAAGTTGGTTACAGTTCTAAGGCAGTTGGTCATTGGTCATTGATGTGTCGCTACGCAGCTACATTGTATCTCTCATGTATTAATAAATAACAGTGTTAATTTGTAACACTCCTCATCCGTCTATCTGGAGTAATAGACATAACATAACATCACCCATAAGAAAATTATTTGATTGAAAGTCTTAAAAGCTCACATCAAATGTACTTAAGTACCAAAAGTATTTTCTGAAAAATATACTTGAAGGGACAATGTGTAACATTTTCATTTTGTTATTTGCCAAAATTTAAGTCTGCATTCATATATATGTCATCATTGGTGCATTATGACCTCCACTAATAATCTGATATATTCTCGTAAACGAAGAATTTTAGACTTGTTTCTACGTTGGGCGGGGTAGCTGGTAGGAGAGCGCCATGACAGTCGGCCATCTTGAAACTGTTGCCGCAGGCAAGGGACAAACAGCACCGAACCCGGAATAAATTCGAGTTTGCCCTGCCAGCCAGTGCAGAGCGATTGAGCCACCGGAGGAAATCAGGAAGAGAGGCTATCGCGGCAACATTGAAAATCAGTACTACTGCAGCATAATGCAGGACCATACATATCCAGCATCAGCATAGGAGACCGAATCCTCACCCGCAAAAAAAAAAAAAAAAAAAAAACCAAAAAGAGAATTGAAAAGGCAGCGCCACCGGCTCGTTCAAAAAACAAGGGTGAACATCAGGCTAGCCTTCCCCAGGTGGAAGGAGCTAATGAGGGAGAAAGATTTTCTAAGGGATGCTGAAATGGTTAGCTTTCTCCTCGACAAGTAAGTCAGCCATACTGCCAAAATTATCCTAAACACAACTTTTCATTCAGTTTTTTTACACAGTGTTGCTTGTTACCATAAGCAGCCTAATAGTAGATCTTGCTATAATACTGTATTCCCATTGTTACAGGAGGAACTATACATGGTTTCAGTAGCTGTCATAATCGCGGTAAACGCCGGCTTTTGAAGCCTACCCATCAGCTTTTGGTGGCGGTGAAGCAGGTGGGTAGACTTTAGAAGCTGGCATTTACAGTGACTAAAAGCCGGTGTTAATCGCGACTAAAGCTACTGAAACCACGTAGGCCTAAACATACAGGCTCATAACTACGAAAGGTGCTTCTCTCCTATACGTGAATGAAACGGCTAAACAGTTCCTAGAACGTGCTTCATTTTTGTCATAGGACTAAAGAATAAGCTACGCTTATGGTCTTGTTTTAATACTGGGAAGGTGCCACCACCTGTTTTCAGTGCATCAATTTTCCGGACTCGATCTGCAGACTTAGTTTTATTTTTCATTCGCCGCCAGAGTTCTTTTTACTCTTTGACGTTTCTTCTTGTGCGGTCCAGAAAGAATGTTGTTATTGTACTTTGTGTTAATTAGTTTGTTAGCTAGTTTTCAATCTTTTTCCTTTCCTTGATGCGTTCTCCAATTCTCATAATTGGCAACTAAGACACTTTCTATCCAATGCGATCTAACAGCGATCAAATTGTGGGATAAATTCAGTGTACATTGGCGTAGCCAGAACTGAGAATTGGCTTGTACAAAACATCCGTCTTAAACAATTATTAGTCCTGACCTGTTCTCAGTCATTTTTATAATTAACAAAGGTTCACTCCGAGAGCACTCCATGCTTAATCGGGGAGAACAAGCAGCACCTGTTAACACGACAATCATTCATCTGGACGCGTGTTTTCTGCATTTAAATCTACGTTGTTAAAACTTGTACACCTGTCGACTGTGCCGCACGCTTTTAATAGCCTATTTAACAGCAGAGTGCCACATTTTTTTCATCAACCCATGCAATACCGAGCGTGAAAGGCGATTTTTCATTACAATGCGGACCAGTTCAATCGAGGCGAAGCATTAGCCTTTTAATAAGTACATTATTTCTCTGTACTGAATTAAGCCCATGATTGTATCGCTGTTAGATCGCATATTGTGTCTTCAGTTGCCAATGAAGATAATTGGAAAACACCTCAATGAAGGAAAATGATCGAGAACTAGCCAGGATTAATTGTCACAAAGGACGTGTCCCTTCCAATTACCAGCTCGATTTTGAGTTTCTGGATGCTTGTCCATACAGCAGACTTCACATCAGCCTTCCTGTCATAAATGACACCTGTCCGTGCTTTGACAGTCTCTGAGTGTCCGTCTCATCCGATATTAAATCTTCACGACGGTGTCTTCTATTCATTATTTTGCATCAACAGGTGGTCGAGACTCACTGCTAAATGTACTCCTACTTCCCCTAATGCATTCTGTCAGTAACATGCCGAACAATAAAACGTGGTCAACTCCGCCTGACCGTTTGATTACGCGAGTACAGCTAAACATCTGCTTACCTTGGGTGAGTGTAGTAAAATAGGCCTATTAAAAGTTTTTTGTAATGAGCTCTTAAAACTCTTGTTTCGCAATCAGGCCTACCAAAGAAAACGTAGCCTCAGCACACAAAAACTTTGAAATGCCTACATAAATCGCGGAAATAGCAACAGAAAAATAATACCCCGCTACCGAAACTGCAAAAACCGCAACATAAACTGTTGACTCGTAGCATAAGACTATGAAACTGCAACATCTTCTATCGCATCCGTCTTTGCCATTTACTGCGCTTGCGCGTACCGGCCCGGGCTGCTTTCAGAGATAGCGGAATCAGGCGTGTCTCCTTCGGTTGGTAAGTAAAACCTCCAAATATGACGTTATTGTTAATGCAGATGTTTAACAATGAATTGTAAAACGTAGCTGTTACATCCACATTCTCGTAAATTCGCTTATTTTAGCATGTCACCCTGCCGAAAATGAACGATGCACTGTCGATTTCGCTAAAGTCTTAGAGTTGCCTACTTGACGACTTTCTCAAGACGTATACATACGTCTACGTCAAGTTTTTCTGCTATTTATGAAAATGACTGAGAACAGGTCAGGACTAATAATTGTTTTTAACGGATGATTTGTGCAACCCAATTCTCCGTTCTTGTTCCGCAACTGTACTGAATTTAGCCCATGATGTAATCGCTGTAAGATCGCATGTGGAGAGAAACTGTGTCTTCGGTTGCCAATTACGATAATTGGAAAACGCGTCAATGAATGAATAAGATTGTGAAGTACTAATTGCAGTCAAAAAAGGCACGTGTCTTAACACCCCCGCTGGCTATGCCACTGTCCAAAGAGTTCAGTTTTGGTCTCATCTGAACAGAATATATTCCCAGTATTTCATAGACTTGTCCAAATGTGCAGCAAACTTTAAATGAGCATCAACATGCTTTTCTTCAGCAATGGAGTTTTGCTTGGTGAGTGTGCTTAGTGTGCCATGGCGATTGACTGTATTACTTATTGTTTCTCTGAAACAACTACCTGCTAATTCCAGGTCTTTCTGAAGCACTCTGCGAGTGGTCCTTGGCTTTTGGACAACTCTTCTGATTATTCTTTTGACTCCGCTGTCAGAAGTCTTGCAAAGAGCACCTGGTCATGGCCGATGTAGAAATACGATGGTCACTGAAACATTCCAACGGTGCTCACCGTAACATTCAGAAGTTTAGAAATACATCTGTCACCAATGCCATCAGTATGTTTTGCAACAGTAGGGTTGTGAAAGTCTTGCGATAGCTCTTTGCTTTTACCCATCATAAGATGCTTCTTGTGTGACACCTTGGTAATGAGAAACCTTTAAATAGGCCATTAATTTGGACAAAACCAGTCGATATTAATTTGCACTGGTAGGGGGTAGGATTGCTTTCAAATATAGACAGATTTCAGCTGTTTTCTTGGCTTTCCATGCCTTTTTGCACCTCCTTTTCTTCATGCGTTCAATACTTATAAAGCGTCTGCTTTATTACACACAACTTAATTTATGGACTTATTAGTTCTGATTTCTTCGTATGTGTGGATTACTTGGGTTGTTGCCGAAATCTGGTGAAAATAAGCATATACGAGATGAGAGTTGCTCATTGTATCTACTTTCAGACTTGCAATGAAGCTTTACATCTTTATGTAGTTAAAGATTATCTAATTGCAGTGTTTTGGTATGGCAATCCTGAGTCTTGATTACTAAATCTTTTATGCTTTTCCACTTGAGGATGGAGTGGGATTGTTTATACAATGCCGCATCAACAGTTGACGAGTGATTTTGCATGTAATGTCTTGTAAACTGATTATACTTGTGCAGGATGTTGCCTTCATAGACATTACATATCTGTAAAATGAGTCTAATTGTGCAGAACAGGTAGTTTGAAAGGGATTCTGGGCATAAGAGCAGTAATGAGCCGATGGTTGCAGGAGGGGGCTGGTAGCTGGTTGTTGCTGTTGGGATTGTCTTCAGCTGAAGTCTTTGTCCTTCAGAATGGCAATTTTCTCTACTGTCAGTGAGACCCTGACGGTTTCCTGTCATTGGCTTTCAGGCTGCTTTGGGCCAATTGTCACCGCTTGCCACCCCATTTTCTCTGTGTCTTTACGCGGCCAATTAAATGTCAGTTTCGCCAAAGAGATAAGGAGCGAGACGAGGCAGCCATTCAGCCCACAGATAGAGGGGAAAGCCACAGATAGAGAGGCCTTCATTTAGTATTCAGCAGACATGGCGGTTAAAAAGCAGTTAATGTCCACCTCGCCGATGATGGAGCACCAGTGTGCCGTCTTCCCATCTGTGGGCCGGCTGGTTATTTATTTCACCCCATACCGCTGCCCTCAGTAAGCATGGGCTTCCCGCTACCTTTCTGAATTAGTAATAATTTGCTTGGGATGCGTCCCATTGATTATGGAGCACTCTGGAAAGAGTCACCGGCAAGGCTTGGGCTGGTCTGCTTCAGCAGACGCCTGCCTGTTACTGCGATTGGAGCAGGAGGTGAGGGGGCGGGGCTGACAGTGCAGTGTTGAATGGGTGGGGCTGGTTTTCGATGGGCTCACAGACCGTAAAAAAAGATGGACGCAGACCTGGGTCTGAAAAGTGAAGCCAATGTGGGGGTGTCAAAAAAATTGCATTCTATTTAATGGCCGGCAGATGGCGACGTCAGAGGTTGCAGAAAGAATTTCAGTGGTATAGAAGTCTATGAGAAAATAACGCTTCTCTCCCACCCAATTTATTATTTCAAAAATGATTTTCCAAATTATTTTACGGTATCTATCACACGTTTCAAGTCTCCTTCGATATATCGTGATGTTCATTTTTTTAAATTATGATCCCAAATAGATTAGAATAAAGGATAAAACCAGATATACTTTAGGGGCGTAGCTATCCTGGTCCTTGTCCGATACGGTCAGATCAAACCGTAGATCCACCCCTCGCTTCTCCCTGGATCTTCAAGTCTCTCTTCCAACTGGAATCACATCCAGTTTCAAAACGGCGCCATCCAAGTTGCCAAAATCGAGGTTTCCTAAATGGTATTCTGAAACTAATGGGTGAAGTCATGGTTGCTTCGTCCATCTTTTTATACTTCTGTGGATGGGCTTTACCCAGAAGGTGGTGGTTTTTCTGCACAGTCCGTTTGAGCTGGTGAATATAACGAGTCCGTGCTTAGCTGTAGTGTTTAGCAGGGGTAGCAGCCTGGCTTCCTGGGCAGTTCTCGGTGCACCTTTCTTATTTATCACAACCAGGCACCGCGAAGACAGTTACTGCAAACAAGCCACGTTAAGGTGTTACCGATGCTCCAAAAAAAAAGTGCCATCTTTTCCACCACTCCTTTCCCTCTCCTTTCAGGAAGTATTTAAGGAGGAGACTACAATTATGAAAACAAAGCTACGGCTCTCATAGATTTTTTTTTTTTTTTTTGCTTCTCTATCGTGGGCAACCATGATGAACGCATTTCAGCTATAAGCCGTCATCAGCAGGAGACTGTTATTATCCAGGCAAGGAACAAGATGCAAAGACAGTGTACAATCCAATAGTAGGGTTTACTGATAGTAATACAGTAACAATAGTAGCACAGAACCCTGTTCAGGATGGCACAGCACAGTTCAGATGGTGCAGGCTTGATTGTGGGGGCGTGTCCTTGCCCAGCCAGTCCAGGACATCTGCCAGATGAAGTACACCCTCAGCAGAGCACAACTGTCAGATTGCAGGAGGGGAAACTTTAGCAGGAATGCTGTCCCAATCCTGATAACTAAGGAAAGCTTGGGAGGTGTTCCTAATAAGATGGACAAAGGAACAAACTGGAGAGTGATTAACAGAAATGAGGTCCTAATCCTGGAGATCGAGAGAAAGGCTTGGGTGCATGTTCCTTTTAATAAGAGCAAGAATAGTACTTCCGTATTTAACTATCATGAAAGGCATCATTTTCTGAAGATTATAAAGTTTTATTAGGAAGATAGTGACTGGTTACTAAAAGGCATATAGCAAGCGACAATTCACAGATTTGCAAACTCAAAGTAGGTATTTATAGACCTCACACACAAGGGAATGGGGAACACTAATGCATTACACCTGGCGGGGGAGGCACGGAGGACATCATATCAATCAAAAGAGACAATACAGTACATCTGAAAGAGTTGAAATGTGCTAGAAGGGAGGAGTCATGAAAGGGATTCATGCAAAGGTTGTAACAGGAGACAACTCATTGGGATGCACCCAGTACTCTGTCAGTGTTGGGCTTTGTAGTCCGCCATGCCTTCTTGTTTGAGGCCAAGGACTGATGCAAGGTGATGTAATTCCCTTTCCTGTTTTCCTTTTTCCCGCATCATGAACTCTTTGGGAGAGTGATAAAATCATTTTGTGCGCAGATTTTGTCTAATCTTTAATTGGTTACTTCAGGGTTATCTTGTGAGAAACAACCGACCAGACTATCAAAGAAAGCCTGAACAAGAAACCATTATTTTCTTAATTTGTTACATTTGCATGGCTATGTATACTCGGTAAAATGTAAATTAATTGTGGTATATTTCGTATTGAAAATATTTGAGAACCCATCTTATTTTGCATTCACCTTCACTTGTCTCGGGTTCTTCACTAATCACCTGTTGTAAGCCTCTTGTATGCAACTGGAATGTCAAGCGTTCCCTCAAGCTTTTCTGCTAACTGTCTCACTATAATCTCTCCCAAGCAATGATGCACTGTATTTGCAGTAGATGGCATTTTTCTGGGATAAAATGATAAATCTGAGCTTCTTAAAGTTTCATTGAAAGCCATTGCAAAGCTGGACTGCAAAGTTAAAGCTATATATAGACGGAATGTTAATTACATGTAAGAACAACCTAATAAGGTGCTTTTGCAGTCCACTCAAGCACGGAGGTGATGGGGCTGTACGATAACAAACGTCCTCCTGAATGAGTGTTTCTCTCTTGTGAAGGACCTGGGAAAGTAGGAAAGTTTACTTGAAAAAATGTTGCTATCCCACCAGCAAATTTTGAGATTAGTCTAATTAACTTGCATGTTCCTCAATATTTTTCTCTTGATCTGCAAAGGAAAAAAAAAGCTGTAGAGGTGAGAATTTTTGGATATGGTGACATATTGTTCTTTTGCAGTATAAATTGGGTTAGCTGTAGCTTTAAAAGGAGGGTTTGAGGAGGATGATGGAGAACAGCCTAAACGGTTTTTGGCTGTCGCCAAGTGTCAGACTGCGCGCATGCAGGAGTTGCCGCCGTTTCTTTTTTTGTTGCCCATCTGTTTGAGGCGCTAATCATGTGCTCCGCGCCATCCCCACGCCGTTTAGAATGAACATATTGCTCGCTTCCTTTCCGAAAATGCTTCTTAATGGCGTCCCACTTGTGGAGTTGACTGCTCTGTTACCATTTTGCGTGTAATTGAGCTCCCTGGCATCTCTCGATGTGGGGCCATGATTTCAGCCCAAGTAATGATGGTGGGAAGTGGCCTGGTGCAACTGGGATTGCTCTATAATACTGCCTCATCAGGACTGGCTGGATGAGTGTGAGAGAGATGAGTGGTGAAAAGGACTTTAGTCTCTGGCCATTTCTTATATGCGCTTTGTGCCGGCAGCATCAGTGCACATTTTAATTTGAGTGTGATTGGAGAAAGCTGACACACGCTCTCTCGCCATTACTGCAGACACTTCAGCTCGCAAGTGTACCGTGGCCTGCTACCAGCGAGGCTTAGCCTGATTGCTGGTCCGAATTCGAATGCAGCTGAAATGGATCATATATAAAATGCACTTGGGGTCAGCAAGGGTATTCTGGTGTGCTGGTACATAAATTTCCTTGGTAACGTTACATGTATTGGAATTTACTTTGTTGGTACTAGGGGCATTGTATGTAATGTTGCCCTGGTATGTAATTCTTTCAGATAAAGTAATAAATGCGATTGTTGCAGTAAATATATTTTATTGCTACATGGTGCATTAATAAGAAGATTAAGATTCTAAGGTGCCAATACAGTCCCAATTCTGAAAAAGTTGGCACATCATGCAAAACACAAATAAAAAATAAACAACTTATTTAAAAGCCTGTTTACCCTCTATTATACTGAAGCAACACAAGACATTATTTGGTGCCATAAAATGTGACTTTAATTGCTTATTTAAAATATACCATGAGATGGCTGCCACCTAAAAAGTTGGCTCAGTTGACTGTTTACATCTGTTTGACTGTCTAAAGTCTTTGGGCTAAATTTGTGAGATGTTCCTGACGGAGCTCCTCTGTGCAACCTCAATTACAGATCAGCTTACGATTCCACTTAAAATCAATTAACGCACATTTTTTCATATTACCTGTTTACTAACCATATTTTTGGTTGCAACAAAGATTTCAGAGAGTGTATGAGTAATGTTGTTCTATGATGACGGGAATGCCTTTTGACCAGAACCAAGGGTTAAAACCTAGATCTTAAATTCAGTTCATATTTATGTACTCATGTAATTGGCCACAGTGAGGCTGCGCTCACTGAGTTAACCCCTTTCTGCAGATGTAGACGCCCGCATCTATAGACCTGCAAATTGGAAGCACGCTGTTACTGTGCTCGATCAATAAATGGCACCCCCGGATCAGTTATTGAATATTCACAAGCAAGCAGACCTCGAACGCGGTTCTGAATATGGGGAAGTTCACTCCACGCCCTGTTTTTCAAGAGCTGCATGAATTTAACTCCTCAGCTAAGCCTGATGTGCAAACTGGTCAGTATCCTTGCCTATAGTATCGATCCAGCAGTTTAAAAAAACGATATCTTGACACAGAAAAAATCGTTATCCTCTGTAGCAACCAGCTAAGCCACAGTGAGCCAACAGTATTCCAAGTAATGGTTCAGAAAAATCAGTTTTCTGAGGCAAAAAAATCGACATGGTATTGATTCTCTCACATTCTACTGTTAATTACAGTTGTCACATACAAAAAAATTCGTTGTTCCCTACCGTGGATTTACGCGCAGATCCATTCATTGACAAATCCAGCGCTTCCTTATATCCACCCGAGTACTGGCGTTGATAGCCAATCACTCAACCACACACTCAAGCTCTTCTGCGTAATTGTATAGTTACACTTCATGCTCTCGTGAAGCTACCCTGGTAAAAATGTATTGATTGTCTCGTTTCTTATCCAATTCCCGAGTGTTTAAACATTTTAGAGCAAGTGAAACACATTGATTGGACAAACACAGAGCATACAAACCAATGCGTATCAGCATGCGCTGTTGTATCATGTCTACGTTATGCACATTACGCGGTTAAAATAGACGCGATTTATAGAAAACACGTTCGCAAAACTGGCCTTGAGGTGTTCAGTTACATTTAGGGGATTTAAATGAGATAAGGATATGGTCAATTGGAATTATTTCGAATGAAACAGGACCGGAGTGTTCCTGCTACAGGATACATCTGTCTCTGGAATTGGGATTCATGAAAAAGGTGAGGCTGCTACTTTGTTATTTTTTTGTTGTTGTTGTTGTTTTGTTTTTGGAATGTATACGTACTCTACAAAGTCGAATGTCGAGGTTTTTTTCCTGTGAAAAACGCGAACTGCCCGTGCATTTGGGTGGACCCCCTGGTACGTTCATTGCACGTTTCTTTTGAATCCAGGGAGGCAATGGATTGTTCCCTGAAAGTGGAGTGTCTGTTCTATTAAAATAAGGTATATTTCAGAATTCAGATATTACTGAGTTAGTGAGTTGCACTTGTTCCTTATAAGTGTTGAAATGAGTTTGTAAGCTTAGAAGAGGGGACTGGTAGCTTTCATTACAGGGTGAATGTTCTAACCGTTTAATAAGAAGTTTATTTAATGCGTGTTTGTGCTGGCTTGGGGCACTTTGAAGTAAAATGGCCAAAACTCTAAACTTTATTAAGGAGAAAAGGCATATTTGGTCTTTGGAGAGGTTGCTGATGACCATTGATATTTAACTGCACTGAGATTGATAAATTCATACAAAACTCAACCAGAAAATCATTTGTTCATATTAAATTTCATGCCTTAAAACTTTATTTGTGTTATATACATGATTTTTTTATGATTTGACAGGACTTCATTTTGAGACTTTGGGGAGACACTTGGATAGGTGTATAATTTGGCTAAAAGCATGTAGGTAATCTAGAATGTAATGTTGAAGATAAATTGTACTTGTGGTCAAGGAGTTTATGACCCCAGAAATGTATAGTTTTAAGCCCCAGCAGTTTTTCAATCCTCAGAATTATTTTTTTTGCAATTTCAATGGTGAATTCTCATGAAGATTTTTTATGTTTGCAGCTCATTTTCTCTACCATAATCATGAAAATTAACTGAAATACTATGTAATTCTAAATGCTGTAAGTGTCTTTTCAGAATTGAGCCACATTTTTCCTCTTTATGAAGCTTAAATCTTGAATTATACAGCATTAAAGTGGGTAACCCAAAAATAGCCAAATTTGGCTTCTGCACAAAGGGGTTAAGCATGGATGGCTGATGACAGGTTTTATCTCAGAACACTACTCAATTGTTGCGGCATAATTTCTCATCTGTCTTCAATTTGCAGAAACGCATTCCCATCAAGCACTGAGTTGTTGAGAAGTGATTGTCAATACATGCTGTACATGTTATCTTTACTTTCTGTAGTTTTTTTTTTTTTAAATAAAAGTGGCAACATCTTTTTTGTCATTGGAAAGATGACTGGTTTTGGGAAAAATTTACTGAAGAATTGACAGGCAACATGCTCAACTCAAATGACTGAAAACGACATCACGTAATTATGGTCCTGGTGGAAACATAATTCTCATTCAGTGGTAAATTTATTATGAAAATGGGGCAAACACCCCAAAGTAATGTTGTCAGTCAATGGGGGCTCAATATGGATGTCATGAGCAGACCACAGAAAGGCCAAATTCCAGCTGCCTTCCCTCAGCCTTGCTGGATCACTTGTGTCGTCTCCGCTGCCGCCGCTGAGTACATGTCCGTAGACTCTCTCTTGTGGACGCTCTACAGGCAGTAATTTTTGACCGATTTCTTTCATATTTGGTATGAAGGTGTTGTATATCCTTTGACACCTATTGATTTTGGTTGCCATGGCGACGGTATTGGCCGAATAATGCACAAAGAAGCGGAGAAGCGGGCTTTCAGGGGCTACACCCGTGCGGTCTCAGCCGACCGGACTGTCTAGTTAAATAGTTCCCTCAACAAGGTTGTGGCCCTGTGGAATGTAGCAAAAAGAGGTAGGGAAATGCAACGTAACCTGTTACATTCATTTCATACGCAATCACAATTTAGGGTAGACCTATTGCCTACATCAGAGAGTCAAGGGAACAGATTTAAAACCTCTCCAGATCAATTTGCATAGAGACCAAAGGAGGGCTCTGTATCAGGCCTACACAACAAAATACTGTTTAAAAAAGCTTACTGTCAGTTCATATTTTAGAGACCCCCCCCCCAACCTGTCTTCGATCATATCTTCAGAAGTGCTCTGTGTGTTCTGAAGGAAGGCTGAGCTCCCCCTTGGTTCCCTGTTGATCACTCCACTGGTGTTGGCAGCTCCTACAGGTCTTCATGTTTACCTCTGCCGTGTTGAGCTGGTGTTGCCTCTGGGGGATTATGGGTAGGGGACCAGTAGCCATGTGGCACCAGTAGCCATGTCCCATTGTGAGGCAGCGCTATCTCTCTCCTAGCAAGGACCACAGACTAATTGAACCGAAACCAGATCTCACTGCTGCAGCTTGCCTGTGATTATGGCAATCTTACCTTTCAGTTTGCAAACACAAACACCTTGCTTTTCCCTTTCCCTCCTAAAGGAATTACTGAGCATGAGCCTGGAAAAAAGGCTACTAATTGTGCTACTATTCAAAATGAAAGATGGACTAGTGGCAAAAGATTGAGAAATTTTCAAATAATGGGTGGCTACTCATGACCTCACTGTGTTTAAAGGTGCAAGAGGGAACTTTTATTAAAATAACTTTTTCACATTAGCTGAAACTGTCACTCTGTACTGATAAGAGTACACAAGTTACTGTACTCTGTAAAATAAATAAATAAATCAGGTAGACTTGGCTCTTTCCGGTGCATCTAATGGCCTTGGCAGGAATCCACTGCGCCCAAGCAGAAGTAACCAATCAGAGCCAGGAACACATCAATTCCCATGCACGAGCTGCTCAGTGCAGACCAATATTGTCCATGCCCAGTTCCTTTTTTTGTTTTATTTGGTAAAAATGTCATGATATTCTTTCAGTTATCAGTCGGCTAATTGAAGTGATCTGAGAGTAAATGTAGATCTCTGTAAGGTGGACCCAGACAGTGAAAATCCAGACACTCAAAATCTCTCTGTGTACACTTGCAGTTCCACTGTTGTCAACAACTGCATAATGATGACAGCTAGTGTTATTAACAAGAATATAAAGATCAAAGAAAAAGCAGTCAACCAGGAAGGAGGTGGAGTTTAGTTGTAATTGCAACCCTGTCAAACTGGGCAGAAGCGCTTAGAAGATCTGCTGGCATTGAGTTTTTAAGTACCTCGTTAGCATGCCTCTAAATAAGCATTGGAACAGTAGTCTGAACATTAATTTACAATGACTGAGCTCCAGTTGAATGAAATGAAAGCAATCCATTTATTGCAGAATTGTCGATGACATTTAGCTTGCTAGTTAATGCTATGCTGGAAACAGTAGCTGTAAAAACCAATGGCAACATGTGTTTGATAGTGTAGTGTTGCATTGTAGCTTTGCGTAGCCTATACCATTGTAGTGATGAAAGTAATAATCAACATAAAGCCAGATGAATAGCTTGGTAGCTAGCATGCTGCTGGGAAGCAGACTTCACTCTAGTGTACAGGGATGTCAACTAGCTTGTCTTTTGCAGTCTATCTGCTCACCTTGTCCTATAGATTGTCCTGGAGTGTAAGTTAGTTATCACAAGAGCCATGGCTCTTATCCAGTGTAGTTTAATAATGTAAAAATATTTGTATGTTATTTGTCGCTTGGTAACCTTAGCTATTGTAATATGTATTCCTAGTCACTGGGTTTGATAGCTAATGCTTACATTGTGAAGGCAACGCTAGTTTGCTCATTTGCTTGGCAGATGAACCGCCTTTTTTCTCTCATCTTACGATTATCAAGGACAGTTAAAATGACTTTGAGATGGCTTGGCATGTGCCTTTGAGTAAAATACATGCTTAATGCTTACTTTTAAGTATTACCAAAGTTTCGTACTTTGCAATAAGACATACTGGAGCTCATGCGTTTCTTTTGGCATTATGACTTTTGAACTGAATTTGTGAATGCATTTGGAGGGAGGGACTACAAGAGGGAGAGAAGGAGCGAGTAGGGAGGGTCAGTGGTGTGAATGAGCAAATCTCTCTCTCTTGCTCTTTTCTTCAAAGTTAGGGATCTTAGCTTTAAAGTTCTGTTCCAGTGTGTGGATGGGCCCAATGATCTGGTATCTCTTGAGGCTCTGCTCCAGTGTGTGGATGGGCCCCATGGTCTGGTGTCTGTTAAGGCTCTGTTCCAGTGTGTGGATGGGCCCCGTGGTCTGGTATCTGTTAAGGCCTTGTTTCAGTGTGTGGATGGACCCGATGATCTGGTATCTGTTGAGGCTCTGTTCCAGTGTGTGGATGGGCCCCATGGTTTGGTATCTGTTAAGGCTCTGTTCCAGTGTGTGGATGGGCCCCGTGGTCTGGTATCTGTTAAGGCTCTGTTCCAGTGTGTGGATGGGCCCCATGGTCTGGTATCTGTTAAGGCTCTGTTCCAGTGTGTGGATGGGCCCCATGGTCTGGTATCTGTTAAGGCTCTGTTCCAGTGTGTGGATGTGCCCCGTGGTCTAGTATCTGTTAAGGCTCTGTTCCAGTGTGTGGATGGGCCCCATGGTCTGGTATCTGTTAAGGCTCTGTTCCAGTGTGTGGATGGGCCCCGTGGTCTGGTATCTGTTAAGGCTCTGTTCCAGTGTGTGGATGGGCCCCGTGGTCTGGCATCTGTTAAGGCTCTGTTCCAGTGTGTGGATGGGCCCCATGGTCTGGTATCTGTTAAGGGTCTGTTATGGTGTGTGGAATAGGGTGGTGAAATCTGTGAACAGTGGCTCCAGAGGCTAAGCACTGTTCAACAGTGGGGAGTGATCACGTGAAGACAGTAAAATGAATAATATTGACATCAGTTTATAATAATTGATAGGGTGCTTGTCCATCACAGACAGAAAGTGCAGCCTGTCAATCAGCTTCTGAAATTCTCCATGCAGAGAGTGAAACATCTAAAGAACACCAGTCGGCTCTTAATGCAAAGCACCGTTTTGAACGTCAATATATCCTCATTATCCCACAAGCACTTGGCTGATGGAAACGGCCATTTTGTATGGATATCATTTTCCTCGAATCCTCCTTGTCATTTCTAAAGCCATCAGTTCTTCTTAAATCTTTGAGGGGCTACTTGCACTCTGAAAATGGAGGCATTGTTTTCTTCAAAGACTTCCTCACTGCTGGAAAGAAGGGCTTTTACATAGGGTGAAGACGATCACTCCGTGCTCTTCACCCTTTAAATAGCAGTTTTTCAGTTATTTTTGAAGACCTTGAGCTATGAAAAGTGCTCCACAAAGCCATTGCTTTTCTCGCAGTTGCGATTGCACATTCAGTTGTGGAACATCTGACAACACGCTAATCTCATATTAGCAATTATAGGGTTATTTGCTCCCTATCGGTTTGACTGCACCCAAACTACGGCTGAGCAATATATCAATATTATATTGATATCGTGATGCAAAGGAAAATATTGTCACAGATTTTTGATATCGAGACCTGTGTTGGCTTTTCTGGTTTTAAAAGCTGCATTACAGTAAAGGGTTGCATTTATCTGCTCTTACTTGACTGCAGTAGCTGTTGCCTGCACCTGTTTGGTCGTCACAGCAACATTAATAATTGATGGTTATCAAAAATATTATTGCGTAAATATTTCGTGAAAGCACCAATATTTGTCCCGATTATATCGGCAAAGTATCGATATTGACGTATTCGGTCAAAAAAATTGACAGCCCTAACCCAAACCCGTACAAGGTTAGTGGGGCCCACTCTATTACAGACCGTCATAACCCTATGGATACCTTGGGTAATGCAGTGCTTCAGTGAGAATGTTTACCCAGTCTCTGGCCGGCCTGCGCCAGCACACTTTCCCGCACACTTTCACTGCCTAACGCTGCAATGTTATCATGGTTGGGAGCATTGTGCGTGATAGCGACGGACAGTCACAATTTGACCCTGAAATTTTTGCAGAGTGAAACTGCATACAAACGCTGGAAATTTCTACACGAATGCACAAATTAAAGCTGACACTGTCATATAACAAGAATTATTTCCCTGTTCAAGAACTCAGGGGTTGGACCATACATTGCAGAATGTTCCAGTTTCCTGAATGGCCATCGTCTGTGGACTCTCTCGGTTCTGTTTTTCGGTGGTTTATTTGTTCATTTTATGCATTATTCCAAACATTTCTGCATAACTTTATACAGTAATGGTCTTGCCCTCCTAAATTGGCGGTAATTAATGAATTCGTGCCAAAATTGTGTCTTCCCCCGGATATACTGAATTTCATATGATTTCTCACTCCTCGGTTTGGCCTTTAAAGCATGTGCAGAGTTAAATGAATGTTGGGCTATATTAGAGGTAATTATCTTTAAATAGTGCATGGCCACCTCGCTAAGATTCATCCTCCATGGATTATCTGAAGTGTAATTACACACATTTCAGCATGGAGCTATTACCTGTATGGCAGATAGCCACAACTTTCAGAATCCATTAAATACAATCAGGAGTACACATTCACGAAAGACATATTTATTTTCCTCTGTTCTTATAGTCGTTTGGATCTTTCATCTTCCTCGTTGTTGTCGCGTTTGTGGTTTTTTCTTTTTCTTTATTTTGTCTACATTAGTCATATCTAACTTTGTAAGATATTCAAAATGGACATAGTTCGTTATCTGGAGTTGTATTTTAATATGCGCGTGTCTGTGTTTATGTATGTATTTGTGGTGTGTCTAGGAATGCACACATGTGTTTGTCTGCATCTACACACGCATGGGCAAGGAGATGTGTCTTTTTGTGGTGTGTGTGGGTTGTGGGAATGCATGGGTGTCTATACATGTGTATGGGAGCTTTTGCATGGGCGTGCATGTGTGGTTGTTAGTGACGTGTGTTGGACTTGGACTTTCTTGCACATGTACGAAGGTGTGTGTGTGTGTGTGCGTGTGTGTGTTTGTGCATGGACATGAGGGTGTGTGTGTGTGTTTATAGCGTGTGAGCATATGTTACTTTGCCTCGAAGTGTTAGTGTATGTTTGTGCTGTCAAATGTATGATGATTGTTTTTGTGTCTTTTTTGTATATGTAAATGCATGGTTTCTCTGGGTGTGTGTAAGTGAGCATAAATTTTTGTGGTTTGTGTCTGTGTTTGTGTGTGGTTGTTCTTATATTTGTGACAAAGTCCGGACCAAAAAATGTTTTTATACACAGTGACAACATTTTTGAGAAGAGAGGACATTTTCATGTGTCCTGACAACTAGGTAAGGAAATTGTGCCTTATTAGTTGAGTTTAGGGGTAAGATTAGAATTTGGAATAGGTTAGGGTTAGGGTAAGGTTTTGGGCTTGGCATATGTTGCTCATTGTTTAAATTGGGGAAAGGCTGTAGAGACATACAAAGCATGAATGGAAGTCAATGTAATGTCCTCATAAGGAAGTACAAGAATGAGCGAGCGAGCGTGCGTGTGTGTGTGTGTGTGTGTGTGTGTTTGTGCGCACGTCACTGCTAACTAGGCTAGGCGCTGGCGGGGAGAGAATATGGCAGTCCAGCTGCTTTCACAGCGTCGCCTTGTGCCATCTGGGGGGAGCAGAGATATTGAGATAAGGGAGGAGAGAAAAGCGTGTTAATTAACCAAAGGGGGAGCGAGCTTTATGGAGTAAATCCCGGCTGAATCCTCATCGGGGTTTTCTTCTTCTTCTCTTTCCACAAGGGCGGGGAAAGGCAATCGGCAGGGGCTAATTGCTTGTGACTCAGCATAAGATAAAGGATCATTTTAATCGGAAAATAACACGGCTCGTCAACATTTGCTGTCTTTCATTTTAGCGCAGATTGCTGTTGACAGAAGGGGACACTTGGTGAAGGCAAGCTAACCAATCGTGGCTTACCGTGAGGCATCACACTTTTAAAAAAGGAAATGGTGCGCAAACACACCGACTCTCTTTCTACCCGCTCAAACTTTTATGTCTTTATAGAGGTCCAGAGTCTATAAAAGGCATCACCAAATCTGGCCCTCATATCTAAATTCAGCCTTAGTTTTCTATTCTCTCAGATAACTATTTGAATAATTAGTGTTTCTGATTGGCGGGGCTATCTTTACATTTGACTCCCAGGTAAAGAAAAGGTGGAACACTGGCAGCTCTGGTCCCCTGGGGACTGTGAGATGATGCTTCCTGGTTTATTCTGGCAGATCAGGGCTTTTAGCAGAGTTTTCCTGAGCAAAGGCAAAACCTAGTAACTGAATTCTTCATAAAAATTCTGTTGATACAATTTTGGGAGTCACTGGGTTTTTCGCCTCATGTTAATGTATTGCGTATTACAATTTGGCCTCTACATATGCTGATTTTCTGATGGCAAAACCTAGCAAGTCAACAGATTTCCCCACTTCGCCACAGTAGAACCTAGCAACTCAACCAACTAATCGGTGGACAGCTTTCAGTCAACAATGGTGGTGCCCATGTTTTAGCCCCAGTTCACAGTTCATCTTGCTCAGAGAACATCTTTGTTTAATCGTTAAAGTTGATTTCAAGTAATAGCGTTGTTGAGTCTTGGGAAAAGATGATTTGCCCTGGCCTTGGAAAAGCCAAGTATGAAAAATATTCTGCAATAATGGCATTGCTTAGGAAAGTTTGTCGGTGCTGATGTGGCTCAAGGCAACTGCCGCTGCAGCGATTGCTTGTGGCACATCCTGGCACCGAGAAACTTACGTGCCTTGGTAGGTCTATACAGTATTGGTAATATGAAAGTGTGTAGCGTCACTAGCATGTGTGTATGTGCATGTACATTAAAATTAAGAAACTCTACATGAAAGTTGGAACAGTCATTAACCAGTCATCAACAGTCAATAAGGGCTACACATAATTGTCTGCTGTCGAACAATCCATTCGACATTTTGGAGGCGTCAAATGGACAGGAGTATATAGGCCCACCTGTATACTAATCTGTAATCATAATGCTGGGGAAAGGGTTAGGGGCGGGTATCGCAGTTTGTTTACTTCACTGCTGTTATTTACTGCGGTCATCAGAAATATTCAGAGTACACAGTTTTTCATGTCCCCATTGACATGCTGGCTATAATGTGATCACTCAGACTCCCATGTGCTAGTCCTCCAGAACTTCACTCTGTCATCGCTTGCTACTTTTCTCTCATTGGCCTATCAGAGTGAGGCTCTTGAGTCATTGGCCGGTCAGTTATGTGGATATTGTGTGTGCTGCTTTGGCTTGCATAAAGGGATGTTTTCAGATTTCTCAGATTGCCCAGTCAGACCCTTTTGCTCTCCAAGTTTTCTTTTTTTTTCCATTTTGTTTCCTCCAAACTACTCAGTGCAAGGTTCACAGTTGTTTTTATTATCCCTGAGGGGTAATTTGTTATACAGCCAGCAGCAACCACATAACCAACGAAAAATGACAATAGATAGACGATAAATACAATACAATGCAGGTCACAATAAATGATTATCCCCCGCCGGGCGAAAGTCCAAAACGGGGATTATGTCATGATGCCGTCCGTCTGTCCGTCCGTCCATATTGGAAGATATTTCGCTGGTGAAATCAACTCTCTCTGCAGTTTTCAAAGACATCCCTGAAACTTTGCACCTATGCTGAACATAAAATATGGCAGGGCTCTCCAAATCCGGCCCTCAAATCCTAATGCAGTCCTGGTTTTCCTTCCTTTCAGAGTAAATTGATCAGTTTATATCAGTCCAGATCTTTGAATGCTGCTATAGAGCTGTTTAATGTCTGCTGTACTGCTAATAAAATTTACTCACCACTGGGCTGATTGTGTGTGTTTAGGAGCTTTGCTCATTACCAGAGCTGATTAGCTTTTGTGACGACTGGAGCTGATTACTCAAGCTTATCACTTAGGCTCCTCACCTGGGCTGATGTCTCCTCAGTGGTGCTGGCAAAGAAGCAGAGAAGACTGAAAGGCTCCTTCTCAGAAAGATGAGGCTGCCTCCTGGGAGTAGTTTAGAACTGTGAGGAGCCGACACTGGTCATTTGGCTTTGATTTCACCCTGCCGTAAGCAGCACCCAGGGGGTGACTCGTTCAGCTATGATCAGCCTCTGTATCCTGACCCAAACGTTCACTGTCCCCGCAGAGCCCTAGCAGCAGCAACAGACAGGAAACCGCACTGATTCAAGAACATTCCATTTTCGGAGACTTGCATCCTGAGTGAGGGCATGTACTCCACATGAAAAACAGAAACTCAAAGAGTTTCCGGGATAGCGGATGGATTCCTGTGAATTTCCGCAAAAAAAATCTAATTCAGCTGTTGTTGTTGGAGCAGGCGAGCTGTTTGAAGTAAAGTGGCCACTTTTGTTTCTCTCCCCCGATGTGCAGCCTCCTGCGGAGAAACCGGACGTAGACTCTCACACTGCGGTGTTAGGCCTCATTATGCCCCGGGTCAGTGGGATGCGAAGGTTTCTGAACTCGGGGGAGGGTGCGTGATATTCAGCGTGACAGGACCAGTCGATACGCGCTCAGCGGAAAGGTTAGCAGGTAGCGTCAGCATGCTGCGGAACTGGAAAGCGGGGCTCTCGCCTCTGCTGGGGAATATAAATGTGTTTTATTGGCATTGATGGAAGAGGTCAAAGACGTTACAGCAGGGTCTTTAAAGAGCATGGCTGACATATTACAACAGGAGCCCTCATCTATTCTTCACACCTGTGCAAGAACATGTTCTTAGTTACGCAAAGAAACACATGCACTTTCCCTCAGTTACATGTACACACGCACTCTCACCTGAGTCCACACATACATATTTACACACTGCACTTGTACATAGATTGTCAGTTTGTGATTGTAATGCTCAGGAAACACTGTGTTTAGTATGATTTTGATCTGCAAACAGTGCAACAGTACAGCAAACATTGTTGTGCCCAGTAAATACTGTACTCAGTGCCATAAATCAGAATGAACCCTGTATTCTATAACATTGTATCACGTAAACTTTTTGCTCAGTATTATTACTCAGTACCATAGTGCTTGGTAAATATTGTTTTCATTATCATGGTGTCCAATAAATATTGTTCTGTATCATGGTGCCCACTGAAAACTATATTCAGTACCACAACGCTCAGTCAAACCTGTTCTTAACAACCCCTTGACTGTCTCCTGCATTTTCTTACATTTGGCCCAACCCTAATTAGGGTTCAGTGACAGTGAAGGGGTTAATATCATGGTGCCCAATAAACGCTGTATACAGTACGATAATACTCAGTAAAGACTGTCATCAGTATCACAGAGCACTATGATAAATAATAGATCACTGAATAAAAGTATAAACACTGTATACAGCACCATAATGCCCAGTAAATCCTGCTTTCAGTATTACGGTGTACAATAAACACTGTTGTCAGTGTTTATGGCACCATAGTGCTCAGTAAACATTGTTCTTCATGTCATGGTGTCCAATAATCCCTACCCAGTACCACAGAGCTCATTAAATACTGTACTCAATACCACAGCGTTCAGCAAACTTTTTGTTCAGTATTATGATGCCCAATAAATACTGTTCAGCACCATAGTGGCCACTGAACACTACAGTCAGATCCATAATGCTCAGTAATTACTGTTTTCAGTAGGATCATGCCCAATAAACACTGTGGCTAGTCCTGTTGTGCCTAGTGAACAGTACACCTAGCATCATAGTGCTTGATAAACACTGTTTACCTAATCATGGCATTCAGAAAACGCTGTGCTCCATTCCACAGTGTTCTTTAAACACTGTTCTCAGTATCTCGGTGCCAAATTAATACAACTTTGTGTCATGGTGAATGAATCAGCATTGCATTTAAATAGCACCTTCTAATGGATTCACAAAGCACTTTACAGACCCAGGGGGTAATCTCATCTCTCCACCACCAATGTGCCCCACCCCTGTGGAAGATGCAAAGGCAGCCAGTTTGCGCCAGAATGCGTGCTCACCACACATAAGCTCGAGGTGGAGAGTGACTAGACACATTACGTAGTTAGGCCAGGGGATAATGATGTGACAGGTGCTGTCAGCATCACGGTGCCAAATAAACACTGTTCAGAGTACCATACTGCAAAAACTATACTCAGCACCATAGTGCGCAGTAAACGCCCGGTGAAAATAGTTCACAAGCTACCTGTAGTTCATGAATAGCTCCCCAATCACCAAAAAAAAAGAGAAATCCTCACTTTCTTCTAATATGCTTGAATAGTGTATAAACTTATTTTTATGAATGTAGATGTTAAATGTTTATGGGCTGTTCATGAATTGTTCAGGAATAAGTTTGTGAACAGTTCATGGATGTTTTATCACGCACATGATGTCATGGCCCAGCTCTGAGGCCACAACAAAAGAGGAAGTGCACCGAAGGGATTAATCAAAGCAAAGGAGTTTATTTAACAAATGACAACTTTAACTTAACGAATGTAACTAAATATTCAAGCTAACAAAGGGAACTGACAAGAAAAAAGCATATTACCAAATAAAATGAGGAAAAGATTGATTAAACTAAACAATAATTAAAGTCAAAATCAGAATATCATGGTGCCAGGGGTAGAGGGAACCCCAGACTGTAGGAGGGGCAGGTTTTTAAAGAGAGGTTGGAAGCGGTGGCCTGCTGCATCCAATCTCCTGATGAGCTGCATACCAATCAAGGAGTTCGCTGAAACGCAGAGAAGACGCCACACAGCAACAACAATGAACCCTGACAAAGACCCTGGGGCTGTAACAACGAACAGCCATTTAGTGTTCAGGATTAGTTCATGAGTGATTGATCAACTCAAATCATGAACAGTTCTTCATATTTTCAGCAAGGCAGAGCTCATTGACATAGTGAGCAGTGTGCTCAGTAAACACTGGTCAGAACCACAGTGAGCAGTAAGAACTTCTCAGTATCACTGTGCTCAGCATCATAGTGTGCAGTAAACACTGTACTCCATACCGAGGTGCAGAGTAAACACTGCTCAGTGCCATAGAGTACAGTAAGCACTGTGCTCAGTAAACTGCTCAGTGTCATAGTGTGTCATAAAAATTGCTCAGTACCGTATAATACATTCTGCTGTTGCTCCATATGTGTGAGAGGTGCGGGGAGGGAACAGAGACAACAGATGCTTTTATGTCCTGATCTCAGCCAGCTGCTGAACCTGCTCTGTGTGAGTGTGTGTGTGTGTGTGCTTATATGAGTGTGTGTATGTCTGTATGTGCGTGTGCGTGTACAGTATCAGTCAAAAGTTGGGACATACCCACATTTTTTCCCACAATATACTGTATGTTAAATAAAGCAATAAGCAGGCTTTATTTTGCAAACAAAGATCTAATTCTTAAATCCATCAAACTAACTTCCGTTTCTAGTCATATTTGCAGAGAATTCTCTATTTTATTTTATTTTTTTTGAACAAGGGCAGTCATATGATTATAATGAATTTGCAGACACACGGCTGTCTAACTTCCCAAAGACGCGCTACACTTGAGGTGGCTTTTTTCATCAACCTTTCGCCCAATAAGCCCCAAAACCGCTTGACTTTAATTTGGCTGTTGGAAAATAGATGGAGCTTATTTGTCTACTATTTGTTTACTTTGCAAAATATGGCTTCTTGGAGAATTCTAAAATGTTGGACACCATTCAAACGAGTAAATTATTCTCTTTTCACTTCTGACTGTTTACCTTTGACAAGATTCCATTTCAGATTATATGGAGAAGTTCAGCTGCGTCTGTGTGTGTCTGTATATGCGTGTGCGCGTGTGTGTGAGAGTGTATGTGTGTGTATACGCATCATACTTCAGCTAGACTGATAAAATTGATCAAAGTGATGGGAGGAAAGTGAAGCAGCCCAAAAATGCTAATCTTGTCAAATACGCTTTTCTGTACGTCTGCATGCTCCATTTTCTCTGACTTGGGTTGGGTATGAGCTGCAGTAGGAGATTTATGACAGCCGCAGTTCATATTTCAGAACTTTACTGAATTTTCAACTGTTTTATTGAGGTGTTCACAGGTGTGGGCTTGCACTGAATATGTCACCATAACTATGAAAGAGATGTCTCATGGAGAAATCAGTCTGGCCTTGTATGGTCTAGAACTTTTGGTTTCAAAACATTTCATGAATGTATTCGTTGAGAGATTTTCCCTGGCCTGCGCAGACTGTATTACTTTTCTGTAGTTTCTTGAATACATTATGTGGTCCACACACAATTTTTCCTTGAATACTTCCTCTACTCTTTTGCATTCCATTGTGGTCATAGTAATGTTGACACATGAAACATCAAAACAACAACTGAACAATTTGTACCTTTCCAAAAATTTTTATAATTCCTGCTCCATTGTCTTACTGGTCGGAGTAATATTGGGATTAAATCAGATGATTATGGTGAACAAGAACCATGCACCACCTGGTTTAGCCGGAGCTTGCCGAGGTTTGGCATCAACTTCCCATCACACACTGAGCTGATAGCCTGCTCGTGTATCATGAGAGGCATGCCATGGTAAAAAACTGGAACATTCCGCAGAGTTTCTGCATCACCTGCATTACGACTTCATAATCAGACAAGACGTGCTGCTGCAATCAAATTGAAAATGACCTAATATTTTTCATGAAATGGTAAAATGTCTCACTTTCAACATCGGATATGTTGTCTGTTCTATTGTAAATAAAATGTCTGTTTATGAGATTTGCAAATCATTGCATTCTTTTTTTATTTACAATTTACTGAGCATCCCAACTTTGTTGGAATTGGGGTTGTATTTGCCACTTTAGAATGTCACCATTTCTTCCTGCAACGCTTAATAAATGTTCAGGGACTAAAGACACCAAGCAATTTAATGTAATTTTGGCCCATTCTACCTGCAAACGAAAATAAGTTGTGTTATAGTGCAGGCTTCACGTTGTTGTTTTTTATTTCAAAATGTATTACACGTTCTTTGTTGGGGTCAAGTCGGGACTGCAGGCAAGCCAGTCCAACACCTGCGGCCTCCTCTTATGCAGTCATGCCTTTGTAATGTGTGCAGAATCGAGTTTTGCAGTGTCTTGTTGACATTATGTTTGGATGTCACTGGAAAATGTATTGTCTAGAAGGCAGCATCCACAATCTCAGAGTACTTTACAGTATTAATGGTCTCTTCCCAGCAGGGCAAGTTACCCTTGCTGAAGGCATTAACACAACCTCATACCATGACAAAGCATGACTTTTGGACTTGTTGGTGGTTGCAGTCTGTATGGTCCATTTCTTTTCTGATATGAAGCACACAGAGGCATTTCCTCCGAAGGGGACCTGAAATATTAATTTGTCTAACCACAATACACGTTTCCACAGTGTGTTAGTCTATCACAAGTAACTCTGAGCCAGAGAAGTGGAAAGCACTTTTCACATAAATTTGAATGTGTATTAGTGGATGTATAAATGTATTGTAGGACTTGACAAAGGTTTACCAAAGTAATCCTGAGAAAATGTTATCATATCCCATACAGATAAATGACGGTTCTTGATGCAGTACTGTTTAAGTGATCAGAGATCACTGGTATTCTGCTGAGGCTTCTGCCCTTGCTGTTGAAGCACAGAAATTCATCAAGATTCCTTAAAACTTTTTAATATTGTTATGCACCATAGAGGGTGAAATATCCAAATTCCCTTTTATCTTTCTTGGAAGAATATCTTTTTAAACCTTTTTTAAACAAATGATTTTCTCACACATTTGCGGGCAAATTAGCAACCCTCAGCCCATCTTTGCTCGTGGAGGACTAGGCCTTTGCCACATGCTGCTTTTGTATCAAATCATGATCACAATCACCTGCTGACATCAGCTGTTTCACATCACATCATTTTTCTAATTTTTACCTTATTACTTGTCCGAAATTTTTGGTGAACTGTGTGTCCCAAACTCTTCCCCATAATGAGCTGTCCCGCGACCCGATTGGAAGACGCGGCATTGACAACGGATGGATGAATATCCTAAATTGCCCTCACCTGCATGTCAAGCATGGATGTATAATAACAAATAAGATTAAGTTGGCCAAATAAAATATGAAATCTTGTCTTCGTAATGTCTGCAATGAAATGAAGTAAAAAAAAAAATCGCCGGTTTCTGTTTTTATGTGCATTTCCCATACGTCCCAACTTTTTCAGCCTTGGGGTTTCTACTGAATACGGTTTAGCAATGCATTATTGGGTGCTCTTTCATGTAAATTTCAATTGAAATGTACAATCTTATGACAACAACAGAGTCCAAAAAAAGTTTGCACAGGCCACTGTTTACCACTGTGTAACATCACGCATTGCAATAATTAAATATTTGAGCATTGAAGATATCCCTTGGGCCAGTATAGCAATCGAAATTTTTCACCATACTTACATTACACAGGTCTTTAGCAACAAGAATGTACAGGCCTTTTGTTGCCTGGTTTCATAATGCACCATACACCCTCAGCTGGAGACCACAGGCAGGCTAATATAGCACCCGCAGTTTCTGCTTTCGCAGGTATGGTGCTTTCGCTGGCTGCGGACCTGATAAAAGCTTGGGTTGACCTCGTCTTCTTTGGTCTGGAAAACATGGCAGCTGTGTTTACTAAAAAACGTAAGCGTCATTGACTGCATTGGCTATGGCTTGAGGATGCTGTCTGGCATTCACACATCCTATGGTTTGGTCACCCTGGTTGGCACACTGTGTAGTGGCATGGCTGCTGTTTCCAAATAACAACTGAAAGCCTATGGATTTGGGTTGGCATTTATATCCAAGACTGCCATGGGTTCCATGAGCTCTTCACTTTTTGCCGATAAACAGTTTGCTACTGCTTACAACAACCCTCACAAAATTGTGATTTTCAAAACATTTTGAGATGTTAATTCAGGTATTTTGGGCAAAAAGTCATTATAATGGTACAGTATAGTGTCACAGCATGTAAACTTGACATAAGTATACTGTAGCTTTTAATTCTAGTGTCAGTGTTTGATCAGAGTTTGACAAAAAATGAGGTTTCTGTTGGATTGGTGTATTTCTGAGCCCCTACTGTGACATCCCTTTCAGTCATATGAAGTTCTGCAAGACAGTGATGTCTGAGGGGTCAGAGTTCGCGCAAAATCAGTAGTGGTTCACGGCTTTGCTCTTTATGCAGGAAGATTTGACCAACTTGGCTCCATCTTTTAATTTTATCACGCATTCTAGACGGTAAAAGGCCCAAAATCCTACCAATTTGCCTTTGAGGAATGTCGTTCTCAAAGAGATTGTATTTGAACTGATGCACCTTCTGCTTAATTGGTCGGCCTCAACTCATCTTTGCTTTTGAACTTTGAACTTTGATCTCAGTCCAAATCATCTGCTGTACCAATGAAGGCCACAGGTGAAAGGTGTGTGTGTGTGTGTTTGGGTCAAGTCCTAACTTAAATTACATGCTTTCATGAATAAAATAACAATTTACTTCTGCATAATATGATGATAATATGGTAATATACAAACATGACTTTTTACTGGAGCTTTAAATCAGACCTTTATTGTGCTTTGCTGGCCAGATTTGGAATTGTGCCTTTAGGCAAGACAAACATTGAAATTAATGCAGTATCTTTCAAATTAGCCTTTGATCATTTTGACTCAGATTGACTGAGTCAGTGCCCCGCATGTGCATGCTAAGAGTTTCAAATTCAAAAGCTATTGACAGTTTGCCAAGAGCATGAATACTGAGGTATACATACTTTTTTTATATCAAAAAACTCTCCAAAAGTATGTTGTAATTTTAGGAGATGTACTTTATTTAGTTGGGTGTAACACAAATCATACCCGGGGCAATGTTTTATCTTCCTCAGGTAGCGAAAAATGTGATATGTCTTTTTTTTATCTTGGTTGGATTCTCCCCTTGGGTTAACAGTCAAGTGTTGACAAAATACATATCTGAAAACTTTGAGTCAGTTTACAGTTTGAACATCCCCTCATTATTGATTGCCAGAAGATATGCTGATAACTGATATGGAAGATCAAACGAAGGGAAAAGTTTTCAAAATTTTTGCTTTTTGCCACTGCACTTGGCTGTTTACATCCATCTTGTGCTTCACATAGCAACTGCAGCCCTTTTCAGACAGTGATACTGGCCGAGTACGACGTACTTTCAAAGTGCACTATTTATTTATTTTTTTTAATATGACTGGAAATTCAGTGAAGATTATAGTGACAGAGTTTCAGAGAAATAAGTTGAGGTTTTTATGTCAAGAGTTTCGCTCGGCGTTGGTAAACCCAAGTGTTTTTGGGGTATTTTGCAGTTTAGACTGGTTGAGACAGGGGTCTATATAAGTTAAACATCTTCAATTTTTACTTGTTTAAACCCATATAGATTTTTAAACGCCTGTTTAAAATGCGGTATGATCACCCTTGCTGTATGTATTTGGTCACCATTCTAAGAGCTGTAAATCCTGTATGACTCACTGTGTATTCATCTTTGTGTCCTGAAATTAAAGCTGAGAGTCTGCTCTTTAGTTCTGAGTTATTTTTCTTCCAGAAAGAGACGCTGCAGGAATCACTGCCCTTTCACGATGTGTCGCTCCGAATACTTGAGAAGTGTTGCACACCATGCGCTGTCCACAAAGGAGGGAACACGCCAAACCAATGGACCCCCAATATTTTAGCGACCACTGCCAAGGACGTGGGTGTTCTGTCAGCTCTGATCACCTGCGATCTTTTCCAACTCTGCTGAAGTGCTCACACTGCCACAATGGCCTCAATATTCGAAGACCATAAAGGAAAAATGATCAGAGTCCAAATTTAGCATTTTTGTTTATTTTACACAACTAATATACTTTATTTAAAATATTTTTTTTGCATATTTTTCAGTGCTCTGTGTCTAAGATTGTTTTGAATTTTTCATTCATTATTTCTCCACAATGTGAAAATGTTTCCAAAATGTTCATTTGCATACACTGTCTGGCCAAAAAAAAAAAAAGTAGTATTGTCTTGACCACCTTATGCAATGTTGGAACATTTATTTCCATCTGGAGATGCATAAACAGTGGTGATTCTAGAACTGGGAATCGGGGGGGCGCAGACACGTCTCTTTATGACAATTAGTCCTGGCTAGTTCTCAATCATTCTCCTTTACTGACGCGTTTTCCAATTATCGTAATTGGAAACTGAAGACACGGTTTCTCTCCATATGCAATGGAACAGCAATTAAATCATGGGCGAAATTCAGTACAGTGGCGGAACCAGAACTGAGAATTCTGACAAAACATCCGTTTAAAGAAGTTATTAGTCATGACCTATTCCCAGTCGTTTTCATGATTAACAAAAGATTCTCCAAGAGCGCTCCAGCGTTAACAGCTGCTGCTTGTTCTCCCCCATTACGTAAGAAGACGATCATTCATCTTGACGCGTATTTGCTGTACTTAAATCAACGTTATTCAAATTTGCATACCTGTCTACTCTCAAATAGCTTGAGCAGCACGCTGCCTATTTAACTACCCACTGCCACTGTTTTTTTTAAATAAACAGACGCAATACCGAGAGCGAAAGGTGATATTTCATTGTAACACAGACCTGATCAATCCACGCAAAGTACTGCCAAGATAGCAAGCACCTCCGCTCCGGATTTGCCCCAGCTCAGAGCCGAGGCAGATCCGGAGCAAAGGTGGTTGCTGTCTGGGTGGCCTATTAATAAGTAAATTATTTTTCTGTACTGAATTTCGCCCATGATTTAATCGCTGTTCGATCGCATGTGGAGAGAAACCGTGTCTTTAGTTGCCAATTACGATAATTGGAAAACGCGTCAGTAAAGAAAAATTATTGAGAACTAGCCAGGACTAATTGTCATAAAGGTGTCTACGTCCCCCCAATTCCCGGTCCTAGAACCGCCACTGTGCATAAATTTTTGGCCCAGATCTTGTTTTGATGGCAAAAGAGTCACACCACTCCGTAAAGTCTTCTCCAGTACATCCCAAAGACGCCAAACAGAGTTTACAATGCGTTGGAGAGTTCTCAACTCAATTCCAATGATTTCTGCAGTTCATTAATTATTTTTTTGCCTGATGCAGGCCAGTATTTTGCCCCAAATGAACCATGGCAGCACCTTTTGTATGACCATGGGGTACCTCTTCTGACATGGTTGTTTAAGCAGTGAGAGTAGAAAAGGCAGACTGGATGCCATCACATTAAAACTACTTTAACTGCTGGTGTAAAGCTGCAAATACACTTCTATGTTGCACTCTCTCCATTTTGTGTTTGAGCTTGCTTTACATATTTTAGTGCATTTCTACATGTGCATGCATGTATGCATGTCATTGACAAAATTTACTTTTCTAGAACAAAATGTGCCTGCTTCAGTAATAAAAATTCATAATTACTCATAAGCATGGTGTATTGTTGGTTTTGCTTAATCATATGAAATCAATTTGCTAACCCATAGATTTTGCTTGCTGTTCTTAAATCACAGCTGTAGACACCAACCCTGGGCTTGTCTTCTTTGTCACTGCATTGTCTCAACATCCTCAATAGGCTTACAAGGCCAACCAATGAGGTCTCTGAAAGGTGTGTGATCCGAGCAGAATCTGGTCATGACAAGGTTCTGACGCCCTTTGCAAGCGGGGGACATATAACCAATGAAATGCGCATACCTGACGCATATCGCCACGCTTGGTCGGCAACACTGGCCAACCTTCAGCCGCCTTCGTATATGGGTCCAAGCCGTGCAATAAACGTCTGTGCTATAAACCAGCGTTTAGGGGGGGTCGGTGTCTCGGTGTTCAGTGAGGTAGGTGGGGGCATAATGGTCCCGGCTTTTTGACGGTAATTGCAGCGACCTGTGATCGGAGGCAGATGGCTCTATGCGGCTGGAGTGGCGAGCCCCCGTGGCCTCGACACACGCTTTTAACAGGCGACTGCGGCAGAGGAAAGAGAGAGAGCGTAACCCCACGTGCCCCCTCTCCGCCCCCACACACCCACGCGTCTCATCCCTCCATCCTCAGGCCCGTCTCCCGCTGCCATGCATTATTGTGATCATAACTCCTCTCCCTGCATCTCCTCCTGATAGCAGAGAGACCCCAGTGATTCACTCGCAATTTTGAACTGGTTTTTTCTTCTCGTTTGTCTTTTTTGTACCATTGAGTGAAGGGAGGGAGGATAAAAGGGCAGGAGAAGAGAGTAGAGATGAATGTATAAGGGATGAAGGGACATAAAAGGGAGGAGGGGGAAGAGTGATGTTAGAGAGAGAGAGAGCGAGAGAGAGAGAGAGAAGGCCTAGCCAACACTACCCCGCTTAATGGAATATGAATGAGCAGACTTAATGTGTGACGCGCACAAGGCAAGGTGGCTCCTATCTGCTGCGAGCAGAACATCAGGGCTGTGGAGGATTACGATGGTCCACATCCTCACCGTCTCGCCTGAGGAGCCCGGACCTGAAGTGCCACTGAACGCAAAACTTTCATTTCGCCCGAGAGTTTGTTTCTGACAGCAGCTGGGGTGTTTGGAGGGAAACTTCCAAGCTTCACTGACTGTTCTCAACCAAACCAGATCCAGGAGAAATAACACTGACCTAAAAAGTAGTTCAGTTTTGAAATAAGACTTGCCACGAGCAAATGTTTTTTTTATTTTTTTATCACTCTGTAAAAATATTGCCTTGTTTTGGGTTACTGCTTACCCCCATCGGCAAATCTCAAATCATGCGTGCAAACAAGTCTGGAAATATTTTTGGTAAAAAAAAAATTATTCAAAATATGATTTTAAGTTTGAATATAAAACTAAAATACTTGTTAAGATGGACTTTGATTTTTACCAGATAGCTCACTCGGTATAACGTCACGTTGCGAAGCAAAAGTGACTATCACGTCGCGGATTCGTTCCCCGCCTCGTACCAGCCAGCAGTGGTCGGCAGCTTTTTCAGAGTAGCGCACAATTTGCTATTGCACCACTCGGTTGCAAATTGGGAAGGAACTGCCAGGGAGGGAAAAGCAATAGTTGCCTTGTTCATTGCTCAAGTGCCTTCTGTTGGCCAGACGGGCGCTCGTCAGGAAGATTCTAAGTCTGTTCATGTCCGGGTATCCTCCATCCCCGTTCTGAACTTGCAAAGATTCAGCCAATGAGCGTATAAGAAGCAGTGGCTGACAGGCGCGTTTCGGAGGAGAGCCGTGAACTGTCTTCACTCTCCTGAGTTGGCAGCAAGGGGTCGCATACGAGCAAGCCTTGTACAAGTTCACCAACTGGGCATTCCAGATTCGGGTGGGATTGGAGATGCCAAATTTATATATACATATATATATACGTATATATATATATAAAGATGAACTTTGATTTTGTTCAGTGCATTTTCAAGCCATGCAATTCTCAGTGCATTTTCAAGCGCACAGTTCTCCTCAATTCAGTGCAGCTTCATAACCACATAGCCACTACAAGTGGGGAAACTGCCTTTGTCACTGCATCGAAATTCACTGAGTTTCTAACAATAGACCAGCACAGTGGCCATTCTCAAACAGCTCATATTCAACATAATACATTAAACATTATGGCACAACAGAACACCAGACACTCATTAGATGCTACACATGCAGTTCTCTTTCAATTAGCCTCTCCCAGCAGGGATTGTGGTTAGCAGTCCTCGCTGGCTACTGCGTAGTTAGTGCACAAAAAGTAATTGAGGCCAACTGTGGGTCGTGTTATGATGCTCAATAACTCCTCAGACACCAGTAAAGTCTTTGAAGATTTTCAGACAAATAACGCAACTGTGCTGCAACACACAAAGAAACATATTGTTGTTCAGCTCCCAGTATGTGTTATTCAACTTCCCTGGTGACTGGACGCTTGAGGCAATACAAAATGCTCTGATGCACGCATGACCTGCACATAGTAATCCCAGGTTTGGTGATGATTGACAAGTAGTAGAGTCAGAACTCACAAGCAGGCAGGAACTCAGCTCAATGATTTTATTTACACTCTTGATCTGGGTTAAATCCAATCAGGGGGAAGGGAGTACTGAGTGCGAAATCCAAGTAGTAATTGTATCGCAGTCCACAGATCAAAATCGAGAGGAATGACAAAATCTAAGTCGTCAACTAGGAAGCCATTAGAAGTCATAATGAGTAAATCAACCAGACACAAGGGAGGAGGCAAAGTTTTGACCTGAGAACAAAACAAACTGTGACAAAACATTCTTGAAGAAGTGCAGAATACTCATGAGTTGACAGGTCTGGCAACAAACTGGCGAAGATCAGGGAGAAATACTGGGGTGTATAAATGAGAAATGAGAGCCAGTGGGGAGTGGGATCAGGTGCTGGGGGAGATTTGGCAGGAGGTGTGGCTACCAGTGAAGGAATGAGGTGAGGTAATAGAAAAAGGTGAGGGAAAATGCATGAGTGAAGGGAAGAGACTACAGAGCAGGAGCCAGTGACTGCGGGGGGGGGGGGGGGGGGGGGGGAGAGAAAGAGCTCCGAGAGCTAAAGCAAATACAACTAAAACAATAAACACATAATCAACACAGAAAATGATGAATACACTGAACAGCAAAATGCCAGAGAATATAATACACACAGGAATTTAGACACTGACAACGATCGTTTGATTGTTCAGCTGTGAGGAGACTGGGCGGAATCCAGCAGCCAGAGAGGAGCCTAGGCTGTATCTGACATGGTGGAACACAAATATCTGCTGACATCAGCGACAGCCAATCAGAAACGGGGTAAAATGGCACGATAGCCTATGCCGGAAACTGGAAGTTGTATTGTAATAAGGATAGCGTATATGTTTTTCTGTGTCTATATTTGGACTATTGCAATTTTACTGAATTCATAATTTCCTGATACCTGTAAAGGGGGCAATAAACTTTCTAAAAGTGATCATGTGTGATCAAAAGCTGAAAATATTGTCTGCCTTACTCTGCCTCAAAAATGAACAGTACACAACGGAAGTTTATCGAATTACTATTACGCTGCATTTTTATTATTATTATAAGGGCAGTCTACGACTAAGTGAGTGACTTATCCTGCTTTTACAAGACATTCATTGCAATGCTACCGGAAGGTTTTGTTGAAAACATATACCCTATATTGCAACTGCACAGTGAAAGTGTTTGTTGTCGCAGGGTTTACCTCGCAGTGTGAATAGGGAAAGTTAGTCCACAGAAACCCGAACAGGAGCAGAAAAGCAATTTCACTGCTCCCCCATAACCCGGAGCGGTAGTTGACGACGTAATTACAGCTTACCGCTCCTAATCTTCGAGACAAGTGGATTAAGGCGCGACAACAAACCAGGGCCAAGAAAACGACATGGCCTCGCGCTGAGCTTGGAGAAGAATAGTCGATCCCCAGAATTTCAATTACAACAATTGCAGCATGATATTGTGTTTATACTTGTGTGATTGTGTTCACAATCAGAAAAGGATATTTTGCCCATTTCTCTTTTGCTCCCACACTCTAGCGCATCATATTCTATTTTATTTAATGACGAACTGCCCAAATCTCATGAAATGTGGACACAATGGCTAACTCTGTCTCTTCTCCTGACATCCCACAGTTACCACCTGTTGATTACTTTTGTTGATGTTCCCAGACTTGCGACTCCAGGATAAAGTAGTTAGATAATGGCCCTGGGTTGAACAGGGACATTCGAATATTGGTCCCATGCGCCGATTATATTGTTTGGCTGGTTCATTTTTTTAAGGCTAGGTCTGCGCTCTTATTTTCTTCTTTGATATTGCTTTGTTTACCCACTGCTTGTATGATGGTCCAAGGGGGCACATCTTGGACTAAAGTATGAGTTTTTGTAATGACCGCAATAGCTCAGGAAGTGCATTTTTTTGAGGTGGTGAAATGTTCTTATTGGCAATGTCACTGGCTATGTGTGTTGAGGGAGAGGAGCCTGGCTGTTTGAAATATGTGGAAGACGTCTGCCTTGTTACTCCACGTTGGCACTGAGTATTCGTAATGCCAGGGAGCTCTCTTCTCTTTGAGACATTATTTCAGAGTTCCACTTCATGCAGCTTCTCTGGGATTCTCTGTTTACTTTTATGACCTTTAATTTTTAAATTTTTATGACTTTGGTGTGTTTGGAGCTGAAGATGAATGAAGCTTATCCGAGGCTTGACAGTGTCCTTCGCCCATTTGAACTCAAAGAGCGCCGTTTACTTAAATGCTCAGAAAACAGTAGTTAGGGTGTTTCATACTACAATTCTTCATCCAAGGTGAGAGTACACTGCAGTATAGCACTGTGGAGAACATCAGTGTTACTCTTAGGATTTGAAGAGTAATATTGGCTGAGCGATACTGAGGTCTGGCTCCAGTAAGAATGAGTAACGATAACCTTACATACACTACAGGCCAAAAGTTTGGAAGCAAGATCAAATTTGTAAAAAAAAAAAAGATTGTAGTTTCATTGGCATACTTTGCAAAAAAAAAAAAAACATGATTATTACATAAAGACTCACTTATCAGAATACATTTTTACTCAAATTATCAGGTATTTACTTTTTTTTTTTTGCTTAGACTTATATGAGGCATTCGTGCCCCAAGTTTTTAAAGATATGTGCCAGGAATTGCATTCAAAGCTTTCTTAAAGGCACTATGTCAGCCGGGGCGCATGCTTGTGACAAAGCAAAACTTCTTGAAAGCGTTGGGTTAAGTATTTCAAAATCTTCTGAGATTTCGTGTAAGCGTTTCAATCTGTTTATATCGCGTTCATCCTTAAGAAGCTTGATGAAATTTTTTGTCAAAAAACTATCTTTATTAATCTCAGAGCCTGTTCATGGCATCAGTTTGTCATAGTTTGGGTTTTTGTAGCGTTGTTATTGCTTTTAAGGTAGCCTGCATTGATTGTTATCCAATTCTTCCTTCACAAGCTAAATTGGAAAGAGGTCTGGAGACTGTCTAATCATGCAGTAAATACAACCCCAGTTCTGAAATAGTTGGGACAAAGTGTAAATTGTGAATAAAATCAAAACGCAATGACTTTCAAATCACACCAGCCAGTATTTTATTCACAGCAGAACAGAGATAACACAGCAAATGTTGAAACTGAGAAATCTAATGAGAAATGTAACAATTTTATCCACAAAATGAGCTCATTTCAAATTTGATGGCTACAGGTCCCAAAAAAGTTGGGACAGGGCCCTGTTTACCATGGTGTAGCATCCCCTCTTGTTTTTAACACAGAGTGGAGGCGTCTGGGCATTGAGGAGACAAGTTTTATTTTTTTAGTTAAGCCATTGTAATTTGATACCACTCTTGTTTAATACAGGCCTCCAGCTGCTAAAGAGTTTTGGGTCGCCTTTGACGGACTTTTCTTTAAATTATGTGCTGAATGTTCTCAATCGGTGAAAGATCAGGACTGCAGGCAGGCCAGTTCAGCGCACGGACTCTTCTCCTACGAAGCCATGCTGTTGTAATAGCTGCAGTATGTGGTTTTGCACTGTCCTGCTGAAATACACAAGGACTTCCCTGGAATAGATGTCATCTGGAGGGGAGCATATGTTGCTCTAAAACCTTTATATACCTTTCAGCATTCATGGTGCCTTTTAGTGCATGCAAGTGTCCCACACCATATTCATGAATGCATCCCCATACCACCAGAGATGCTGGCTTTTGAACTGAACACTGATTACAACACTGATAAACTCCTCTTTAGCCCGGAGGACACGACGCCTATGATTTCCAACAAGAGTGTCAAATTTGGACTTGTCTGACCACAGGACACTTTGCCACTTTGCTACAGTCCATTTTAAATGAGCATTGGCCCACAGAACATGGTGGCGCTTCTGGATCATGCTCAATAATGGCTTCCTTTTTGCATGATTGAGTTTTAGGTGGCATCTGTGGATGGCATGGTGGACTGTATTTACAGACGGTGGTTTCTTGAAGTATTCCTGGGCCCATTTTGTAATGTCAATGACAGAATCATGCCGGTGAGTGATACAGTAGCGTTTGAGGGCCCGAAGATCATGGGCATCCAGTAAAGGTCTTCAGCCTTGGCCCTTACACACAGAGATTTTTCCATTTTCTCTGAATCTTTTGATGATGTTATGCACTGTCAGTGATGAGACCTTCAAAGCCTTTGCAATTTGACTTTGAGGAACATTGTTTTTAAAGTATTCCACATTTTTTTTTACACAAGCCTTCACAGGTTGGAGAGCCTCTGGCCATCTTTACTTCTGAGAGACTCAGCCTCTCTAAGACATCACTTTTTTAGCTATTCATGTTATACACATGATGCCAGTTAACTTAAATACTTGCTAAGTGTTCTTTCAGCTGATTCTCTTATATATTAATGGCTTTTTCAGCCTTTTTCTGCCTGTGTCCCAACTTTTTTGAGACCTGTTGCAGTCAGAAAATTTGAAATACGCTCATGTTGTGGATAAAATGTAAAATGTCTCAGTTTCAACATTTGAAATGTTATCTATGTTCTGTTGTAAATAACATATTGGCTCATGTGATCTGAAAGTCATTGCATTTGGATTTTATTCAAAATTTAAACTTTGTCCCAACTATTTCAGAATTGGGGTTTTACATCCTAAAATCCATAAATTTCACACTGGTTTTTAAGAAAGGCATTGTGAACAGAAACTTGAAGTTGCTTCCAAATTTTTCACCTGTACTGGCCTTGCTTCCAAATTTCTGGCCTGTAGTGAAACTACCTGTTCTGTTCTATAAGCTCTATGAGTGACCCCACTTCAGAGGAGATGCAAAGCAAAAAAGACAAGAAGAGAGGTTATCTAAAGCGGGCCAAGGAAACCAGGTTACAGTCTAGAGGGCGTCTGCAGTGTGCCAGAAAATGGGCTGGGTTTCTCATGTTCTGATGGTACTTTCAGCTCACCTGAGACAGGAGACTGACAGGCCTGACAGCCGGAATTTTTGGCCAAAAATGCCTTTTTAGTGTGAGGTGTCAGAGGAGAATGGCCTGACAGGAAGGTGACTGTAGCTCAGATGATCGCTTATTGCAGTGCTATGCAGTGAGGTGGTGGATGGGCTGTGGAAGCACTGGACCACCCCGGGTTCCACTCTTATCTACAATGAACTGGAACACAGTGGGTGACTGCGCACAAAAAAATTGGACAGGATGAATTTTGGGAAACATCGCCTGGCCTGACCATCTCGATTTCTGCAGCAGCATGCAGATCGCGTGGTACAACAATTTTGTGTGAAGAACATGCATCCATGAGCCCATCCTGCCTTACATGAACAGTTGAGGCTGCTGGTGCTGTAATGGTGTCGATACATTTTCTTGGCACATGTTGAAGTGCCGATGAAGTGAAATTAATTTCCACATATTTATAAAATATCACATGAGTTCAACCACTGTTATAATTTTGGTGCCAGAGGATCAATTCAATAATGTGGATACCAGGGGTGAACGATTTATTCGAGAAACTTTGCTGGTTGGGGGCACCGGTAACGCAACATCGCCCGTCCAGCCACTTACTGTGCTTACTATTCACAATCCTAAATTGATCTTTCGGTGCAAAAATGAGGTCGTGTGGCATTTTGCCCGTGAAATTCGAATTCCATTTTTGAGGCAAAATGCCACAACATTGAGGGCTTATAAATTTATCAATTTTAACCATACATGTCTTAAACTTTGGAATCTTGCATTTAAAACTCTATGTTTTATAAATAAATGAAAAAATGTTCACTTCATTGGCAGATGAAGTCCCATAGCACCAAGTGAGCATGATTTATGAGCCACAGCCTGACTCAGTACTGTTGCAAGCCATGTGCATCCTTTCATGACCGCAGTCTACCGCTCTCCTGATGGCTGTGTCTGGCTGTGTCACATGCCATATCACTGCTTACATGTCATGGCGAGCTGCTTCCACAAATGTGGGAATCAGTTCGCTGAACACCATGGCCTCCTCAGTCACCTGATCTCAATCCAATAGTGCACCTTTGAGATGGGGGAGAATGGGAGATTCACAGCACAAATCTGAAGCTGGCAAATCTTCAGCAGCAGTGTGATGCTGTCGTGTCAACATGCACCAGATTCTCTCCGGAATGCGCCCAGCACATTGTTGAATCCATGTCTCCAAAAATTGAAGCTGTTCTGGGGCATAAAGCAATGTTCCAGGTGTCTCGCTAATAACTTCACGACTCCCCCGTCTCGTATAAAGTTGAGATGTACTCAGAGCAGACTGTACTTTCTGTCTCAGAGGCAGTCGTATTTAGGTGTTCATTTACACATTCTAACTCAGCTGTTCAGAGTCACAGTAACCTCATCTGAAGGCCTCCCTGAATTCTTGCATTTTCCTGTGTGGTACGTTTTCCGTGCCCCGTGTCCCGTTTTTCGTTTTTTTTTTTAAATAATCTGCCTCTATTATTCCACTTTTGAAGAACACTGTTTTGTGTTGGCCTTAGATCTGCAATATTTGCTCTTTTTTTTTTAAGTTAATTTTCCTTCTCCTGCAGTTTATATATACACAGTATATGCACATATATATATACAGTGGCGCTTGAAAGTTTGTGAACCCTTTAGAATTTTCTAGATTTCTGCATAAATATGACCTAAAACATCATCAGATTTTCACACAGGTCCTGAAAGTAGATAAAGAGAACCCAGTTAAACAAATGAGACAAAAATATTATACTCGGTCATTTATTTATTGAGGAAAATGATCCAATATTACATATCTGTGAGTGCCAAAAGTATGTGAACCTTTGCTTTCAGTATCTGGTGCGACCCCCTTGTGCAGCAATAACTGCATCTAAATATTTCCGGTAACTGTTGGTTAGTCTTGTACAACAGCTTGGAGGAATTTTAGCCCATTCCTCCATGCAGAACAGCTTCAACTCTGGGATGTTAGTGGGTTTCCTCACATGACCTGCTCGCTTCAGGTCCTTCCACAACATTTCGATTGGATTAAGGTCAGGACTTTGACTTGGCCGTTCCAAAACATTAACTTAATTCTTCTTTAACCTGCTTAGGTAGAACAACTTGTGTGCTTAGGGTCGTTGTCTTGTTGCATGACCCACCTTCTCTTGAGATTCAGTTCATGGACAGATATCCTGACATTTTCCTGTAGAATTCGCTGGTATAATTCAGAATTCATTGTTCCATCAATTATGGCAAGCTGTCCTGGCCTAGATGCAGCAAAACAGGCCCACACCATGATACCACCACCATCACGTTTCACAGATGGGATAAGGTTCTTATGCTGGATTGCAGTGTTTTCTTTTCTCCAAACATAACGCTTCTCATTTAAACCGAAAAGTTCTATTTTGGTCTCATCTGTCCACAAAATATTTTTCCAATCGCCCTCTGGTTTGTTCGCGTGATCTTTAGCAAACTGCAGACAGCAGTGTTGCAGCAATGTTCTTTTTGGAGAGCAGTGGCTTTCTCCTTGCAACCCCGCCATGCACACCATCGTTGTTCAGTGTTCTCCTGATGGTGGACTCATGAATATTAACATTAGCCAGTGTGAGAGAGGCCGTCAGTTGCTTAGAAGTTACCCTGGGGTCCTTTGTGACCTCGCCGACTGATACACGCCTTGCTCTTGGAGTGATCCTTGTTGGTTGGCCACTCCTGGGGAGGGTAACAATGGTCTTGAATTTCCTCCATTTGTACACAATCTGTCTGACTGTGGACTGGTGGAGTCCAAACTCTTTAGAGATGGTTTTGTAACCTTTTCCAGCCTGATGAGCATCAACAACGCTTTTTCTGAGGTCCTCAGAAATCTCCTTATTTCGTGCCATGATACACTTCCACAAACGTGTGTTGTGAAGATCAGACATGAATAAATCCCTGCTCTTTAAATAAAACAGGGTGCCCACTCACACCTGATTGTCATCCCATTGATTGAAAACACCTGACTCTAATTTCACCTTCAAATGAATCACTAATCCTAATCACATACTTTTGCCCCTCACAGATATGTATTATTGGATCATTTTCCTCAATAAATAAATGACCAAGTATAATATTTTTGTCTCATTTGTTTAACTAGGTTTTCTTTACCTACTTTTAAGACTTGTGTGAAAACATGATGATTTTTTAGGTCAAATTTATGCAGAAATATAGAACATTTTAAAGGGTTCACAAACTTTCGAGCGCCACTGTATATATATATATATATATATATATATATATATATATATATGTGACAATGTGAAATAAAGTTGAACTGGATTAGGGTCTGAATTTACAGTTGGTTTACAGCTCTGTGCACTGAGTTTGGAAAGTGTTATTTGAGGTAAGCGCATTATCTGCTCTTGAGAATATGCTGTGACAGTTTGAGAAATATATTAAAATTTGATGGCAGGGTGGGCTAGTTGTTGGATTTATCCGACAGTTTGCTGCATGTTTGTGATAGTTTGAGCAACAACAATGTCACCTTGTTCGCTTATGGCCGCGTTTCCAGCTTTACCTAATTTGGCATTCAATGTGACGACGAAGATGGGCTCCGATCTAACTTGGAATTTGCGCCATTTAAATTGAGTCACTCGGTTTATGCAGTGAAATCTGTGTCATCTGTTTGTTTGTCATTAAAACTTGGCGTTCAGTTCCCGGTGAAATCTTCATCCGCTCGTATCATTTTCACAACATGGTCTGGACTTTTTTTGTGATATTTAGTCCAAGTCATTAAATTTCTGAGGAAAAGTCACTTTCGCTCCAGTTTTTGTTTTGAGTATGTAAATGTTGAGGACATTGGTGTGGATATTCACCTCCGTCCCGCGCGGCGTGTTCGGTCCTCTCCCCCATCCTCTCGTGTACTGGGGTCTGAGCACTTCAGAAATGTGCAGGTTTGGCAGCCTCCAGTTTATTGATTTCAGTTTTCTCTTTCATTTTGGTCATTGGCCACTTGGGGCCTTTGCTGGATGAAATCCCACTCGTCTCAGGGCAGGGGTTGTCCCTTCATTTCCCGTCATTCCCAAAATATCCCCCCTCTACCTGGGTTTCTGCATTTGTTAGAGGGGTGGTAGGACAGGTATTAATTTCTGTCCTGATTGTTTTTTTCTGGTCTGTTCACTTCACAATTTTTTTTATAAATACCCAGTCTGAGGCTCCAATCTGTAATCTAATGTCTGGTCCGCATATTTTAAGTTCAGTCAGGAAAACTCACGTTTCAATAAAATAGAACAATTTATTCATGGGCATAAGCATTATATTGTATTCTGGCGGCGGTTCTGCTCTGGAGGAATGTCCTACCTAGGCACAGCAAACATACAAACAGTCATGAACAGAAATCAAAATCCCCCCAATGTGAGCAGAACCAAACAAGTGGAGGCTGGGGTGGAGGCGGCAAGCCTCGTGATGTATATCCTCCAATTGTGTGCCTGCTGATGCTGACGTGCTGGTAGCTTACCAGGCTGCTGTCAGCTGATGAAGCTCTTCTCGAGTTTCCTGCCTGAACTTGTTACACTCATTTATGTACTGCTGCCAGCAACTGTCACTATCGAGGAGTGTGGACCTGTTGCTTGGCGGCATAGAGGTGCAGTACCACCCATGGCACATCTTGTGCCCCCCCCATCCTAACCACCCATCCATGCCATGTTGCACCCTCCATCTGATATAATTAGTTTTCTAACAAAGACATCAATACTGCCTGGGAGTGACTTTGCTTGCTTAGTTTTAGCCATCGTCACTGTCAGAACCTTCACTGATCTGGCCTGCAATGCAGTTTTATGAGAGTGTAGTGTATTGAAACGCCTTCCGTTTCTCCTCCCATTCAGCAACTTGCATGTCTTCTGGAAGTATGTCTCCCTTCATTGGTTTACATGTCGCGTGTGGCCTCAACACCGGCTGCGTCTCCCTTCATAGGTAGCCTACTTCCTGATGGCTCTGTGATGCGCTTTTGAACCCCTTGCTTTGAATTGTGAGTAGCTGGAATCTGGATTGTAATTTGCTGTTTGTGCTTAGAACAAGTCAGTATCTCCTTGGAGAAAAAGCCTTCATCTTTATTAAATTAAGAATAACCTTTGATAATGGTGATTTTTGGAAGCCGCCTGCTTTACTTAGTGAATTTGAACACGTCTCTAAACCTATTCAGGGTCCAGGATTGGGACCGTATTCAAGTTAATTGAGTTCCAGGTAGCACTTTTGACCAGTTTAAATGGAACAAGCTCACAAGCCTAATTCAGGGTCCAGGATTGCAACTGTGTGTGTGTGTGTGTGTGTGTGTTTTTTTTTTTTTTTAACCCCGTCCAAGTCTGTTCCTTTGTTCAGTTTATTAAGAACAAGCTCCCACAGTGTGCACTCCAGCTGGTAGTCATCTCGGAAAGCCACTGGCCAGAGATTGGCAAAGCTCTGGTTCACCCATGACATCTGAACTTTAAATGCGCCTTTTTCTTCTGGGCTCTGTTCCATGGTTACCGTATTACTATCAATAAACCTTAGTACTGAATTATACTCTGCCTTCCCACTTGATATCTGGTCATAACTAATGTTGTTTGGTAGTCTTTAAATAAAAACAACAAAATTTTTAACCTGGTTGACCTATTTAATGTTATGCCACAAAATGAAACTGTTGTAATTACAGGCAGTTCTGTTGGTACAGAAGCCGCATATCTGATCAGTCATGCTGACATATTTGGACATTAAGTGATTCACTCACTTATAAAAAGTAACTTATGAATAACAAAAATGGTAGTTTGTCATTGCAATAAGAAATCAGGCTAATATTGCTTTATAATACTTTTACTTTAATTACATTTGATGACAGGTAATATGTGAATTATTGATTTTTAAAGAAACTTCCCCAACTCTGCTGATCATAACCTACTACAGCTGACTGGGGAGATAATTATGTTGGACTGATACATCCCCCTGTAGTAGTGAAAGCTGTGGTTCCCTGATTATGATCAAAGACACACCGTAATGAATCATTCTCTTTCATAGTGGGGGTCATGAGAAATTACTGTCTCATACAGTTAGACAGATTTACTGCACGACGCGGATGGCTTTCTAGCTGAGAATGTAGGTTGAATGTTTAATGTATTTGTTTCGAACTTGGGAGAAATGAAGTACCCATGGGGCATTCTCCGGCATTCTCCTGCTATCCAGGGATATGCGGTTTAGGGTACTGCATGTACGCGTGAGCGACTGTGTGTGAGTGTGTCCTGTAATGGCCTGTCCACGGCATGTTCTTGTCTCTGTCTCTAAGGAAACTGCCATCGGCACCAGTTCCCCAGGACCGAGTCTTGGAATTAGCAGGTTATATAATGCAGATACTTACTATATCTGTATATGTTTTTTGAACATTTTTAAGATGAGGCATGATTTATATTCAGAATGCATGGCATAAAGTATCTCTTAAAATCAGACTCCAGCTTCCAGATGTCCTTAATTTAAAATTTCCATCCCCAAGCATACTCTTTAAAGAAAGAGGGGAGAAGGTATTCCTGTTTACATCTCTGATTTTACGGAGTAATCTTCCAAATTGTATTTGGGCCTCTAAATCTCAGCCTTATTTTATGTGATGTTCAAGAGCCCATTTTTTCAAACTTATTTTGTACCTCGAGAAACTATTTTTCCAGCCACTGCCTTGTTCAACGCTTACTGCCATGATTTTGTTTAGATTTTTTAAATTTAATATTTTCTCCTGTGTTTTTACCCATGAGCAAACAAGCAGTTTAGGAAAATTCCAACAAGATAATGATTTGGTTGTACAATAGCGCAATCATGCAGCATTACCTAAAATGTCCTTTTTCATCTTTCAAACCAGTTCTTTAAAAGCCACAAAAACAACATTTGCATAGTTATATGTTCCCTGAAGGTCTTTTAGTCATCAAAAAACATGCTGGAACTTGGTTGTATATAGTGTCAGGTTAGGTTGCTCTAAATTTCTCATTTTCCAGAATTGCTAATGCTCCAGAATGTTTTGAGAACAAAGCAACCTTCTTCACTACAAAAATGTCAGTCATGTGACTTGTCAATAGATCATGAGCATTACAATTTTATTTGTTGCTTCAAGAACAAAGTACGAACTTGCTTTTAGTCGGATGCAATTCTCCCTTCGTTCTTACCAATTCTCACCATATTTCCGCAAAATTTTTTGCAGCATAGATTGGTCGAACAGAGGATAGAAGCCCAGAAGAGCACTGGTTGGTGTGTTCCCGTGACTATAGGACCTGAGACCAAATCCTAAATCGCCATCTCTGGGTACGCTTCTGCTGCCGGCTGATGCTGTAAAGGGGACTGCTGTCTGCCAAATGTAATCCTAGATCAGCACAGTTGCCGTCGCCATGGAAACTTTAGCTAGGGGCAGCCAAAGCCTTTTCCCGTATAAGTGCAGATAAAAAGCATGTATTAGGAAATGCACAATATGTGTTTTCAGATATGACTCATATGCAGAGAGTACACATTTAATGAAAGACACACAATAATGGAAGCATTTTCTTGATAATATTAATATTATTAAAAATTAATAATAGAACTAATTAGTCTTATGGACATGATTAATGCATAAAACAATTAAATGTAATTATATGCATTATTCAGTCTGTATTCATTATATAGACTGAATAATGCATATTCTCAGAATGATCATGTGGGACATTTCTTGTGGAGCTAGTTCAGGCAGACTAATGGACACTGGCCCTCATTATCATATACACTCCCATGGCATCTGCCATTGCCCCGCCCCTCTGTAAAGCAGGCTATTTAACCCTTTGAGAGCTGAATAAATTTTCAAGAAATGAAAAATGTAATTTTCCTGTGCTGTTGAAAACCTATCATGTGCCAACTTGTTTAAAAGAGCTCCCCTGCGAGCTCTTTCTTCAGTAATTGTGCCAATTATAGCATTGGCAATTCTGCAGTTTGGGCTGAGCTGCATAGAACCTGGCCCAAGCAAGCAGTGGGGAGAGAGCACTATCAGTAGTTCTGCTTAGCATGGAAGCCAGCGTATGGAATAGTGGAGGAGTAAGCACTTCTTATTGCGGAAAGGTCAACCTTTGGGCAGTGAAAAATACACTGTATTTATCTTCATGACAGCTAACATATGTGCACATCTTACTACGACAATTTTCTAGCAGCATTACCTTTCTACGTGCACTTCAGTCTGACCTAGCCCAACTGACGGTTTAGTGTGTAGTATTCAAAATTTTACTATTATGACAAACAGACTGAACTAACTAGTAGCTTCTATTATCGGATTTTCCAAGTCTTCGATGCCTCTTAACATACAGCAAAACAAATGTCACTGTTACCATCTGATATCAATGCTATTGTGAAATTTACCTCAGTCCCTTTTTAATGAGCCCTTTGCATTCAATTAATCTGAAAACTTCAGGCAATCATTCTGTTCCTTTGTGTGTCTGCTCGCAACAGAAATTTGTAAAAAAAAAAAAAAAAAAAAAAAAATCTAGTTGCGCTTTCCAGCAATCTGGTGAATTAATTTCTAATTTTTATACTGCTTTGAATGTAGCTTCATCTGAGCAGAAGGGCTTCTGTAGCTTAGAATGTAGTGCACTCTAAGTTTGATGGAGAAAAGTGTCTTTAAACATTTGATTATTTTTATAAATGCTTTTGTGAGCACATCTACAAAGAAAATGTGCATGTGAAAACGGCATTTGATTTTGATAATGGTGTGCTATAATTGCACGCCTTGTTTAGACACACTGGCGAGTCTTAATCCTTTATAGTGTGATATCACAAAAAAAATTAATTTGTAAACAAGAATGATTTTGACTGACCATTGAAAGGCTATTGTATGGTCGCTGAAAGCAGTGGAGTTTGAGAACAATAGTCGGAAAAGAAGGATTTTGAGCAACCAGAAAACAAAAAGGAAACTTCTAAAATTCTGAGAGACAAGATATCCATCTGGTGCGAATCAGGCCTGTTTTGAGATTTTGCCGCCATTATCCTGATAAACATCTCAGAGTACAAATAATATGGCCCCTCCCTGCCAGCTTTTTCAATAGTTCACATTATCAATCTCACGTTATAGCACCTATTCCCCGGATAACTTTGTGGTCCTTTGCTTTTTCCCAATATCTGAACAGATTTATTTACATAAGAACTCAGAAAAAGAGACTTCTGATCAATATGATTATGTTCAATAACATGCTCTGCGCGGTTTTCACTACAGAGGTCACTGAAACATTTGGGTTTTCTTGCTTGCAGAGTCACATTCCAGCCAGAAGCTACAAGTCTATATGGTAGAAATGGTATATATAACCCCTGCTAGGCTGCCAGACGGTCATAGGGCGCACACATTTACTGTCAGGTCCATAAATATTTGGACATTGACAATGTTACTTTTATTTTAGCTGTCAACCATGGAATATTTGGAAAAGAGTTTCCCTCTTTCTCGAGGTACCAAAAGTAAATGGACAATCGGCTGCTCAGCTTAACCATGGCTATGTTGATTGCAATTCCTACATGCTACATATATACAGCATTTTTTGTTAAACCGTCAAATTAAACTTGAAAGTCTACCCTCAAACACATCATAATGGATTCACACATCATAATGGATTCACTTCATACAGAGCCAGAATGATGATGATCTTCACTGTCAAAATATTTATGGACCTGATGTATAGCTAATTCATACATTCCATTCCAATGATTTAATCATATGTCTTTGTTTGTTGTTTCAGTGTGAATTACCTTGCAGGTGTTGTTTATGTACAGTGGTGTGAATAAAGCTGAATTGAGTTGATATAAATGGTTGAGAGGGGGGGGCCGCTGCATTTGAGGACTCGGTCTGTCGGGCTCTGAGGTGCATTTGCCTGAGGCTGTGACAGCAAAGCCAGGCCGCGAGCGAGACTCCATTACTCCGGGGCAGATTGGAGTGGACAGGGATCGCTGCCTTCGACATTCTCTCTCTCTCTCTCTCTCTCTCATTTTCCCTGTCGCAGTCCAACTTCATGTCCGCATTCAGACTGAATGTCCCTCCGGCAACAATTAACTATATAGGAGAAAAGAAGGAGTCTGAACTACAAAAGAAAACAACAAGAAAAATGGTGACCGTTATCTTTTGAAGGGGGGTTTCTTTCCCCATTTCCAGTTATTATACCAAATAGGCACTGAACCCCCTACTATAACCCGGTTCAGTCATTCATAACTGCATCGCAAAACATGGGAGACGCGAGTGAACAATGACTTCAGTGAGGCGGCTGTTTTTTGCTCAAGCCTACATTTCCTTCTTTGTTTCTGTCATTCCGGTGACATAAAAAATAGCGCACGAGCACGAGAAAAGGTTGTGCGATGAATATTTTATTGGATCGCACTGGCAGAGAGAAATGTATATCATTAAAATGATTTAACCGCAGGAAGAGAGGGAGTGGGGCTCAGTGAATTTAGCCATGAATTTCCCCTGCCTTTAGCAAGGCGGCCTGGGGACCACTGAGTTTGGCTCCAGCTCTGACAGGGCACCCTCCGGGAATACCGGCAATGCTTTTCGTTTTCGCTGTGTTCCAGGGGAAGTGGACATAGGGCAGTTTTTTTTTTTTTTTTAAAGGATGAACAAGTTATCTAAGCGTTCTTTCTATTTATTGTGGACTGAGAACTTTCTCTTCTTTGTATGCCAGATTTTGGGGCATCTTGGCTGTGGCTGGCAGGTACAATGTCAAATTTTGAATCGTCCAATTCAACAAAGGAAATTGAGTTTGCCACTGGCAGCGCTTTGCAATTACAGCCTAAACTTCACTGTATGCATTATAATGAAGACACGGTAGACGGTGTTCAGCTATATGCACACTGTGGCCGGAACACATATTGCGATTAGCTCAAACATGATCTATTTTACATGTTTTTAATCGGCAAACCTTTCAACTGAAAATGGCATTTCAATTAAAAAGCATTTTCATGATTTTCAGGATTTTGCGACAGGGAATTTAATTTTTGAGGCCATTCATTGAGTGGAGTCAAGGGTTGCCAGTGAAATAGTCTTGATGTACCTGTGTGGGGAGGGTTGAAGTTAGAACTCCTGGTGGGAGGACTTACTTGGTGTCTTCACCCTAGCAACCAGGTTGCTCCAGTTAAACCCCTTATGCTGTGAGTTTTCTGCCTGAGTTCTCATGTTTGCCAGGAGTCCCTGAGGGACACATACAGTGAGGTACACTGTGGTGACCAGATTTAATATTGCTGACAAGCACTTATTCAGGCTCCAGTAATAATGCCACACATGCAATGCAGCTTGTATTGGAACAGTGAAACTCTACTTACTGTGAGTTAAAAAGCATTTGCCCCTTTCCTGATGTCTTTTATTTTTGCTCATTTGACATGCTTAAATGTATCAGATCATAATTAATCTTAATATTAGATAAAGATTACCTAGGTAAACTCAAAATAGAGTTTCTGAATGATAATCTCTCAATGTGAAAAAGGAATCGCCCCGTTAGTAACAAAATCAACCAGTTAAACACATTGAATTGATAATTTGGTTAAATTTCACTGGACATGATTACTGCCAGCCCTGTTGAATCTAAATATTACTGAAATAGAACCCGTCTTGCAGTGTGAAGCAGCCAAAAAGCAGCACATGATGCTGCAATCTAAAGGAATTCAAGAGTAGATGAGAAACAAAGTAGTTGACGTGCATCAGTCTGGCTGGGGTTACAAAGCCATTTCTTATGTTCTAGAACATCAGAAGCTCACTTGCATCAGCAAAGTCCAGCTTTCATGCTTATGCAATGAGGAAGATACTGGGCAAAAATTGCTACAATGAGACATCAACAAGGCAAAACCCACCGCAGGCCAAAAAGAACACAAAGCCTCGTCTCACATTTGGCAAAGAACATCTTGATGACCCCCAAGACTTTTGAGATAATATTCTGCGGACTGATGAGTCATCAGTGGAACTTTTTGGTAAATGGATCCCATTAAATCTGGTGTAAAGTGAACACAGCGTTCTTCAATAAGAACATCATTCCTACAGTCAAACAGTGGTGGTAGTGTGAAGGTCTGGGGCTGCTTTTGCTTGCCATTATACTGGAAACATGAATTCTGCTCTTTACCAGAAAATCCTGAAGGAGAATGTCCAACCATCAGATCATAACCTTAAACTCAAGCACAGTTGGGTTATGTAGCAGGACAATGATTATTAGCGTTGGGGGGGATATTTTTTTATTGATATATGCTTAGACTAACTCTTTACCTTGAATAAAAGAAATGATTGTTTAAAAGCTGATTTTTGTGATAACTTCCATTGTCTTTGTCTTACATTAAAATTAGTTAGATGATTTGAAACATTAAAATGTGACAAATAAGCCAAAATAGAGGAAATTGCGACGGGGGCAAATACTTCAGCACTGCAAGGGGCTAAAATCCATATGAACACAGTTCATGTGACATGAGCTTTAGATACCAACCGATATTCACAAGAGTAAAGAGCCAAAAAGCAATATTTGTGTCACTGTCCAACGGTGTGGATTTACATAAGCACGATTTGAATGCATGAAATTAATGCTTGTAAAGCTTGATTTTTGCATCTCTGTTGATTTTTGCATCTCTGTATGGATTATACCACTGTGCCGCTGTAAAAAGTATTTGTTATGGGAGCATCTATAATAAATAAGACAGTTGGGGTAATGATGAAACGCCCATTGATAGCGGATGAATAATTGCTAATTATCTGCTAACAAAAAGCTGCCGTGCTGTACTGACAAGCATTAGCCATTAGTATATTTTGTGTGCACCCATTTATTTGGGTTTCATTTGATGACTTGCCCTGAAAATACTTCTCAGAAAGGTTTTTTTTCCTTTTCTTGAAGCGCTTAGGCTTACTTTGCTGACTTGTTGATGCCAGTTTTCTTTTTTCACCCTACGGATGATATTGTGCGATCTGCCCTCACTTATTATAAAATCGTAATTATGAGATGACACCTAATCATGTGGCCTGATGAAGTTCAACAATGGTGCTCCTTGCTGTGTGTTACAATGGACAGGGAGAAATTTATGTAATTTTTACCCCTAACATTACAGACGTCCTGAATATATATTTTTATTTTCTTCTCATTCTGCAACCTTTAATCACAATTTTATGGATATTAAAGCTTGCAGGCTCAGCTGAAAGGCCCTCTAATAATTTTCTTTTATTATATTTCACTTAATTTAGCACCACTGTACACTTATTCTGTTTATGACAGACTGATGAGATATTCGAATAATTTTGTGTTTGATAATCAGTAGCTATGCAGACCCTCTTTGAATCTACATTGATCACCTACAAAATTAAAACCTAATATTTTCTAAAAAATAAAAGAAAAAAGAAATGTTATGAAATGTTAGATTTACTCAATAATGTTATGTCAACTGGTTCCACGCGATAGCATGGCGTAACCTTTATTTGACTTCTAACATTTTTGGCCAGTTTAATTAGTTGCATTGAGTGGAATGTACTTAACTCAGTTTTGTGGAACCAGTTGACATAATAATAATGCATCAATTTTATATAGCGCTTTTTTGGACACTCAAAGACGCTTTACAATGGAGGCATTATTCATTCACACTCTGATGGTGGTAAACTACGTTTTTGTAGCCACAGCTGCCCTGGGGCAGACTGACGGAAGCGTGGCTGCCAGTATGCGCCTACGGCCCCTCCGACCACCACCAAACATTCACACACAGCCATACAGGAGGGAGGGAGGGTTCCTATATTGCATGTTTTGGATGGGTGGGGGAAACCAGAGTACCCGGAGGAAACCCACGCGAACACGGGGAGAACATGCAAACTCCACACAGAAAGGCCCCAGGCCGGATTCGAACCCACGGCCTTCTTGCTGTGAGGCAGTAGTGCTAACCACTATGCCACCATGCCGCCCAACAAACATTAACATTATTAAGTGAATCTAAAATTTCATAACGCTTCTTCTTTTTTTGAGTGTAGGTCCCCCTCTTGCTGCAAAAACATCTGTCAAACTGACGTCCATTTCAATTTCCAGGTTTTGCTGCCGAACATTTCCTGGAGCATTACACTCTCTCCCATTATCTTCTGCCCAAACTGTATCCAGGTGTCGTCTCTTTTGCGGTTAAATGGTGCACTAATGATGATGCTAATAAGGTAGTCGGCTTTGAGACTTGCTGCACCATGCGACCTTCAACTGCTTCTCGGTCCAGGTCCGAAGGTCATGTTCCAATTGTAGGCACTCTCGGGGGTGAGAATGGTCACTTGAAGTGATCTGCAACTATAAAGCGCTATATGTAGCAGAGTATGAGACACTGCGTGTTGTGACACATTTCATATGTAAGCAACATTGAAATTCTCTGTCACTTGTGCCACAGTGGCCCTTCAGTCGATTCAGACCAGGCGGGATGGCTATTTTTGCTCTTGTGCTTCGAGCCTCGGCTGCCCAACACCCTGTCTCCGGTTTATGGTTTGTCCCTTTTTGGACCACTGTACCCCAGAGGATGTCCCGCCTCAGATGTTCAATGACCCACTTGTCTGGACATAACAATATAGCCATTTTCAATGTCACTCAGTACCCATTTCTCCCTCATTCAACACATCAAGTATTAGAACCGACTCTTGGCTTTTCATCCAGGGTCTGTCTGAAGACATTGACGAATGCCGTTATTAGATTTTTGTTAATGTTATTTGCCTCATCTGTGAGTGGTTTTAATGTTTTGGCTCATTGGTGTAAGTTCTGATCTAAGATCCCAATTCATAAAGGTTAGTATGGGGCTTGGAAAACTTCTCCGATCAAATTCTTTAGGCTGAGATGCTATAGCACAGGGATACTCACTCTTTTCCAGAATGAGCCGGTGTGTGCAGGCTTTCATTCTAACAATGCAGTAACCCTCCTGATTCCACTAATCTGGTCTATGGCAAAAGCTTTGAGGGTTGATTAGAAGAATCAGGTGTGTGACTGGTTGGTTAGAATAAAAGTCTGCACACACACCGCCACATTCTGGAAAAGAGTGAACATCCCTGTGCTATAGGAATGCAGGTCCACCCTCCACAGATGGATTCATGCTGGTGTTCTCTATAAAAAATGGAACAAACATAGATTAAATATTAATCAGTCAATAAATCATTCAGAAAATTGTTTTATATGCCCATTTGTAATGTACTTACACTGAATATATCCTTTGCTTGCATTTTTATGAGCTTGTTGTTGCCATAAATGTAACATTAAAAAAACCCTCCATTTTAAAGCCGTAGTAGCTTTCTTCTGCATAAAGAAAGTTTTTGTCTCTCCAATGACTACTTCCCAAAAAAACTGACCCATATGTGAAGCGGTTTGTTTGAGGTTAGCAGGGGTCGAGTAGCACTTAAAATAACTGCCAGGCTATTGAAGAACTTATCTTTCTGCGGAAAGATATCAGCAGAGTTATTTCTCCTCTAATGGAGAAGAGAATTTACTGGGGATTTACTGTGTAAAATAGTTTTGCTTCTTGGTGATGTGAATTCTATGAAATGAACAATACAGCATGTCAAATGGGCTGATTTCTCTGACAAAGATCAAACAAACTTAGTGCCGGATAATTGAGTTTTGTGCCAAAAATCTCCATCTAGAACAAAATTTATTCTAGCTATTGACTTAATCTGTGTCTGCAAAGCTGACACATTTTATTTATATTATGTATGCAATATTGATAGGAGCAAGCCATTACATTCCTCTTACTTTCACTACAGAGTCTACAGGCGTTTTCAGACTTAGGATGTTATGATCCAGACATCAAACCCAATGGGGAGTCAGAGTACAATCCAATAGTTGGGCTCATTGAAAGTGAAACAGAAAAACAGAGGCATGGAGCTATGAGCAGAAAAATGCAGTTCATAGTATTGGGTCAGGTGCAAAGGCATATCCGTGCCCGGCAGGTGACTATCTAGGACAGCTGCCGGACGGTGTGGACACTTCGTCAAAGCCAAACTGTCAGATGGCAGGACTCTGGAGTTTAGCCAGAACGCGGTCCCAATCCTGGAGGAGTTTGTTCCTAATAAACTGGTCAGAAAAACAAACTGAGGTTTGATTAATAGGATCACGGTCCCAATCCCAGAGACCAAGAATAAGGCTTGGGAGCTTGCTCCGTTTAACAGGACTAAGTTCTCCATATAACTGTCATTTACAAAATTCCCAAAGGCAATGAGTTTTACCAGGTAATACTGACTGGTTGCTAAAGGGCATATTACAAGTGACTATTGTGCAACTTGCACACACAGTGTAAGGTAAAAATATGCCAACCCACATGTGAGAGAAGGGAAACACGAATGAAGAGCATCTGGGAAGGAAAGCCCGCATTAGGTGCACCAATCAAAGGAGATAATGGATCGAAAAGATATGCAAGCTGCTGGATGGAAGGAGACACAAAGAAAATTTACATGGGGGTTGTGACCGGGGGAACCTTTTCATAGTTCCTAGAATTTGTTCTAAGACCCCCTTTTTTATTGGATCCGCTCCGCTGGAAGGTAAACTATTTTAGCTCTTAGAACTTTGTTTCAGAGACTTTTTTAGCTCCAGAATAGTTAGAATAGGTACTTTCACAGCACCAAAGGAACTCTGAGAGATGTAAATGTGCATTCAAGGGCTCCTACTGGCGGCACAAAAGTCGACTGTAAAAAAAAGGCCTTGAAGGTCTATAATTTCCGGATACGCTCTTGTGGGCAATTCCTCTCAAGGAGTCTTCTGACCAGCGGCGGCTCGCGAACTGGCAAAAGGGGAAGCTCAAACAATCCCTTAAAATTAATGACTGGTCATGACCTGTTTTCAATCATTCATTTAAATGACCATAACAGAAACTCAGAAAACTCTCTACTTTATCAGATGTGGCCAGTGTTCATTTATAATGCATACTGATTACGACTCCAGACTTCTCACGCTTTTATTTACTCAGGGGTTGGGGTTGGAAGCAATGCATTTGTTTCATGATTGTTTAATGAAATAAGATAATTTGAAACGTCTTTATGGAATTCCATTGCTTCAAACCCCTCCATGCACAAGTACTTAAATTCCATGCGAAAATCTCTTACATACGCGTTGATAGAATAACAATCTACAGCAGAGGAACGTAAAAATGCCACTTAAACTCATGCCGAATGCGTGAGAGTTGACGGGTATGCGTTATTAATGAAAACTGGCCACATCAGTTCAACCAGGAGAGACACAAGTGAAATCAAGAAAATGTATATTATCCTTTGAGCATAAAGGGCTAACATGCTTATAATCGAATCAAGTCTTTGGCACTTGGACTCTTTGGGAAGACTCGAAGATCAGGAGCACTGCCCGGAGCTGCCGTGGGAAATCCCCCCGAAGAGTCCAGACACTGGTGGTGGTGGGGGCTGAAGACTGGTGAAGCTGGAGTGGCGGAACGGGAGATCTGATGAGTAGGGTGGTGTTGGGGCGGAGGAGGGTCAGCGAGCGGCAGCATGGACGAACTAGGGCGGAGAAAATAACATATTTAAAAAGACGGCAGCACAATGATTGGCAAGCGACGCGACTGAGGTGTGCCCTGGTTGGATAGAAGCAATCAGCTGCAATGCCAGCTGACTGCTCATTGACAGCCCTGGATGTTGTCTGCGGAGAATCAGGAGTGAACATGCATGAACAAATTAGACGGGGCTGACGAGCGCGAAAGAGAGAGAGTCTCACTGACTGAACTTTCGCTAGGCTTCATATAATGTTGAGTTTTCGGAGTTTCTGTTATTGTAATTTAAATGAATGATTGAAAACAGGTCATGAACAATCATTAACTTTAAGGGATTGTTTGAGCTTCCCCTGTTGCCAATTCACGAGCCGCCACTGCTTCGGATCCATGGCACTGGTCCGACCTCCCACGGATCCGACCTCCCATTAGTTCCCTTGCGCGATGAATAAAGACACATGCCCCCCCCTCCTCCGTGTGTGTGTGTGTGTGTGTGTATGTGTGTGTGTGTGTGATGTGCGTTTCTGAGAGCTGTCTCTCTATCTCTCTGTGGTCGATTTTGTCGGAGTAACGGGAGGTCGGACCAATGGGAGGTGGGACCAATGGGGTCATTTTGTCGGAGGAACGGGCGGTTGGACCAATGGGCAGCTACCCACTGCTTCTGACTGGTCTGAAAACACCTATTATTTATAGAACATTCCATCTAAACATGAAGTGTGATTAGATTGTGTGCCCAGATTTGCAAAAATCTTGTACTTATTCGTGCTTGATTCTGCACCAATTCATGCCACACCTGGCAAGCAAATGGTTGCACATGGTTTTATTCTTTTTTCTTCAGTGAAGGTGAGTCTGCTCTACTCGATTATTGGGGAGTGAGGACGAAAACTTAGTTATGATGTGTACAACATCGTAAAGTCACACATCGTCAAGCCTATCTATACTCATAATTTCGCTACGGTTCACGAATGGAACACAGTGGAATTGACATAGCGCTAGCAGGCGGACGCAACACCTTTTCTTTGCGGCTCTACAGCAACAATCTGTACTGACAGTGCACTGTCAAAAACAAGTCTCATGAGAGTTTTGCAAACCTAGGGTTACCATCTAAACATGACTGTGTTGGTCCCAAGCAATCAAAAAAAAAAAAGCATGAATTTCTTTATTTCTTCCATAGGCTGCAGAGTGAAATTGTCCGATGGAGCTGCAAGCTCTGGATAAGGGGTATGAGTGGGCTCCTTGTTAAACAGTCCTCAGAGAGGGAGGGAGGGAGGGAGGGAGAAAAAACGAGAGAGACCTGAGATGCTGAGGTGACCTGTGAGATGCTGAGGCTTTGGCAAGTGTATTTCTAACTCCACTTAACGAGCAAAGTTACAACGAGCGCAGCGGCCAAACATAAGTATTTTGCCTGCCGCCTGCTCGATCACATTGCATTGAACCTCAGGTGAACCCAGCACAAACAGCTAGTGATTTAAATTATTTCATAAGGACTTGACAGCTAATCTGTCAAGTTGACATTCATTAAATTGGTCCTCGTCTTACACGACATGCAGATAATGGAAAACTAGCCTAAAGTGGCAAACCTAATTGGCTGCACATTAGCCCCATACATACATATTACCCACTTCACCTGCTTGGACTGCCGTTCCGATCAGGGTACTGGCGAGAGCAGGGAGCCAACCATTACCTATGGTATGTGATGCCGTGTAAAGAAATGGATGATTACGACAACAGGAGCTTGGAACCATTGCTTTATGTGGCCATGGAAATGCCAGCTGTGTGTACATACTGTCCATGAATTCTGTTAAAGGAGGCTTGATCTCAAAATGAAACATGGATTAAGCACGGTACAGTAAGCAGCTGAATGTTTATCTTTGAGGTTATGAGATGGGTTCGTGAAATGGAGCTAAGTCCTGTGTCCGCACCTGAGATGCTCTCTCGGAAATAGGTTCTAAAAAGCAAGGTATGTAGACATAAAAATAGACAAAAGAGCAGCGGAGATAATTAGTTTTTCTTTAAGGAGGTAATTTCCCAAATGCACCCTGAATCTCCAGTAATGTTCTGCTTGGACATTAATAAGTACAGATTATTAGTCACATAAATTCTGGGCCTTATATGCCTGGTTTATCCCTGACCCAGTGCCTTACCCTCACCCCTAAGCCCCTCATTATGGTTACAATTAGCAGCTCATTGAAAACGGCAGGAAATTGTATCCGTCTCAGAGTAAATAATCCCGTTATCACACAATGTCTACTTAAGGCAAGGCTTTTCTCTCTGTGGGCTGGATGCTGGCTGTTTCTCTTTGGATCTTCACCCCTATCAGGGATGGGAAACAGTTAATATTATCTATTGGATGCTAGTTTCCATTAGTGCCTTAATGGTTATTCTCGTCACGTGTTAGCATTGAGCTAACTCCATCGCATGGCTACTCAGTGAGTCCCGGAAATTCATGTTTGTAGGGCTGGCTCACTGATGTGGTGGAGCTAAGACATTAAGACATCTTTTGGCTCATAATTTAATTAATAACGTCAAGATCGGGAAATACTTTCTCTATTCAAAGCAATGAACTGCAAGATAGTTGATTGCTAACTTAAGTAGTGGAGATACAGTGAGCTGTTCGATGCTCCTGGGCTTGTCTCTATATAGGCCTATCAGTTATGAATCCGGATTGCACGCAAGTAGTCCTGGAAAATTTGTTTGTTTGTTAGTTAGCAAGATAACTCAAAAAGTAATGCACCAATTTTGATGAAATTTTCAGAGAAGGTGGGTATAAGATCAAGGACAAGGTGATTAAATTTTGGCATGTGTAGGCCAGAGTACAGGTGAGATATACGCCAAAGTTCAAGATTTCAAGTCTTCTCGATTGGCTAGTTGCAAAAGATGGCACTGTGAACATTCTGAAATGCGTTGGTAAGCTTAACTATTTCCGGTTGGCTTCTGCTACTGCTACTCAATCTCCATCAGATGATGAGCAGATGACAGGTGTATCATCCTGAAAATTAGATTTTAGCTATTGTCATATCCCAGGATTTGGCTTAATTAACCATGAAATGATGTTCGCATGATTTGTCTCGATTACCTGTTACTGATGTTTGTTCATTGGCACTCTTAATGAGGCATTTGCTGCTCCAACGAGAAACAAGAGGATTTCTGACTAGCAACACATTTCCTGCCGTTCTCACTGATGAGTGATGAACTGGCTTTAAGCGACAGATAAAATACATGAAAATATCTGATAATTAATGTGTAAATAATCCACAACTTCAAAATGCTGTTTCATAAATCTAACATTCAATCCATGCATATTTTAATATTGTCGATACTTCGTTTCCCTTCCCACTCGGTGTCAGTTTCACTCTCAAGACCATCACATCGGGAGCTATGGTTGGCTAAGCACATCTAAGAAAACCATAACAATATTGCAGTACTAGCAAGCCAGTTGCATCAGAAGATGTAAAATTTCATTCAATATAAAACCTAAACAGAAAATCCTGCTAGCTCTCTAGCTACTCAACTTTGCTACTGCTCGATGAAAAAATGAAAGCTAGCTCCAGGAATTAATCTAATGAGGAAATTTGGGTCGTGCAACACTGGATGTTTGTCGCTTAAAGCCAGTTCATGACAGTCACCAGAGCAAACGGCTGGAAATGATGCCAGGTAGAAGCGTCGGAAACCCTCTATCAGTGGGGCAGCTAATATCTCATTAACAGTGCAAAAGAACAAACAGTAGCAGCTAATCAAGACAAATCATGCGAATCCCTTAAGAGCTACGGCCTGATACCGGGGGCTGGTTATTACGCATTATAAATACAGCATGTTTCCAAATCGCGAAATTTCGCAAACAAACTCGGCCAAAAGCTCATGTAAACCATTTTAACCTCAACCGAACACAATTTAAGCACTAAGCAAGTAAATAAGCATACAGCAAAACATAGGATAAAATCATATCAGCACTGAATCGCCAGGATTTCTGCTGAATTCGTGCTCTGCATAAAAACGATACCTCAAATAAAAGAGGAAAGTCCACAGAATGCAACGATATGAGCCTTGTCATTTTAAACCGACACTACATTGAAACAGCAGCAGGCATACACTTTACAGTCTACAGAGATGAGCAGAAAAAAAAATTCTTACCTTTGATATTTTGCAATAAAAATCTGCTCAAGGGTAAATCTGCGCTTGCTATTCTTAGCCCAATGTGTTCGTGTTATAACGAAACTAGATCTGCCAGGATCCTAGCATGTTCTTTCCCAGTGCGTTGCTACAGAAATTCAGCTCCGTAGCATTCTGCTTCCTTGCAATGTATTTTCCTCTCTACCTTCGGCTTGTGATTCTGTCAGGAAGACTATGCCGGTAGGAATTCGATTGTATGAGTCCTGATGATTCTAACGAATTCTAAACCACCTTAATTGTAGAAACCTAGCCTGAGCTACAGCCTTGCGTTCCGAGTGCGTCAAACTGAGTCCATGGGACTTGTGCATGTTCTTGAATAGCGCGACAATATAAACGCATAACTATTTTGTTTGAGGTATTGTCTGAATAATTATCCACTAAATATTCAACATTCTTTTTCAGTCATTTTCTGACAGAATCTTTGCAGTATTCCGCACAAATACTGAGACTACAACAGTACAGTACGTATTTTCTTTACCCATTAGTTGAATGGGCAATTTAACCATAAACTGTTGTCGATTGGCGCAGCCTATTTGATAAAATGCTGCGCTGCGAAAGATATTGTGATATGTTCGATTCCTGATCAGGGTACTTTTTTTTGTTTGTTTTTTGAAATAATCACAGTTTCCTTCCAGAATAATTGCTGGGGTTTTTGTTATTCTTACTTTTCTTTAACATTTTCACATTACCTTTGTATATAGCATTTTATTTATTTGTTTTGTTTTTTTTAATAAATATGCTCCAGTGGAGTCAAACTTAATTTTCATTGTATGTATTTTCTTTGAATGGGAAATTGTATAGGCATTAAAACTGGCAGAAATAATAAAACATTTTTTTATTCTAAAAACTAATAAATGCTGTATTTGGATGGAATGGATGTCTGTAGTGATATATAAGTGAAATTTTATGGGTTTTACAGTTTGGTATCTGAGAAATCTGAAATGGAACACAAGGTACCTAAATTGCCAAAATGGAGAAGCCACCTAGACATTCCTCTCTAATTTTGCTCTGATTGACCTGATCAGAATAAACTTTGGCACAGATAATAATGAGATTCTGTGGTGTAATTTGTTTAGAGGTTTCAGACTGCAACTCAAGAAATTTACAAGGGAAGTAAAACTTTGTTTGGTGCAAAATGAGATCTTGTGAGGTATCGTTAAGGAGCCACTTGCGAGAGACAGGAATCCAAAAAACGTATGCCTTTAATGGGGTCCGAGTCAAAGCCAAAAAACAGAGGAATTACCAAGCCACAATACGAAATCCAAAAACAGTATCGAGTAGACAGGCAGGGGTCAGAACCAGTAAGACAGATGGGCAGAGGTACAAAAACGATAAGTAAAAAGTCGTAGTCCATGAGCAAAGCCAAGGGTCATACACAGGGCATCCAAACACAGAAATCGTGTTCATATAAAAATGGGTCGAAATCCAGAAAAACAAAAACAATACAAAAAGGGCAATGGCAAAATCAAGGTCAGACAATCCAGTAGAAGCGAAACAATATTTAATGGCAAACGAGGCGCTCTGCACAAAGAGGTATTGATCAACGTTCTGACGAGAGCTGTGAGTGAAAAGACTGTTTAAATAGACAAGAGGAAGGTCACATGCTATTGCAGGGAAGAGGTTAATTGGATCAAACTAATTACAAAGGAATGAACATGAGGAAGTACCTAATCACATGAAAAAGGCAAAGCCAAAACGCGGACAGGGATCACAAGACAGCCTATAGACAGAACAAACAGATCCGATTAGGGATTTCTAAGTGCACAGAGTGAGTGGCAGAACAGTGATTAGACAGGTGCAGAGAATCTGCAAGAAACACAGCAAAATAAATTGAGTGAGGGCAAGAGGCGGAGACTAGAACAGGGCGAATGCTGAGAGATCGTTAGTCAATTAGTAGAGTGCAGCTATACAATCTCTAGTGCTTGTTAGTTAGTTAGTACGATGTACAATGTTAGTCTTGGTTAGAAATTTAGCAAAAACAACTGTAAGTATTGGTTAGTAATATAGAAAAAGCAAGATGAAGGAAGTAAACGAGAATGGAAGGAATGGTTGAAACCCAGATTCCATTAAATCACCAGAAAGTGAGGCACGAAGTACTGGGGCTGAGAGGAAACACATGACAGAAGACTAGACAGAGGGGAGACAAAGTGCAATGCATAATAAAAACAAAAACATGGACCGGAATATAACTGCAGGAATAGAATATGGCAAAATACAAAACATGGAAAAACTAAACTAGACAATACATGAACAAATCTAAGTAACGAAATCACAATTCATAATCCAAGGCATAGTCAGACATAGCAAAGATCCAATTACAAACAAAGCAAACAGATCAGGGACATGGCAAAGCAGATCAGAATCATGACAGTCAGAGCAGAATCATAACAGATCTTTCATTTACACTGTGTTCCATCTCCATTTACTCTGACTCAGTGACATATATAGTGATTTTTACACCAGTGCTGAAATCCCAAATGGTTTTCCCTTTATTACGATACCAAGATTATTCAAATGGACCAAGCAGTCGCCGAGATTTACTCATTCCATTTTGGGCTTGCCATTTTCGAAAAAGAGGCTCAGGGCTTAAGGGGTTAAGCCAAATCTTGGGTTGACAGACAAAATTTTTACAAAAATTTAACAGAATTAATGAAACAAACAAAAACTGACCAAGTTTGATATGAACAAAACTAAGAAATTTACAGTCCCTTTGGTGGGGTTGCTTTGCGATGATCTGGGTGAGGAAGATTCTCCAACACAGGCAAAAATCCACAAAAAACTTTACAGGTCTTGAAAAGAGTGACAGGTCTGGTCAAATGTATCCTTCTCCGTGCAATTTCTCCTAATACTTTACTCTCTCAATTTTTCTCCTTATATACTCCCCCTCCCACCTTTTAGACTTTTTTTTTCTCTGGGACTTTCCCCTCTCAGACATGCTCAGGACATGCTCAAACTTAGCTCCAGAGTGGCTTTACAAAAAAAGGTCAATACTGCCATCTAGTGGCTGTTTTCCACATTACAAATGGTAGACGCAATTCATTTTGGCTTACTAGCTAAATTAGTCGGCTAACACACTACTTTTGTTCACTTGAAGTTTCTGCGATTCAGAGCGAAAATGAATGGAAACAGCTTAAAAAATCCATTCGATACACCAATTTTACCGCAAAACAGCATGTCACGTTATTACGCACAACTTTTTACTCGTTTTAATGACGTTAGATGGAAACGTATTTTCACCTGCTTATTTTGCATGAATATTTTTGGCGAACTTCAGATAGTTCGATTGCCAAGTGGATGGAAAAACAGCCACAGACAACTCGGAAATTCTATTTCAATTGTTATGCACCTAGCGAATGGGCTGGAGTTCCAATTGCCGTGCTTTAGGGTTTTGCTGCCACCTGGCGGAGGTCTGTGCTCTCTGAGTGCTTTTCTAGTTTAAATATTTCTTGAGTGCAAGAATAAATTCAACTACGGTGTCACGGTCATCAGACGGTTTAATTTACAAAATAGAATGTCTCCTTAGTAGATAGCCTCACAATTTTTTTATTCAAATATCACATCACTGAAGCTAATTGAAACAATGGCAGACACAGTCTGGGCAAAAAAAATTGCCGTTTCGATTTAAATAATCAACTACATAAGAGCTTGTGATCAGACCGTTATTGTAGTGATTAAGCAATATTATTGCCATTCGCTATCATCTTCTTGAATCAAATGGGAAGTTTGAGTTGGCAAGTTGGCAAGTCTCACACTTGACGGCCACTATGGTGGCAGTGTTAAGCAGTGTCGTCACGTGAAATTTGTCGATAGCGATAATACAAAATGTACATGGAGCCTTTCTGTATTTGGGAGCAGCTGGCCTTCCCCCCATGTTTGCAGATGTTCTGCATGGTAGAATTCGGGGCAAGCAGTTTGTCAGTTCCATTTGCATTCTTTTTAAAGAAAAAGCCTTTTTAGGATTTCTCCAGCTTTATTTAACAGGATGGAGTAGAGACACAGGGAGAATGGGGAGTGCGAGACAGGGTTTACATGCCACAAAAGGTCATTGGCTGGATTCAAACCACCACCCGTCTTGTAAGCTTGCGCTGTTGTAAACTGTCTGGGAGGCAAACAAGCTCTCTGAGTGTGGTCTCATTTGCCCTATATGCCAACTAGACAAAATTTGTCTTGACTCTCTGAAGCTAGCTGAATATGACACACTACAAGACTCACTTAACATAATGGAATTCCCCTGAAGCTTATTTTGGTGCCTAACGTTGGCTCAAAAATTGTAGGATGCGCCTTCATATTGCCTTAGCCTTTTTCATCACACTAAATTGTATTAGGATCTACTCTGATTCACCTCTTGAAAACAAACTTGTCTGGCGCATCAGTTATCAAATTTACCTGATTTTCATTAGCTTTATTGTAAGAAATTTGCATTGCAAATGAAGTTTAAATGATATGTATCATTTAATGGACAAAGGGCCATGCAGGGACAGAATACTGACCCCTCGCATTGGGCACTGTAGGTGTACTTACTACAGCGTGCCTACGTTGCTTTGAAGCTGACGTTTATGAGATAAGAAATAGAACAGCGTGCAGTGTGTGACGATCGTTGAAAAAGACGTTTTATGACATACAGTCACCTGTTATAAGTTGCTTAGTGACACTTTTCCCAGAGAACCTGGACAGCGGACATTTATGTCCTCATAACAGCATTTCTGATTGACATCTCAATGATTATCCAAATCCATTTAATTTAAACTCTGGGGGTGCGGGACCCGCCGGTGCCAGGGAAAATGAATGATAAAGATATATTAGATAATCGGAACAGGTGAAAGTGCCGTGAGTGACAGAATGGTACTGCAGGAGGAGTTTGCCTCCATTACGGCTGAATGTGAAAGCAATGGAAAACATTACAGTGGCTCTGTCGTTAGTGCTGTAGCCCTGCAATTAGGATGTACTGTGTTTGAGTTCTGGTAGGCCAGGACCGTGCCCAATGAGATTGTATGTTTTCCCTGTGTATCCGAGGGTTTCTTCTGGGTTCTCCAGTTTCCCCTACCCAGAAAGACATATACTGTAACAACCCCACTAGTTCCCCTGACCAGGCAACTGGTTTGAGAACTGGAGTTGGTGCTGGGCTGGTGCACTGTGGCTGCCCACTGCTCCTCAGTAACTAGGATGGGTTGAATGCAAAGGGAAAATTACCCCATGGGGTTCAATGAAAGGTATCATAATTTTAATCACTTAGCTAATTGATTGACTGGGGAGCTGTGGCTTAGCTTGAAGCAGAGGTCCTCAGCACAGGGGGTATGTCCAGGTCAACTACCCGAGTGCATGTGTGTGTGTGGAGATGTGTTTTTGCGCATTTATTTGTGTGTGTACAGGTGTGGGATGTGCTTGTGAGAGTTTGTGTGTGTCTGTGTGTATTTGTGTATGATGTAGTGTGTTAGTTATGCTTTCATTTGTGTGTGAATTGCATGCGAGATGTGTTTGTGTGTGTGTATCTGTTTGGGATTTTGTGTGTTTTTGTATGTGTAGTTGTGTATTTATTTACGTGTGTGTGCACAAGGCGTGTTTGTGAGAATTTGTGTTTGTCTATGTGTGCACAACCCCAATTCCGAAATAGTTGGGCCGTAGTGTAAATTGTGAATAAAATCAAAGTGCAGTGACTTTCAGATCACATGAGCCAATATGTTATTTGCAATAGAACATAGATAACATTTCCAATGTTGAAACTGAGTCATTTTACATTTTTATCCACAAAATGAGCTTATTTCAAATGTTCTGGCTGCAACAGGTCTCAAAAAAGTTGGGCCATAGGCAAAAAAGGGCTTGAAATGCAATTAATATACAAGAGAATCAGCTGAGAGAACATTTAGCAAGTAATTAAGTTAACTGGCATCAATCAGTGAAGCATGATTGGCTATAAAAGTGATGTCTTACAGAGGCTAAGTCTCAGAAGTAAAGATAGCCAGAGGCTCTCCAACCTGTGAAGGCTTGTGTAAAAAAATTGAGGAGTACTTTAAAACAATTTTCCTCAACGTTAGATTGCAAAGGCTTTGAAGGTCACATCATCACCAGTGCATAACATCATCAAAAAATTCAGAGAAACTGGAAAGATTTCTGTGCATAAGGGACAAGGCCAAAGACCTTCTCTGGATGCCTGTGATCTTCGGGCCCTCAGATGCCACTGCATCACTCACCGGCATGAAAACCACTGTCTGTGAACACAGTCTGCCGTGCCATCCACAGAGGCCACTAAAACTCTATCATGCTAAAAGGAAGCCATTGTTGAGCATGATCCAGAAGCGCCGTCGTGTCCTTTCAGCCAAGGCTCATTTAAAATGGACTGTAGCAAAGTGGCAAAGTGTCCTGAGGTCAGACAAGTCCAAATTTGACATTCTTGTTGGAAATCATGGTTGTCATGTCCTCCGAGCTGAAGAGGAGAAAGACCACCCCTCCTGTTATCAATGTTCAGTTCAAAAGCCAGCATCTCTGATGGTATGGGGATGCATTAGTGCATATGGTGTGGGACACTTGCATGTTTTAAAAAGCACCATGAATGCTGAACGACATATAAAGGTTTCAGAGAAATATAAGCTCCCCACCAGACAACATCTATTCCAGGGAAGGCTTGTGTATTTCAGTAGGACAATGCAAAACCACATACTCCAGTTATTACAACAGCATGGCTTCTTGGTAGTTCATGTGCTGAACTGGCCTGCCTGCAGTCCTGATCTTTCACTGATTGAGAACATTCAGCGCATAATTAGAGGAAACGTCCGTCAAAGGGGACCCAAAACTCTCCAGCAGCTGGAAGCCTGTATTAAACAAGAGTGGGATCAAATTCCAATGGCTGAACTCAAGAAACTTGTCTCCTCAATGCCCAGATGCCTCCACTCTGTGTTAAAAAGAAGAGGGGATACTATACCATGGCAAACAGGCCTCTGTCCCAACTTTTGTGAGACCTGTAGCAGCCATCTAAATTGAAATTAGCTCATTTTGTGGATAAAATTGTAAAATTTCTCAGTTTCAACATTTGCTATTTTATCTCTGTTCTACTGTATTTTGAATAAAACACTGACTAGTGTTATTTGAAAGTCATTGCATTTATTCACAATTTACACTTTGTCCCAACTATTTTGGAATTGGGGTTGTATTTCTGTGTGATGTGGTGAGTTTATGTATGTGTCTTTGTGTATTTATTTGTGTGCGTGTATGCGGGATGTTTTTATGTGTTTATTTCTGTGTGCGTGTGGGGCGTGTTTGTGAGCGTGTGTGTGTGTGTGTGTGTGTGATGTCGCTGCACTGTGCAGAGGCTTGTCCTGCTTGGTGAGTGCTAACATCTCCCCAGTGCATTCTGGGAAAATTGAATCCATGCATCACCATGTCGGGATCCGGGACAGGTGACAGAGAAATTCCATTAGAGTTTGTCCCATGCTGCCAGAGGGCCTGAGACTGTGTGTGTGTGTGTGTGTGTGTGTATGCGTGTGTGTGTGTGTGTGCGTGTTTGCGTGTGTGTGTGTGTGTGTGTGTGTGTTTGTGTGCATGTGTGCGTGCGTGTGTGTGTGTGCGTGCGTGTGTGTGTTTGCGTATATGTGTGAGTGTGTGTGTGTGTGTGAGTGTGCACGCCACTCATATGTATGTATGTGTATATCTGTGCTAGTATGCGTGTGTGTGAGTCTGTGTGTATACGTGTGTCTGTGTGTGAGTCTGTGTGTGTGCGTGTGCGTGTGTGTGTTTGCGTGTGTGTATGTGTGTGTGCGTGTGTGTGTGTGTGTGTGTTCGCGTGCATGTGTGGGTGTGTGTGTGTGTTTGCGTGTACGCGTGGGTGTGGGTGTGTATTTTTGCATGTGCATGTGTGTGTGCGTGCGTGTATATGTGTGTGTGTGAGTGTGCACGCCGCACATATGTATGTACGTGTATATCTGTGCTCGTATGCGTGTGTGTGAGTCTGTGTGTAAGCGTGTGTGTGTGTGTGCGTGCATGTGTATATGCATTTGTATGTGTGTGTGTATGCATGAGTATGCGTGTGTTCTTCATTGCGAGTGTAGTGAGGGGGTGGGCAAGCCTCTCTCTGAACTGTAGCTGAGAGCATGTCTTTACTGAAAGTCTGTGACCCTGACCATCACCATTAAATTCTGAGCCCTTTATCCAGCGCATGTAGAACAGGGTGAGCTTCTGTGCTTGTCTCTCCCAAAAGCAGCCACATACAGCAGAATCTGTTATTAAAGCTGTCATATACCACTGCTGTCTGCTCTCTGGGTGCTGGTGTTACCGGAACCTTCCCTGTGTTTTATCTCCATTATCCTATCCAGGCATTACATTCTGTCAGAAACACAGACCAGTCCTGTTACAAATACTGTCCTGTACAAATACAAGTTCTGTACAAATACTGTCCTGTACAATTACTGTGGTCAAAAACCCGCTGTTTTGTTTTTGTTTCACCTTGATATTATTTCTCAAAAAAAAAAAAAAAAAATTAGCAATACAAGTTTTTAATTTTGACGTGACCGTTTTTTTTTTTTTTTAAACAAAAAGCTCCCTTTTGGAGCTCAGTTTTGTTTTGTCAACATTTTTTTCCTTATCTGTGTTCATGAGGGATGGAAATAAGAATTAAATAAACCAACCTGCAGCCCTTCGAGAGACAGGGCAGGACAGTTTCGCTTTTCCTCAGCTGAAGAAACGGCATATGGATGTAAGAGCTGTGTGATTACTGCACCACCATCTACCTGACTAAAACATTTACATTCAAAATTTGGGACCATGACTGATGATAAATGAGGGCAGAATTTAATACCATTCCTTTTTGGCATAATAGAACATTTTTTCTGTTTATGGCCAATGCAGTTTTTTTTGGCATTCACCATAACTCTGTGTCAGCATCCTACAGGAAAAAGAGTCTGTGTCTATATTTGTGTTTATAGATATTGCCCGGTCGCTTTTCATGAATCCGTCACTTAGGCTTACATGCGTAGGGTTTTGACTCTATACCGAAGCCTGTCTTAAACATGTTCTCCGTCACACAAAAGTTTGGCTGCATCGACACGGTTTATGTCGTTCTGGTAGGGAAGATGCCCAGCTCCTGCGAATCTGTGTTCAGGTCCCAGACTTCAGGCATTTGCGACCAGTTAAAATATTGGATGCAATAACTTTATTCAAAGTTTCCCGAATATTTCTAATTCTGCTTCAGCAAAAGAGAATGATTATGATTGAAGGGTAGGATTAAGAAGGGCTTAATCTTAACAGATTTATCAGTGTGGACATAATTATGCTCCAAGTAAAGTTGTCAGTCAGCACTTTAACATAATTTTTTTAAATGTCTTTGCAAGTCCAATTAGCTGAATTGCAGAGACAAAATGGCGGAACCTGAGCCACAGTTGCCGTGCTTTTTATGGGCAGTATGTGCTCTGAAGCCTGGTGAACCAATGTAAGCACATTTAAATAACTTGATTGGTGTTTTATAAAATATATTTTTGTTTTTCTAAATTTTGCATTGGTTTGGTGTTTAAGGACAGTCTAGCTTGGACTTGCGCAGGTAAGTGTTTGATGAGGATGAAGAGGAAAGAGGGGTCCTACAGCTACAGCACAGCTGGAGAGACGAGATAAGGCCGTAGGAGCAGAAAATACACTGTTCCCTGCCATCACTCAGGAGCGAGGGATGGGGGGATGAGAGGGGTAAAAAAAAAGGAGAGCAGGGGAGGTAGAGAGGGAGAAGTAAAAAGGTGTGAGAGCTGTCGTCTCTGGCTGTGATGTGCAGAGCTTGTGCCGGCTCTGTGTGATGGACCTGCTGCTACTGTCTTATCTGTGTGTGAGTCTTAATTCAGCAGTCTGGGTGAATCAGCAAAACTACCCACGGCCACACGGAGAGAGGACTTGTGTGTCATGGTTTGGTGGCTTTGAGAGCTTTCTTTGCTGCTCCCGTCCGGGACGACATCGTTTTGCTCTCAATCGAATTCTTGGGCCAGCTGGCATTAATTGGGGGCATCGCCCAGATTCTATTTAAGCCCAAGTTCCGCCTCAATTCCCTAGCTAGAGTGTCAGTGTTGTGTTTTCCACTTTAGCCGATAAGGTCTCTAGTTTAGCTCATATTTGAGGAAGAGTTCTAGTTAGTGAGGGAATCTTTCTGTGTTCCTCTTTCTGTTCGTCCTGTCGAGCTCGCTTTGCTTCCTTGCCTCAGACTGCATCTTGGTCCGTTGGAAGTGCGATTCTCACTCTCCTGTTTTGTTTGTTTGTTTCTCTCCCTTCTGCGTGTCCTCCTTTATTTCAGGCCACTGTGTTTGGCATCTCAAACTCACCACCATCACAGTGTGTGTGTGTGTGTATGAGAGTGAGAGAGCTGAATGTCAGTGTGGGTGTGTTTGTTTGAATGCAGTAGCTCCAAAAAATATTCTGAACCCTTAGCTGTTTGCCCACTGTATTGTGTTGTTTTTATTTAAAAAAATCATTGTTTACTTTTTTACCATTAATCTGCAGAAAACACCCAAAAGCAAAAATTTTCTGGCGTTTGTTTTTTTTTGTTTTTTTGTTTTTTTTTGCAAATTATTCCAAATGAAAAACAGAAAATATTCAATTTAGATGAGTTTTCAGACCCAATGCTAGGGTGCACCAGACTACCCTCCGGTGTACCCTGTACGCTTTCATTATCTTGAGATTTCTCTAGGTCTCCCCTAGAGTCCACCTGTGTTAAATTCAGCTGATTGGACTCAATTTAGAAAGGAACTTAACAATGTATATAAGGTCTCACAATTCGCAGTGGTATCAGACTGAAAACCAAGCTATGAACTCGAAAGAGCTGTCCATTGACCTCTGCGATGAACTCATGTCAGGACATAATGTTGCGTCTGGGCAAAGGTACAAACAATTTCTGAAGCGTTATATATTCTCAGGAGCACATTTCCCCCCATGACTCTGAAATGGAAGAAGTTTGGAACCACCTGGGATGGCTGTTGGGCCGAACTCAGTACAGAAGAGTAGTTTTGTGCACATCTCATAGCAGGTAGGCCCGGTGCTGGATTCACAAATAAGTCAAGCAAATAAAGTAAAAAAATCCGCACACAGGATTAAAGCTCCCAAACCTTTATTGAAGCGAAGCAACGATTCGACCACTCACAGGGTCTTCATCAGCCAAATCCGGATTTTTTTACTTTCTTTTTGGGCCGAACTCAGTAACCAGGCGAAAGGAACCTTGGGCAGGGAGGTGAGCAAAAATCTGCTCTAACAGATTTTTCGAAGAGCTCTCTGGAGATGGGAGAACCTGCCAGAAAACCACCTCAGAAGCACTCCGATAATCAGGCCTTTATGGTGCAGCGGCGAGATAGAACCCACCCCAGCGTAAAAGGCATACGGCGGCCCACCTGGTGTCTGACAGCAGGAAGAGGGAGATTCTTTAGATTGATGAGACAAAAATTGAACCCTTTTTGGCTGAACTTCAAGTTGTACATCCGGCTAGAACCAGGTGCTGGCAAACACTCTCCCATCCATGAAGAATAGTGATGGCTGTGTCAGGCTATGAGGCCGCTTCTCGACACCAGAGACTCGTCAGAATTGTGGGAAGCATAAATGCAGCCAGGGATCTGTAATTTATTGTCATTTGGCGTTGTTATTTTTATCTCCATGTTGTTTTCCATGTGTACGCTTTTGTTTCCCTTCTCTGATTGCACTCGTTGACCTTTCTCTTCTATATGTCATGTCTCTCCATTAATTGCATGATTACCCCATTGTCTTTCCTCTCTTCCTGCATTCTCCATCACCTTTCCTCACCTGTTCCTGGTTTGTTTTTGTGTATTTCCCTGTTTCTCTTGTTCAGTGCTAATTTGTCTTGGCGTTTTGAGGTCGCCTGAGGGGCAGACCTACAGTATAAGGTTTACTCTTTTTTCCTGTTTGCGTTGGCATTAGCGTCACGCTTTCTTCCGCAGACGAGATCTCAGCAACTGCTCAGTATAATGGCTTCCCACTGTTGGCATGTGTTTATACTAATGTCTAGCTGTGCATCCACCATGTTAGGTTCACCTGGGTCAAAAAATGTTTTACTTTGTGCAGATGAGATCCCAGAAATGCATAGCGCAAGGGCTTCATACTTTAGGGATGTGTTTATACCAATGTCTACTACTGCATCCATTATGTTAGGGTCACCTAGGTTAAAGGTCAAAGGATAAGCGCACCCTCTTCAGGCGACCTATATTTCTTTGCTCTGTGAAATTTGACTTCCTGTAGTTGTGCGTGTGTCCATGCTTAATTTCCCTGAGTACGGCCTGACAAATTCAGAGAGTTCCGTGAAGAAAACCTGCTTCCGAGTGTACTCAGTCACAGAACGGGGCGAAGTTTTACCTTTCAGCATGGCAACAACCTGAAGCACATAGCTAAGACAACACTTAAAGAGGACCTATTTTGCTATTTTTCCAAGGTTATATATTGATCTTGGACTCCCTTAGAGTACTCCTGATCATTCAAGGTCCAAAACAGGGTCTTTATTTAGCTCATACTGCCATCCTCACAAATCCCCATTTGTAGGCCATTCACGTCCCCTTATTATAAAGTATTACCCATATAAGTTAACCAGGAGAATTTATAATTAGCACTGCGCGTGTGAACTAACATGCAGTAGCTGGTAACCAAGCGGTCATAACAACCACAGAGACAAACCCTTGCAATACAGGTTTTACAGACAGCAAGTTCCGTTACCGTGGACCGTTGTACCAAGCATCCAAATTACAAACAAAAATAAAAAGTTAGCTTCAAATGAGGTTTATGTTCACACACCTTCTGTAAAATTTCCCCCGATATTACTCTTGCATATTTAGGACACAGATATTAGCAACAGTAACTTGGCTACGATAGCCTCTGTGCTACAGCCACAATCAACTGGCAATCACGTCAGGTTGGCTTATGCAGTAAAAGCAACTTGCAGCTTCTGTGTCTGTGAGTCACGGACAGTCGTGACCAATACAGGCTTTATCTTCTGATATTTTACAAAGCCTGCGTTTGAGGCCAGTTGTTAGTGCTAACTATCGCTGGCAGTCCTGCTATCCACCCGTAACACGTTAGCTTCACTTATATTATTTGGTGTTATATCGTTAATTACAGCTTGTGGCTCCGAGCGCTTGATTGATGCAGCTGCTTCAGATTTGAGAAGCAGGTGAAACGCTTATCCTGTATCAAATTATCCTTTATTGACAAAGCTGTCTTTGGTGAAATGCTGAGCACAAACAGCTAACGTTCCCTTTGGCCGTGGCTATTTGCTGCCAGCAAACAAAAAAGGCTACCCACTGATTTCGGTGGCATCCTCTTTTGGAAGAGAAATAGGTGTTTTCTTTGCGTCCAAAAGTAAACGGACAAGCAGCTTTGGGAGAGATACTGACAAAACTGCCCCTGAAATGATCTGCGGTTCTTCTTTTGTATTTCCAAAAGTGTAGACACTACTAAGGCATAGTATGATCTGTTTTGTTAGTGCCTGCTAGAATAGTTTCCGATGTGGGCAGGTCCAGCGCCATGGTTGGCTCTGGCTAGGTGTTAATTAATTGGACGGCACAACCTGACGTCAGGTTTTCCCCAGATCTTGTGAAGATCTCAGGAGGAGTTGTTCAGAAAGGAAATCACGTTCTTGGATTATGACAAGTCCCCTGTATCTTATGTTTAGGAACTTTTCAGAGGTTGAGTATGGACAACCAACATTATAACATTACTAGTATGTTTTAAAAGAAAGATCAGCATAATAGGTCCCCTTTAAGCTTAAGGGCAAGACTCTGGACTTTGACTGGGCCAATCAAGGACATTCAGACTTCAATCACATGGAACATCTGTGAAGAGAACTGGAGATGGCACTTCATGGACATGCCCCAGCTACTCTGATTAAGCTTGAGGGTATTTCCTGGATGAATGGGGGAAACTGCCCCAATCCAGGTGTGCTAAACTTATATAGACTTACCCGAGAAGAGTTACAGCTTTAATTGCTGAAGAAGGAGCTTCTACAGAGCGCTGATCTATGAGGTTGGATGCTAATGGAAATGAGAGATTTCAGTTTTATGATACATTTGCCTGCTGTGTCTATATCATTGGTTCCCAAACCACTGGAGCACCCCTGTATATGAATGTATTTGATCCAACCACTATTGCAAGGGTAGGGCGCATAGAAATATCCATGTGTGCCACAAAAAATGAAAGGCTCTTCTTGTGTTGATTTTTCCATTTAAAGCAATTTCAGGTTACAACATTTTTAAACAGATGGAATTGGACACTGAAAAAATCTGTAAGCTCCAAATTAGGTTGCTAAACACATTTTTAAAGTTCTTATGAAAAAATTTGCTTGAACTTAATAACAGTACGGACCTGGCACTTTATCATGGACTTGGCACCTTTTTAACACAAATTTTACCTACTTATTTATTGTTTGAACTATCGACAGTTTTAAGTTATTGTCTAATCTTTTTAATTATTGACTTCTTTTTTCTGTACTCCCTTTAACTGCTGCTGCTCGGACACCTGAATCTCCCTACGGGGACAAATAAAGGCTTCTCTCTCTCTGTCTCTCTCTAGAAACATGATCCATAACTGGTGTGGCTACGTCATTTGCCTGCATGATAAAATGCTAGTTTACATGAGGATGACAGCACAGTTCCACCAATTAGGAAACGATTGATTGTTAACTTGGATTGGTTACTTTTTCCCTCTTTTCATGCAGTTGTTTGTACATATATCAGAATATATGGATGTGGAATTTTTATTCTTCAGTGCATGCATACATATATGACTCATGAGGCTGTAAGAGAATTAATTATAAATAACACTGTAAGCATAAATGTATATGTACCAAATTAAGACAAATGAACAGCTTATTAAAATCCTATGATTGCAATTGTGGTTGGAACATATGCCTGTATACAAGCAGGCCCCAGGACCAAGTTTGGGAAACACTGGTGTAGATTAATCGAAATTAATCCAATTTGACGTACCTCGATAAAACAATAAGATGAGAAAAAAGGGCAACACTTTACTTGAAGGTATCGTCATAAGAGTGACATAACACTGTCATTACTGTTACATGACACAGTCATGAATGTGTCATGAACATTATGTCAATGTTATAAACGTTTATGCCTCAAGACAACTCAAACAATGTCAACTTCCCATTACAAAAATCGAATGACACCTAATGACAACAGTGATAAATGTTTATGACTTTGACGTAATGTTTATGACACATTCATGACTGTGTCATGTCACTCTTATGACGATACCTTCAAGTAAAGTGTAACCGAAAAAAGTGAAGGGGACTGACTTGTTTCCAAATGTTTGTGCCCATGGATGTCGGGAAGAGGCCCAGTGTTGTGGGTGTCCACTATCCACTAGTGTAACACTGAACTTAATGGGCCTAATGCTGCTTTGGAGTACAATTAATTGTACCACACCTGCATTTGTCCCGCACCCACAGCCGATTTTAACATCAAACCTCATGCAGGAGAGGTTTAATGCAAGTGAGGAGATCATCATTGACTCAGAGAACAGAAAATAATCTTTGTTATTTTTCATTTATCAGCGAGATATCCGGTACCATCAGAGCCTTCCAACTGATCTTGTCATAAAAATTCATTATGATCTTGACATTTACAAAAATAGTTCACCTCAAAAACATAAAAAGTGAATATTGCCTTCCTTCCCCCCAAAATGTTCCCGCAGTTAGGCAGGAAGTAGGTATAAAATGTCCTGAATATACTGCAGTCTAAAACAAAAATGTCAAGTTTGCCTGATATATCAGCTAGGTCCCTGCAATTGAGTTAAGTAACTTCTGAGTTACTTTGAACATACTGAACGCAGTTGCGTGGGTAACGGTTGACAGAGCAACAGTTATTCCGCAATTTTTTCATTTCTTTGATTGAGTGAAGTGAAGACAGACCGTGTCGAGCTGCATACAATTACCGCACTTTGGCAAAAGAAAGCATCTTTTTGGCACAAGGCATCCTCTCAATATTCTTTGATTTAATATTCAACACTAAACCTATTGTTTTTCAGTAATTTCTTATCATTTTCATCTGTTCAGTCTGAAGAAAGAGACCGCTCATTAGAAATTCTCTTGTGAATGTTTTATTACCATGTTGTGTAGTCTCGGGCTTGAGGCCTTTCTCATGTATCAAATGCAGGATGCTAACCTATAAGTATTAAACCAAGGAGGGGGGTCACCTGACAAGTCATGTGACTGAAGGATGGTTGACAGAAGAAACAAAAAACCCATGCAAAGCATGAACCTTGTCAGTACGATAAATATCTGCCATAAATCCTGTAAGTATCACTAATGGCACCTAAAAACCGAGATAGTGCACCTTTTTCTGAGAAATTCCTACAAAAACTTAGACTACACCAAGGTTTACTGAAGATTTGAGGCCAACTCAGCAAACCTCTTAAAAATTTTACCGAGGTATCCCAAAGTTTGCTGGTTTACTTAAGTTTGGACAACACCTCAGTAAACTTTGGTTAAATATTCCCGAGACACACCAAGGATTGTCTGGCCCACTGAAGTTCAGAGAACACATTGGTATTCCGCTGGAAAATTTCACCATGGTAGACTGAAGTTTGTCTGCTATGCCTATGCTCACACCAGTACAAAGGGGAGGTGTGAAGACTGTCAAAACGCATGCCTTATAAAAGACCTCCCACCAGTACTGCAGTCCAAACACCAATTAATTATGCAAATTACCAGTACTGTCTGTTCAATGAGGTTACAGTGTAATTAAGCCAGATTCTTCTTTTGTATTTCCAAAAGTGTCAACGCTACTAAAACATTGTATGATCTGCCGTTGTTAGTGCCTGCAAGAATAGTTTCCGATGTGGGCAGGTCCAGCGCAGTGGTTTGCTCTAGCTAGGTCCGTACTAATTTGACGGCACAACCTGACGTCAGGTTTTACCCAGATCTCGTGAAGATCTCGGGAGGAGCTGTTCAGGGAGGAAATCACGCTCACGAAATCACGTTCTTGGATTACGGCAAAATCCCTGTATCTTATGCTAAGAAACTTTTCAGAGGTTGAGCATGGACAACCAATATTATAATTACTAAAAGAAGGATCAGCATGTTAGGTCCCATTTAACCGAGTTGGCCACAAATCTTCAGTAAACCTCGGTGTATTCTAAGTTTTTATAGGAATTTCTCAGGAAAGAAATCCACTTTCTTGGATTTTGGGTGCTATTAGTGTATAATTGTAGTGTTCAAAACACTCTAAATAGAAGGTAAACAATCATATTATAATGACATATCAGGGAAATACAGTACACAGGATCTTAGTAAAATATGATACAAAAAAAAAAATAGCCAGAAGTCCCAAGAAAATACACAAATATACGCACAGGGAGTATACTCAGCTCCAAAGTACACCCTAATCTGTCAGGACAAAACCCTGTACAGTACTTGAGGATGGATCAGAGCAACTTGAGTATGGCGTGACAAAAAAATAACCGTGCAAACCACCATAATGTAATGCAATAAGAAGAAAAGACGGAAAATTGACGCCTACCTAATAGGGTGTCTCTGCTAATCTATAAGGTAGAATACACAAGGCGCATTATATCACAGAACAAATTGCTGGTAATGTTAGAGTGATAATGAAAGGATAATTACATTAGTAGAGCAACGAGGCTCAATAGGTGTATCATCCACAAGCTGAGAATTTAAGGTTGATATTGTCATTGGAGCCATCCTCCATACACATGGAAAATTATGATTCAGTCACACATGCCCGCACTTATACAGTACAGGCCAAAAGTTTTAACACACCTTCTTATTCAATACGTTTACTTTATTTTCATGACTATTTGCATTGTAGATTCTCACTGAAGGCATCAAAACTATGAATGAACACGTGGAATTATGTACTTAACAACAAAGTGTGAAATACCTGTAACTGAAAACATGTCTTCTATTCTGTATAATATATTCTTTATTTCTTGTAGCCACCGTTTGCTCTGATTACTGCTCTGCACACTCTTGGCATTCTCTTGATGAGCTTCAAGAGGTAGTCACCTGAAATGGTTTTCACTTCACAGGTGTGCCTTGTCAGGGTTAATTAGTGGAATTTCTTGCCTGTTCAATGGGGTTGGGACCATCAGTTGTGTTGTGCAGAAGTCAGGTAGATATACAGCCGACAGCCCTATTGGACAACTGTTAGATACATACATACATAATTCCACATGTGTTCATTCATACTTTTGATGCCTTCAGTGAGAATCTACAATGTAAATAGTCATGAAAATAAAGGGAACGCATTGACTGAGAAGGTGCGTCCAAACTTTTGGCCTGTACTGTATGTATGAGGAAGTGAATTCAATAAGGGCCCAACTCCACACATTTTCAAAATTGTCGCAATTCTTAATGTATTTTATACGGCGAGTACTAGACGTTGGGCCCCTGAAGCAGAAAATTCAGCCCCGGCGGATTGGTGGCAGCAGCAGTGAAAAGTACTCTGAGTGAAGTGTTACGGTTTTCAGCAGACTTCAGAAATGACCTTAAAGTGTCTGAAACAGGTTCTGACCTGTAAAGCCAAATGTCAGGTCTATTACTTATCCACAGCAACCAGTCCACACTGAGGAGTTGGGTTTCAAGGCTGCCAAAGTTAGGGATGTGCAGAAACTAGCCTGATCTATCTGTCACCTGAGGCACAGGCTTTCCTTGATAAATCAGTGGCCTCAGACAATGGAAGCAGGGACGAGGAGTCAGATTTTAAGGATGAGTAGGCCCATGATACGTCTGATATGTGTTGAATTGTCTGTTCTGTATGGAGGCATGTCATAACTTTTAATGCAAAGAAGTAGATTGTTTGCTTGGTATGCAGTTCATCTTATGCTGAGATAAAACACCCTCGCGTAATGCGGTATTATATCAGAGCATATGTATCTCAATGACGTGAGAAAGTTACTAAATAGGTCTTTCGGACTGTTCATTTCATTTTACGTTTGGACAGAGTTGATTCCGGGGAAACAACATGTTTTGATGTTTTGTCCCTTCCATTTTGAAGATTCAGTTGTTTAATTCAAGAAGGGCCCAACTCCATGGTGTTTTTTTGGGCACTGAGCTAAAACTTCTTTATCTCTTACCTCCATATTTTGTCATTTGTTACTTTAGTTGTGGCACAATGGGGTCTATTCTCCCATAAGCGCGTAAGTCCTTTTTTACGCGATTCGAGTTAAGCGCTTTTGAGTTACGCGTATTCTCCCCTACGCACTTTGGTCACGCCCACAGCGCTTAACTTCAGAATGTAAGCGGCTTTATGAAAGAGGTGTGACTAATCCAAAAGAGAGGCAGACTCTGTACAAAGCTCATTGATTACGGCTGTCAGGAAAACATGGAACAAGGATTTTCTGATTCACCATAAAAATGCAGTTGTGGTCCAACGCAAACCAGACTTTAAATTTGAATATCGTGGGCCTGCTGATAAAACCTTGTATCTCCAAAGTGATAAGAAACTAAAACTCGTATGTCCACTATTCTTACATGCTGAATTAGACTTTTCTTTTTTTTAAATTACATTTATCAATTTGTGTTATTTTATTGTTATTTATATATATATATATATATATATATATATATATATATTCCTGTGAAGTGTATTATTTTGAAGATACAAGATTTTTTTCAGCAGGCCGACAATATGCCGATGTAATAGTAGGCCTATGTAGGCTATGTCTGTGCCAATTACAAGAAGTCATGCAGGCATCTCTTTTTTATTTCTTATTCTAGCCACCATGGCATTTAAGCTATGCAAACAAACAAATTGCCGCGATAATGAAATAATAAATTAAGAATTTAGCGCTTCTCAACCAGCGTAATCAGAGCATTGAAAATGTGCCCCTCCTTCAATAGCCTGTTTGTTCCATGGAAGACAGGAACGAAGCGGCAGTATGCTTTTGATTCACTGACGATGATAAATTAATGTATGTTGCTGCAGAAACCTTGGCTCTGCTCTGAACAGGGCAATAAATACACATTGCTTCGAAGGTACTCCTTTGTTCACAAAATAAAGTGGGGAAACCTCTTTGAACTTGACGGAATTCCTTGTACAATTCGTGTGCGCTGGAGCTGGAATCGATCAGATCAAAAAAATACGCACGCTAGACTATGGGATCAAGCTTGCTATCTGCTCTGGAAAGGAATTTTCGTTCTCCCTTTCTGGGGGGAGGATGATTTTTGCATGAAACTATTGCTTTTACATGCCATATCAATAATATATCTTTTCCCAGTTTCAAAGGTTGCACTTTAATGAGTATTTTGGCATTTAAATTTTTGACAGTTAAACAAGAAATGCTTTAAAAAGGAATGTACCACAATACAGATACATACATAGTTTTAGTTCAAAACCACCACTATGTCCACTTCAACCTTGGTAAATGCATTTGTATAAATCAAGGGAGATTGAAGTGTCTACACTTTTGACCTTGAGAATAAGGTTTGAATTTTACAGTTAAACAATAAGTGCTTTTTAAAAAGGAATATCAGAAAACCGGCCTACATACAGAGTTTTACTTCCAAACATCCACTATGTCCGCTTCAGCGTTGGTAAATGTATTTGTATAATTCAAGAAGGGAGATGAGTCAGCACTTTTGACCTTGAGAACTTATATTTTACAGTTAAACAAGAAGTGCTTTTAAAAAAAGGAATACCACAAAACGGGCATACACAGAGTTTTAGTTCAAAACATCCTGCTCCAGCGCCTCCTGTTGGCCAGACAGGCGCTCGTCAGGAAGACTCCGGGTTGGTTCATGTCCGGGTATCCTCCGCCCTAGTTCTGAACTTGCGAAGATTCAACCGATGAGTGTATAAGAATCAGTGGCAGACGAGCACGTGCTTCGGAGGAGAGTCGTGAACTGTCTCACTATCCTGAGTTGGCAGTAAGGGGTCGCATACGAGCAAGCTTTGTACATAGTTCCCCAATTGGGCGTTCCAGATTCGGGTGGGATTGGAGATGCCAAATTTAAAAAAAAAAAAAAACATCCACTATGTCCACTTTAGCGTTGGTAAATGTATTTTTATAATTCAAGGGACATGTGTTGACTCATTTGACCTTGGGAAAAAGTTACGTGCACTTAATGAAAAGTGTAGTTGATGCTCTAGTATACTTTTGTGCTATGTCTACCATAAGTTTTATTTGCGTCCATTACGAAATAAAATAGTAAAATGATACAAAAAGTGAAATGCCTTAAATTACTTAATAACCATAAAAGTAAGACACACTTCATGAAGATTAAAGTATCATACCCTTGATGATCTGTGTAATTGGTGACTTTTCTTTTTCCATTTTTGTTTTTGTTTTTAATGATTTATGTTCAGTTATACCATGCTCGTGTATTGGTGCAACATTTAACCACTTCTCCAAGATTGGGTGCGTTGACTATCATTAAATATTCAATGAATAAGTTCCAGCTCCATCCAGTTATCACCTGCATCACCACAAACTTGTCTTGGTTTCATGACACCCAACATCAACTTGAAATTATACAATACTTTGAATTTATGCTGCCTAATTCTATTTGTTTCAGGTAATAGACAAATTCAACCCAAAGATCAAGACCTCTTAACCCAAGGCTGACCTCCCAAGATCAAAACCAAGATAGGAATTCAAGTTAAATCCAAAAGGATGCATGCTGACCGGAGAATCATGCAACACTTAATCTTAGTTTTCTTGTTTAGACCAAAGCGCAATCATCGTGGTCATTTCGTCAAATGTTACAGAACTAGTTTACCTAAATGCAGTGCTATTGAAGTTGTAAATTTTAGACAGTGTGGACAAGAAGAGACCTTACAGTTTGGATAGATGTTACAAATGAGTAATTGGTACAGGATGCTAAAAACTGCTTGACAGTGGGCTCCTATAAAGAAAAGAGACAATAAGGTGGATATCACAGACATGGTGTGCTCAATCTTAATACAAAGACTTTAATGTAAAATGCTTCATTTCAATAACTGCAATTACAAATGGAAATTGAAGCACTGATTACTAAAACCCCACAAAAGCACCAGTAATAGGTGCTTCAATTAACAAACAATACTCAATCCAGTCACTAGATTAGTATCTCTAACAACAACAAACCGAATGAGACTTTAAATTTTGAGGAAAAACAAAAAACAATCAGGAATTTTTCCGTTAAATTTCAAAACATCTTTTCTTTGTCTTTTGCTACATGTGTTGCTTAGAGAAACCAATCTAATAATAGTCATACTAAAACCAAGTATCCAAGAGTAATTAGTTGAGAGGTGTCACTTGGCTGAATGAGTAATAGTTCCAATAGAAATATGTGTAAAACTGTAAATAATCAATAAATGAGCACATAAAACTCAATAAAACTGTCAAGCCAGTGATTCCAAAATTAGGCTGGACAGACTCATTTTCTTAAATTATGCAAATGACACCTTGTGATTGTACAGTAGAGCATAAACTCTATAGTATACGATTCCAATTATTTAGGTAGAGTGGAATATTCTTCTGCCCACGACCCCGGCACTGACTCTAGAAATCATTGGGATACTGAAGGGCGAATAGGAAATTATATAATTGGCCATTTCATGATTTTCTTCCATTAATACAAAAATGTGAATAATGTTTTGTCCAAGCCTGATAGAATATCCTGGAAGCCTGGATATCCAAGCCTGGAAGAATATTCACCCCTGCCAGAGACATGTTTTTATGTTGTCAGATCTCTGTGATGAAAAAAACCCATAAATAATGGTTTAAATTCTGTAAATACCACAGCAAATAAAGCAAATATATACAACTATGAAAACATAAAAATAGCAACATTGTAAATCCATCGAATCGAAACATCGCAGCTATTAGTGTTTATGAGATCGTGCATTGTAAAAATTATAGCTGCTCAATGCAGGACGGCTTGCTTGACCTTTGAACTTTTGATGGAAAAAAATTTACCGATACAGCAGCTGTGAGGCTGCCGCATTTATCGCGCTGTATTTTTGGTGGCCACGAGTGAAAAATAATAGGCTGCTCTTTGAAATAATTTTGCTGCATTGTTCAGAAAAACTGCGAAATGCAACAGGTTTTTTAATTCAGATCTCTCATTAAAATGCAACTTTTACACGCGGGAAACATCCAAATAGTGGTTTATGTATTTTTTACTTAATCTTCAAAAAAGTTTCATGGCCCCCCCCAGACGGGGAGAACGACGATCAACGCTAGCGACGATTGTCTTGCGGTCTATGCGGCTCCGCTCCAAGAGCCGGGTAAAAATCGCGTAGATGGTAATAGTTCATATAAAGACAATGATATGCGATTTTTGACGTACCTGTGTCGGCACTGGCACCTGACTTCAGACGTATAAATGAAAACATAGCTTAATGCTGTGCCGACGTCTACGGTCTCCGTACATATTCTTATTAGTGGAAGGGATTCTGATTGCAACGTGAGTACAATCAGTGGCTCCCACAACACTGGGGAACCTGGCGACCCGGTAGAACCCCCCCTAGCTCTCCGTCTTTCAGCTGGTGTTACGGGGAATTTATAAGTGGCTGATGTGGTGCAGTATAGCGTCAACTGTGTCAGATACCTTGACACAGACGCCTGTGATATGTGCATAACATCACCAGCCACTCTCTGGAACGACCCACATGCCAGGACTGACAGTGCAGTTGTGACCTTGATGACCACCGGTATGTTTGTAATTGTTTGCAATGCGTTTGTAATTGAACTAATTGGAGAACAGGCTGTTGCGTAATATCATATCATGATTTCGTTTGATAATTTATTATGGTTATGAGATATGTAGTTTAGAAATAAGGATGAACAATCTGTGACAGTTGAAGGGTCCTGTCACTGGATGTGTCTCCTAATAAGTATATGCCCTGGCTACCTTGCCAACGAGCCTGGCTCTTTGGCGATGTGGTCAGCACGCATGACTCTTACCCGGGAGTCTGGAGGTTCAAGTCCCCGCCCGGGCCCTCCTTCGGCCTGCTACATTCTGGCGCAATCGGCAGGATCTGGGGCATCCTAATGGATGGCAGCATGCGTCAAGCATGGAGTGTGAGGACACGCTCACGAAAGAGGGGGAGAGATGTGACAGTTGAAGGGTCCTGTCACTGGATGTGTCTCCTAATAAGTATATGCCCTGGCTACCTTGCCAACGAGCCTGGCTCTTTGGCGATGTGGTCAGCACGCATGACTCTTACCCGGGAGTCTGGAGGTTCAAGTCCCCGCCCGGGCCCTCCTTCGGCCTGCTACAAATCGAATAGTGAATGTCTCAACCTTTACCATGTGAAATAAAATAAAATTCATGTTAAAATTTGGCCTATAACCGACATCAAACGCAATATTCCATTTCGCCTTATGTTGCCGCTTGACCTTTATACAGCCCTCAAAAGCGCTGAACATAAAAAGCGCGTAAGCCAGGGGGAGAATACGCGTAAGTGTTATTTGCATGAGAATCGCCCGGAAACGCCTCGATTTTGGCCGTGCTCCGCCCCAAGTGCGTAACTGCCTTCGGGGCATGTAATGCACAGACTTAAGTCAAGGGGAGAATACGCTTAAGCTGAAAAGCGCGTAGCTACAGACTTTGTTCGACTTGCGCGCATGGGAGAATAGACCCCTATATGCGTAAAAAATACGATATTAAAATCATGACCACATGTCAAGGGAAGAAATTAAATTTGCTTCATCCAACTGGGCTCTTATTGAGTTCACTGATTCATATGGTATGACAAGTAGTAAATGGCCACAAAATGAAGCCAAATTGAAGCCCTCATTTAACCCTTTAGGAGCCAGCTTGTCCAGGGTTTTAATCCAAAAGGCTTCCCTCTTAAGTCAAAATATCTTGAGTTGTGTTGTCCAAGTGTAGAGAACAATTTTACAAATATTCATCTCAAAATATCTAGACATAACTATTAATACAGTGAGCTCCATAAATCGTTGGACGGTGACACATTATTTTGTTTCTGTGCTTTAGCACTTTGAGTTTGAGACGATACGATGATAATGATTATGTTGCACGGATGTCAGCTTTAATTTGAGGGTGTTTCCATCTCTACTGGATGAACTGTTTGAAGATGTCAAAGCTTTTCGTATGCAGCCCTCCATCCCAGTTTTAAGCACCTAAAAATATTGGTCATTTTTATTGTCTGGTTGCATATCCCTTGGATGCAATAACAGCATGAAATCTGTGACCTAAAGACATCACCAGACACTGGGTATCTTCCCTGGTGATGTTCTACTAGGTCTAACTGCAGCCACCTTCAGTTCCTGCTTCTTTCTGTCTTTTTCCCACTGTGCCCTGTTGGCCGACTCAATCCTGTTATGATGCAGGAGAGAGGAGCCAAACGTAAATCACAGGCAAAACCACGAAGGGCATCTTTATTAAGTACAGTGGAGGAGCTTTTTAATAAACACAGGCAGGAAACCCAAACAGCGATACACATTGAGGATGTGTGAGATTTCACAGCAGGTCCAAAGGCTAACAGTCTAGCAGGGGATACATGAAAACTAGGAACTTCAATGCATAAAGACGATAATCAAGAAAGTGGAAACGGGTGTGCAAAGCATACACAAGGGGAAGGGCAACAAATGAGACAATAATGGAATTAAAAGATATAATTGAGTACCTGAATGTGAGAAGGGCCCAACTCCACTGCATAGGGTTTTGAGAAAATAAAAAAAACATCATACTGTATTTTCTTGAATTATTAATTGATAGTATTGCTGTTTATATGACAACACATGTATTCATATCTAAATGTAAACTGGCATAGTACTTGATTATACGCACTTTGGTTGCACCGCAGGGACGCACTTAATACGATGGATTTGGGCCCTTCTTATAATCATATTGTCGGAAAACATTGGCTTATTGAGTTTTTATCATATTTTCCTTGTTTAAGTAAAAAAAAACAGTATGCAGAGACTTGAAAATACACACATACAACATATTGGCACTTCATTCTGAACAACCTTATTTACGGTATTTAAATTCACTTACCGGCATTTTGTTCCTGTTGTTCTGGCACTACAACTTTTCCACTTGTGCTAACATACTACTTACCCTCTGCTCTCAAAATGTACCTCCTATTTGCCCTCTATTCTTTCTTGTTTTTGCATTTTTTCCCATGAATTTCATCATCATTGAGATCATTCAAATCTTCCATGTTGAACGTGTGGCATAGACTTTTGTCTACAGAGAGTGCTGTCTGTATGTGTATAACGAAGACCCAAGTCCTGGAGTTGGGCCTGTCTTTCATACACGCCAGTTCTCCAGCAGGCTGTAGTAGTAGTACTTAGAGAGTAGACTTGGGCCCATCATTCATACCCAAGGTAGTCAATGTGTAAATGACAATTTTTTATGCTTAACTCAAATTATGGTCTTGGGCCCTTCTCATATTCAGGTATTCAATTAAACAAGAAACTAATTTACAAAACGAAAACAAAACTTACTCAGGTGGCTAGAGTGTGGGGAAAACTCAGCCAACAGAACCAAAATACCACAAAAGTCTCCCTGACTGATGATGAAATATACAGTGTCCTGCTCACTGTATATTTACATTGCATGTAGATTAAAAATGGTTATAATCATGTAATTACAAACGCATACAGTCAGGTTTACCTAAACACACATGTGAAGCACATATCTCATGCAACAATAGCAGAAACTTAATGTCATGTGTACAATTTGTCCTGAGTCTGCAGTGTTTTCTTTTTGAGCAGCTTTAACCAAAGATTTGATTCCTCCCAAAAAATTTTTAATTAGTCAAACAAAGCTCATGTACTAAAACAATACAATTAAAAATTTTAAATGCATAATCAGGAGCAATACCCAGTTAAATTTTTTTCATTACCTGGCCCCTCCCCTAGGGGGCCAGGTTAAGCAATGATCATGTCTGTGTGTGTGTGTTTCTGTCACCCTGTCTGTCAGCCCGTGGCTGGGGCCAGGTCTGCTATCTCTGATTGCCTTGTTTATTTATTGTTTAACAACAGTTTCAGCCCATTATCTTACAATGATATCGTACCATTGGTTATTCTAAACATGCGTAGGAACTTATATCATATACTAATCACTCCAGTACTCATGTCTATGGGAAATGGAGAGTTAGTAGTCAGCTTCACATGCATGTGTTTGGACTGTGAGAGGAAACCAGGATCACTGTGACTGGACACCTCTTGCTCTAAGGTGATAGTATAACATTAATCACTAAACAATTTGTGGAGTGATCTCCCTTCTCATGAAAAAGTGCATAAATTCTTTGGTACACTGCCTGTCCCAGTGTTTCATAAGACAATCGTCTGGTGGGTTTTTCTCAGCCTATTTGTTCACTTTTTTTTACAGTTTTTCTATAGGTTGACTTCCTCACCACCGTTACTTCAGGTAATCCCAGACTTTTGATTATTTTGACAAAAAGTAGCTCTTTCCCTCTCGCACATTAATGCAGCAAAGATCTTATACTAAAACACACCTAAGATTAAATTAACTGTATGTAAAAATGTAGCTGATGTTCGGAGGACGTTAGCATGGATGTGTTCCTACGGCGTTGCACACGTGCACGCGCACTGACGCACTCGCGGCTCAGTCAGTCAGTCAGTCAGTCAGTCAGTGATGTATCTATATTTGCTTCTCGTCTCCTCCCCTGTGACTGCTGCAGAGATTACCGCATGACATGCCCCCTCCCCCCATTCCGGAACCTTCCCTCGCGTGATGAATGCGCTTCAGTTTAGCGTCGCCACCGAAGCCGCGATGTGTCATCTCTGTACACGCTGCCATAACATTTATTGAACGAGGGATCCACATCGAGCCGACAGAAAGGGGAAAGATTAATGAATCATGAAGATTTAAGGCCCTGTTGGCCATCTCTGAAAGGTGGTCCCTCGCGATCATGCCTCGAATACTGTTCCTTCAGGCTAAATTCATCACGCCCAACCAGAGGGCTTTTTCTGTTAGATTGGGCTATTCTCACCAACTACCGCAAGAATTACTCTTTTTGACTGGCAAACACTTCTCTGCATTTAACATAAATATCCACAGGCCATGTTTTTAACTTTGTGTTTTTTATGTTTTTTTTCTCTCAACCTTTTTCAAAGGAAATGAGTTGTAGGGGGGGATTGGCTTTTTGTTTTGTTTTGCTGTGTTGTTTTTATTTATTTATTTTTTTTAGTTTGTTTTTTAACTGACAAGTCATTTAATGTGAACAGTTCCCGCTCAGTATGTTTGTTTAAAGATGCATTTGTTCTACCTCCAGGAGATTGAAAAGCTCTGGAGTGGCCGGGCCGAGCGCTATCGACGGAGCGAATGAAATGTCAGCTGTTTTCTTTCGCATTACCATTTGCAAAGTGCTCATTATCATCTCCGTGGGTGAAGCTCTTAAGGTCACCTTGAACAAAATCCCTCCCTGCAGCATCTAATTGTCAAACTGAACCTTCAACAGAGAATCAGCAGACTGGGATGGCAAAAAAAAAAGAAAAAAGAAACCAAAAAACTTAAACACATTATTCTTGATTCTCTGATTAGAAATAGTTTAGGGACCAACGTTGAATAAAATGACTGAACCCCGATATGGAAAGCAGTGAATACAGTTTGTGTCTTTGTGGAGCGTAAGTGAAACATCAGTATTTGCATGTTTCACAAGTTCACCTGCCATTTTCCTTGAATCAGCTTGGAGCTGCAGTGTGCTCGTGTTTTTATTGTGGTTTTATTATCCTCGTTTGACCCAGCGATTCATTTTCATTCCCTCTTGGGGAAATGAGACTCTAGCATCAATTTCAAGGACTATATATTCCACCATGCTGACCGCAATGCCAAGGTTATTCAATAAAAATACAATTAATGATAATTAATATTTCCCATTGCATTTTTTTCATCAAAGACGCTCATGTCCATATAAATGTTTTTAAATGTATATATTTTAAGTGATAGTTCTCGGGTATTACAGCTGTGGTGGATAGCAAGCATCAATACGCTATGAGACCATTTGCAAATAATCACTTTTTTTTTTTTTTTTTTACTGGCAATGCATTTTGTGTCTCTCCATGACAATCATCATTTTCTAAATTATTTCTTTCTGTTATGGAAAGGGTTTACATGCGTAACAAATCAATTAAAATCCTTTGACAGAAAATTAATGGACTGAATGGCAGCAGATCACATTGCGTGGATTACAATCGCGATCCGTCACCCTGCCGCGCTGTTTTCTCATTAACATGACATGAATTGGTTCAATACTTGATTGACAAATTAATTATCTATTTGACAGCAGAATTATTATTAATGATATGCTTAAGGGGGGTTCACAACCTCGTTTCTCTGAATCCTGTTACTACACCAGTACATTTAGCTCTTCGGATTTATAGTAGATTCAGTGGAACTCCATTTGTGAGTTACTTCGGTTTAGTGCCCCGTGTAATTGTGTAATTGCCCATGTTTACACATTGAAACAGGACGTGTCATGCAGTTGACACAAAGCTGTCTGTTAGTAAGTCAGATTGGCAGCTATAGCTGTTAGTTTTGCGTGGCTGGGTGCAGTTGGCCATTGAGCCCAGCCTTCAGGCTCGCCGGTTGTGTTGTGACACCTGCTTAAACTAATCGGCAGCTAACTGAAAGAAAAGAGCTGGCTAAGTGTGGCTCTGCATTTCATGTGAGTTGCAGGGCACCCTGACAGATTTATCAGCCTTTCGCCACAGTGAATAGACATGGAGGGGGCGCTGAAGTGATGCTGAGAATGGAAGTCCTGGGTCTTCTAGCGAGTGAGAGAGCTCGACCCAGCCACAATCACATCACACCCAAATGTCCAATGAACATTGTCCTTACATCACACATGCCTTTCCTGGGATGGGTTTTATGCCGCAATAAACTGGCTTTGAAAAACTTTTCGCAGTTTTTTTTTTTTTTTTTTTTTGTGAATTGTGGATCACCATGCGTCTATTTAATTTGGGAATTTAGAGTAAAATTTGGAGAAAGAATATTTACATTAAGAACAATGAAATGTATCCAAGACACTTTTTCCATGTTGTTTTGTACCATCGGGAGCTGTGGCTGCTATTGCAAGGTCCACCTAAAAACTATTTCCTATGTCCTGAAAAGAAGTGGTTTCCAGACAGTACATGTTTTCCAATTGTGTTTTCAGGTTAATTTTTTTCATACAACAGAAACAGAAACCTAACTCAATATAATATTCCTTAAATACTAGTCTCCAAGCCAGACATGTTTGTTTCCACTTCCCAAATGGTTCTGTCAGACGGTCTGTGCATCGGAAGCAATGAAAATAGTTTAGTTTAACATGAACTGGTTCTCATCTAGAAAGAGATTGGGCAGCAGCAGCAGGGGGCCGCCACAAAAAGCTGTGGTCAACTCAACCAGTTTCCAGCAGTCCTCAAAGAATAAACAGGAAGTCATAGAAATATTTCACAAATATTCTACTTGTAGCTTGCAGACCATGCTCATGTAGAGCTGTATGGCTGAAGATACTGTGCATGTGTTCATTATTATCAACTGCACAGGATTTGTGTGCTAAAAGGTTGAATATATGGCACAACATGAGAATAATACAATCTATCATTTAATAACTGCTTTACCATGACACAGAAAATTGTGGTTTTCAACAAAATGTTGTCTTTTGCGGTCAAAAATAAGAGCTGATCCTCTGATCAGCTGATCTGATCAGGGGACAGCCAGGCATTTCCCATCATGCCCTGATCCTTGAAATGGTCAGAGAGCAACAGCAGCGCCTGGCTCTAAAACAAGGGTGTTATAGACAAGAGACAAACTACTTAAAGGATTTTGAGTCGAAACAATCCCTAATACTAGAGGTGGTGCTTGTATGACATTTCCCACCCCTGACCCCCCTTGAGCCAACTGTCTGCTTTATATAGCTGAACTGGGAAACATATCTGACCATTAGTGTTGTTGCATTGACACAAGCATGCAATTCAGATTTTTTAATTCCCATGGTTTCAGCTGATTTGGTGGTTGATGGTTGAAATTCACCGGACTTTCTGCTGAGGTGCTCTGGTAAATGGTGGGTAAACTCATTGAGTGTGCATCATTCAGCTCAGTGTGATGAGCTGGCGGCGTCACGTCACAGCACACTGTGAAGGAAGCTGATGTCATGAAACCTTGCCGTCTGTGATAGAAGAATAACCTGTGAGGGATAAAGGCTTTTTAAACCTTATTTTTTGGCAAAGCCTCTTTTTAAGTGTTTTCTTTCTAATCAGATTTCACTGTAATTCAAACACTTCTTACTTTCCTGATGTTCACAGAAAGTGCAGAAATTGCTCTCTCCCCATTCATTTAGATAGAGGCCTGGACTCTGCCTGGACTCCAGGCGTTGCCTAGTTGACCGCTGAGTGGCGAGATTTGCCTGTTAAGATTTTGTCTCAACTCTGCAGTTGCCTCAATCTTGTGATGTTATCGTTGCCACATGTGTGTGAAATCAGAGGGAGTCAAGATGAAGTCTGACCAAAATCTAACCAGCTGGCCCCGGGTGGATTTTCATCAGTTTATTTTTACTGACCACAAACCCTCCTGCACTCTGCACTCCAACATTTCTCCGTGTCTCCCTTGCTGCTTCTGAATCTGCACTGGTCGCCAACTCTTATCGATTTGAAAGACCACTGCCATTTACTGTTTACCTTTTCTGGCTTCTACATGAACTCAAGTGGTGTAAAGCTGCTTTGCCATAGGATGAGCGCGAATGCAACGTCAGTGCTGCGTTTGGGGGCGGCCTCAAGCGCCCCCAAGAGACAGCCTACTATTCACTTTCTTTGAAAACTACGAGTTAGTTTGCTTTGCGGCTCCTGACATAATGCTGGAAAATCGTTGACATTTAGTAATTGGATCGCGCGTAGGGGTGAATCGAGATCACGATGTTCTGCCGATGTATCATGCAGGCCTACCTGCCAGATTGTGTTGCATTTCAAATCGTTCCTTTTTTCTATTGCTTCCACATTATTTACCCTTAAAAATTAGCTCTGTAAACCTCATAATCATCAACGACAGCCAATTATTAGAGTCTAAGTCTGACTACATTGAAGTTCCTTACAAAAAAAACGAAACAACATGAAGTTTATCCACCTTCCCCAAGGGGGTATGATGACTGATCTACACTTCTGTGAAGTAATCCACGTTTGGCGCGAGGTCCCTGTTTGCCACGAAGACATGTAGTACGTCTTTTGGTTTCCACAGTTTCTTTCAACAGTTTTGTAGACGTATCATCCATGCTAGTTAGCTGTCTCTGTTATGTTTCCGAGGAGAATACATATTAGCAAACACTGTGCTGTGATTGGTGCAATACGCCTCTCATATAAAGTAATTTTCCTGTGGAAGATAACAGCTTTCTTTCCTCAAATTTTAATGAGACGAATTTCAGACCTATCTATGTAGCATTTGAAGATTGTTGAAAAGGCAGTCTGGCTTGAAAGACAACTGAAATACTAAAATGTTCTTCCTCGTTGGGCAATTGTGAGTTCAGCTTTTGGTAATTTAGTTTGAAAAATCTTTGCAAAGGTCTTATTCGGTTTAAAATGATAAACACCTACAGTTTTATTCGGATGGAAGCTGGCCATGAAAGTTGATTTAAGAACATTTATTTTATCAGGCATTCCCAGAAACACTAACCTTGATTTTCACCTTGTAAAGTCCCCACATTCCAAATTACTGATATTTTATGCATTCATTTGCATGAATAATTTCACACATACAGAAAAAGGTTCAGCATTAAATCAAATCTTAGAGTCCACAGTTCCTGGAGTGGATTCATATAAACCCTTCAAGAGCTAAATTAACTCTGGACATTTTATTGTGCAATAAATGAGGGGCCCTCTGGTTATTTTTATTGGTCCTAATTCACAAGAAACCTTGAGATTTCTGGGGCAGGTCGAGCACATTGGTGTGGAATTAGTGAGGGCAGAATGATGGTGTCTGGATTTATGAAAAATGATGTCTTTTTCAGGTTCGTCTACTCTCCCTTTCCTCTTTTTCTTTTCTCTCTCTCACTCTTCTTCTCGAGACACAGCCCCCACCTCCATCCTATTTGCAGAATTTTTTTTGTTTATTTGTGTCCAGGTCTGACCCCGTTCTCACCCCCTCCTCTTCCCGGCCTGGTTGTGTCTCGACGAATTGAGTTCAAAATTGAACTTTCGGGGTAAAAGGAAGAAGCAGAGCGAGTCTGGCCCCCCCTCCTGTGTGCCTCGGGCGCTGTGGTCACCCGTGGTGCTGGAGGACACGGGTGATTGACGAATAGCATCTGAAGGTTTTTAGCGCGGTGACTCTCTTTGTTTTGTGTTTGCTGCCTGGTGCCTGATGTTTATTTCCCTGCTTAACAGCCATTGCAGTGAACTTTGTGAATTACGGCAACGCTCACATCTGTCTGGTCATTGGCTTAAGAGTAGAGTACTGTGTTGTTTTACACTTTGGCATGTAAGCTTGAATATGAATAGAGAAGCGAGTTTTTTCAAAGGAGATGACTCCCATTACTGTAAACTTGAAGTATGAGTAGCACTCAGTGTTGTTTTAACACCTTAAACTCTAACTTTTCGCCTTAGTTTTTCCTTAATTTGGTTCAAAGTCATAAAAAGCATTTTTTTTTCATATTGTCGGGCAATGTCAAGTTCACATTCTGTACACTGTTATAAACTTGCCAGTTAATTTCAATGACACCTTTCTTGCCAGCTATTTTAACTGCAATTTTACAATAAGTATACTACAGAGTTCCATGTGTATTATGTGTAAACCACTGTTAAATGTGTGCAGGACTCCACATACAGTTAAAATAACCAGGAAACAACGTGTTAATTTAACTGTTCAATTCAGTCAGTTTCTAACAGTGAATCTGCTGGTTTCAGCGCTTCACAGAAGCTACGTCTCACTCATAGTGGGAGAAATATTCAAACCCAGGACACCATGTTTTTATGACCACGGCATCACATCAGATGGGAAATGTCCAGATCTTGTGCATCATTTTTTACACATTTCATCTCTTAAAACCTTTGGACCTCCACTAGAACTTAAAATAGGTGTGAAGTTCCAAAGGTTTGAATACAGCAGCTGCAATTGATGGAGCCATATATGTAGGATGTGTATGGTTAAAAGGGGATGTTAACTTAGAGTAAGAGTAGACTTCAGAGTTGTATTGAAGAGGATGACACCCTGAGTGTAATCTTGGAGTAAGAGCAGAGTGCAGTGTTGTTTTGAAGAGGGTGACACCCTGAAAATAAACTTGACCCCCTACGCAGTTACAGAAGTCCAAATGGCTTATTGTCAGGGTGTAGTTTCTGAATATGGGCCGTATGCATTTCTTCGTGAACTGAATAATTGGATAATTCCACAGTATTCATATAGCACCTGGTCCTACTTAATGGGAATCAAAAATTTCTTACTATGAATCTATTAAAGAGAACAAGAGCCTTGAGTTCAGAGATGTAGTGACAGAAGAAGAGAGGACTGGAAGAGAAGAAAACATATTTATTATCTCTATTGTTTATTAACAAATATTAATAAAGCTCCCCACCTCCACACCCATTACACGCAGTTGAAGTGCTTAATAATTTCTCCTAATCCCTGCTCATACAGTTGTTGTTTTTAGTTCTGTTTTATGTAATTTTTTTTTGTTGTTGTTAATACTACGCTGATGTTTTGATGCCTGTGAAGCTCTACAGAACTTTATTTTGAAGTAGGACAGGATTATGGCGGTGGGAGGGCAGCGATGAGGATACTGCGGGAGAAGAGTATGTGGTCAGTAAAGGGAGGGAGAGCACAGAGGAATTTAAAAGTGTTTTCATCAGGCAGTAATGGACCTATTACTGCTAAAATGCGGAAGTGTGTTTTGAACAGAATGTTAGGAAGAGGAGTTCTATTTTATCCCCTGCAAAAATAGAGAGTGATTTCGGGCTGATGTGTTCAGATCCAGATCATGAAATAAACAGAGTGCTTCCTTTCTGTACAAAAACGCTGCAGAAACTGTAATGCTGGTGATTTTCAGCCTCTTTCATGTTTCATTTGTCAAACAATTAGCACATTAACCTCATTTGCTCAGAAGTAAATTCAAGCCATTTCTTGACTATGTGTGCATGACCCCCTAGTGAAGGCTTTGGAACTCAGGATTTGTATATCACTGAGACTGCAAAAATGGCTTCAGCAAAGCAAAAAATTTGCACCATTTGCAATTCCAACTTATTTCAGGTTTTTTTTTTTGCATTTTGGGACAAAAAATAGTTGCAAATACAAGGAAACTTCAAGAAAAGTCAATGTTGAAATTGTTCTTCTTTCATTTGCTATGAAATACTGAGAATCAAAAAATGGCTAGGAGGCAAAACCACACAGTTCCTGGATCATAGACTCCTTGACCATAAGTGCCACATCTGAGGGTGATCCTGAGAATGACTGTATTTCTGTGAAGGCAAACAGCTGCCTTCCGACCTTCCCAAAGGGATGAAAATGTTGATATTCTTGCTTGATGTGATTCTAAAAGAACTCAATGTTTTTCTGCTCTGGAACTGTTTGACTCTTGGCTCAAACTTTTGCATCATTCGCTGGTGGATGTTTTTGTATTTGAACCTTTTTGACAGTTAAAATGAGGGGGGCTAATAAGGTACCTATCCCATTGGTCTCAAAACAAAACAAAAACTATGTGAAAGTTTTTTGTGCCTTGAAACAATAGAAAATCATCTCTCTCAATGAAACATTGACACCGTGATAAAAAAAAGAATATACAATACTCATCCTAACAACATCCTCGTCACGAGCCTCTCAAAACATGCTTAAGAAGTAATTCAATCATGTTCATTGTGCTATACTTCAGGGCATAGTATCATTATTAGCATTTGAATGACATTTTTGAAACTTTACCATCTCAAATCAACCCACAAGTAGATTAGCGTTCATGGTTTATGTCGCACAAGTTTGCGGTGCTGCTGTGTTGTGACTTGCCCTGTGTTCTTTACAGCTCAGCACCATGGAAATACTGCTAATCCAGAAGGTAAAGAGTTGACTTTTATAACTGCTACAAACATAGTAAAATGAAAAATATGACAACACAAATAAATTTGACGATCTGAAAAATATGCCATTTGCCTCAGTCATACGCATCTCATCCAGGCTTTATAATTGCTTGTGAGGTATGTCTCTATCCAGCGAATACTCAATAAAAATGGGAGGAAATAACTGCCGAAGTTTTCACGGGGAAAAATTAAATGGTCTTCATGCCTCAAGGAATGATTCTTTTCTAAGTGCCATCATCAGCTCATAATAATTCTTTTGGGGAAAAGGCATTAAAAGAATAGAACAAGTTGTTATTTTAGCCAATGCACCATTTGGAAGGAAATTTTCTTCAACTCAATTAAAAGGGTGTGACTGACAGAATTTAAAAATAGTAATGGTGCAATTTTTTGAGCCCTATCTCTGCATTTATTTTTTTTTAAAGGGACTCTAATGGTGAAAGAAATGAAAACTGAGACCTCTGTACAAGTAATAAACATGTAATAATAATATTGTGTATTTATGAAATAGGAGATTGTGATAGTTGACTGACTACACTGGAATTCAGCCAGTTTACAGTGCTGTAAAAATGAATTTAGTCCCTTCCCAAATTCTTCTAATTTTCTTCTATTTCAATTTTTTATGCCTTTGTGTGCTATAAGGTTAGAAAATTTTTTCTTGGTCAATATACAGAACTTTGGTCCTTGATGTAAACTGAACTGCCACAAAATTGCTTCCATGAATATTAATGACATGAAATCCACCTTCCCACAACAGAACGAATAAACTGGATTGGACTAGGCTACACCCTACCATGTGATCGCCTCGTCCAACCTACTTCATTGATTCAGTTGCGGGAAGGCCGATTTCTGGTCATTATTCTTCATGGCAGCCAGCCATTTTGCAGTAATTCAGTTTAGATCAAGGATTAGTGTATATTATTAAATATTTCCTATTAGATGCTATAAACAAACATGCCAAGATAGTTACTGGTCAGGTTTCATAGGAAAATTCGATTCATGCTAATTTTGTACCGTTGCTTCAGACTTAAGGACTGAATTTTTTCAAATCATTTTATGGCTCCATCTCATCATTAATATTCATTATACAGTTATGCATTCCAGGCACAATAACAATTTCTGAATCATTTAGGTTCCCATGTCCGTGGTTACTGCTCACCTGTCAAAGGAGTTAACAATGTCTGAAATGTTTATTTTAAAAGGAGGGCAATTTTGTTTTTAAAAAAGCATATTTCTATTTTTTAGTATTCATTTTTTATTTATCAGGGCAGATCAAATTGCTTTTTGTCCACTATTCATTGTGCGTCATCATCCCTTGTCAATCTGTTAGCTATTCTTGCTATTGCTGTTCCAATCAATATCAGATATTAAACAGTGTTCGAAATAAGCGGTTATCCGGTTCTCTAGATGACCTGAAATGGATCCGGACAACCTAAACTGTTCACGGGGTTGTTCGTTGGACAATCTAATACCCCGGCAGTTTTATTAATTTGAGTTTGTCAACATTTTATTTACTTCCCTCTGCAATGGACACAACTATTTTGGTCATATGTAAGGCCAACTGCGCATAACTTTCACGCATCTCGTACAGGCGAGAATGTGGGTCCTTTTTTTTTTCTTTAATCAAGTACCATGGCATATGAAAGCACTGAAGGAGCTGATGCCTCGGTGCTTACAGCAGTGACAAGTCTGTCCCTTGATGAAGTTTTAAAATTCTGTGTGGACATGTCAGAGTGCCCTAGCTGTGCCTCTACGCTTGACATAGGTAAGCTATGTTTCCATCCACTTGTCAATCGAATTATCTGAAGTTCCCCAAAAATATTCAGGCGAATAAAGGCAGTGAAATGCATTTCCACCTAACAGAATTAAAACGAATAAAAACTTGTGCGTAATAACATCACTTGCTGCTATGCGATCAAATCGGTGTATGAATCGCACAACCTTCAAGTGAACAGAAGTAGTGTGGTGGGCAACAAAATTAACTAGTTGGCAATAATGGATTGCGTCTCCCAACAAATGATGATAATTGCACAAGTTGTAATAGTGCCTATGTGCCAGCTATTAGCAACATGCAAACCATTATCAGAAGGCAACAACGGCATAGAAACACCGTCATGATGCAGTCGCAGATTTATTCGGCAAATAACGTTTTAAGCAGTTATCGAATAAACCTTTTACCGATCAAGAAGAAAATCCAATGAGATCAACCGTATAAACTTAATGTCGATATCTTGAAAATCAAGTCAAATTTCACCGTTGCCGGAAGGCTTTTTTTATTTGATATGACTTAATTCGCATAAGAACGTGTGAATGGAAACATGGCTATTCTCAATTATTTACCCACCAGAGGCCGGTTGACATAATGAATTGATAATCAACTCCGTAGGACCGCTTAGCAAGACTACGGTCGTTCAGCTTTGTGAAGTCCAGCAATAATTGAAAGCATTGTTCATTTGCACACTTACAGTATGGGGGGAGAAATCATTTGTGATGTTTTACAAAGTTCGTACAGCAGTAAGTTCGAAAATCTACGCAGTGCTGTATTTAACACAGTTCGCAATGTGTGAATCACTGTCGGCATTATGCTCCATTTGTCAACTTTTGCCATCAGCAGTAACTATTGCTGTGATATAAATCGAACTCACAAGTTGTAAAGCGATCCAATGTGAAGAGCTTTTTCTTCTGTAAAGTCTTGATTGCTTGCAGCAGCCATCGTGGTGATCAAATAGTGCTATAACTCGAAAACAGAGCTCTATCTCAAAAATCTGGCAAATTTAAATCCAAGATATCAGGGCATTTAACCCATAGAGCCATATTCTAGGTCTAGGACTTGATTTTGACCGGCGTAGCGGCTATCCCGGTAACAGACAGAATGACACACAAACGAATTACCGTATGCCCCACTTGCGCATGCGCACCGAGGCATAACAACAACTACCGTTAGCCCCACTTGCGCATGCGCACTGAGGCATAATTACAACAACCGAGAGATAGATCTTAGCACGCACTTCACCTCAAGTTTGGCCAATCTAGTCAACGAAAACTCATGGCACAAACGAGTCGGATATGACCGTAAACAACATAAGGGAATGTAGATTACCAAATGGGACAATACACCTCTTTCTTTATGGTGAATTCCATGTGCTCATATTATAAACTTAAACGTATTGTATGCATATACAGAGGTCAGTCAAAATTGCTGCGATCCAAGTGTAGCGGTCTGCTTTCTTCTTGCCTGAAACTTTTCTGCTCTTTGTCACTGGGAGGTAAATTATCTGAAATTGTACAGCCAAATATCAAATGTTATAAGTATTCATTGATAATTGGTAATCTAACACCACTTGGAAGTGGAAATCTTTAGATTGTGTTTGGGCAACGTTGTTTTTAATCTCTCACTCGTCCAAAGCCATGCCAAATAGGTCGGCTCTGTTTTTGCGAGCCATGTAGCAAGGTAGTGTCGAGTCCGATCAGAAAGGAAAATGCAGTGTCATGAAGAGGTCTTTGCCTGAGATTGTGATGGAAGACGGGGCTCCAAAATATTAAAGAAACGGCGCACAAATGAGCCGATTTACTGAGTTGCAGGACAGTGGATTGGGTCAGCAGCTGTTTAGCTTGGCAGGAGAATTTATCAATCTATACAATATTGCATTGTTGCAAATATCACCTGCACGATAAATTGAAGCATTATTCAACTTCATATTTCCATTCTGATTGTGATTGCGCTTCCCCTGGATGTGACGTAGCATTCAGAAACCACACACAAGAGATGGAGATCCAAAAAACGCATGCCTTTAATGAAGTCCGAGTCAAAGCCAAAAAATACAAGAATTGCCAAGCCACAATACAAAATCCAAAAACAGAGTTGACTAGACAGGCAGGGGTCAGAGCCAGAAAAACAGATGAGCAAAGGTACATAGACGGTAGGCAAAAAGTCGTAGTCAATGAACAAAGCCAAGGGTCATACACAGGGCATCCAAACACAGAAATCGTGGTCATACAAAAATAGGTCAAAATCCAAAAAAGACAAAACAATACAAGAAGGGCTATGGCAAGAATCGAAGTCGGACAAACCAGTTGAAGAAAAAAAAATACTCATTGGCATACAAGGCGCTCTGCACAAAGAAATATCCATCAACATTCTCACAAAGACACAACTGCAGTGAGGACTCTTAAATAGACAAGAGGGAAGTCACATGCTATGCAGGGAACAGGTGAGCTGGATCAGACTAATTGCAATGGAAGAATCACATGAGGGAAACCCTAATCATGAAAATTGGAGAAAGCCAAGACACGCACGGGAATGACGCGAACAGCCTATGACATTTAAACAGCTCCGATCAAGGAGTTCTAAGTGTACAGATAATGAGTGCAAGAAAGTAATTAAGCATGTGCGAGAGATCTTGCAAAATTATTCTCTGAATTTTTTCTAGATCCTCTATATCTTTCTTAAAGTGTGGTCCCCAGAAATGTACACAATACTCCAGATGTGATCTGACAAATGTGTTGTACAAGATTTGTACTCAGTACTTTTGGCAATGTATCCCAGCATCCGATTGGCTTTTTTAACTGCACGGCACAATGACTAGAACCTGTGAGGGTTTAGTCAGCAATCACTCCTAAATCTTTTTCATGTGGAGCACATTCCAGTTTTAGACCCCCTATGAATTAATCCTGTCTAATATGTCTTTTTATTACCTACATGTACAACTTTACATTTTGCTATATTAAATTTCATTTGCCACATTTCTGCCCAACTCTGGATTCTATCCAAATCCTCTTAGATCACTTTAGTAGAGTCTAAACTATTTGCCAAACCTCCCAATTTAGTATCATTCGCAAATTAAACTAATTTGCTCTCAATATTTCTATCAAGGTCATTAATGTAGATGAGGAACAGCAAGGGTCTCAATCCTGAGGGACGCCACTCCCCACCATACCCAGCTCAGATGAGATTTCACTGACCTCCACTCTTTGTGTTCTGTCCTGTAACCAGTTTAAAATCCACTTCAGAATACCTCCTGTAACTCTAATGGAGCTCATTTTTAAAATGAGTCTCTTATGCGGTACTGTAACAAATGCTTTCTGAAAATCCAAGTATATGATGTCATAAGCCCTGCTTTGATCATAAGTCTTGGTGGCCTCTTCAAAAAATTACAGAAGGTTTGTCAGACATGACCTTCCTTTACAGAAACCATGTTGGCTATCCCTCAAGATACTGTTACGTTCAAGGAGTAATTCCAGCTCATCTTTTATGATAGATTCTAGTATTTTGCATGCAATGCAAGTTAAAGTGACTGGCCTGTAATTACCTGGCTCAGTTCGGTCCCCTTTCAAATATATTGGTATTAAATTGCCCTGCTTCCAATCATTTGGTATTTCTCCAGTTTCTAAAGACCGTCTGAAGATAGTGGAGACCGGTTTAAAGATGATCTCACTAACTTCCATGAGCACTCTAGGATATAAGCCATCAGGTCCCGCCGCCTTATCTGCCTTTAGTTTATGCAACTTCTCTAATACTTCATTATCACTAACCTCAATTTCCGCTAAATAATCTTGGGCGTTGGACATGCCCTCTGGCCGAATAAAAACCCGCTCCGAGGTAAAATTCACAACAAAAAAACTATTTAAGGCATCCGCAATATCCTTGTTATCATGCACTTAATGCACTATTATTTTAACCTCCTCTTTGACTTTCCTTTTTCTGCTACAGTACTGAAAGAAGCGCTTAGGGTTAGTTTTTGCCCCTTCTGCAATTTGCCTTTCATACAGTCTTCTAACATTCCTACGCTTTGAGAAACGGCCAAGGGCTCGATACGTGACACCTCTGTACCTTCAGGCAAAGGTGCTAAGTCGAATGACCAACGCGCATATTAAACTCACGTTATTCACAGTTTGAACTTCCTTTTTTTTTGTCAATGAAAAAGTTGTGAGATACAGAGTGTGCTGACTGGAGGAATTTTAATTCAATTTAACATTTAACCTTTAAAATAAACTGGCATGAAAAAACGCAATCTCAGGGCCAGTTGGTCTCTTGTTTGTTTGGCCACTCTTTTAAAATAAACATTTTAATTCTGACAGCACTTTGGCAACTTTCACATCTAAAACAGTTGGCACCCATCTGAGGAGTTGTCAGAACTGGTGTCACACTTCAGCATAATTCAGCATCTAACAGCCCACGCTGTCCTTTAATCCTGGATAGTGCATTTGCTGATTTGGAGTGATGCCAATTAAGAAAATCAATGATGCTATATTTTCATTTCCTTGAAAATGTAATTCCAATTGAAACTCATTTTGTGACTGAGGTTCAGTTGAGGTGAGTTGGGTGTCTGTTGTTTGAGTTCCAACTGAGGCTTGTTTTGTTTCTGTTAGAGGTCCAGTGGAAGCTCAGTGGGTTTTCGCAGTTTGTGTCCTAATCGAGGTGCTTTCAGTTTCTGAGGTCCAGCTGATGCTCCTAAGGCGTCTATTTTTATGAGGTCTAACAGGCCCATTTGCTGTCTGTTTGAGGTCCCGTTGAGCCTCATTAGAAGTCAGCTGTTTCAAGTCTAATGAAGGCTTTTTCACTTCCTTTTTTAGGTTCATTTGAGTCTTATTTTATGTCTGTTGTTAGATGCCTAATGGAGGCTTGTTTAGTCTCTGTTTGAAATCCAATTCAGGTGAATTTGGGTGTCTGTTATAGGTATTTTATTTACATGTTTGATCTCTGTTTGAGGTCCATTTGAGGCTTAGTGGGGATGTGTTGGTTCTGTGGGCACTTGAGGCCTATCTGGTGTCTGTTTAAGGTTAGCTACAGGTCCTTTTTTCTCTCTTCCTCTCCCTCTCTCCTCTCCTCCTCTCTCATTTCCTCGCTCATGGGTCCCAGTAGATTTCAGGAGCTTCTACCAGCCTCCCCCACCCCCGCGTTTCAACCTCCTGGTTCTAATCGCCATGGTTACCACATGGCTTTCAGTGACCTGCGCCACTTTCCGATGATTTCTGTCATCTTCCTCCAGCTAGGATTTGGCAGAGGCGAAAATGCTTTTTTGAGATATTCGCAGATTCGATTTTATGGACCTGTGAGATTTTCAATCATGAACTCTGCAAACCGTCCCCGATGCCTCCAAGTATGGGCTGCTCTTTTACAAGACTACTACAGTGTCAAAAATGAAAAAAAATCGCAAATCTCTCGTCTGAATAGCCTTTCTGCAGCCGCAACTTATGTGACATTTGTATGATTTTAACAATTTAAAAAACCTATTCTATGCTTTTTTTAAAATCATTGTCGTGTAATTTCTCCGTAATAGCTCTGTAATTCCAGAGTAATTCCAAAGTTGTACTTGTAAGATACCATAATTATAACCACTGATATTCAAATTTAAATCTACACTAATCTTGTTCCGATTTAAAAACTATTTGTTTTGCCTTTGATGGCCCATGGTTTAATTGCTGTTATTCTACTGTTAGACCTCTATGATGTTCCTGCAATAACAATATTATTCCGCAGTCATAGCAGTGCCACAACCACTATTAAACCACCAGCATAGTTGTGCAGTTTCCCATGTTTCTGAAGTCCAGCTTTCCATATTCATCTGCTGTGTTTCTGGAAGGTTCTGTGAATTCCCTCTGATCTTGATGGGCAGTTTTAATGCTGTCAGCAAGACGAGGAAATTGCCTCTTGCCGTACTGCACTTAGCACTGGTAATCCACAGCTGCCCCGTCTTCAAACACTTCTGGCATAAAATTTACATTCAGCTAATCTGTGCAAAGAGAGTATCACTTTTGCTGCCCCAGAACTGTCAATCACTAGCTTTTCCATGCATAATTGTAATGTACCCACTTCAAAAGGGTGAGGGATGGTTTGGGAATACGCATGCCGGTTAACTCGGGGCAAATGCCAGCAACACATTATGAGGAATCATCATACGGCAAATCAATTTCCTTAACCCTGTGTGTCCCAACCATTGTGCAAGGAGATTCATGAAATTCCTACAATGGTCCTTGAGAAATTTTGCGTCTTTCAAGAATGGAAATGGGGGCTCATATACAGTATAGATTTAGTAAAGTCCAGGGATGTAATTTGAGTTTGATATGTAGGGGGTGGGAGGGGTATGTGAATGTGTGTGGGGGTGGAAGGGGTTTTAAGTTTATGTTCCAGTCTTGTATTACTGTCTATGGGTGATGTGACCCCAATAAATTACAGCAATGTGCACTTACGGTATGCGCATTCACCTATATGAGCTTTGTTTCAAGCTGACCTTAACCCCATAAAACCTACAGACCCACATATCAGTTTGTAAAATTCAAATCTTCAAACCCCAAGGTTTCTTACAGTCCCAAATATGTCCTGCTGAATTTCAGAAAAATGTGTATGAAATGATGTATAAGATCTGGATATTTTCCAATCGATGTAATGCTTTGGCAATAAAAACATGACATCTGAGTTTGAATATTTCTCTTAATAAAAGTGTGATATTGCTTCAGAGAAGCACTGCAACCAGCAGATGCAGAATATGTCTGTGACATTGACCTTCAGTATGAAAAAGAAATCTCTAAACTCTCATGGAAAAACTTAAGTAAAGCTTAAGCGACTTGTGTTGTCAGTTAACTGTGTTAGCACTGTTGCTTATACTTGGCATGATTGAATAATCTCCAAATGTTTTGTTTAATGCAATAACTTCCCTATGCCCATATCTGTTATCCAGTTATTCTCTGAATGGGATTACTCATCTTTGGCCTCAGTTTGAAACTCTCTGGAAATATTATTAACCCTTCGAGCGCTAAATGCAGTTATTGTTGCTCAATGATTGAAGATATCAAAATTAAAGCTGTTGGAAACCTGTCATATGATGGCTTGTTTAAAAGGACTCCCCTTGAAGCTCTTTTAAACAAGTTGCCACATTAGTTTCTCAACAGTAAAAGATATCTAAATTTGTATTTTTCAAAAAATTATTTCAGCGCTCTTAGGGTTAAAAGATTGTTCTTAATTGTTTTAATTCCCTCTCTGTGAGGGATATCCATGTAGCTGTTTTGTGGAATGTAATTGGATCAGTGCACTATGGGTAAAAGCAGGCTTTCTGAATTAAGTGCAAGGGTGCGGGACGATAAGTTTAGCAGCTGTGGCAATAGGCGCGGCTTATCAGTGTGACTTGTTGTTCAAAATAGAATAAAAAATGAATTCAGCCTTAATAAAATTAAGAGGCATTTAATTAATTTGAGCTTGCTGGGAGAGTTAGCGTTCGGTACTGGAGTCTAGAAAGCGTGGGCCGGTGCCCAGAGTTGTCTGCGGCCAGCAGACCGAAGCCGTTCGGTGTCCAGGAAACAGGCAAACATGTCAAGATGATGGGCTGCCAGCCTCGCATCGTGCTACTGCTGGTGGAGTCATTAAAAAAAAAAAAAAACTCACATTCTGGGCTTCTTACTCAAGGCTCAGTAGGACTGCATTAATTAGCAGAAAGGCCAAGGTTCAAGACGGAAGAAATACGCATCATACGCACTGCAGAAAAATATAAGCATGGTTCAGTAGTTGATATGGTGTGAATATATACTTACACTGCTATGGTTTAGCCTCTGCAGTAAAGTGTGCTACACATCCTAAATGGAGGGAAGAAAAGTTGAAATTTGGCACAATAGGACTCTTGGATGATCAAAACATTATTTCATTCCATTTTAAGTTCTGAGTTCTGGAAATTTCTACACGCCTGATTGAAATATATGGCTGTGGAAATTAAGACCAAATAACCTAACGAGGACAGAACTTCATTGCTGGGCCTGACATTGTGTGTTATATTGCTTAGTGGATTTGTAAAGCATCTGTTTAACATTTAAAGTTCATTTTAAAGTAATGGGTGTACCGGGGTGCAATCTGAGGCCCATTATTTGTGGTTTTTAATGTATGTGTAAAAGTATAATTGAGTCTGGTTAATGAGTGGTATTAATCCTGCAGGTGTAGTAATGATTCTGTGAATGTACAAGCAGTAGTGAGATTCATCATGTCTCCTCTCTCATTATCTCCTCCTCACTCTAATTCACATTTGAATATTCTTTATATGCATGACATGCGAACTTATGTTGCCAAAGCAATGAAATACATAAATTACATTTAAAACAGCTTCTGCAGACACACTCACACCAATCCCAGCTTAAAAGACAGAATGTTGAGGGTAATCAAAGCAAGCGCTCGATCTTGGAATTAATGAGCGAAAACATGTAAATACAGTTCAGTATATCTTCCTCTTCTGGCATTCTCAGGTTAATCAACCGTATCCAGAGGGGGCAAGAGTAGGTGTGGACTTTTACACACTTGACGCTACCAAGCATTCGCCTAATCCCAATCATCTCACTCACGGACTCACAGAACTTTGAGGCGTGTTTCCGGAAAGTCCTTGAAAGTGTTAAGTTGTCCCCCACTGTCAATCGTCAGGTGCTTGAGGGCTCTCTCAGGCGTATTTCTCCCTTTTTGAACGGGTTTTGTGCCTGAGGGAATTAGGGGGATGGCAATTACATTTCTAAACTTTGCTTCTGGTAGCGCTGCTGTTACTCTTGCAAAATCCTGACATCTGATTGGCTGACACCATGGAAGTTAAAGTAGTCTGGTTCCCTGCCCCAAAACTTGCACTCTCGTTACCCTCGTCACAGGGGTCAGGCAGGAACTCCAGGGCTTGGCGTTAACTTTTTTTCACTTTCCAGTTCAGGCAAGTAGGGGTTATGTTTCACTTGCCCCCCTCATAAAGCGCTTGTTCTCCGTACTTTCACTTTTCTTGAGGAAATATGTTAACAGACAACAATGCAGTGTTTCCATCATTTGTCATTTGTAAAAAAAAACCAATCGCATTGTGAAGCATAGTAATACTGAATATAAACTGAGCCAGAATGTTTTAAACAAAAAATGTACTATGATTCAGAGGTAAACAAAAATTTCTGTGTAGATTACTCAAATTCCGAAATAGTTGGGAGGAAGTGTATATTGTGAATATTGTGTGTATACACAAAATTCAATGACTTTCAGATCACATGAGCCAGTATGTTATTTACAATAGAACATAGATAACATTTCAAATGTTGAAACTGAGACATTTGACATTCTTATCCACAAAATGAGCTTATTTCAATTTTTTTGGCTGCAACAGGTCTCAAAAAAGTTGGGACACAGGCAAAAAAGGGCTGAAAGAGCAATTAATATATATAAGAGAATCAGCTGAAAGAACATTTAGCAAGTCATTAAGTTAACTGGCATCAGGTGTGTAACATGATTGGTTATAAAAGGGATGTCTTAGAGAGGCTGAGTCTCTCAGAAGTAAAGATGTCCAGAGACTCTCCAATCTGTGAAGGCTTCTGAAAAAAAAATTGAGGAATACTTCAAAATCAATGTTCCTCAAAGTCTAATTGCAAAGGCTTTGAAGATCTCATCATCGACAGTGCATAACATGATCAAAGGATTCAGAGAAACTGGAAAAATCTCTGTGCGTAAGGGATAAGGCCGAAGACCTTAACTGAATGCCCGTGATCTTTGGGCCCTCAGACGCCACTGCATCACTCACCGGGATGAGTCTGTCATTGACATTACTAAATGGGCCCAGGAATACTTCAAGAAACCACTGTCTGTAAACACAGTCCGCCGTGCCATCCACAGATGCCACCTAAAACTCTATCGTGCAAAAAGGAAGCCATTGTTGAGCATGATCCAGAAGTGCCGTTGTGTTCTGTGGGCCAAGGATCATTTAAAATGAACTGTAGCAAAGTGAATAATGGGCAGAAAGGCGGAGAGCCGGGCTTTCTGGGTCTACACCTATGCGGTCGCAGCCGACCTGACGGTCTAGTTATCTCCATTGAGACGTGTCGTATTGGCTAGAAACAATACTGCCCACTATGTACAATGGTGTATGCAAGGAAAAACTCAGCATAACATCATAACCTCTATCCCTCATACTCACTTGGACTTGTGCTTTCAATGTTGAGAGTTCCCAGTGGTGCTGTATCTTCATCATATGTGCAGATCTGACTGCATTTTCACCTTGGTTAATGAGCCTCTGCACCTCTGAAAAGAGTAACAATACCAGCCCCATTTCCAATGAAGTTGGGACTTGGTGTGAAACGTGAATAAAAACAGAATATAATGATGCTAACAAGCAAACTTTCACAGCTAGCTGCTTTTAGCTAGCGATTTTGTGGTGCATCAACATCAATAGAGAACAGTAATGTCCCAGTGGTGTTGCATATACACCATGTGTCCTGATTTCACTGCATTTTCACCGTGGTTCCTCCAAAGAGTCACAATACAGCGAACAAGCTAACAGGCACCACTTTGCACTTTAGTTTGTGCCCATCTAAAGGCTGTTGCTACCACATGAAATTACGTTAGAGCAAAAGTGGTGAAATTGCAAATCTTCCCTATGGCCCCTTTGTAAAACTTGATCACTTACCTGGATGCCACATAGCAACCCACTGAGAGTGCCACACTCTCTTCTGATATCAACTCAAGCGAAGCGAACCGTGACAGTGTACTAAAAACAACTCCAGTAAGCATTTCTTCTCTGATTTATGCCAAAAATGGCTAAAGAGAATATAAACAACAGTTATATAAATAATATGTAAAATAAATCAGTATACAACAGTTGAAATACTGATAAAACCACCCTGAGTTTGAGCAGAGATAAGTTCTAACTTTAGAAATGGTTTTCCTTATTCAAATGTTTGTTTGTGAGATCAAAATATGGCATGATAGCAATGTAAACAACCCAACTCACCTTCTCTTAATCCTGAAGTAGCTGCCATTTTCGGGCTTTTCCTGCTCGGGCAAGTATAAGCAGACGCAAATTAAGCTGAATTAATAGAAAGTCTCAATATTTTCTGAACCATGTTCTGAAACTGCAGTTCATTTTAGCATAAGGTCACTGATTGCTTCGCTTGAAGTGATATCAAAAGAGTGTGGCGTCGGGTCGCTTGCCCAGCACCAGTGGGTTGCTTTGTGGTATCCATGCATGTGATCAAGTCCTGTAAAGGGCCTGTTAAATACATGACACTGACTTTCTTTACTCACCCGAGCAGATATGCATCAGTGTTAATTGGTGCTGCGATATCCACCAAGTGCATCTGCAGTTCAGTTTAAATGCAAAGGTTAATACGGCAGTTTCTGCAGATCTATTGGCTTTCCGCATCAGGTCTGTTTTTCTTCAGGATCCACGCAAGTCTGACGAGTGAAATGCAGTTTGTTGGCTTGTGACACATGGATATATGAACAAATAACAATCCTTGCTACATGCCCATTATGCCAAATATGTAGAATTTTGCCAGACCAACGATTGCTTGTTTCCTGTTGGATCAGTGAAAGCATATTAGGCCTACATTTGTGTGAACAGCAGAAACACAAAATGAATAAGCTACTAGGGAGATAAATAGGTACAGATAAATATTTGTCATTATCTAGTCATAGTTTACTCCACCAGCTGATCAACAGTTGTACCCTGTTCATGTCCATGTCATGACGGAGCAGAACCGGTGCAAGGTAGGCTAGTCGACGTTCATTGCTTTCCGTTCTGGAGTTACTCAGGAGTGCGTTTCCCAAAAGCATAGCCGCTAACTGAGTTAGCAACTTACATGGTGCGTCCATTCACAGTCAGTTGTTAAAACCACGTAAGTTAGCATCTATGCTTTCGGGAAATGCACCCCAGACCTGTAGCCCCCTCTGGTCCACTTCTGCACTGCAACCAATGAACATTGGCACTTAGGTTGAATTCCTCTGCCCCAAACCCATCCCATGCTTTTACGTTACTGGTTCACAAACTTAGTCTTGCATGACCACAATTATTCCAAATGGATTCCCAGAACCTTAACAAGGTAGTAATTTGTATTCATTGTGTGCTCTCAGTGTTTACAGACAATTATACCTTTATTGTCTTGAGTCACATCATGTGAGAAATTGCAATGCCTGCTGAAGAGAATAAATACTTTTTTAGTTGTGTATTTGTATTGCTGAACAATTATGTAAACTGTGGTAAATGTCTCCATCAAATGACCAAGGTTAATCAATAGCATGCTGATTAAGTTGTTTTATTTATTTTATAATTATTTCCTTAAAAGTATCAACAAAATGCAGGCTTGGCTCATTATCGTCCTGATTTATTTTTGAATTCCTTCATTGTTTTCTGGGTGATTAGTTCTACCGTCCTGGAGTGTACATCACTTAGGAGCCTATTGATTCACCAAAGTCTTTAATTTCATTAATTAAAAACAATTAGCGCTGTTAAATGTTAGGTTATCAAATATAGCGCAATAAGCACCATGTAAACATGGGAACTCACAAGACAACAGCATACACAGGGACACCCCTAGTCTGAGTTTGGGAACTTCTGTTCTAAGGAATAAAATGTTTGATTTATTTCATAGTGTAACAGCACCTGTTATGCCTCATGTAACAATGTTAAGTAACATCAAGGTAACTTTTTATAGCTGGGCTGAAGAGTGCCATGCATTTTTTTTTTTCGTGAGGATAGACAGCACATTTCCTATTCTTCGTTTTCAATCACATGGTTAAAATCGGTGACGTCACTTATCGCCACCATGTTGGTTGATATACAAATCATACAAAGCATTTAGCTAACAGTGACAGTCTACCCAGACAGCACAGCTACGTAGCAATGATGCAGGCACAATGTCGCGTGGAGATAGTTTGCTCTTTGGTAAGTCATTGCGGAATCATCGCTTCAGTCAGGCCTGTACTTTCCCACTGTTAATGCGATGGTGATTGGTGACCTCCCAATGATTATCCTGCCACATCACAACACAGGCATGCTCTGTATCTTTTGCTAATGTTTTTTCAGAGCATAAACAAGCACTTTTTTTTAATCATCTGGTCACGGAAATACGTGTTCTGTTGAACAAATAAGGGCTAAGGGAACCAATGAGCAAGCGCAGGCTCATGCCTCTTATATATAGATTTAATATTTATTTCCCAATCTCCACCTTGCATTCCACATACTTTTGGAAATGAAATGGGTTGACCAACGTGGGGTGCTTTGTTTCTTGTAGAAATATGACCACAGCCATAAACAGGACATAAAACGGGCAATATTTTGGCACGATAGCGTAAGCCATGTAGGATGACTTGGGGTCAGCAGTGTTTGTGTATCAACCAACATGGTGGAATGTGAATTTTCATATTGTTGTGAAATAGATTTAAGACTAAGAATAGAGAAAGCCCAACCATTCCTCCCCCCCCCCCGCTCTGTCTTTCTCTTCCTCTCTTTTAATTTTCTTCAGCATTATTGTTTCTGAAGCTCGACTACAGTGGCAAATATTTCAGCCATCTCTCTTTACTACTTTCTAGGAAAAGATACCGGACCTCTGTCCTTCGTCATGAGCCAGTCACAAGCCCAGGCCCTTCCAATCCTGCGTAAATTGGCAGCTGTGGGGTCATTTGCTCCCTGTTTTCTTAATTCAGAGACAGACTGGCGCTAGAAATTTAGCTTCTTGCGAGTCTGGCCTTGCTTGGCAAAAAAAAAAAGATTAAGCATCGCTGAGCTCCATTTTATTTCAGGAAGCTGATCATCATTAGAGTTTGATCTTTTGCTCTGCCTGAGTTATAAATTACGTTCAGCACTTGCTCTGTGCAATGGAGGGACCTCAATTCATGTTGTCATAAAATGGAGGGCATCGTCGGGGATGAGAAAGACTGCGTTCATTCATGCTCTCATTGATAACCTTTGAGCCGTGGGATGCACGGTCGTTAATAGTGATACTTAAGAAATAGAGCAATTATTTCTTCATTTGTGTTTTTTAATGCACATCAGTACCGGCTGAACCCATGCCTGGAGCTCTACCATCCTGCTAGTTTTGAGAGGAGCCCTTTGCTGGATTTATTTATTGTAGAAATTGGCAGCACAAAATGCTCCCTTGTTGGAATTGGTGTGAAAACCTTTGCAGCAAAAATCCCAGTGTTAATTCAACTCCAATAGAGTTCATTTGAGTCCAAGATGGATGGGTTGGTCTCATATAAACTCTACTGGAGTTAAATTAACAGTGGGATTTTTGCTGTGTACAAGACAGTAGATCTCCATGAACAGAATCGGGCAGCCCTGCTCTAGTTGTTGAATGAAGTGTGCTCTGTTAGGGTTGGAGTTGAAACCTACAGGACAGTAGATCTCCAGGAACAGGGTCAGGCTGCACTGCTCCAGCTGTTGAATGAGGTGAGCTTTATTAGGACTGGAGAGAAAATCTACAGGACAGTAGATCTCCAGCAACAAGGTTGGGCATCCCTGCTCTGGCTGTAGAAGAAGGTGTATGTCCAGTTAGTGAGAGTGTATGGGGTGGTACACAGGATGTTCAGCAGCAGGATTAGACTGCTCTGGTGTATGTGACAGACTATAGCCCCTTGATAAATGGATAGATGGGGAATGAGAGGTGAACACAGTGCTTGGCTGGGATGAAGGAGAGAGGGGGTTGAATTGTGATTGATATCAGGAGGTAGCTGGTCAGCACAATCACTGTCAGGGCTCACCTGCTGACCCAGAGCATTACCACCAGTAACCAGGTCCCTGTACCTGCTGGACCTATACAACTTGGACCTCCAGGTGGACCCCATACCATTTGGACCCTAGATAAGTTGGACCCGACCCCAGACCAGTTGGACCGCTGACCATTAGGGCTAGGTTAGGGTTAGGGTTAGGGTTAGGGTCTGGGGTCCAAACAGCATGGGCTCCAACTAGGTCAAGGGTCCAACTGGTATGGGCCCAAATGTGCTGGGTTCCAACTGGTACTGGGTCCATTTAGTTCAGGTCAGACTAGTATGGGGTCCAAATGACCTATATCCCCAGCAACCACACAAGCTTCGCCCCCTACTGAGATTTCTGCTATTTCTTTTCCGCTCACAAACGATGCAGACAAACTTGGTTGTGCCTTCTGTCTTAAGAATTCTGCTCCATAGCAAATCATTGCTGTTGGACCAAAAAACTGCTCTGTAAAACATTACAACACCACCAAGTTTTGAGAATTTTTTTTCTTCTCTTTAACTCCACTTCTCATGACAAGTTTTCAAAAGTGGAACATAAATTTATCCTTTTTTTTTTGGACTAATTGAGTTGAACCAAATCTTATTTTTAAGTTAAATTGCCAGTAACTCATATTTGTATGGCAGCACTGTAGCAGTGTACTTCATTCTGCTTTAACCAGCTTGAAATGTTTTACAATCTAAGGAGGACAGAACACAAGAAGAAGACGCAGAGATGGTGAGCTGGGGGCTTATATTTTATTTGTGAAGGAAATGCGGATACCTCATATTCATTTATATTCAAATATATTTTGCTGTGTCAGACAATCAGCAGTAGGCAGTTGGGCTTGTGTGGATATTCACTGCACGTGAGAGCAGTGATTTTTTTATGCATTCATGAATTAATTTGAATTCATTATACTAAAGGGAAGGAAGTGTTTTGACATTGTGGTTTCTTGCTGGTCTGCCTCTCTCGGTAAAGCCAGTGGGTTTCTCTGCTCCTGGTTCACACGCCTGTAATTTTTCATGAAATGCTTCCCTGTGGTGGTGTAATATGAGTGAAAAGGGTTTTTATTGGCCACAAACTTGTCGTGTTTATAAAGCTATTTCCATTTGAAACTTGTTAAAAGATGCAGAATGAAAAGTCTGAAATGAAGATGAGCCACAGAGAGATGTGCATTAATGGATTGCAAAGAACGATGATGTGCTGAACAACCACCATATGAATCTGATTTTTAAGAGTTTAATGGCCATTATAGCACAGCTCTGAATATTCCACTGAGATCGGCTGAATGTTTGTTGAGGCCCAAGAGGAATTATGACGATGTGGAACGCATAACTGTAGCTCTGGACATAGCAACAAGTCAAAATTGGAGCAACGACTGCACTTTAAAAGTCAGTTTAAAGTTTAAAGGAACAAGCAAACGCCTACCGTCTTATAAGACTTTGGTGCAACGAGCAGTGTCCCAAATTTTTTTTCAAAGGGTAGTTGCACCAAATATTGATTTGATTTTGGCTTTAACAGGTTACAGCTCTGTGTAGTACATTTCTCAGTTATTAGAACCTTTCTATATGTCATTTTTGCAAGCAAATTTGCCCAACGAAATTGCTTTGAATGTGCCTAAAGCTTTAACATAGTATTGTGCTTTGGCCTGACTTTAGTTGTTGTATATGGGAAGACCCGGTAGCAGTTGAAGAGTGAAATCTGCGGTTGTTTTGCAGTGCTGCAGGTCAGATTACAAATGATTGATGCCGAGTCATTCACATCCCGATATGAGACATAATGAAGCACTTTGCGCATTTTTTTAAATCTTCACGACATAGCACATTTAGAGACCTTTCTAAATGCTTTCAAATGTAATTTATCCGTGATGAGTCGGTGTTTTTCATTCAAAGCTTATGAAGATGAAGAACTCGATTGCTGCCTGCACCACTTCAGTAAGGCATCGTCTCATAGCCTGAAAATCATATTTTTCCAGAGAATATGAGACATCTTTGTTCTCTAAAGTGTAATTTCATGTGTGGTTGGAATATGTACTGAAATGCAGTTGAAGTAGAGAAGTGTTGAATCTCTGCCTAAATATGGCCAAAATGACATTCCTGAATTTATAATCTCAGCACACACGTGACATATTTACTGCCAGATCTGCAGGTGAGCCTTGAAACTGTCATTTTTATAAATTTCCATGTAACATTGAATAAAAATTGAGAACTAACCTAACATTTGAAATCAGCTTATTTTAACAGAGTGTAACAGCTCTCGGAGTGCAAGGGAATTCTAATGAAATGGCCACCTACAGCATTGCCGCTGCGCTAAAAGTCACACTTTCTTATTTCATGTAATTTGCCTGAACAATACGGTTCAGATGCATGGGGTTTGGGGTTTGCATTCATACAAAAGTACATTTATGCTGTTTTTTGACACATAAAATATTTTTAATGCCTTGTATTTATATTTTAGATGTTTGATTCCAGGTCTTTCTGATGCAATTTCCCATAAACATTGTCATTGGTGCCTTTGTTATAATTTCTTTTTCCCTTGAGAAATGTGCTTGACAGTTCCAGCTGAGAATCCCACCGGTAAATGACTGTGCTCACTCTGTAGCACAGTGAGAACAGGTAAATGAGTGCACTCATACAGCAGTGTACTAAGAACAGGTAAATGAGTGCACTCATACAGCAGCATACTAAGAACAGGTAAATGAGTGCACTAACGCTGCAGTTTACGAAGAACAGGTAAATGAGTGCACTCATACCGCAGTTTACTAAGAACAGGTAAATGAGTGCACTAACACTGCAGGTTACTAAGAACAGGTAAATGAGTGCACTCACACTGTAGGTTAGTAAGAACAGCTAAATGAGTACACTCACTCTGTAGGTTATTAAGAACGGTCTGTGCACACTCTTAACTTGCAGGCAATATTTCAGCGTGTGAGTGTTGAACAGTTTATGTGGGCCTTTTTGAAAAAATAAAATAAAAAAACAGATGCTTTGTCAATGTCATGCCGTTTGAAGCATTGAGGTCTGCGCACAGTTACTGCTATCTAAACGTTTGTGTGGTTTGGTGTAAATAACACTATTTAAATTCCTGTGGTTTAGCTCACTTCATGAAGACCGAGTCGTCTCGGCTCTTTTGTGGTCCTTCGCATTTCCCGCCGCTCTGCCTCAGAGGAGGTGTTTGAAATGCATGCGGTGTTAGGGTGTTGGGAGGGGTTGGGGTTCGAGGGGTCAGGACGGCGTGGCCAGGCATTTGATTTTCAGCTGCCTAACACTTATCAAATCAGATGGTTCGGAGGCTGTTGATGAGAAGGCCGACCTTTCACGGCGAATAAGCCGCCGTCTCACTCCATCAGCGTCAGTTGGACCAGCCGCCTGTCGGGGCTCGCCGTGTGAGATAGGTCAAGCCAGCACTGCCGTTCCCTGGCCAACGGCTCGCAGCAGGAAGCATCATCCTGTACATCCTTTACCGCCTTTTTAATATCCTGGCTTTGGCTCACAGCCCAACAGAGTTCATGCAGAAAAAAAATATAGAATTGGACACTTCAGTCTTTCACAGATCAACTGAAAGTAAAGAAAATCTTTATGACTATGAAAACTGCTACGACCCTTTAGCGCTCCCTCTCCCTGTCTGACCGGAACCTTCCGTCTCGCTGTGACCAGACTCTAGCCTGCACTTCTGTCTCCTCAGTTGTCAGTGACCAAAGGTGTGTTCTCAGCATGTGTACTGATCCCGTAATCTCTCCTGTGGAGCCTGATACTATAGAAACCAGCGGCTCAAAGCTTTGCTGACACCGCCATCGCAATCCTGCTGCATATTGTGATGAATGAGGCGTCTGTACTCCGGAGTGGCACTTCTGTCGCACAAGCTTTTAGTCTTATTAGATTCTGTAGCATCTATTTGGGGCCAATAATCCATCTGAAGAATTATGTTTGTCCACATGTATATGCTGCTGTTGACTCAGTTATGTCCACAGTACATCTATGCTGCTTAAAACTGTTGTGTTGATGTGTTTGTTGTTTGTGGGAAAAACCAATAATGCATGAAGAGAAGTGATATGAATGGCTGACTGATGCTGAGGCTCATTATTATGAATGCTGTTGAGTTGAGCTGCTGTCACACACTGGAGAGGAATTACCAATGTCCTGTCAGCCCCAGAATCCTCTCTGTTCTAGAGAGTTCTGTTTGTCTGCTGTCTGTGAGGGAGACACGTACAAATACACTCCCACTCTATCTTTCTCTCTCTCTCTCTCACACACACACACACACACACACACACACACACACGTACACACTGATATGGAATCAGTGACACCAGATGCGGGAAAAGGGAATGAGGGTTTTATTTAAACCAAAACAAAACAGGCACGAGGGCCAACAAAAAACTTGGCCCAAAGGGTTGCAAAAAACAAACTAAGGTAAGCTACACAGAGCTATAAACAATAAATGCAAAAGGCAAAAAACAAAAGGCACTGGAAACTCCAGGCGAGATACTCAAGAAAAATAAATAACAATACTAAATATATATGTACACAAGACGAGAGGCTAGGACAAATACTAGGGAACTTGACAAGAACTTGGCTAAACGAGACGCGACTAGAAACAAACTTGAGACACTGTCTGCCAGCCAACTTCCACCGCATCCAGATAAAGGCTTGGAAATCATTACATGAGGGGTAACACCTGGAGAGAGAGAAACAAGAGGCATGGCAAGATCAAGACATGGACAAGATTGGATGACATGACGTGCTCATTAAGAGAATGAGCGTGCTCAGCTTAAGTACCAATTAAGTATGCAGTTTGGAAGCAAGCATGAATGTTGAGAACAGAAAAGCACAGCAAGATCTTGAAATAGCAAAGCAGGAATCATGACAATAAACTCCCTGTCTAAATTAGTAATATTAGTAATGTGCCTATCTAAGACTTACACCACCCAGTGAGTGTTAGTAAATGTTAGTAACTTAAAAACAGTTAATTGCCAATTAAGCTTAGAGAGCCCCGAATCAGCACAGCACAGAAGGAAGAGGGAAATACCAAAGCCAACCAGAGCTCAGAAATGTGCAACAACGAAGGCACGGGGCGGAACGCAGACAAGCGGTGGAGTGGCATGGCAGACCTGGCGAAAACAAAAACATGGAAAAGTAAAAACATGGACATGGAATGAAACTTGAAATGTAAAATCCTGAAACAAGAAACTGTTAAAACTATGACATGAACTATGAACATGAACTATGAAACTATGAAATCTTGAACTATGGAACATGAAACTGTTAAAACCATAAATAACACTGTTCTGGCCAAAGGCCAGAACCCTGGAACACAACACACACATGTACAGACACTTAAATACACTCCCACTTTGTCAAACACGCACACACGTTCACATAACTATAATTGTGAGGACATTGTATTGATTTTCATTCATTCTGAACAGCCTTTCCCAAACCCGAACCGTAATCAAATTATGCTTAACCCAAACCCTAACCCTAATCTTGCCCTAACTATTAACCTTAACTAATGTTTAATGGTAACCTTAACTTTATCCAGTTAGTGTCATCTTCTGTGACGGCCACCCAAAATGTCCTTTCCACCCCACATATCTTAACTACATTTGTGGTGCGTGGAGAGTTGTTTCTCAGACTCACAAGCAGATGCAAACACACTCGCACACTCACATGGGCACGTAAATATGCACGCACATGCAGGAAAAAAGCACAAGTACAGGATATATTGAACACCGACATGTGGAGTGTGAACGGCAGCTAACAGAACCCAAAGCCCTCCCTCTAACGCTTAACATACACAAGGAAACTCTGTGTTTCTCTCACAGAAGCACACTCAAACACTCACAAGCGCACGCACAAACTGATACCAATGAGGACCTGGCCTGTATGTGAGATCTGCAAGGGGGAGTTAAGTCTGACAGCTACGTCACGCTGAGCATGGTTTGTGTGTGTGTGTGTGTTTGTGTGTGCGTGCGTGCGTGCGTGTGTGTGTGTGTGTGTGTCTTTAGGGGGCTGAGGAGCAGGAGAATTGTCTAAGTGTATATCAGCCCTGTTCTGGACTCCATTGGGAAGGACTCTGTGACCGGAGCTGAGGCAAGAGCACTTAAGAAGAGATTCAAGACTGCTGGAGCTCAAATCACGACGACAGAGTGTGATTGAGTGTGACCGTGACCCCTGGTCTGGTATGTGTTAAGGCTCTGTTCCAGTGTGAGGATGGGGCCCATGGTCTGGTATGTGTAAAGGCTCTGTTCCAGTGTGCGAATGGGCCCCATGGTCTGGTATGTGTAAAGGCTCTGTTCCAGTGTGCGAATGGGCCCCATGGTCTGGTATCTGTTAAGGCTCTGTTCCAGTGTGCGAATGGGCCCCATGGTCTGGTATCTGTTAAGGCTCTGTTCCAGTGTGTGGATGGGCCCCATGGTCTGGTATCTGTTAAGGGTCTGTTCCAGTGTGTGGATGGGCCCCATGGTCTAGTATCTGTTAAGGCTCTGTTCCAGTGTGTGGATGGGCCCCATGGTCTGGTATCTGTTAAGGCTCTGTTCCAGTGTGTGGATGGGCCCCATGGTCTGGTATCTGTTAAGGCTCTGTTCCAGTGTGTGGATGGGCCCCACGGTCTGGTATCTGTTAAGGCTCTGTTCCAGTGTGTGGATGGGCCCCATGGTCTGGTATCTGTTAAGGCTCTGTCCCAGTGTTTGGATGGGCCCCATGGTCTGGTATCTGTTAAGGCTCTGTTCCAGTGTGTGGATGGGCCCCATGGTCTGGTATCTGTTAAAGCTCTGTTCCAGTGTTTGGATGGGCCCCATGGTCTGGTATCTGTTAAGGGTCTGTTCCAGTGTGTGGATGGGCCCCATGGTCTGGTATCTGTTAAGGCTCTATTCCAGTGTGTGGATGGGCCCCATGGTCTGGTATCTGTTAAGGCTCTGTTCCAGTGTGTGGATGAGCCCCATGGTCTGGTATCTGCTAAGGCTCTGTTCCAGTGTGTGGATGGGCCCCGTGGTCTGGTATCTGCTTAGGCTCTGTTCCAGTGTGTGGATGGGCCCCATGGTCTGGTATGTGTTAAGGCTCTGTTCCAGAGTGTGGATGGGCCCCATGGTCTGGTATCTGTTAAGGCTTTGTTCCAGTGTTTGGATGGGCCCCATGGTCTGGTATCTGTTAAGGCTGTATCCCCTCAATTCCTTTAACCCTGCACTGATTTCCTCACAAAATTAACCTTCTTTATTGTACAGCTAACACAAGCTCCTCATCAAAGCCATATTTTTGTTTGTCTTCATATGAATCCCTGAGGACACCACAGTACGGGGTATGAAAACGAGGTGAAACTTTGCGATACAGCTTTTTTTTTGTCTTTTTCTCTCCTTTAAAGTAGAAAGAACTTTGTTATTGATGATGCACAGCTGGGGAGCAAGGATCTAACAAGCTTTGCTACATTGGGCTGAATGTGGAGTCCTGATGTCGCTGCTTCTGTTATAAACAAAGGAGAGACCGAGGCATGTTTACATCGACTTTTGTGTGTTTGGGCTTTATACTGAGTTAAGCAGACTTAGGTGACTACTCTCTGTAAGATTGAGATTGGTGTGGCTTTTAAGGACATTTTGTAAAGTGCATGTGTTACGGTAATGAAAACAATAAGTCAAGTGCGCTCTCTGTTTCTCTCCGTCACTCTCTTTCGCTTCTCATTCACTTGCTCATCACTCCTTGCTTTTCAAGTGGAAAGTACTGTGATAATGACGTTACATGCTTGTAGTTCTTAGGATGTTTCCAGCTTTTACCTTCAGTATTCCTCTGCCCTCCCTCGTGTGCACCGTGTAGCTTCATTTAGTCTAAGGGTGTGGGGGCAAAGACAAAGCTCTGTACTCTGAAAGCCCGACAGCGTCTCGTCTCCCGCTGGCAGCCAAACCTGTTAAAAGAAAAACTCTGACAAAACTGCAGCATCCGTTCTGCACAGGCCATGATTGAAAATGGCGTCTTCTTTACGTAACTCCCTTGTCACGGGCCGCATCCTCGCCTGAACTGTGAGGTGACATCATAGCACACCCTTGTCATCACAGCGGCTTTAGTGTATTCTTCAGGTTGACTACTATGTTCCCGTTCCGTAGGTCCTCCTCAGATCAGTCGCTGGCCCAAATTTTGGGCCTGCAAAACCGCAAAGATGAGTGCAGGACTGAAATGAAGCCCGTTATGTAGCCGAACCACTTTTATTTATTAATTAATATATACTTTTGTTGTTTTAGTTTAACTTAACATTCTTTTTCTCTCCAGTCGGAAATATCAGACTACCTTGGCGATGTGCAGTTGCAGGTATGAAAGGCCTGCAGGGAACTTGATTTAGGAAACTGTATGCAGTGAAACAGTGTGCTGGCATTGTTTTGTCATAGGAAAATGCAGTCAGCGTGTTTGGGATTTGAATTTTGGAGTCTGTGTATCACATGTACTCTCGCTAAGAATTTTGGAATTACTTGTCCATAAGCTACAAAGTTTTTGCTCCCTCATTGAAAAAAAAGTGTTTCAATAATACTAAATTCAAAGATGGAAACAATGTATTTCAAGATTTTTTAAAAATTGAAGTATGTATGGGCAAAAAAAAGAAATTTTCAAATGACAAATAACACTATTATCTAAGTAATTTCTCATTAAAGTATTCACAGCAAGATTCAATCACTGCTTTGTAAATTTTAGGCATTTGGGATATCAAGTTGACTCAGATATGATTCTCAATCGATTTCCACGCGCAGTATTTAGTAGTATTTCCCAAAAGGGGTTTAAATCAGTTGATTGAGCTGGCCCCTCTACAATTCATAATTTTATTGATCAGAAAAACAGTCTAGGCACTGATAATTTTGTAATCATCTGTTGTGACAGGAAATAACTGATTTTCATGGTATATCTACGTAGTCAAAATAAAAACATAAAATATCCATCCTTTGTTACAATGACACATTGCATTAGTTAATCCCACATTGCAAGGGCTGGCACGGAGGCCAGGAAAACGTGGACTAGACTAAAGTGCAAAGCTGGATTTAGTCGTGGAGTTTATCGCTGCCGACCGTGCAAGAGGGAGACAAGCACATTAAAGATGCAAACTAAAAGGAAGGGAGGTTCTAAAAAATGAGAGTACACTGTTATAATACAATATGGCTAAGAGAAAAGCACACTAAGTATTACAAACAGTAAGCAAAGGAAAAAGGAAACGAGGTTCCTTTTGAATAACAACTATGTGCTAAAAGCAACACAGCACATATGTTTAAAGTTTAAGAGTTTTATATTAGTTTCACGAAACAGGAAAATACAGCAGCGCAGGCATGCTTTACGAGACTTAGCCGAGAACAATAGTTCTGCTGCGGCTTGAATAGTACTGCGGAAGCGCTGAGGGTAAAGAGGCACCGGTGAGGAGGGTGCTTGATGAGTGAAGTAGCTGTTCTGGGTTTTACTCAGCCGGGGTGCTGGCCCTGCGAAGGCGAGACCTTACAATCATGTTAAAAGTCAATTAGTCATTAGTAAGTCCTTGTGCAATTATGTCTGTACAGCTAACAGCTTTTGTGCTGTTGAAGAAAGCAATAAAACTGGCCATCTTTTGGCTACTTGCTTACTTGGGGCATCATCATATGCAAGTTCAGTTATGATCTCAAAATTGCCACGTCAAACAGCTTACTTCACTGACTTTTTGGTCCATTGTTGTGAGAATTGGCAAAAAAAATTAAAAAAACTGAAGATATCTTACAAAAGTGTGCACTACTTATCTCACAGAACACTGCCTGCTGGCTTTAATCAGGATAGAAAGAGAAGCGAAAGGCCCCAGTGCACAACTGAGGACAAGTAAGTATCGAGTTTGAGAAACAGACTCCTCACAGGTCCTCAGCTGTCAGCTTTACTAAATCATTCAAGCAAAACACCAGTCTCATCCTCAGCAGTGAAGAGGTGTCTCCGGTGCGCTGAGCTTCTGGGCAGCGGTTCAAAGAAAAATCCATATCTCTGACCGTCCAATTAAGGAAACAGATGAAAATGGGTAAAATGACACGGCCATTGGATGGAGAATGATTGGAAAAAAGTGTCATGGACAGACAAATCTAAGTTTTAGGTGTCTGGATCGCAGACAGGAACATTTGCAAACAATAGAACAAATGGTAAGATGCTGTAAGAATGCTTGATGCCATCAGTCAAGCAAAGCAGAGGAAATGTGACGGTCTATGGGGTGCTACAGTGTTGGGAAAATTTAAACTTCTTCCAAAGTACAAGGAATTTTAAACCAGGTTGGCTATCACTCCATTACATGTTGAATTCGCTTTATTGGCAGAAATTCCATCCTACAACAGGACGACTCAAAGCACTGCTCCCATTTATACAAGACCTATTTTGGGAAGAAGCAGTCAGCTGGTATTCTATCTGCAGTTGATTGGCTGGTGCAGTCACTGGCTCCAGGCCGTATTGAGCTGTTGTGGGAGCAGCTCAACTGTATGGTGGGAACAAAAGTGCTGGTCGCTTTCGGCGGAAAACTCCAGTTCCCTCCGTGGGCCGTCCGACAGGCCTGCAAGGCTGTTGTGGCTGCAAATGGAGGACTGAGGCTTTGTCTGAAGCAGTAATCAGTAATCATAACCTTGCCTGTGCCTTGACTGTATTATCAAATTATTTTGCTAATTATCACTGGGATAAAAGCATGAATTTTCATGGTCAACATTCAGTTTCTGAGTGATTCCTAACTTTTGAAATGTTGTATACGTTTCATTTTCTTACTTAAAATCATAGTTGCTTCCATTTAATCTTAAATTAAAATCACTTAATTTTTAATTGAAACGCACAGTGATTCTAAATTTTAAAGTACCACTGTAGATTGTGTATAATTTTCGGACCCCTGCGTGTGAGTGATTGCTTATGATACGTTAAATATTATGTGCTACACTCCGGTTACTGACATTTTGCTCTCCTTGCCCACAGTCACACCATTTCACTCCGGCTAACAGTCTGTGCCAAAGACCTCAGTCAGTGAAAAAAAAAAATATCACAAAAACCCTGACAACAGACCTGTTTCCTCTGTCTCTCTCTCTCTTTCTCTCACCTGCTGTTTCTCTTTTTATCTCAATTCTATTTTCTTCAATATAATATGCTCTGACATCTTTCTGCACTCATATCTATTGGTGGTTGGAATCCAGTGTGATCTGGATAATGTATATGAACAGAAACGTAGTAGTTTAGTAATAGGTCTGTGTATGTGTGCGCTTGTGTGAGAGAGAGAGAGATTGAGATCAAAGCTGGAATGGTCAGTTTGGGGGGGTGATGAATTGGTCCTCTCACCTGTTCTGTTTGTGTGTGTGTGTGTGTGTGTGTGTGTGTCTCTCTCCCTCCCTCAGCATACACACACACTGTAACAAGCAGCTTACTCCTCTTCTCCTCTCTGTCCCGGATGCCGTCAGCTCACGCAGGAGCTCGGCTCGCACGAAAGCAGTGCTCACACTGGGAGGACTGGGGGAAAGTGTGAAGCAGGGGATTCTGGGAATGCTTCATGGTCAAGGGACTCAGATGATCAGAAGGCGCATAGGGAACGTCAAGGTTCAGTGCACTCCCATAGGTCCTATAACTCTTGGGCCCGGCAAAATCATCCACCTTATTTTAATAGCCTCCCCTGAATCCTTCGACAGTGTTCTGGGCATTCCTTCTTTCGAGGCTTTTTGGACTGTTTAAATATACAATGGTGTTGTGCCTCCACAAGTTGCCTGATCCACTTAACACAACTTGGCATAGGGTCAACAAATGTACCCCTCTTCCTACAGATATTCCCTCATTTGGCGTTCTGTTGATGGTGACCGAGAGTGCTGTCTAACACACTGTCCCAAAATCTCCCATGATTTCAGTTAGTTTGGAATATGGTAACAATGAAGATGGCGGCGTATAGCTAGGATCATTTTCATGCCCATAAAACCATTCATTGACCCCTTATGCCCTGTGGGGTTTGGGCCATTGACATCTTGGAAGAGACCACTCCCATCATGGTTGGGCATTTTCATAATTGATAGATATATGTGATATCGCAGAATTACTTGGCATTGATTTGTAGTGACCCTCCTGCCTTAAAGTGGTTGAGTAGACCCAAACTATGCCAGGAAAATGAACAGAAGTATTACATTTGTGATGTTTGTCCGTGCATTTATTCAGGGCTTTGACCTGGGATATAACCATCAAATTGGTTGGAGGTTCTTGAAATTTCTGGTCTTTTTTTTCACTCTTTTTAAGGCCCCAGAAGTTATTGGGCAATAGGCTGCGTTGGTTTTTCATGGCCAGGTGTGTTTTATTCCTTAATAATTTCATTTAAAAGTAGATACATGAAAGGTCTACAGTTCATTTTAAGTGTATCATTTGCAATTGGAATCTGTTGCTGAAAACTCTCGATATGAAATCCAAGTGGCTGCCACTGGCAGTGAAGTTATTCAGTATTCGGCTGAAAAATCAAAACAAACCACCAGTGAAAAAGTAAAAGCATTGAGTATTGCCAACTGAACTGTTTGGTATTTTCTTAAAAAGAAGGGAAGCACCAGTGAGCTAAGTAATACCAAAAGGCCATGCCAACAGCTGAGGTGGATGAGAGAAGAATTCTATCCATGATTCCAAAAAAGCCCATCACAACAGGTGGTTAGAACAAGAAAACTCTCTTGGAGGTTGGTATATCAGTGCCAAAGTCAACAGTCAAGAGAGGACTTTACCAGAGTAAATATTTTAAGATGTATACCATTTGCAAGGCATAAAAACATGTAATTTGTCAAGAAAAAAAAAGCTGGTATACTTCTAGAGCAACATCCCTTGAACAAATGAGACAATGATCAACTTGTAACAAATAGATGGGATAAGTAGGATATGGAGAAAGGAAGGAACTGCTCATGATCTGAGACACACCACCTCATCTGTGAAGAGCGGTTACGTCCAGGTATTTTTGGCTGCCAGTTGAGCTCAATCCCCTGTATGTACAAGTAATATGATATATTAAATATATCATATTACTTGCACATACTGGGGATTTAAATAATATTTGAATAAAATATAATAAAATTCTAAATTTAAATAAAATATAAATATATTATATTTATATTATTTGTGTAATATAACAAGCTGGAGGATGAATTCTGTGTAGTACAATGCTGAAGTAGATGGTTGCATTCAAGCAAACGCTTCAGCACTCATTGGACAGCATTTCATCATGTATATTGATGAAGACATCAAGGCACACTCCATGTGAAACTCAAGTCTTGTGGCATAGACGTGGAGTGTTCTTCAATAGACAAGTCAATCATATGACCTGAATCCAAATTAACATGCATTTAACTTTCTGAAGGCAAAGTTGAAGGTAAAATTCCCCATGAGCACACGGGAACTGAAGGCAGCTGCACTGAAAGCCTGGTAGAGCATCATAAGTGAAGTAAACCTGCATCTGGTGAAGTCTATGGGTTCCAGACTTCAGGCAGTCATTTACTGCAAATGATTTCCTTCCAAAAATCAAAAATGAAAATGTTGTTTATGATTCTATTAGTTTCTCGATATACTTTTGAGTCCATAAAACTACAGGGACTATAAGTATGAAAATAATTGTAATTCCCTCACGGTTTGGTCAATATTTTTGAAAAAAAAACAACCCCCAAAAAACTCCTTTTCAATTAAACCCTAAAATTTGCCCTTCAGACTTGATTGATTCAAAAAGATTGATTCATCTTGATTGACTCATTCCAAATCCACTGTGTCGGTACATAGTCAAAATATGTATTTAACATGCAAACACACACATATGTATATGCTGTATATACACCACTCAGAGATGAAGCAAATAACATTGATTATCTTATCACAACAGTGCATGACAAGGTCTGTAGCCTGACTGAAGATGTTCGGTGAATAGTCAGTTCTCATAGTCAGTGTGTTGGGTGTGGGAGGAATGCGACTTGAGCAACTTGGAAGAGGGCCAAATCATTACGGCCGGATGAGTGGTTCAGTGCATCTTCGTAGCAGCAAGGCTTCTGAGGTGCTCCCAGGCAGGAGTAATGAGGACACCCCCACTCGTGCAAGGTGGGACAAACTTATGACCAACCAACAGGATATTTTGGGTGCTGAAGGATTATCAATGCATAAGGGCAATGAAAACTATCCCTTCTGTTCCCAACTGACAGAAGAGCGACTGAGCCACCAGTAGCAGAGAATTTTGATGATGCTTGCATGAGGAATGTGTAACAGCGCTTCACACCCTACTGTATTGCACTGTGTATCACAGACCTGTCAGAGTGCCCATTCTAACCCTGGTCCATTGCCGAAAGTGATTATGTGAGCATCAGAACTGCAGCCTGCAGCAATTGAGGAAGGTTGCCTGCTCCAGCGAATCCCGTTTTCATTTACACGCATCATGTGTTTCGGCTAGGTACCTGTCAGAGACGTGCTCTCAGGGGCGGCAGCGACTTCACCTTTTATCGCTGGATTTTGTCAACCTGTTTCCACGTACTGTGCCTGATTGACAATCAATCAATTTTTACCAAAGAATTAAGACCTAGTCTACATATAGCCTGAAATGATAAGTGGTGATGGTGACAAAAGATTCATTTAGGTATACGCTTTGATTTAAGACAGCAAGGGTGGAAATCTTAATAATTACTTTGAAAAAAATCTCAACTCTCTTAGTAATTCCATGTATTGTTTTAACCTTTTATTTATTGGATTATGAAAGAAGACTGAAAATAAACTCCCTATTTTTTGAATGGCATTAAAAATGACATATTCAAAGGGGGAAAACATTATCGTAAACATATTGACCAAGCATTGTGCGCGGCATAAGAAAGTTTTAAATATTTGTTAACAGGATTGCGTTAGCAAATAGACAAGACCACCAATGTTGCGTGCCAGTTCCTTATTCAAAATACCAAAAAGCAATCGACAAGTACGATATCAGGCAAAGAAAAGTAAATTTAAGCAGACGGTACAAACACCACTTTCCATAGTTTTACCTCTTGCAATCCACTCCAGAGTATGAAACAAGTACCTCGTCAACAACCTGTCAGAACTCTACATCGGCTGTGACTACCAGAAGATCCTCGACTTTGAGAAGAGCTTGGAGCAGGGTATCATTCAGCGCATGGATGCAACTGGTGGATTCTGTCTGCCTTCTTTCGTGAATAAAGGTGTAAATGTATGGTTGGCGGTTGACAACATCGACCTCTTAGAAGACACCCTATCTGGACAGAACACATTCCATGGGACGGTGCTCGTCATGATCCTGAGGAAACAGGATGGTGAACCAATCAACGAGCCCTTAGTTATTCCAGAAAAGTGTCAATCATTGTCAAAATCCCTAGATGTCAGGTACCTGAAAGAACCGGTGATCAAGCAGAAGGCAATATGATTTGCTGAATACCAGCATGGCAAACGACAAACGACGTCTGACGACTACACCCAAGCTTGGATGCTCGCAAGCTATTTTGCAGCAAGAAAGAGCCTCGAGAGCAGAGAACTTGGCGGGTTTAATAATCCAGTTGAAGCATCAACAGACCAACCAACAAATGAGGAGAACCAAACTATGGATCAGGACACAGACAGAGACCAACAGATAGTCCCAAATGATGAACTAACCACTGGGGACCAGAAGACAGACACAGATCAGATAGCTACCGGTGCTAATATTCCTCAGAAAACAGAAAGAGAGAGAGCATGGCATAAGGAGTAAACTCAACAAAGGGGATGTAATGCCCACACGGGCAGCCACAAAATCGTTGCTATTGTCGCAGTCCTCCGTGCAGCCAAACCAGACAATGACAGAGGTCATTGCTGCTTTGTTGAAGACATCGCCAACGGACTATGGTAAAGCTTTCAGTCACATTTCTAATTTTTTATTATATGCATTGTGTAATAAGATACAAAACCATGACACTAAATCACTGGGTGACTTCTAATCACTGAAAAGGAAGATGTGAAAGATAGTGAGCGAAAATCGAAAAAAATCCACCCGATCGTGGCAGCCATCTTGAAAGTCCATCACTAGGGTACAGGCATTTTATTTTGGCACTGTTGGATTGCTTGTACCTGAAAACATGGATGTAGACACCAAAATCATGTCTCTATGAGGAACAGAAGTGAAGTTATGTTAGAAAATGTGAAATTCTTGATATCGCTGGTGGCCATTTTGAAAACGGCTGTTTTGGGAGGGTTCCAGGGGGAAAAAAATTTGGCCCTCTCCAGTTTCCCATTCTACCGCATTAACTTGACTAGAAAAAACAATAAAATCAATTTTGACAGCCAAATCCTATGGTATTACAAGTTATACCACACTATAATGGGGAGATATCGTTTGTTTGTTGAGGATTGTTGTTGTTGAGGATTCTGCCTCACCAAACTTACCTCTGACAGCATGTCACTGGTACCTGTGCACCGTTCACTAGGAGAAGAGATAGCACCAGGGCGCATTGTGGGAAGAAAACAAGCTGGTGGAGGGAGTGCGATAACCCTCCGTAAGGAAAAAGAAAAGAAAAAATATTGCCTGTTAGGTTAGAGAGTTTGATTTATGTCATGATTTGCCAATGTGATGAGAAAAATTCCCTCATCTAGGCAAGTGACTGAAAATGAGCTAATATTTCCCTGTTGGGTAAAAACCAAATAAATACATAATAGAACTCATTTCAAGGCAAAAGCACTTGATAGGGAAGATATTTTTGTGGTTGTTGTGCAGAGTCACGTCCAGGTTTTGGTACATGATGTGCCGATTTACCACAGGGAAGAATTATGAATTATTCCTCTTCACTTCTCAGCAGACACTCGCTGGGACATTTCGACCCCACAAAATGAAGACTTTATAAAGATATAACAATCATTCTTTCAGGTGGGCTGTTATCTACAGTCCATGAAGCAGGAGAACGACTTCAATAAGCCATCCTGAGCCTCACTGAGTCAACATTACAGGAGCTCATAAAGAGAGCTTCATTGACCATCTGTCTGTCAGAGGCAGGCGAAGGAACCAAACTAAAGCTCTCGCTCCTATCTGCCTGAGTTTAAAAAACTCCACTTTCTCCGCGCTGAGAGATTGTGTCAGAGAAGATTGACTGTTTAAGAGCTTTGTTCTCCTTGCAGAGGTCTGATAAAGGCAGTGGAAAGAGAATGAGCTGTATTGTGTAATTGATAGAGCAATGGTTTTTAAGCTTGGCTGGACGAGAGTTTTAGTGCAGGGAATTCTCCTCTATTTGACCTTAGGTCAAGGCGAGCGAACAGGTGACTCTGCTGAGTTTATAATTCCCGTGGAAGTGCACTGTGAGATTATGTGCATGCATAGAACTGTTCTTTAGCCTTTGTGTGTCTGCGTGTGTGTGTGTGTGTGTGCTTGACTCTACAGTTTTAACTTTGTTTTTTTCCAAGTTTGACATTCTCCGTATGATTGTGTTGCGATATTGATCCGTATGTTTTTCACAGTCAGCAAGGCTAATTTATCAGTAAGGGAGCAATCGACAATGTGACAAAAACATTCAGCGAAACACCATTGCAGGCTTGAATTATCATTGTTGATTGGCAATTTCAGTGCCAATATGGTACACACATGCACACGTGCGTGCACGCACACACACACACCTCTGCACACACATACAGTGCATGGTATATGCTGTACATATAGATGCACATTGGCACTGAAAGTGCCAACCAGCAATACAACAATACATAAATACATACATACATACATACATACATAGACTTTATACATACATGTATACAATGTACCGTATGTGTGTTTGTGTCAGTTCGTGTCTGTGTTTGTGGGTGTTTGCGTGTGTGTGTGTGTGTGTGTGTGTGAATGTTGATATACTTATGCTTGTATTTGTGAGTGCATGTTTGTGTGTGTGTCTGTGTGTGTGTGTTTGTGTGTGTAAGTGTGCGAGTGGGCATTTATGTTTGTATGTGTTTGTGTGTGTGTGTGTGTGTGTGAACGTTGATGTACTTATGTTTGTGTTTGTGAATACATGTGTGTGTGTGTGCGTGTGTCTGTGTGTATGCGTGTGTTTGTGCGTGTATGTATGTGTGTGTGCGTGCGCGTGTGTGTATGTATTTTTGTGTGTGCGTGCGTGTGCATGTGTGTGCGTGTGCGTGTGTCTGTGTGTATGCGTGTGTTTGTGTGTGTATGTATGTGTGTGTGCGTGCGCGTATGTGTATGTATGTGTGTGCGTGCGTGCGTGCGTGCGTGCGTGTGCGTGTGCATGTGTGTGTGTGTAAGTGTGTTTGCGGTGGTTTGTCTCTGTGTGTCTCCGTGTGTGGGAGTGATGTGAATCTCGCCAGCAGGCACTGCATGCACTGCAGTAAATGGAGACGTATGGGTCCAGGTGTAATGGGACTGTTTTTCTTAGCTTGGCTAATGAGACAGTTTAGCCACGGGGGCCTCTCTGTTGAAAAAAAAACAACAATTTCACAGGAAGGGAAAAACTCAATCTAATGTGAGCCACACTGCTGACTGAGGTTCAGCTCAAAGCCTCGCGCTCGAGCGAATGGGCAGGTTATATCCGATCATGAGTCGGGCATGGCCTGCAGGGAGAGGGTCAGGGGTGAAGATAAGCCCTACAACTCTTATTAAACATGTACTGAGACAAAAACACCAAACAAAACAAAGAGATTGGATTGACTCCAAGGCCTGCACAATACACCATACTTGTTACTTTTCACAGAAAATAAGTTATGTGTTAAAAGTGCTGGTGCTGGTTTTGAATGGAGAAATATCCTGAATTTTGAAGCACCATATGTTTTTGTTCAGCCTATTAAAAATGGCTGTATAAAAGGTGTTGGAAAAAGCATCTACCTGGCCAGTATATACTTATAGCATTCGCAACAATAGTTGTTTTCAAACACGTCCACAAAGTTTCAGTGCCAAATAGTATGAGCCAGTGTCCAACCCATTCCTCACGACAGCCCATGGCAGGTAGGCTATAGCTTGAATATAAGTTCTAATACAATGTATTTTAACATATTTTGGTCATAAACTGTGCAGCGCTAGCATAGCAAATTGGTAGTATAACACATTATATTATGCATTACTCACACAGAACAGAAAAGACATAACAGACACGAAACAGGCAACATGTTCTGTAATGATAATTCATTGCAGATTAAATATGAAGTCCACTGTGTCACATTTGTGCTCAGTTATATGACGTGAATATTCGGGAACGTGTTAAACTAAATTGAACCGAACAGTATCGTTTCTTTCATTTGTTGGGAATATTTTCAGTCTTGGTAAGACAGTTGCTGGCAGAATGAGAATAATAAGTGAACTGGTAGAGGTTGGTATAAACTATGGAGCTGCTCCTAAGTGGCTGGGGAGTAACTAAGAGGTGAGATTATCCACTGTCCAATGAGCAGGTCCCATTGAAGCCCTGTCAGGTGTTAGGTTTCATTTTCACCCCTCTCACAATCTTAGTGTTCGTGGCAACCATTAGAGCTGAATGTTTGCACTAACAACAGCCCCTTTTTAACAGTTTAACATATTACGGGGGAAGCAAAAAAATGTTTAGTTCCTGCTTCCTATTTTTGCAGTTATAACCCCTCCTTAAGTCTGTAAGTGGTGTGATACAGAATGTATTATGAGCCTTGAACCCTCGAACTCGATCTGACAGTCACAATCAGAGTTTGGCCTGCTAGGAGAGCGATACGCAGGAATTAAACTTGACTGTGATGGTTCTTGTGTCACGACAATTACGCAATGCTAACTGCAATCACAAAATTAAGAAGTTCATGACCACTGCATCTCCAGACACTTGTCAGAAGTGGTGCCGTGGTTGTCAGCGAAGGGTCGGTAATTTGACGGTACAATCTGGGTAATGTCAGTTTTCCTCTCCCTGCCTGTCTGTGATTGGTTCATTTCCCTGCCCTGTTGCCACTGATTCATTTTCATTTTGCATCCCTGCTTTATGCACCGTTCTGATGTTGAGTAATTGCTCTGATTTTCCCTTTGGCAGCCAAGGCTGCTGGATCTCTCTGGAATATCAATTACCAGCCTCCATTTTTAATCACGGCTTTCCCCCGCTTTATTGGGGGGGAGCGAGGGGGGGTTCGAGGGGAATCGAAGCCCCAACCTGCCTCTGAGCCATCTCTGTGGTGATTTGTGTTTTTTATGCATCCTGGCCAATCGGTGACAGTGAGGTCTTTTCATTGGTTCACTCTTTGCTGATGTAATGACAGCATGCTCATTGTCCTCTGGCCCCTTTAGCCCACGAGACAAAGATGAAATAGAGCAGTTAGTTATGATGCGTGCATTAATGCCGAAATTGTGGCATAATAAAATGTATTTATTTTAGGTACTCAAGAGATTATCATAAAATTTATAATGAGGCTTCAGTACGACTTTGGTAGTTTACAAGTCATGAGATGGCAGTACCCTGTCATCCTCAGTTACTGTAATGTTATGCGAGAATTATTTGGCAATATGCAATGGGTCACTGCCAACAGAATTTCATTCATATTTGAAATCCATTTTGCTTAATTAGATCATAAATTTGTTATTGATTGAAATAATATTTCTTGTCCAGAGTGTGGCCATATCGCCTGAAAATCCAAATGCACTGCTGCACAATAATGACATGTTATTCTTCAGCCATTTTTTGAAAATTGGGACATACATTATGCCTAAAAACAGCAGGAGGACAGAGACAGAGAGATGGGAGAATCCTGCTGGCTGTTTAGAGTGCTGGATTCGTATATGTATAAACATCTCTAAAATCCTAGAGAGTGGAAGTCTTCAAACAGCCCCGCTGGCTTGCAGCATCAATCCAGCTCTTGACAGCTACTCTGTTGGGGCAAACAGGAACATGTCTAGGTAAGAATATAAACAAAAGCAAACATACCCCGCGGGACATTGGAAAATATAGCTGTGAAATTTTCCTTTGCAATACAATTTGCAACAATATTACTGCTGAATGTATCTACATAAATCTTGTGGCACAATGATTCACTCGTCAATATATTGACAGCTAGAAGCTGTCACTGTATCACCTATGATTAATCATGCATACACATATGAGGTCATTGGCAACAGCCTGGTGAGGTCATGACCAACACACTTACAGTATAGTATAACATAACATACAAAACCCAAAACCAGTGAAGTTGGCACGTTATGTAAATCATTCTGATAAAAACAGAATACAATGATTTGCAAATCCTTTTCAACTTGTATTCAATTGAATACACTGCAAAGACAAGATGTTTAATGTTCCAACTGAGAAACTTTTTTTTTTTTTGCAAATAATCATTAACTTAGAATTTAAAGGCAGCAACACATTGCAAAAAAGTTGGCACAGAGGCCTTTTTACCACTGTGCTACATCGCCTTTCCTTTTAACGACACTCAGTAAACCTTTGGGAACTGAGGAGACCAATTTTTGAAGCTTTTCAGGTGGAACTCTTTCCCATTCTTGCTTGATGTACAGCTTAAGTTGTTCAACAGTCCGGGGTCTCCGTTGTCGTATTTTACGCTTCATAATGCGCCCCACATTTTCAATGGGAGACAGGTCTGGGCTACAGGCAGGCCAGTCTAGTACCCGCACTGTTTTACTACAGAGCCATGCTGTTGTAACACGTGCAGAATGTGGCTTGGCATTGTCATGCTGAAATAAGCAGGGGCGTCCATGAAAAAGACGTTGCTTGGATGGCAACATATGTTGCTCCAAAACCTGTATGTACCTTCCAGCATTAATGGTGCCTTCACATATGTGTAAGTTGCCCATGCCTTGGGCACTAATACACCCCCATACCATCACAGATGCTGGCTTTTGAACTTCGCGCCTATAACAGTCCGGATGGTTCTTATCCTCTTTGGTCCGGAGGACGCGACGTCTACAGTTTCCAAAAACAATTTGAAATGTGGACTCGTCAGACCACAGAACACTTTTCCACTTTGCATCAGTCCATCTTAGATGAGCTTGGGCCCAGCGAAGCCGGCGGCGTTTCTGGGTGCTGTTGATAAATGGCTTTCGATTTGCATTGTGGAGTTTTAACTTGCACTTGCAGATGTAGCGACGAACTGTAGTTACTGACAGTGGTTTTCTGAAGTGTTCCTGAGCCCATGTGGTGATGTCCTTTACACACTGATGTCGGTTTTTGATGCAGTACCGCCTGAGGGGTTGAAGGTCACGGGCATTCAATGTTGGTTCTCAGCCTTGTCGCTTACGTGCAGTAATTTCTCCAGATTCTCTGAACCTTTTGACGATATTACGGACCGTAGATGATGAAATCCCTAAATGTCTTGCAATAACTCGTTGAGGAATGTTGTTTTTAAACTGTTCGACAATCAGCTCACGCATTTGTTCACTAAGTGGTGGCCCTTGCCCCATCCTTGTTTGTGAATGACTGGGCATTTCAGGGAAGCTGCTTTTATACCCAATCATAACACCCACCTGTTCCCAATTAGCCCATTCACCTGTGGGATGTTCCAAATAAGTGTTTGATGAGCATTCCTCAACTCTCTCAGTCTTTTTTGCCACTTGTGGCAGCTTTTTTGAAACATGTTGCAGGCATCAAATTCCAAATGAGCTAATATTTGCAAAAAATTACAAAGTTTACCTGTTCGAACATTAAGTAACTTGTCTTTGCAGCGTATTCAACTGAATATAGGTTGAAAAGGATTTGCAAATCATTGTATTCTGTTTTTATTTATGATTTACGCAATGCGCCAACTTCACTGGTTTTGGGGTTTGTATAACATAACATAACATGAATGGCGAGAACAGGCCGTTCAGCCCAAGTACGCTCGCCAGTTTCTTTATACTATTGTGAATATATCCTTTCAGATACTCAATGACTCAATGGTATCTTTGAGCTTTAAGTCAAGCCTGCTCCTAAAAACCCCCAAGGTCTCTGCTTCAACAATATGGTCAGGCAAGCTATTCAACATCGAAATTACTCTTTGGATGAAGAAATATTCCTGAATATCACTGCTAAATTTCCCTTTGGTCAACTTCCATTTGTGAGCCCGAGTCCTACTAACAACACTTAGTCGAAAGAATCCTTCATAATTCACTTTGTTAATCCCTTTAACATATTTAAAGACCTCAATCAAATCACCCCTTAGTCTCTTTTCCTAAGGCTAAAGAGATTAAGGATCTTCAGCCTCTTGTCATAGCTTTCATCTTTTATATCTGGAATTAGCTTAGTGGCTCTTCTCTGAACTTTCTCTGGAGCTTCTATGTCTTTCTTAAAGTATGGTCCCCAGAACTGTACACAATACTCCAGATGTGGTCTGACGAATGGGTTGTACAAAAGAAGCATTGCCTCCTTAGCTTTGTACTCAATACTTTTGGCAATGTATCCCAGCAACTGATTGGCTTTTTTAACTGCTACAGCACAATGGCTAGAGCCTGTGAGGGTTTGGTCAAAAATCTCTCCCAGATCTTTCTCGAGTGCAGCAAATTCCAGTTTTCAATCTCCAATGAAGTAATCCCGTCTCATGTTTTTATTACCTACAGGTACAATTTTCCGTTTTGCTACATTAAATTTCGTGGCACATTTCTGCCCAATTCTGGATTCTATCCAAATCATCCTGAATCACTTTAGTGGACTCTGATCTATTTGCTATTTGTATGATGAATGCAATTTCATATTGGTAACACACTCATGAGGTAATCACCAATGTTCATACCATATAGTCTGTAATAAACAGTATGTGTGACTGTGCATTCAGGAACCACACACGAGAGAGGGAAATCCAAAAAAAACAAATGCCTTTAATGAATGCTGGCTCGGTACCAATAGACACAAGAATTGCCAAGCCACAAAATGAAATCCAAAAACAAAGTTGACTAGACAGGCCGGGGTCAGAACCAGAAAAACAGAGGTGCAACGGTCCATAGACAGCATGCAAAAAGTCGCAGTCGATATCCAAAGCAGTGGGTCATACACAGGGCATCGAAACACAGAAATCGTGGTCAGACCAAAATGGGTCGAAATCCAGAAAGCCAAAATCAGTACAAAAAGGGCAATAGCAAGAATCTTGGTCGAACGAAAGAGTCGAAGAAAAACAATAATCAATGGCACACAAGAGGCTCTGCACAATGAAATATTGATCAATGTTCTGGCGAAGTCAGAACAGCAGTGAGGACTCTAAATAGACAGAAGTGAAGTCACATGCTGCACAGGGAACAGGTGAATGGGATGAGAGCTAATTATTAAGGAAGGTACATACGGGGGAATCCGAAACACAACAACTGGCGAAAGCCAAGACACGGACGGGAATCACGCTGACATCCTATGACAAATAAACAGCTTTAGTCAAGGAGTTCTAAGTGCACAGAAAATTGAGTGCAGGACAGCAATTAAGCACGTACGAGAGATCTCGCAGAAATGCAGAGGGAGACAAGTAAAGCTAAGCAAGAGGTAGAGACTAGAACAGGCGATTGCTGAGAGTGAATCGGCACTAATTAGTAGCGATGCAACTTTACAGATTTAACTAGAGTGCTCATTCGTGAGTTAGTAATATATGCATGGATTAGTTGGGTTAGTGGACTATGATACAGAGTACAAATCTTTGTCTTGTCCGTAATCAAGAACAGCAAGGCGAAGGAAGTAAACAAGAATTGAAGTAATAATATGAAACACCAGAAACCATTGAAATCACCCGAAGCAGGTGAGCACACAGACCCGGGAGACGGACTGAACCAACTAGATCACAAGACAGGGGAGACAAGTGCAATGAAGCTGAAAATGGCAAGAACTGAAAACTTGAAAATACAATAACCAAAAAGAATAAAGAAAAGACATGATCATGAACATTAAACATGAACATAAAACCAGAACCATGACAGTATGAGGATTTGCACAATCTGAAATTGCCGTGTGACTGTTATTTCTGGATCACCAAAATAATGTTTGTACAGGAGTAATTGTCCACTTCATAGCTGCTTTGATATCTCTATGCTGCACCTATTATAGTAGAGCCATAATTCATGGATGGACTATAATGTTGCTCCAGGATGAACACTTTGTTGAACCTTGAACAACGATGATATCAGATTGTACATGAGGTTAATACCAGGGCACTTATGAGGTAATCATTTAAACGCTGTAATGATGTAATCTTGAATAAATATCTGAGGCAATCAATGACTCAAATATTGTATGATGTAACAAGTAAGCATTTATGAGGTTATCGCTGACACTTTCTAGTTTATTTATGATCCATGTGTTCCTCAGGGTTCAGTCCTCGGTCTTTTGTCTTCTCTCTCTATATCAAGTCTCTTCGAGCCCGTCTTGCTTAATGCTTTGCGCACAATGTGAATCTGATCTATCACCTTCGCATCCTTTCTCTCCACCCCAATCGCCAACACTCCTGATCCATTCCTCTTTGCAAGATATATGGTATCTAACATGATATATCAAGCTGGATGGCAAATTATCAACTAAAGCTGCTATTCAAGAGAGGAGCTTCCCTTCCCAGCTAAGCCCTCCTCAGCACTCCCACCCACCCCTGATAGAATGTGTGCTTCTCCCAAAATGGCTTCACAGTAATTACAGAATATATATATATACACAGTAATCCGCTTAATCTGTCCAGGTCTCTTCTGCTGATACTCTTTAAAAGAGTGAAGCATTTTCACCTGTCTTTATAGTGTGACTCTTTCATTTAATACTTTCTTGTAAACATTTGGTTAAAAGTCACTGGATGAGTTCAGGTACTACCCAGGACTGCAATGTGGAATTTGGAGGCGGAATTTACTTTCATAACTTCTGACACCATCGCAATCTTAGAGATATGACTGGAGACACCAGATGCTGAGGAGACAAGATGGCATCAGGCCTCTAGTTCAATGAAACATGCTCAAAAATGAGAGAATCAGTGTCACCGGTAAATCATATAAACAAATAAAGCCCACAGAGTAAATCAGCGTTCATAACTGTCCTTGAAAACATTCACTTGCGAGTCTGTAGCCCATGACAGAGCGACTGATGCAGGCCGGACAGCACAATGAGAAGGGTGACCTTCTCCAGCGTATTATTATGCTGGAGACATGCTGCCTCTCTCTCTCTCTCTCTCTCTCTCTCCTCCTCTATCTGTCTCAATCACTCTCACATGCCTTCACTGTCAATTCAATATAATTTGGTTTATTCACATAACAAGTTTGTGCATTCGTAGAGCCAAAGCTTGTTGAATTAAAAAAATAAGTCTAAAAAAGTAACTGAAGGGTGGCAAGTAGAATAAAGTTTTGCCTAATAATAATAATAATTATGGTACTAATAATCATCATCATCTATCGCTTGTGCTTATTCTCTCCCCCTCACATGCAAGTGCACAGTTGTTAATAATCGCAAATGCAGAAACACATGCATGCACACCTAAACACACACACACACACACACGTGAGGGGAGAAAGTGTTTCGAATCTCGACATGTTATTTGTATCTCAGCCGTAAACACGTGAGCTTCAACAGCTGGTGTCCTGCTTCAGTGTGCTGCAGTCTCGTCTTCTAGGACCCTCTAGGGATGTCTGTGCATTTGCCCGTCCCCCAGTTGATCAGTAATATTCCATAATTTGATATGTACTTAAAGGAGCGGGCTGTAACTACATCACCCTGGGCTCTGAGCTATTTTGAGGCTGGGTATAACTCATTTGCTACCTTTAAAGTCACATTAATTTTCACCGTGAAATAGATGGTTTTGCTGGATTGTCCAAGTGAAAATGTGTGGGAAAATTACTTTGAATACAAACACTATTTACCGGGTGAACTTAATTTTTTTTTAAACAATCGAGACATTGCGAGCCACAGGGATGTAAAATAACTTTTAATAGACTGCGCTACAACTCATGATCAAATGAATAATTAGTTCACTTCATTTTATTCAAAAATCCTGCGAAATACTTAGGAGCCCATTGCTGTTTTTGACCTCTATTTCTGGTGAAAGTTATATTTAAGCAATATCAGATGAGACGCCATTGTGAAGCTGAGTTCCTTTGAGAAGTTGGCTTTATAAATCTTCAAATTGTAATTAGACTTTGTGTGTTGCCTCAGACAAAGTCACTACAGTTCTGGTTAATTTCTGCTTTCTTGCTTTCATTAATTATCCCAGCCTGCTGTGCGGGTAATTGCTTCAAGATAGAAAAAAAGAAAAAAAGCCAATCTCCATTTGGGCGAAGAAACTCTCTAAAATGTGTAATTTGCACTAAAGATTTGAATCTATTTCGCTGACCACATTTTACACTCAGGACGTCAGCCAATCTGTCTCGCTCTGAGGTTCACACCATTGACAAAAACGTTTACCTGCCGTTTCTGCTGGCATTTGATCATAAAGTTTGATGCGGATTACTGCTCAAGCTCAATTAGCACTCCCACTAATGCGAGCAGAATCTATCAACACCCTCCCTCACACCCAGAGTGGGAGCCAGTAATGTTCTTCCACTCAAGGCTCATTGTAGACATACTACTCACAAATCAATAACTTCTGCCATCTCATTCACATTCACTTAGCTTTTACATCCAGCAACTCACTCTTAATTAGAACAGGCAGGCAACAAGTCCTTCTGTAGGTGTGATGGCCTCTCTAAAGGGTCCAACTCCTGCATGACAGCCTTTACATGTATACTCAACTAAAGAGTTTAGGAGCTCTCAATTTTGACCCGAGCTTGTGACATGTAAAAACTAAACGTAAACCCCAAGTGTTGGTTACGTTATTATTGGTGTTAATCCAAGGCACAAAATGCATCCAAAAATTTGATCAGACCATTTTATTTCCCCAAAACCGGGTCTGCACCGGCAAGACCAGAATCACACCAAGTCCAGACCATTAAATCAGAAAGTCGAAGTGATGTGATCATCACATGCTCTCACCGCAGCTTGAATGCATCTTGGGAAGCTCAGAACTGGAGAAAATAATCGAGAAAAAACTCAGTAGTCCATAACTTTTTGTTGACTATAGTTTCGCCTTGTGGATTCGCTGTGAGACTCGAAGTGACCTCGACTGTTTTTTTTTTTTTTTCATTTGTGTAAATGCAAAGCAAGAGAGACTTAATTTTTCATCTCTGCCAAATTAGCTGATTTGAACCCGGGGTTGGCTAGGCAATTCGTAACAAGATGGGTTTTAGAGTCTGCTAAATTGGGAAGAGGGTGGCATTATGAAAGTCTTGTATGAGCTGCATTGTTTTCCAGTAGTTTGGGCTACATCACATGTGTTGCCTGCAGTATTTTTTTTTTCTTCTCTGAAATAATTTCAACACGCAGAAATTTTATACTTGCAGCCTTTGGAGCTGGCTCATTTGATTGATTCCTGCATTGTCACGGTATATGAAGAAGGATTATTTCCCAGTCTGAACAAGTTATTTTCAGTCATTTAATGTGCTCTTGATCGTGTTGTTGGTCGTAAACCACGTACTACTTTGTTGATAAAGTCATAACTTCCTCAGCTGATGTTATTGTTGTAATGGTTGTGCTCTGAGCGCCAATGTAGTGCACGCAGGACAGGGAGATGGGGACTGGACTCAGGTGCGAAAATGGACTCGCTTGTATTTAATTAGCCTTTGGCACAGCAAGAAGGCACATATGATGCAATACAAAACAAAGAAGGAATCGAAGTTCCTTAATAACACTATTAGTGATACAGACTGGCTTTGGCTACAGTAGCAATGTAATACTAAAATAGGAAAAAGAAAAAAAAGGAAACAAGGTTCCTGATAATAAAGTTAAAAAGCAGCACCAAGTTTAACCTTTTCTTGCATGTTGTCCAATATTTTGGACATGTTTTAAGAGGGGTTGTCTAGGCTCATAGGTACCCTGAAAACGTAATGTACATTTACTGGCCATTTCCAATTCAGAATTTCCCCATGAAGTGCCTCTCTGATTAGTCTCATGATTTCCTGCAAACAGTCACGATGGCAGCATCCACGAGTCAGAGGAAAGTCGATCCAAGTCAGAAATATTTTTATATTGTTCCTGTTGTGATCAAAATTTTTCCTGCTGGAGTAATGAAATTCCTACAATAGCACAAGCTGAAATACATGAGCGCTGTAATGCATGTGTATTTGATGTGTACCTGATTTTATGCTCTGTCAATGTTGGTCATTATCCATGGCAGGCAAATAGCTCATACAAGCCATGTGCAGAAAACTGGATATCTTGCATAATGTCAAAAATCCTGGATGGTAGTGTGCATTCCACAAGCAAAATGTCCAAAATAATGGACAGACCGACAACGTTCTCATACCCCAAAAACAAAATTGCACCAAATCCCATCAAATGGTCCCAAAAGAACACTAGATATCCAATTTTTCAAATATCGGAGGCATTCGTTCATACTTTATGCAACAAAGGGTTAAGAGTTAGAATATTTACATGCAAAAATGCAGGAGATAAGTTTATACAAGACTAGAGGTTAAACACAGACATGTGGTTTACGAGACTTCGCAAAGACTAAGTGCGAGGTCTTAAATAGCACAATGCTACCACACAGAGGAAATGAACAACAGGTGCATACAATGATTGCAGAGCAGAAGAATTAGGTCTGGGTCTTAATGGACCGACCTAATGGACCGAACAATTAGAAGGCTGGAGGCGTGGCCTTAAAATTAGTTTATTTTTTATGTTTTACTGCATGTAATGTGCTGGTAGGAATATTTCAATGCATTTTATCATGCATTTGTGCCTCAGATCAATCTCAGGAGCCTCATGCAGATCAGAGACTTAACCCTGAAGAGCATCTTTAATATTGAAATAATTATGTCCCCGAACGTCGAACAGCGTTTCAGGGATATTATGTTTTTGGTCTGACCGCCGCCGCCGCCGCCACCCCGCCCTATGTGTTAACGCGATAACTTAAGTAATATTTCAATTAGAAATTTCATGTTTTGCATATAAGTAAGTATCATAAAGAGGAAGAACTGATTCGATTTTGGACAATTTATAATTTCTAGATTGGCCAACAGGGGCCAAATACTGAAAAATCACTGTTTTTACCATATCTCTGAAAATACTTGTCCGATTGACCTCAAATCAAGTGCAAAAGAAAGATCATGACCTGAGGATGTGTCCCACGATGACATTATAGCTGTTTGGTTCAAAATTTTGACACAAGGTGGAGCTTTGTCACATAAAATTCACTATTTTTGGCATATCTTTGGAACCATTTGTCCAATTGACATGAAACTATGTGCAACTGCAAGGTCATGACCTCACAACATGTCACATGATGACACCATACCTGTATGGTTCAATATTTTGCCACCAGGTGGAGCTTTGTGATGGAAAATTTCCATTTTGGCCATATCTTGAGAACCATTTGTCCGATTGACCTGAAATTAAGTTCAAATGAAAGGCCTTGACCTGAGGGGCTTTATATTGCATTTGGTCTATTCGAGGATTGGGGGCGTTCGGGGATGTACCCCAAGCCGTCGCCTCTGACGGCATGAACCTAGTTAAAGCTGTAGTATACAATCTGAGAATCAATTGAGAAAGATTGAGACATTGAGAAAAATTTGAAAAAAGCATCCTGCCCACATCCATACCTCCCCTCTGTGGAATAAATGAACAAGAACATCTGGTCAAATATTAAATATTTGCCTTTCTCAATCACCGGGATGTTTGTGGTGTGTTTTAGCTGCGGTTTCTGCATCAGTAAGAGAGCGCGCCGTTCATAAATGCCATAATGGACACGTTCACAATAACGTTCATCAATCAGAAATACATATGAACGAGTTCATGAGTTCATTAAATGCATTCAGGCACAACACTGATGAAAGCAATGCTAGTTTACAATGCTGAAAATAAACGGCTAACGTTCCAATGCCGTCTGTCGACACAGAGAAAACAACTGGCAGCGTTTACAGTCATCAGCCAGCATTGTCATAGACTTATGAAAAGTTATCTATGTTACAACTCACACAATAGAAGTCAAAAATGACCTGTTCAACAAAAAGTCTGCTGCATCAGCATCAGTTGTTTTCAGGCCCAAATCCTCCTGGAGCTTCCTCCAGCGGTGAATGGATGACCCGATGTTTACTCAGCTATAAGTCCTGTGTTGCTTACATTTCCTCTTCGTCTCTGCCTTTTCCTCTGCAGACTTACGCTTTCTCCCAACTTTTGCCAGTGGAGCAAGCAGGGGCCGCGTGCTGCTGTTGCTATCTTTCTTCTCCATTCTTCTAGCCCTTGTTGCTAAGCTGCTACTCAGCTACTTGCTTGTTGCAGAAAGTTTATAATGTGGAAGGGGGCAGGAACAAGGCGGAACGCTGAGCACGGGGAGTCAGAGCAAGCTCTTAGGGGAGCGAGGGGATTGGATGAGAATAGGAGAGAGACGTTGACCAATGTAAGCCATCCAGCCGGATGGCTGACATTGGTCAATGTCTCTGCAGCCCTGCAGCCACTAGAGTGAATGGATTTTTTTCGTTTTTTTTGCTCTTCACATTGTGTAGATTGTACTATAGGACCATAACCACCATCTAAATGAGGTTATTAATAATGATCAAACTTTCAAATCGTATACTACAGTTTTAAGCACAAATGAAGAGGGTAGCCAGAAGATAGTCTGGGGTCAGGCGGGGGTAAACAGTAACACTGAGGGTCAAGCTGAATGTAGCAGAATGTATTGATCCAAGGTCAGTGGCCAGGGGGTCAAGTGGAAGGGATTGGGACACGTATGGCAGATGTACAATCGGAATTGGACTACGGAGGTACTGGGAGATGTGCCACTCGACAGGATTGCAGGCACCATTAAAAATGCACGCATGAGGTATGCACTGTATTCGTTGCCAATTGAGGTATCAAATTGCTTTTACTGTTTTTTTAGTGAGACATGACTTATATAAAAGTGCGTGTAATCCTAACGCTCCACTTGGATGTGCTGAGAACACCTGGAACAGCACTTTATAACTACAGCACTGTGCTCAGTAAAACCTGGAACCGCACTTTATAACTACAGCACTGTGCTCAGTAAAACCTTGAAACGCACTTTATAACTACAGCACTGTGCTCAGTAAAACCTGGAACAGCACTTTATAACTACAGCACTGTGCTCAGTAAAACCTGGAGCAGCACTTTATAACTACAGCACTGTGCTCAGTAAAACCTGGAGCAGCACTTTATAACTACAGCACTGTGCTCAGTAAAACCTTGAACCGCACTTTATAACTACAGCACTGTGCTCAGTAAAACCTGGAACAGCACTTTATAACTACAGCACTGTGCTCAGTAAAACCTGGAGCAGCACTTTATAACTACAGCACTGTGCTCAGTAAAACCTGGAGCAGCACTTTATAACTACAGCACTGTGTTCAGTAAAACCTGGAGCCGCACATTATAACTACAGCACTGTGCTCAGTAAAACCTGGAACCGCACTTTATAACTACAGCACTGTGCTCAGTAAAACCTGGAACCACACTTTATAGTCCTGTGCTCAGTAAAACCTGGAACCACACTTTATAACTACCGCACTGTGCTCAGTAAAACCCGGAACAGCACTTTATAACTAAAGCACTGTGCTCAGTAAAACCCGGAACAGCACTTTATAACTAAAGCACTGTGCTCAGTATAACCTGGAACCGCACTTTATGACTACAGTCCTATGCTCAGTAAAACCTGGAACAGCACTTCAATAATTCCTCTAGTTATAAGGTACACTTATTGTATTTATGAAATCTGTCCTGTACATTGCATTGTGAAGACATTTTTCTATGCAATAATGTTGCAGAATCTTGATCAGTTCTTATTTAGTGTAGATTTAGGAATCTGTAAAAACATCTCTGTAGCGCCTACCCAGATGCTTGTCATCAGGGTAATCAGGTTGAAAAACTGCTCTGAGAAAACAATGCCTTTGAGTTGCTCCAAACTTATATATATTTTTTTGCCCCCAGGATTGCACTGCAATGATTCTCAGGGACAAATTATGGTACCATACAGGAGGAAGCAGAAGCATGGGCTATTATGTTATTGGTGCTTTTCCATGATTTATCCGCAGTTCTGGAGAAAGAACTGAATAAACAACCCAGAACATTCCGACAGCCAGTTACGATCTTGGGTGAAGAACAAAAATGGTTTAGCTTTAAATATGTCAACAGAACGAACAGGAAAGGTGAGCAAAATGTGCAATGTGTTTAATACCTAAAATTTATTCGGCTCGGTGTGAGCAACAAAAATTTTCTATAGCGCAAAATCTGTCAAGAGGTGTAACGGGGAAGGCCAGTTAGACATATCACTATTTTCAATACCTTGGATTAATTCATAAACAATATTAATATTTAAAACATGAGCATCTGCCAAGTGTTTAGTCCTTGCATATTGCCCAACAGTACTGGATAATGAATTAAGACGGGAGTCAGAGTCTACACTGTTGAGATGTTTACTTTGCAGATAATTGACTGAGCATATTTACCACCACACCACTGTTTCTCACATGGTGGTCGCTGCCATCTCTGTTAAGAAACATCAGTCACACTTTAGATTAAGTGTTACTCATAAAGGCTTCATACAGCATGTATAATGCCTTGATAAATGGGACATAATGTCTTCATAAATCATACAAAAGCAAATGTCATGCTTTGTAAAGGGTGAAATGACACATCCTTATTCAGCATGTGATGCCATGTGACAATGACAATGTCACTTAGCTGACAATGTCACCTTTATAGCATTTAGCCACAAGCTAAGTGATATTTTCAGTTATCACATCTGGCATCACATGCTGAATAAGGATGTATTTCACCCTTTACAAAGCATGAAATTTTCTTATGCATAATTTATGAAGACATTAAGTCTCATTTATGAAGGCATTATACACGCTGTATGAAGCCTTTATGAGCAACACTTCATTTAAAGTGTGACCCAAACATCTATGGTACTTTGCTCGAGTAATGTTCAGTGCCCTTCCATGCAGTGTGGTTTTTCACAACATGCCGCAGTTTTAATAAGAGGCTCGCCCAAACCTGAATCGCAACTGTGACAACAGAAAAGTTTAATGAGGGTGTGGTATGAGCTGAGCAAGACTGGGATTTAAAAAAAAAATCAACCCTAGACTGTTGCCCTAACCAGCCTACCACAAACTGCTGGACTCAAACCTTCTTGCACTTTCCTTCAGTACTTGTGCCTGCCAGCGCTTAATACCACACTTGGCAGAGTTGTAAGTGAGATGGCTCAAGTGTACTCTCTTGGTTGAATAAAGATGCCCGGCTCCTGACAGATTGCCTGGTGAAGGTTGAGAGTTGAGGGTGGAGAGCAGAGGGGTAGCAAATCCTTAAATCCTCCAGAAAGCTAATGCTGTAAGTTTTTTTTATTATTATTATTGGCAAACAATAATTATACTTACGAAGAGTTAAGTGTCAAAATGATGGGTATACCAATTTGACCACTACTACATCCTTTAACAAGACTAGATCAGCCCATAAATTTGGTTTTTATTTTTATATAAATTACCAAATATATTCCATCCTATTTCTTTTTGACAATGACTAACTCTTCAGTCAGCTAAGTGCAATGAGGTCCCCGCCATACTTGAAAATAAATATGGGCTAATGTTTTGTTGGGTGCTGTGTTACCTGTATGCTCATAGGTCATAACGGTAAATAGCACAAGACAGCAAAAGAGACGAAAAGATAAAACGTTTCTCTGAAGGAATATAATACTGTAGTATATTAATATGAATTAGGAGCTACTAGAAGCATTAGAAGCTCGTTATCTAAATTATGGAAATCAATAGTGGCAAAACAAAGAGAAAATCTGGTGAATAGCAACAAGAAATCTTACGGATGTCATTCGCAACATAAAACTTTGTTTAAAACTTTTTGGGAGGACCAATATATACTGCTGAGAATGTATCTCTCCTGATGGTCATAATTCCCTTTATTACCTCTATCACCAAGAGATGTCTCTTTGCTGCAATTAACGTTTTACACCCTGTGTGGTTTCTTGAATTGTTACCCTGCAATCCAGTCTTAGCGTGTTACTTTCCAGTGCCGTCTTCTTTAATTGGTTAATTCATGTCTTGTTTTATTCCTTGCCCCTCGTGTGATTCTTCCGTGCTCTTTAATCCTTGAATCCCTATGAGTGCACAGTCTAGCAGGCTCTGCCATTTGGATTGAGCTCCCTTTATTTACCATGGACAGGCTCTGCTCTTGGCTGGCCTGCTCCCTTAGATCCTGTTAGCTTATCTTCTGACATGGACTGCTCCTGAGCAGCATTTGCCTGCATCTATTTTTTTTTTTTTTTTTTTTTACCCCTTGGCCATTATTATTGCCTATGCGACATTGTTATCATGATGACGCCTGTCTGTGTGTCTGTCTGTCCCACATTTTGTGCAAGCCAGCACTCAGTAACTATTAACATTTAACGCCTCAAACTTACCACATGCAAGGAACAAGATGGAGTTGTGCAGTGACCACTTTTATCGGGATTTGACCTTTGACCTTTGCCTTGGAAGTTTTGTGCAGGCTGTTTCTCAACAATAAATAATCTCAGCATTGTGAAACTGGCCACTTGTGAAGTACATTGGATGGACGTGTGCATCGTCTGCTTGCGTTCCACATTTGACGTTTTGCCTTTGCACGATTACCTGACCTTGAATACGTTTTCACTCTTGTGCAAAAAATGAAATCTCAGAAATGTTCAATTTCAGGCCAATGACATGTTTGTGAATAGTTGGCATTTATGCAAAAAAAAAACAAAAATATGTTAAGTTCAGCTTAGGTCACTGTCACCGACAGGTTTTATATCAGGTATTCATGTGCTCCTTTGTGATGATCCCAATCTGTTTGATATAATGGCAAGGCTGAGGCGTCTTAAATGCTTTGCACGTCACGTTTATGTTCTATTGTCCCTTCAGTTTGAGCCAATTGTGGCTTGAAATAATTTAAGTGCCAAGAAAGCTTTTTCTGGATCCCCGCCTGCTTCTTCTTGAGGGAGCGTAACAACCTGTTCTTTCTGCAGTGTCTATTTGTTCTTTACATGTATCATTCCTGCTGGTCATAGTTGCACTTCTTCACTTTCTATCACTGCACAGTACGCTGACTAGTAACCTTTACTTTTATGTCCAGCCAAAAAACAACCTAAGCAGTCACAAGACACTGCTGAATTGACCTCCCCTCTGTCCCTTGCTTAAGCGGAATCAAGCGCTTTGTCCCAATAGCCACCCTAAGCCCTGCGGTCCTGCTCAAAGTGTGTACGTGTGCCACACGCCGGAAATGCGGACTGAAAGTTCACTCCTCTGGTCCGCACTTCCACAGGGGTGAATCACAATTTCCTGAGCAAAATTGAGAGTCTACTGTTAAACACTCTTGTGACTTTTGTTTGAAATGCATTGCTCATTCTTCACAATCACTGGAATCACGTAAAAACACTGGTGTATTGGCGGTAGTCTTCGGCAAGTGTAGTCTGATGCAGACCTGTGGCAGGGTCGCATCAGCAGTGCATTGAGGGCGCTTATGAGCACCCCTGGAGAACAGTGTTTGAGAAATGGGACACTCTGCGGACCTATGTGGGTACACGTACATGAAGGGTACAAGGGAGAGTATTGGGACAAGGAGCGAGTAGTACCAAGCATAGACTACATAAAAAGATGGACGCAGCACCAGGGTCTGAAAAGTGAAGCCAATGCAAAAATCTCTTAAAATTCCATTGTATTTAATTGCCAGCAGATAGCGACATCAGTGGTTGCAGAAAGAAGTTCAATACTACAGAAGTCTTTGAGAAAATTACCCTTCTTTCCCACCTGATTTATTGTTTCAATAATGATTTTCCACAATATTTTATGACGTCTATCGCAAGTTTCAAGTCTCCTTCCATACATTGTGATGTTCATTTTTGTAAATTATGGTCCCAAATGGACTAGAATAAAGGATAGAGCCAGATATGCTATATGGGCGTGGCTATCCTCTGCTTCTCAACTGATATGGTCAGATCCACCCATAGATCCACCCCTCGCTCCTCCCTAGATCTTCAATTCACGCACTCGTCTGGCAGGAATCACATCCGGTTTCAAGATAACAAAATGACGCTGTTCAATTGCCCAAAATTGAGGCTTCCTAAACGGTATGCTCAGACCAGTGGGTGACATCACGGTTGCTTCCTCCATATTTTTATACAGTCTGTGGTACTGAGTTGAAAGAGGGTGGGGAGATGGGGGATGGGGGATTGCCGAATGAAAATTGGCTGATATCAGATGAGAAGCACACCAGTGGGCCAATCGGGTGATCTCTCCCTGCTCTATGGGCTGGGACACGGTAGATGTAAACAAATACAAAAACAGGCAGGTGATTGAGCCACCGGGGCCCACTGGGAGAGTGGTTAGTGCAGCAGACACCCTGTCCATGCCTGGCACAGGAGAGACAGAGACTAGTGCTGCACTGTGTGCATATCAGTGATGTTCCCAGCTTAACCCAATACAGTTTGTTACCTGAATACTTATGAGGATGACTGGAAAATAAATTTCTCATTGTGGAATCAATCTTCTGCAGCACTGCTGTGACAGGCCATTAACTTGATGGAAAAAAACATGGAAATTCTCAGTAACATCAAAAATGCCTCTCTTAATTTATGCATAAAAGATTATGAATATGTTAAATTAGTGAAATGAGTCAAAGTTTATTCATTGCTGGGCTGTGAACCATTAAACTGTATCAAAATGAAGTAAAACATTGAATGTGTGCATAAATATTCATTGTTTTTAAGATAAATGGGAACTAATGTGTCATTACTGTCAGACGTTTTTCCTGTGGTCAGTTTTTAAAAAGAACTGAGAGCCTACAAGTAACCACGGTCACACCAGAGTCAACTGAATATTTAATGCAACTTGTAATGGTAATGAAAGAGAAAGCACCCTTGTAGTTTCTTAAATGTTTTTTTTACAAAACATCTCTAAAATGCATAAAAGCCAAAATGCATATTGATCAATTCACAACCTAATTTACAAAGAAGTTGGAACCGCAGGGAAAATGCAAATAAAAAAGAAAGCAGTTGTAAATGATAAATCATCTCCGACCTTTAAATTGAAAACTGTTCTAGACAAGATATGTAATGTTTTACCCAATCAATTTTACTGTTTTTCTTTGTTATTTTTTCTCCTTTTTTTAAAAGAAACACTCACTCTCAAGTTGAGACCTTCAACACCTTCCAAAAATCCAGGGACAGGGGCAGTATAAGATTAGGAAAGTGGCAGAAAGTAAATAAAAAACAAAACAAAACAAATAAACAGGTAAACAGGTATTCAGCGGGAGATGCTAAGATGCTCGGGTCTGATGAGAGCACCCACAAATGGCTTTGTCATTTTCAAGCATAGTTTGGCTGAAGCTCACCACATTTTGAAAACCTATGTAACATAGCAATCCAACAGTTTTGGAACATTGTCTTTCTATGTGCTATCAAAACATAAGATTGTGAGGATTTTACCATCTACAGTTCATAATATTATTAATGGATTCAAAGAATTAACGGGCATTTCTGTGCGTTAAAGAACAAGGATGAAAACAATTATAATCTTCAGTCCTTCAGATGACACTAATCTGAAAGCCGCCATGATTTTTTTATGGATATGAACAGATGGGCTGGGATATACTTTTGAAGACCTTTGCCAATATGCATTGCAACTGCACAAAGCATTGAGGAAACCACAAAGTGGTTGACACCTTAAACCCTGTTGTTGTTCTCAGTTTAAACATTTAATATGCTGACTTTGTGCTATTTTCAATAGAATATAAGTAATTTAGAAATCATTGAACTCTGTTTTAATTGTCCCAACTTTTTCGGATATGGGGTTGTGCAATATTCCGCTGGGAAGATGTTGGAAAACACTGGTTAAGACCTACAGTCAGAAGAAGTGCCTCTTCTGTTCCTCCATGCTGGGTAAAGTGGTTATGACAGTAATAAAAAGGTTATTAATATCTGGTATTAATTAATGTCACAGATGAAACATAATTTCTCCTGATAATCAAATAAGAAGAATCACTGTGTCTTATTGAAAAGTATAATGAAATTAGAGCTTGTGCGTATGCTACATCTGTGGCTGGAAAGGGTTTTAGCGGTAGAGAGAAGTATATATCATCTATGACATCAAAAATGTTCATCCAAACCATCCCTCGTCATACTGTTTGCTCATCGCTCCCCCTGTTAAATGATATTTTTATTGTGCTGGTGTTTTCTGTGCTTCACGGAACAATGTACCCTCAATTGCCGGGTAACCCCAGTGACACCACACCTCGTCAAATGTGACACTGCAGTAATTCAAGTTGGTGTTTTTATTTTCTTGGAAGTGGCTATCCTGTTTGTTGAGAGGCCCAACCCTTTTTATAGCCCACATTAAGCTTGGGCCTGTCCTGGTTCAGGGTGGTTTAGGTTTGATAAATGCATTAACCTTGGCTATGAGGGGTCATTTCAATTTGGTTTGTAATCATTCTAATAAAATGGCAGCTTGCTGCCCTGTCCGTATCGATATCAATTGAGATAGGTGACCATGGCACACTTGGGCAGTATATTTTCATGACTGACGTGATGTACTGACTAATGCAGACCCCCTGACTGCTCTGTTTGATCAGTTGGAAAATTAAAAAATGGTTTTGCCATTTTGCGCTTTTTGAAGACTCCCAGAAGAAAGTGGAAAGGGTCAGTTTTTAAACTTCAGTCATCTAACTGTGAAATATAAAGTTGAAATATCCTCCACATTATAAAGAGTATAACTATAAAGGATTTAAAAGGTCGGTGCTTATTTCTTATTTCTGGCAAAGTTATTTCTGCATATTCATGTCCATTTAATTCTGGCTTTTTTCATGGACGTCCAAGTTCATTTATGTTCCATGAAATAATGGCTAATAGGACACTGATATTATTTATAGAATGTGCTCTTTATGCTCATATTGTCTGCTTAATTTGCAGCTCTAACCTTCAAGCTACTTCAGTGGAGTCAGTATTTATTGCAGATAACCGAGGCTAACCCTGATTAATGCTGTGTGTGTTTCAATGTAGTAAGCGCTAGCCTAGTTGGCAGATTATCAAAGCAAACGTTGGACTTAAGTTTGTTTAACTCAGAATAAGGCCGCAGATGTAGTCGCTAGCAAGAGCGTTACTGCAGCGCAGTATAATGAAACTCAGCCTCCTTCATTCCGCAGTTTCCATGCAGGGTTGCGAAAACAGACTAAGAACATAAAACAAAAGCAAAAACTGGCCAACAGACTTGTAAGAAAAACGCGGATTAGTGTCTTTAACTGTTGCATGGAAAGAGAAATTAACAGCAGGATGATGCCCTGACTTCAGTACTGATTAACAGTGATGCATATTTGTGCAGATGCATCATTGTAAGTATATTTATATTTTATTAGCTCACTAATGTGCTAAATTTCTAAATATACAACTTCGTATTGTTCCTGCATGCTGTAAAATATGACTTGGCTGCAAGTCTCGTTCTGCTATCAATGACAGGCTATTGAATCAGGGCCATACACCAAATCAAACTCATGAGCACATATTTTGTATTCATTAGATCTTTTGTATTTATTATTTAAGCAGAGTGTGGGCACTTGAGGCATTTTTGCTCACCAGTGGATTAGTTGCTACACTATGAGGTGTGAAGTTGTGGCATTGGATCATTAAAAAATTAGAACAAAAGCTGTCATAACCTGTGTGTCTGCTTAACTGGTTTCTACCCTGTTCCAGCAGTCTTTTGGGTCGTTCCAGGTAATTGATTGTTTGGCTCGTTATTCTCTTGGTGCGATCAGTTGTAGCCACTGTTTGTGCTGTGTACGTATATAAGTTGTGGGTTTTGTCTGTCAGGGCTGGATCGCTGGATTAGAAGTGATTACTCTAACGCAGCCCAACCCTGTTCCTGGAGAGCTACTATCCTGACAGGTTATCACTCCAACCAATGAAAACCCCACCTGCTTTCCCAGTTACAGATCTTGACGAGCTGCTAATGAGCTGAATCAGGTGTGTTGAATGAAGGTTTGAGTAGAAACCTACAGAATGGTAGCTCTCCTGGAACAGGGTTGGAGAGCCTCTACCTCTAAATTTTAGTTCTCCTCCCCGGTGTCTCCACCAGAGGGGTAAATTATTTGTGAGCAAATTATTTGGTCAGCAGGTTCTCCAATCCTTTCTCCTGTTCTCCACATCCTTCTCATAGTATACACGCCACGGTGAATCATCAGTCCTGCAGTTGACTTCCCTACAGCTCAGTTTGTAGCAACAAGCAATTTAGGGCGAATAATCTTTTTTAAACATCCTAAGGTTTTTTTTTTGTAATAAGTATGAGGTTGTTCCAGGAACATCTTCCTTCAATTCATGTACGCCTGCTTTGAGGCTCGTGGATCAGCGGCCCGGTGCTTAACCCCGGTTTCAGTGGCATGAAGCGACTAGGAGTATTACTACTCTCCCTGGATGGGATGCTAGTCTATCACAGGTACTCCCCCCAGCTCTTAATCCGGTTTCCCTGACTATTTGCTGGTGGAGTGAGGCGTGGAGTGTGGGAGTGAAGTGTTTTGCTCAAGAACACACCGCGAAGGCCATGGCCGGGGCTTGAACTCAGGACCTCACGATCGCAAGTCAAGCCTACTTGACCACTGCGCTACCACCACTGTGCTACCACCAAATTAAAATCCCCCACTCATTACATGCAGGCTCACTGGGTGGAGTCCATCTCCTTCTCTACTGTGTTTATTTTCATGGTGCAATTCTTTATGCACTGCATCCATTATAAACTGTATGAGCATGTGTGTGTGACAGCAGATTTACGGCCTCATGATGTTTTGTGATTATAGACGTGCGCATATGCGCATACAAACAGACACACGCATGCGTGCACAGGCACACACAAGCACTTTTAGTAAATTGATTTACTTAAAAGCCCACTGCCTACTGTTTTTTTGAACATTCATATTTAATAATGTTTTATTTTGACAATGTGACATCCCATTTGTTTTTTTTTTGTTTTGTTTTTTTTCTATTATTGAAGATGGAAAATAAGAGAACTGCCGGCTGCAGATTACTTTGACCACACATAAATAGGATAATTGTCATGAAGTCAAACAAAATAGCTATTTCTGGGAAAGTGCCCATGGTATAATGAACAGTGTGATGTCTTACCCATGACCCAATTGACCCCGCTCTCCCCTAAGATGCACAGGGTCATTTACAGCCCTGTAAATGAGTTCATAAGTACTCATAATGTACTTCTCCAAGACATCCCAGTATTGCTTATTTAACTCTGGGATCTATATAAAATGTAAGTGGGTTCTGATTTGGATATGGGCGAACAGAAAAAGCATGAGGCTGATTTCTGCTTACACCTGGCAACCCATCGCACCCATCCCCTCCCCCCTCAACCCCCTGCAAAGGAGACTGGCTCAAAAATAGCCACGAAAGAAATTAACTACGCTCATAATTTATTGAAGTTAAATTTAGGATCAAGATGTGAAATGCATTAACAGCAGTATATTTACGCAGCATGTTTACGGTGAGCACTCACAGTGATTTACGGTCCAGCTGAGTGTGGCTCTGCCGACGCTGCCTCGCCTTTGAAACTTCACAATACAGAAAGTGCTGGGACTAGGGCTGCCTACAGATATGTGGATAGATATGTGAAAAAAATACGGTAACACTTTACAATTAGGGTGCATTAGTTAATGCAGTAACAAGCATTAACTACCAATTAATTGACAGTGAACTAATGCATCAGAGAGCTAAATAAGCAGTAGGTAACCTTAACTCTCCATTTATTAATGCTCTTTGACATGCTTATTCTGCAGTTGAAACATCCCTTAAGTATCCCTTAACTAACACCTCAAACTAGCAAACTATTCAATAATGTATTTAATACCTTAGTTAACATGAACACCTTAAGTAAATGATTCGTGGACCCATAAGTTTACTTTTAATTAACTGACAGTTAATGCCTCTTACTGTATTAGAGTAGCTGTTTTTGGTTTGGTTTGGTTTATTCATGGATATAGAAAGACAAAAAGGATCCAAGGGATAACATGTGAAACCAATGAACACTTTTCCAACAAGATCCCTGACAAAAGAGACAGAACATACAACTCATGCAAACAAAACAAACAAAACAGAAACAACACATCAAAAATCCCAGATTAAAACCCTGATGTTAATTAATTTACCATTATTGTAAAGTATTACCAAAAACACATTGTTTCAGTGCTTGCCCGTTTATCATTGAATCACGGGTATTGACTAAAATTCCATTTATTTTCAGGATATTGCTACAATTTGATGTCTGCGATGGCGACAAATCCTTATTCGAAAAACCAAAGTAATCCTATTGTAGGTCGCAGATATCTTAGTTTATTTTGAAAAACATTCAAAACAAAAGGTGGTAGGCACAAGGTAGGCACAAGATACCCCAGCCAAAGGAGAATCCTTTTTTTCAATTTTTTCTTCAGCAATTTTCAGTTTTTCTGTGACGTTGACCTTGACCTGGTTAGGTTCAAAATTTTATCAGGTGCTCCATGGAGCCCTGCACACCCTTCCTGAAAATGTAGTGTGACTGTCTCAAACCTGATTTGTGCTGAACTGTGGACAGACATACTGAGAGGCAAACAAATGCCACCAAAAACAATGCCCCTCCCCATTTGGGTTGGGTGACAATGGTATTTCTTTTTTCTTTTGCGTAATTTTACATTTAGATCCCTAACATGACATTGAATGATGTATTCCAAAAACACATTTGTCTCTAGTTTATTCAAAAATCCCCCGCAAAAAATGTTGATATAATGCCATTTTTTCATCAAACCTCCCAAGTCAAGTATCATAGTAGTTTTGTGAACTATATTTGATAAGGTCGGCTTCACCATGGTAACAACTCTGAAGGCTGCACGCTCAGTGTTGCTCTCGCTGTCTCTGAGATAAAAATAGGAGCGCATTTTATGTGCGGTGATATCCGTTAGGTATGATCTGGGGTGATGGCTCAAACGTGATAATAGACCTGTGGTGCTGTTTCTCAAGATAGTGGTTGCTGTAATTGCATATGTTGTGGTAATAGAAGGTAATAGAGTTCTACATTCCCTAGAGCTATCAATACTCACCAGGACTAGCCTGCAGTCGATGACTGAACCCTGACTTGTTAGCCTCCGTTAGCACAGCTGTCAGTCCACCAGCGCTTTGCAAATTGGGAACATGGCTGTAAAACTGAGGTTCGATAACTGCAAATAGGATCATCCGTTCATAGAATAGCCTTCAAAGAATTCCACCTTTGCTACAGGGAATTGCCTGAAAAATTATCCCTTACAAGTGTGAAAATCACAATTACACTTGTGAATTTGACATTTTTACTTTCAAATTGAACCAGCCTGATAGGAAAATTCTAGTCACGTTTGAACTGGACGTCCTCAGATGACTTCTTTTTTCTTACTCATCTTAAAGGTTTCCTCACAATCTTGGTGACATAGGGTCATGCTCGTCTTGCTTTCACAATGTTTGTCACTGACTACTTTCCACAGTTTATGTTTACGTTCTACGTTAATAGTAATTTGTGAAAATTAATGAGGCTCAATAGCAGGGGGTCTTGTATTAGCTGTGTGTGAGGCAGTTCACTGTGTACTCTTCACATGTTGGGTGTGAATATTTACGGTTTGGGCGCGTGTAATTCAGCGTTTGGCTCATGAGCAGTAGCACAAGCAGAAGGACACACCCTCCCCCCACCACTGCTCACATCTACACCCACCGGACTCTCGTCTTTCAATAAATTAAAACATATCGCTGCCTCTATTTTTGCTTGTGGATATCCACTTGCGCTTTGATGGACGTAAAAAAAAAAAAAAAATTGAAGTTGAGAAAACACCAAGGATGGCGATTTGCAAGCTCCCGGATGTCTGTGCGTGTCATGGCCTCTATAGGCTGCCATAGTGGCCGTTTGCAGTTAGCGGGCGGGCAGTGGTACAGCTGGCACTGACGGTGGTCTGGTTGGCGTGCGGGTGATTTGGAACGCTGCCACTGGGCTCCTGAGTATAGGAAGCGCTGCACCTGTCGTGCGTTTCTAAGCAACCAGAACCACTCAGAGCGTTAACGGCAGTTCGAGCCTCTGTGTCACACCAGGCGAGATCACAGCGGGGAGCGGGCGACCGAAGCTCGACGCGCCTGCCTCGTTTCCCAAGTTGACCGTCTCACCAGTGGACCGTGAACAGGCAGATTTCTGTACCATCAGAGACAATTAGGATGCTGATATTACAGGCTCTGTGCTGCCGGAATGGAGACTGGGGGCAGAGGAAGTGGTTATAGAGTGAAGGGTGTGGCATTCATGGGTGGGGGTGGGGGGCAGTGGTGGTTAATGGAGGCAAAAATTCTTTCCCTTCATTAGGTTATCCCCCCCATACTGCCCTATGGGCTTGATTAACTTCCTTTGATATGCTTAAGGTGGAACAGAATAAATACCTGAATCTGGATGTAGCTGGTGTGCCTCAGAAAGAGGTTTTGGATTGAAAATCATTATCCCTGAGTCAACTGCCCACTTCACAGGGGTATTTAACCTCATCCAGAAAGGATACCCACAATCTCAGATGTTGTACACTGATGAACAAAGTATTTAAGATTTTTTGTCAAAAATGTCTTTTTGGTTTCAAAAATAATTGTTAATTTACATGGGCCAAATTGGCCATTTTGACTGCAGTTGTTTGTTATCTCTCAAAAACTTTTAAATTATGACACAGGTGAGAACCAGCTTTGGCAGCAGTACTGATGAAAGTACAAGAAATCCAAAACAGCAACCAAACACCCCTCATTAAACCTCTAAACCCCAAAATATGAATATTCACACAAACTGTTTACAATACTATTGCACTATTTGGGACAAACGTGGAGCTGAACGTCTCAAATAAATTTCTGTACACTTGATGGTATGCTCTCATTGGAAATAGTGGCAGTTTTTTTTTTCATCAGGGATTCTAAATCTCTAAAAATTTTCACGTTCATGACAATTAAGTTTTAATTATAAAGCTGCTTTCACACTGGACGCGAAATGAATTTTTCACGCAACAGATTACATTCATAGTCAATGCAACGTTTGCATTGACTGAGTTTTAGAAAACATCTGCTGTCAAAATGGCATTGGCCCCAATAAATTAACCATTATTTCTGAAAATAAATTAGTTTGGACAGTGCTTCTCTTATTAGAGTACACCATCTGATCGCCTCTCAGCACTATCTGAGATGGTAGATGTCAAAGGAACTAGGTCTCCTGGTGATTTGACATGGAATACCGCACACCTATTTGGGCCCCGGCTTTCATTTTAACCAATCAAGTACACACCTGGATCTACTCATCCAGGTCTTTATCAGCGACTGAAGGGTTTGAATACCCCTGCTACAAAACGGTTTTGCCAAAGGTCTACACCCCAGGTCCTTAAACCGCCCAAAGCTCTGATGGATTCTGATTTCACCTTAAAAGCAGCGCACAGTTTTGATGTCACGTACAGCAACTAATGCGAGTGATTGGAGTCAACTGTACAGTCATACTGTGTAACCGTGTAACTATATACCTGAGAAACAATGAAAACTCGCTGAGCACTCCAGCACCAGGGTTCAAGAGCCGCTATGTATGCGGATAACTGGGCTTGTGTGGTTTAATGGCCGCCCTCCCTGAAGTACGTGTGTGTTTTACTTCAAAACTGCATTATATCCGCACATTCAGAAAGAAAATGAACATCAGAACCCTGGGTAGAGTGGGTCTACAGCCCTTCAGCCCAGGAGTCCCGAAGCTTTCTTCCCGAAATGGGGAAAAACAAGGTCTACGGTGGCAGTCCATATGGGCGTATTAACATTTGGGCTTATCAGGGGTAACCACAATTACCCCAGATATTACAGGCATTTTATGTAAATTCAAAATATTTATTAAACCTCTAAACAATAAATAAGTAATAAAGCTGTCAAAATTTGTGAAATATTTGGTGAGGGACTACTTCAATTTTAACACTTTTTATACTGAAAATGATCATCTTAATGGGAGGCAGCTTGCAGAGGTTCAGGCAGACTACCCTAGACATGCCCTCATACTAACAGAGCGGCGATGCTAAAATCTGGCCCTGGAATCCAGATCCAGCCCTAGTTTCCTTTCCTTCCGGGTAATTAACATCAATTAGCTCTGGTGAATGGTTAGACTGTCATCACATCAGACTGACAGGGAAAGGGAAGGTGGAAACCCTGCAGTTCTCCGCCCTCGAAGACCGTGGTTGGAGGAACAGTGTCATAAACACTCAGGAACATCAGCCAACACCCCGTCCGTCTGTAAGGCCACATGCACATTACACCAACCAATGTTGCAGGACATCTCACTCTATCTGAGCAGCCAAGCTGCTGTGAATTCCACTGTACATTGTGCCAAAGCACACACTTTAGGATAAGGCATAGACTGGAGTGCACACATTACAAGACTGTAATGGCCGGAGGTATACGGAGGCCAGGTGCAACAACCAGAGAGAAACAGAGCAGCACGGACACAGTATAAACACAGAGAATAATACAGACAAAACTAAAGTACTCGCGCTTCCCAAGGACATATAATAGTCTGAACCACGGAAGCAAAGCGAGATGGAAAAAGGGAGAAGAGACTCCAATAATTAGAAGATAAAAAGTCAAACAAATCCTGACTAAAGATATCTTCGGCTATAGTGCTTAGCTACAAACAGACACTCTAGCAGAGAGGCGTGGCAGGCATCCGGCTTATATGGAATGGGGGGAAGTGCCACCCCAGTTCAATCAGCCAACTGGGTAAAGAATACGATTGAGCAGGAATACGATATTGTCCCAGGACGAGAGCCACAAAGACAAGTCCAAACCGCACACACAAACATCCAGAACCATGACAAAGACGACATACGGTATTGCTCTACGCCCCCTCTCATTACAAGAGCAACGCAGAAATTTGCAATGTGTTTGAAATAATTCGGACATCCCAGCCAGCATCAGGAGATGGGGACATGACATGCTGACGTTTGCACACCATACAGAGACCTGTGGTTTTTAGTCCAATCTTAAAAATATGTCTGAGACTGTCTGGGACACCTGAATGGCCCGTGATATTGCATGGTGTGGTCTTGTTTAAGGTGGGCTGCTGAGCTGCATTGCTCTCCGAAGCATCATCGTCTTGCCTGCTGCAAGTTAACATCCCATTTCCACCCAGCATCCACCTACGGGCTCTGAGTACCTCCTGAGGGAGGGGGAGGGTGTGTCCTGACGGCCGCTGCACTCTTCTCCTCGAGCTCGGTTGGCTGCAGGTGTGACGGGTCAGAGCCTAGGCACCAAACTATCACTGAATCTATATTGTTGCCCATAAAGTTGGACTAAAATATTTTTTTTACCTCTTTTCATGAATGATTGTGACAATGTGATTTATTATTGGTAAAGTTTCTGAATACAAAATTATTCCAACTTGATGAGCAACAGTGTATTTGTTACTGCTCCAATTAACTGCTAACATCTGAGTTGGTTAGTCTGGGTAATTGCTCTATTGTTTGCTTATGACTAGTATGATTTGTGATTGTGTTGAATGTAAAAAAATTGAGTTTCTGCTTTGTTTACTATTTGCACATTTTTCAATCTAAAAACTTTAAGTGCAGTTTTACTGTGGATTTTAAAAAATACATTTACCTCATTGCTGTAAAATACATTTTTATTTGTTATTTTTCTTTATCTTATATTCTGGATTAGGTTTCACATTGGTAAAATGCATGCTGTACTTCATTTTGTAATTGTAGACTTTCATCGTGAAAATGCAATAAATGCCAAAAACAAAGTTTTGCACCACCACTGCAAGAAGATTATCAATGGCGGGCCAGAGATCATGCCAAGTTCAGCCCTTGGCAACAGGCTATACATCCCAATATTTAGCATGCTTGAACAGCAGCTTCCATTCAAAGTGCAATAAATGCTAAGCCAGTTTTTCCTGCTAACTGCAATATTGTATATCCATGCAGCCAATCAGCAATGAACAATCCCACACTGTTAACAGGCTCTGATTGGTTAGCAGCTCTTGTTTTGGGCAAAACAATAATATGAGTGTCATTTCTATGCTGCAAGCTCAATCCTTCGAGTATGCGTACATCAGTGGACATAGTTCCCTCCCCACTGACTGAGTTTTTTTGCCACATTTGCCACAATTATATTTGCAAGTAAGACAGTACACTACATGCGGAGGGGCATTACAAATTACGTAAACTTGGAAATGTTTATGTCTATAGTATTGACTAGTAGGGATTTGTCCTCAAATCACACTTTTGTGGATATGTCGTGTTTTGCCAAATAATTACAACCAAGTTCACTTTTTCAAAAATTCATTATTCTTATATTTAACAGCATCATGGTATAGTGTTTTAACTTGTTTAGCAAGACATATAAACAAATAAGAAAGCCCTTTTGTGCTTTCTTTTCCCAAGACAAAAATGTGAATATTTCTAAAAATCCTTCAAATGGATATATTACGTTTTGAGATGAAACACCTCAATTGCATTGGATCAGTAATATTGCTGTTGGACCAAAACCAAACAACCTTTTCGGCTGTGATGAAGACTTAGGACTTTGCTGTAGCCAACAGGTATGGGAGCGTTTAACACCCCAATTCCATTTTCAGGGAGGCAGTGTTATCAACCTTCGACTCTGATCAGGGAAAGAGCTGTATTGACCGTGACAGTTCTGTTCTTGCAATGTGACGTGTAGGGAGAGTAAAAGCTTTGAAGTTGGTTTGGATTCGTTACTCAGAGCGGCATGATGAAAAAGGTCATAATAAAGAGAAGTAATTCAGTGTTGCACTGTCCTCCATTGTGGCACATATGTTATATTGGACTTTGAAATTTCTACATTTGCTTTAAGGTTTCCTCCATACCATTTTCTGTATGGTCAAAGTTGTGATGCTCTGCTCTTGTTGCTCTGTGTTCTATCTCCTGGCGGTTATTTTCCCCACTAGAATAAATCCACAGTCTCTTCCCGTCAAAATTAACCAAAAAAGAAATTATATTTTTGGTGCTGTTGAAACATTTTAGCATCTAGATGTAGATGTAACTTCAGATCAGGATACAATTATTTGGGTATCATGGCATTTTGAAAGGGTCTATAAAAAGACACACTTCTCAGTATGTTCAGGTACTGAGCACTGAATGTCTGTGTCTGAGTGTGCAAAACTGTATGTGTGTGTGTGTGTCTGCGTGAGTGTGTACGTGAGCTTGTGTGTGTGTGTTGTGCGTGTGAGTGTGCGCGCGCGTGTATTATTTGCAGATTGATATCGAGGGATGCTGGGAAGGTAATTCAGATGTGGTGATCGTGGAGTATTTTTATTTCTTTAGAAGCTGAGGTTTGAAATGAGACTTTGCAGGCTTGATGCCCAAGAGGGGCATCTCCATATTACAAGCAAGGTACTTAATTTCTAATGACTGCCAAAGTCCAATTAAAGTCGGCTCTGGCATTTAATAATACTCATTTTAAACAGACTGAGGGGTGAAGGGGTTGAGGAGAATTACTTTAGTGAATTAAACACTGTGTAAATAGATTGAAGTATGTAATCTGTCAGTAAAAGTTTCTGCTCCTGTGCGTGTCTTTTGCTGTTGGGCCATGTTTGAATTTTCGCAAAACAGCAATCTTCTTGATTCTCGAAGGGTGTCCAGTTTCCATGACGATGGCAAGGTTTTTTTTTTTTTGTCGAGACTAACTGCCATTAGTTTCAGCAAGAATCTCAATGGCTCCGTTCGTCTTCTCAGCATGAGCTTATAATGAAACATTGAATGAGGGGAACGCCCACTAAGTAAAAATAATAACACTGCCCCCTAGTGGCTCTTTATAGTACCACAATGACACAAGGACAAACAACTCGGGGCAACTGAAACTAATCAGAACTACTGTTACCTGAGCGTGCTAGGCTGTGCCTTGTGATATTGAGATAAACGTTGTTAATTAAATGAACATATGTCAGCTTAGTACTTCTCTTGTATTCCCGTTTCTCGTAACATGACACTTCGTATCCCAGTTTAGCTCTCCTCACCGAGTAACAGATGCACGGTAATTGAATTGATACTAGCCTCTGCGCGCTGTCAATGAAGTACGCGTCATTTGCGTCGTGGGGAGTTATCTGAGCTCGCGCTCAGACAGGCGGGAATCTGCCACGCTTGCTTTAATATCACTCTCATTTCGCTTATCTCAAAATAATTAATGCATCGAAGAGGGGGGAAGACGCGCCCACGGTACATTACACTTACATTATTATTTTACTCAGGAGGGTGCTGCCATGAAGAAGTAAATAAAATGATACACTTTTTGCTATGCCCTGCAAAAATAATGGGACATTGATTTGCCTTTTTTTTTATCAGACCCCAGAGGACTAGAATCTAAATTTAGAAAATCATTGTATTAAATGTTTGTTAATTTGTAACCATGTCAACTCCATTTCACAGTCCTCCACACAAGTAAGGACATTATGCTGTCATTTGATTTCATATCTATAATTGAGAATGTTTACTCTGCTAGTGCCTTTGTTTGTCTGGTCTCTATTACTTAAGTAATAATTCTAGTGTTTGGATATATTCATGGTCTGGTATCTGTTAAGGCTCTTTTCCAGTGTGTGGATGGGCCCCATGGTCTGGTATCTGTTACGGCTCTGTTCCAGTGTGTGGATGGGCCCCATTGTCTTGTATCTGTTAAGGCTCTGTTCCAGTGTGTGGATGGGCCCCATGGTCTAGTATCTGTTAAGGCTCTGTTCCAGTGTGTGGATGGGCCCCATGGTCTGGTATCTGTTAAGACTGTGTTCCAGTGTGTGGATGGGCCCCATGGTCTGGTATCTTTTAAGGCTCTGTTCCTGTGTGTGGATGGGCCCCATGGTCTAGTATCGGTTAAGGCTCTGTTCCAGTGTGTGGATGGGCCCCATGGTCTAGTATCTGTTAAGGCACTGTTCCAGTGTGTGGATGGGCCCCATGGTCTGGTATCTGTTAAGGCTCTGTTCCAGTGTGTGGATGGGCCCCATGGTCTAGTATCGGTTAAGGCTCTGTTCCAGTGTGTGGATGGGCCCCATGGTCTAGTATCGGTTAAGGCTCTGTTCCAGTGTGTGGATGGGCCCCATGGTCTGGTATCTGTTAAGGCTCTGTTCCAGTGTGTGGATGGGCCCCATGGTCTGGTATCTGTTAAGGCTCTGTTCCAGTGTGTGGATGGGCCCCATGGTCTGGTATTTGAATCCGCACTGCACTAGTGCTGACTTCAGATAGCAGCTCTTTGGAGCAGTTCTGTGTGATCAGTCGAGCTTCATGTTTCAGCAGTGATCCACAGGGAATGTCGTCAATCCCTATACCTTCTCCGGTTGCACAAGGGGAGCCATCAATCAGTTCAGCTGGTGAATAAAAATGGGAGAAAAGGGCAAAAGCATAGAAATATTCAGCTGAAACTTGTTTAATGGTACAAGCAGACCCTGTGTCTCTCCAGTACCAGGCTTACGGACCCAAACACATCCTGTGTCTCTCCAGGACCAAGGCTGGGGACCTCAGCAGATTCTGTATCTCTCCGGGACCAGGTTTAGGGACCCCAGCAAATCATGTGACTCTTTAGGAACAAAGTTACAGACCCCAGCAGATCTTATGGGTCTCCGGGACCACGACTGGCGATCTTGGGATTTAATTTAACATCCACCTTACTGTGCCACAGAGCTTTAATCCTGATATGGTAAGCACTGTTCAGGAGAATAAAATGATAAAACTCGTAAGAATGACTTGCTATACTTACCACAGGGAAGTAGGCCAAACTTGTCTCTTGAAATTAAATTGTCACCCACATTTGTGAAATGAGCAGTAGAGCACTGCTGCCATGGTGAAAAAAAAATTCAGCTGTTTCCTCAATTCAGTTCTTCTGAATACTATCTGTGCTGATAGTTTAACAATGATGCACTCCACTCATTCAGTGAAGGTCAGTCCCAGTGAGGGTCACCCTGAAACATTTTTCTGCACAGCTCCATTCATTTCACACTTATTCTCAATGCATGTATACTGATGACTGTGTGCTCAAGGAGACTATCCCTATGGTGCCAATATAGTCTAAAAAACATGATTACATCACACAAACACACATACGCACACATACGCAAGCGCGCCGCGCACACGCGCACACTCGTGTGCGCACACTAGTAATACTCCCCCAGTTATTGTCCTTTGCTGAGCAAATACTTGTTTCTTGTTCTTGTTAGAACAATAGTCCTTTCTCCTCATAATGTGATGTGTTGATGTTTTGTTAGAATGACAAAAGAGCCTCTTTTAAACAATTGTCATCCTAAAAACATTTTCCCACCGTTACACGGTGTAGTAATATGCTACTATTAGAAAGGGGAAATCCATTCATTCATCCGTCCATCCTCTGTAACCGATTCTTCCTCTCTTAGCGTCACAGGGAAGCTGGAATCTATCCCAGCTGACTCGAACAAAAGGCAGGGACCCACCCTGGACAGCTCGCCAATCCATCATAGGGTGCACTCGCCATTCACTCTCATACTCATACCTACAGATAATTTAGCGTCTCCAATTAACCTGATATGCATGTCTTTGGACAGTGGGAGAAAACCGAAGAACCCTGAGAAAACCCACTTGAACACGGGCAGAACATGCAAACTCCACACAGAAAAGCCCCATAGATTCAAACCCACGACCTTCTTACTGTAAGGCAGCAGTGCTAACCACTGCACTACTACTACTACTACTATTATTATTATTATTTTTATTATTATTATTATTATTCTTATTCTTCTTCTTCTTCTTCTTCTTCTGATCATCCTCCTCCTCTGGTGTTTATAGTCACAAGGAAAGATCCCACTGTGATCTCAGTTTAATTTCAGGACTATAGTGGAAATGAAAGATCTCAGTTTAAAATAAGGAATCTGTGGAGGACATGAAAGATCTCAGTTTAATCTCAGGAGTCTATGGTGGAAAGAAAAGGTCTCAGATTGACCTCACAACAATTCCAGTGGTCTGTGGGGAACATAGAAGACCTCGCTGCCAGGCTTAACTCACCGAAAGCTCCACGGATATCCTCCTGCTCACTCACATGAGAACTGAGCTCGAAGCACCGGCCTCATGAATATGCATGGCTGTGTTTCCTTTGCTAGGGAAAGCTGAGAGGAGATCAGGGTGTCAGATCATACTCTCAGCCTGGAGTGGTTATCAGGCTGTGGCCCGAATACAGGCCCACTGCTTTCTGCTGAAGGCACCAGAACATAAGACAGGGCTTCTTGAGAGAGAGAGAGAGAGAGAGAGAGAGAGAGAGAGAGATGCTGTTTTACTGTCGTCAAACAAAAACCATTTTAAGTATACTTGGGACTTACAGTTCACCTTGCATATTTGATGTAAAACACTGAATGTAAAACCAGCTTGTTGAACCCTTTTCACATTATCCTCACATTTCATGTTTATCAGAACGTCGCCATTGGCTTGCAACAACTGTAGACAGCCCCTGAAATCACTGCTATTTTCATTGAAACTTGCAGCTATTGTTGAGTTATAGAACAAACTATTTATTTTCTACTTTGAGACGAAATTTGCTTTAGGAGTCCTTATTTCCGCGTTGATTGCCTCTTTTGGTCTGCTCTCAGTTCAAACAATATTTGGTATGTTGCTTGACTATTGTTTCATTCCTGCCTTCTGAGTCAGTACAATCAAAACGATGTTATTGAGTCGTTGCCATGACAAAGATCAATGTGATGACAAATAGATGTCTGAACAGTGACGACTATGTCACTATGTTAAAGTGACTATGTTAAAACATGAATGTGGCGTGAGCCTATGCTGTATTTCTCCCTTTCCAAAGTTTTTAATTTTATCAAACTCACATATTGCTCAAGACCTTGAGTATAGTTTGAACTCAACAACTTATTTGATTGGACACAATTGCTGCTGGACTTCTGGTCGCGAAGCACATGCACAGAAACTGCTTCCGTGCATCGTTTTTCCAAAATCGGGTGTTTGCTGCCACCTAGTGCCTACAAAGACACGTTTATTATACCACCTAAATTCAATCAGTGCTCTCTTTATGCTAACTTGAGGGATGTGCCATGCTGATTTGTTTTTGTTTGCGCAGTCATGGAAGTATCAAGCGTTCGTCAATCACCAGGATCATCTTAAAGCTACAGAGATTACAATACAACAATACGGTACAATTCAACAAAAAATTACTGTTCATCCGGATTAAGATCAAGGATCACAGGGGATATATTAGAAAAAGGCCGTGGTGTTCATGCGCTGTTCAGCTGTGCCAAATCTCGCGCAAGATTCTCCATTCCTTGCATGGCACAGATGCTAAACTGTGTTTATTTGGGCGCAACGCGATTTCATCAGCAAAATCACAGGCATACCGTCTGCTGTTATGAGGAGTTTGAAAACAGAGCATGGGGTTTTAGGCTATTTTTTCTTCTAACTTCCCATTTTGCCACAACGTCAAGTGAGCTTATTTAACTGAAAAGCCCCAATCTTCTAGAGAAGGGGAATTTAACAAATTTACAATAGCTAACCGCCTGCAGTCCCTAATAACGTTTCATTCAGTTCGAGCCGGCTTAAGTTGTAATTCGGTCAAATTATAGAACAGCAGCAGTTATCGACAGTAAACAGATCATCCTCAGAGCGATTTTAAAACTTATTTGAATGAGCTGCAGCTCATTGCTACAGGTTTAGTTTAAGCCCATAAAAACTGTGTGCTAGAGTCTGATGTTTATCAGATTGAACCTGTGGCGGCGTCAGCGTTTTGAATTGTAAAGATAATCCCTGATTTTATTGGTTATATTTGTATGACATTCTAATCATTTGGAATACATCGTTACATAGAGGAGCCTTGGTTGGTGAAAAAAGAAGTAGGCTACTACTTCCAAGAACGGAACAAATTCGATATGAACAAGACATGCCGGCCCGTTAGCATTGAAAATCAACGTTTAATAGGCCTACTGCAGACCTAAGTAATACAGTGAGATGAGGATAAATCATAAATTAATTGGAACCTTATTGGAAGGAGACCAAGACCGACACTGCAGCCTTCCAGCCTATCAGACGACAGGATGAATCTACATACGAGAGAACCCAGCCTTGAATGGCTACCAGACATCTGCGTGTATCCATACACAAGAGGCGCCATGTCAAAATCCAGTTCTGGAAGGCCGCAGTGTCTGCCGTCTGCTGTGGTCTCCATCCAATGAGGTGCTAATAAATGCTTTTTAAACAAGCTGAGTGGAATATGTTCCTGATTAAATTAATTACTGATTAAAACTAAATGACTAATGCAGAAACACAACACATACCAGCAGACAATGTAGCCCACCAGGACTGCAGTTTGACAGCCCTGCACTAGAGCGTGCCCTTTCACGCAACGAGCCCCTCAGCGGCAGTTCAATAAAGTTACTTAGCCTGATTTGCTCCGGCAAATACCCAGCGGCGCAGATAGATGACACGTGACTGAGAGAGTGCTGCGTACGTCATTCTGAATGGCAGCGACTAATAAGCGCGGGAACGCAGAGGGCTGTAAAATGCGATCTCAGAGACCGCGGCCAGCGTCTTGCGTCTCCCATCGCTGTATAATTTATTCCGCTGCAGCACTACAGGGGCTGAGCGCGACCGCACTCTTCTGTCACGCGGCTACACTCGCAGTAAATAAACTCCGAAACCCACCGCCGACCAACGTGAAGGGATCCCGCGCAATCCATTAGCAGCTGAGTTTCACCGAAGCAATTTCAGCTAAGTACTCTGTTCAAGGGTGCTTCAGCGGCGCTTTTTGCGAGGTTTGAAAGTGTAGCCTTTGAGGAATGGTCTTGGATAACTAACCGCTGCTCCACACAGCCATCTTGTTTCTCAATGCCTTGGAAAGGCTCTGATTCTGTGATGCTGAATAATTTTTAAAGGTCTAGTACTGTACATTATAACTCATATTTATTTGTGGGAATGGGAAATGTGTCATATATGACATGGCTCTCTGTTCCTGGAACTGGTGTGACACACAGCCCTTCCTCGGTATGGCTTCCTCTTTGGACATTCAGCGGCCTGTGATTGGACAGTGGTTGGAGATTTTATGGGGGGGGGGGGCTTTGGAGCATAAACCAGGATTTGCAGGAGCTCTCAAGTGTGAGCTCTTGTATTCTTGGCTGAAGAAGGACACTTTTTATAATGTCCAAATGCAAAGAGGTCAACAGTCACTGTGTGTGTGTGTGTGTGTGTGTGTGTGTGTGTGTGTGCGTTTGTGTGTGTTCATGTTTGTGTCTGCATTTTGTGCCTATCTGTGTGTCTGTGTGTGTGTGCACGCGTGCACAAAAGTGTGTTCTCTTGTGTTTCTGTGTTTGTGTTGATGTTTCTTCTTTTATCTGTCTTTATCCTTATTTCTATCTGTTTGTATCAATGTGCTGTGCATGCGTGTGTGTGTGTGCATGTGTATAAATGTGTACTGTTTCTGTGTTTACTGTATGGGTATGTGTCTGTGCATGTGTGTGTGTGTTTGTGCATTATGTTTTAGTATATTTGTATCTTGTGTGTGTGTTTGCGTGTGTATTTGTATGCATGAGTGTTTATGTGTACACACTTCTTTCGTGAATTTTTGCATTTGCATGTGATTGCGATACTGTACGTATGCACAAAAGTATTTGTGTGTACAGGTATGTGCGTGTTCACACGTGTATTTGCGTATGTGTTTGTGTGTGTGTGTGGCTTTTGTATCCACTTCTGTATGCACAATTTTTGTGGATGCATGTGTGTTCATTTGTGATTGTTCATGTGTATGTGGAAGCCTTTGGGAGAAAAACAGCCCCACAGTATCAAAGATCTGTTACCATACTTCGCAGTTTGCATATCTCTGATTCTTCAACTGTGATCCTCAGAGATTCCTTTTTCTCTTGTAAGATCCAGCTCTCAGTTCACCTGTTCAAAGTACGCAAACCCCCTCTACCAGGCAGGTTTTTAACATCGCTGTATTTATTGTCTTGATGGCAAAAATTGATACTTGTTTTTAGCTTTTAGCGGCAGTATTTGTTGTTTTAGTTGCAGTATTTTTTTTTTCGACTGTGGTGAATGTAACAAGTTATGTTATGGGGTGGCGCAGTGGCACAGTGGTTAGCATTGTTGCCTCACAGCAAGAAGGTTGTGGGTTCGAATCTGTGTGGAGATTGCATGTTCTCCCCGTGCTTGTGTGGGCCCCAGCCCCCCCCCAGTCCAAAGACATGCACATCAGGCTAATTGGAGACACTAAATTGCCCGAAGGTATGAGTTGTATGAAGCACCAGCTCAGACCACTGTACATACCAAAAACTGGCTCAGACCACTGTATGTACCAAGCAACAGCTCAGGCCATGGTGAGGGCACTGTAGTATGTATGAAGTAATGGTTCAGGGCATGGTGATGTGTTTTAGATTTTCTGGGAGAGCTCTCTCAGACTGTGTGAGGGGAAGGACACTCTGAGGACAGAGCTAAATTTAACTGCACATCAGATATCATCTCTCTCCTACCAGAGACCGGCTGTAAAACATGCTCTCTCTTCTTATTCTAATCATCCGCGATTACTCACTATAAAGCGTGAGATAGAATCGTCTTGCAGTTGTTAGAATAATTGGCTGTTTAAGAATGACTGAAGTAAGATGTGTAGAGTATTTGTCTTTGGCCTCTGGCTCCAAACAAGAAGAAACATTTTCCTCTACTCTCAAAAACTCCATTCTTCTCTCTTTATTTATCTTACTACTCCAACTCGGAAAAAAAAAGTTGGGTAAGGAAAACACACATATTAACAAAAAGTTTTAAGACAAAATATTTATGTTTGCCTAGTCAACTTCATTTTATTTGAAAATATATATCCATTGTGCCATTCAGGCCTGCAACACATTTCAAAAAGGTTAGGACAAGGGCAATTTAGAACTCGTAATGGAGATTACTGTAAAAAAACAGGGAAGCCTTATGTAAAAAGAGTCTAGAAGCGCTGCTGACTTCTACGGGCTCAAAGATACATGCAATGGACTGTCACACAGTAGAAATATGTATTGTGGTCAGTCCAATATTTCAGCTCTTTTTTTGGAAGAAATGGATGCTTTGTGCTTCTGACCAAGGAAGAAAGGGGCCGTCCAGACTGTCACCAGCAACACGTCCAAAAGCCATGCTCTGTCACAACAGGGGGTTGCACTTTGTGTTTTGTGTACTTTCAGGGGGCTGTACTTTTGAAATCGTTTTAATGATGAAAGTATGTTTGCAGGTCCCCTTTGTTGCATTGTCACTCGCTGCTTTTATTAGGACAGCTTTGGACTCAAACCATGGGTCTTTGCAGAAATTACCGGAAAAGCAATTCAAATTGGAGGCCATTTTGCCGCAGTCTTTGAATGTCTGTTCCCTAGTGTTTGTCGATTTATGTTTGGACCTTTAAATGCTTAGACTTGCATGTGCTTTTTCAGGGCTGTGGTGTAGACAAGCTCAAAAGAAGAGGTTTTGAGCTGGACGTGAGAGAATTGGCTTTCTGGGTTTGGCTCCTTTATCAAAGTGAAACCGGAAATTCGGGTTTTCCGGTGTAATCAGAACAGGCTCTGCACATTTAACATGCAGATGAAATTGGACTGAATCGGTCATTATTAATCCAATTTGTTTAAAACTGCCAGGAGCTCAAACTATTACGTTAGGCAGGAAGACATTAATCAAACGAGCGCTTTGTTGATTGGAAAACAAAATTGAATTTAGGATTTCATTACTTATCTGTCTCTCCTCAGTAAATCATTTAGCATGAAGGATGTACTCTGGATTCCAAAGCTGAACCAGACAGCCCTGTCCTGGAGATATATTCGCCTGCTTTTTTTTACACAAACTCCTCCAAAGCACTAATGATTCAGTCTCACCAACCTGTTTAGTGCAGTCAAAATCAAGTGTAGGAGGCTGTTAGGCTGCTCTTTAAGTGTGAGTAAACTCCTGTGTATCTTGGCTGGGGATTACTGAGTTATCTGTGCCCTGTTTCACTAAGCAGGATTACCGAGTTAACTGGATTCTGTTTCACAATGTAGGATTATTGAATTAGCTGGACCTTGTTTCACAATGCAGGATTATTGAGTTAGCTGGGTCCTGTTTCACAAAGCAGGATCACTGAGTTAGCTGAATCCTGTTTCACACTGAGTTTACTGGACCCTGTTTCACAAAGCAATATTTCTGAGTTAGCTAGAACCAATTTCACAAAGCAGGATTACCTAGTTAGCTGGAACTTGTTTCACAAAGCTGGATTACTGAGTTATCTGGGCCCTGTTTCTCAAGGCAGAATTATGGTGCTATCTGAGCTGTATCGCTTTGTTATTGATGATCTTGAACTGTATGTAGTGTAATCATTACTCCTAACTGTAATTTCTTGATTGAACAAACATATTTCGCAGAATCAGTTACAGCTGTGTGGCAGGATTAATTAGCCAGTGATCAGAGGTGTTTTGTTAAAACAGCATCTGTAGGGCTTGGCTGGCTGCTGCTGTGCTAATGCTGGCTCTCTTCCTGTGGCAGTCCATTCCCCAGAACAGTCCACCCTCTGCCCTCCACACCCTGGAACAGTCCACCCTCTGCCCCCCACACCCTAGTGCTTAGGCCTGCACAGCATCTGAACTGCCTGGCTGGGAGTAGTGTTGTGTCGTTCACAAACTATTCGTTCGAAGGAAATAATTGTTTAAGAGAACTTACTGAACTAAATCACTTTCTTGGATTGAATCCTTCATTTCTCAGTTCAGTTGAGCTCTACAGTGAGGCCACCTGGCCGGTAGTGGAACTCTTCTGTCCAAGCTTACAGTGAATCACTCGCGAGGAAAACGAGTGGCGGAAACTTATCCTCTCATTGCGAGGGATCCGTTCGACCACTGAATGTACTACACACAGTGAACACACCACCAGTCAGCACTGATTTGGTCAGTCAACGTACTGCTGAGAGTAGTGTTGTGTCACTCGCAAACGTACTGCACACAAAGAGGGGAGTCTGTTAGTGCGGGGGGGGAGTGATTCTCGTTCAATGAATGAGCTGCACACAGGGAGGGGACCCTGTCAGGGTGGAGGAGTGATTCTCGTGCAAAAAACGAACAGCCGACTGTTGCGCTCCGTGTCACTCACTTGCACACAGAGAACTGTTGCTGAGAACATGATTCACATTCACGTACTGCGCATTCACGTTCATAACCGTAGCCTACTGCTAAAATTAGAACCGTGTCAACTTGCTAACACCCGTGTAGCACGTTAAGTGAATGTACTGCCCACAGAGCTGAGGACTCTGTTCACGGTGTAGTAAGTTTAGTGCATGTATACCACTCAAAGTAGCGCTGCATCTCCTGCCAATGACTGTGGTCTGTGAATGCACCTTCCCTTAGTACGTGCGGTGAACGTGTTACAAAGAGGTAATGTGAACCTCAGGGCTGAATCATGAACTGAATGACGGATCATTTGGCTGTTTACTAGTTCAGAGAGTTGGAGAACTATGCACTATGCAGTCAGCACTCCTGCTAAGTACTGAACGATCAGATGAACAAATTTTTTTAACAAAAATTTCTAATCAATGGATTCTAGTGATTCAGTACCGTCAAAAGAACTGCCGATCCCCTTTCTAGCTGGGAGCATATTCATTTGTTTTTTTTGTTCCTTCATCTGTTCATTCTGTCATTCAGTCATTCTGTAATTTTTTTTTCATTAACGGATGTATCTTTTGAGAAAATATTTAGCTAATGGAAACCTCCATAGAGGGAGCTGGATCATTGGAAATGGATAAAGGAATAGGTCAGAGGTTAGAGGTTAAAAGGTTAATAGGAAATGAAAGTTAAACAGGGATTACAACCCTCAATTCTCCCTCCCCAATCCCCCCAATGATCACAGAGATCAATTCAGACATGGTCAATAGGTATGAGTGCACTCTCAGAAATAGGGGTACAGCAGGAGTCCATATCTGTTCCCCAAGGTATTATGTATCCTTCAGGGCAAATTATAGGGCCTCAAGGTACCTGTGTGCACCTTTTTAGGGTCTAAAAGGTACTTTAATGTTCCAAAACAAATAAAAACCCACTTCTAAGGCACAACAGCAGGACCTTTGAGGGTACTGCTGCAGTGACAACCAAGGCTTGTCACTGGGGCAGTACCCTCAAAGATACTGCTGTTGTACCTTAGAAGTGGGTTTTTATTTGTTTTAGAGCATAGAAGTACCTTTTAGACCCTAAAAAGGTTCAATCAGGTATCTTGAGGTCCTATGATATACCCTATAGGGTACATAAGTGCTGAATGTACCTTGGGGAACAGAAATGGACTCCTGCTGTACGCCTATTTCTGAGAGTGTGGTTATAAACAATGTGTCCAAGGCCATCAACTGTAGAACTATTAGCTAAAACCACGATAGGCATAACTGACCAATAAGCAAGGAAGAAAGTGAAAGGCAGATTACACATACAGCACCCTCAATAATTATTGGCACCCCTGGTTAAGATGTGTTCTTTAGCTTCTAATAAATTCAGTTTTTTCTAAATAATATGGGACCACAATGAAAAAAAGAGGAAAATCCGACCTTTAACTCAAGTGCATTTGTTCAGTGGGGAAAAAAATCCCACATTAAGAAATAATTCTTTTACATCAAATCACATGTGCCACAATTATTAGCACCCCTGATGGTAATACCTTTAACAACCCCCTTTTGCTAACAAAACAGCACCTAATCTTCTCCTATAATGTCTCACAAGATGGGAGAATACAGAAGGAGGGATCTTCGACCAATCTCTCTAATCATCTAGCGACCTGGTTCCTCTCCTCTGCACTCTCCTCTTCAGCTTACTCCACAGGTTTTCAAAGCGGTTGAGGTCTGGGGACTGAGATGGCCATGGGAGGAGCTTGATTCTGTGTCTGGTGAACCATTTCTGCGTAGATTTGGCCACATGTTTAGGGTCATTATCTTGCTGAAAGACCCAGTGACAACCCATCTTCAGCTTTTGGGCAGAGGCCACCAGATTTTGATTTAAAATGTCCTGGTATTCCAAAGCGTTCATGATGCCATGCACCCTAACAAGGTTCCCAGGTCCTCTGGAAGAGAAACAGGCCCACAGCATCACCGATCCTCCCCCATACTTCACAGTGGGCATGAGGTGCTTTTCTGCATACTCATCTTTTGTGTTCCGCCAGACCCACTTAGAGTGTTTTTTCCAAAAAGCTCTATCTTGGTCTCATCTGACCAAAGCACACGGTCCTAGTTGAAGTCCCAGTACCGCTTAGCGAACTCCAGACATTTGCGTTTATGATTGTGAGTGAGAAAAGGTTCTTTCCGTGCATGCACCCCAAACAGCTTGTTGGCATGTAGATAGCGCCTGATGGTTGTTTAAAAATAATAATTTCTTAGTCAGGGATTTTTTTCCCCCTTAAAATTCACTTGAGTTGAATGTTACATTTTTCTGCAATTTTCAGAGTGAGAGTATGCTTCTGCAATAAAAATTGAATTTATTTTAAGGCTTTTAACACATCTTAACCAGGGGTGCCAATATGTCAATTATGGAGGGCGCTGTACATCTGACAATTAGCACCAGTAAGCATCGCAGGAAGTACAGAGAGCAGAAGCAGATTTTTCTCATTGCTCTCTCTCGCTCCCTCCGTACAGAGAAAGCTGATCTGTGTAAATCGTTAGATCCAGGCTCTCAGAGAGCCGGCTGATTTGGGCCTCAAGGGGGGTGTATCTTACATCTCTGCCCCGGTCGCTCCACCCTTACCTCGGGGGTGCAGTGCCGGGGTGAGGGGGGTGGGGTGTGTGGGTAACCTGACCTGGGATGGTGATGGGGTGCGGCTCGGAGGGTGAATGGGGCATAGAAGAGACAGAACCACAAAGCGAGAGGGTCTCCACCACACATCTCCATCAGTTTCTCCATCTCTCCTTCTCCAGCCTCTTCATCTCTCCCATTTGGCTGTTCGAGCATTTCTGACCTTCGCCCATCAGGATACACACCCTTTTGTTCTTCCTGCAGCTTCACACAGTTTTGACCGTGAAGGACACTTCGCTGTTTGGACAGGAACATGAGTCTCTGCCTCAGAGATTAAACGCTTTTGCTTTTTTACTTTCAGTTTGTTTCAGTTTGTTCCTTTTTTTTTCCTCATGGGCTGGATTACAATGAATGATTTTCAGCTGCGTTGTAAGTCTTCTGATTGCATTTGACTTGCGGAAGGTTAGTAGAATGTCTAGAAATTTGCTTTGTTTATCCAGTCTAACAAGGTGCTGGGTAAACAGTGTATTTTGCTTTGTGGCAAGTTCATAGAAATAGAGGCAGAAAAGCTAGTAAATTGGCTTTGTTTAATCAGGATTTAGTCTTCCCGGATACTGACAGTCATTCGTTTCAAGGATTTTTGCTTGGAAGTTTCCTGTTTTCCTTGCCGTCCATCGTGTCCTTTGTAAATCCTTCCGTGGTTATTATTACTGAGCTTTCCTGGCATTCTACTTGCTGTCGACTCTAAGTCTGGATTTGAGTTACTCTTGCACTGTCATCAACTTTTTCCTGTGGAAAATGTCTGCCTCAGATGAGCACTAGTTACTCGGGTCTTATCGTTTGATTACGCTCACCCTGGACACCTTGATACAACCCTTTCAACCTCAACTGCGAAGAACTGAAGAAAGAAAGGTGATAACCCTGAGGACATGAATACAGAGAGCTCAATTCTGCTCCAATAGCACATGGTTTATCAGACCTGGAGGGAGATAATTGAGGAAATCGAGGAAATTACTTCAACAGTTTGACAAGCCGTTTTTGTTAGGTCTTTACCTTCCTGAACTATTCATGGTTTCTGAAAGCCTCATTGTACATTTATCTTTCTGAAGTTCGAAGTTCCTGCAGCTGGTGAGAATTACTCTTTGATAGTCTGCGAAATCAATTTCCCTCTCCGCAGTTGGCTGTTTTCTTAGTGAGTATATCGCCCGGACGATTCGGAGAGCCGCGAGGCCAGTAGCTGAGCGATCGGCAGAAAGATGCCCGTCCGAATCACCTGCACCATCTCCCTCTCCACCGATGACGAGCCCGAAGGCCGGGCCTACAGAGACGGGTTCGATGATAGGTACCGGCGGTTCATCCGGGTCGGTGGGGGCAAAGACGGACTCTCGACGGGGGGCAGCTGCGATGAACTGGATGTGTATGACAAGGAGGAGGATGATGAAGGGCAACAGACCTTTCCCGATCTGGCTACCTTCGCCTCTGGCTGCTCACTCCACGGGACCAACCACGTCTTCGTGGAGGGCGGCAAGTTTGGTGTGCGGCAGGGCCTTTGGGGGCTGGTTTTTCTGCTGGCTCTCAGCCTGTTCCTGCTTCAGGTGGTGGATCGGGTCATCTACTACCTCCAGTACGACCACGTCACCCTGCTGGATGAGAGGGTGGCCCCCTACATGACCTTCCCGGCCATCACTTTCTGCAATTACAACACCTTCCGTCGCTCACAGCTCAGTTACAGCGACCTGCTGTTCATGGGGCCCCTGCTGGGCTATGAGGAGGACATGGCCCCTGGCATCCCGCTGGCCCCGGAGCCCGACCGCCGCGGGCAGCCTTTCTCCGTGGCCGAGTTCTTCAACCGCACCAAGCACCGCATGGAGGACATGCTGCTGGAGTGCAGCTACAGCGGCCAAGAGTGCGGCCCCGAGAACTTCATGGAGGTAGGCGAGGGCACCTGGGAGCCATGCTGCTACATTGAGGTGTTTGTGTGTGGGGACAGAGACACAGTTTCAAAGGGCTGTAGTTTTTTTCGCGGTTAACATGATGTGGATTGGCGGGCTAGGCTTTGCGTTGGAGTTTAGATCTATATGGAGTGAAAATTTGTGTGGCTGTGCTACATGTGGATCTCACACAATTTTTCATCAGCCTTTCAGTCCTTTCAGTGCAGGAATGCATTTTTCTTATTTCTCTTATTGTCAGAGCTGTATTCAGAGGTGGATAATCCAGGGTGAGAAGGAGTAAAATGTTCTGCCGTGTGCTCTTTCCACCCTTGATGATCTCATGCTAATGTCATAAGGCTTGTTACACCTCCTTGCTGGAGAATAATGCAACTCCAAGGGGTTGGAACAGAGCACCATACTGTCTGACCCTGGGTTATTCTCCATAATCAAGGTTTTGAACTAATTACCTCACAGGCTTTGTTCTGGATGGAAAATAGATAATAAAATAAAACTGCATACTTACTGTGATTAAAAATTCAGCATTTGACATTAAACTGACAGTCTCTTCAGTTCTGTAGTTAATGTTGTGTTTTTGGGCAAAAGAGCCATAATAACTGTTCGGGGAACAAAATAGTGAAAAAGGCAGATTTGATGTATTGTGTGGAGTCCCAAGTGTAGCACAGGGGATCGCATACTGATTAGAACACAAATATGTCGCATATTCCCTGAAGTTCTCTGTTCCATTTTATTCAGTTCTATTTTGTTCTGTTCTATCGTGCTTCAATCTATTCTATACAGTTATTATATTATTCTCTGTTTCGTTCGATTGTATGATATCCTATTCTGTACTATTGTGTATTTATTCAAGAATAACACTGAAATGTCAGACGCTGTGTCTGAAAAAATGAAGTGCTGACATCAGCAGACCGTTTCTTGGTCCGGAGGTTGGAATACTGGAGAAGTTGACCTGCGCCTGAGACAGGGTCATAGCAGGGGAAGAGCTGTGTGTGCGTACGTGTGCGTTTAAGCGTTTATTGATTTTTTTGGTCCCTTATTGCAAAGCATACATGCAGAACATGAGGAAATCTGTACACAAATAGACATTTACATTAGGTACAAAGCATAGCAGAAACAATAAAGACAGAAAATTAAAAACTATAATTACCGTTTCATTTTTATTTTTTCACTAGTGCACGTCACCTGTGCATCTCACAGGATTTAAACTAACAGGTTTTTCACAGAGTAACTGCAATTTCCATTAGCTCATCCAGAGTTTTATACAGGACTTCCCGAGCTTCAGCCTATAGCTCAATGTCAGAGTGTCCGTAACAACAGGAGCCAATAGCAGGATCAGAGTGAACAGGGCTTTATCAATCAAGGTCGACAATCCAAATCCAGAGCACGGCTGGCAGTGCGTTGCAGGTTAGGTGATCAGTAGTCCTGGGACAGTCCGGAATCAGAGACCTGCAGTTATTGCTCTGTGCATGAAGCGGGGTGAAGTCGAGGCGGTAAATTGGAATTAGGGCAGGAGAAGTTGGAGGTGGTGCAGACTGGGCGGACAAACACAGGAAACAGAGAGACACGGGACAAACACGAAGCAGGGCAGAGGAACTGGAAGCTAGAAGAAATAAATGTGAGAGAGCAATGATAGAAATTGAGATGGCAGAGTGACAATCTGGCAACGGGCTGTAAAAACAGATGAACTAAAATACACAGATAATGAGGGCAAAGAGAAACAGGTGCAGGAAAGAAAGTTTGTAAAACACAAGGGATGAACAGGGCAATGAGACCTGTTACCAATCTATTAAACTATATAAAAAAAAGTTGTGTGACAGAACGAAAAAGGTGTTAGGAACATCTAACACAGATACAAGATGTCACAGCTCATTGGTGAAGTTTTTTCGTTGACGGTGTGAGCCCCAGCATAGCCTCAGTAACATTGCTGCAGCCTTTGTCTCCTGAGCAAGGCCTTACATCCACTTCAGTCTATATAGGTCACTTTGGAGAGCATCATTAGCTCATTAATGGCCATGTAAGTGCTTTTTGAGTAATGCTTCAACTCGTATTCGTATTTTCTCTGAATTAACTAGACTGATATGGAGCTCTGATCTCTGATTCATGAGCGCTTGTATTGTGTTTATTGATCTTTTAAACATGATACCATAACTCCAGGGTACTTTAGATAATTGTATTGCCCAACTTACAGGCATAGATTGTCCTGCTAACTCAATTCAACATAATTTAATGGAGTGAGGGTATCCCATTCCTTTGATTATATCTTGAGTGTGTATGTGTGTGTGTATTGAAATGGTTTGAACACAGAAGCAAGTTTGAGTTCCATGTGCAGAAATGCTACAGAGCTCAGGAAGTTTTACCTGAGGCGTGCCCAGAATAGTGATATCCGTACACTTGGACTTTTCTAAGTTTATTCATTCCCTTGGAATCTGTGCAGTTTTCTAAATGAGAGCAGAGAACACGGTCTGACTGATAAATATATCCGACTGTTGCCATGACCATGAGAGTTTGTTTTTAAAAAGTGAAAAAAGATATGTGTTTAAATAATTTCTTTTGGTTTATAATTCAAAGGGCATCTCATTTAGTGCACCCTCCTCCCCAGTCTGCATTAGAGTGCTAATTATAATGTAGATTCCTGTAAAAGGAAAATAATTGTCTCAGTGCAAATTGTTTATTCAAGCTAATTGTGTCACTGATCAATTCTGACTCAAAGTTACCGCATCCTAATCGAATGTTTTGTCACTGTTAAAACAAAGGAGGACCATAAATGCGTAATTTTATGCATAAAAGCTGTATCAGTATTTCAGTGCTCAATGAGTGTCAGATTGGGCCAGTAAAATCAAATTCAGAGCTCTAGACTCTGCTAATTGATGGTAATGGTAATGCAGTGGTTTGGTAAACTGTGTGCCAGGAGTTTTGATTGGGTGGGAGCTGTACAAATGTGTTGTGGATGCACTGTACTGTACAGTGTAAAACATGGTAACCCCATTAAGTTATGTGAACTGAATTCTTCTCTTTAACTTCACTTGTCATTACAAGGTTTAGATATTGAAGTCAAGTTCATCAGTTTTCAAATGTCAAACTTAGTTATCCATTGTCTTGACTAACTGAGGTGAAGCAAAGCTTATCTTTGAGTTGAGTTAACTCACATTTTTAAGGCCGCTGCTGAACCTTTGTTTCTGAATTTAAACAGCTTGAATTTAACTACAGTGTGTCAGCTGTTTAAACGGATCTGCTGCTGTAAACTTAAACATACTCAAAATCTGCTGTTTTGATGATGCTGTAATGCTGATCATTCACTCTTTTCCCCATAGACTTTGCCTCCCTTTCCCCAAAATGAATGCAAATAATGACCCTAGGGAGGCGAGGGAGAAGGTTAGGTGACATACATGTAGGTGTCATATACAGTCCTTATGTGGGAAAGAGTTAAAGCTGCTTTTGACACAAAGCTGAAATAACACAATACTATTATTAAAGTTACAAGTTGAGGTCACACTTTATTTGAAGTGTTGCTCATAAAGGCTTTATACAGCATGTATAATGCCTTCATAAATGAGACAAAGGGCTCTAATTTTGTAGACCAGGCGCAGGCGCGGCGCACCGTCCATGCGCCGCGCCTGCGCCTGGTCTACAACGGGGTGTGTCCAGGCGTACGTGGCAATTTCGTGCCTGGCGTAGCCTGGCGCAAGTACTCCTCTGTCCCACCTCTGTCCCTCCTTCCAGCGCAAGTTGGCAAAGAAGGCGACGCAGCCGAGTCAAATCTTGCTCACTGGCAAGAGAAACGATGTAAAGCGTGTTCCTATTATTACAAACTGTTGCTGCTTTAAATTTTGGGATTAACATTCATGGACAACAATGCAAGATACGTTACACATTTATTTTCAATATGTGATCTTAACTCAGTCCAAGATCATAGCAATCAGGCTGTAATCCTTTCCCCCACTAAGGACGATAAAACCTAAGTGGCAATAATAGTAGCCTAGTATTACGCCGCTTGCACACTGGACGCGAAACGAATTTTTCGCTCAACAGATTGCGTTGAAAGCAGTGTCTTGTGTCCGAAAGTCTGAATGGGTTTTAATATATCTCCGTGTCCGACAGTCTATTATTGTTTTTAATTTCTTCAAATCTACTGACTCTTTTAGATATTAAACGTGAATGCTTTGATAAGAGGGCTCAGTTCTTCACGATGAGTACCGAGAATTTCAATCAATGTTTCTGTTTAAGCTGCTCAATAAAGTGAGTCGACATTAGCGCAAGACAATGTACAATGCCTCCGTGTCTGACAGCCAAAAAAGGGACGATTAGAACAGATTGATAACGAAATAAAGAATAAAAAGAAACATTTTAACAACAGAGCATCCAATGAACACTGTGATTTTTTTATTGGCGGGTCATCTTTGTTGGATATCTCGTTTGTTGCTGATATATTTTTATTCTTTATTTCTTTATAAATCTGTTCTCTTATCAATACTTTTACTTTTTTCTGGCTGCTGGACATGGAGTATTTTGCATTTCGCATCGGACAGTCTTGATCCTGCATGCGATAATTTATTCACACTGTCAATGGTCATGGAATTGATTTGCTCACTTACAAGCACTATTTTATCTCTGCTGTGGAAATAAAGCGTGAATCTGTTCGATCCATCTGACTAATTTTCAAAAGGAAGACCGAATAAAGACTGCTGTCTATCTTCAACGGAAGAAAACAGACGAATAGGCTAAAAAGACCACAAAAAGTCGATAGCTATCAATTTGCATTTTGTGAGGGTCGAACACAAACATAGCCAAGTTTGCACGTCTAATAATTCCTGGAATACTCTGAAAAATTTGAACTTTTATGACTTTCGGACATGGAGCTATATTAAAACCCCGTCCTACTATCGCGTCTTTGCATTGACTTTGTCTGTAACCAGTCGTGCGAAAAATTTGTTTCGCGTCCAGTGTGCAAGCGGCTTTAATGAGCATAGAACGCAAGCATTATATATATATACTGTATATATATATATATACATACAGTTTGTGGTTGGCTGAGAAAGATGTGAAGTCATTAGTTTGCATCACAGATTCAGCTGCATTGATTCAGCCAGGTCAAGTTTCCATTACGCGTGGCAACCGCCTTTAATCTGACATCAGGACAATCAATGTAGATAATATAATTTATGTCCTTATTCAGATAGTTACATTAAATAGTGCTTCCTGTAATTATTTCTTGCATTGAAATGTACCTGACATTCTGGAAACCTGCCTGTGAGGTTTCGGTGATGTGTGCGCACTGTGTGCCGGTCAGCCAAATTACCACTGCACAGAAAGTGAACCAGGCTGGAGCTGGCAAGCTTTCTGCACAACTCCAGCGGACACTTTTTCTATGAAATTTTCACTGCGTCTTGATGAATATGTGACACCTCCCCCTACTACACCCCACACCCATCTCGGCGCACGTTCGTCTACCAAAGGCTGCGAACCTCACGAAATTACCACTGCGCGGGCTGCGCCACGCTACGCCACCTGCGCTGCGCCAGGAAATTAGAGCCCATAAAGTCTTGACATAAGCGAATGTCATGCTTTGTAAAGGGTGAAATAACACATCCTTATTCAACATGTGATGCCAAACGTGACAATGACAATGTCACTTAGCTGAAAATGTCACCCTTTATCGCATTAGCCACTAGCTAAGTGACTATCGTCAGTGATATCACATCTGGCATCACATGCTGAAGAAGGATGTGTTATTTCACCCTTTACAAAGCATGATGTTTGCTTATGTATGATTTATGAAGACATTATTCATGCTCTATAAAGCCTTTATGAGCAACACTTCAAATAAAGTGTGACCCAAGTTGACATGCACTTAGCATTACATGAGTCACTGAGAGTAATAGTGGTCTAACTCTAATTTTCCTATTTTTGAGTTAGCCCCATATTTCACAAGTTAAAGGTAAAATCTATTCAGGGCATAAGTGCTCTAGATGTCACAGTGATGCATCTTACTTTACAGAGATTTTTAGTTATCCTCACTTCCATTAAGACAAAAGGTGTCAGTGCATCAGTGGTCTAACTCTTTGAACCCTTTAAAAGTCAAGGATTTGAAAGAGGATCTCAACCTTGTGCTGCCTGTCCACCACTCATTTTATCTGGGTCTGATCGAAGATGAAGATGGCCCAAACTTTCATCCAGATGATGACAACGAAGACAGCTGTAAGGAACAAGATTAGCTGATGGATGAATTTCTCAGTGGTCAGCGGTTTGCGATACAATGTTTCACTTTTGATCTGTGTTCTCTTGTTATTTTGTGTTTCGAATTCCACGGATGCAGGAAATTAAAGCTATTATTGAGTTATTAAAATTGAGTTATTAATTTACTTAAGTCAGTTACATTTGTTAAGACAGCCAGTGCAAGAGTGGTCTAACTCATAAAAAGGGCCTTTTTCAGGAAATTTTGAGAAAGTAACCTCTGAAACATTACTTTTGCGGGAAAAAAGTTTTTGTGATCTTGAAAAACATGGTCATTAACTCTCAGGTTAACTACAGATGACATATGAATATACAGATGAATTTCATCCAGGCCTTGAACTTTGGCATAGATTATCTCAAAACTATGAAAAATGGAGTTAGACCACTCTTGTCCTCAGGGGCTCAGATGTTGTCATACAATGAGGAAGTAGAGATAAAACCATTCATGTCCGGTCTTTTTTATGCGTGGTATGTTAATGTTTTGACCATGGGATAAAGGGGCGTATTTACAAAGAATGAGTTGTGCATTATCTTATGTGATTTTTTTCAAAAAGCATTTTGTAGTTGTATGAGTTTTATTTAAAAAAAAAAAAATGGTGCTATTGAAATGAAAGTGATTCAGGGTTATACGGTATGATATTTTATTATCATTGAGTAAGTTTTACATTGTGATACATTATGATATCTTAAAGTAAGCCTTGTTTATTTATTAGATGGTGTGTTTTGGTAAATGTATAATATAGAATATTGAATGCACTCAGGTTGTAGTATAATATAGAAGCACTAGTTATTAGCACTAGTTTTGGTAATGATTTTAAAAGTAATAGAGTATATTTGAATCTGGCATAATGTGGTACAATAGAGACAGTTGGTGTATAATTGTTCACAAAATGTTGAAGTGTTTGTATAATATGGTATATTACAGTAAAGCTCAGTATTACGCTTTAGTTGAGTTAGAGTATATAGCATTAGTTTTAGTAATGGTATTCTACAAAATAGAGAGGGTAAGAATTATGGTATGGTGGGGTGTATTAAAGTTACCGCATATAGAGAGCTGGAGTGTTTGTTTAATGTGGTATACTATAGCAAGGCTGACTTTTGCCATTTGTTTGGGTTAGGGTTTTATAGGGGGATATTAGCATTAGTTTTTGTGATAGTTTAAACAGAATAGAGAAAGTAAAAATTATAGTATAGTGTGGTGTATGAAAGTTACCGCTTATAGAGAGCCGGAATGTTTGTACAATGCGGTATATTACTGTTAGGCTGTGTGACAGTAGTGAGATGAGGGCAGGTTAGATTAGTGAGCGCCTCCCCTCGGTATAATCAATGAGGCCTGTGGATAAGACAGGAGACACGAGGCTCAGCTTACTGTCCCGGGACCGAATATGACCCCCATCCCACCCGGCCCATCTCCCACTTCCTGCCTCCATTAGCTCAGGTTTGGTTTCATCAAATCCCTGTTCATCCCCAACATCTCACATTTCTAACTCCCCTCCACGAGTCCGCAAAGAGAGGTCGCACCCCCACTGCGTATGCTGAGACACACAGAATATATTGTTTTCATTGAAAATGCAAGGTAGTCTTATTTGATGGAAATGCTATTTTCTGGTTCGTACTGCGAATAGCACGCAGTTTAGCGGAGCACGCTGCAGCATTGAGCATACTGAAGAAATTTCAGCATTCTAATACTAAATCTTCAGCCGGTTTGAGCTGTGTTTAGTGTAACTGACAATTCCTGCAAACCCCATGGTCAGGTTATCTGCATGCAGTTTTTCTAGTGGTGAGATATTTTTTCCTCATTGTAAAAGATATAATCTGAGCAACTGTTTCTGACCTCTCTTTCAACACATGCCTAAATTAATGCTCTGTAAGCAACATCAGGAATGCAAGTGACTGGAAGAAAACTGGAGATATATGCAATCGTTACTGTCTTTAGTGCATTTGTCCAGTTAAACTGCCAAAACTATGATAGGATGTTCAACAAGACTGTTAAGTTCATTCATGCAGCCTGAGAAACACTAAGCTCATGTGAAGTCCAGAAATAGATTTGACTTGTTTTGACAGGAAAGTTTTCTGAAGAGATTTGTTGGAATAATATTAGTGCTCATTCAGATTTGATTGGATTTGATTGTGCCTTGTTTGGACTGTTAAAAGACTTGGGTCAATTTGAGACAAAAAACCTCGTCAGAATTGACCCAACTTTTTTGGGTATAGACACTACCTACCCAAAAAAACCAAGGCAAAGTTTGACCTGAAAAAATTGGGTCATTTTGATGAAGTTTTTATGGGTCAAAATAGATCGAGAGTATGCGTGACAATGTTGACCCAAACTGCTTGACAATTTTTATAATCAAATGTGGCTGTCTTTGATTGTATTACCGAAGAAAATGCCTGTTTTTTGTCAACCAAATGATGAAACTTTATTATTTCAGATTGTAAGATTATTTTTTGAGGTAGTAGATTTTGACCATCAATACTTCGACTAGAATTTTCAGGGTCGTACCTGCATTACCAGTTACATTAACAACCCCATAATTTAAGTCAAAAAATGAATTGGTTTTCATTCCTGAAATACTCATCGACTTCATTCCAGTTTTTGAGTCAATTTTTTTGGGTTAACAATACTCAAAAAATTTGGCTCAAATTGACTTGTTTTTTTTTTGGGTCAAAATCATAGGTTGATCCAAAAAAATCTCTTCCCACAAAAAGTTCAACACTTCGACCGACGCAAAATTTTTGACTAGGATTTTTTGGGTCACTTACCCTTTGACCCAAAAAAGGATGTCTGACTGACCAAAAAATTTTAGCAGTGTGGAGCAGAAGTGGAGCAGTATTTCACTGTGCGGGTTTGTACCTGTCTGTTTACTTTATGTGTATTTAAGGCTGTGTGCGTGCGCGCGTGAGCATGCGCGTGAGCGTGCGCGCGTGTGTGTGTGTGAGAGAGAGTGCAGGTGTTTGCTGGTGCGTGCATGTGTGAGAGAGAGGGTTTGTGTCTGCCTGTAAGTGTGTGTGTGTGTGTGTGTGCGCGCGTGAGAGAGAGACAGAGTATATTTGTCTGCCTGTGTGTGTGAGATAGTGCATGTCTATGTGAGACAGAGAATTCATGGCACCCAGTCTCATGAGGGAATGAGGGCTTAATGTGATTGTCTCACACATTAGAAACTTCGAAGTTCACTTCAGGCCTCAGTGTTGTTCATGACATCACAGTTCGTGCTTACATTCAGTGACTTTACTGCAGAGTAAAAAAGTGTTTGTATGTCATTAAGTATCACAGACTTGATGTATCCTTCAGAGCAGAGTAGGTTACATGCTAATTTATTATCTACTCTGGCTCTCTGGCAAATTGCCCGACTCTTTAGCACTTAAAAATACAATGGCTGTCATCCAGGAGTAATGCTGATGATGTCAAAATATTGTGACACACACTGATTCTCTCTCTCACACAAACACATGCTCAAACACAGTCAGTCTCACTCATTCAAACTCATTCTCTCTCTCTCTCTCTCTCTCTCTCTCTCTCTCTCTCTCTCTCAAACACACACACACACGCAAAACCATATTTTTTGATCTCTCTGGGGAAAAAATAATAATTTTTCTCCCTCTCACCCTCAACCTAACCCTATCCCTTACCTAACCTTAGAACTAGACCTAAACCGAACAATTATTCCAATAGTAACCCTAGATCTAAAACTAGCCCTAAGCCCAAAATTGGGTTTTTACCTCATGGGAACCCAAAAAAAAAAAGCTTCCCACAGCGCAGTTTTTTCAGACTTTACTATCCTTGTGAGGTCTTTTAGTCTCCATCAGGATATAAAACCCTACAAAAGCCCTCAGTCTCTGTCACATGCACACAAACTCACACACGCATGCACACTTATGGACATACTGTCTCTCTCTCTCTCAACCACACACTCTCTCAAACACACACACACACAGTCTCTCTCACATACACTGGAAGTGATAAATTACTAATTAAATGTTCCTAGATACTCTGATCAACTTTGTAAACTACTGTAGAAATGACAGAAATACTTTAATTAAATTCATTTCCTAGGAATTGTTAGGGGTGACAATAATTGTGGAACAGGTGATTTTATGAAAAATAACTATTTCTTAGTCAGGGATTTTTTTCCCCCTTGAAATTCACTTGAGTTGAAGGTTACATTTTTCTTCAATTTTCAGTGTGAGAGTATGCTTCTGCAATAAAAATTGAATTTATTTTAAGGCTTTTAACACATCTTAACCAGGGTTGCCAATAATTATGGAGGACACTGTATATACACAAACACACTCACCCACATGCACATGTACACACACACAAACAAAGCTGTCTTCTCCCCCCTATCCTCTCGTAAGATCCTCATGCCCTGTAAGCTTTCAGCAGCTGTTCAAGCTTGAAAGGTGCAGTAGACGTATGGTAGATCAATCCACGGATGAACCATAGATGTGTGGTGCCCAGCGCTCCCCTGAATTTACAGCATTGCACGAGGTGAGGCCTGTTTTCCTGTTAGAGCTCGTTTCCCAGGCTGCATTAGCTCTGCATTGACACAATAAATCGAAATGGTGCATCAGTGTATTAAATCATGCTGTGGAATGACTGCAGGCTGCAGGAACCCGATATGCCAAAAGTGCATTAGATGCGAGTGCCTCCCTATCAGTAAATAGTAAGCTATGCTTTTAATTTACTTTATCGAGGAGTGATTCTTTTTTACTGTCAGAGCCAGTGCTTTCACAAACTCGCTCCTGCGGGACTACTGTATTTGCTGGGTTCTTGTTATTCCAGCAGTTCCAGAATTTTAATACGCTGCTATTTTTGGGCATTTCTCATGGTCGGATGGATTGTAGCCCTCTAAGCAACATTATGGCTTAAATAGCCACAGAGGCTGTGGTGCATTCATATCTCATGTTAGAATGATGTAAAAGCCATCATGCACACTGGTCCTTCAGTACAGAGATCACGATCCAGAGCTTTACTCCAGGGATGAGCAGATGGGCCAAATTTATTCCTGCATTTCAGACCAGCGTCTGCTCCCTGGAGTTTAATTAGCCAATTGCTTACATTACTTTATGGCCACTTTCTGTGCTACTAATAGCAACAGTCAATTGTTCTTGAGTACTTTTTATTGCAGTGTAATCGACAGGTAAATGGGTGTAGGTGTACATGACTAATTACCTGATTGCACCAGGGTAGCTCCCAGTAAAAGAAATGCACACACACACAGACACACGCGTGCACACACAACACACAAAGCCTCCAGTTGTGGTGGCTCACATCCACGTCACAACTGTGATGAGATGTGGAAAGGTGTGAAAGCACCACAGAGGAAGAGCGCAAGCTCTCCTGCTATGTTTATGGGTTTTTCTAAATCCAAGTGTGCACAATCTGGATTTGTGGACTGTGCCTCTTGACGGACTTTAATTGTAACTAGTGTGATGTTGACTGATCTGCCCCCGTCAGAACATGAACTCTACCACAGCGAAGGGCTGCGAGCGTAAATCTGCTCATGCGACTGACTTCTGCCCTCATTTCATCACTGTGGATTCGACCACAAATTAATCAAGAAGAAAAGTTTTTTTCGCGTGTCCGTGAATAAGTATACAAATATATGCATCTGTAAATTAGTGTTAGTTAAAACTATTGTCTCTGTTGTCTTTATAACTGCATCACTGCAACTCGTCTCAACCCAGCCATGGAACACGGAACATCAGTCTGCCATTCCCCATTATGACACATCACCTGTGTTCCAAACCATTATTACATCACAGCAGGGTCGTATTGCACTGACATTTTAATAGGATTTTTATACATAAACAAGGCCACAGTCCACTGTGCTGCCACATAAAAAATTCATTGGTCAGCATCTTTCACATTTTAATACTCAGGGGCAGATGGGAGGTCTTTACTATTTTTTAAATTTTATTATAATAGGAGTTAGAGATCCAAATAGTGCAAAAAATCCAATCACAAGCACAGGTATTAAAAGAAAGAATCAAATCTGCCAAAAGCATATGTGAATAGATCGTCTGCTGCATGGAAAAGGATTCTGAGCATTCTTTTTTACTATCTTTTTGCTGCAATTTCAAGTAATGTTTTTCAAAAGTAGCATTTTTCCTGGGGCAGGTGGGATGCCTGATTATTATGTCCCTTTTTTGCAGGCAGTTATTAGACTAAGGCTGCACTGCAATTATGTGGTTTAACTATTTAACTGGTATAAATCAAGGTTTATTGAAACTCTTTGTATGTTCATAGTTGGCTAACAAATTCCTGCGTACTGGTAAATTTAAAACACGTATATTAGCTATAACTTGCAGCGTGCAGGGTTTACAGTGTTCACCTTCTTGTGCTGCTCATATGAAGTTGATTGTCAGCGAATGTTAGCGAGCGGGTTAGTTGTTAGTGTTTGCAGTAATGTTTCACATATTACATTTGTGGTAGTGGGAGAAATCTGGTGCCGCTGTAGAGGTCCAGTGTTAGGGAGACACTGGAAAAGGTGAGCTTGTTTATTTGTTGCATCACAAGTTGTTTTTCAGAGGAAATCTTGTAAAGCAGGGTCCAATTGCACTGACATTTTAATAAGATTTTAATACACAAACCTAGCCACAGAGCACCTGGATTTTAATGTACCAAGCAGGCCACAGTGCATAGTAAAGGAACCCAATCCAAAATACTAGCAAATGTATTAAAATACAGAATCAAATCTTCCTAAACCATAAATTACCATAAAAACCATAAAATTCAGATTGAAAGCCGAACAGATAATCTGCTGGATGGATAGAAATTCTGAGCATATATATCATTTTTTTTTTTTTTTTTTACTCGGACGTGAGAGTTCTTCTTGCGCTGGCGAAGGTGCTCATCAACAAATTATTGTGAGTACTGGAATAATTAAAATAATAAAAGCTTAACTCTTTCTGCTTTACCATATTTCTTGCATCTTTCGTGCCTCATGTCGTGAATGACAGGCTGAACGAATAAGGCAAACTGTGGTTTGAAAGAAAATCTGTGCTAATGAGATCTCAGTCCATTTTAAAGGTGTAGTGCATAAGAGGTGATAGAAAGTCATATCCTGACTTCAATGTCAAGTGTGACTGGTGCTGTCTGTGACACTACACTCCAATAAGTCCGACTCAAGCTGTCTGTGTTACTGCACTACAGTCTGTGTTACTGCACTCCAGTAAGTGTGACTGGAGCTGTCTGTGGTACTGCACTCCAGTAAGTGTGACTGGTGCTGTCTGTGACACTACACTCCAATAAGTCCGACTCAAGCTGTCTGTGTTACTGCACTACAGTCTGTGTTACTGCACTCCAGTAAGTGTGACTGGAGCTGTCTGTGGTACTGCACTCCAGTAAGTGTGACTGGAGCTGTCTGTGTTACTGCACTCTAGTACGCGTGACTGGAGCTGTCTGTGTCACTGCACTCCAGTAAGTGTGACTGGAGCTGTCTGTGGTACTGCACTCCAGTAAGTGTGACTGGAGCTGTCTGTGTTACTGCACTCCAGTAAGTGTGACTGGAGCTGTCTGTGGTACTGCACTCCAGTAAGTGTGACTGGAGCTGTCTGTGTTACTGCACTCCAGTAAGTGTGACTGGAGCTGTCTGTGGTACTGCACTCCAGTAAGTGTGACTGGAGCTGTCTGTGTTACTGCACTCCAGTAAGTGCGACTCAAGCTGTCTGTGTTACTGCACTCCAGTACATGTGACTGGAGCTGTCTGTGTTACTGCACTCCAGTAAGTGCGACTCAAGCTGTCTGTGTTACTGCACTCCAGTACATGTGACTGGAGCTATCTCTGTTGATGCTCTCCAGTAAGTGTGACTGGAGCTGTCTGTGTTACTGCACTCCAGTAAGTGTGACTGGAGCTGTCTGTGGTACTGCACTCCAGTAAGTGTGACTGGAGCTGTCTGTGTTACTGCACTCCAGTACATGTGACTGGAGCTATCTCTTTTAATGCTCTCCAGTAAGTCTGACTGGAGCTGTCTGTGGTACTGCACTACAGTAAGCATGAATGGAGCTGTCTGTGTTACTGCACTCCAGTAAGTGTGACTGGAGCTGTCTGTGACACTACACTCCAATAAATGTGACTCAAGCTGTCTGTGTTACTGCACTCAAGTAAGTGTGACTAAAGCTGTCTGCGTTACTGCATTCCAGTGCGTGCAACTTGAGATATCTGTGTAACTGCACTCCAGTAAATGTGACTGGAGCTGTCTGTGTTACTGCACTTCAGTAAGTGTGACTAACGCTGTCTTTGGTACTGGACTCGACTAAGAGTGACTGGAGCTGTTTGTGATACTCCACTGCAGTAAGTATGACTGGAGCTGTCTGTGGTACTGCACTCCATTTAGTGTGACTGCTGCATTCTGTGGAACTGCAGTCCAGTAAGTATGACGAGCTGCCTGTGTTACTGCACTCCAGTAAATGTGACTGGTGATGTCTGTGTTAATGGACACCAGTAAGTGCGACTGGAGCTGTCTGTGGTGCTGCACTTCAAAAGTGTGACTGGTGCTGTTTGTTGTACTGCACTCCAGTACGTGTGACTGGAGCTGTCTGTTTTACTGTACTCCAGTAAGTGTCACTGGAGCTGTTTGTGTGACCGCACAGCAGTACCAATGACTGGTGCTGTCTGTATTACTGCACTCCAGAATTTATTTATTTATTATTTATTTATTATTATTTATTAAAAAATTTACTATGCCATCAGTAGACAATGTAAGTAAGACAATGAAGTTTATAAACTTCCACAATAAAACAATACACACAGATAGATTGTAACACTATGGCACAGAAGGGACACGCATTAGGCTCTAGACCTCTAACTTACGTGCCCCTACGATACAAGACAACAAGTAAACACATACATATAAAATATGAACTAAATATGGCGGCAAGACAGGCAACGGCAAAAACTGATCCAAGAGCACATTTTGCTTGAACTAAAATTTGATAGAAATTTCTGTTTATAAAACTCATTCAACTTTGCTTCAAAACAGGTGTGACTAGATGAACATCAAACTGAAAAGGTAAAACATTCCACTGCTTAACTACTCTGTTAAAATAAGATCCATAAAATGTCTCAGTTTGGCACTTAGGAATTTTCAAAATTAATTTGTCTCCTCTTCTTTATGGAAATTGACTAAAACTGTCCACTGAAACTGAAATATCTTGAATAAAACACTTGTGAAGAAAAGTTAAATCTAATATTTCACGTCGGACTGATAAAGGCAACAGGTCCAACTTCATTAGCCTTTGTTTACAATCAAGATCCTTACCCAGCATGCGTCTCGTCACTCTTTTTTGAACAGACTCTATCTTCCTCAAATAACAGTTTATGGATGCATCCCAGGCCACCATAGAATATTACAAAACACTGCGAACCACACTGCTATACATAGTGTTGAGCAGATTGATGCTTTTACAGCCCGCAGTGATTCTGTTTACCACCATCCAAGCCCTATTGGCTCTTTTTGCCAAGTCATCAACATGTTTAGTGAAGGTCAAGTCTGATTCAAACAATATACCCAGATCATTAATCTGCTTAACTCTTTCCAATACCAGATCTCTAAAATTATAATGGAAAACTATAGGATGCAGCTTTCTGGTGATAGTTATAACTTTACACTTGGGAAGACTAAAAGCTAAACCCCATTTCACACTCCATTCCATCAAGAGATCCATATTACCTTGAAAAGAAATACAATCATTTAAACTAGCAATTGTTTGAAAAAACTTTGCATAATCAGCATACAAACCAGAGTCTGTCAGATTAAAAGGGGCCCCAAAATTGACCCCTGAGGAACCCCAGAGACAAGAGTAAGACTCCTCCACTTCTATTATGACTTTCTGATACCGGTCTGACAGGTAAGACTCAAACCATTTTAACAAATTTCCATGAATGCCAAATGATCTCAGTTTATGAAACAACAAATTATGAGGAACTGAATCAAAGGTTTTAGAGTGATCAATATGGAGCATGTCACATTGACCGCCAGAATCTAATACATAATCTGTCTTATTAAATACCTGAACTAACTGAGTAGAAGTTGCCATCTTCCAATCAGAAGGGACAACACCTTGGCTAAAAGATGTATTAAAAATATAAGACAAAGATAAAAACGGCAAATCAGAAGATACTTTTCAAAAACGAGGAGAGAAGCCACCAGGCCCACATGCCTTGGTGATAGAGAATTCTTTATCGTTGTAATCAGACCCTGTTAAAGTAATTAAGTGTCACTGGAGCCATTTGTGTGACTGCACTCCAGAACGTGTGACTGAAGCTGTCTGTGGTACTGCACTCCAGAAAATTTGACTGGAGCTGTCTGTGGTACTGCACTGCAGTTAAGGGGTCAAGCCTGGGTTCACTCAATTTTAGTACTTCTAAACACTAAAAAACATGTAAATTGTGTCGACTGAAAATTCTCAGAATGGATTTTGATTTTAATCAAATTTAATAAGTTTAAAATAAATTTTACATTATTGGTGAAAAATGTGAAATCTTGTGCCCATAATATCTCAGATACTATACCATATTTTCTAGGAATTCTTTTTTGTTTTGAAGCTAATATTACCAGCTATACAATTACATACTCATTCTGGGTATTTTCATGGGACAATATTTAGAAAAATTATTTGATCATAGAATTTTAAAAATGGTTGGCAGAACCTGCCAGGCAGATGGATCATACATACACTATGTATTCACCCACCCAAAAATGGCTATGTCATTGTATTGTACATAACAAACTGATGCTATGGTAAAAATTTCAGAGCAATACCTTTATCCCCGCCACAAACCCGATAAACTATGAAAAATCGTGTTTTTGTCTCGAAACGAATGCACTGGAGGCGTTCTCATGATAAAAATCCACTTAAAAGACTTTTTTTTGTCTTAAAATCACTTCTTATTACTTGAATACACCTTGTGGTGTATTTTTTTACGAAATGATAAAAAAAATTTTCAAGTCTGAACCTAGTCTTGACCCCTTAATATAATTGGAGCTGCCTGGTACTTGCACTGCAGTAAGTTTGACAGGAGCTGTCTGTGGTACTGCACTCCAGTACATGTGACTGGAGCTGTCTGTGGTACTGCACTCCAGTACATGTGACTGGAGCTGTCTGTGGTACTGCACTCCAGCACATGTGACTGGAGCTGTCTGTGGTACTGCACTCCAGTACATGTGACTGGAGCTGTCTGTGGTACTGCACTCCAGTACATGTGACTGGAGCTGTCTGTGGTACTGCACTCCAGTACATGTGACTGGTGCTGTCTGTGGAACTACACTCCAGTACATGTGACTGGAGCTGTCTGTGGTACTGTACTCCAGTACATGTGACCGGAGCTGTCTGTGGTACTGTACTCCAGTACATGTGATTGGAGCTGTCTGTAGAACTGCACTCCAGTACATGTGATTGGAGCTGTCTGTAGAACTGTACTCCAGTACATGTGACCAGAGCTGTCTGTGGTACTGTACTCCAGTACATGTGATTGGAGCTGTCTGTAGAACTGCACTCCAGTACATGTGATTGGAGCTGTCTGTAGAACTGCACTCCAGTACATGTGATTGGAGCTGTCTGTGGGACTGCACTCCAGTACATGTGATTGGAGCTGTCTGTGGAACTGCACTCCAGTACATGTGATTTGTGCTGTCTGTGGTACTGTCTGTTTTGTGTGACTTGTGTATAACTGTGTCTGATGTGTTCTGGGTCTTTCAAAATAACTCTGCTCTGTGCTCTGAGGCTGTTTAAATATATCGAATTATCTGTATCATGTCCTCTCAAATTAGGGGTCTAATGACAGTCGCCAGTATGCTAAAGGCTTCAAGTGTGGTTCCAGGGTAGCTAAGGTTCTTTTTAAACAGTAACCATGTAAAAGTATGTCAGGAAGCTGAATGAGTTTTTACTCAGGGTGGCAGTATTATTTATGAAAGTGAAGAAACTCAGAATCCATTTCAGGCCACCAATGCAAGGAGGATCACAACAAATTTCCCCATGAAAATACTGTTGAAGCAGACAAGTTTCAGTGAATATCCTGCCATGCTGCCAAAGAATCAAATGTAAGCAAGTACCTCATTTTCCCATATTATCAGTTGTACTGTTGTTGTAACGGCTCATGTATTGCATTAGAGCTGGTAATATCATTTGAAATTAAATACAGCCTGGTGTTCTAATCGACAAAGTGTTTACCCCAATCAGTTTCTCATGCATGTATCTGTCCCTGAGAAATTGCCCAGCTTTCTTGTTTTTTCTTGTGGAAGCCGAGAGCTTTGTGCCTCTGAAGCGTGGAAGCATGAGAATATCTCTTCATGTTTATCTTTTACCACTGGAGGGCAGTGTTACATATTACAATTGTCACCCAGTTACAGTGTAGCGATTTATTTATACTAATTTTTCTTTAAGTAGCCAAAAACTACAATTAATCGCTGAGCAGATGTCTGTAATGCCTGCGCATGCAGCACAGGCCGCTGTTCCAAACCTCTGTGGCTGTATGGCTTAGGTCCGCATGCACTGCAGTGTTGGCATTGCTAAAGTCCCTAAGCATGTTGCCCTTCTAATTGAACCATTCCTGGAGCGCACTTCAGTACCTCATCTAATTGAAAGGTGAATCTGAGCCTGCAGGAGTCTCTTGTCTCTGTTTGACAGTTGACGGCGCATGAAAGTTTTGAGTATTGCAATGTAACCTGATGTTAGAATTAGACGTGATCACTTTCATCAGTTATGAGACAGAGAGAGAGCATGCCAGCTTGTAACTTTGTCCGTGTGAGCCTCTGACATTATCTGATGACGAAATTTTTTGTTGAGCGGGTCTTGAAACAGTATGGACTATTAAAATAATGATAATATTGTTCATCCTCACAGCTGCATAAGCCCAGCTGTAAATATTTTTTCTAACCGCCGTTAATGGACCACGAGGCGCTGTTTGGCGTGTCTCAAACGGTATGTCTGCCGCCCCTTAACACGCACTGAATCCATCAAGAATGGCGTTGAAAAAGTAAATCAAATGAATCATAATTTGTCCGCCTGGTGGTAAACTCTTGCTGTGCTTTTGAAAAAGCCATTGTGTTCCGTTTCTCCTGGTGTCTGAAACTGTTTTGGCAACAGTCCGGCGTCAAACGCACTGCTGAGGTTGCTGTTTGGCTCCTCTCCTCGTTCCATTTATTTCTGCCAACAGTTTAATTAGTGGTGCGAATCCAGACAGAAGGCTGTTGGCGAGCAGGGAGGGCCGCATCCTTATTTTTCATAAAATGTGTTTATTGACTTTATTTATTTATTTATAAAACTACAAAGCATCTTGGAAAAGAGAAAACTAGCGTGCCCTGTTCATCAAAGGCATGGCCAAATGAGCTCTCAGAATTCTTGTTGTTTAAGGCCAGACGAGCCTCAATAAAATTTGCGGGTATTGTCTCAGCAAACAGCCAGCTCACGGCTGCTGTGATAAACATCCATCCACAGGCAAGCCAGACCCCGATAAGAAAGCATGCAGCACACTGGAGGCTTGCCTTCATAATCTGACCAGCCAGTTTATCGGAACTTAAAGAACTAGTGATAGTGCACAATTAAGTAGCCTAATTAACACCATAATGTATGCTTAAGTATGAACGTATTATAATCTGCTGGTGTTTGGAATCTCGGGAGTTTCCCTTGCGATCAGGATATCAAGACTACACAGTAGTTTATTATCTTGTGCTCAAGAATTTAGGAGTTCATGTACTGTAGAGCTGGACCTGAGCCAAGGTTGCCACAGTTCACTTGCTCCTATCTCCGCGCACACATGTGGATGAACTCCACTCACGAGACTGACATTTATTTCACATAATGTTTAAGAATTAAATAAATCTGTGCAGCATTACAAAAGTGAAGCATTTTTGTACCTGCGCCCTTGTTATGAAATAAAAATTGGTTGTTGCTGGTAAAGTAGGTACATTTAAATCAATCTAGGCTGCCCTATTCTTGATTTTGAAGTCGGTCAAAGCTCTCTAGAAGATTTTATTTTATTTCTCTTGTTGGCAAGTTGTTGAACTATGATGTTTCTTCTGAAAAGAACTTGTGATTGGCCCCACGCAGTGAATTTAAAACTAAAATAAGCCAGACCTGTGGAATTTCATCATTCTCTCTAGATTTTATTGAAGCCAATAAAATGTCAAGTTCCAAATGAGCATTGTAATGAAAACTGCAAAAATATATTTTGCACTATCCATCCATTTTCTATACTCGCTTATTCCTCACTAGGGTCACGGGGCGAGCTGGAGCCTATCCCAGCTGACTACGGGCAAAGGCAGGGACCCACCCTGAACAGCTTGCCAATCCATCGCAGGGCGCACACACCATTCACACACCATTCACTCTCACACTCATACCTATGGGCAATTTGGTATCTCCAATTAGCCTGATATGCATGTCTTTGGACTGTGGGAGGAAACCGGAGTACCCGGCGAAAACCCACGCAACACGGGGAGAACATGCAAACTCCACACAGAAAGGCCCCAGGCCGGATTCGAACCCACGACCTTCTTGCTGTGAGGCAGCAATGCTAACCACTGTGCCACCGTGCCGCCCTATATTTTGCACTATAAAACACAAATTTCATTTACACATTTCTTGACATGTTGACAGAAGCATTTATCACTGAACGGCACTAAAAGCAATTTAAAGGGTTAGTATACTATTTGAGGAAGTGCTGTTGCTCATTCAAAAATAGAGTAATTAATGTTTTCAACTGGTGCAAACAGTATTTTTCTTCGACAGCAGATGTTATGCACACATACACGTTTATTGCCTTGCTGACTTGTGGGTATCATGGTCTTCTGTGGTTTATTGTCTATTGAATTATATGAGCTTGTGGCCTGAAATACCTGAGATCAACTGTTTCTGCTACGTTTTATAAAGGCCTGAATAAATTCACTCCTGGCTTTAGGCAGATGCCATTTGAGGTCTTCTATTGGAGAAAGACGTGGCATGAAATTGCTGAAGTGAAATATATAGCCTGAACACAAAGTGCTTTGTATGGTGTAATACAAGCACAGCTCACCATTCATAGAACACTACCCATGCTGCTAATTAAGCATGGCAGCAGTGTGATACTGAGGAGTAGCTTCTCAGCAGGGGAACTGGGAAGGTTACAGCCAGCATGGGAGAGATATGCGGGGCCCAGTACAAGCATAAGCCCTGTTTTAGTTCCTTAGCAATATTCAGTGCAGTCCCTGAGATGTCTTCAATTCCGCATCTTAGCATTTGGGCTGTGATGCAGTATTAAAGAGCTGAAATTTTTGAATGGCTCACACATCACGGCTGCAAATTCACACTGATGAAAGCAGAGTCTTGACTTAAACACCGCATTCAAGGTCTGCTTGCTGGAGTACATGGCCAACAATAAAATACATTTCCTGCAGAAAATGCAGTGTGAGTGCAGACAGCTGAAATGACATTGCAAAACACCGCAGAAAAAAGTTGAATACAAGTATAGACATCCTTGTAGAACTGAAGATTTTGATATTCAAACGGTTTCTGGGGTTTAAAGTATGCAGAAGTAGTAGTCGGTCAAAAAATGTATAGAAGTAGAATAATTAAGATATTTTAGGATAACAACGCTTAGAGACACTATAGCGCAAATGTTAAAAATTAATATGAAATGGATATCTGTCCAAAAACTGATGGGATGCACTTTATACTTATGGATGCTTTAGGTGCGTATTCACTTTACAACATGATAGTTACCCAGTGCTTGGAGTTAGAACACTGTTAAGATTTACAGTAAATTTGTCAGCTGTGAGAGCATGTGCGTTAATTTGAGCAATCCTTAATCTGAAAAAATTTGTCAATTTGAAACCTCTCCTGGAGTACCACTTCTCCTGTATGTTTTAGAGCTCTGCCTGCTCTAGTGCAGGTGAGTCAAATGATCAGCTCTTTACCTGCAAAGCTGCTTGATAATGAGGGAATCATTTAAATCATCCATGATATCGGGGAGAGATCTAAAAAATGCAGGAGATGGGGGACTTCAGGAGAAGTTTGAGAAGCACTGATCTGCATCATCTATGATTTTTATTATTGTGTGACCAGCACATGGCAGCTTCATAGTAATGACCCATGGCCCTACAGACAACAATTCAGCTAGACTTGAGAAACTGCACATGTTATAAAGGCAAATATGAAGCCAAGAAAAAGTACTGGATGCATGAAGAATATGCTCTCTGCACTCACTAGCGTATGGCCGAGTATTCATAATCATGCATGCTAAAGTAACCTTCCGCAGCTCTGCAAGACCGGAAGTGACTTAGCTACCGAACTGTCCCATAAAGCATCAGAAATGCGGTGTGATTACAACATCAGGGCATTTTTTTTTTTTGTATTGATGATTGCTCAAATTGAGTTGAAAACCACAATTGCCACAATTCTGCCTTTATAAGCTAGAACAGGCTTTGCACAAATGGAAGCAAAATACTATCTCCACATAAGGCTGGCTACAATAAGAGAGCTAAACCACTTAAGAAATCCATGCAAGAAAAAACACTAGAACCTAACAGTGCAACTGGTAAGAGAAAAACCCAGGAAAACTACACAATAGAAAAAGAAATTCCAAAAACTAGTTAAATCACACTCATATATATATATATATATATATATATATATATATATATATATATATATATATAGAGAGAGAGAGAGAGAGAGAGAGAGACGAGCGAGACAGCTGGCCTTCAGCATAACAAAACCAAATGAAGAACAAGTCATTTGCAGCAGAAAACAGTCTTTAAATTGCCAAGGGTTCTGCGGCAAAGTTCCTCAAGCGGCTTCAATGCAGCATTCCTGCTGAGTGGAGATTGTGCGTTACTGAACCTCGGATGGCTGGCAGAGAATTTAATGTATCAAGGTCCAGCCAATGACAACTTCTGCTGCCCTGAAAATTGCTGCCCACCAATAATCTCATTCTCAGTAGAATGGTGGAATATCTGTATAGTAGCATGGGAAAACCTATGCCAAAAACCCCTGTGCAAATTTATTGAAACAAGTTGTGAAAAAGATAGATGATGGATTTTTTTTCAAATTTCAACTGGAATTTTATCATGAATTATATTGATTTACTCAAATTAATAAATAATATGACCTCCCCAGTTTTTGAGATGCAATGCCTGACATCAACTGCACTAGCTATATCCCTGTATGACTTGTGGATGCGTTTGTGGAAAGTCACACAATCTTCTTGTGCTGTCTCAGAGACGCAGACATCACTGTCAATGTCTGATTCACAACTAGATTGTCCAGTCATCCATGACCGGATGGGTTTACCCTTGAAAGCCTGCTTATCCAACCTGTACTGCGTCCACAAGGAAATCTCTATGTCTCCGCAAACATTTTCACATTTTTCAGCCAATACTGCTGCCATAGCAACCAAAATCAATAGGTCTTATAACTTAAGTTTAACATTTGTCCATGCCAAATATGAAAGAAATTGATCAAAAATTACAGCCTGTAGAGCATTCACAAGGAAGTGTCCATAGACACAGCGACGTTGGAGACAAAAGCATGAATCCATAGTAGCCGCTCAACTTCATCCGAGGGCAACAATTAACAAAAGACCACAAATATCTTAGGGTTATGTATGTGTGCATGTGTAGAATAGTCTTATGGTACGTGGAACAGTCTAGAAAAGTCTACGTATTTATTTCTCAACTATTCCAGAAAGTTCTAATTACAACTGGATTGTACTAGCACGAGACTAGAAGTGATTACATATGTATGGCAGCTTCTCAAGCAAGAGATATACCAAGAAGACTGTGAAAACTGCTAGAAAGTTCTTTCGAGTGTATAAATACCCAAAGGAATTGTGAGGCAGTTAGTCTTAGATTTCGCAGTTCTTGGACATATTACAACATTAAATCAACAAATCTTGGATTCCTGTGTTTCTTAGTGTAATGTGAAAAAATGCAACTAAATGGCAGTATTGACCTTTTTTGTTAAGCCCAGTCTGGAGCTAGGTTTGGGCATGTCCTGGGCATGTCTGAGAGGGGAAAGTCCCAGAGAATTTAAAAAAAGTCTAAAAGGTGGGAGGGGGCAGGAATAGAGTATATAAGAAGAAATACTGAGAGAGTAAAGTAGTAAGAGGAATTGCAAGGGGAAGGATTCATTTGACCACACCTGTCACTCTTCTCAAGACCTGTGAAGTTTTTTTGTGGATTTTTGCCTGTGTAGGAGCATTTCTCTGTCCCAGGACATCACCAAGCAACCCCATCCCAAGGCACTGTAAATATTTTTTTGTGTGTTTTATATGTCAATTTTGGTCAGTAGTATAAATTGTAGGTTAGTTGTCAGTCTTTGTTTAATTAAATCTGATTATGTTTTAAAATTTTGTCAGTCATCCCTTGCTGTCTTATATGTCACAAGAAATTGGGGCCATAACATTAGTCTAATTGTCAGCCGCACAGTTTTGCCTCTAAACTACATCAAGAGACACAGAAATTCTTTGCACTTTTTGGAAAATCTGGTATTTTTTGATATCTCCTTTTGGACCATTTCATCATTGAACTGGAACATTCATTAGGCTTACCTTGGAAACTGTACCAGACAATTGGGTGAAAACTTACCATTTGCTTTAATATTTTTCATTTTTTGCCATCTTAGTTTTAATATAGTGAAGTAGCTACTGTACATTGAGGATTTCTTTGTCAATACAGTTCTAAATCAGCACTCCAGTTTGTTTGTTTGTTGATGATCACTGATTTTTGTGTGTACAGAATTAGAAGATTTCCTTTACATAACAATTGGGGGCTGGTCCCAGTGGGATTTGCTGGAATCTCAAAATGACTACAATACTGCTTTTAAAATTGTGAAGTCTACAATGTCTACACCACAATTTGTTGTACAGGATTTAATTTTGAAAATTATAGTGGAAGCAGTCTGCACTATGAAAAAGTCAACTCATTTGGGACTTGGTGCCACGGAATCTGTGCGGAAATCTCAAATTTGGAAAATTCTCATAAATCATTTTATTGATGAGGATGTGTTCGATAGCTGTGCTCTGTCGATTCTAAATGATGAGCCTTACGAGATACGAGAATTATAAATTCAAACGGAAACTAAATTTAAAAGAATGGAATTGAGCCCTACATCTCATCCTCCATCTGAGTCACAGTATTTTGATATTAAAAGACATGCAAGATTGGTTCCACCATTTAATGAGAAAGAAATGGGTAAATATTTTCTACCCCTTGAGAATGTTGTTCAAAATTTGAAATGGCATAATGAGTCCTGGACTATGCCTCTTCAGAATGTTCTTGAAGGTCAAGCTCAAGAGGTTTATTCAGTCATGTCTGTTGACGCCAGTTCATGTTATGAGACCATTAAACATCATATTCTAAAAGCTTATAAACTCACCCTGAAGTATACAGATAAAAATTTAGAAAAGCCCAGTAGAAAGATGGTGAATATTTTGTGGAATTTGTCAGAGAGAGGGAAACTTTATTTGATAGATGGTGTGCAGGGAAGGGAGTTGACAGTGATTATGAAAGACTGAGACAGCTGATGTTGTTAGAAGATTTAAAGCTGTGTGATCGTACAGATTTGAAGACCTATTGTGATGAACAGAAGGTTGAACAGTTACATGACGCTGCTGTTTTGGCCAATGATTATTCATTGACTTGCTAGATTTCTTTAAAGGCTACTGGTCAGGCCAACGGAAGTCAATTTAAGTTAAGCCAGGATAATTTTCATTTTTCTTATTACAGTAGCTCTAATGCAGGATTTTCTACAACCACTCACTAAGGTAATTCTAAAACACGTTCTTCATTTAGTGAAAAGTTGGATTCTTCATCATTAGATTCAAAGTTATAGTCAAGGTTAGGTCAGGCCGGATGCCAAAGGCAATCCGTCGGGCTGTAGGACCATGGGCCGGAGGGGAAGCAGACTCAAAATGCCAAGGCTTGGGGTGAAGAAGTGGGTTCTGATAACAAAAGGCAAATAACAAAGCAAACTGGAAAGAAGGTTCCAAATCATAAAGATACAACCGGGAGAGGTGAATGGACTTGCTTGTGGTAGGTGAATGGAGAGCGATTAGGGCTGGCACTTGCCAACCCAAAATACTCTGCTTGATTTCTCCACCTTAATGGGCCACAGGTGCAGCCAATCAAGGTGAAGGTTGAAGAATGTAGAGGGGGAGGGGCTCTAAGGACCAACCATTACAGTTATTGGGTGATTCTAAACCAGGGCTGGTTTGTAACTATCGTGTGAAATCATGACACCTGATTTCTGAGTGCTACAAATGTAAAAATATTTTTACGGATCTGGACCTTTCCCAAATGTTTTTATCTCCATCATACCTAAGCTGTTCCATTTTGGTGGCTCTAAGAAGAAATTTTTGGATGAGGACGAGTGACCAAAGTTTGTTGTTCGAGAGGAATAGCTACCTTTTATTTTTAAAGGATTTTTGTCACTTAACCCTCTCATGCAACAATTATGATAAACTCAGTCGTTTTTTTTTACTAATATGCAGCAGTGCCCAAAATTGCAGGCATATATTGAAAAAACACTTTAAAACAGCAGTACACTGTAGTGACTTCCATGCATTAAAGGGTTTAGAGTGATGAAGCTGACCTAAAGCCCACTACTATCTTAAGGGATACTGGAGCTATTCAGTCTTTATTGTTAGAGGATGATTTTCAGTGAACTTGGATGTTTTGTTAAAGGACATAGGTAGTTTTCTAGGGCCCCTCTCCATTTGGTGAATTTGAAGTCGGATTTGGTGTCAGGATTAGTTACAGTTGGTGGACATACTTAGCGGAAATGATTTAGTCGGGGCTGAGGTATCAGCTGATCCTCATGTTAGTTGTGAGCCGAGCGCTTCTGAGGGTACTGATGAGGGATCAACTTTCCTGGTTTGTTTACTTCCTGCGCAGTGACTCCTGCCATGGCTAAGATCACCAAAGAACAGATTTGTGACGAAAATGAGAAGATATTTAAAGGAGGAAGTCTTGATAAGAATGATTCCACCTATGATTTATCAGATACCCATTAGAGTCTTTCTTTTAATGATGTTAATCCAGTCAAGCGATATAATCCAAGATGGACATAGATTCCAGTCTTCCCCTAAAAATTACATGATTATTTCAAGAAAGGAACTCATTAAAGCACAGAATGAGGACTCTGAACTTTTTAACCTCAGAATCAGGGCTGTTTCTCTTGAGGGAATAGACAAGGTTCCTGGGTGTTTCTATGACAGGGATGGAGCTCTGGCGAGAGAACGGAGGCTATGATGTGCCAGTGAATGCTGAATGGAGAGTTTATCATCAGATTGTGGTACCGAAGGTATTTTAAAAGCACATTCTCTCTTCAGCTCATGAAACACCGTTGGCAGGTAAACAAGATCTGTTAACAACATCCGGGATTTAGCAGTTCTGGACACATTACAACATTTATTCAGCAAATATAAAATTTCAGTCAAGCCTGTGTTTCTTATTCTACACCGTTGGTCATGAGGTTTTCCGTTTAAACTACATCAAGGAACACAGGGACTCTTGGACTTCCTGGAAAGTCTTGGATTTTTTTTTTTTTTGATATATTCTTTGGGACCATTTCATCATTGCATTTGAACATTCATTAGGATCACCTTGCACACTCTACCAGGCCACTGGGTGAAAACTAACCTTTTACTTTAATATTATTAATTTACTTGTCATCTTAGTTTTCATATAGTAAAGACACTTGCGAGAATTGAGGATTTCTTTGTAACTACAGTTTTAAATCAGCACTCTGGTTAATTTGTTGATGATCATTGATTTTTTCGCGTGTAGAATTAGAGGAATTCCTAAAAATAACACCATGAAATGCATGGTGCAATACCGATCGATGTAGTAACCGCACATGCCTTGCAAATATTATGAGATTTCTTGCACAGTATGATTTCATTTTGTCCTGCAGAAAGAAATGCAAAAACAAAGAAAAAAGGCAGGTATTTGCTTGAAAACATAAACTGGTATTAAAGACAAAAATTTCAGCTTGTTTCAATGACTTTTCACAAGGGTGTGTAACCCTGCATGTACAGTGAGGGCTGTAAGTGTTTGAACAGTGGCAGAATTTTAAAGGGCAGGCTTTCTGACACAGTCAAACTCAAAAATACTCTCAGGTTTACCCCATAAAATATAGACCGTTTCACAGCATAGATTTCTCAAATGCAGCAGCTATATTCAAACCTGAAGAACTTCAGGTCTATTTTAAATTCCAGTGGAGATCAAAAGCTTTCCAACGATCACAGACATGTTTAGCTAAATTACAGGGAAATGTGTAAAATGATTCACAAGTATTAGATATTTTCCATTAGATGTAGTGTGATGGCCATAAAAACCTGACTTCCTGGATTTGAATATTTCTCTCAATATCAGCTTGAAGTAGCTTCAGTGAAGCTCTGCAACTAGCTGATAGAGAATATTTACGTGACATTGCCTTTCAGTCAGAAAAATCAGCTATTTATTATATTGGACCTACTTAATGGGGAATTCAGGCAAAAATCAGAGTTTAAGGGGTTAAAGAGGGGACCGTCAATTTTAATTTGTATTCACATGCATCCAAAGTGAAGCCGTCTGAAATACCGCCTCTCTCTAAATATTTAGAGACCTTGCCGTAATTCCTGCGCTCATGCAGTGTGCACAAACACGCGCTTGTTCGCTCACGTGGGATTGGAGGTCAGTTTAGGACAAATGAATTTGCAATGTGTATTTTGCTGATGAGCTGAAATTGGGAGCAACAAAGTAATTCACGTTCACAAAGGGGCTTTTATCCTCTCTGAACTGCACAAAAAAGGGGTGGGAGGGGTCAGAGAGAGGGACTGTTTACAAACCCCTCCCACCCTATCCACACCCCCTCCTCAGAAAACATTAATCAGACCTCCCTCTCCTGGCCACATAAGTCTGTATCTGTCAGGATTAATGAGAATGGACGGTGAGCACACCACACTCTCCCTCTCCCTCCATTTATCTTTCTCTCTATCTCTCTATCACTCCTCCCTCTTTCTCTCCATCCTCCCTCCAAATCTTTCTTTGTCTTTCTCCGTTTGTCTCTTACTCTCCACATCGCCCTTCTCTCTCGCAGTCAGGTTCCTCCCTCCTTCTCTCTTTTTTCTTATTCTCATCGTCTTGCTCGCTTTCTCTGCATTCAGATGGCTGAATCAGAGCTCAGTGTGTGGCCCTTAATAAACGGGAAAATGGTCCATGAGAATCATCACCAATGACTCACGCATAAGTGCGGCGCTCATATACTAATGCAGTCCCGCTTTCGTTCGAGAGGCACCTGCGGTGATAGAATCCTCATTTTATCCATGATAGACTGCATTGTATCAACCCCAAAGTACCGTTTTATCACGTGTTAGCAGCTGTCACTGCAAGCTATAAATTTGCGGGTGGCGCAGACATACAAACACGCAGGCACAGTGCGTTTTGAAACTCTTAAAGCCGGGGAAATGTGACAGTGAACTCCACGCATCTTGGGCAGCCAGCGTCCTGCGCCGTGCTTTCCATGAATGGAGGGTCGCGTGAGGTAATTATTTTCGGGATTGTAATCGTGAGCCGCCACCTGCTACTCCTCGCCTGCAGCTGCGCCCCGCCACGCGCCCCTTTGACTCCCTCTCCGGTCCCCCCTCGCGGGGCTGGCGCGAGACTCCCGCATTCCCGCTGGCTGCCGCTTCCTCTCTTGCCCCGCGCTGCCAGGGTCGGGGACAAACAAAAGCAAAGTTTTCGGGCGCTGAGCCGCCTCCTCCTCCGTCGCACTACCGAATCTCAGCACTGCCTCCTCCTCCTCCATCGCATTACTGAATCTTACCACAGCCTTCTCTCTTTTTTTTTTTTTTGGAAAATGACCTTATTTGCAATTCACTGAAGGCAGTGAATGAATATAATGCAGTGGATGAATATAGCATAATAGAATAGCCTACATCATTTTGAAAAGCAACCACTTAAAATGTCCTGTATAATTTTAAGGATTTCTAGGGCTGCTTTTTATGGCATGTCCTTGAAAATCCTTTACTGGAGGATTCAGTACGGTCCCCCATGTGATTAAAAACCCCTTTTAATGGACTTGTTTTTTTTCTAGTTTCCATAATTTAATTTTAGCCATTCATATTATCCAACAAATCTTCACTCTGTAATTGTTGGTTTTATCTATAACTGGGTATTACAGGGAAAGTTTGGCTGCTGAATCTGAAGCCTGAACCATTCTTAATTCAGCATGTGTTTGTGCACGTGTGAGGGGATGAGAATTCAGTTTAAGTCTACAATCCAACTGCAGTGAAAGTGCATGGGACATGGGCCTACGGTTTGCGTGTTTCTGCTGGTGTGTGTGAGTGTGTGTGTGTGTGTGTGTGTGTGATAAAGCACTATGTTAATATTTTTGAATTAGTTTTTAGAATAGAGATTTTGCATTAATTGGTCAAATGTTTTAGATTATTGATTGTTGAGAGATCTTTATGGGACATTTGGCTGCCAACATAGAAATGAGGTTTTTTATGAGTGAAGTACATTTCGATAATTTAAGATGGAAAAAATCAATTTCTTCAATCGGACCAATTTTTTTAATACTTTGCGTCATAAGTGCGTCACTAGGGAGAAGATGGACTGGCAAAACGGCAAATGAAATATTGGAGTCACGTGGGGCAAGTGAGCGATTACTGAACTTTTCAAAGTGGGATATGAATCAGTATTCCATGCCTTGGACAGTATGACGGTACGACAGTACGACAGTATGGCATTACGACAGTATGACGTACAGTACGGTGCTGCCCAGAGTATGTGTTCCCATCGCTCTTGCCCATTATGTGCTGGAATTGGTTCCAGCCCCACCGAATATGTGCAGTCTGATGACTTACCGTCACAGTCAGTCATGCGTCATCCAATTAATGTGCTAATATGTGGGAATCATTATTTCAGTTCGGCATATATTACTTTGCCTAATGAAATGTCTTATTCAGAAGCAGTGTCTCATTCGGATATAATTTATTTTCTTAAAGACTTCCTGAATTCTGCTCCATGGACGTCTGAGTTGGTAATAAGACTAACAGTGTCGGCTAGTTTTTTTGTTTGTTTGTTTGTTTGTTTTCCCAAGTGTAAAAACTAGAAAGCCAGTTGAATTATTTTCATGGAGACAAATAACTAATTTTGTAGAATGTGGATTTTAATCTGAAACATCACTCATCACTTAACCACAACCGAGAACAAACAAACAGACAAAAGAACAACAAATACACAACAGTTTTCATCATTTACCTCAGATACATTCACCAATACTGATCAGTATATCTCAAAAATATTTCAAAATGAATGAGCAGGGAAATTAGGTGAAAGAAATCTGTGTAGAAAACTTGTAAATTAAAAGCGGAAATCTTTCGAACGAAAGCCAATTAGTTTGCAGTAAGTTGTCATAGTTACAACTCAGACTGAGTAAGTTGATTTAGTATGGTATGTGGCTGTGCAAGGCCCTCCCTATCTTCCAGCTTTTTGTGTGCGTGCGTGTGTGTGTGTGTGTGTGTGTGTGTGTGTGTGCGCGCGCGTGTGTGTGTGTGTGTGTGTGTGTGTGTTTGAAGGGGGTTAAAAACCTTCAGCTCTTCAGCTCTGTTGGAGATCTGATCAGAAGCGTAGTTGAGTAGTGTGTAAATTATGGTTGTACCTGCTGGATACTCGAGGATTTGATATTATTAGTTTTGACAGGTGATTGGCGGGCGGGGTGGGTTGGGGGGGTGGGGGGGTGGGGTGTGGGGGCGCTAGGAAATTAATATGAAATATGCGGGGGGCACAAACCTGTACTGAAAAGGAGCCGAGGAAAATAAGAGAATGGATGTAGAGGAAGAGCGGGTTATTGACGAAGGGAAAATGAACGGGACAGCTTTAGAGGAAATGAAGGAGATGGGGAGGGTTGAAGGGGAGACTCGACTGAGTTCGGTTCTCAGCTGGAAGAGGAGACGGAGAGATGAGGGCGGACGTTACAACTCCCTTCGCAAGACACGCAAGAGAATATGGACCGCGCTGAGATTTTCTACGCAGGGCAAGCCGGGATTTTTACTGAAGATGCTGTTATGTGGAAATTACAATACGCTTTGCGCTTGAGCACGCGCCGCGTGCACTACTACCATAAGATCCACTAAATTCAGAGCACTGCCGTTGAGGCGCATCCTGTCGCACGGAAAAGGTTTTCAATGAGTTCCCGAGTATGCGCGTGATTCATATCGGCTATTTGTGGGCCTCTTAGAAATAAGCGTTGCAACGGAGTGCGTCTGTCGCAAATATTTATCTTGAACCGAGGACACGTGGAGTTTTGTTTCTGAGATCAAGGAGCAGAGGCTTGCTGACAAGCATGTGAATGTGATTTTATGAATAATAGGCTGTTCCTGAATTATCTGCATTTTGACCGAATATTGGCTCTTTCCAAACTTCAAATGCGCGTGCACTCTACTTATTCTTTTGAATTCTGCCGATTCAATCAACGGACTGCGATTGATATTCGGCGGGGCAAATCAAATTAGCCTATGTAAATTAATTTATTCGGTACTTATTAAAAGTCCCCTACCTTGCTATATCAATTTTTCCTTGCGAGTGAATTGGTCACCAGAACGATGTATGATCCTTTCCTTTCGCAAAATATGCAGATTATACAGGCCAAATATCTGCGCACTAAGCGTGCTTTCTGCACGTGACTTCTGGAATACAATCACGGGTTATGCCGAATTGTTTTTAAACTCAATATAACAGAATATCTGGAAGCCAATATGCCATATACTTCTTATCTTAGAAAATAACTGTATCGGCAAGCTGGTAAAAGTCTTAATAAAGAGAATGACAATTTTGTGAAGCATGCCTGCAGTCCCTCACTTCAGACCCGATTTGTTTAAAAAACTTAGCATGCATCGTTGAACGGAATACTTTGGACAGCTTCAGAAAACCTGCTGCCGCGGTTCGAAATGCTCAGTGACGATCAGTGCGCGCTTTGACGGACGCGCAGGATTGTTTGAGCAGCTCTGTCTGACTCGGCGAGTGACTGACGGCGGAGATGAGCGCGTACGCTGCAGAGTGACAGGCAAATGTTGGAGAGCCGCGCGCTATTCCGCAAAAATGTGCCAATATGACGTCCACAAGGGGAAGACTGGATCTCTCGCGGAGGCTGGGAAGCTCTTTCTAAAACACACCACCTTCCACGGGCTGAGGCACATCTTTCTGGCCGGGTCGTACCCGCGCAGGCTTGCGTGGCTGCTGGCTTTCCTGACGACTCTCGCGCTTCTGTTCACCTGGTCGACCAACCGGGTGCGATACCTGCTGTCCTCTCCCGTTCACACAAAAGCGCATATGATCTACGCCAAGCGACTTGTATTCCCGGCAGTGACAATCTGTAACCAAAATCTTCTGTTACCGAGGCGCATGAAGAAGACTGACATCTTTAGCGCTGGAAGGTGGTTGGGACTACTGGGGAAAAACTGGCAGCTATCTGCGGGAGCCAAAGAGGCGTTAACTCAGGCGATCGGGAGCGAGCGTTCCCACAGCGAGCCGCCCTGGTCCCCACTCTCTCGCATCCTGGACTTTAACCACTTTCTCCCACCGCCCCGCGAGTCCCAACCAACTATGATGCACCTTTTGGACCGGCTTGGACACCAGCTTGAAGAAATGCTTCTTCAATGCCGTTTCCAGGGAGAACAATGTGGACCCCGAAACTTCAGTACCGTAAGTGCGCGAAAAGTGCCTAAATTAGCGGCAATCAGACTGTCATTGTGATTTCAGCGGCTGAGCGCATAAAGCTCCTTGTCAGTGAAGCAAGCTTTGCAACGTGTTGCTTCCTAAGAGCTCCAGGCGTGAGCTGAATTAGTTTTGTAGTAAATGTGGTGTCGCGCTGACATTTCCGTTCTCTGACGAGCACTCCCACTTAGGCTACTCCAAATTTCAACGCAAAATCATGGAAACTGCAAGGTTTTTCAATCTCCCTAATTTCGTGGAATGGATGCTTTCATTTGCGCATTGAAAACCCGTTTGAGGTTCGTTCCAAGGATAGGCTTTCTATCTTGAATTTACTGCTGTGTGGTACCTTACAGATAGTAATTTTATGACCTCTTGGATCTAAAACTAGGAAAGTTAGCGATTGTGCGTTTAATGGGCCCGTCAAACGGGACGGTTTATTTACGACTCCTCTTATTTCATGCTGAGAGCAGTCGAACATCTTTTGGCAAGCTTTTAGAGCCTCGGTCGAATACAGAAAACCCTATTAAGCTTTTGGCTTCATGAAAATGGCATTGTTTTTTGTTTTACCCCGTGCCGTCCTTCATTACATGACTGATTAAAATGGGAATGAACGAGTTTCACCAATTAGCTGTGTTGGCTTTATTGAAGCCATCTGTTTGGCTCTGCTTAGCTGCAATGGCAGAGATCCTAATGCTAAGTTGCACTGTTGCAGTGTGTGTTTAGAGACAAATATACGCGGAACCGGTTAGTGAATTAAAGTATTTTGAACGAAGTTCATTAAATTCGTTTTTTGTGCTTATTCTTCTGTATTATGCAACATAAATATCAGCGATGAGCACCTGGTAGTGGGGGCATCCGCGCGAATAAGCACTCCACGCAGTGGCTGAAGGCCATCCAAAGTTTTTCTTTACAAATAGGCCTACTGCTTGTAATATTTATTCTGTTTTTCATATGGTCTGACGTCGCGCTGTACGCCTGGAAACTTTGTGGACACTAAAATACTCATGTTTTGGGTCACGATGGTTGTAGCTGTCCTTGCCTAATGAGAAAGATTTTGATTCTTTATCCCGTAGTTTCACCATGATGCGCTCTGGTTTATTATCTCATGGTGAAATGACTAAACTGTTTAAATCATCTCCCAAACACATTCTCATTCTGACTCGTATTACAGTGACGCCACCTGACCAAGCGTCGATTTTCGACGCAGAAGGAGGCTTTTAGCGTCTTTATTTTACGCTTACGGTTAGGGTTAGCGGGGAGGGTTTGTTCTAAACCGGCGTCAAATAAGGACGCCAAAGCCTTCTCTTGCATTGTATATCGACGCTTGGTCAGGTAGCGTCACTTTCTGACGTGTCGGGATGAGACTGGGCTCGTTCTGCTTGTAAACCAAAGTTAGTTCCGTACTGCTGGCGAATCCGCATCTAATGTGGGTGGAGCAGTGAGATGGAGGTGGGAATAAAAGCGAGATTTGAGTGAAGGAGAGCTTTTGGATCGGATGTTGCTGTTTTTTGCCTGAATGGAGCTGGTAACTACATATGAACTTGTGTGTTCCACTGTATTTTCAGATTAACTGTCAGAATGAGGTTCAGTATGGTATGCACTGAAACAGTTGATTGTGCTTTGTCTTTGTACGAGATATGGTTTAGGTGCAGTGGTCTCACTCATGCCAGACCTCCACAATTTGCATTAGCCAGTATCTCCATTCCTCTCCCTGAAATCAATGTGTTTTTTGGCCCTTATGTAGCAGGACAGCTGTGTAGGCCTTGTTTGTATAATTCAGCCCCCCAAACAATCCATGGGCAAGGTCTTATCAGAAGAAATCAATTGGGAGACCTGCATAAATTAGAGTAGCCCGATCTGCCGATAACATTTAGCGATAGCGGGTACGTGATGTTCCCTCATTTCATGCGCTCTCACATAGACCATTAGAACTGACCAGCTGTCCGGGTGACCAGTCGTTAGGGCAACAGCTTGAGTGACAGCCGGCGGGAGCAGAGTCAGCGGAAACCTCAGTTTCGTCACAGTATTTCTTTACATAATCGCAGTGCACTGAAATTCCATTCAATTGCATAAATGAAATGTGTGCAGTTTTTTTTTTTTAAATGACACAGTGCCTGTCAAAAGTTTGGGAACAAAGCAGCTGAAACTCTTATTTTGGCCTTTAAAAAGTATTTGAATTTAAGATTAAGAGGAAGATGATGACCGGGTCACAGTGGACTACAGTATCAGTGACCTAACTGTAAGCACTTGCTGTAAGTCACTTTGGATAAAACCGTCTGCTAAATAAATGTAATGTAAAAGATGAACATAAGGCAAATATGTACAACCAGATGCTACACTATTGTACAGGACACCTGTTGAGCCCCATTTGTGTTGTGCATTATTTTCAGTCATGCAAAAATCAAATGAGTGGATTAAATTGAATTTACACAATTAGACGCCATATTTGATTGCGTTTCCTTCTGCCACATTAGTCGTATTGAGCCTATGACCCATAAACATTACCAGTAACAGTTCAGAGGATTGCATTAGTGCTGTTGCTGATGTAGAGAGTGGGAATAATTTGCTCATATTTGTTCATTTTTGTGAGGGTGAAATCAATGGATCTTGATGTCAGATGCAAAGTTTTTGGAGTCAAATCAGCTCCGAGTGAGGGATCTGTTCCCTCTATGAAACAGGAAAGTGCCTCCGGTTGTGAATATGCCAGCAGTGTGCAGGGGAAACGACTCCCTGGAGCTGCAATGCTAATTTCCCTCAAATCCATTTTTCATCTCTTTGAATCGAAGTTCCAGGAATACGGAAAGGCTCAGGAGTGGAACAGGAGGTGCTGTAGGGAATTAGTGAGCAAACATCTCACACAGGTGGGGCGTGTAAGCGGCAAACAGCTCTGGAGGGGAAGGGCGAGGTAATGATAACAGGACTTTGCAAGGCAGAGACTAACAGTAACGCCTGCAAAGCTGACCCCTGCCAGTGCAGGATCTCGAGGGGTCTATAATCTTGGTCCTGGGGAGACACAGGATCTGCTGGGGTCCATAATCCTGGTCTTGAAGAGTCACAGGATCTGCTGGAGTCCCTAATCTCTTTCCTGGACAGAGACAGGAGCTGCTAAATCCCCGACCCTGGTCCTGGAGAGAGACAGGATCTGCTGGTGTACCTAATCTCAGTCCTGGAGAGACATGGGATCTGCTGGGGTCCATAATCTCCGTTGTGGAGAGACACAGCATCTGCTGGGGTCCTCAACCCTGGTCCTAGTGAGACACAGGATCTGCCAGGGTCCTCAACCCTGGTCCTAGAGAGACACAGGATCTGCTGGGGTCCCTAACCCTGGTCCTGGAGAGACACAGGAGGTGCTGGGTCCCTAATCTCGGGCCTGTAGAGACTCAGGATCTGTTGGGGTCCCTAAACCTGGTTTTACGGAGGCAGGTTCTTCAGCAAGGTATGATTTTTGCTTGAAGTAACAGGCTCAGACGGGAGAGCGAGTGAGGTTAAATCAGGTGGTTTACCTTTCAGTGTCTTTCTGACACAGCGTGGCATTTAGTTTGGTAAATCAGCCGTCCGTGAGCTTCACAAATTTCTCATTAGGTGCAATTAAGAGCCTTTTATGAGTCTAAATTACACTGAGGTCGTTGCTGCTACTAGAGAGAAACAGGCATACATGCATGCACACACAGACTCACACATATGCGTGCACACACATGTATGGATACACACATGCACAAACACAGATGCTCTCACACGCGTACACACACAAGCACACACACACACACACATTTCCTCTAATGTGTTTTGGCATTTTTGTTTTTTTTTCTTTTCATCAACATCCAATTTATGTCCACAAAGTCAGGTAAGACAAGGTAACTGATTGAACTGAGATTCTTCAAGTGCTGAATGCAGTCGCTCTGCTAGACAGGACCAAGGGACCGAAGCAGCTCCTCCGTGTCCCCAGGACCACGTTTACAATCTCTGCTGCTGCAATACAGACAACTTTGAATCACTTGAGCGAGCCATTTTAGCTTCATTATAACAGCAGTGTAGAAAAATAAAAAATATGTATTCTTTAAAAGCATACAACAATTTTCCAAAATGTTTCATTTTAAGGTATTTTAGTGCATTGCAATCCCCTGAGCATCACGTATAAGACATTGGGGGAAAAAAAAACTATGAATCAAATAAATGAATGAGTAAAACATTACAATCTCAGCCATTTAAAACCAACATTTGTCGGTTCGATTTGCTTCAGTATCGTGTAGGGCTCCGTTAGCCATGGTGAAGCATCTCAGGTGCATTAACAGAGAGAAAATAAGAGCAGTCCGTAAAAAAAAAAAAAAGATATTGTTTCAGTGTTTTCTGACATAAGCTAGGAAAGTTAGAAGATGCAAAGTAACGGAAGGTACACAGTGTTTGTAACTTGAGGCGGTTGTAGGGAATGAGAGGTGGGTTGAAAGATCGAGCAGGAATTTGAGGTGCTAGGCTTCCTGAAGCCTCGGGCCATTCTGGTCCTCAGATATATGGTGATAGATTTTCAGTGCCGAACCGTATCCTTGCAGTAATGGTGGTAACTCTGGCTGCATCGAAAGTCTCCTTAAATCAATGGGCACTGACTCCACTACATCTCCTCTGGGTTCATCGCAAATAATCTAGCAGAGTGAACATGCCCAAACTGAAAGTACTACTAAGACTCTGCCATAAGCTCACAAAAGATTTGATAAGCATCCTGTTTAAGTTTTGTCCTATTGCAGAGATGGGCCCCATGGTCTGGTATCTGTTAAGGTTATTTTCCAGTGTGCAGATGGAACCCATGGTCTGGTATCTGTTAAGGTTGTATTACAGTGTGTAGAGGGGGCCCCATGGTCTGGTATCTGTTAAGGCTCTGTTCCAGGGTGTGGGGGGGGCCCCATGGTCTGGTATCTGTTAAGGCTATGTTCCAGGGTGTGGATGGGCCCCATCGTGTGGTATCTGCCAGAGAGGAACTAAAAAGGGGTTTGAAATTTTGATATTATTGTGTTTTAGTGGTAGATTATGGATTAAATAATTTAAAAAAAACAACTTGAAAATTTTGGGCAAGAAATACATTTTTAGAGGCACTGTCTCTGCACCTTCATTGTCAGAAATCCGAAAAGTGATCATATACGTGAACATCTGAGTCATTCTGAGACTCCGTTGCACTGTGTCCACAAGTTTTACAAAGTAGAAGTGAGCGTCAGTGCTACATACAGTAACTGAACTGTTGGCTGAAATGGAGCCGTTATCAGATTGTTCAAATCGTGTCATCGATAGCATAAGCCATTAAATGATGACAAACCATTGAGGGGAAGAAACAGCAATCACAGCAAACTCATACCAGCTTGCTATCTAGCTTACTTGCCCCCTATTTGGCAAACAAAACAAGTGCATTTTTTTAGCATTATTTCGCACACATGCAACTTAACTAGCTCACGGAAATATGCAGTTTAGAAAATGGGGACTAACCAGTAGCCTTTCTTTGCGCTCTCCTGAAATACAGCGTGTGGACTAGTGTTGTCCCGATACCAAAAATTTGTTTCGATACCGGTACCGAAATAAATTTCGATACTACTCGATACTTTGCAAAATAAAAGTTAAATGCAAAAAATGTCATTATTTTTCTTTATTTTAACACAAACTCTTATAAAACCGCTGAACTTCATTGAATTTGTATGGATAATAAAAGCTTCCAGCACAAAAATGCTTTCTGTGGACACGGGCCCTAACACAGCTTGTGTTACTCAGACAGCCTGAGTTACCGCTGTGTTTCAGCATGAGAATGTAGGCTAACGTTACATATTTGGCTTTTCTTAATGCTATTTTTTATGAGCATAACAGAGGACTGAATTAGTCAACTTATCACTTGTCGGTCTTTAAACTCTTTGAACTGGTCTGGATGCCTGTCTTTCAAATGTTTTGCCATGTTGGAAGTGTTGCCACCCTTGGCGAGACAGGGTTTGAAACATCTCTTGCAGACAGGAGTCTCAGTGTTGTTGGGTTCGCCCTTTTCGTTGGCCTTGAAGCCAAGATACTTCCATATGGCACTGCAGGTGCCTCCTTGTCCACGAGTTGCGGGGTCTCTGTAACTGCCACAGCTGCCATTCTCTCTCTAATACCACTAGCCTGCTCCAAAGGCAAAAAAGGAAGGAAGACTCCTCACCGAGGAGTAATTTGTGGTATCAGTCTTGTGGGTGCCCTGCCCTTTCAGATAGACTTGCGGCGGGTCTTGAATGAATTGATTCAAATGGGGAGAAAGGAACGTGAGCACAGATTATAACCGATTACTTTGCCCCATTGTCACAGAATTAAATATTGGACTTATTTTTCACAGACTACATATCTTCCAAATTCTGGTGCTGCAATGGCATTTTAAGACCAACAGATCATGAGAAAATTAACGTTGTTGAGACTCGTGTCTCTCTCAGCAGCGCTCATGTCACATCTAGCTATATAGAAATACAGTATGGACTGTGAGAAACCATGAATAAAAATTTAAAACTGAAATAATGCTTGTGTTTATATGTTCAGTAATACTATTATTGTCATCAATGTTTAATCGTTTTAAAGGGGAAAACAAATGTATTTGATCGCTGTAATCTTGTACTGGATTGATATCAGATATTAAACAAGGGGGGGAAAGCGGCAAAATAAGGCAAAGAAATTGTGAAGCATATCTTGCGTTAGCCATCCTCATTAAAAATGCAAACTTTGTGCAGCAAAAAGTTGCGATAATAGAAACAAGCTATCCATCTTTTCTTTTCCGAAGTATGAAGACAGGTAAGAATAAATTAGCAACTGTTGAATTGCAAACCAGCTACATAGGCCTAAGCTAGCTGATGCAAAGCCCTTCAAGCTGTAGCCTATGCCAATTACAGTAAAATACTACATAATTTGAGTATTATTTAATTTAGGCTTTATTATACCCGGAAGTCCCACTGAAATAAAAAATACAGACCCGGCCAAACATTATCCTGTTAAAAACCAAACAACTACTCCAAGAGTGAACGCTAGCAAGCCAAAATCTAATTTTTAATGCTCATGTGAAATAACATTTGCGAATGCTGTCGCTGGCCGGCTAACTCATATTTGTAATGCTGAGTACAGCCATTAGCTGTGTTGTAAAATGGCTGATGTAGCAAAGTTAAAGGAAATATACACGCAACATGCAGATATAATATAGATATTACAAAACGTATATACAAGCGTTTAATTGCTCGCCCACTTAGCTACCACTTCTGACAAGATGTCAGTCAGCATTAATTCTGCAAATACAGCGCGGGCAACACTTCTGTGACCGTGCCCACTTAGGAGACAGGGCGTGACCAGTTTCTTCCAATGGGGCTTTACGTGAAATAAGGAGTCTCGCTAAACTGTCTTTGCCTGCTCTCAGCACTGACTCCCATTTCCGTGTGCCTCGGCTCATATAACAACGCATCGATAGCGGCAACGTCACACAGCAGCAGAAATGGGTCAGGCAGGCATTCTCATTAAAGAATAAGTTCGAGAACCGTTTTTTTTCCAAATGCAGTATAGTATCTTTTCCAATGCTTTGGTACCGCAGTACTTATTAAGTACCGGTATACCATACAACACTAGTCTGGACAGATTTAACATGCGTTTAGTTCTGTACATCCTCAACTGTCCAGTTTAATAGCCAGCTAGCCATATTCGATAAATCCTTGACAGCATTGATTCATAAATGCAACATGAGTTGCGTGGCTTTTTGGAGTTGTCAGTGTTTCTACAGGTCATCAGTAATGTCACTCGTTTCAGTAATTGGCACCAAAGTCTTAACTGTGAGCAAGATGTCAGACTGACATTGTTAGTGAGATTTTGTTCCTCGTACAGCCTCCAACTACACAAGATCGTGGCATCAATATTTGTCAAGTGAAATGTATTAAAAACAAACCCAAAGGCGAAGGTTCAGCTCGGATATTTTGCATGAAACATACGCACCTGTATATCCACGTCGAAGCGAGAGCTGCAAGGAGTCTCAGAACGAAGTCACATGCATAAATTAGTAACTAATTAGCTCTTTGAGAATTGGGGAAATCGCATTGCAGCTGGGCCATGTTTTGATCTTCTTTTTTTCAACACAAATAGGACGACAGAGCTCGGATATAAATGTGTTCTGGGAGAGAGTAATATAAAGTATCTAAAACTGCAAAACAGTCAGGTATGTTTTAGTTCCTCTTTGAGCTCTGTTCCAGTGTGTGGATGGACCTCATGGTCTGTTATCAGTTTCAGACTGTGCAAGTTTTCCAACTGAGTCTTCTATTCCATTAGACATCCTCTCTAGAAAAGTGGTTGTCCAAAGACAATCTGAACAGTAATTGTCATCTTATGCTGGTCTGTGTGAACCTGACATGTAGACTACTTTGTGAAAAAAATAGGCCACAGCTGCCTGAAAATGCATTTATTAGGAGAAAGCACACAGCATATGAGTGCGAATACCCATTCCATAAGTTGTGAAGAAGAAAAAAAAACAGTCTTTTTAATGTCATTATTCCTCAGCCTGAGGCATACTGTTTTCCGGTTGTTCGTCTATCCGTTCGTCTTGTGCGCATAATATGCATTGAAGGGGTGCAGGATTTTGACCAAATCAGACATTGGAACTCCGCTAGAGGGTAGCTAAACTGATAAGGTTTTGGTCAAAGGTCCAGGTCACACAAGGTCAGCTGTTTACAGGGACCAAAAACAACCTTTTAGTGAGTATTAAACCATGGCAGGTGGAGGCTGACTTCTACCTTGTTTTAGAAGTGCTTTGCTTTGCCATGTTAGTCTTTTCGGAGGCTGTACATCCTCGAGTGGGAGAGAGAAATAACTATGGCTGATTGATGGAATTTTGCTGTTAATGCCAAACTTTTGTAGTCTTTCTCAAATAGGCTTCAAGTCAAACCTGAGAATATCTCAACCAAATTGGCTGTTGATTTTACATTTTGGCATTTTGAACGCTCTGTTGTCCAGACGCCATCACGCAGATTGCATTTTACTTGCACTCATTTGTACAGACGAATGTCTTTGCTGAAGCGATTCTGGTTAAGTAAGTCTCTCGATGGGTCAAGGCCAGCAGCCCATCAAGGAATCGAAACCTATAACTTCTGATTTATGGACCCACTTCTCAAGCCACCTCTGTCTCTTTCAATCTCCTGCTGTTGATTTTCTATATAAAACCAGCAACTAGCAGCTGTCAATTGAAGCTGGACAAAGTAGAGATTACATAAGTGTGAGATTGCATTGTGTGGCTCTCATTGATCGTATCAGTAGGAACTACATAGTATGTTGAAATTAGCATGCGTAGGCCTATGCGCTGTGTGCGCTGAAAAACAATGGAATCTCATTTTCTCTGCACCACAGGTCAATACCTTATGATATATGACCTAAATGTCAAAGACATGCAATAAGATTTACTGCAGTGCTCGCATGAATTTCTATTCAATTGGTATTTTATTTGCCTTGTGGTGCTATGCTCAACAGAATTGTTGTATGTCAGTGATATGTGTGTAATAAGTATGACCGCACTTAAACTAGTTCTCACTTGCCATCAGTGCGCAAAATTGTTTGATCTTATAGATCGCTGGTGTGCTTGCTAGTGTCATTATCGAATGGAGAATTGCGGTGCTTTGATTGTAGCTTTTCATCAATGGATGTACGGAGAAATTATGCTTGAAAATATCTCGGAAACTAAACCACTGGAGATTTCACAGCTTGTTTATATGCAGAATGGTAGCTGTTAGTAACAGCAAGCACTTGATATCAAGGCCACCACTGCATTTCAAAAAATGGCACCTGCAATTTTTATATCACTAGTCAATTTCATGCTGAAGTCTGCTATTCATACCTGTCTGTGCTGAAATTGTGTCTAATGAAGCTTTAAGGAGGGTGTTTAGTTGCATGAACATTATGCAGGAACATAAATTATTTTAACAGGCTTTTGTTTTAATGCAGCATACTGCATATGTTTGGTCCAGGACTCCTGTCATACAAGTGGAATTTGACCAGATTTTGTTGACTGATTTTACTGACATAACTAGCCTAATACAGTACACTTCAATAAGTCGCTTTTATTATTCTTGCAACCTTAAGCAACTTTAAGCCAACATCCACTGCAAATGAATCCATTTGATCCCAGCAGGTCATTCTATTCAGTGAACCATGGCCAATCAAATCCTAAAACTCTCACATGTATAGCTAAAGATAAAATAATTATTAAAAGTATGATGGAAACATGATTCATTTGGATCAGACGGGAAAATACCACCCACTGTATCACCACTGGGACTGTAAACATGAGAACTTTTCAAGGTTATTCTCTGAAGTCCCCTAAATATATTGAAACAGACGTGGTGGCTCATATTCAGATCCATCATGTACGCTTGCATTCGTTTCCAGATAGGAGAGAAATATTGGTCTTTCAGGGGTCATAAATCAGCACCAGAGGCTTTTGTGATGACTGGGGTCATATTAAACCAGTTGCAGCTTTTCTTATAGGGAGCATCTTAAAGAAGGGAGAGGAACCTTTCTTTCAGGACTATGGTAATTTGGGTTTCATTTTGGCCTGTCTGTTCATCATTCTGCGTCTTTACATAGCTGTAGTTTAGTGTTTATTTGCTGATAGTTACAATAGTTTATTTTTGTAAATCTGCGGATAGTTGAGACAGTTTTATGTGGATCCACTGTTGGGCACTGTAGTTTTATTGCAGTATTAGGTGGGTCTACTTAGGTAGTTTTATCAGGATCTGCTGTTGAATGTTGTAGCTTTAGGTGGGTCTGCTGTTGTGTTTGGAAAGTCACAGCCTTGTCCTCTTTTTGTATGCTGCTTTGTGAGCATTTCTCCACTTCCGGTCCCATCGCTCTAATTTCAATGAGAAAAATTACAGAGGTGTTCAATTATCAAAGAAATTAAAGGAACTGTGTCAGGATGACTGCACGTACTCAGATATGTGAAAACTTCTCACCCAAATAAGAAATCAAACAAAATGAATCTGCTCAACTGCAAAGTCAAAATCTGGTTTCATCGTCGCTAATCCGTCTTCCTTTTGCATTGTATGTATATATTTTAGTGACTCAGGCATAATGCTTTTTATATAATGGAATTGTTTATGGAAATGTGAGGATTCACAGTGCTATTTAAGCGCTATAGCCAAAGGGTATGAAGAATGTAAGCTGGTTTGCTAACCGCCAAAAACCCCTATTATTTTTGTCATGGACACTGGACCGTTGGAACAGGAACTAAAAAAATGCTAAGGAAGCCAGATACGTACAAATTTACTTCACACTGTGACTCTTTTAGTTGCAGGTGTATCTGCTGTCAGGTATTGCAGTGTAATGTGAACCTGCTGATAGGTTCAGTAGCACTGTGTTGACATGGGATGGTTGTTGTACCTTTACATGGTTCTTCATATGGCTACTTTAGTTTGTGTTAGAGAATAAGAAACAGTCCAGTGTCACACTGACCCATTTCTGCCCAAAGCCAGGGTGATGCACACAATGCTCTATTTTATATATATATATATATATATATATATATATATATATATATATATATAAACAAAACCCAAAACCAGTGAAGTTGACACGTTATGTAAATCGTAGATAAAAACAGAATACAATGATTTGCAAATCCTTTTCAGCTTATATTCAATTGAATACACTTGAAAGACAAGATGTTTAATGTTCAAACTGCGAAACTTTTTTTTTTTTTTGCAAATAATCATTAACTTAGAATTTAAAGGCAGCAACACATTGCAAAAAAGTTGGCACAGGGGCCTTTTTACCACTGTGTTACCACTGTGCCTTTCCTTTCAACGACACTCAGTAAACGCTTGGGAACTGTGGAGACCAATTTTTGAAGCTTTTAAGGTGGAACTCTTTCCCATTCTTGCTTGATGTACAGCTTAAGTTGTTCAACAGTCCGGGGTCTCCGTTGTCGTATTTTACGCTTCACAGTGTGCCACACATTTTCAATGGGAGACAGGTCTGGACTACCGGCAGGCCAGTCTAGTACCCGCACTGTTTTACTACAGAGCCATGCTGTTGTAACACGTGCAGAATGTGGCTTGGCATTGTCTTGCTGAAATAAGAAGGGGCGTCCATTAAAAAGACGTTGCTCAGATGGCATGTGTTGCTCCAAAACCTGTATGTACCTTTCAGCATTAATGGTGCCTTCACATATTTGTAAATTGTTTTTGGAAACTGTGGACGCCGTGTCCTCTGGACCAAGGAGGAAAAGAACTATCCGGACTGTTATAGGCGCAAAGTTCAAAAGCCAGCATCTGTGATGGTAAGGGGGTGTATTAGTGCCCAAGGCAAAATGTGGACTCGTCAGACCACAGAACACTTTTCCACTTTGCATCAGTCCATCTTAGATGAGCTTGGGCCCAGCGAAGCCGGCGGCGTTTCTGGGTGCTGTTGATAAATGGCTTACGCCTTGCATTGTAGAGTTTTAACTTGCACGTGCAGATGTAGCGACGAACTGTAGTTACTGACAGTGGTTTTCTGAAGTGTTCCTGAGCCCATGTGGTGATGTCCTTTACACACTGATGTCTGTTTTTGATGCAGTACCGCCTGAGGGATCGAAGGTCAACGGCATTCAATGTTGGTTTTCGGCCTTGTCGCTTACGTGCAGTGATTTCTCCAGATTCTCTGAACCATTTGAAGAAATTACGGACCGTAGATGATGAAATCCCTAAATTTCTTGCAATAGCTCATTGAGAAATGTTGTTTTTAAACTGTTCAACAATCAGCTCAGGCATTTGCTCACTAAGTGGCGACCATCGCCCCATCCTTGTTTGTGAATGACTGAACATTTCAGGGAAGCTGCTTTTATACCTAATCATGGCACCCACCTGTTCCCAATTAGCCCGTTCGCCTGTGGGATGTTCCAAATAAGTGTTTGATGAGCATTCCTCAACTCTCTCAGTCTTTTTTGCCACTTGTGCCAGCTTTTTTGAAACATGTTGCAGGCATCAAATTCCAAATGAGCTAATATTTGCAAAAAATGACAAAGTTTACCTGTTCGAACATTAAGTAACTTGTCTAACTTGTAACTTGTCATGCAGTGTATTCGATTGAATATAGGTTGAAAAGGATTTGCAAATCATTGTATTCATTCTATTCATTGTATTTTATTCACGATTTACACAACATGCCAACTTCGCTGGTTTTGGGTTTTGTGTATATATATATATATATATATATAAAAAGTAAAGTTTCAGAAACATGTTTGACTGTGTGACAACAGTCCATGTCCTATTTTTTCAGTACCATTTGAAAAATCTGACTTTCCAGCTGCAGCTTTGTTCGGCTGACCGTGAACTCTGGGATGAATTCCCTGGATTTTCACTGCAGAAAGCACTTAAAATAATGCACTTTGCTGCCAAATGCTTAGTCTCTCTTTGAACAACCGTGACACTTCAATAAATGCAGTAGTTTTATCTAATGGTTGTTTTTTGCCCTGAAAAAGCATTATCGATTTCTTCTATTTTTGCTTATTTGCAGTATTTAAATGGTGCTGGTCATCAAACTCATTTTAGACAAATGCAATGTGAATGAACACAAAATGCAGCGTTTAAATGTCTGTTTCATCTATTGGCGGTAAAGAGATATTCAAAACCTTTATCACGCATGTCAAAAATAATTCCGTACTAAACCTGCTGACTGGTTTTGCCACCCTTGGCGTAAACAACTGCAGTCATACATTTGCAGTAATTGGCAATGAGTCTTTAACATAGCTGTGGAGGAAATTTGGCCCACTCCTCTTCGCAGAATTGTTTTCATTCAGCCACAGTGGAGGGTTGTTGAGCATGAACGGCCTGTTTAAGGTCATGCCACTGCAGCTCAGTCGGATTTAAGCCAGCAGGACTTTGATTAAGCCACTCCAAAACCTTCTTTTTTTTCTTTTTCTGAACTTTTTAGAGACGGACTTGCTTGAGTGGTTCAGATCATTGTTCTGCTGCATGACCTAACTGCACATGGACTTTGGGAGATGAAGTGAGGGCCTTACTTTCTCTGGATTTTCTGTTAGAGAGCCGACTTGATGATTCCATATCGACAAAAAGCATTAAACTTTGAAGTTGATGGTCTGCAGCTGCAGAACCATGTTGAGTTCCATCGCTGCCAGCTCAGAACAGGAATCTGAGGTTGCTGAGCGCAAAGACTCGCCAAAACTGGACAGTTCAAGATCAAACAAAATGTTGCCTATTCTGAAAAATCTTGACTTCTGCTGTGACAAGGAGATAATAAGGTCAAAATTTAAATGAATCCCTGCATTCACCCTGCCTTGTGTCGGCGGTTCAGGCTGGGAAAAGTGGTGTAATGATGGAGAAATGTTTTTATAATTTGCTGAGATCATGCCCCTTAATACTAACTGAGCATTAATAAGTGCTACATCCTACCAGAGCATGATTGCTTACCATGGGCATCTCTTTTTGTTCGCAATCTTAACATATTTTAATACAGAGGTATTCACTCTTATCTAGGAAGGGCCAGTGTGGATGTCGGCTTTCATTCCAGCCGTGCTATTACACTCCTGATAGGACTAATCAACCCCTAGAGTCTTTGTTAAAGACCTTGATTAGTAGAATCAGGTGTGTGACTGATTGGTCGGAATGAGAACTGGGACGCACATCTCAGCCCTTTTTGGACAAGTTTGGACCCCCCTGTTCTAATTGCGACTTCCAGCGGCATAAGACGCCATGTCGCAACATATGGCGTTCCACAAACATGGTGGTTCCACAAAGATGACAATGAGTTCCATGACTACTCCAATGGCTTCCACAGTCACCTGACCTCAGTCCAATTGAACCTCTCTGGGAAGTGTTGAAACAGGAGATTTACAGCATGAATAAGCAGCCAAAAATCTAAAAATCTGCAGAAATTGAGTGATACATTGAACTGTACTGCAACGAAGAACATGGGTTGTACAGAGGTCATAGAGGGTATAAAGGGTGTGTGTGTGGGGGGGGGGGGGGGGGGGGGAGGAGCGTTGTAGAGGTAGGTGTACCTAATAAAGTTACCACAGTGGGCATGTAGCCTTTTTTATCATATGCTTTTCTATTATAAGTCTACTCTAATGCTAGGGAAAACCTGCAGAGAATTGCATTATAGTTACTGAGCAGAAATTCAGATTCACATGGATGCATAGAGATGGAGAACATTGGCACAGGGACTGGAAAATGTGGTGCTGCCAAGAAGCACGATGTTGGAGAATCGAGGGAGGGGTGGGTGGGGAGCATGTGCATTGTAACTGTGCTGTCAGTTCTCATTCTACCAAGGCCAAACAAACACTATCCCCCCCCCCCACCACCACCCTGGACCTTTCCTACCCACCCAGTTACCACAGCAAACTTCACCCACCCTCCTCCTACACTCCCTCTCTCCCTGCTCGCTGTCATCTGTCAATCGAAGCCCGACTGCCCGCAGGTGATTGAAGTGCACAGACTTGAAATATCTAAGATGGAGACTTTGAGCTCTTAGCTCACTTTAAGCTCATTCGGTTGTTTTGGCTTATTTCGACCACTACAAGCCTGAATCAGCAGAGCAGTCACTGAAATGCTTATCTCTGTGAAAGAGGGAGATAAAGAGAGAGCGAGGGAGGGGTGGCTGAGAGATATACGAGGTGTATGGAAAGAGAGAGATGAAGATGCAGGGAAAGAGAAAAGTTTTCATTCCCAGGCATTTTCAGTGAGACAGACCATTTGTAATGCACCCCTAATGTAGATCAATGTCTCTCAGATTTCCCCATTCAGTGCTTTTTAGTGCCACAAAGTGGGCTGGGGCAATTAATACCCAAAGAGTAATAGCGGTGACCTTTCAAGTCAAGTGCTTGTAGTTTGTCTTCCAAAAACATTTTCTTCAGCGGTTTGATTTTGCCATTTCTCTTTTTCGCCCCCAAGCAGAAAAATGAAAAGCGATGATTGACCATCAGTGTTTGAACAGAATTATGGCTTGAAAACTCAAATGGCTACAGAGTTTATTTTAAGATCACATTTTGTGTTGTCTTCTTCCTGTGAAGCAAGGGTAAACGAGGACCCGTCGCAGAATGCCATTTCTTATTCAACTTCAGAAACTGCCCTTTGAAAAGGTCAGCTGGTCTGAGAGACTGTAATTACCCTGATGACATCACTTATTCTGAAACATCCTGCTAGGCTACAGCCATCTAAGAGCTGGAGGCAGCTATCTGTTACGAGAGTGATGCAGGTTACAGGACTATAGCTCTCTCCAGTGAGGAGCACCTAACGGGTTACAGAACTACACCACACCTGTTAGGAGGAGTACCCACTGGTTTATGGAACTACAGCTCTCTCCTGTTCGGACGAGTACCCACTGAGTACGGAACTACACCACTCCTGTTAGGAGGAGTACCCACTGGTTTATGGAACTACACCACTCCTGTTAGGAGGAGTACCCACTGGTTTATGGAACTGCAGCACTCCTGGTAGGAGGAGTACCCACTGGTTTATGGAACTACTGCTCTCTCCTGTTCGGACGAGTACCCACTGGTTTATGGAACTACACCACTCCTGTTAGGAGGAGTACCCACTGGTTTATGGAACTACACCTCTCCTGTTAGGAGGAGTACCCACTGGTTAATGGAACTACAGCACTCCTGGTAGGAGGAGTACCCACTGGTTTATGGAACTACAGCACTCCTGTTAGGAGGAGTACCCACTGGTTTATGGAACTACTGCTCTCTCCTGTTCGGACGAGTACCCACTGGTTTATAGAACTACACCACTCCTGTTAGGAGGAGTACCCACTGGTTTATGGAACTACAGCACTCCTGGTAGGAGGAGTACCCACTGGTTTATGGAACTACAGCACTCCTGTTAGGAGGAGTACCCACTGGTTTATGGAACTACACCACTCCTGTTAGGAGGAGTACCCACTGGTTTATGGAACTACACCACTCCTGTTTGGAGGAGTACCCACTGGGTTACAGAACTGTGTGAAATTGAAGTTCTTGAATGTAACAATATTTCTGTCATTCCTTGTTCCTCCTTTTTTTGTGAAAAATGGGAATGATAAATGCGTACTGTATCATGACACAATGTGGTTAGCTGACGTGACATTTGCCCAAGCCGGTCTGTATATTCCGATACCCAATGTTAATAAGCCAATTACGTGACTGTTAGTTTACTTTCTTCTGTTACTCTGAGCCAGTAAGCGCTCTATAATCTGAGGTCACCTCACTCTTTCCTTAGTCTGAGCAAAGCAATCTCATATATGCGTAGCCTCATTGATCTCAAACCACACCTAGAACTGGAACAACAGTGTTTCTGTCTCAACCAATCCAACACTGTCATCATACACTGACTCAGTCTGCATACTAATGGCTCATATTTGTCGTCTCTCCCATTATTTTTTTCAGCTGAAACCTTGGGTCTGTACTTGTAAAGCATCTCAGGGCTGGGGAGATGATCTTGGATCAGTTTCAGCTGTAATTCTGTTTTCGTACATTATGAACTCAAAGACAAAATTGATTCCCTAGCAAAGTGGAAGCATCTTGTGCAACCTGGTTTTCATTGAAATAACGCAAGTTTCTGGGCTTGACAACAACGTGTTTCAGTGAAAACTTTCAAAGAAGGTTACAGTTTTTTTCGATTGCTAAAACACGTTTTTCAAAACTGTACGTTTTTTTCAAAACTGCACACACAAAACTCTAAACATCACACACAAATTGCTAAACCCTGGCATCCCTTTGCAAAACAACTCTTTGCCATCAAATCTCTTAACATGTTCACAAAATGGAACTTGTGTTTTCATTTGGTAAACACAGCCATATTTTCACATGACACACACATACCATTCATTGAATAAACACAACTAAGCTTTTGGCTGAACACTACCAAGCATGTACAGAACACTGAAGAGCAAAATTGAAAACACAATTATTGAAATGGAACACACTGAATGAATGACAATTAATCTGGTAAATGAACCAATGGCCTTTTTGAAAAACGACCCAGTGTATGCCCACTTCTCTCATAGACAAACAGAAAACAGCACACAAATTTTCAGAGAGAACATTTTATTTACTGTGGGTCTAAACGACCCCCCCCCCCACCATTCAAGCATAAACATCACGGGGCATCACGCCTCTGGTTTATGTCTGGCCTCATCAACATCGCAGGCGATGTCCTCCTGGTCCAAACAGCGCTGGAAGAACCGCCTAGAGTGCCGCATGAAGCCCTGACAAGCCTCAAAGCCCAAATCTCCACAAGCCTCCTCCATGGCTTGAAGCAGTGGGACCTGGGTCTGTGGGTTCCTTTCATACACCTTCCACCTCCAGGCTGAGAAGAACTCTTCAATGGGATTGAGGAAGGGGGAATAAGGTGGAAGGTAAAGAACAGAAAATTGTGGGTGGTCCTGAAACCACTCATGCATCAAGGCAGCCTTGTGGAAGCTTACATTGTCCCAAATGATCACATAGTTGACCCGCTGTGGGTTATCTATGCCATGATCAGGTGAGACAAGCATATCATACAGGCCATCTAGAAATTCAACTAGAAGGGCTGTGTTATATGCCCCTACGTGGGCATGTCTGTGTATGATGCCATGGTGGTTCATGGCCGCACACATAGTGATGTTGCCACCACGCAGGCCTGGGACCTCAATTATGGCCCGCTGGCCAATCACATTTCTTCCCCGGCGCCTCTTCTTTATCAGGTTGAACCCAGCCTCATCTATGAAGATATATTCATAGATTTCATTGGCTGTGTCATAGTCCTGGATGCGCTGAAACAGACAGCATGAGAATACAAGTTACACTAAGGACACAGAGACTCAGTATGCTACAGTGAGACAATGTAGAAAAGGAACACTATTACAGTAGATTACAGTATGTATACTGGTACAATGCATGCATGTGTCAGTGATATGGGACTTACAAGCACATACTCTCGACATAGGGCCTTCACACGGTCTTGTGTATTGTGGAGATGCTGATTGTGTGGAGGTCATTGAAGATGGTATTGTCAGCCAGGACCCTTGTTTGTATCTGTTTTAGTGTGAGGCTATTGTTTTCACGGACCATGTCTACAATAGCTGTCTCTTGTTGCTGTGTGACAATTGAAGCTCTTCCTCCACGATGAGGTTCTCTGGCAGTCCTGAAAAATATAAATACTGTGAGCACATTGTAGTCCACTGGTTCCCAAACAGCTCGTGGCCCAAAGGAGAGATTACTGCAGACACTAGCCCAAGACCCAAACGAGGGAAAACAGCAGATCTACAAGCTCACAACTCATCACTTTGCGCTGGGTTCTGAGCTTGTAGATTTGCTATTTTCACTACTTTTTACTGTACACATTTGTTTTCTAATTCTGTAACTCATGTAGTTTCTTAGATTTTTCTTTTATTTCTTCATGAAATTACAGTACCTGGGGGACAAAAATGACATTTGCTTTTTACAGTAATTCATGGAATCATTTTTCTTTACTTTAATGTTTTGAAATAATAATAATTAATAACAGCATGTAGGAAACGAAGAATAAAGGGACCCAAAACAATGTGACTGCAACCCACAAATGCAAAAAATGCAAATGCAAATGTGTTCCCAAAACACTGTTTAGGAAACAGTGCTGTAGTCTATTGAATGCAGTATTACAGTACACAAGGAAAATTGATTTCGTACCTGTTCTCCATCCTGAATGTCCTAATGATGGTCGACACTGTGAAGCGGCTGAGGTTTGGCTGGACCCTCTGGCCAGCCTCCCTCATGCTCAACCCACGGTTGAGCACATGGTCTTTTATGGTTGCACAAATCTCATTGGAGGTTTGGATTCTCCTTCTTTCTCTTGCTTCTCCTTGTTGTCCTCCTCTTCCTCCTCGTCGTCCTCCTTCTCCTCCTCCTCCTCCTCTCATTTTTACCCCTCTTCTTCTCTGACTGTTGTCTCCCATGTTCTCCATTGCTCAAACAAAACAGACGGTCAAGCCTCCTTTTATGCTGCAGTCCATGATTGCTAATTGCTCGCCAGACCCGAAAGTTTAGAGATTTTAATATTTGTGTGTTGTGGATTGATGCTTTGAGATTTTATGTGAGAAGTGTGTGCAAACCTGAAAATTGTGTGTTGTGTTTTGACAACAAGGTGATGTGAAATTGACATCAGAGGGTAAAGAAGGATAAGTCAGAGTCTAATATGATAAGGAAATCTAAAGTAGTAACAAATTGAGTCAAACCATTTGGGACAGAAGTAAAGGTCGTGAAAATTGTGCCTAATTTTTGCTTTTTGTTTTAGCAATGGAAAAAAACTGTAATAAAGATCTTAGTCGTGGGCTCAGAAATGAATTTTTAGGTTTTGGAAAGGGATAACTCATTGTGCATATTACTCATTAATTTCTCAATGTGAGGCAAGTTCGTGCATACAAGAAGTTATCTCCCCTTTAAACTGAAGTGATCAGTGATGTGTTTGGGGTTTGGTTTTAGTTTTCCATGCATTTTAATGATTGTTCTTGCATTTCGCGAGGTTGGATTCATTATTACCTTTCAGTCTTGTGCTTTTTAATAAACTTTATTGTCTGATAGTGACGTGAAGTCATTTCATCTTCCAAGATGACCGGTAGAGACAAAGAGACCAATATAGCTGGTTTCTGTGTAAAAAAAAAAAAAAAAAGTCATTTCCCAAAAGCATAGATCATTTCCCTTCATATTTATCTCAGCGTATTAATCTCACTGATTCGTTCATTGGCTCTTTGACTAATTTGTTTTCTGTGGAAGGTTTTTTTTTTTTTCTTTGTTACTGCCAAATGTGTATAAGATTCATTGTGAAGATGCCTCCTCATGGTAATGTTTCACTGGGCACCACGACTTGAAACAAATGGGATTAATAATTCATTGGGTTCCTCGGGACATTTAATCAGGATTTTTTTTTTTTATTGTGCTTTTCTCACCAGATCTTCACACGATACGGAAAGTGCTACACCTTTAATTCGGGGAAAGACGGGCGTCCGCTGATGGTTACCATGAAAGGCGGGATGGGGAACGGCCTGGAGATCATGCTCGACATTCAGCAGGACGAGTACCTGCCTGTGTGGGGAGAAACCGGTGAGAATGAGGTCACAACCTCAGAAAACATAGTACTCACTCGCTCACAGACACATCGGCTGATCAACTGACATACGGGTATGTTTCTTGGGCGTAATTGGATCTTCGGCTTCTAATGCCATCTTCATTGTGAACACAATGTATCCTACATGAGAATATCAGCCAAGCAAGCGGGAAAAGAAACCAAACAGAAAAGAAAAAAAAAAACTCTTAATGGAAAGAGATTTCAGAAGCAGGGGTGATGAATTAAAAGAGAGACATGCATAATGAATGAATGAGAGGAGAAGTTACGAGTGCTGATATTTCCTGACATTTTTGTGGTGTGGTCTGGGTCATTTGTCCCCTTAGAGCCAGGAGCCCAAACTTTAGTGCTGTTGCATCACTGTATCTGCTGGTTTTCAGGATTTTCATTCAAACACAGACTTATGCCTCAGAAACAAGTTCTGCAGGCTCCTGAGCCGGTCAATGACTTAAACTGAGCACTTGTGTGCAGGTGAAAAACACATAAAAAGCACCAGACATGGTGGAACTTCAGGATTTCACTCTGAGGTTCTTGGAGGGAAGGCTTAAATAGATGGATTATTTTTCTGAGTGATCAAATTTATGCTATAATGAAACATTTATATTCTAATGGGAGTGGTCTTTTACAAGACACTCCCATCTGCAAGGCATGACAGGTTCTCTAAATGATTTGATGGATTATAAAAATGATGCAATCATCAGATCCCAACATTATTGGACATGTGTGGGAGATAAAGGACTGATGTGTGCAATGTCCATCTGCACCACCATAATCAAAATACCGAATTAGGGATTTTTATTTCTTGGGGAAATGGTTTTGGTCCTTTCCGTTGAGTTCCTGAGACTAATAGAGTCTATTCATTTGTTGCCCATTTGTATATCCAAGTAGGGATGATTATAGGAATGTTGGATAGGACATTCCATCGATAGAACATTTATTTCATAGCTTATTGTCATGTTATAGTAAGGAAAATATCACAAAGGAAAAAAAAAACATTGATTTTCTGTTCAAATATCTAATGAAAACCTCAGTTGCGAAAGACTTTGGACAGAAAGTAAGATGCAAATAAATAAAGAATTAAGTGATTTGTAAATTGTAAATTTTTTTTTTGTTACCAACAGCTATTTGAAAATCTCCTAAAGAAAAATTAATACCACAATTTGATTTGCTCCAGCTGTGTGGCTGGAGTTAAGCAGGTGTGGGCTTGGTCAAAACTTGGATGGGAGACCACTGAAGAAAACCAGGTTGCTGCTGTAAGAGGTGTTGGTGGGCCAGTAGGTGGTGATCTTCCCTCTGGTGGAATAATGCCCCAGTGCAGTGACGGGGACACTGTACTGAAGGAGACGCCGTCTTTCGGATGAGATGTTAAACTGAGGTCCTGACTCACTGTGGTCATTAAAGATCCTATGACACTCTTTGATAAGAGCAGGGGGCTCTCCGGTGTCATGGCTAAAGTCCCAACCTGGCTCTTTCACCTGCCACCCAATCATCCCCTGATCTAATTGGCTGTGCAAGTCCTCTTCCCCCTCCCCACCACAACCCCCAGGGCTCCCTTAAAAAAGAGATTTCAATCTCGATGGGACTTCCCTCATTAAATAAAATGTATTGATTTTTGTAAATATTTCAAAATTCCTAATTTGATTTCTGGAACACATTCAAAAACAATAGGGACAAGGGAATAGAAAGACAGGGAAAGTAGTATCTTTGGGAAAACACCTGTTTGGAACACTCTCCCAGAAAACAGGTGAATGGGTAACTGGTGATTCAGTTACGATTGGGGATAGAATGAGCAGTTACGAAAGACAGTTGTTTAGCAGCAAGATTGTTTGAGGTTCACCACTTTGCCAAAAGTTGCGGGCACAAATAGTGAAATACTTTAAGCTTGTTTCTCAGGGTGCATTTGCATATAATTTAGGGATCTCACCATCAACAATCCATCATATCATGAAATAAGAGGAATATTCCGGCAATCTCCATGCCTAAAATTCAAGGCTGAATACCAGTATTGGACGCATGTGACCTCTCAAACGTTATTGCATTAAGAATCAAGATTGTTCCATCATGAACATAATCATATGGGCCTGCAAATACTTCAGAAGACTTATGGCAGTGAACCTAGTTAGTCGTGGTATCGTCAAATCGTCAAAAGTTCAAGCTTTACTATGTAAAGATATGGCTACATATCAACACCATCCACCATCACTGACTACCCCGGTCTCAAGCTCAGCTGAATGGATGGAAGGGGAAAGTGCAGCACTATTGTCTGACAAATCCATATTTTAAATTGTTTTTGGAAGTAATGGACATCTTGTACTTGGGGTCAAACTGGAGAAGGACCATCCCAACATTTATCAGTAATATGCCAGCAAACACTGAGATGTTTATTTAAGCTGTTAGAACGTCAAATCAAGAAATCCCTTAATAGTTTAAAAATAGTTGCAAAATTAAACTTGTGTTGACACCCAGGACATTACCTGGCAGTCTGTTGGATATGCCTCCAGGACATTCTAGCGACGTTTAAAGACAACTTTACCACAAACGGGCTCATACAGCTGTTTTACTTAAGTTTATGTACACAGTGTGCACTCAGCCAGTTTATACATCCTAAAAATTGTAAATAATGGGTCAACTAATTTTAAAAATAAAAATGATTGCTGACATGTCGCTGCTCCCTGGGCACAGACCTTACTCTCATACATCGTGCAGCCCTGTGGCCATTCAACTATTTTGTCTTACCGCTTAGCTGAGCATAGTTAAGACTTTTGGCTGTTATAGAGAATGCTGCAGAAATATAGTATACATGTGGCCAGATATAAATCAGAAAGATAAGCTGGATATAAAAGATGTGGGGTTTTTTTATACAGTATGTGAAAAACGGGCCTCAAATTATACAGCTTAAAATATAATGTAGGAATATAATTTACATGAAACTAGATAAGGTTGATATAAATTTGTTTTTTTCATAAATAAATATTGGACGTGGTTTAGTTGTACATGGAAAAAGACAGCACCAAGTGTCCATCCAATCACAAACATTTCACAACCAAATAAATTCATCAAATATCATTTGCTTTTTTAGTAGCAATAATATGGTCAATATTTCCTGGTTTGCGAAAGAGGGTCTTACTGGACCATCATTGTATGAGGAAACAACGTCTCCATCTGGCCGTCCACATTATAACCACATTGCAGTTTTTGGTGTCTGACCAGAACTATTTTTGACCAGGGACTTGAGGTCACTGTTTGGCCAGCGTTTGCGGAGATGTTCAATAGCAAGCGTCTGTCATTCCCTCAGGGCTGCTGTATTACACAAGCGTCTGTCATTCCCTCAGGGCTGCTGTATTACACAAGTGTCTGTCATTCCCTCGGGGCTGCAATATTACGCTAGTGTCTGTCGTTCCCTCAGGGCTGCAGTATTACACAAGTGTCTGTCATTCCCTCGGGGCTGCATTATTACACAAGTGTCTGTCATTCCCTCGGGGCTGCAGTATTACACAAGTGTCTGTCATTCCCTCGGGGCTGCAGTATTACACAAGTGTCTGTCATTCCCTCGGGGCTGCAGTATTACACAAGTGTCTGTCATTCCCTCGGGGCTGCAGTATTACACAAGTGTCTGTCATTCCCTTGGGGCTGCATTATTACACAAGTGTCTGTCATTCCCTCGGGGCTGCATTATTACACAAGTGTCTGTCATTCCCTCGGGGCTGCAATATTACACAAGTGTCTGTCATTCCCTCGGGGCTGCAATATTACACAAGTGTCTGTCATTCCCTCGGGGCTGCATTATTACACAAGTGTCTGTCATTCCCTCGGGGCTGCAGTATTACACAAGTGTCTGTCATTCCCTCGGGGCTGCAGTATTACACAAGTGTCTGTCATTCCCTCGGGGCTGCAGTATTACACAAGTGTCTGTCGTTCCCTCAGGGCTGCAGTATTACACAAGTGTCTGTCATTCCCTCGGGGCTGCAGTATTACACAAGTGTCTGTCATTCCCTCGGGGCTGCAGTATTACACAAGTGTCTGTCATTCCCTCGGGGCTGCAATATTACACAAGTGTCTGTCATTCCCTCGGGGCTGCAGTATTACACAAGTGTCTGTCATTCCCTCGGGGCTGCAGTATTGCACAAGGGCATGGCACACAGAGTGCGGGTACTGCCCACACCCCAAACCATCGCCCATTGAAAATGCAAGGCGAACAATAGAGCTAAAACTACGATGACAGAGACCCTGGACTGTTGACCAGCATCAGGCTAGAATGGAAACAAACTTCACTTTCAAAATTTGACCTATTTTCGTCCTCAGTTCACAAGACATTAACAGAAAAGGTGATGTTGCACGGTGGTAACATTGTCTTTGATCTTTTTCTCTGTTGAATTCAGATTAAAATGGATTTTGCAAGTTACTGCTGCCTTTCTTTATATACATTTTATACATGGTCCATGCTATGATCCAGACAGTCCCAATTCTTTTTGAATTGCGGATTTATTCCCGAATCCCAATTCTTCTCAATTCTGTTGGTTCTGTTCCTCTGCTGGATTGTATTATGATTCAAACAGGGAACTGGATACAGATTCAGGGTACAATCCAATGGGTATATTTATTGACGGGAATATGGTAACAACAGGGTAAGGACCGAAGCCCAGAACGAGGGTTGTGAGAGTCCCAATACTTTTGGAAGTATGGTTGTGGAATTCACAGAGAAAACACTTATATTTGAGAATGGATGGGAGTTACAGCTACAGACTTGTAGTCCAGTGTCAAGCTGTGTGCTTTACTGACCTTGTAGGCTTCAAACTGTGAAAACATACCGAGGACGAATTGGTGAATAAGGTTGCATATGGAAATGAAACACCCTCAAAAACAAAGTCCGCATGGCACATAAACTGAGTAGATGAGAGATGGGAAGCCATGGGGAGTGAATTGATACCATGAGAAGCAAGTTTTTTAAGCGAGAGAAATGAGCCGACATTGTCTATGGTGGGAGAGCGAACAAGGAATTATGCACTTGGAGAGGAATTCCAATGAACCCTATATGTTCTCAAATCATTACTAAGCTTAAAATAGAGGTTTGTATCTAATACTGTTTCTTATCAGAGCTACTGCTCCAATTCTTATGACCCCATATATTCACTCGTAAGGGTTGGAAACAAATACAAAAAAACATACCAGTTCTCTAGGCATATAAAGCAGAGGTAAAGCAATCGCACACCCAGCTATGAATTCTGATGCTAGTGGCACATATCGGGAATGACAGGTCTGCGTTTGGGGTTATGAAAAGCAATATGTAACGGTGAGATTACTGTATGCTATTTGTGTCTGCTTCTCGTTATCCGCGACAGGGTAGGGTCTCAGGCAAACTGCTGCTCGCTGAATGATGCTAGCTTGGCTGAGGCAGCTGAATTGAAAAGAAAGAAGATGTTGCCGTATAGTTCTCCACGTAATACTGGGGCTGGATAAAATATTAAGAGCACCCCTGAAAGTCTCGAAACCACAACTCCAAAAGCATTCACACAGGTCATTCCTATTCATTTTAACAGTTATTAGGGACAATATGGCAATTGTAATATTCTCTTTTTATCAGAAGAAGAATCAAAAATTCATCAGCGTTAGTTAAGTGATTCATGGTTAGTTATTGTTCAGTCTCCGAATATGAAGTAAGCTGGGGTATATCAGAACTAATGCCTTTAAATAAATACTGTTAGATTCATTGCACACAAAATATAATGGAAGAAAACAGAAATAGCATACAGTATCTTTGATTAAAAATTACAGTCATAAGCTATCAAGCATGTGAGGACCTGATTCTTACTATCATACGCAATATTTGCCAGAAACATTGTAAACTCATCCGTGATTTGTCTGTCAGAGTCATTTTTATGAGTTTATTTCAACAAGCCAGACTATGCGACTGGCACAAGTAGGCTTGATGTAAGAGCAGCGTTCCATCAAAAGAAGCTAGCTTCAATCAATACAAATATTACTATCTTGTGTCAGGGCTACAGTGTTTGCACAAGAGGAATTTGCACACGTAGTGTGATTGACTTTGCATACTTTTGTTAAGCTGCTTATTTTAGCAACAGTTACTGTGTTCGAAATTGTATGCTTGTTTACCAGATACTGTGCCAGTTTTTTCTTATTGCCTCATGCTGCTCTATATCCAGTGTATCAGTCAGGATGTGACAATAACTGTGGCCTGTACAACGCAGTTAGATGACTACCAAGTCATCAGCATCACCTGGGTGTCAGTAGGACGTTACTATTGATATAACAGTTTAAAAATAACACTTCATTTGCTGCATTACTTACACAATTTTATTATTATTATTATTATTTGACTTTCTTCTATACTACTAAAAAATTATGATAGGTCAAACATCAGGATGAAAAGAATTTCTGAATAATCATTCAAGTTATCATGACTATGATGCATGAAACATTAATTGCAACTTGTCATTCAAAAAAAAAAAAAAAAGAAAAATTATCACTTGAGTGAATTTCCTTTCCATGAAACTGTAAAAAAGCATTATGTTCCCACATGACCTTATGCGGCTCTGGTAAGTGTTGCATACTGCCTGTGCTTATGTTGTCAGGCATAACAGACTTGTGTAAGCCTGTAGAAAATCGCCATGTTACTTTTGTCTTGTGTTACTTTTGTACCAGTTTTCCCTTATGTGATGCCTCATTTGTGCTGCTTCCAAAACATGTTTCTTTAAACCTATCCCTTTGTAATGCTCGAATGAATCAAAAATGAGCAAATAGTGTAGTGGATTTGAGTCACTTGAATGAACTATTAATGACCTTCAGTGAAACATATCTCTGTCACTTCTCCTCAGTTAAGTTTAAAACACAGACCGAAAAAGTGTTTCTACTTCCGACCAATTATAGCCTATTTTAGACTCTACTTATCTAGGTAAGTGAGCAAAAAAAAAAAAAAAGGCAAGCTGGGTGCAGTGGGATTTACTGCAAAACCTCCAAGTCAGACTTTTATTCATTTGCAAACTTAAGAAGAGAATGGGAGAACTCCACAAAGGGTAATCTGACATCAAATCAAATAAGCTGGGCTTTACTGACACATCCCATTAATTTTGTCAACGTCTCAGCAGGCTTCCTTTTCACTACATGAAACATCCATTTCCATGACCTTGCCATGTTATTGTTTTGGCTTAGGAATATGTTTTGACTTTGTACTTGTTACTGCCAGGGCAAAGACTGCCCGGCTTATATCAGAATTCATCTCACAGACTGCATGTCTTGCTGGTGAAAAGGAGGGGGGACTACGTTGAGTGCTTATGTAATACAGAATATATTTCCAATAATTTAAATCGACAAGTATGGTTTAATATTTCTCAAAACTATCAAAATCAATCAACATTTTACTTTCAGTCAAAAAATTACTTTAACAAAATATTGTTAATAATCTAAATACTGATTTGATGAGTTTGTATATTGTGAAATAATGTGGAAAGGAAATAATGCACAGCCCCATTGAAACACTCTTAAAGATTTAGAAATATTGTACAAAGCTCTTAAATGTCAACCCTACCCTTTCCAGAAATCAATCATCATGACCAAATCCTCATATGTGTGTATAATGGCAATTCCGTGAGTTCATTGATGATTTAAAGAATTAAGTGCAGAGCATTACTTTCCAGAATCTTACGCTAAAAAAATGCCATAAAGACAAAATTTGCCTATGGTTAAGTTGAACTGCATTGCACACTGATTTTTGGATGCTCATAATCATAATCAAATGTATAAGAAGGCAATAAAATTGCTGTAAATGATACTTAGTTCACATACTGATGACTTCTGTACAATAGCAAAAAATAGCTATGGCTGCACAGAACTCCTTCCATCATGGAAACCTGGATGCATGGTAGGATGGCTGGTCATAACCATCGAACTAGAGCTTTAAAAATCACCGCCAACCTAAAATTATTGATATCTGTACCAGTCTTAACAAAACTGAGCTGCTCAAAGCCAGCATTCCATGCAGCTTTTCCGATATTTGGACCGTCCCCCATCCCGGAATGGAAACATGCATGAGAGGCTAAAGCATTTTTATCTCACACTTTATGCAATGGTGACATAATCATCAAAATGTATTCTGAAAGACTCCTGTGTGATGCCACAAAATAACTCAAAGGTTTTTGGTTGGATGAAACAGTTTGAAATCTCATATGCTCCCACACTTTTCAAACTACTGATGGAAAGTGGTAGAAATAACTAAAAAAGGATGTCTTTGTGGAGATAAGTTAAAGAACCTGGGAGAATCAAGGAGAGTCATGTCAAAAAAAAGCAGTGTTATCATGAATTTCAAAACAAGAGCCAAACAGAGATCCCAGATAAAGTCGAATTGGCTTATTTTTTTAAAGATGCACTAGATACATTTTATTCAAAAAAAGAAAACTTTTTTTTATATTTTCTGAAACTGCCACGCTATACTGAAAGTAGTGCATGACAAGGTCATCTGTAAAAAAAAATAAAATCAGGTACATTTGGCTTCTCCCAGCAGCTCTGATGACATTGACAAGATTGCAAGATTAACCTATCAGAGCCAGGAGGAGTTTCTAACGTAGTGTCAATCACTTCTTGCACACATGCCATTGAGCCCTCTCCTCCAGGCATACTCCCTTCTTTGGCCTCGACCAATATTGTCTATGCCTGGTTTCTGGATGAGCTAAATAATAATAATGCATCAGTTTCATAAAGCAAAGATGCTTTACAATGGATAGATTATTCATTCACTCACACATTCACACTCTGATGGTGGTAAACCACATTTTTGTAGCCACAGCTGCCCTGGGGCAGACTAACAGAGGCATGGCTGCCAGTATGCTCCAACCACCACCAAACATTCACACACAGCCATACAGGAGTGTTCCTATATTGCATGTTTTTGTGGGTGGGGGAAACCAGAGTACCCAGAGGAAACCCACGCAAACACAGGGAGAGCATGCAAGCTCCACACAGAGCAACCTTTTTGCTGTGAGACAGTAGTGCTAACCACTGTGCCACCGTGCCGCCAAAGCTAAAAGCCTGGAGCTCTCATCGGGGCCGACCCCTCACAGTTGACCAGAAGCTGATGGCCAAGCTCTCTGTACTGATTATCCACGGTCCAACGCGCTGTGTGTACGATACGACCATCGATGAGCCGGGAGGAGAGGTGGAGAGAGAGGAGGAGTACTGTAGGGAGAGGAACAAACAGGTTTAACATGAGGAACATTGTAGACAGGGTGGATGCGGTCAAGCAGAGGGAGGAAAACTGTAAACAATGGAAAGAGATTCCCAATGAAATAGTTGTTGTTATTCTTAGTTGTAACACTGAGGACAGAAGAGAGCAATCCAGTGAAGGGATGACGTACACCAGGAGCTTAAATACACACAGTGACAATTAACAACAGAGAACAGGTGGGAGAGAGTGAGCACAAAGAGAGGTGCAAAGCACGAGACAGTAATTAAATAAAGAGAACTAATTGGGGGAAATGGAGGAGAGACTGTCAAAGACGGCCTGATTGTGGGGGAAGACCATAAAGAGAAGACTCAGCATGTGACACGTACTGAGAAGGGAAGAAAAAGAGAACCATACACAACTCGGATACATTGTTTTGCTAACAGTTGGTGTTAAAAGACAGACATTTTGGTTGAGGAAAGAGTCAGTAATTATCATAATGGTACTATTTCTAGCTTATACAATAATGAAAACACTTTCCAGAGTTGTTCGTAATTGTGTTATCATAAGTTCAAAAAAAGCATTTCCACTGGAAATGAAGAGTTTCCCTATTAAATAGTTGCTTATCATTATTACTAGTAACACCAAGGGCTGAATGGAACAATCCAGTGTTATGACTTGAAAATCACAACAAAGAAAACAAGCAATGACAACTTGGACAAATTTATTCTTCACTAAAAAACCTCTACAAATAATCCACCGTGCAACCTTATAATAACACTCTAATTCCACTATGTAACTCTGTTGCCAAAACAAAAACTCTGCCTCTATTGACCAAAATCACAGCATTTATATTGACTAGCATTATTCTGGAAAGATCTACAGGATTCTTGGGTAATCCTGCCCCCTCCAGGCAGGAAAATGCCAGAAGCTTCTAAAAAGCACTAGTGTATTTCTTCACAAAGAAGTGGTATTGCATCAGATCATGTTTTCCTACAGTCATACCGCCAGAGGGTGCCAAATGATAACCAAAATAAACAAATCACTGACCAGTCATTATGGGAATTTAAATAGTGTCTAACAAATCTCCATTTACAAATGATATACAGTGCTGTACACAAAATACTCATGCATAACACCAGCAAAAAGAAAACATGGAACAGGAATGTAAATACACACAACTACAATTAAGAACTGGGGACAGGTGAGAGCGAGAGCAAATAGGGAAGGGCAAAACGAGATAGTTAATAAATAACAAGAATCCGTCCAGGGAAAATGAAGAGAAACTGACAATGACGAGCTGGATTGCGGGGAAGAATGGGAAGACTTGGCACGTGACGCAAACAAAGTGAAGATAAAGAGAAACATACAAAACTCGGAATTATTGTTTTGCTCACTGCTGGTGTTAAAATACAGTCATTTTTGTTGAGGGAAGGGCCAGTAATTATCATATTGGTACAATATCTATATTATATAATACTGAAAACATTTATTTCTGAGTTGTTCATAGTAGTGCTATGCTGGCTTTGCACAAAAGAAGCACCTCAATTGTGGGTACAATTCGAATGAGCAAAGCATTCCTGTGCAAATTCACCACTTTGTTGATTGATGTTTATTTTGAATTTCATGCAGTTTTAATCACTGCTTAATTTTCTGTTGATCACTGGAATGGTTTTTGAGAAAAAACAAACAATATCAAAAGCCTTTTAGAGGCAAAATGTGCTTACTTTTGGTCCCAATTAATCAATTTTAAGCCGACTTACAAGCAAAGGATGTCATTATTTACAGCCCAAGGACAAGACAGTAGCAGCTCAACTATAGCTGACTATTACTGGGTGCTCTGTAGGCCAAACAATATTGCATTTTTATCAATAAAGGTTATTTGTTGTGGTTCAGGTTTTTACTGAAAAACCCAGTAACGCTTATCAACTGCAACTGAGTCTAATAACTCAAAGGTGGAAATGGGGAGGAATCAGAACTCAAACGCAGTCAATAAACCAGTTCACAGGTGTTATTCAAACTAATGGTCATACAACCCAATTTGGTAACAGATAGACAGAACGTCAAACAACTTGTGCAAGTCCAGAATCATTACAAAGTTCAGTCCAAGAATCAAGACCAAGAATTCAGTTTGCGAAAGCCAAATTTGAAAGATAAAATCCAAACAATGAAGCCAAATCATAAATCAAACACAGGTAAGTCAGAAAAGACACAAGGAGCAGGGCTGAAAGTAAAGACCAGCAGCAAACCGAACTGTAACGTCAGGAATCTAGTATACGCCCGTTAAAAAGACACTCAGAAAAGGCTTAACTACCTTGCAATGGTATGGCGCAGACTGGGGGAATTTTAAGGGAGTGGAAAGAGACTAATTACATGGGGAACAGGTGTAGGAATCCTTTAATTGTGCTGGGAGGTGTGGCTAAAAATAGGGAGACAATCTAACTACCAAACAAAAAAATGCGGCAGTGCAGGTGACGGAGTGAAAACGGAAAACGTGGAGGTTGACAAATGCAGGCATAAGACTAATACATGGAAACTCTAAAATAAACACATGAACGTGGAAAATAATAAACACATGTACAGAAATACAATTAAACATAACTAAACTAGCCTGACAGTAATTTTTAAAATGTGGGTGTTCTAGGAGTGGGATGTGAGCACTGTAATCCCCCACCTTTGGCCCCTGTTCCAGTCTTCACAAAATGCCAAATTAAAATGAATGCTAAGCATTTCTACATTTTCTTCACCACTATAGGCAAATAATATTGAGTGCTGAATGTACAGTACAGCATCACTCCCTCTACCCTAAAGTATTCACCAGCATCCACATACTGTTGTATTGTGCGATTACTTCAGACTTTATAGTGTCTACTAAAACATGTTTTTTCACAAAAATATAAAGAATAAGGCTAAAATTCTTTTTTCTCATTTCACCCATGATACACAACAATATGAAAGAAGTTTGACTTGACCATACCCATAACTCAAAACCAGTGTTAGAGAATGGACTGCAAATTCACTTTCTGCATCCTTGCCAATCAAACACCCAGCAACATTGGCAACATTCAAAATTTGAAACAGGTCGTGTAAACCGCAGATTCCTTTTGGATATTTTCTGATTAAGGAGATGTGCCAATATTCTGCATTCAGGACATGTACTTTGCACTCAAGCCTGTATCATCTGAACTGAACTGTGTCATTCTGCTGTGAGCTCCACACCTCTGCCAATACCATCATTTGGTTGTTGGTCTGAATCATAACACTTATTGGCAAAACTCATTTGTTGATTGATTCATGGCTCAATGGACTGATGGATTGATAAATGGATTAAAGGATGGATTGATAATGGCAAGACTAATACAATAAAATATGCATGAATAGAAAGGTGATTGGTTTAAAAAATTGATGGATGGATGGTAAGTGAATGGATTAAGGGGTGGACAAATGGATGGATTGACTGACAAGAAGAGATTAAATGACGGATGTTTGGGTGGATGATTGATGGATAAATAAATTAGGTAGATGTTTGGATGGCTAGACAGGTAGATTAAGAAACTAGAGCTGGACTCGTGAGAGCCCATACCTCTGCCAGCATAGCTGGATTTGAACTTTGCCTACTGTATATCTCAGCTGTACTTTGGCAGAGATAAGGCAAAATTTAATCACTTGATCCTCTTGTGCAACTTTACATCCTGCAAAGTTTGGTTTAAATCTATGCTACAATTTTTGAGATATCCTGTTAACAGACAGACAAACAAATGTCTCCCGCATAGCAGGACCGTTGTCGAAATCGTCTGGTGTCTGACTCGAGACTAGGGTCAATTTTGTAATGTGCTGAACAGTTACTTAGTACTTTAACCTTTGCCCCAGAACTTTAAATGTATGGCCTAGGACAAGTGGATTATATAATATTGCTTCAGGACACTAGGTAGAGTGCATACCTCTGCCATGCCAAGGCAACTATGTGCATTAGTTATTTTCATTGGCTGATGTAGGGTGTTGTTGCATTCTACCACCAGGTGGCAGCAAAACCCAACAGCACACCGATTGGAAATTCGGCTCATTGGAAAGACTTCAAATCTCCACCAGCATAGCAGGATCTGTACTTTGGCCTATATCTCGGCTGTACTTTGGCCTAGATATGCCCAAGTTTAATCACTTGTTCCTCTTGTTCTACTGTAACATCCTGCAAAGTTTGGTTGAAATTTATGCAGCCATTTTGAGATATCCTGCTAACAAACAGACGAACAGACAGACGACTAACAAAACAAAGTGATATGGTTGTCAACGACAACCAATAAATAAATAAATTACTACTGCCTAGCGGGACCATTGTCAAAATTGTCTGGTGTCTGACTTGAGACTAGGATCAATTTCATAACGTGGTGAACAGTTACTTAGTATTTTGACCTTTGCCTCAGAACTTTAAATGTGTGGCCTAGGACAACTGAATAGTGTAATATTGCTTAAGGGCACTCGGTATTTACCTTTGCCACTCCAAGGCAATTGTGTACATTAGTTATTTTCATTGGCTGATGTAGGGTATTGCAATTGCATTCTACCACCAGGTGCCAGCAAAACCCAAAAACACACAATTGGAAATCCAGCTCATTGGAAAGACTTCAAATCTCTGCCAGCATAGCTGGATTTTAACTTTGCCTTATTTCTCAGCTGTACTTTGGCCCTAGATATGCCTAACTTTAATCACTTGTTCCTCTTGTGCTACTGTAACATCCTGCAAAGTAGGAATATCTCAAAAACAGCTGCATAGATTTCAACCAAACTTTGGTTGAAATCTATGAAACTGTTTTCGAGATATCCCGCTAACAGACAGACAGATGACTAACGGAACGAAGAGACATGGTTAAAATAAACAAACGGAAGCAAAAACATAACCTCCTTGGTGGAGGTAATTAAAGGGTAGCTGTATGAAATTGATGCACTGATAGATAAATTGATTGAAGGGTGTATTTATGAATTTGTGTACTGATAGATAAAGACTAGATGTATGGATGGATGGATTGATGAAATGATAAAAAGGAAATAAAGATGGATTTATGTTTACTTTTGCCCTCCCTCTGCAGACGAGACGTCGTTTGAAGCGGGTATCAAGGTCCAGATCCACAGCCAGGATGAGCCACCATTCGTTGATCAGCTGGGTTTCGGGGTGGCACCAGGATTCCAGACCTTCGTATCCTGTCAGGAGCAGAGGGTAATGTCACGCCAGTCCCTAAATCTGCTCTCATGTGCCAGTCCCTAGATCTGCCCCACTGCACTAGTCCCTAAATCTGCCCCCATGTGCCAGTCCCTAAATCTGCCCCACTCAACTAGTCCCTAAGTCTGCCCCCATGTGCCAGTCCCTAAATCTGCCCCACAGTATCAGTCCCTAAATCTGTTGAACTGTACCAGACCCTAAATCTGCCGCCATTTGTCAGTCCCTAAATCACAGTATCAGTCTCTAAATCTGCCTGGAGGAGCCAGTCCTACATCCACAAGGGGGCACCAGTCCCTCAATCTGCCACAGGTGTCAGTCCCCAAATCCCAGAATGTCAGCCTCTAAAATCCCTTTGCAACCTGGCTTTTCAGTGTTTTAACCTTTTCACCTTTGAATGACATAGCCAGAGATTTCAAAGTTTGGTTTTACACCTGAAACATTGGCCAGTGAGCAGGGCCAGCTTAGCTCTGGGAGGTACCGGTGCTAACCGACTTCATCAATCCAGGAGTGTAACCGAAAGATTACCCCGCGAAACTGTGGCGCTCAGCAATACATTTTTTTTTAGCAAAAACCAGGTCTGAAACAGTGTTTGGTGTGCTTGAAACTCGGAGCTAGTATATCACACAAAAATGACTGCGCCATTTATCTTTTCCCTGTTTACATTGGTCAAAATTTATGGCTGTCTCAACGAATAACAGGAGTTGAAGATCACTTGAATCGAGTTTCTCTTGACAACTTAAACAAAATGAAATTTCAGAAAAGCCTCGGCCATTTCTTACGGTGTACCTAACAGCTGGCAGGCTGATGCTTCAAAGTAATGAATTGTTTGTTGGCCAATCAAAAACAAGCTCAGACCACACGTTTGTCATCCTCTGACACTGAGCCATCGCTCTCTCCATGTACCCTTTTATACCCAACATTTCCTCAAGAAACCAGTGTTCAGCACACAGCCGTGACTGAGCATGACCTGGCCTGACAATTGAACTGCTCTCTATCTGTGCATACATGTGCAGTTACACACGCTTTCACACCCTCTCCTGCTTTAATTTTATTAAAAGTGAAATATGTGACGTGATGGCTGAAGTTGCATGGGTGGTCTTACACGCCTGGGTAACAGTCCGCTGTGTAACACATGCTGGCAGCAGTATGGCGGCAGATCCCAGGCACAGTCTCTAGAGCAGCACCCTGGGTTTTCATGAATGTGATGCGGCTGAGTGTCATTCATGGCGGGTGCACGGTTTACTAGTGCTGCCTCTGTCAGTGAAGCTCAGCCACCTGCTCTGAGGATGAAGCAGCAGACTGTAAAAGAGTTTCTCCCCCCTGTCTTTGCTCTCCCTCTCTGTCTATCTCAATCCCTCCATCTCTCTCTCTCTATCTCTGTCTCTCTCTCCTGTTTTTCTGTCTGTCTCAGTCGCTTTCCGTCTCTTTCCCTCAAATTCTCCATCTCTCTTTTCTCTCTCTCTGTTTTCATGTCTTTCTATCTCTGCTCCATATTCTCTCCATCCCTCTTTCTTTCTAGCTCAGTCATTTTCTCGCTCACTCTGTATGACAGGCAGCAGTGGCCTTGTATCTGAGTTGAGAGGACAATGAAGAGTACTCTTATAGAGCTGAACTGCAGTTAAATGCGTCAGTGTTTCCCTCTCTCTCTCCATCCCTCGGTCCCTGTCTTCATCCCTGCTTTTCTCTACCTCTCCCTCTCTCCCTCTGTTTCTCAGACAGCCTTTGTCCCTATGCATTTCCCCTCTTTTCCTCCCTCTCTCCATCCCTCCTTCTCCCTCCCTCTCCTAACCTTCACAAGCTCCATCCCTCTTTCATAACTGTCTTGTGCGATTAAAGTAGTATCATTAGTTTTCCTGCTGTTATTTAATTTCAAAGACTTCCTGGAACAAGGCCAAGAGCACATTTGCTCACTCGCATGTTTGTGTATTAACGAACGGAATCTCATAAACCCGACAAGCACACATGCGCACACAGGCACACGCACACACGCACACACACACACACACACACACACACACACAGACTGAAGCCCTTGGCCGTGTTAGAGAGACTGTGAGTGGAGTGTGGGTGGTTGAGGTTGGCTGAATAGCACAGTACATTGAAAAGAGTGATGCAGAAAGTAAGGACCTAGCAGACAAAATGAAGTCATTACTAACTGGGCTGGAGCGGCCGGCCGGCCGGGGAGACCATGTCATAATGAGCAGGAGCCGCTCAGGAGAGCTGCCAGCTCCAAAAAGCGATTACAGAGGGATGATACTGTGACTCTTTCCCTGTGTGCTCACAGCCATTAGCCATAATGGGCACGGCAATCTTGGAGTAATTAGACTTAAAGGTTCCCTGACATTAAATAGGCCAGAATTGACATTTAGAACCTCTCACTGTATTTTTTCGCGATGAAAACGTAGATGCAAAGGCTTTTCCGTGAAAATTTGTTGTTTTTAACCTATTTTGGATTTATTAAACTGATCGGGAACGCCCCCTTCGAAATGTCCAGAACTGGCCTTATATGGCAACTGATGTCACGCAAGGCAGCCAGCTGGTCAGATCTCCAGTCTCGACAACGAAATGTACATACACTACGCTTTATTTACCACAGCCAGCTGACAGACCCTTACAAAAAACCACTGTTGGAATACCATAAAATTTACCAGCAAAAAACTATGGTATTATTTTAGTTTAGTGAGACAACTCTGATTGAATTCTAAATTCTTTTATTGAGCGTAAATACTTGCATAATTGAAGCAAGTTTGGCGGCAGACTCTGTCTCAATTTATTAATTCCCTGAAAATGATCTGCCAGATTAATTTCAGGGAATGATAGCAAGACCCCCGCAGGGGATCATAGAAACAGAGCCCACAGGTGGATACTGGGGTGGTGGGATTGCAAAACTTCATGGGCAGCAGCACAGAGTAGCAGCAGCACAGGCAGAACGAGCAGCAGCAGAAGCAGAATGAGCAGCAGCACAGGCAGAACGAGCAGCAGCAGCACAAGCAGAGCGAGCAGCAGCAGCAGAACGAGCAGCAGCAGCACAAGCAGAACTAACAGCAGCAGCACAGGCAGATCGAGCAGCAGCTGCACAAGCAGATCGAGCAGCAGCACAGGCAGAACGAGCAGCAGAAGCAGAATGAGCAGCAGCAGCAGAAGCAGAACGAGCAGCAGCAGCACAGGCAGAACGAGCAGCAGAAGCAGAACGAGCAGCAGAAGCAGAATGAGCAACGCAGCACAAGCAGAACGAGCAGCAGCAGCAGAAGCAGAACGAGCAGCAGCAGCACAGGCAGAACAAGCAGCAGCAGCAGAAGCAGAACGAGCAGCAGCAGCAGAAACAGAACGAGCAGCAGTAGCACAAGCAGAACGAGCAGCAGCAGCAGAAGCTGACTGAGCAGCAGCACAGGCAGAACGAGCAGCAGCAGCACAAGCAGAATGAGCAGCAGCAGCACAAGCAGAAAAAGCAGCAGCAGAAGGAGCAGCAGTAGCACAGGCGGAAGGAGCAGCAGCAGCACAAGCAGAATGAGCAGCAGCAGAAGCAGAACGAGCAGCAGCAGCACAAGCAGGACGAGCAGCAGCAGCAGAAGCAGAACGAGCAGCAGTAGCACAAGCAGGACGAGCAGAAGCAGAATAAGCAGCAGTAGCAGCACAAGCAGAACAAGCAGTAGCAGCAGAAGCAGAATGAGCAGCAGCAGCAGAAGCAGAATGAGCAGCAGCAGCAGCACACGCAGAATGAGCAGCAGCAGCAGAAGCAGAATGAGCAGCAGCAGCAGAAGCAGAATGAGCAGCAGCAGCAGAAGCAGAACGAGCAGCAGCAGCAGCAGAACGAGCAGCAGCACCAGAGGCAGAACGAGCAGCAGCAGCAGAAGCAGAACGAGCAGCAGCAGCAGCAGAACGAGCAGCAGCACCAGAGGCAGAACGAGCAGCAGCAGCAGAAGCAGAACGAGCAGCAGCAGCAGCAGCAGCACAGGCAGAACGAGTATCAGCACCAGAAGCAGAACGAGCAGCAGCAGCAGCACAGGCAGAACGAGCAGCAGAAGCAGAACGAGCAGCAGCAGCAGCAGAAGCAGAACGAGCAGCAGCACAGGCAGAATGAGCAGCAGCAGCAGAAGCAGAACGAGCAGCAGCACAGGCAGAACAAGCAGCAGCAGCAGAAGCAGAACGAGCAGCAGCAGCAGAAGCAGAACGAGCAGCAGCACAGGCAGAACAAGCAGCAGCAGCAGAAGCAGAACGAGCAGCAGCAGCAGAAGCTGACTGAGCAGCAGCACAGGCAGAACGAGCAGCAGCAGCACAAGCAGAACGAGCAGCAGCAGAAGCTGAATGAGCAGCAGCAGCAGAAGCAGAACGAGCAGCAGCAGCACAGGCAGAAGGAGCAGCAGTACTGAGCATCAGAAGCAGCATGGTAGCCCGGAGCAGAATGAGCCGCAGGGAACGATCAGGTAGGCAGAGAGGTTTTAAATAACCTGCTCTATTAGATGAAGAGAGCATGTGACTGATCAGGGTTTGGCACCGCTTAGAGTTGCCTCCCTGAACTAGCCATGCAGGCTTTGCATCATTAATTGTATGTTTTTTTGGAACGCACGAAATAGATTTTAGTGTTACTATTGAAATATTGTAGCGCTACCATAGCTAATGAAATAACACGATAGAAAAAAAAAACTAGCCTTTACAATAAACTTCAGGATTATTCGCCAGAACATTTGCCAAAATTGGTGGCGTTAGGCTGCTCTCACACAGGACGCGAAACAAATTTTTTGCACGACAGATTACATTCGAAGTCGTGCAAAGATGTGTGTATTTACATCTTGGCATTGACTTTGAATGTAATCTGTTGTGTTTGCTTAGCAACCGGTGTGAGTGCAGCTTTTGACGCGTACACATGCTAGATGGCTAGCTGACGTTAATTTCCGGCAGTAGTTAGCCAGCTAACTTAAGTTCAACATAACGTTAGATTTTCATGAATTTTGATTATGAAATTATACAGCAAGCGCTCAGTCCAGTGTTGAGAGAACAGCCAACTATCAACCACCCATTTTAACTAACCACCCATATAGCAAGCTAAGGTTAGTTAGTGACAGTTGTGTGTATTTCCCTCTATCCAATCGCCCCGGTCTCGGTTCAGGCATTTTCCAAGCTTTATGAGCAGAGCGTTTCGCGTGTACTCTCGTCTTTGCATTGACTTTGAATGTAATCTGTCATGCGAAAAATTTGTTTTGCGTCCGGTGTGAAAGCAGCTTCAGACACGTACGCAAGCAAGATGGCTAGCTGACGTTAATTTCCTGCAGTAGTTAGCCAGCTAACTTAAGTTCTACATAATTTAAATTCGATTTAGAAATTATACAGCAAGCATTCAATCCAGTGTTGAGAGAACAGCTCAGTTGCACACTAACTATCTACCTGCCAGTTTAACTAACCACCTTACCCATTTAGCAGGCTAACGTTAGTTAGTGACAGTTGTGTGTATTTCCTTCTATCCAATAGCCCGGGCTTGGTTCAGGCATTTAGCAAGCTTTATGAGCAGAGTGTTTTGCGTGTACTCTCGTCTTTGCATTGACTTTGAATGTAATCTGTCATGCGAAAAAATTGTTTCGTGTCCAGTGTGAAAGCGGTTTAACGCCACCAATTCTGGCAAATATTCTGGCGAGTAATCCGGAAGTTTAATGCCATAGATGGTTAACTTTCATAAATTAGCAGTCGAGGGTTACTGCCACAGCTGGAGAACACCTGGATAATCGACATGATCCAAATGAACTCAAGAGGCTGTATTGTGATGCCTGATCGCTGGCTGTGCTGTAGGAGGTGGGCATCTATCCAGCCATCTAGCTACGTTAGCCCACATAACACGGTTTGTCGAGTGTAACAATTAGATGGACCGTTAGATATCCTGATTGCAGGCTCATACACTAAACCAGGGGTCTCCAACCCCATTCCTGGAGAGCTACCATCCTCTACTTGAACCCTAATTCAACACCTGATTCAGCTTATTAGATGCTTGTCAAGATCTGTAACTGGGAAAGCAGGAGTTGTTTGCTTTGGTTGAAGTGATACCTTCAGGATGGTAGCTCTCCGCGAACAGGGTTGGAGACCCCTGCACTAAACAAACACACTAGAAAACGTGTGTAAACAAGCGTATGAATGGACCGCGGATATTGCTATGACAGAGGTGCGTTCCTTTGAAGACGTCATAGGATCATGTGACTTAAGTCTCGGAAACTTCCTACTTCTTCCGGGGGCGGGGCGTTAGAGTGCAAAAAGTCACATTTATTCCATGAAATTGATGGATTTTTCTGCCGTTTCAGAACATTTGAGTGCATAGAGAGATATGAATAAACATATAGAACAAAATAAACCAACAATTTCAGATGGCGTGCCTCATGTCAGGGAACCTTTAAGTGTAAACAGCATTTATGTTAGAGAGTGTATGTGTGTATAAAGCTCAGCATTAGAAATGCTAATATGACCTTTGAAGCACATCCACACACCTGTTTATATTCAGTATTTTCAGTTTTTTTGCTACACCAGTGAGTGCTATGATGAATAAAGAGGTATGATAACATCTATGTGTGTGTGTGTGTGCGTGTGTGTGTCCATGTGTGTGTGCCTGCATGTGTCCATATGCGCATGTGTGTATGTCTGTGTTTCTGTGGTTTGTACATGTGTGTGTACGTGTGTGTGTGTTTGTACATTTGTGTTCGTCTGCCTGTGTCCATACCTGCATTGGTGTATGTCCTTGTTTGCATGTATTTGTATATGTGTACATGGATGTTTGCCTGTGTGTATGTCCATATGTGCTTGAGTGTACGTCCATTTTTGTGTGGTTTGTGTGTGTGTGTGTGCTTGTGTGTATGTGCATTTTCCTGCATGTGTCCATACTTGTGTGTGTTTATGCCTATGTTTGTGTGCATGTGTGTGTGTGTGTGTGTGTGTATATGGATGTTTATGCATGTTTGTCTTTGTTTCCATACATGGTTGTGTGTATGTCCGTGTTTCTTTTTATGTGTGTGTGTGTGTCTTTGCATTTGTGTTTGTGTGTCCTTGCTTGCGTGTGTCCATATGTGTGTATTTCCGTGTGCGTGTGTGTTTTCTGCAGCTGACGTACCTGCCTCCACCCTGGGGCGACTGTAAGTCCACGCCCATAGACTCTGAGTTCTTCAGCAGCTACAGCATCACGGCATGTCGCATCGACTGCGAGACGCGCTACCTGGTGGAGAACTGCAACTGCCGCATGGTGCACATGCCCGGTAAGGCCCCACAGCGCTAATGCTACATGACATTACACTGCTGCAAACCAGCAAGGGCTACATTAGTTTCATCATTGCAGCGTGACAATCCTGGAGGTCCATTGCATTCATTACTGGCAGTCCACTCATATAAGATAACTATTCTCAATCTAAAAGGATTAGGCGGTGGAACTGGGGTTGGTTTAATCTTCTAAATAATTTGTTCATGGAAAATCAGTTCTCAGTCACTGACTCCAAGCAATTGCAGTGTTCAGATTCGGAAAAGAGAAGATTTATACTCGGTGGACCCCCAAGTAGGGACACCTTGCCATTGTGTGACGTGGTATGTCACTCTTGGAGGGAACAATTGGGGTTTCTATGCTTCAACAAGCTTTCTGGTGTAACATTTCAACAGGCAAGCACTCCAACTTCTTTGTGTGATTGAGATGCTGCCTTTATAAACCTATAGGAGCACGCACAGTCACAGACTGTATGCATGTATAGACTATCTTACTTCCCAGATAGCAAGCACTTCCGCTCCGGATCTGCCCCGGCTCTAGCTGATCCGGCTCAGGGCTGGGGCAGATCTGGAGCGGAGGAGCTTTCTATCTGGGTTGGAGCTTTGCACACTCTCCTTTATAGTTCTGGAATTAGGAAATAACTATTCAGACATCTGAAGGTAGAATTAGGTCTTTCAAAGCCTTTGATTGATATCATCACAAGCTATATGAAGAGCTTTCAATGACATTTTCTTTTCAGACTTATTTTAATTGGCATCTCCGTAATTACAGTCCTTCTCTCAGTCTTGGCTGGGTAACTCAATGTAATTAAATCTAAAGGGATTCAGTAGCTGCAGACAGTGTGTAGAGCAGATTAGATAGATAAATAAGGCGTTAGTCTGGGGCTCGTTTCATTAGATGACAGAGATTCATCTAATAGATGAAGAGTGATTTAAGATGCCGAGTCGTGTACTCTCTGTTCTCTCTGTAGGTGACGCTCCGTACTGCACTCCAGAGCAATACAAGGAATGTGCCGACCCAGCACTGGGTAAGAGTACCCACACGAGTCTTAAACACCAGCGGCTGGCTGCCCTCACTGTGCTTACATGTTTTTTTTTTATTATTTTTTTACATTTCGTGACCTGCTGCTAGGGTAAGCACTGGCCAAAGCCCCCAAAATTTTTGTCAGTTAAAATTTGAATAACGGTTTCTTTTTGCACTTTGGACACCAACTGTATGGCCCCTTTTTAAAAGCAGTGTCCTTATCTTTCTTTGGAGACTCACGCTGCTGAGTGGTGCACGTTGGTCTAGATCTAAGCAGACATAGTGTGCTGCCAGATAATTAAGCATTTAAATGAATGAGAATGATCTGAGCAGATGGTTAAGTGACTGTGATTCAGTGATGTTCATGTGAGTGACTTTTCCTGTGGTGTTTCTGAGGTTTTGCCCACCCTCCGTGTTCCCTCAAAGCCATGAGAAATGTTCTCACTCTGGCTTTCCTTGCCTGTGTAGTAAAAGTGTAAGAAATATTTCAACCTCTGGGGTTGGGTTTGTGGTCTTATTAATCTTTATTTTATTTCAATTTTATTATACGTTTTCATATTAAATAAAGGAAGTTATAGATATATCTAGAAACTTTTGGTGATTTTACTTCTTCTAGGGAGGCGGTTTTGGGACATAGAGCAGGGATCTCAAACTACAGGCAAAGAAGGCCGCATCGTCTGCCAGTTTTTGTGATTTTCATTCAATCAGGAGCCAAATTAGGACTTGGATGCAAACAGTTTAGAGGCTTTTGCCAGTTGGTGACTACAAATATCCGCTAATTCTGAGAAATTACAAAAACCAACAGACAGACTGGTCATATAAGTCTTGTCTTTGGCTAGATTATTTCTAGTTTTACATTTGGCTGCGCTGCCATTGAATGCTGTCACGCTCGATACGCTTAAACAAAATGTTCTCTACCTTCAGTGTCAGCTATTTAGACCAGGAGTGTCAAACTGACCCGTAAACAGGCCAAGAGGCTGCGGGTCTTCAATCCTACCAAGCAGAAGCTCACCTGAAAGCACTGATTTAATCAACTGACCAAGGCCTGCACAACTGATTAGTTGTATTAGGTGCGCTTCTGCATTGTTGGAGTGAAAACCTGCAGCCTCTTGGCCCGTTTACGGGTCAGTTTGACACCCCTGATTTAGACGCTCAAAAGTAACCAAAATCAAGAGCTATGAATTACTCTATTTTAAATTAATGTTGTTCACTTACCAAATAGAAAATGCTACAATTTTGCGGCACAGATTCGCCTGAACGTGTTTGCCAAATATTCGGGGCATTCGACTATTGCGTGCAGGGCAAAAATAATTTCTTGGGTATGTCAGCTATTTATTCAAATCACTGACATTCTTTCAATCCAACACGGTAGCTTGGTTAGGTCTGGGCTGCTTCTCATTATCTCTTCTTAATCATTATAGGCCACATCTTGGTTTTGATTGGTCAGTTGGCTGAATAAATGGCTTGATTGCAAGTTAGGCAAAAAATACGGGAATTGATTTAAGGTAAGATAATTATGCCAAGGCAATGAAGGCTGTCCAACCTTGCTGGTGATTAGCGGACTTCAAAATGCAGTTTTCTTCCTGGAAGCTTTTCAATTGGCCTCTCATGTTTGTTCAACCCCACCTTAGGTATGTCTCATAGAGAAGGTCATAAGCAAGCTCATCTGCAGGCCTCATAATTCAAGAACTATTTTGTATGTTCAGATTGCCAAAGATGGCCATTTATTAGCCCATAATGCAAAGGCTTCAGGGTGGCCTCTTGAACAGCCGCCCCGGGTGCTGGCCCTGAACCCCCAGATATTTAAGGTTACTTTCCCCTCCTATTACTCTCCTAAAAATTCCTGGTGAGTAGGGTGAACCAAATGAGGATTGAAATAAAAACTTTCAGGATCGTAGCTGTTCAGGAACTGGATTGGTTAACACTGTGGTATGATTTTGGAAGAGAAAATAGAAAAGAAATACGCTGCCGTGAATTAAATTTAACCATTTTGATGTGTATGTCGTATACAGTATACAGTGCGTATTTTGTACATACAGTATATCACTGTATATATGGCTGCTGTGTATTCCACAGCATCCGCAAATGTTAGCATCCATCTGCTAGATGCATGAATCGCTTGAATGTGACTCCAGCCTATTCCTTTCCCTCCATCTCTGGTTGACTGGTTCATGCTGAAGAGTGTTAATTTTGTGGAAATCCCAGAGGTGGCGTAAGCTCTCTGTGACTGCAGTGACATTTCTCTCTTCTCCTCTCTCTACCTCCCTCCCTCTCTCCTTTTCAGACTTCCTGGTGGAGAAAGATAGTGATTACTGTGTGTGCGAGACACCGTGTAACCTCACGCGCTACGGGAAAGAGCTCTCCTTCGTGCGAATCCCCAGCAAGGCCTCTGCTAAGTACCTGGCTAAGAAGTTCAACAAGTCTGAGCAGTACATTGCGTGAGTCCTGCCATTAATGCTCATTAGCTTCCTGCGGCTTGTGAGTCGAGGATAGTGCACCTCTCTCTCCGTCTCTTAAATAATGGACTTTAAATCCAAGGACGCAAATTTGCACCTTTACCCCAGCTATTAGAAGAGTCTTCTACAATGCTAATAAAGTGCAAGACGATTTCCAGAGAAGTTGGGACATTGTGTACCATGTAAATAAAAACGGACTGCTATGATTGGCAAATCATTTAGATCATTTAGATGTAACAAACTGAGAAATTTAATTGTTCTGCTCATTTTGACTCTACAAATATTTTTCTTGATGCCAGCAACACATTTCGAAAATGTTGGGACCAGGCTATGTTTACCACTGTGGTAGATCACCTCTTCTCTTCACAACACCCTGTACATGTTTTGGAACTGAGGAGCCACATCACAGTAGTTCTGAAAGCAAAATGCTTTCTCAGTCTTACTTGATTTTAGATTTCAGCTTCTTTTTTGCAACACTTTTGCAGACTCTTTTGTCACATTTGTCATTTCAGAATGCATCTGATTTTGCAATGGGTAACCTGTCTGGACTGCGGGCGGGCCAGTTTAGCACCCAAACTCTTTTACTAAGGATCCATGATGTTTTAACACACACACAGTGTGGTTTGGCATTCTCTTGCTGAAATGAGCTAAGCCTTACCAGAAAAAAGTTGTCTGGTTGGCTGTATATGTTGCTCCAAAACTGTATATATTGTTTAGCATTAATGCTGTCTTCACAGATGTGCAAGTTACCCATGCCATATGCACTAATGCACCCCCATACTGTCATGGATGCTGGCTTTTGAACTGTGTACTGATTTACAACCTGGATTTTCTCTCCTTTTCTTCGCTCAGAGGATTTGGCATCCCTGACTGTCAAAAAAAAATTGAGATTTTGATTGGTCAGACCACAGTATAGTTTTCCTCTTCATCTCAGGCCATCATGAATGAGCTTAGGCCCAGAGAAGGTGGCTGCGTTTCTGAACCTTGTTGATTTATGGGTTTTTTTTTTTTTTAGTTTACGAAGTAAAGTTCTAATTTGCATTTGTGGATGCAGTAACAAATTGTGCTCAGTGACAATGGTTTTCAGAATAGCTCCTGAGCCCTTGCCTTGATTTCCAGGACAGAATCCTGTTTTCAATGCAATACCACCTGAGGGTCCGACAATCACGGCGATTCAGTATTGGTTTTTGGCCTCCTCCCTGGCATACAGAGAATCTCTGTATAATTTTATGATATTACATACCATAGATGATTAAATCCCCAGTTTCTTTGTAATGGCGTTCTTAAATGGTTGTAAAATTTTCCCATGCAGTCTGTCAGAGAGTGGTGAAGCTCTCACCATCTTCTGAAAGGCTCATTGCCAATCAATCTAATTATCTGTGAGATGTTCCACCAGGGGCATTTTTTTTTTAGCTTTATAAAACATTTTCAATCTTCTGTCGCCCCTGTCCCAACTTTTTCAAAACATATTGTTGGCATTGAAATCATAATGAGCAAATATTTTTCTAAAAACATTACATTTCTCAGTTTCAACATTTGATATATTGTCTTTGAACCATTTATTGAACCATTTTCCGCTAAACATAGGGTTTAAAATGATGTGCATATCATTGCATTCTGTTTTTATTTACATTTTACACAGCATCCCAACTTTTCTGGAAATGGGTTTGTATTAGGGCAGTGACAGTTTTTTTCTGTTCTCCAGCAAAATTCTTTTAATCTGTGGGCATTTACATCAGAGATATGCTCACAGGGGAGCCAGTCAATTCACCTTTTATCACTGGATTTTGTCGACCTGTTTGCACATACTATGCCTGATTGGTTATCAATCAACTTTAAGTCTTTTAACGAAGAATCAAGACCTAGCCTATATGTGGCCTGTTATGATTAAGAGGTGATAATGACAAAAGATTCATTTCCATATACGATCTGATTCAAGACTGCAAGGGTGGAAATCTTAATAATCAAATGGAAAGAAATCCCATCTGTCTCTGTAATTTTGTGTAAGGTTTTAACCTTTTTTATCAGATTATGAAAGAAGACTGAAAATAAACTCCCCATTTTTTAAATGGCATTAGCACGCATTTAAGGCAGAAAACATTATTGTAAACATCTTGACCTAGCATAGAGCACAGCATAAGTAAGGTTTTCATATTTGTTAATGGAGTTGCGTTTGTTTCCTGTAAGCAAATACAAGCTAATTCTCGCGAGCATTTCAAGTTCGATGCACTGAGCAATAATGCTGTGGAAACTGAAATTGGCCAATCAGTCAGACGATTAGTCTTAGCAAATTTGTTAATCAATCCTCTAATTGCTAATCAAGCAAAGTAATAGGGAGTTATCGTTTCTTTAATGGTGAGGATTTTGCCTCACACAACTCACCTCCGATGGCACGTCATCGATTTATATCCATATTGCGTAGACTGTCGGAAATGCAGCCCCTTTTAATTGTCCAAATAATGGTGAACTACACTTGATATCACGCTAAAATAAAGTGAATTCCATAAGCCATTTCTTATCATCAGTCAGGAAATAAAATGACTATTAGAGCCAGGTCTTGAAAATGAAGCTGTGATTCACCTCAGTCATTGAAAAATAGTCAATAGCATGTTTGTGCTCTTTTTTTTGTAAACAGGATGTCAAAAAATTATCTGAACATTATTGAAATAAAATGGAATCGGAATTCAGTATCTGTACATAATATCATCTCTTATTCTCTGTTACTTATCTTGGTTGGTTGTCACAGGCTGGTATAACTGGGTGTGCTGCTGCTATTTTTCTGCAGAGAAGTTGTGGTTTTAAATATGTCTGTTCTGCCTGAATGAGGTTTTAAACCACCACTATTTAAGCAGAGATTCAGTTTTGCAGAAGTATATGAGTGGGTGTATGTCTGTGTGTGTGCTCACACTGTGTAAGTGAGAGGATAATGAGATGCGTGTCTGCATGCTCCAGCCTCAGCGGCGCTCCGACACGCCACGCTTAGCTGACTCTACAAATGAGAGCGCACGCCAGACACTGTGAATGAATCTCAGCGAGGATTACACAGCCTCTGCAAAAGCACGGCTTTACCCACTCACATCCTGCTGGGGATAACAGGGCTTTTTTTTTGTTTATCTTGAAGAAACATTTGTCACTCTGATGGATTTAAAATCAGATCAGGCCTATACAAAGTGAACTTTGGTATAAATATAAAACTCTATTGAATATCCTACCCAGAATATTAGAGTGCTCTGCCATAGGTCAATAAGATATACAGTATGTATGAAGTATTTCTGCATAGCTAAGTTATGAAGTGTTTATAATGATCCTATCGTAGTTTTAGTTCAATGGCTATATTTTTGCCAGCCAACTCACATATAATCAGTTAATTGGAGTAGTGATAAATAGATATAATGATAGTTTGGTGTCCTGTCACACCTTGCAGCATACTGAGCTGAAGGAGAGGGGAGCAGGGGGCGTCAGGATATTGGACTGATGAAGGAACGCTCTTGTTTTAATGGGGGTTTTTTTTTGGCTACAGGCACCATTTAAATGATTTGTTTATGGGGAGTCAATGCTAAGACAAAATATAATCAGTGTTCATTAGCTGTTGGTCTGTTCCTTCAATGATTTGTTTTTGAGTGCTGGGGCTCATCCTGCCTCTACATTCAAATATTAGCGCTTGTGTTCAACTTCAAATGTGTGATTATTTCATTAATTTATAATGTCTATTCTCTGCATGTCCCTCGTACCCAGCAGTTTACTCATATCACAGTCTTTTATTCTCATGTACAGAAGCTGTGTGATCAGTATTTCCAATCTGTTGATGTCCTTGCACATTAGTAGGATCGCTGAATGTTATCCTTGTCTGCTGTTCTTCCTGGACAAGACACAACCAGGCAAAACAAAAGACGGAGAACTATTCTTGTGTTTGTGTCACAACAGTAAGAGGCAGTGTAACAGAAAATGGCTGACAGGTTATCTTCCACTATTGTTCAGAATAATCCCTCAACCGCAGACATAAATGAACAAAACTTATGGGGGTAATGCCAGTGATGCCAATCAATACCTCTGCCTTAGAATGAATGAAAGAAACGGCAATCTGAGCGTGTGTGTGCGTGTGCGTGTGTGTGTGCGTGTTTGTGTGCGTGTTTATAACATTCTCTACCTTATCCACAGGGATAACATCCTCGTTCTGGATATCTTCTTTGAAGCCCTGAACTACGAGACCATCGAGCAGAAGAAAGCATACGAGATTGCAGGACTGTTAGGTGAAGATGCGTTAAGTGCTCTTGTTCTATTATTTATTACCTTATCGCCTACACTGCCACCACATCAACACCGTCTGAGCTGTGCTGTGGGCATTGTACATTGGGATGTAAATAGTTTGTATTTTTTATGAGAATCATGGCCAGTCTCCTGTTCGAGTTAATGATTTTCACGATATTTGGGTGGCTCTTTTGTCTGTTATTATTGAACCAAATATGAAGCCTGTTGCCTGGATTCTCATTTTCATTGAGGCTTAGAAATGGAAATTAGTGTAGAGTGTAGGATGGGATTGGTTAGGCAGGCAACCTTTAGGGCGTGATTCGGTGCCCAGACGCCCAGACCTCTTTTCTGCTGGCATTTAGTTAGACCACCAGAGACCCAGTGACACTTCACTCCTTTTGAATTGCTCCTCGGAATCTGTGCTGAGTAAAGTGAGTGTGATGAAGTCAGACAGTGCTGATGAGTAATATGTGCACTCTTTCATGAATATAATGCCTTCCTGGCAGCATTTACACAAATGGATGTGTTAGCCTTTCGATAAGGGCCACGAGATTTTCCTTAATATGCAATTTAGTGAGTAACTTAAAACTGGACTTACCACTCAAATAACACCACTCTTTTTAAAATAATTTCTATTATAATAAACTAATCCTTTGGTAATTATTTGTGCTGGCTTTGTTCAATTTGAGCAGAGAATGAATAATTTAGTGAATCAAGGTCTCAAGTGAATCCTGTTATTTGCTGAATCTGACAATGTCAAGCTGGGATATGGACAAAAGCTCGCACCAACGTCAGCCCGTAATGGACCAGAGACCAAAGTGAAAGATGCACTGAACCGAGATGGCTTAGGTAGTGTACAGTGACAAATTTTTGTCAGAAATGAGTTTTTAAGAACACCCCTTATCGCCCTCTGGCAGTTGGAAGACTGAGCTGCAGGTGAAAAAAAAAAACATTTGTTTCATGTGATGTCATAAAAAAATTGCTTGGGATGCCCAAGACACTGCAGGAAAGATTGTGGTGAAATTTTCTTGCTTAACTTTCCAAACGCTTTAGGAATAAAGTGAGGATCAAAAATAGTGAATTTGGTTGAAACCATTTTTCAGTGTAGTTGAGGGTGACGGAGGAGCAGTATAAACGGTGCCTGCCATTGTGCCCTCTGTCATGGACTCAATGTAACCTCACACCTACATTCCCACCACTCCCCCACAATTTTAGCACGTCTCCTGACATATAGCACCCTGGGGGATAATTTACTTTTCTCCTTTGCCTTGAACTTGTTGTCACCACCAATTATTCTGCTTCTGGGATTATTCTGAGATTTTAACCCTTAGAGCGCTATAGATAACTATATTTGCCCAGTGACGTAAGATATCAAAATTAAATGCTGTTGAAAATCTATCTTGTGGCAACTTGTTTAAAAGAGCTCCCACAGGGGAGCTCTATTAAACAAGTTACCACATGATAGATTTTTCGACAGCTTAGAGTAATTACATTTTTAATTCCTTAAACATTTACTCAGGGCTGTAAGAGTTAAGATCTTTAGCTGTAATTCATGCACAATTAATGAAGTCGGCCAAAATTTTGGCTCATGTTAATGACTGGGCTAAATATAGAGCAGAAGCTTACCATTGTAAACCAGCCATCTAACTTATCTATCTCTGAATCTTCAAGGGTCATGTTTGACTTGGGTTTCATAGAACTGTACCCAAGGTACGATTCGATATGTGGAAATGTGCCTGGATTTCTGGCTTGTCTGTTGAAACGTACCCCATTTTCATCGAGAAGTACCAGAGCCGGGGTACATTTCGACAGACTTTCTATGACTGAAGCACTTTTTGAGATATCTAACTTTTTCCCTGGGTACAGTTTGATGGTAAACGGGTGGAACATGATCCTTTCTGAATTTTGAGGAATGTTTTGGACTGATACAGTGATTTTCAGCATTTAAGAGCTTGAATGTGTTGTATGCCTGTGCTCAGATGTCATTCGCTTCTCCTCCAGGTGACATCGGAGGCCAGATGGGCCTGTTCATTGGCGCCAGCATTTTAACCATTCTGGAGCTGTTTGACTACCTGTATGAGGTGAGGCCTGTTCCCAGCATGCACCAGGCTGTGCTCACCACAGAAATTACAGCTCCGATGCCCCCTTGCATCACCTGTTCACCCACTGTGCTGTTACCTGCAGCAGTGAAAATGATACGGTCAACATTAGCGTAGCCCAGCCCTGAATACATATCAGTCATCGCCCTGCGGCTCTCTGCAGCGAGAAAAACATTGGCGAACATTTGATCTTAACACCATCTGCTACAGCCCACGGAGGAGCAATCATCCTAATTAGCACTCATACCTTTTAATTGAGAAAAAGACCGTGTAAACGTTTTGTAGAGCATGTGTTCTGATGCTAAGAACTCCCTCTCTCTCGGGAGTGCGCTACTGCTAACATCACCATGAATTGTAAATGTTTCTAGGTGCTCTGTGTCTTGACTTGCGAGTGAATGAGAAGATGATGCCGATACTGACAAGCGCTGCTCCGAGTCATCAGTCCTGCCATTGTTGAGCTGTAATTATCACATTTGCATTCAGGCGACGATCACTTTTAGTCTCTCAGCGCGAGGGCGAGTTTATGCCTGACGGAAGACGAAATCCAGGGTTTACACTTTTATGATGCTTTGTCATTTACATTCGTCACGTTGCTTTAATTGCACGCTTTAACTTGACTCTGCGTGCTGATGTCCTCCATTAGTCACAGAGGGCACAGATAAGATCCTACCTTCCTGTGAATCGCTAGTCTTTCTCCTCATGGTACACTCTCGTAACGACTGGGTCATTCCGTCACTCTCTTAATGTGGTGGTGTACTTGTTCACAGCAACTACAGTGCATATGTTTCAATCAGTCAGGATTCAAAACATACCCAATTTCTTTAATTTCCTACATTGATACTGATGCAGTGCAGATATAGATCAGTGCTATGTGCTTGTGCTTTGAATTCCACCTTGTTGGACTACTGACTTAGTTTTAGTGACAGTGTGTTTTCCAGCATTTAGGACTCCACTGATGTCTCTGGAGCTTTTTACATTTAATTAATTAGACCCCAAAGTGCAGAGCAGGGCTGACCGACCCTGTTCCTGAAGATCCACCATCCTCTGGGCTTTCAGTCCAATCAAACAAAGTACACCTCATTTAAGTGAGCCAGTGATGAATTAGTAGTCCGATGTGAAAAGTTTGGGTTGAACTGAAAACCTACAACAGCCATCACCAAATCCAGACCTCAAGTTCAAATCAAGCCCAGGTTTTCTTTTCTCTTGGTAATTAACTGAACAATTTATTCTTCTGATTGGCCAGATTGGCTTCACACCTGACTCCTAGGTAAAGGGAGAGTGGTAAAGTAGCAGTTCTCGGCCCTCAAGGACCACGATTTGAAGATCACTGACCTAAACAATTGTTTTTGTCCAGAAACAGGACTTGCCAGCACTAGCGCAAAGTGTGTAACAATTATAGCATGGAGTATGGAATCCCATGATGTATATTTCAGATTCTACATCAGAAAGCAAGACACTGATAGCTTTTGGGAAACTGTAATGAATATTGTGTTCCGCAGTGAGGTATTTTTTTAATTCTTAGAGTCAATAATTTGTACTATAAAGGCACTCACTGTATTACTAAACTGTTTTATTCCAGTGGTTTCATTTCCAAAATAGATGGTGTCATGAACAGAATGTCACATGATAAATTCTTTTGCATTAATGCCTCAAATGAACTCGGATAATTAATCAGAACGTGTTTAAATGCATTTTGCAGACAACCCAGGTCATTTTTATTATGTGTCCAAATGATTAATTAAGTAATTGTGTAGAGTAACAAAGTGATTTTGCTTGTGTAATCAGTAGCATATTTAGGTTTAATCTCATGTTTGAATCATACCTCCTTTATGTCAAAACTGAAAATAAGTAAATTGATTGAGATGTTTTTGTAAGTTTTTTTCATATTCTAATTCCCCTTAATCGTCATGTGTCAACCTAAGCAATTTTACTGCAGAAGTAAGAAACATGTTAGTTGGGCCATATGTGCATGCATCCAGCCCAAAACATAAGTGTACAGTGCTGTGAAAAAGTATTTGCCCCCTTCCTGATTTCTTTTTTTTTTTTTTGCATACTTGTCACACTTAAATGTTTCAGATCAACAAATAAATTTTAATATTAGACAAAGACAACCCAAGTAAATACGAAATGTAGTTATTTTTTAATGATGATTTAATTTTTTAAAGGGAAAAAGGTTTCCAAACCTACCTGGCCTGTGAAAAAGTAGTTGCCCCCTAAACCTCATAACTGGTTGTGCCACCCTCTGCGACAACAACTGCAATCAAGTGTTTGCCATAAGTGGTAATGAGTCTTTCACATTGCTGCGGAGGAATTGTGGCCCACACTTCTTTGCAGAATGCTTTAATTCAGCCACATTGGAGGGTTTTTGAGCATGAACGGCCTCTTTAAGGTCATGCCACGGCATCACAATCAGATTCAAGTCCAGACTTTTCCTAGGCCACTCCAAAACCTTCAGTTTGTTTTTTTAAGCCATTCAGAGGTGGACTTGCTAGTGTGTTGCGGATCATTTTCCAGCTGTAAAACCCAAGTGTGCTTGAGCTTCAGGTCACCAACTGATGGTTGGACATTCTCCTTCAGGAATGTCCGGTAAAGAACAGAATTGATAGTGAAGCAGCAAAGCAGCCCCAAACCATCACACGACCACCACCATGTTTCACTTTTGGTATGATGTTCTTCTTATGAAATGATATGTTAGTTTTACGCCTGATGTAACGGGATGCACACCTTCCAAAAGTTCAACTTTTGTCTCGTCAGTCTTCAAAATATTTTCCCAAAAGTCTTGGGGATCATCAAGATGTATTTTTGCAAATGTAAGACGAGCCCTTGCGTTTTTTTTTGGTCAGCAGTAGTTTTCGCCTTGGAACCCTCTCATGAATGCCATTTTTGCCCAGTCTCTTTCTTATAGTTGAATCATGAATACTGACCTTAAATGAAGCAAGTGAGGCCTGCAGGTCTTTAGATGCTGTTCTGGGTTCTTTTGTGACCTCCTGGATGAGTCGTCGATGCGCTTTTGGAGTAATTCTGGTAGGCCAGCCACTCCTGGGAAGGTTCACCACTGTTCCAAGTTTTCTTCATTTGTGGATGATGGCTCTCACCATGATTCGCTGAAGTCCCAAAGCCTTAGAAATGGCTTTACCACCCTTTCCCGACTGATAGATGTCAATTTGTTTGTTTCTCATCTGTTCTTGAATTCCTTTCGTTCGCAGCGTGGTATGTTGCTTTTTGAGATCTTTTAGCCTACTTCATTTTGTCAAATAGGCTCTATTTAAGTGATTTCTTAATTCAACATCTCTGGAAGTAATCAGGCCTGGGTGGGGCTAGTTAAATCGAACTCAAAAAATGTGGTTAATCACAGTTAATTCATGATTTAACAAGGGGGGCAATTACTTTTTTCACGTAGGGCCAGGTAGGTATGGATAGCTTTTTTTCCCTTAATAAATTAAATCATCATTTCAAAACTGCATTTTGTATAACTTTGTCTGATATAAATGTCTTCGATCATTAATTTTAATATGTGAAAAATGTGCAAAAAAGTAAGAAATCCGGAAGGGGGCAAATACTTTTTCAAAACACTGTATGTAGGAAAACTCAAGTGTGATTGGAGCATTGAAGTCTGGCTCTGCCTTCATGAAACAGCTGTGGAGGACTGGCTTTGGTTCCAACTGCCCTTGCCCTGACCTTTACTGTTATGAGATGAAGTCAGATGCTCAATGTGAGATGTTTGGTTTGTGTGTGTGTGTGTATGTGTGTGTGTGTGTGTGCATCAGGGAGTGTTCTCGTTGTGAAACAGGAAAGTCATACTTGACACATTGCTATGGTTTTGGAAAACTCTTTTTATTAATATGTTGATAAATATTTTGCAAGATCACGATCACTGTCGCAGTGACCATGCAAGGAAATTTCAAAATATAAGAAACAGAATTTTTTATCAAGCAGAAAGATCAGTGAGTTGGATTTTGGCATGTTTCCACATAACACATATCTAATGCGAACAGTGTACTTTTCAGTATGTGGAAATATATTTTGATTTCTAAAAGGTTAATGCTTAAGTTCACTCCTCTCCAGTACACAACACTTCCATATTAAAGGAGAGCTGAGGAAAGATCACATCCCTGGTGGTGTGTGTTTGTGTTCGTTTCCTGGGAGACTCAAGCTGGTCTCAGCAGTGTTTCTCCTCTCCGAATGGCTTCAGGCTGCTCTGTATGCTGTCGGACCAGTGCATGCATTAACATTTCGGTCCGCACACAGAATGTCTGATTTTGTGTTTTAAATCTGCACCAATGCAGAAGCAGACTGTTTCCCTAGTCAATACTGTTTTTTTTTTTCTTTTTGGCTTTTATCTTTAATTTGTAATTGCAGAACTAAAGAACGATCAATTTATTGGTTCTCTTCTCTCTAGTTTGATTTATCAGGCTGAATACTTATAATAATTAATCTTTTACCTCTGCACCTGGCTCAGGATCAGAAAAGCACTGAGCTAATATTGAGTCCTGCTGACTTTAAATAACTTTGCAGGGTTTGTACAGTATAAATGTAGAAAAAGCATCACCTGGAACTTTTTAATTACAGAAGAAAACTCTCATTTCTAGCACTTTGATGACTGAGTTAATGTTTTTTAAACTTTATGGAGGATTTTCATATGAAATTTATCAGGTATGAAACCCATGTTCGAACAAAGGTAAAATTTCATGTGAATTATTTCAAAAATTTAGCGGCACATTAACATTTTGTTTCAGATGAGTGAGCGTCGATCATGAATTACCTTGGGTAGAGGAGAAAACCAAATTACAGGTTTAAAAAGTAGACTACATTAATAAATCTGCTGGAAACTCTATCTTAAAGATAGAGTTCATTTGTTTTATTATCAAGTTAAAACTTGGTAGTGGTAGTCGAGTGATTCCGCAAATAAGAGTAGGACGAAAAGAACACTATCATCAACACACAAATGTTACTGTGACCTATTCCTCTTCATTAGAGTTCCAATTATCTCTGCCACAAACATATGAGATTATTTGTGCTAATGCAGCATTTCTCAGTCTGTGGGCTACAGACAGGCCGTGGTTCTGTATGTCAGACCTGTCCTCTAAAAACACTCGCTGTGATCAGCTCCACTGTGGCCTGAGTGACTGGACAACACTGGGCAGGGGCACCCATGTCAGTGAAGCAGTTACAATCTAATAAATAGACAAGCACATACATGTGCCATCTACAATTGCTGTCATCTACCATCTCTCTCTTTCTCTCTCTCTCTCTCTCTCTGAAACACACACACACACACACATATACCAAAATGCTATTTAATTAAGGAAAATAAGAGTAAAAAAATCTTTGAAGAAGTCCAGTTTTAGGGGTTTTTATAGTTCCGTTGAGTTCGAGTAGTTTGTTCAGAAGTATTTATTGGGGGGGAGGCATGGGCCTTTGATGCCATAGGCCAAATATCACAGAGCCTTTGAGGAAAATAGCTTTTTTTCTGCAGTTTCTGGCATGTTGTGTAATGAGCACATTCTCTGTTCTCAGGTGATGAAGTACAAGCTGTGCCGCTGCTCGAAAAAGAAGAGCAAACGGAGCAGCAGCGCTGACCGCGGCACAGTCTTGAGCCTGGACGACGTCAAACGCCATGTCAGTAACTACCACTGACTGCTCTTTCGGAATACACTTTTAAAAAAGACCTGGAGTGAACATAAACCCGTGTGCTTCCATGCCTTTGTGGGAAAAAGATCGAGGCAGAAAATTTGAGAAATATGTTGAATGCAATAAAAGCATGTTTGAGAGAAAGAGAGCGATAGAAAGAGAAACCGATGATGTCAAAACCAAAACACTCACTTTGCTTGAGGTGGTTCACAAAAAACCCACATTTTATGTAGCAAAGAGAACATTGTCGAAAATTATGACAGCACTATACCAAAATTGGACCGACTACAACCCCCATCTCCCAAAAGTTGGAACAGTGTGTTTAACCCCTTTGTGCAGAAGCCAAATTTGGCTATTTTTGGGTTACCCACTTTAATGCTGTATAATTCAAGATTTAAGCTTCATAAAGAGGAAAAATGTGGCTCAATTCTGAAAAGACACTTACAGCATTTAGAATTACATAGTATTTCAGTTAAATTTCATGATTATGGTAGAGAAAATGAGCTGCAAACATAAAAAATCTTCATGAGAATTCACCATTGAAATTGCAAAAAAAATAATTCTGAGGATTGAAAAACTGCTGGGGCTTAAAACTATACATTTCTGGGATCATAAACTCCTTGACCACAAGTACAATTTATCTTCAACATTACATTCTAGATTACCTACATGCTTTTAGCCAAATTATACACCTATCCAAGTGTCTCCCCGAAGTCTCAAAATGAAGTCCTGTCAAATCATAAAAAAATCATGTATATAACACAAATAAAGTTTTAAGGCATGAAATTTAATATGAACAAATGATTTTCTGGTTGAGTTTTGTATGAATTTATCAATCTCAGTGCAGTTGAACATCAATGGTCACCAGCAACCTCTCCAAAAACAAAATATGCCTTTTCTCCTTAATAAAGTTTAGAGTTTTGGCCATTTTACTTCAAAGTGCCCCAAGCCAGCACAAACACGCATTAAATAAACTTCTTATTAAACGGTTAGAACATTCACCCTGTAATGAAAGCTACCAGTACCCTCTTCTAAGCTTACAAACTCATTTCAACACTTATAAGGAACAAGTGCAACTCACTAACTCAGCAATATCTGAATTCTGAAATATACCTTATTTTAATAGAACAGACACTCCACTTTCAGGGAACAATCCATTGCCTCCCTGGATTCAAAAGAAACGTGCAATGAACGTACCAGGGGGTCCACCCAAATGCACGGGCAGTTCGCGTTTTTCACAGGAAAAAAACCTCGACATTCGACTTTGTAGAGTACGTATACATTCCAAAAACAAAACAACAACAACAACAAAAAAATAACAAAGTAGCAGCCTCACCTTTTTCATGAATCCCTTTTTACAGAGAATGAAGTATCCTGTAGCAGGAACCCTCCGGTCCTGTTTCATTCGAAATAATTCCAATTGACCATATCCTTATCTCATTTAAATCCCCTAAATGTAACTGAACACTTCAAGGCCAGTTTTGCGAACGTGTTTTCTATAAATCGCGTCTATTTTAACCGCGTAATGTGCATAACGTAGACAGGATACAACAGCGCATGCTGATACGCATTGGTTTGTATGCTCTGTGTTTGTCCAATCAATGTGTTTCACTTACTCTAAAATGTTTAAACACTCGGGAATTGGATAAGAAACGAGCCAATCAATACATTTTTACCAGGGTAGCTTCACGAGAGAATGAAGTGTAACTCTACAATTACGCAGAAGAGCTTGAGTGTATGATTGAGTGATTGGCTATCAACGCCAGTACTCGGGTGGATATAATGAAGCGCTGGATTTGTCAATGAATGGATCTGCGCGTAAATCCACGGTAGGGAACAACGAATTTTTTTGTATGTGACAACTGTAATTAACAGTAGAATGTGAGAGAATCAATACCATGTCGATTTTTTTGCCCCAGAAAACTGATTTTTCTGAACCATTACTTGGAATACTGTTGGCTCACTGTGGCTTAACTTGTTGCTACAGAGGATAACGATTTTTTCTGTGTCAAGATATCGTTTTTTTAAACTGCTGGATCGATACTATAGGCAAGGATACTGACCAGTTTGCACATCAGGCTTAGCTGAGGAGTTAAATTCATGCAGCTCTTGAAAAACAGGGCGTGGAGTGAACTTCCCGATATTCAGAACCGCGTTCGAGGTCTGCTTGCTTGTGAACATTCAATAACTGATCCGGGGGTGCCATTTATTGATCGAGTACAGTAACAGCGTACTTCCAATTTGCAGGTCTATAGATGCGGGCGTCTACATCTGCAGAAAGGGGTTAATGTAGTACAAGAACAGAAATTAATTGTTTTGAAAATCTGTTTTGACCTGAATTCGAATGAACACAGTACTCAATATTTTGTTTTAACTTGTAACCTTCGATGTTTTTTTTCCCCAAAAATATATACTAATTCTACATGTAATGCCTGCAATACATTCCAAAAAGTTGGGACAGGGGATGTTCACCATTGTGTTATATCACCTTTCCTTTTACCATTTCTCAGCAGTCGTTTTGGAACTGAGGACACCAATTGTTGTAGTTTTGAGAGTGGAATTTTTTTTCCAATTCTTGCTTGATGTAATACCGACACTGCTTAACAGTCTGGGGTCTTTGATGTTGTCCTTTGCACCACGCGTTTTAAATGGGGGTCAGGTCTGGATGGCAGGCAGACCATTCTTGCACCTGCACTCTCTGACTTCAAAACAATTCTGTCGTTACACATTCTTAATGTGGCTTGCTATTGTCTTACTGAAATAAGCAAGTAATCCATAAATACTCAATAGAAAAAGACAATCTAAATGGCAGCATACATCGCTCCAAGACGTATACATCTATACTTTGACAGATGCTTGCTTTTGAACCATGCATTGATAACAAAGTACTGTTTACTTATGACAGTTTTTGAGTATTCTCAAGTACATGTTGTTATGTTTTATGACAGAAGCATGTCATTTCATAATATGGACTAGAGATGGTAAATCCCTAAATTCTTTGTTATCATGCTTTGAAAAATATTTCTAAACTGTTGGCATACTGCTTAACACAAATTTTGGTAAACCTGAAACCATCCTTTCTTATAAATGACCCAACCTTCCATGGACGCTTATTTAATAGGCAATAATAATAGAGTCACCTGTTAATTATTAACATGATTACCTGTGGAATGCCCTTAACCGGTGCATTCTGTGTATTACTCAACCATCCCAGTGTTAAATTGACCCCCCCCCCCCCCCCTCCCAAAAATTGGCATCAAATTGTGAATATTGTGTATGCATAACGACTGATTGTTAATTGGGTGAAACCTTTCAAATCATTCATTTGTGTGGTTTTCAATTTAATTTAGGTGTAAGAGAATATTCAAATGACTGTTAGCATATTACACACTGTCTCACACTGTTTTACCATTAAGGTTGAACAGCTGTAAAGAGGAAGTGCGGTCACACATCAAAGGAATCACAATAAAACTATAGTATTGGGAATACATAATCAGGAATTATTATAAAACTAGCCTCAGGAATTACCATGGATCTACAACATCCCAGAATATCTTAACTCTACAGCCAAGAGAATTAACATACATATCCCAAAACTACAACCTCAGGAATTACTGTAGAACTACAGCCACAGAATATAACCTAAAACTACATTCAAGGCAATTACAAGATAACTACAGTGTTAAATATAACACAAAACAACAGCCATATGAATTACCATAAAACTACAGCCTCAGAAAAAATACTAAAAAACTACAACCTCGGGAAACACTGCACAACTAAAAAATCTGAAAATCCTGCAAAACCACAGCCTTGGGAATAAACATTGAACTACAGCCTCAGAAAATATGATAAAACTACTGCCCTGTGAATTACTATATAACTACAGTACAGCCCCTGAAAAAATCTGAAAACTACAGCCCCATGAATCACCATAGGACTAAAGTGCAGACTGATAATATCTCAAAACTACAGTGACGGGAATTATTATAGAACTATGGTCTCAAAAAATATTCTTAAAACTACAGCCACAACAATTACCATTTACCTACAGCCTCAGAAAATACTGCAACACTACAGCCTTCGGAATAACCGCACAACTACAGGATCAGAAAATACTGCAAAACCACAGCCTCGGGAATTACCATTGAACTACAACCTCAGAAAATATGCTAAGACTACAGCCCTGGGAATTACTCTAAAACTAAAGTACAGCCTCAGAAAATATCATAAAATTTCAGTGACGGGAATTATCATAGAACTACATTCTCAGAAAATATTCTAAAGCTACAGCTACAAGCACTACCACGAAACTACAGCCTCAGAAAATATGGCAAAACTACACCCTTGAGAATAACAGCACTACAGAATCAGAAAATACTACAAAACTGCAGCCTTGGGAATAACCGCTCAAGTACATCAGAATATACTGCATAACCACAGCCTCAGGAATTATTGAACTACTGCCTCAGAAAATGTTAAAACTACAGCCACTGGAATTACCATAGAACTACAGTGTAGCCTCCGAAAATATCCTAAAACTACAGTGACGAGAAGTACCATAGCACTACAGTACAGGCCCAGAAAATACCTTAAAAGTACAGCCAGTGGAATTAACATAGTACTACAGTATAGCCTCAGAAAATATCCTGAAACTACAGTAATGGGAATTACCATAGAACCACGGTACAGCCTCATAAAATATTCCAAAACTAAAATAACAGGAATTATCATAGAACTACTGCTATCAAACAAGTGCCTACCTGGTTCAGAGACATCATATTTTTTTGGCTGCTCAAAATCAGTCCTCCTGCACAGGACAGCCCTCTCAGTTTCTTGCTTTTTTGTTCCGGTTTTATAGTGCTTTCTTAGGGTGAACTGCTTCTTGTCTTTCCTTCAAGTGGTTTACTTCATTCTAAGGGGCTTATTCCAAGCATCTTCCCCACAGTGCTCCCCGAGTTTCGTCCCTCGATTCCTTTTAGTTCACACCTAAAAAGAGTCTAATCTTGTGGCAAGCTCCGTTGGGTAAGACTTAACCCTTTAAACCCCAGCCTGTTTTTTAGACCACTTAAAAAATTGCATACCCAAATTAAAAAGAGCATATCTCTGCAACCATAAGGTCTATTTGAATAATTTTGGTCTCAAAATGACAAGGACACTTGTGAAATTTATTCAGATGTGTAAATACCCTTGTTTTTTGTTAAACCATTTCTGTTGTTGCTCTTATTTTGCTGATATCTTGCAGATGATTTGGAATAGAGTAAAGGGGGCTCATCATTGGAATCTGTGGAGTCTCTGGTTCCATTGGAGCTATTGTTTGTGCATGTGGTCTAAAGCAGCAGTGCAATAACATCAAAATTCTGGCGAGTGGGTTAACTAGGTGATGCTGTAGGGAAAATGGCTTATGCATTCTTGTAGCTGAGGCTCTTCTGTTTAATTTGATGTGCAGCATGACTATATTATTAATTGGGTAATGCTTCATTTTTTGCCGTTTCTTCTGGTGTGGTCTCAGGCCCTCGGGTTTAAGGGGATGAAGACGCTGGGGCACACACTGAGTGAAATGCAATCCAGAGCTAGGAAGAAAACAGCTGACCACTAACCCAGTTTTGATTTTCATTAACAATTATAAGCAGTAATGAATTAATGCAAGACGTCAGGGCATGATCCTCATATATACACAAAGAATTCAAAAACGATACCAGTGGTAACCCTTATCAATTGTACAATCCTGGTAAAAACTCATGCAAACCAGTGCTTTTAGGAAGTGCTTTATTGAATATTAAATGTCATTGAGGAGTGGCCCTTTCACAGCGAGATGATTTCCCCAGGTTTGATGATGCTGGCCCAGTACATCCGACCCCTTGCAGACCTGGTGACACCTACTCACCACTCCAGCATAACGTTAATCACGACTAATGCGTTTCGGTTGGACGCCCACCCTGAGCCTGGGTCTCTGTGCTGTTATAATGTCAGGGCACATTTAGTGTGATTTACTTCCCTCTTTTACTGCAACAGGACAGGCACTCATTTAACTGTGTCTGCAGGGAGAGAGGGAGACAGAGAGAGGGAGACCAAATGTGAGAGGAAGGGAGATGGAGAGAGTGGGAGACAGTGAGAGAGGGAGGGCGGGAGAGAGATGGAGAGGGAGACATTGTTATGTTTGAGTCTCTTAAAGGTTGTTTAGTGTCAATGTATGTCAGTTTATTATGTATGCTTTGGCAATATAAATGCCAATAAAGCAATTTGAATTTGCCAGATAGAAAGAGAGAGAAGGGAGGGAAGGAGAGGATTGCAGGATAGAGATAAAGAAAAAGAGAGGGAGAATATTTGTGACAGAGGAGGAGAGAATATAGGTTTAGACACAAGAGAGGGAGTGAGGGAAGGAGAGGATTGCAGGACAGAGAGAGATTAATAAAGGTAGGGATTTGAGAGGGAGAAAGATGAGACGAGTGTGAAGACACGGATGGCTGACCAGACCAGGGTTTGTGCCTCTCAGACCTGTGTCATGCACCTAATGGCCAATGAAACATGTCCAGGCCAACAGCGAATGAAACCAGTTCAGGCCAGTTTAGCTTTGGACAATCAAAGGTGCTGCATAGTTGGGGTTACCTTCTTGCTGTCTCTCTCACGCCCCGTCCTCTTAACCAACTCGCCTGTTGATGCTTACCTCTCTGTCCATAACATCCTACACCTTTCGGTCTCGAGAAACCGGACGTTTTAGTTTGACGCAGTGACCTGGAGTACAAAGTAACTGTTCCCACCCAAACAAAATTTGGCTTGAAGATTATATTGGGCAGCTTTGATGGAGTGCCGTGGTTCGGCTGGGATTTAAAATGCAGGAGAGTCCGCGGAACATTAGAGACAGTTAGGAGAGAGGAGGGACTATAAGCGGTTACACCTTTTGAGTCCTCCTTTAGTGCACTGAGCCAAATGCTCTCATTGTTACCACTGATTATAAAAATGCAGTCATTAAACAGAAAAGAGCTCGGCTTCTCAGTTAAGTCTGCAAATGAATCTCACTTCTATGAGTGAGTCTGATCTAGGGTCGCTTACGGTGCACAGAGAAGTCATTTCATGCCTGGATTCTACTTTATGACACCCAATAACTCCACTGCCTTCAACTATACATACTGTGTGAGTCTGGACTCCATGTCAATGGCTATAGACAACGGATAATCTCACGTGAGCAATAACTTAACAGCACTGCGATCTGTGTCTGTTCCAATGACCTTGGTGGTCCTCCTTTTTGTATGTCCATTTGGGCAAATCTGTCCACCCAATAAATTTTTGTGTAATCGAAAGCATTCGATGGAATGATTAGAAGGAAGGTGCAAGGAATTATAGCAAGCTACTGAAAAGAATGGTAAACCACTTGGTTTGTCTGTTATCTGCCTATTGAAAAAAGGGCATTATTAGTAAACGTTTCTGCCATACATATAGGCTAGTAGAGGCCAACTTGACCTACTATTGGGTTTAGGAGGCTGTCATCACATGGCTAACAAGTAACTTTTTATTATTACCACAAAATATGAGTAATGTTGTGGTTCCCATTCAGAAATGTTTTCAAATTTTTGAGGTCCTCTTATCTTCAAATAATTGGAGAGAGACAGGATCTTCAAAAAAAATGATCAGACTTTATCAGACTCCAGCTCATGAGGATACAATGACCTAAAGCCCAGAGTAGTTTCTGCAAGCAAAGAATACTAATTACAAAGATTCCAAACTTTTTTCTTAGAACCTCCGTCCCATCACACTGCACTGGTTGTCTCTTATCTGTTTCCCTTACCCTATTGGCTGGCATGTTCTCTATGAGATTTTCAGGAAAAAATCGGTGGCACGCGGAGGTAGTGTCCCCATACAAAAGAAAAAAAAAACCCTTTAAAATAAGGACAAAGACGTTTTAAGAATAGGATGCAAGTGGCTCAAATGATTATGCTCCCACTGATAAATATAACCAATGATTCTACTGAGCAGATATTGAATAAATCAACTGAAAAGTTATTGATTGAATCAACTGAACAGATATTAACAAAAGCAGAAATCTACTAAACTGATATTTATTGAAGCAACTGATGAACAGGTATTAACCAAAGCAGAAATCAGCTAAACAGATGTTGATTGAATCAACTGGGCAGACATTAACCAAAGCAAAAATCAGCTAAACAGATATTGATTGAATGAACTTAAAGGGCATCTAAAGTCGATTCCCGTTGTTTTTGTTTATCGGCCAATCAGCGAGCCACACCTGCGCAAACGAATCGTAATAGAAGGATTATATGGACATGTACACAAAATATTGGTTCATATGAATGAAATTGGTCATGTGACAATGCAAGATGTCAACAAAAGCATATGATTTGTATGTAAACATTTGATGTTCAGCGTCCCGTCTGAGAGTCGACTTTAGATACCCTTTAACAGATATTAACCCTTAGATCCTTCGAACCTCCCCCACAGAAGACAACTGCTTATGTGTGTGTGAACTGCTAAAGAGTGAGTATAAGTTTGTGTGTGTTACAGCTGCTTACGTAATATAGTTACGGATTATGAATATTGATTTAGTGAGGTATATGATGAGTAAAACTGAAATATGATACTCAACAATGATATCACTCAAAATACCTGATTTGGTAATGAAGAACTTTCCCAGCTTCCAAGCTTCCTAGCTTGAAAATGCATAGCAGTGGTAGTTGTAGTTCTCCCTCTATGGTTTCTTTTTGTTAATGGGTGAGCTTGGGATCCCCCACATTGGTTCACTCATATAAATGGGTGATAGCAGTCTCTTGAACCTACTTGTAAGTCTAGTATGCCCCTACTAGTCCATATGTATGCTGATAACACCTGTTCAATGGCCTGACAACAATAAAACCAGGCGGGTAAGCAGTAGTGTGTGCAAGTCTTTCTCTCTTTATTTTTTCTCTCTCTTTCTCTCTCTCTACTGGACGTTAGCGTGAAAAGAGTAAATCTAGTCAAATGGTTCTCAAGGCATTATATACCATTAACAGGAACTGAAGTAGTAACTGGTGAGCTGGGATAGGATTATGTTCCCTCTGTCTCATGTAATGAATTGCATACTCAAAAAAGACACACTCCAAGCAACATTTCATCTCCATCCACACTGTGAAGTTTGCCTGCAGATAAACTGATATTTTCATGGGTAATTGTGAATTAACAGTAAAAATAAATTTTTTTACACTCCACTCCGGGGAAGAAAATGTTGTAGTGCCGGCTGTGCTGGAGTTATTGTTGTCGAACAGTATATTTCTCCCTTAGATCAAGGATCCATGCAGCCCTGGGCAAAAACATAGATTTTAGTCCACAAACTTCAATATACTCTTCCACCTGCCAAAAACCCAGCTGATCATTCATAACTGTCCTATAACAGTTATCCCTTGTAGCCATAAACTGTATAAAAAGATGGACGCAGCCCCCGCGTCTGAAAACTGAGGCCAATGCGGAAATATCTAAAATTTGCATTCTATTTAATGGCCAGCAGATGGCGACGTTGGTATTTGCAGAAAGAAGTTCAATCCTGTAGAGGTCTATGAGAAAATGACCCTGCTATCCCACCTGATTTATTATTTCAATAATGATTTTCCGCATTACTTTATGGTATCTATCGCAAGTTTCAAGTCTCCTTCGATATATCATGATGTTCATTTTTGTAAATTATGGTCCCAAATAGTCTAGAATAAAGGAAAAAGCCTGAATATGCTTCAGGGGTGTGGCTATCCTTTGGTCCTCGTTGATACGGTCAGATCCACCCCTCGCTCCTCCCTGGATCTTCAATTCACGCTCTTGTCCAATAGGAATCGAATCCTGTTTCAAAATGACAAAATGGCGCTTCTCAAATTGCCAAAATTGAGGCTTCCTAAATGGTATGCTGAAACCAATGGTTGACATCATGGTTGCTTTGGCCATCTTTTTATACAGTCTATGCTTGTAGCACGTTAAAAATTGTCAAAACCAAGCATAACTGAGTTTGGAATCACAGATATGACTTGAAATGTTACCACATACTGTGAATTGCAGACAGTGAGCTGCCCCATTTCAATGAAGACCTCTTATGTATTATGATATTTTTATGACTATTCTTGATCCAACATCGTTATAAAAAGAAATTCCTGGGTGTCAATCCCATTATGTTAAGGTCACATCAAAAACTTTGTCCCTCATAAATGCCTGTTAGGTCTAAATTGTGTGAGTCAGAGGAAGTGGAGAAATTGTGGAATTAAAATGACAGCTTAGATTAATGTGACACAAAACGCATTATAGTGTGTTCCTGGTCACATTAATGGAATTACTTGATGAGTAACACTGCTGGGAGCTGATTAATTTGGACTGTGCCATTAGAGTCTGCCTGTGCAGCTCTGTTCATTTATGAAGCAGAAAGAACTATCTGTGTTGTGCTCTTAGTTTGCTCTGAGTATCTATTGGGTTTGGTATGTATGTTATAGGCCTCTACACATTTTGTTTTTAATAAAATATGAAGACCTCAAAGGAAAAACGATTAGAGTCCAAATTTTGCATTTTTGTATTTTTTAAATATTATAATATTTATAATAAAATATAATAATAATAATACATATTATTATCTAATATATTTCATTTTTTTTCAGTGCTCTGTTTCTAAGATCATTTAGAATTTTTAATTCATCATTTCTCCACAACGTGAAAATGTGACTGATAATTTTTCCATTGTGGTCCTCATATGAAAGGGCAGCATTTTATTGGCAATATGGACAAGTTAATATTATCGCATAAGAAAATTTCTGGTCACTTAGCATCTTAACCTTTTGTTGTATAGAGCATGAACAAATGCCTCAAATATGTTAAAATTAGATATCCCATGTTCCTTTGGACAATTTGATAGGTGCAATTTCATTTTTAGAGGGTTGCTAGTGAGTGGTCAGTCTGTCCAGTATTTTGGACATTATGCGCGTCAGATGAGGGAAATAATGTGAAGTTGAAGAAACCTGGTCATTGATTGCCATGATGTCCAGTATTCTGGACGTGGCTCATTTGAGCTATTTGCTTGGTATGCATAATGTCTGATATTTTTTGACAGCTTATGAGTTTCAGTGCTTGCTGTGCAATGTGTTTGATTTCTGCAACAGTAAAATTTTTGATCAAAACTTAAGCAATGTGAGAATATTTCTGACTTACATCAACTTACTCCTACTCGTGGATGCTGCCATCGTGATTGTTTGTGGTAAATAATCAGAGAGGCGCCGACACAGGTGCCTGCTTTTTTTTTAAATTACCAAACTTTGCTTAATTTGCCAATTATGAAATGTCCAATAAAATGTAAAGTATGTGTTTTCAGGGTTTTCATGAACCTAAAGAACATACACCCATTAAAAATAAGTCAACATTTTGGACAAAGTGCAACAAAGGGTTAAGAAATGTTCTATTGAAGTCCTGTGAGCTGGGTCATAAGCATTGAGGTTGCACAGGGTCTTGCACCCCCTGCAATGGCCCAGAAGCCTTCTTTTTCCACATCTCAACTACTTATGGATTACACTCAAACTCCTGTTTCTGCCAATCACTGTCCTCTCCTCCCCATCACTCACTCCCCCTTTTCTCCCCCTCTCCCTCTGTCCTCTGCCCAGGCACCATGCGAAAATCTGCGCGCGCCCCCTACGTACCCAGCTAACATGCTACCTCATCACCCTGCACAGGGGAACTTTGAGGACTTCACCTGCTGAACTAATCACGGGGGAGCATGGAGGCGGAGCCTTGGAGTCTGCCCAACCAAAGTCAGCAACTCCAACAAGGACTTTCAGTGCAGAAAAGTGTGGAATTGAACCAATTTTAATTCTTTTTTTTTTCCTGAGGTTTTTTTTTACTGAGTATCTGTTTTTCCATTTCATATGGAGAAAAAAAAAATCACCACAAACAAGTACAAATTTTAAATAGCAAAGGTGACAAAAGCCAAATGGAATTACCCCGTTGGAAGTACAGGAGACGGCCTGATACTCTTCAAAGGACTTTTATCATGGATTTCACCCCACCATCTGGGAAGAGATTCTGTCCGACCCCCGTCAAACATGGAGAGTTTTATTCCTGCAGATCGCGAATGGAAAGGTTACGTTGTTGAACTTACCCTTGTAAAAGCCTTTTTATCTTGCGCTCGGCCTGCAAAAACAAGCGTTCACAGAACGTTCTGGTTTGTTCTGACAGTATCAACACAGACTATAATATTCCATTCTCTCCATTGCATTCTGCCTACACAGGGGCCGTTACTGATATCAGTGTATTTTTTGTGATAATGTATCTTCTCCTTATGTGAAAATCGTCCAGGATTTTTGAAGGAAGCCCGAGGAGATGGCATTCTTGGGGGTAGGAGGTGTCAGGAAGAGACTTCCACCATTTTAGGGAGCAAAGGTTTAGGTAGATTTGTGGTGAAAATCTTCAGGTTCCATCATGTTAATGCATGCTTGTACTCGTCTTCTTGTGCATGTGCGGTTAGTTTTCTTTTGTTATTATATTATTTTAAATCCCTATTTGCCTAAATTACTTAACTTGGAGAAAGAAAATGCTAATTTGTCATTCATAATTTGTAATTATATGACATCTATTTTCTGTCTGTTCTTTCGTTGGGTTTTTTCCTTGTTGCTGTTTGTGCGATCGTGTGCGCGTGTTTCAGAGAGAGGGGTTGTTATGCATTACAGAGTTAATTTTATGAGGGGAAGGGTTCATGATCGATGCATTTCTGTAGCCCCGCCCCCTCCTCAAATCCATCTGAATGTTCGCACCTAGAGAAGGGAACCTTTATGTAAATGTGTTATAGTCGCAAACTTCATATCAAAGCACAAAAATTACACCAATATGTAAAGGTGGTGTAAAAATACTATGAAGAATATTATAATTATTATTCTGATTGCTCTTACCATCAAGGTTATAATTATAATGTACCATTATTCTTAGCCTATCGATATGTATATGACATTAATTTGTTTTTCTACTACAAGAGCAAACATATTGCCTGATCATCTAGTCTCCATCATTTCAGAAACCAGGCTGTTCTATTTATCTAATAAGAATTTAAAAAAAATAAAATTATGAATAATCATTTTTGATATGAGAGGCTTTATTCCTCTGGTGGCTCCGTCTCTCGTTTAAAGTGCCCCCACTCATTTAATTGAATGTAATAGTGCTTCCGGCAATTTCTCTCACTGTTCTGGCACACTAATCTCAACCCCATACAGAGGTCTCCCAGAAGCCAGGATGAAGTGCATCTGAGGGTTTCTGAAGAGGAATATCTGAGAAGAATCTATCTCTTCCACGTCACCGTGATTCATATCGTCAACACGCACGCGGCCATCTTCCCTTCCTGTTACAAATGCCAAGCTATTTTTATTCCAGTAATGAAATTTATAATTAAAACTCCATTAGTGTGAGGAAGTGAGGCAGGGGGAGAGAGTGAGAGAGAGAGAGAGAGATAGAAAGAGACGGAGGGAGAGACAGAGAGAGAGAGAGAGAGAGAGAGAACAGGGGCACTGAACTCCAGACAGCGCAAACAGCACTAATTCTCTTGTTCTCGAACATCCGGCCAGAGGATGTTGAACAGAAGGCGGGAGTGATCTTGGAGACAGGCCTGTATTCCAGTACTGCCGAAGGTTATTATATTAATGCACCAGAATGGATGGGAAATTTCTCTTTGCGGTTTTTACATTAAGAACATCCTGTGGCGTTATGCAGAAAGTCAAAAAAGCCATTATTTCTCCCTCTGTCAACAGGCCCAGCAGGTGCAACTTCTGCTGTTTAATCATCTGTGGCGTTTGGAGCCGATATCCTCCATTCCCCTCACCTTGAATTGTGGCACAACTGAAGTCCTGACGATAATTTATCCTCAAAACAATCTCACGCGGAGGATTTACGTAGAGGACATGAGGATGAATCCATGTTTGTATTTGTGCATCTTTTCTTTAGATTGTAACATCTGCTTATCTGATAGCCTCCAACCTCCTAATACCTCAAAACTCTGCATTTCTCATAAATCCTGCTCCATTCCACCTTGAGTTTAAATCCTAAATGGGTTAAAGAAAAGCATTTTTTTTCCATATAGGACAATGTGACGTACACATTCTGCATCTGCTGGTTGCAGTGCTTCACTGAAGCTAATCACTGAGAGAAATTTTCAAACCCAGGTTGCCATGTCTTTATGGCTGCAGCATTACATCAAATAGAACATATCTAGATCTTGTGCATTATTTTATTCACATTTCTCTGTAATTTGCCATGCCATTTGGGATCTTTTGAAACCTTGGGATCTCCACTGGAATTTCAAATAGCCCTGAAGTTCCATAGGTTTGAATACAGCATCTGCATTTGACAAACCCATATATGGGATTGCAGAGCTGAATAGGTTAATATTCATTCGTAGTACTATTTTATAATCATGCAGTTAAATAAATATATTTTGATTTTTTGGCCAAGAGCTAAATCCATTCAGAAGTATGTGAGCTGAATATGATGCGACTGTTAATATGAGCTGTAAACATCACGGCCTTGTCTGGAAACAACATCAAAAAACGATGGCATCAAACCGTTGAAATGAATCCTGTATGATACCTTCATTAATTATCAAAGTTAGGCTCAAAAGTGCAAAACAGTGCGAGCAAAACCCTCTTTGGCCTTCACTCTGACCTCCACTCAAATACCTTCCCGAGTATTTACACTACAGGGGCCGCTTATGTTTATTGGTCATTCCTCGCGGGTTTTTTGGCAATCTTTTTGCTACCATCTGCTCTGTTCCTCTTCGCTCGATGGACCAGCCTGTTGACCGGATGCAGTCGTGTCAGGGGAGCACATTTTATACCCTGTTAGCGCTGGAACACGGCAAGTAACCAATCACAGACCAGAGACCATGCAAGACATAATGGCCCATATATGTGTCAGCCTATGTGGCAGCCAGCTAAGTCCTCTTAGCTGTGATGTAACAAATATGTGATTATGATGTCATCAACAGAACATTACACTGCTGATATAACAATAATTTTTGGTGAACAAGTCACCTCTAGAGCACTGATGTAAAATTCTGATAAAGCAATCCAAAATACGCTCCTCGAAGGTTTCTGTTTGCATTGCGGACATCTCATTTTAATTTCCAGGCGAAACAAAGGGTGAATGGATTTTTATGTATAACTTAGTACAGTCTGGATTCAACTGTAAAATGACACTTTAAGTAATCATTTGGAAGCTCTTGGGCCCTTTTGATTTGCAGTACATCTGGCTCTGTAAGTGCATGAAGTTTGTACCAGACTCTAACACAGGATCGATTCATTAGTCCAGATTGTCTTTCGACACACATATTTTCATTTCAAAATGTTCATTCCATAGTTGACTTTGAGAGACGTTGGGTGGTCTGATCCGTTCTGATTAACCCTTTAATTTTTCACTTATGTTCTCCCTTAAGTGAAAAGTATTTTTTTCAGATTGCAGGACAATGTCATAAGCATATTCTGTATCTGCTGGTCGCAACACTTCACCAGAAAATATCTAGATCTTGAATATCATTCATGCACATTTCCTTGTAAATCAGCTAGACATATTTGGGATCATTGGATCTCCTCTAGAATTTAAACTAGGCCTGAAGTAACACAGGTTTGACTGCAGTAGCTGGATTTAATGGACTGCTATATGGGTCCACAGGGTTTATGAGATTTATGAGATTAAGGCTTATTCTGCCCCACCGCCTCTGAAAAATACAGTTAGGGTGATAACACTCACACACACACACTCAAGCACACACACATGCACACACATACAAAAATTCACACCACCAGCCCAAATTCACACACAGTTTGGCCTTCACAGTCATGGAAGCACAACGATTTTCGCTGCAATGTCTCTAATGCAGTGCCCTCCACAACACTTGGCAGCCTTGGTAAATATTTGTTAAAGAAGTTGAGAAAACACGTTTATTATAATCTCACGGGGCCATTAAATTCAAATTTATTGAGGCATCCTTTTTGCTGTTGTTGTTATTATCACCATGACCATACTCTTCATGAAATAAATGTTGAGCAAAAGAAAAGGTAATAAGAAAATAAATTCACATTTTAAATATGTCTTCCATACCATAATTTGATGTTATTGCTTATATCAGTGGTCTCAGCATTGGTCCAGGAGACCCGCTGTGCATGCTGGTGTTTTCCTGCGATGCTGCAAACTACCGCCATGGTGTCTATACGTACCTTACAAATCTTGAGTGTTATGAAAAAGCCTAGCAAGTATAATTATAGGCAAAACTGAATTGCGACCATTTTTTGTGCTTGCTAGGCTTTGCATCATCACATACAGCAAGATGCATAAAAATAATCCCTGACTCCCTGTGTTTTGCTTTGGCAAAACGCAGCGAGTCATCAGTATTTAATCGTTCGTGAAGCAAAAACCCAGCAAGTTGATCTTCCTGAGTTTTTCTTACTTTAAAAATTTTATTTATTTATTTATTTTTATTACCAAACTTAATTAGCCAATTATGAAGCCGCATAGCTATCACATGATCTGGCAGGTCAGTCCCCGCGCATGGCATCGGACCTACAGGACATTCATGGTCAGAATTCATAATTCTCATGATTCATGTGCTAATGACAACAGGAAAAATGGCTTCAAAAGGGAAGCAGATGGTGGAATTAGCACTGAAAAACGATCAAATGCCACTGCAGCTGCATAAATGCTTGGTTTGAGATTTCACATTTTTAGATTTAAACCTTTTTAAGTCATTGCCATGGATACTGACAAAAAAAGGAAATAACAAAGTCCTCCCAAATTTCTTATTATATAATGAATAAATAACTGCCAAGTCAGTTTCATTGTTGGACAATAGCTGTACTCCAGAGGGATAAATTTTTCTGTCTTTTTCTCAAAATGCGCCTCTTGCCACTCTCTTGGTTTTTCCATAACATTTTCCATAACATTCATAACAAATTGTGGTCACTCACTGACTCACTCACTGACTCGAACCCTCAATCACTCACTCACACACTTTCACTCACTCGCTGACTCACTCGCACTCTTAATCACTCACTGATACGCATTCACTCACTGACTCACTCACTCGTACACTCAATTTCTCAATCACACACATTCACTCACTCCCTCACTCATTCACTCACCCACTCAATCGCCCTCTCATTCAGTCAATCACACAAATTTTCTCACTCTCACTCAGGACCCCACTCGATCACTCATTCACTCAATCATACAGTCACTCACTCACTCACTCACTCAATCAATCAATCAGTCATTCACTCAATTACACAATCAATCAGTCACTCATGGGCGTTTGGCAAGGACGTTTAGTGGGACAAGTGCATTACTTTCTGTGGGTCCGAGTGGTTTTGTCCTTGTTGATCCAACCACTGCTGCAACTCAGAATTTCACAAGGTTTTAATTTTCCTTGATTGTCATTATTCATATTCACAAGGATGATTCACCCTTTTAAGCCACATTATGTCAGAAATATTTATGCATGCCCTGGAGAGTTCAATCTTCAGATTGGACTCCATTGCAAATTTTGTTCATATGTTTGAATCATAGAAAGGGTGACTTGTAAATGATGTCACTAAAAAGATTGGCTTCTAATTGTTGGAAATGTGGACACAAGTCCACATAAAAATAGGCATCTGGTTCTTCATGATAAATTAAAACATAAGGCAAAATGATGATGAGCCAAATCTGCATTGTATGAAAAAAGGGGGAGTTGCGGTAAGCGATGTAATGAGGACTATTGATTCACCAACATCTTAAATTCTGTCAATTAAAAATGTGTGCACTTTTTGCTAATGTTTAGAATAAAGCACATTTCGGACAAAGAACATGAAAACATGAAAAGAACCAAATGAATGTTTAACCCCTTTGTGCAGATGTGTCCGCCAGCAGACATGGAGCTGCAAAATTTATGCACATAGGGGTCTATTCTCCCATGTGCATAAGTCGAAATAAGCGCGTAGCTATGCGCTTTTCAGCCTACGCTTATTCTCCCCTCGACTTAAGTCTGTGCATTACATGTGCCGAAAGCAGTTACACGCTTGGGGCAGAGCAAGGTCAAAATCGGGGCGTTTCTCATGCAAATAACACTTACGCATATTCTCCCCCTGGCTTACGGGCTTTTTCTGTTAAGCGCTTTTGAGGGCTGTATTAAGGTCAAACGCCAACATAAGGCGAAAAGGAATATTGCGTTTGATGTCGGTTATAGGCCGAATTTTATCATTAATTTTATTTTAATTCAACATGGTAAAGGTTGAGACATTCAATATTCGATTGTTCATCCTTGTTTCTAAACTATATTTCTCATAGCCATAATAAATTATCAACCGAAAGACATTACGCAACAGCCTCTTCTCAAATTAGTTCAATTGCAAATTCATTACAAACAATCACAAACATACCGGTGGTCATCAAGGTCACAACTGCGCTGTTGGCCCTGGCATCTGGGTGGTTCCAGAGAGTGGCTGGTGATGTCATGCACATATCTCATGCGTCTGTGTCAAGGTGTCTGACACAGTTCGTTAATGCTCCAAGTTCTTCACCATGCACTTTCACTGCAGAAAGAGTGGATGCCACCTCCTCCTTCAGTGCAGTGAAATGCACAGGGGATGATGGTTGCCCACCACCTGCTGCGTGCACACTTCACCGGTGTGCAGTGAGCCTGCGCCCCTCAGATCTCTCCATTTAGGCTAGGCAGTGTCTATTTTGGCGTCTGACGGTTCCCGGTTTTTTCTGCTATTTTGCCGTCACGTCCGCTTGACATGCGCAGTTGTCATAGATGTAGACTTAAAGTTTGTAGGCATCTACACGGCATCGGCAATTCACACTAAAGGGCTATTATGCTGTCTGCCCAGACGGCAATTCACGCTGGAAGGTTATTTTGCCGTCTGCTCTGACGCATACTTCTCCACAAGGCTATAGCCTACTTTTACTACAGCCGCCGACGGCACTACAACTGTTCGCCGTGTTATTCGACCATCGGATCGGGTATAAGTTAACCAGAAGCAATTTTCCTTTGCAGAGCACACGAACTAACATGCAGCAGCTGATAACCGGTCATGACTTAGTTTGAATGTAATCTATCGCGCGAAAAAAAGCCGCTTGTGTATTCGCATCTTTGCATTGACTTTGAATGTAGGCTAATCTGTCCTGCGAAAATTTCGTCACGTGTCTGATGTGAAAGCAGCTTTATGGACAGTACGCGACAGTTAGAGAGAGCTATTACCTATTTAATCTCCGCCTTTTTCGGATTTATTAGCTACAACAATTTCTAAAGGGGGATGAAATTATATCAAGATGCAGAGAAATCATTTGTAAACCGGTAAGTCCACATCTGTGAAATTTGGTTTTCGGCTTTGGCTCGACGTCGTCATCATTGTCTTCATGTTCTATTAACAAATGTGACTGCGTTAAGTTGTGATAGTCTCACGAGGGAGGAGAATAGTTTTCTAACTGAATTAACTAACTCGTGTCCTCGTAGCCTTTTTTTTTTTTTTTTACTATTGATAATACTGTGTATTTTAATGTGTGAATAAAGATATTATTGAATAGGCTACTCTAGATTGAGCCCTACCCTGGCCAATACCAAAGCACTACGCATTTGTTAATCAATTTTAGCCAATAAAGAATAGCTGACATGGGAAGAATCATTTCCATGTCCTTTAGCTGCAAACCTCACATCAAAGTAGTTTGAGATGTCAAGTGCGCAATTTCTAAATGAGATCATATAAACTGTCTTTGATTGTTAAGAATGCTCTCTTTATTCGTCTCCTTCCTCGTTTTCCACGGAACAAACAGGCTGGTGTAGGAGGGGCACATATTCAATGATCTGATTGCGCTGGTTGAGAAGCACTAAATTCTTTTTTTATTTCATTATCGCGGCAATTGTTTGTTTGCATAGCTTTAATGCCATGGTGGCTAGAGTAAGAAATATAAAAGAGATGTCTGTATTACTTCTTGTAATTGGCACAGACATAGGCCTACTATTACAGCTGCATGTCGTGGGCCTCCTGATAAAACCGTGTATCTTCAAAATGATAAACTTCACAGGGAAACAAATAAATATTTATATATATATATATATATATATATATATATATATATATATAAATAAATTGATAAACATCATTTAAAATATAAATAGAATAAAACATGTTTAATTCTGCGTGTAAGAATAGTGGACATACAAGTTTTTGTTTCTTATCAGTTTGGAGATTGGAGATGGAGGTTTTATTAGCAGGCCCACGATTTTCAAGTTTAAAGTCTGGTTTGCGTTTTCCATGGACAACAACTGCATTTTCATGGTTAATCATAAAATCCTGGTTCCATGTTTTCCTCATAGCCATAATCAATGAGCTTTGTACAGAGTCTGCCTCTCTTTTGGATTAGTCACACCTCTTTCATAAGGCCGCCTACATTCTGGTTAAGCGCTGTGGGCGTGATTGAAGCGAGTAAGGGAGAATTCGCGTAACTCAAATGCGCATAACTCGAATCGCGTAAAAAAGGACTTACACGCTTATGGGAGAATAGACCCCATAGTTACAATATTCTATCACTACATGGCACACCCAGATCTTTTAATGAATATTCACAAACAAGCCATGTTCAAAAACAGTTTAGAATATGAATGAGTTCAGTCCCATTCATGTTTTTCAGGGATTACATGAATTAAACTAATTCATGAACCTCAACTAAGCCTGATGTGCAAACTGCTCAATATACTTGCCCATAGTATCTATGCAGTTCAAAAAATGATCTCATTTGACTGGAAAAATTGTCCTCTGTAGCAAGCACTTCAACTGCAGAGATCCAATGGTATCCCAATTAGTAGTTAAGAAAGTTTTCTGAAGCAAAAATTCTACAACCTATTGATACTATGTCATTCTCTATCAATTATTGTCATCAAATATCAAAAAATGTGTTGTTCCCTTTATATCTTCCTAAGTACTCATGTTGATAGCCAATCACTAAATTATTTACTTAGGATCAGATGCGCAACTGCACACTTATAGTTCATACCCACTTGAAGCTTCCCCGGTAAGGATGCCGCGATTTCTTATCCAGCGCTAGAGTGTATAAACTTTCCACAGTAACTGAAAGACTCTGATTGGACAATGAGAAGAGTATAAGCCGTTGCATAAGAGAAAGTTAGGTTATATTCTCTTATCATTGGGCACAGTTGCGCAGCTGAAAATGACGTGATTTAAAGAAAAAAAGATTTCCAAAACCGACTTGAAGTGTTCAGTTACATTAACAAGATTAAAACGAGGTACAGACATGGTCAATGGGAATTATTCCAAAAGAAACAGGACTGGAGGGTTCCTTCTGCCGGATCCATCTGTCTCTGGAGGAGGGATTCAATGAAGAAATACTGCTACTGCTACTGTGATTGCATTTTGCTCAATGTGGCTTTTTGTTTTGGAATTTATACCGCATTCAACTAAATAGAATGCCAATGTTTTGGCCTCTTTATTATGCCAACAGCTTAAGGACTTCAGTTGACCCCCTGATACGTTCAGTGCACCATTCTGTTCAATCTCCGGTAGAGTATTGGCTAATTTTTTACCTGATAGTGGAATATCTGTTCTGTTATAATAAGGTATTTTTCAGATATTACTGAGTAATTGAGTTACTACTTGTGCCTTATAAGGTGTGGAAAGTGTTTATATAAGGTTGCAAGCTCAGATGTGGGAACTGCTGGCTTTTCACTGCAGGGTGAAAGTCCTGACGGTTAAATAAGCAGTTCCTTTAATAAGTATGTGTACTGGCTTGTGGGACTCTGGAGAAAAATGGAAAAAATTCTAAACTTTTTCATGCAGAAAAGGCATGTTTTGTGTTTGGAGAGCTTACTGGTGACCAATGATGTCAAACTGCACCTATTTTTATAAACTCATGCTAAATTCGACCAGAACATCATTCATTCTTATTAAATTAATGTGTCAGAAGTTGATTTGTGTAAAACATATGATTATTGTATGATTTGACAGTGCACCATTTTGAGGGATCTTCGAGTTAGGGGAGCCACCTGGATAGCGGTCTTATTTGGCTCCTAGGGAGTAGGTAATTTAGATGTAATGCTCAGATGAATTAAACTTGTGGTCAAGGAGTTTATGATCCCAGAACTGTAAAGTTTTAACCCCCTGCCATTTTTCAATTTTCAGTATCTTTTTTTTTACAACTTCAATGCTGAATTTTTATGAAGATTTTTTAGGTTTGCGGCCCTTTTCAAAAATACCATGGAATTCTAAATGATTAAAGTGTCTTGACTCAGTTGAGCCATTTCCTTCCTCTCTGCTGCAATCTTTAATTATAAAGCCTTAAATAAGGTAACACATAGATAGCCAAGTTTTGCTTCTGCAAAACTGGGTTAAAATTGTTATTGCAATTGCTGTTGGCAAAAATAAAAACGGCATACACAGTACTTCCCCAGGACCAACGTTGAGAACAAATGGCGTATATTAATTAAAACTGATAGTTTGAGAGCCATTCCACGAGAGATTGACATTTGGTGTGCAGTTGACCCCCCTGGAATTGAATTAAACTTGGCGCATAGGTAGATACGAGTGTCTCACGGAAAAAGGCAAATTTTTAGGTCCGTATTATACTTTGCCTGCCGGTAGCGACACTTGGAAGCCATTAAAGTGGCTTAGTTTTGCTGTCAACACTACATTTTTCATCAACGATCATGACTTAAGGATACACAGTACCAAATATGTTATACTTTTATCATGACCTTAGACACTTCAACCCTGGATATACATTAGTACAAAATCCGCGCCAAACTGGGTAACTACGTTATTGAGCCAGAATTATTAGAAAAAATAAATAAATAAAAATAAAAAATAAAATGGAGATGGGAATAAAATAATATTCCTGATATATACCAATCTAGAATGCTTTATGTGTTTACTCATAACAAGACTATCATTTTCAGTGAACAGTACCTTGGTATCTTGCTGGGTTAGCGCAATTTAGTGCAATGGACGGCCGGAAAGATGGTCGAAATTTTGGTGCATGTTTGCAGTATATTTTCTCAGTAACCTAGATAAGTACTGTGGTGGTAAATGCTACTTGTTGTGCTTCTGGAACTCTGTTTTCAGGAATACCAAGCATTTCTTTGGTAGTATCGACACTTTTAAACTAGACCGAGCCAAAGTTGGAGGAAAACTCAAAACAGACCATTTCATAGCAGATTGTGCCTGTGTTTAGGTGGCATTATTTTGTTTAACCTGTAAGATAGAGATCTGAAATTCTCTGGATACACAGTCCCTTTGGGGTATTAACTATTAACTGAAAAATGATAGTCTTGTTGTGCTGCGATCAGGAACCAGATGCGAGAACCAGGAAATGCAGTAGAGCTTGTTTTATTGGTAAAGGGGGGGGGTGACCCCCGCAGGGCGAAAAACAGTACAGAGTCCAATCCAAAAGTCAAAATCCAGTTGGGCTAAAATAGTATCAAAAACCAGGGCAGCAATCAAAGTAATCGTGGTCGGACAGAAATGGGTCTGGTACGCAGGAATATTTCTCAGAGAAGCAAGCCAGAATCCACAGGATGTAATCCGAATCGTTACCAGGGCAGCAAACAGATCTCGTAGTCGGGCAGAAAAATGGTCAAAACACACAGATGCAACAGTAATCCAAAAACACAGAGGCAAAATTCAAAAGTCAGGCAATCAAGTCAGAAAGATAAACACTGAGAAATCGAGGCGAGAAACGTAGCACAAGAAAACTAGGGAGAACGATCTGACAAGAGTGTGAACCAAACAGACATATAATATACACATCCGGGGTAAACACATGACCAGGGAGAACAGGTGCAATCAATGGTAACAATGATCAGGGAGAGACACATGGGGAATAAACTAATTACATGAATTTGGCTGTAGCCAAAACGCAGACAGGGATCACAAGACAATCCTATGAACAAACAGCTCCGGTTAAGGAGTACTAAAAGTGCACAGTCTAAAGAAAAGGAAAGCATGAGATATAAGTGGAAAACTGCAGCAGAGATAATTAGGGATAGGCAAGGAGGCGGAGATTAGAATTGAGCGACTGCTGAGAGATCATTAGTCAATTAGTATGTGCAGCTATACAATCCCAAGTGCATGTTAGTAAGTCAGTAAAAATATACAATGTTAATGAGGGTTAGTAATTATCGAACACAACAAACTGTTAGTATGGTTAGTAGATAGTAAAAGAGAGAGGAAGGAAGCACACGACGAGATAATGAAGGAAGATTGAAAACCCAGAAACCAATAAATCACCCGAATGAGTGGCGCGCAAAGACCTACACAAGACAAGACAGGGTAGACGAAGTGCAATGCATGGAAATGAAAACATGGCATGAAAACTGAGGCATGAGAAAATAATAAAACATGAAATCTAAATTACCAAAAACACAATACATGATCCTAAGAATGGTCAGACATATGCAGTGGTCACTAAGCACAGAATCAATATGGCATAGCCAGGCACAGAACTTAAACATGACAAGCAGAATGCACAGATCACAACACTTGTTGTGGGTACACACATAATAAAGCATTCTAGATTGGTATATGTCTGAAATATTATTTTATGCCCATTACCATTTTCAATTTTTATTGTTATTTTTCAAATAATTCTGGCACAATAACGTAGTTATCCAGCTTGGCGCTGATAAGGTACTGATGTCTAACTGGACTTGAAGTGTCAAAGGTCATGATAAAAGTGTAACATATTGTGTACTGTGTACGCTTAAGTCATGAGAGTTCATATAAAATGTGGTGTCAAAAGCAAAACTGAGCCATGTTTAGTGGCTTCCAGGTGGCGCCACCAGCAGGCAAAGAGAGATACGGACCTAAAAAATTGGCCTATTCCTTGAGACACCTGTTTCTAACTATATGCTAAGTTTCATTGAATTCCAGGGGGGTCAACTCCTCAACTTCTTCAAAAAGTGCCATTTTCTCAATTATAGACACAAAATTTTTTTTAAATGTCATTCATAGAATTCTCCACCGGTAACAATAACACTCAGCAAGTGAAGTCTTTACCAATATGGCTGCAATGAGTTTGACATGTTAATATCCATTCTACTGTATTGGAGTTGTACCAGTTCAATTTTCCATAGAACAAGTTCATTATTATAACATGCTGCATTATGCATCTACATTCTGTACACAACTCAAAAACCTCAACTCTACATCCCCAATTCGGAAGAAGTTAAAATTAAACTGAAAGCAGTGATGTCCAAATGCTCTTTGTGTAATGGCTGGTTAGAGTGGAGTTTCAGATGCCGCGGAAGGCAAAGCTGCACTGAGCACAGAGCCAATGCAGCTGAAAGTGACTGGGCGAGAGAAGAGAGGAAAGGAGCTCACGTTTCAGAATAAACGAAAGGCTTAAGTGCCAGAAACTGAGCAAGCAACCAGAAAGAAAAGAAATGTCAATAAAAGAGAAAACTAACAAGGCACCTGACAATAGTGCCAAATAACCCAAAGAAGCTAAGCTTCCCAGAAACAAAGAATATATATATATATATATATATATATATATATATATATCGGCAAACCCCTGACTAAAGATATATCGAGCCAAAGTGAGCTAAGTCATATCACTCCAGTGAAGGAGGCATGGCAACCTCCAGCTTAAATAGAATCCAGGGAAGGAACGCCCAGAAATAATCAGCCAGCTGGGTAAAGAATCCAATGTGGAAAGAAAACAATGTCGTCAGGGACAAGAGTAACAAAGAAAGCAAAAAGCACATTCACAAACCATGACACTTTGACCTGTATTATGTACATTGAAAACAATACAAGAGCACATCATTCGAGTTTCAGGGCATGAATTTGACTGATTTTTCCAAATATTTTTCAAGATTTCAAGTTTGATTCTTGCAACATATTTAAAAAAACTGAGGACATTTAAGTATTTACTAGCTTGTAATGTTGCCAATTCTTCTCACTGTACTTAATAAAAGTATAAGTGTCTACAGACACTAAGGGGTTTATTCTCCCATTTGTGCTGAAGTCCTTTTTTACGCGAGTTGAGCGCTTTTGAGTTACCCGTATTCTCCCCTACGCGCTTCGATCATGCCCACAACTTCAGAATGTTGGCGGCCTTGTGAAAGAGGTGTAACTAATGCAAAAGAGAGGCAGACTCTGTACCATTGATTATGGCTATCAGGAAAACATGGAACAAGGATTTTCTGACTAACCATGAAAATGCAGTTGTGGTCCAACGCAAACCAGACTTTAAATTTGAATATCGTCGGCCTGCTGGTAAAACCTTGTATCTCCAAACTGATAAGAATCAAAAACTCGTTTGTCCACTATTCTTAGATTCAAAATTAAACATTTTTTATTCTGAACTATATTTATCCATTTATATTATATTATATTATTATTATTTAATTTTATATAGATCTTTTATTTAACTGTGAAGTTTGTCATTTTGAAGATACAAAGTTTTATCAGCAGGCCGACGATATGCCGCTGTAATAGTAGCCTTATGTATGTCTGTGCCAATTACAACAAGTAATGCAGACACCTCTTTTTTATTTATTACTCTAGCCACCATGGCATTAAAGGTATGCAAACGAACAAATTGCCGCGATAATGAAATAATAAATCAAGAATTTAGCGCTTCTAAACAAGCGCAATCAGATCATTGAAAATGTGCCCCTCCTACACCAGCCTGTTTGTTCCGTGGAAGACAGGGAAGAAGACAAAGGGAACATTCTAGTTACACAAAAATGACAATCAAAGACAGTTTATATGATCTCATTTAGAAGTTGCGTACTTGAAATCTCAAACTACTCCGATGTCAGGTTTGCAACTAAAGGACATGGAAACGCTTTAACAAGGATTCTTACCCCGCACGCGGTCATCCCCCCACCCGGAAACCGCCTCAGCAATCACACAATTCCATATCCGCAGCCTATTATGTCCCGTTTGATTAAAGCGACACATTCAAATGAACTTGCGCCTAATACTTTATTATAGGCCTAATCAATTATCCCATTTACTGATCACGATTCTTCCCATGTCGGCTATTTTTTATTGGCTAAAATTGATTAACAAATGGGCAATGCTTTGGTATTGGCCAGGGTAGGGCTCAATCTAGAGTGGCCAATTTAATAATATCTTTATTCACCCATTAAAATAAACAGTACTATCAATTACATTACAAAAACACAAGTTAGGTAATACAGATATCATCAATTAGAAAATCAATCTCCTCACTTGTGAGAATATCACAACTTTTTAGATTATCACGAACATATAGGGCAGTCGCATTTGTTAATAGAACATGAAGACAATGATGGCAACGTCGAGCCAAAGCCGAAAAACCAACTTTCACAGGTGTTGGTGTTGTATGGCAAGCAGGCACTGAAGGCTGATCCGAGGAATTAAGCTGTGAATCGTTCTGGATGTGGCTTCGGTGGGGAGATGTAAGCGCAGTATCCCCGATTTAAAACATAAATGGAGAGATCTGCGGGGCGCTGCTCTCTGCACACCGGAGAAGTGTACACGCAATAGGTGGTGGGCAACCATCAGCCCCTGTGCATTTCACTGCACTGGAGGACGAGGTGATCTCCACTCTTTCAGCAGTGGAAGTGCATGGAGAATAACTTAGAGCATCAACGAACTGTGTCAGACACCTTGACACAAACGCCTGTGATGTGTTTGACATCACCATCCACTCTCTGGAACAACCCAGATGCCAGGAGCGGCAGCGCAGTTGTGACATTGATGACCACCGGTATGTTTTGTGGATAATTGCTGCGGCTGGATAGCTGTTCATGCAGAAGTCGGAAAAGATAGATGATTGCCTCATGCATGGTCCAGACGAAAGTGCTGGATGCACTCGGTGTTTTTTAGTCCCAGGATGTCCAAACAAAGCCGATATATGCATGTTCGTCCTCGAGCTCGGCGCGCTCCTCTTACTCTTTCCCAATCACGCAAGAGTGCAAGCAAATGCAGGATTGGCATTTTGGTTTTAGATTTTGAGGGCATGGTAGAATGATGTTCATATGTATACTCATATTAATTAATTGCTATGCATTTTGTAATTGAACTAATTGGAGAAGAGGCTGTTGCGTAATATCATGTGATGATTTTGGTTGATAATTTATTATGGCTACGAATAATGTAGTTTAGAAATAAGGAAGAGCAATCGAATATTGAATGTCTCAACCTTTACCATGTTAAATAAAATAAAATTAATGTTAAAATTCGGCCTATAACCAACATCAAACGCAATATTCTATTTAGCCTTATGTTGGCGCTTGACCTGAATACAGCCCTCAAAAGCGCTTAACATAAAAAGCGCATAAGCCAGGGGGAGAATACGCGTAAGTGTTATTTGCATGAGAAACGCCCGGAAACACCCCGATTTTGGCCTTGCTCCGCCCCAAGCGCGTAACTATCTGTACCTTCGGGACGCGTAATGCACAGACTTAAGTCGAGGGGAGAATACGCTTAGGCTGAAAAGCGCGTAGCTACACGCTTTTTTTGACTTGCGCGCATGAGAGAATAGACCCCTAAGTGATTTAATGTTTCAGGAATAATTCTGTCTCATTCTTTCGGCAAACAAATCTTCAGGTGCGCATCAGGACAATGAATTTGTCGTCACATTCTGCATTTCAAAATGCGCCACACATTCTCTTTTAGGGGAAGTCAGGACTGCGCCCAATTCTAATGTAGCCATGTCTGTTTAATGTGTCTAAAATGTGATTTGACATTGTCTTGTTGAAATATGCGTGGGTGTTCCTGGAAAAGATGTTCTCTTGAAGGCAGCATATTTTGCTTCAACATTTATGAGTACTTTTCTGCATTAATGGTGCCCTCACAGAAGTGTTAGTTTGGATAACCAATGTTACTGGCAAAACTCCATACCATGACAAAGCGTCGCGACTGCTCCAGCTCTCCTCCAGGTTTGACTTTGGCTGCTGAGAGGATCAATATTTACTGTGGTAGGAGTATTCAAAAGTGAACCGAAAAAGCTTGCCCTTGCTTCGTTACAAGCAAGGAAAGAAATACCAGAAAAGAACACTTGTATCTGTTCACAGCACATAGACTGGCCATGAACAGTTCAGCGTCTGTTTTGTTAAAAAAGGTACGTCTCAAATGGTGAGCAGAAGGTATTCACAGTGAGAGATCTTCAGGCAGCGCTGTTAAGCAAGAGCTTCCAGAGATGTCTTCTCTCTGCTGAAATTTTTTTTTTGTCCCTTTTGATTTGAGTGTATCTGCTTGACATGGAAGGCTCTATTATGGTAACAGTTGAAAAGCTTTTCGAAAATGTTTTTTTTTTCAATATTAATACTGTTAAGTTTCTGAAATATTTCCAAAGCTGTACACAGTAAGAGAAGCTACGTTGACTCTCTTCTTTGCACATAGGGCACAACTGATGGAAACCTGAAAAAACAAGTTTGACCAGACAACTCAGAAAGTACAGTTGAAACTAAACCTTTTTGACAGTTTCAAAACCTTAGAATCAACCACGGTTTTGAAATGTTTTGAAACAAGGATTCTGCATAAGTGCAAAGCCTAGAAAAAAGTTTTACTGCAGCAGCAGCGGTTACACTTTGCAATAAGGGTATAAATCATGCTTAAGTGATGGTGTACTAATGCATGATTCATGACGACTCTATGCATAAACTAAAGGTCCGCTATTTTGCAGCTTCTTTTAATGCATCAAGATAATGTTATAATGTTGGATGTCCATACCCAACCTCTGCAAAGTTTTTAAACATAAGATACAGGGGTTTTGCTGTAATCCGAGAATGTGATTTCCTGAACGTGATTTCCTCTCTGAGCAGCTTGTCCCGAGATCTTCATGAGATCTGGGCAAAACCTGACGTCAGGTTGTTGCATCCAATCAGGACCTACCTGGCCAGAGCCAATCACGGTGCTGGACCTGCCCACCCTGAAATTTATTCTATCAGATACAAATGAGCCCAAATCACTTAACGTTTAGATTTTCAGTATGTCTCCCAAAGCTGTTCATATGTGTTTTTTTGGATGCAAAAATTATTACTCTTCCTAACTATTTTCTCTTCCAAAAGAAGAGACCAGAAATGAGTGGGTAGCTTTTTTATTTGCTGGTGGAAAACAGCCACACTCAAAGGGACTGTTAGCTGTTTGTGTTCGGCCTTTCACTAAAGACAGCTTTGTCAATAACGGATAATTTGATGCTGGATATGCATCTCAGATGCTTCTCAAACCTGGAGCAGTTGCATCGATCAAGCGCTCGGAGCCACAATCTGTAAGTAACGATGTAACAGCAAATAATCAAGTGAAGCTAACACGTTAGGGGTGGCAAACAGGATCGCTAACGATAGTTAGCACTAACAACTGGCCTCAAACGCAGGCTTTGTAAAATATCTGAAGGTTAAGCCTGGATCCATAGCAACTGTCCATGACTCACAGATGTGGAAGCAGTAAGTTTTACCATTTTTTGTTTCTTTACTGCATAAGCCTACCAAACGTGATAGCCTGTTGAATATGGCTGTAGCACTGCCGCTAACGTACATAGCTAAGTAACTGTTGATAATGTTTGTGCCTTAAATATGCAAGAGTAATATCATGGGACATTAAGCAGAATGTGTGTGAACATAAACCTCATTTGAAGCTAACTTTTTATACTTGTTTGTAATTTGGATGCTCTGTACAGCTGTTCATGGTAACGGAACTTACTGTCTGTAAAACCTGTATTGCAGGGTAACGTTTGTCTCTGTCGTTGTTATGAACGCTTGGTTACTAGCTGTTACGTGTTAGTTCGCTTGCCGTGCTACTTAAGGGGTCTTCAGGGTTAAAATCTCTTTTCTTTTTTTTTGTTGAAAATTTAAATATTTTTTATTTTCACTTAAAATAAAGGAATGCTGTGAGATGCCAGTAAACACCAAGAATCTAAGATTTTCCTCTGCCTCATTTGTTACTTGTGACTTAAAATGCATTAATGCAAATCATGGAAAATCACAATTTTGACTGATTTTTAAAATTTTGCCATTCATAAAATCATTAATATTCTTCTAATTGGCTGGGAATTTGGCCTGAAGTTATATGTGTTGGAGATCTATGAAATGACATAGAAATTTTCTAGACAACAAATCTTATGTCATTTCGTAGAACTATCGTAAACCTTTCATATCACACTAATTTGAGTAAAATCTGACCATAGGTTATCAGTGCTACAAAATATTTTCAGATTTTGTCACTAAAGTGCCGTTTCCATGGCAACCAAGTACATTTTTATTAAAATACTACATTTTTTTAGGTTAAAATCATGTTGAGTGTGTTTATTTCTTAGTTTTTACATTATTGCAATGATTTCTACACTTTGCCCTGAAGACCCCTTAAAAAAATGCTCCTGGTTAACTTATATGCAGTAATTCTGATCGGTATGCTTATGTTGCTCTGGTTAGCATCAAGGTTGCGGTTTCATCATAACCTTGCCTGATTGTAGCCAATACAGTTGAAACTAACTGAAGAGGTGTTGTATGTGTCTGCAAAGTTAGGCTGATAAGGCTGCAGATAGACCAGATACAGGCTTTGCAGAGCTTATGGTAAGTGTTTGGGTTTATTAACGATTTATTTAATCGTTTTACATATCCATGACCGGGGTCAGCCGGGTACTTTGCCGTGGTGTGGGCTAGCTCTCTGATCCAACCGCGATTAAAGCAATCGCGAAACACACTATAAGGTGTCTGCAATAACACCGACACGGTGGCACAGTGGTTAGCACTCCTGCCTCACAGTAAGAAGGTTGTGGGTTCAAATCCGGCCTGGGGCCCCCCCATGTGGAGCCTGCATGCTCTCCCCGTGCTCGCGTGGGCCCCCCCCCCAGGTACCCCAGCCTCCCCCACCCACAAAAACATGCAATATATAGGAATGCTGTATGTGAATGTTTGGTGGGGGCCATAGGTGTATATAGCATGACTATATAACAGTACAGCTACAATCACATACATACAAGACAGTAAGAGCAAAACATAAAAATGTTGACTTGCCACTCACTAACATCTTGCGGTAAATGTTGCTACAATACTTCAATTGCTTCCTCCTCCCGTTCGGGGTCAGATTTGGGATCAAACAAGTACAGTCTTACAGCAATAGATGCTGCGGAGAGCTGTCCTGAAATACCTGCCATCTTGGTTTCCTGGTTTTTCGGGTCTGCACCCTCCCCCTGGAAGTGGCCAGGCAGCCAATCAGAGCAGCACCTCATTAGCATAGCCTCCCTGCTCCCAGGTAGTGAGTATAGTCACATTACTTACCTGATGTGTGTCCCCACAAGCAAAGTAGCGTCTTGATACTCATTTGGAACAAGGCACTCGATATGGGCAACTAGCACATCTGTGACGCTACAACTGATGCAGGAGGGTATAGGCACATTTTGGGGCAACATATGCTATCCTCCAGACCTCATCATTTTCAGGGACATCTTGCTTGTTCCACCAGGATAATGCGACACTCAATATGTGCCCCAACACTCTGGCTTCATATTGGGAAAGTGCGGGCACTCGGACTAGTCTGCCTACAACCCAAACCTGTCCCCTATTGAAACTGTGTGGCGGATTATGAAGTGCAAAGTATGACAATGGGAACCTTGAGCTGTTGACCAAATGAAGTCCTAAAGCAAAGTGTCCTGAGTTCCTAAATGACCTCTGAGTTTTATTAAAAGGAGAGGTAATGTTGCACAATGATGAACGTGCACCAGTCCAAGTGTCGCTGGAACCTGTTGGGGACCTCACGCTGCAAAATGGCTATTTTTACAACAACAACAAAAAAAAAACAATACATTTTAGTCAAAAATTACTTGTTTTGTTTTTGTTAATTTTTTTTTCTTCAGTTGAATACAAGTTTAAAGAGTTTGCAAATTGCTGCTTGCTATTTTTATGTACATTTCACACATCACAATTTTCCTGAAACGGAGGTTGAAGAAGAAACAGTACAACCGTTTAATCCAGAGCCATGGAGGGTGTGGTTTAGAGCATGTGATACTAGAGACTGCTAACTCAATTGGGCATGTTGTCGATGACCATGGAGCTACAGTGCTGTGCAAAAGTATTTGCCCCCTTCCTTTTTTCTTAGTTTTTTGCATATTTGTGACACTTAAATGTTACAGATCATCAAACAAATTTTAATATTACACAAAGATAACCTGAGTTACAAAATGCAGTTTTAAATGATGATTTCATTTTTTAAGGGAAAAAAGCTATCCAAACCTACCTGACCCAATATGAAAAAGTAATTGCCCCCTAAATCTAATCGCCACCCTCAGCAACAACAGCTGCAATCAAGCGTTTGCGATAACGAGGCAATGAGACTTTCACATCGCTGTGGAGGAATTTTGGCCCTCTCTTCTTTGCCGAATTGTTTAAAATCAACAACATTGGAGGGTTTTCGAACATGGACGGCCTGCTTAAAGTCATTCCACAGCATCTCAATCGGATTTAAGTCCGGACATTAATGAGGCCACTTCAATACCTTCATTTTGTTTTGTTTTTTTTAGCCATTCAGAGGTAGACTTGCGGGTGTGTTTCAGATTATTGTCCTGCTGCATAACCCGATTGCGCTTGAGCTTGAGGTCACAAACTGATGGTCGGACATTCTCCTTCAGGATTTTCTGGTACAGAGCAGAATTCATGGTTCCATCAATTACAGCAAGTTGTGCAGGTCCTGAAGCAGCAACACAGCCCCAGACCATCACACTACTACCACCATGTTTGACTGTTGGTATGATGTTCTATTTAAAAAATACTTTGTTAGTTTTACCACTGATGTAACGGGACGCACACCCTCCAAAAAGTTCAACTTTTGTCTCGTCAGTCCACAGAATATTTTTCCCAAAGATCATCAAGATGTTTATTGGCAAATGTGAGACAAGCCTTTGTGTTCATTTTTGTCAGCAGAGGCTTTCGCCTTGGAACTCTCCCATGGATGCCATTTTTGCCCAGTCTCTTTCTTACTGTTGAATTATGTAAACTGACTCTAACTGAGGCAAGTGAGGCCCGCAGTTCTTTAGATGTTTTTCAGGGTCCTTTTGTGACCTCCTGGATGAGTCGTCAATATGCTCTTGGAGTAATTTTGGGAGGCCAGCCACTCCTTGGAAGGTGCAATATTGTTCCAAGTTTCCTCCACTTGTGGATAATGGCTCTCACTGTGGTTTGCTACTAGATGTCAATGACTTTGTTTCTCATCTGTTCTTGAATTTCTTAAGATCACGGCATGATGAGTTGCTTTTTGAGATCTTTTCGCTGACCTCACTTTGTCAGACAGGTTTTATTTAAATGATTTCTTAATTCAACAGGTCTGGCAGAAATCAGGCCTGGGTGTGGCAAGTGAAATTGAATTTTAAAAAACGTGGTTAATCACAGTTAATTCATGATTTGACAGGGAGGGGGCAAATACTTTTTCACATAGGGCCAGGTAGGTTCAGATAGCTTTTTTCCCTCAATAATTGCAGTCATAATTTAAAAACTGCATTTTGTATTTACTTGTGTTATCTTCTTCTAATATTAAAATTTGTCTGATGATTTGAAACATTTATGTATGACAAATATGCATAAAGCAAAAAAAAAAAAAAGAAATCAGGAAGAGGGCAAATATTTTTTTACGGCACTGTAACTCACATGCCATTTTAGAACCTAGGGTACAAAACCCAAAACCAGTGAAGTTGGCACGTTGTGTAAATCGTAAATAAAAACAGAATACAATGATTTGCAAATCCTTTTCAACCTATATTCAATTGAATACACTGCAAAGACAAGTTACTTAATGTTCAAACAGGTAAACTTTTATAATTATAAATCATTTGTAATTTTTTGCAAATATTAGCTCATTTGGAATTTGACGCCTGCAACATGTTTCAAAAAAGCTGGCACAAGTGGCAAAAAAGACAGAGAGTTGAGGAATGCTCATCAAACACTTATTTGGAACATCCCACAGGTGAATGGGCTAATTGGGAACAGGTGGGTGCCATGATTGGGTATAAAAGCTGCTTCCCTGAAATGCTCAGTCATTCACAAACAAGGATGGGGCGAGGGTCACCACTTAGTGAACAAATGCATGAGCTGATTGTTGAACAGTTTAAAAACAACATTCCTCAACGAGCTATTGCAATAAATTTAGGGATTTCATCATCTACTGTCCGTTATATCGTCAAAAGGTTCAGAGAATCTGGATAAATCACTGCACGTAAGTGACAAGGCCGAAAACCAACATTGAATGCCCGTGACCTTCGATCCCTCAGGCGGTACTGCATCAAAAAAAATCAGTGTGTAAAGGAAATCACCACATGGGCTCAGGAACACTTCAGAAAACCACTTTCAGTAACTACAGTTCGTCGCTACATCTGCAAGTGCAAGTTAAAACTCTACAATGCAAAGCGAAAGCCATTTATTAACAGCACCGAGAAACGCCGCCGGCTTCGCTGGGCCCAAGCTCATCTAAGATGGACTGATGCAAAGTGGAAAAGTGTTTGGTGGTCTGACGAGTCCACATTTCAAATTGTTTTTGGAAACTGTGGACGTTGTGTCCTCCGGGCCAAAGAGGAAAAGAACCATTCGGACTGTTATAGGCGCAAAGTTCAAAAGCCAGCATCTGTGATGGTATGGGGGTGTATTAGTGCCCAAGGCATGGGCAACTTACACATATGTGAAGGCACCATTAATGCTGAAAGGTACATACAGGTTTTGGAGCAACATATGTTGCCATCCAAGCATCGTCTTTTTCATGGACGCCCCTGCTTATTTCAGCAAGACAATTCCAAGCCACATTCTGCACGTGTTACAACAGCATGGCTCCGTAGTAAAAGAGTGCGGTTACTAGACTGGCCTGCCTGTAGTCCAGACCTGTCTCCCATTGAAAATGTGTGGCGCATTATGAAGCGTAAAATACGACAACGGAGACCCCGGACTTTTGAACAACTTAAGCTGTACATCAAGCAAGAATGGGAAAGAGTTGCACCTGAAAAGCTTCAAATATTGGTCTTCTCAGTTCCCAAACGTTTACTGAGTTTCGTTAAAAGGAAAGGCGATGTAACACAGTGGTAAAAAGGCCCCTGTGCCAACTATTTTGCAATGTGTTGCTGCCTTTAAATTCTAAGTTAATGATTATTTGCAAAAAAAAAGTTTCTCAGTTTGAACTTTGCAGTGTATTCAATTGAATATAAATTGAAAAGGATTTGCAAATCATTGTACTCTGTTTTTATCTACGATTTACATAACGAGCCAACTTCACTGGTTTTGGGTTTTGTAGAAAGGAAGCCTAACCACATAATTTAAAAGTAAATACAAGCCACTTGACCTGCAGTTTTCCGGGGCCTGAGCTGAGGTCCACAGCAAACCCTGTGGCCCCTCTGGAGCAGAGCTGGAGAACCAAGCAGACACTGTGATTCTCCTGGAGAGTTGGGATAGCTCACTGGCTGAGTTTGATATTTGTCAAAGAACTTAAAGCTATTTTTCAATCACAAAGCTGGTTTCAAGCATTAGCAGTCAGATCATAACTTTTTTATATACAAAACCCTTCTCAGAATTCATTTAGCCAGACTGAGCAGCATGGAGAAAGGACCTGGGGGGGTTTGAAGCAGGCATGGTGTAGATGTCAACATTCACATTTCGTGAAGGGCACTGAAATGTAATTATTTCTTGGGCAGTTTTCCACAAAGCAAATTTGCTCTTTAAGGCGGAGGTTACACTGGGGTTAGGTCATGGGCAGTCCTGCCATGCTTCCACTTTACGTGATGTTACATTACGTTAGAGGCAAGCGGTCTAACCTGCAGCAGCATACAGAAGGAGGGAACATCAGCAGCGCTGTCAGGAATAAAAAAATATGATGGGACTTCGAAGGCACAGAATGCTCATTTGTACTCAGTAGGTGCACTGCCAACTTCTTCAAAGCAGGCTTTTGCGACTCACTGCTGGAGAACATCTTATGTGTGTGGTTGGGTGATATTTTTGGTTCGGGCTTAAAGCCCCCTGACAGGCTGGCTCTTGAAGAACACTCAAAAGTATTGCATGCATGGTTACTGAAGTGAAATATTGAGGTTAGAGGCAATGAGTAACCAGGGGTGTCACCAGGAGCCTATACCCCCCCTCCATTCTGTTCTTTAGTACTCCCCTCCCCCTATTTAATGTACATCACCAATAATTCAGGCATAACAGACCAGACCTCTCCTAGTCAAAGCTTAGCCAACCCCCAACCCACATTTTATCAATCTCTATAATGACACCCCTGTCAGTTATTGCCTTGATAAGGCCAATTATTTCTAACAAAGCAGAATTGTCAATCAGAAGTGAATGAGGAAGTCAGTGGTCAGAGGATTTTATGAAGGCCTGCATAGCTTTTTCATTTTTTTTTTATTGTCTTGCATTTCAACCTGTTACGGTGGAAATATATTGCTTTTCAACTTAGTCAAATTTTAGTTGAATACACGAAAAACTCATAAGTTGTATGAATATTTACATTTCTTTGTCAGAAATTACTCCTAGTAGTGTAAAAATCTGAGGGAAAGCTAGAAAAAAATGCTACTCAGATCACCTTGATTTTGCTCTGAAATTGGCCTGATTTCGAGTGACATCACAAGATGAACTGCGTAGCCCAGGTGCGTTCAATATGCAATAACTTCAGTCGCTCCCAAATTTCAACTAGCTGTGCTTTGTTGAAAATAAATGAACAAACATACCAATCTTGAGTATTGTTGTAGCCCAGGTGCCTTCAATATGCAGAATATTAAGAAGTGTTTCAAAAGTTTGCATGTTGAATGATGTTTACTCAATTTAGATTTCATGGCGAGTCACCCCCTGGAGTTGTTCGCCTCTGTTAGGTAGCGTCATAAGCAAACGTATCGTTCAACATGCAAACTCTTCAAACGCTTTGTAACATTCTGCATATTGAACGCGGTGCATTCAAACACTGCCATAGTCCACATAGTTCCTGATATCCAAGGTGAATAAAGCTGTGCACTGCAGATTTTCATCATTGAAGAGATAATAATGATTCGCAGTGATGGTAACTGAGAATGTCCTCCTGAAATGAGCAAAGTTAGGATGTTAAATACATTGGCACACAAGCTACAACATTATAGATTTCGATGTCACTTTATCTTGATAGGTAGGTAGCCAAATAGCTCGCTCGCGAGTATTCCATTGTAAGCAAACTGTAGCCTTTTTAGCTTGCTAGCCAGTTGGCTATGTAGCAAAATACAATGCCGAGCTAGCTATAACATTATACCGTTCGATCTCACTTTCGCTTGCTAGCTAGGAACCCAACTAGCTCGCTAGCGAGTATGACAGTGTATGCAAACTGTAGCCTAATTTTTTCTGCAAAATTATTTTCTAGAATACTTAGGTACTGCAAAATGTACAGTACGTAGATGATACAAATTGATGCGCATTATGCAACGAAAGTCAGAATTCCGATACATAAACGGTATGGGGGGGGGGGGGTGAGGGATGGCGTTAAGTACCGTATTCTATCTGGGCTGCATGAGTACTGTACGAATTGTTCAACTCGTGACATCATCAAAATTAAGCTGTTTCGTTGCCAATTTGAGACTTGCCGAGGGTGAATGGAAGGGTGACTTTTATGGATTATATTTCTTTTCTGGGCTAGCTGGTAGTGTGAAAGTACTTTTATCATGTTCGGTATACCCTTAGCTCTCAATAGAGATATAATGTGACCTGCTTTAGCATTTCAAATGAGTGTCCGCTTTAAAAAAATTTGACTGATAGAAAATATTTCAGTCATTCATTGATATTCTGGAAAGAAAATAGGTAAATACATCTTGTCTCATTTCAGAAGTAAAAAACTGGGCCTGTGTATTGGTGTGTTTCAACCAGGCAAAGTGAGTAGCAGGGACTCCTATGGACACGACTGAGAGATGCTTTCAGTCCTAACGCTACAGGCAATGACGTAGAATCAGCCTTGCACACCTAAAACAGCCATTGATCCACAATGTTCCAGAAAGCAGAACCCACACAGCATCCAAAATGAATCTTCTTAAACAGTACCCATCATGCTGTGGGGCGCAGAACAATGAGGCATGTGATCTCTGCCCTGTCCTCTTGTGTAGCAGGGAAAATGAGAAAAACCTCATGTAAATTAATGGCCAACTTCCCCAACCAAACTAATCTGGATGATATATCGGCCATTATCGACAGATATCATTTAAATAAGATAGGAGGGCAGTCATTACAAACCAAAGCCAGGCGGATGAAAAAAGACAAAAAAAAATTGAGGGATGTCAGAGGGTTATTGAGATGAAAATATAATACTTTTAAAAAGAAAGAATAAAATAATTGAGTTTCAGGGATGGTTGTCAGTGGCCTCAATGACAAAAGGGCTTGGAGGGTGAATTCATCCTTTTTGCTGCAGAGGGGACGGCCAAAAAATTTAATTTGAGTATTACTAAACATTTTTCTAGCCTCAACAGGGACTAGAACTGGTTGTCATTGATTCTAACATCTGTGCAGCAATCTCGTCTCATTAGCACGGGGGGTGAAAACACTCTGAGCTCCCGTTACAGTGAGGCTACATCTCCATACATGTAACAAACATATACTGCAGGCTACTCTTCTTAAGATAAGATACGCTTTATTGAACCCTGTGGGGTAATTTGTCCTCTGCATTTAACCCTGTTAGGAGCAGTGGGCAGCCACAGAGCAGAGCCCGGGGACCAACTCAAGTCCTAAAGCCAGTTCCGTGGTCAGAAGCCCTGGTTGGAGTGTTCCTTTGAGGCTGGTTTTTCCTGGATGGGGGAAACCAGAGTACTAATAGAAAACCCATGCGAACAAATGGAGAACATGCAAACTCCACACAGAAATGCCCCAGGCCAGATTCTAACCCACAACCCTCTTGCTGTGAGGCGACAGTGCCGTCTCTAAAAGGGGACATATTGGGAAAAAAAAAAAAAAAAGTCAGTTTTTAGTTCAGTTGTACTTAGCTAACATCCATGAATTACCTTTCTATAATCATTTTGTGGTTTATTAACTATTTAGCAATCTAGCTAGCTGCTAAATTGTCTGCGAGTATAGAAGGCATTGCAAGTTCAGTCAGAAGCAATGTACAAGACTTGTTGATTGGATGAGATAGAATGGGGAACCATTTTACTCAAATTTACTCCGTTTTTAATGAGTAAACTTTACTTTGTGCAGTCATGAAATGTTGGCTAATGGTTACAACAATCAGATGCTGACTGCGGATTATTCTTAATGTTAGAAACAGGCGTACAATTGTAGTAAAACCTTTATGGTGACTGCAATTCAATGAATGGAGCATCTTTGCTCGCTGAGCCTGCAGACGCTGGCTATCTATCCATACTCATTATGTAGTTTAATGCATAGCTAGCAAGCTACTACAAAACCCAAAACCAGTGAAGTTGGCACGTTGTGTAAATCGTAAATAAAAACAGAATACAATGATTTGCAAATCCTTTTCAACCTATATTCAATTGAATACACTGCAAAGACAAGTTACTTAATGTTCAAACAGGTAAACTTCGTAATTTTTTGCAAATATTAGCTCATTTGGAATTTGATGCCTGCAACATGTTTCAAAAAACATGGCACAAGTGGCAAAAAAGACTGAGAGAGTTGAGGAATGCTCATCAAACACTTATTTGGAACATCCCACAGGTGAATGGGCTAATTGGGAACAGGTGGGTGCCATGATTGGGTACAAAAGCTGCTTCCCTGAAATGCTCTGTCATTCACAAACAAGGATGGGGCGAGGGTCACCACTTAGTGAACAAATGCATGAGCTGATTGTTGACCAGTTTAAAAACAACATTCCTCAAAGAGCTATTGCAAGAAATTTAGGGATTTCACCATCTACTGTCCGTTATATCGTCAAAAGGTTCAGAGAATCTGGATTTATCACTGCACGTAAGTGACAAGGCCGAAAACTAATATTGAATGCCCGTGACTTTCGATCCCTCAGGCGGTACTGCATCAAAAACCGACATCAGTGAGTAAAAAACATCACCACATGGGCTCAGGAACACTTCATAAAACCACTGTCAGTAAGTACAGTTCGTCGCTACATCTGTACGTGCAAGTTAAAACTCTACAGTGCAAAGCGAAAGCCATTTATCAACAGCACCCAGAAACGCCGCCGGCTTTGCTGGGCCCAAGCTCATCTGAGATGGACTGATGCAAAATGGAAAAGTGTTCTGTGGTCTGAAGAGTCCACATTTGTTTTTGGAAACTGTGGACGTCGTGTCCTCCAGACCAAAGAGGAAAAGAACCATCCGGACTGTTATAGGCGCAAAGTTCAAAAGCCAGCATCTGTGATGGAATGGGGGTGTATTAGTGCCCAAGGCATGGGCAACTTACACATGTCAAGGCACCATTAATGCTGAAAGGTACGTACAGGTTTTGGAGCAACATATGTTGCCATCCAAGCAACGTCTTTTTCATGGACGCCCCTGCTTATTTCAGCAAGACAATTCCAAGCCACATTCTGCACGTGTTACAACAGCATGGCTCCATAGTAAAAGAGTGCGGGTACTAGACTGGCCTGCCTGTAGTCCAGACCTGTCTCCCATTGAAAATGTGTGGCGCATTATGAGGCGTAAAATACGACAACGGAGACCCCGGACTGTTGAACAACTTAAGCTGTACATCAAGCAAGAATGGGAAAGAGTTCCACCTGAAAAGCTTCAAAAATTGGTCTCCTCAGTTCCCAAACATTTACTGAGTGTCGTTGAAAGGAAAGGCGATGTAACACAGAGGTAAAAAGGCCCCTGTGCAAACTTTTTTGCAATATGTTGCTGCCTTTAAATTCTAAGTTAATGATTATTTACAAAAAAAAAAATAAAGTTTCTCAGTTTGAACATTAAACATCTCGTCTTTGCAGTGTATTCAATTGAATATAAGTTGAAAAGGATTGCAAATCATTGAATTCTGTTTTTATCTACGATTTACATAACGAGCCAACTTCACTGGTTTTGGGTTTTGTATATTTAGAGACTTTCCGTCCCTGGACAACTATGAAATTGTAGCAACCCATAGACCCAGCGGCTCTGTTCACAGGCCAATTAGAACAAAGCTCATTCCATCGAGGGGACGCCCACTCAGGGCAGCCTGTTTTTCAGAGTTAGGAATGAAAAGAATTAAATTGCCTAAAAATTATGGAATTTTTGCACTTCTTTGCTAACAAATTAATTGACTTCACTTTTGGACACACGAGTATTCTAGCTTGAAGAAAAAAGCATAATAGGTCCTCTTTAAAGTCAAATTGTTGTCTGTCACATCGCATCAGTTTTATTCTTCAGAACTCCATATCGATACAGGGTGATTTTTGACATGTCAGAGGACATGTTTCTCTTAAAGGCAACTGATAACGTCAGGTGTGTTCACGACACTGGTTTTGTTTTGGTGTACTGACCAATGAAATCTCCGAAGCCATTCAAGATTTCCACCAGAGGACATTTAAAATTGTTTTTAGAGAAATGTATTGTTTGGACATGACAAAAAACTGTCTGTATTGAAACCAACAAAATACTTAAGAACAAAACCAAATTGATATGACATAACACATTGTATGACATACCATGTTTACTCATCACATGTTTGGAGAAGTAGGCTTGCAATCAAGGGAGCTCCCAGTGTCACAACCCTCGTATCCCAGTAATTAGGTCCTCCCCTGTTCCAGCAGTCTTTGTGAGTTTTGCGGTCTATCCCCCTTAATTGATTTATTGTCTTATCCCCCACCTCCCAATACGAAAATTAGTTTGCCTCCCCTGTTTTGTTGAGTGTCTTGTCAATATAATTTTCTTGCAGCATCTCAGTACTTGCTGGATTGTCTTTTCCCCTTTTGTGAAGTTACCTTCTACAAAGCTTGTATTGAACTAAACTCTTTTTCTCTCGGTGAGTTTCATAAAATAGAAAAGAAAAACTCTCTCTTTGAACTTTTTATAAGGAGAACCTTTCCATTTTCCAGAACAGGGAATGTGCCTGTACGGTTATCTTTCCAGAAGCAGCCCAGTCACTGCAGTATTGGATTCAACGCCTGGCTTCTGACCCATTGATTGTCTTGACAATGGGCTCAGATATGCCCCTCTACTGCTGCATCATAATCGCTTTACTCAGACTCGGCCCCTCGCCTTGAGTTTTTACAAGCCCTCTTTAGTTCTGTTGCCTATTGCTCACAATGAATATGCCCAAGAGACTTTTGATTGGTGATTGGTTCTTTCAGCAGAGTTTGTGACTCCCAGTGTTTATACCCCCCAGGTGAAAGAGACTAAATTGAAGTACAGACATCAGAATCAATGAAAACCAATCAATCTACTCTTTTTTGAGGCTAGATTTTTTACTTCTTACAAATGCGCCTCACCATGGATTAGAGATAATTCTTTCAAAGACAAAGAGCTGAGTATGCCACCAGTTCTGAAACCAATCCAAATGCATCCAAAATGTGCCAGCTTGCTGGAAGCAAATTTGTTCTGCTATAACCGTGAGAATGTCAAACAAATTAAACCAGGAAGCTTCATTCAGAAGCCAGAGGCACCATCTGTAAAGCACAGATTGGCATGTTGCCTCAATTAGGTCAAATCAGAGGGTGGTAATCGGTTATATTTACAAAACACCCAGAGAAAGTCAGTTCCAGAAATTAGACTGCTTTTCAAGGGTTTTTTTTTTTTTTTTTGAGTACGGGGAAATCAAATTAAAGTTGATTAAATCTACAGATTAATGAGAGACAAATGCGAGAGCAAGAGCACTTTGCCAACGCAGACAATATCAGTTACCTCTTACCCTCTGAAGATGTCACTTCGGAAATTACTGAGAAGATGATAGAAGTTAAATCGGTCTGGAGCTTTTTCAGTGTGCGTGGTACCCAAGTCACAGCCGGATCTTTTCGACTGACAGAGCATGAAAGAGGACGAACATCCTGTCATTATAGGGGAAAGTCTATTGACCGTAAACTGAAAGGCGTTGCAAACACTGCTATAGCCACTTATTATGCATGCATGTTTGTGTGTGTGTCTATGTGCGCATGTGTATTGTGTCAGTGTATGTGGGTGTGTATGTGCATTTGTGTGCATGTGTGCATCCTTTTATGTGCGCGTGTGTATGAGAGAGAGAGAAAGAGCACATTGATTTTAGAAGTGCTCCCCTCCTGTTAATGGATGGACCGTTTAATGATACCGAGCTGAAAGTCTTTAAAACAGCATGATTAATGCTGTGCTATTACACAGTTTTGAGTTATGGGTCCGTGCCCTCCATCAGCCTGAAAAAGTCACGCGGCGCCTGTTAATCAATCGCTACTTTAGAGTGCCAGTCTGGCACGGATAAGTACATCAACAATGCGCAAGCAGGATATACAGTATGCTACTCATTCACTCTCTAATGTCAGCCAGTTAGCTACTAAGCAAATGACAGTCGTGTCAACAAAAACCACAACAAAACGCGGTGGGGACGGCAAGTCGCTGTGGTTTATCAGTACACACAGAAATAACCACTGTGAAAACCTTGTTACAAATGGACGGATGAAAGGACAGAAAATGTCTTGTGACATAAGCCCAGACCTGGATGAGGTCATCGCGGAGACTGGGGTCCGATGAGCCATGGGGACCAATGAGCCATATCACTATTTTGCAATCAATCAAAGTCAAAGGTGTTTGAAAATGGCAAAATTAGTGATATGGCTCATTTATCCCCATGACTCTTCAGTCAATGGTCAAATATTTTGCCTATTTTAAGCAGCTCTGTCATCAATTGATCACTAAATAGTGATATGGCTCATTGGTCCCCATGGCTATTTTTTATTAAGGGAAACCGTGTACCTGAAATTATGTAATTTGCCGCTGAAAAATGAAAAACAGTTTTCTGGCAAAATCACAACCTTAGTTTCTTATATTTCACAAAAAATAATAAAAGTCACCCCAAATAAGTTTAAAATAAGGAATCTTTTCTGTCTCCTGAGAAACTTTTGTAATCCAGGCACGAGGTTTTCATCCGACATTGACGAAATGCAATTATAATTAGTGAAAATATAAAAATATAAATATTCCTGTTTCACCAACTGCTGTTCTCATGAAAGCACACATACTATGCAGTCTTTGGCATAAGCTTAAGCCCTCAGGTGAAATTTTTTTCTTTCATAACCTTCATCTTCGCCTTGTTTAAAACTGTATTACCTCACGAACCTTTAAATTACAGCAACAGGCAGAGGAGAGCGCTGCCCTGCGTGTTTATCAACAAGCTTCCCTCCCCCTGTCCACTGTGACTTGATCACAATTAATTACAAGCAGCAGAGACGACAGGCACTTTCCATTTTTTTTTTCTGCCGTGTAACTCCAGCCAAAGAAACCTTTTTTTTTTTTTGACGTGAGGTCTTTAAAGATTATTGATTGCTGGACGGTGAGTCTGATTCTCCAATGAGCGGGATGGAGGGCCGCAGCGCATGTGAAACGAACGACTTCTGAATGCCGTGGCCTCGACCTTCAATCAATCAACCTTGATTCAACTATGATATGATCAACATTGAAAGAATGTCGAATTGCATCAACATTGATTCAACTATATATATGCATTGCATTATACATTGAAACAATGTTATTAATAAAGGGCCATTTCAACACTTTTCAACCCTCCTCTGTCTGTTTTTAATATGCCTCATTAAAAAAATAATCACTGTATTACTCTATTTATGGTATAGTTCAACAAGGAGCATGCCAAGGTAGTCTACTAGTCAGGGATATCACTGCCATATGCCTGAATGGCACTGATGTCACGTTTGGAGCAACGCCCGCAAAACTTTAAAACACCAAATAGAGTAAAATGATTATTTTTTAAATGAGGCATATTAAAAACATACAGACGAAGGATAAAATGCTGGACCATTAAGTATGCTATACTGCAGTGGTTTTTATACAAACAGCCCACTTTACAAGGACATGTTTTGGGGGACCTCAAGCTTGATTATAATTATTTCATAGGTGAATATTCAAAAATGTGTTGTGAGCTTGTAGATTGGCTATTTCCATTTTTATAAGGAACCAAGGTTGAGAACAGCTGCTTTACTGCATGCTCTAAAAAAAAACAATAAATCAGACCATTATTCATTTAGTCCTCATGCACCCCCCTGCCCCCATCAGCATAATTGAAATGATGTCAATTCATTGTACGGCATTTCAACATTGAAAAATCATCATCTATACTATATTGACTCAACAACAGTTTTTCAAACGTTGAAATGGTAACTGTAATTAAACACTGAATTAACATATAGTTTTCAACATCAACCAAAAATAACCAATCCGACCAAAATCCAACATTGAATTAATGTCTTTTGCTTTCTGGGATGCTTTGGCTTTGAAGATAAAAAGGCTGTATGGAAATGGAAGAGTATCTTGAAGACCCTTAACTACCCCAGGTGACAAAAGGTATGGAGCAGAAGTAATACTGCTTTCCATTGACCTCGGAAATCGGAGGTCGGAGCTGGGAAAGGCGTCACAGCCGAGTTATCAACGTTCCAGTTACAAAGTCGGAAAAAAGTTGCAAACTGCCATAAACCGGGAAGTAGAGTAGTAAAACAAGATGGTTACGTCTTCGAAAGCTATTCCAGCATTTGCCATGTCCGAATATAAGCAACTTCTGGACAAATATGGGGTCCTTCTGCGACCTTCAAATACGGTGGATTTCCATATATATACGTCCAACAATGTATACGGCAGATTTAGTGCGACAAACACGAGTCAAATGTAACAAGCTGCTGATATTGTCAAGTAACATCCTCCGCAACTGGCATTGCATTTTTAAATACAGACTGTTTATATGCATGTAGATTTCTAAAGAACTGTACTAATCGCAAAGCTGTGAATTTCCTTGCAAAAAAAAGTAGGAAGTAGGCTGGAGAGTATGCATCAGAAAACTCGGAAAATTATACCAAATTGTTTTCATGACGCACCTTAATGTCACCTTGATGCGAAATATGATACGATCGGATGATTAGTTTCTAATTTATAGCCAAGACAGGACACATTACAGTTTTCCCACAAATCTGACATTTTTTGACCCAAAGCGCAAACAATTGTGAAGATATTTTCAAAATTCTTTTTCATGATACACCTTTATGTGTTTTTACACCTTGATGCCAAATATGATCGCAATCGGATGATTATTTTCAAAGTTATAGCCCGGACACGACACATTACAGATTTCCCACAAATTTGTTGCTTTTTGCCCCAAAACGTGAGAAATTACAGAATTATTTTCAAAATAGTTTTTCCTGACACACCTATATGTGGTTTTACACCTCGATGCCAAATATGATCAGAATCGGATGATTAGTTTCAAAGTTATAGCCCGGACAACAAACGTGTCGGACGGACTGACGGATGGACCCCATTTTTATATCCCCCGCAACAACGTTGTTTCGGGGCATGATAAAAAGGTGGCTCGACCAGGATTCTTCAGCTTTCTGTGCCTTGAAGGAGTTGGTTCTTGAAAAGACTCTTCTGCGTGATCTGAGGCAGATGGCGCTTTTCAAGCATACAGGGATGCCTTCAGAGTAATGCAAATGTGTTTCTTTGAATTTTATTATCTTCTTTATTAAAAAAGGAAATATACAGCTGTTTATTATCCAGTCACGCTGTTCTCATTTGTAACTTCACAGACAACCTAGGACTGTCAGCATTTCTTATACATCTAAACTTTAGAACACCAACTATTATCACTTGATATATCTTTTTCTCATATTGATTCACATATTTCAATTGGACATATTTTGCAGGATCTCTTGAAGTCTTTCACAACGTAACTCTGAACTATGCCCCAAAGAGACTCCACTTCACATATGACTCAATGAGAGCCCGCACCGTGTTGGCCATCATAGACTACAACATGAATGTTGGCAGGCAACAGAAAACAACGCTTGAAGGTAAGGAAAGGTCTTTGCCTCCAAATTTTGTGTGTTTGGAATAGTATAATGATTAGTGGAATTATGAGCTTGATTTCGGACTCACAGACATCACATTTTTATCCCCCCGGCACATAATGCGGGGGGATATAGCGATCAGTTCGTCTGTCCGTCTGTCCGTCCGTCTGTGTGTACAATCGTTTCCGGATCAGAACTCAAAAACCGTTCATGAGATCTCTCTGAAACTTTGTACACGGTTCAACCACATCCTCTACTGGTGCCTTTTCATATTTTCAGAATTCTGATTTTTTTTTTTTTTTTCCCCGTTTCCATGGTTACAAATTTGGACTTAGGCTCAGGGACGGTGGGTTTCGTTTCCGGTGCAGAACTCTAAAACCCTGTATGATATCTTTTTGAAACTTTGTACATGGTTCAACCATATCCTCTTGTGGTGCCTTTTTATCCCCCCGGCATATAATGCGGGGGGATATAGCGATAGCTATCTCTGTCCGTCCATCCATACGTCCGTAATCATTTTGTTTCCGGAGCATAACTCAAAAACCGTTCAATATTTCTCCACGAAATTTGGTGTGTAGATCTGATATGCCATGTAGATGTGCCTTTTGGCATTTATAAATTTCTGAAATTTTTATTTTTTGTGTTTCCATGGCAACAAGTTGGACTTCGTCTCTGGGGAAGGTAGGGCTCGTTTCCGGACAATAACTCAATAACCATTCAATATTTCTTCACAAAATTTGGTGTGTAGATCTGATATGCCATGCAGATGTACTTTTTGGTATTTAGGAATTTCTGAAATTTTTATTTCATGTGTTTACATGGTAACAAGTCCCATCACACTGGTGTGTGAAATTGCAACTTCTGCTTGTTTTCTGAGGGTGTTATGAATCTTTGATGCATGTACAGTCAGGAAGTTTTCTTGGCATGCACCTTTTCATTATATGCCAGGGGATATAGCTACCGCTCTGTCCGTCTGTTAACACGAGTTTGTCCGGCCATATTTCGGAAGCTATATGTGCTAACTTCACCAAACTTGACACACATGACAATCATGATGTGTAGATGTGCCTTTTGCTATCGCTCTGTCTGTCCATCTGTCCGTTTGCCTGTCCGTCTGTAAGCATGAGTTTGTCCAGCCCATATCTCGGAAACTATATGTGCTACCTTCACAAATAGTGGAGCGGGGTAGTTGAAAAAAGAGCAAATGGTGATACAAGCAACAGACTTTGCATGAGAACTCTTAATATGCCCATAAATCTAAATCAACCTCCGGCCACTTCAATTTATAGTTATATCCAAGATGGCCGACACGTTTTCAAAATGGTGGCAAATTTGCTCTTTATTTTGAATATTTTCAGCCTATAAGCTACAAAAATTGCATATTTTCTACACAATCATTGTGAATTCATATATCTTGGCATTCTTACAGTCATATAGAGATAATCTAAACCAACCCTATCCTTATCCTTTTACCACCTATACAACATGTAAGCACTTTCAGATATGGGATACAACTAGGCTCAGATATGTTACAACCCTACCCCAGGCCGATCATTCATCCATGGCTATTTAATTCCCGTGTGGTCTGTACACCTTCCAGAAGACTATAGCCCCGTCTTCTTTGGCTCGGCGCTGGCACATCCTGTCAATTCAGGTGCGGCTGTTTAACTTTAAAATGGGGCTATAGAAACAGCAGTTGGGAAAATAATGACAAATTTCTACCATTAGCTAGCATTGAACCCCATGCTGAGTTTCACAGCTATATTGTCAACCAGTGTGCCCCGGTAGTGCAATGACACTACACAATTACAATGTTATATTTTCCTTTATGTTCATGTTTTCAAATTAGAATGAAAATTAATTAAAAAGAGCTTAATTATTTTCTTACTTGCAAAAATAAACTGATCCAGCTAGATTTACCCCAGATCAATCTATTACCTGACCTTTTAGCACAAATATGAACTTATTCGCAAATATTTTGCTCTTTGGCGGCCATTTTGGATACGATGACAGCCATCTTGGATGTTTCTAGAAACTATTTTACATAATCTTAGTACTTGTAGGCTTGCTCTTAATATTTTAGCATAAACTGACAATGATAAAGAAATGTTTAAGTGATTAAGGAATTAAATGTCCATATTCATACATCGGAAGGAAGCCATTTTGAAAAATTAAATTCTTTGTCAAATTCTGTGCGGCCGGAGGTTGATTATGAGACAGGAGACAAAGAAGAATAGTTATGCCGAATTTCATGCTTGTATCACTATTTGCACTTTTTCCCTGCTATTCTCAAGTTACCCGCTCCACTAAAAACTTGACACACATGTCAATCATGATGTGTAGATGTGCCTTTTGCTATCGCCTTGTCCATCCGTCTGTCTGTCCTTTAGTAAACATGAGTTTGTCCTGGCCATATCTCGGAAACTATATGTGCTAGCTTCACCAAACTGGACACACATGTCAGTCATGATGTGTAGATGTGTCTTTTGCTATTGCTCTGTCCATCCGTCTGTCCATCTGTCTGTCCGTCTGTAAACATGAGTTTGTCCGGCCTGTATCTCGGAAACTATATGTGCTAGCTTCACCAAACTTGATACACATGTCAATCATGATGTGCAGATGTGCCTTTTAAAAGTTGTTACACAACCTACAGCCGGGGGGATCCGTCATTGCCAGATGGCTCTTGTTTCCAGTGCTGCCAAGGCTATAGTGGAAGCTAAACACAAGTAAACATGATTTAATCTCTATTCAGAAATAGCATATAGTTTATGCATCAAAGGCATCTTGGAACTCCCATAAATTTATAGTTTACCCACCTCTTATTTTACCATGACACACATGGCTAAAGCTAATTATGGTAACCTACATAATCAATGACTTATTTTTACTTTTGTCTGTTGCATAGGAAAACCTCAGTACAAGTATATATACAACAAAGCAACGCAACAGTGGGGGGCTAAGCCACTGTATGAAACCACTTTGCAGCTTTTTCGATAAGAGCTGATGGAGGATGTGTTGAAGATGAGGGAGGAGAAAACTTCTTGGCCCCTTCCTCCTCCTCGCCCAAGAAGGTTGCTTGAAAACATAGCACCAGTGCCGAGGCCGAACCCATCTGAATTAGTGGCCCGAAGACTGTTACAGTTCAAGCAAAACTGATTTTGTAGTCACATTTCTTTTCGTATATAGTTTTATTAATATAGTTTATTACAGTGTACCTAGTAATTTTTTTTTAATTCTTCATTTTTTTCCATTGTTTATTCAAAATTGTGTATGTGTGGTCTGTGTGTTTGTTGTTCTTGGACCGTGAGTCTGGCAAATAAAGGTGATGATTATTGTTGTTTGGAATGAAAACAAGGAAAACTCTTGATTTTATGTTCTTATTTAAAATAAGTATGAACAATGTTTCCATAACCGTTTCACCTTGCTATACTGAGTATGGCAAATAAAGGTGATGATTATTGTGTTTTGGAATGAAAACAAACCAAAGTCTTGATTTTATATTCTTGATATTTTAAGTAGGTATGAACACGATGGACATAACCGTTTCACCTTGCTATACTGAGTCTGGCAAATAAAGGTGATGATTGTTGTTGTTTGGAATGAAAACAAAACTCTTGATTTTATATTCTTGTTATTTTACATACGTATGAACAATATTTACATTAGTTTTACCTTGCTATGCAATTGGTTACATTATAACTTACATAAACACTTTCAACAAAGTTAAGTAATTTTATAGTTAGATGATCCTGGAAGCGTCCTCTGCCTCCTGGAGTCCATGGTATATGCCAGGGGTCACCAACTCCATTCCTGGTGGGCCATTATCCTGTAGGCTTCTGCTCTACCTGCTGTTCAGCACACGATTCAACTTATTAGCCACTCAATTGCACAGGTCGTGATCATGTTATGTAGCTAATTAGTTGAATCAGGTGTGCTGAACAGCAGGTAGAGCAGAAACCTACAGGATAGTGGCCCTCCGGGAACGGAGTTGGTGACCCCTGGTATATGCCACTGGTAAATGGGTATTTCCGTCTAATGGCTGTTACCACACAGCTTGGCAGAACTCGTCTTTCGCCACATCCTAGTTTCTCTCCTTGAAGTACCCACTCCAGGAAAACCCAGTACGCCACAAGTCTGCATTTTCTGGGGGGGGAGCAAGGGAAAAAAAAACGTCGGTCATACCATGGTCATCATCTCAAAGTTAGATGATCAAGTAACTTAGCCGACAATTCAAAGTACGATTACACTAAAAATTCGATTGATCTGAAAATGTAAGCCATGTTATAAGTGTGCAGGCTACTTAAATGTCCATCTGGCCCCTCCGGTACGGGTCTCCGTGTCCAGATTAATTTTAGTACATGGAAAAAAGCTTCCAATACCCACAAGTCTAGAAGGGAAGAAAACCCTTCAGGTAATGTCACACAGCGTGTGTCTGGAATGCGATCGTGCAAAAGGTCCCACCCTTTGAAACAAAAACACTCCTCATCGGTTGGCATAACTTCACAGCAGCGGCAGGTACACCACCAATTCCCCGAGGTTCGAGGCGGTGTTGTGGCTAGGCCTATGGTTGCGGCAGCATCCTCCGCATGCCGTCGCTCTCTCTCTCTCCTTTCACGGCGCTCCCGCAGCTCTTGTTCAGTATATTCGGGCTCAAACACATAAGGACGCCCATCAAATTCAAATGTCTCCTCCTCGTTTTCAAATTCATCATAAAACTCGGTGTCCTCATATTCTGCCATCTTTGCAATATTTGCCAACTCCTGTTGCAACAACTGCAGTCCAAAACTAATGCGAGTATTCACCTACACTGTACACATCCCGGTCACTCCTTCACGAGTACAGCATGTCTTTCGTCAACAACATTACGCAAGATTAATGTCACTAAGACACTTATTTTGAGATAAGTTTATGCCATTTGTTGTATCATGCTCTTCATTCTCATGTACACTGTCACCAGATACTTTTTAGCAACAGATTTTTTCAATCTGTTTCCCAATCCTACCTATTCGTTCGTGCTCGTCAATCAACTTATCATGACTTTCAAGATGGAGGCAACTGGAAAGTAGCTCAAGGTAGTATATGCATAAATAGTAATTTTTTAATAAACTAACTGTGCATTTTCAAAATTCTCAGTGCCTCGTTTTAAATGTCAGGGCCTTTTGAATTCTAGCAATGAAGTGTGGGGCTACTTTGAGCCTTGTTAATGATGAAAAAATAGCGATTTCTTTTCTATGGCAATGGTATGCCCTATTCACTACCATTGTAAGCCTGTTGGGAGCTTCAGCTAAAAAGCCATATATTTCGAAATGTTGTGTGTGTACAGATGTGGGGTATTCGACAAAAGTTAGTATTCGTTATCATGCTTCAATACACCCCAAGTCAATTTCACACCAGAATTCTCCTTTAAACATAGCCAATTCTGAAAATGAGAATTAAAGTGCAATGTGACTGAATGAGGTATGGTTTAAATGTGAAAGCACTTGTCAAAATTAACATCAAACACAAACTGCACTGAAGCATGTTTCGTGCCACCGGCCGGATTTGGTTGGGGAAGAACCATGACCACATCTTCAATGGACACAGTATCAATATCCTCCTTTTCTGGGAACACAATTCGATGATTGAACTTCTGTGGTTTCTCAACCATGTATTTCACCATGACTGTTTCATCCTAGAGTGCATTTTTACATGGAGGAGGAGTGGCCCACTCTTCCCTCAGTGTACTTCAAGAGATTCAACATTCACCATCTTCCCAGCTCAATGCAGATTACACAACAGTACCATATGCATCAAAATCTTGATAAGTTACAGAATGATAGTGATTGATTGTTACAAGAAAATTTTACTTAGCCCCATAAAAATGACAATGTTTGTTCTGCATACTTACTTGTTGATGTTGTTGCATCTCTGTTAGGCCTGACCTCTGTGGGGTTGATAGGTGACTCTGTGCGACCTTTAACCTTAGGTCATTTCAAGTCAACTACCGAAAAAATCTAAATGGCTTACTCCTTTCCATGGCCCAGCCCTCCCTACTCTCCCCTACACAGGGAAACGGATGCTACAGAACAAATTCCACATGTAAAACCACAGCTGAATAAACAGGACTTGCCAGTGTTTATTTGTGCAGAGTCCCACACAAAGCTTATGTGGGATAATTCTCAATTTCACACTGTTCCTTTGCTGTGTAATGAAATATATTGACACAGCACTGCTATTCCTTTTGATTTTTGCCTTTAGTTATAAACTATGTTATTTCATGACTTTTTTGTAGTGGCAAAGAGACTCTTTTGCCTCCAAATTAAGGGCTGTAAAAGACTATCAAAATGGCGGATGTGTTGTCTGCTTTGGAGGTGGTACGTAGGTACTCCACACAGGCACACCCACACACACACATACACACACACAGGACATACTAAACAGCTCAACTTCGCCTCAATTCTAAGATACTCTAATTAAGATACAGAAGCCTCCATTTATAAGTTCTCCAACCTGCTTTGCCTTTCCTGGTTGGCATCGTAGTGTAAGCTTGGACTCTCACGGTAAAAATGAACTCAGTGGAAAACTGCCCTGTCTATGAAAATTGTGGCAGTTTGCCTGATGACACTGTCTTTCCAACTACAGTCCCCAGGTCTGAGCAAACATTTTGATCTTTGTCCAACTGGACTATCACTGCTCCCTCGCAGCTGGCCTTTGAACCTGCGTTATCAGACCTCTGCTCAGTGAGATGTGGAGTTAAATGTGCTCTCACAGAGTGATGCATTCATCTCACTTCACATGCTCCTGACTGGACTCACATGTGTAGCTACAGAGTGTTTCCCTGTGCTCAGCTCATCCAGAATGCTGCTGCTCCTCCGATCTATAGCCTCCGAATCATCCGGACTCATCTCCCACAGCTCATATCAAACTGAGAAGTTAGGTCAGGCAGCCCTGATATTACAGCCAAGAAGCACCAGAGCTTCCGCACCAAAGGTGGAAAATCCAGCTTCAGAGAGTAAAAATATCATTCCTCCACCAACCACCTCACCAAAATTGTGTTCGTTTCACCGATTTGTCATTTAGCTCAAGTCTTACGCTTGAAGGTGAAACTAACCAGAGGAATCTGCTGAATGAGCTTATGGGAGAGGGAGAAGCGCAGCAGGATTGTTAAGAGTGTGTCCACGGGGGGATCACATAGGGGTGACAAGTGCCATCTCACGGAGATGATTAACAGATAATTTTGGCCTTTTGAAAAAATATGTCAATACTCAATTAATGTTTAATCGACACTGATTAACAAGTAGTGGTCCAAAAGACACAATACTTTGATAGAGAGCTCAATACGTGCCCATGCCAAAGGGCAACTGAATAGACTGAGTTCTAAGAATAAAAGAACCCAAAACTTGAGCCTCGTATTTTGGTAGAATTTCAGGGGGTTTCCCCTTAAAACCATGGGAGGTATGTCTAACTCTGCATAGAAAACTTGAAGATGGAGCTGTTCTGGCTTCTGGAATTTTTGGGTTGAGCCACTTCACCGACCCAAATTTGAATGAAATCCATGAGATGGCATGTGTCACCTCTGTCTGGTCATCACATGGACAGGCTCTTAGTTTCTGACAGTAACATCCTCCTCTGTCGTGCTGCAACTCCTCCTCTATTTGATGAGCTTCCTGCTGTCAGAACATCAGAAGCTAATCTAATGATCCTCTGCTAATCTTCAAATTCAGATTTATGACTTACCCACTCAGACTATAGCAATGCTCCCTACAATCCCTTTAAGGCATCTTTGCTTCTTTGGATTTCCTTTTGGAATATTGGTTGTGGTATCACTGTCTTGAATCAGGTTGTCTGTCCAGAGGTACGTTGTACTTTCTTTTTGTGCCAAACAAGAAAATGTTTGGTTAGCATTTTATATATATATATACACATACACAGGTGCTGGTCAACGAATTAGAATAATCTGAAATAGTGCAATCGTAAAATTTTTAAATGCATTTTTTGGGCAGAAAGCAAATCAGGTGTTCACCGCGCCTGTCCTACTTGTTAGCGTAATCACAGAACTCGCTACCTGTAAAAAAATTTGCACAGCTGAGCTTTCCAAAAGGCCCATTTAGGCCATTTAACTGTGACACTGTTGTTTCATTGAATTAGAATAATTCATAAGTCATTTCATTGAATTAGAATAAGTGCTTGAATTTTTGTTTTCTGTGAAGACTGTTCACTGTGCAGTATAAAGTCAGGGTTGAGTAGAATTTCTAAGTTGTAAAATCAATCATGGGTCAGAAATTCTCAACCGGAATAGTGGCTCAAATTCAACCCTTTGCCAACAAGGCTTGACCCAAACTAAAATTGCTGAGCAGCTCGGCATCAGCCAGTCTTCCGTCTGCAAAGCTCTCAAGAAAGACTGGAGCAAGCACACCAATTGTTCCGGTGTCCGAAAAACTTCTGCTTGCGACAACAAGCAGCTGAGAAAGATCGTAGTCAGCAACTGGTTCAAGTCCACTTCTGAGCTCAGCGACTTGTGGAACGAGCAGACCAGCACTAACGTCTTGAGATCAACCACTTACCGTCGTCTGCGCGAACTCGGCTTCAAATCTCGTGTTCCAGCAGTAAAACCAATGCTGAACAAGAAACGAATGGAGAAACAGCTGAAGTGGGCCAAACAACACGGCGATTGGACAGCAGAAGACTGACAGAAAGTGGTCTTCAGTGACGAATTACGCTTTTGCATCTCCTTCGGTGACCAAGGTCCTCGTGTCTGGCGTCGTGGTGGCGAAACCTACAACCACGAGGCCATGAAAAGATCCGTCAAGTTTCCCCAGAGCGTTATGGTCTGGGTATGCATGTCCGCTCGGGGTGAAGGGAAACTCTGCTTCCTCAAGAAGACTGTCAATCCTGCCGTATACCAACATGTTCTGGAAACGTTCCTGATTCCGATAGTTGAGGAACAGTTCGGCGAAGAAGACCTCCTATTTCAACAGGATCTTGCACCGGCTCATGCTCCAAAGTCGACCAAAGATTGGTTCGCCGAAAAACAGCTTGAAGTTTTGGCATGGCCGGCCAACTAGCCTGACCTCAATGTCATTGAAAACCTTTGGGCCATCGTCAAGCGGAAAATTCGCAACAGAAGGCCTACTACGCTGGACCAACTGAAGCAGAACATCACCACAGCCTGGGAAGCAGTGAGTGCAGAAACTTGCGACAAGCTGGTCAAATCGATGCCGCTGAGAATTCAGGCAGTCATACAAACCAAGGGGGCAGCCACAAAATACTGAGAAAGTGATGATTCTAATTATAATAAAAATTATTCTAATTCAGTGAAACGGTTTCTCCAGTATTCTAATTCAATGAAACAACAGTGTCACAGTTAAATGGCCTAAATGGGCCTTTTGGAAAGCACAGCTGAGCAAAGTTTTTACAGGTAGCGAGTTCTGTGATTACTCTAACAAGTAGGACAGGCGCGGTGAACGCCTGATTTGCTTTCTGCACAAAAAATGCATTTAAAAATTTTGCGATTGCACTATTTCAAATTATTCTAATTCGTTGACCAGCACCTGGATATATATATACATATACATATATATATACATATATATATTTATATATATATATATATATATATATATATTTGAAAGCCTCCTCAGTCTTTCATGATAACATCACATTTTTCTACCCCTGGGGATAATAGCCTTGTCACTCCTGATTACTAACATCTGCAACAACAAAAAAATGCAAAACAAGAACAAAATGTGCATTGGTTTAATCGCTGAACATCACATCTGTCAAAAGTGTCATCCTACTTCTGCGAAAAGTTTACAATGGACAAATTTTGACAAAAACACCAACAAAGCCTCAGAAAAGGGTCCTTACAATGAGTCTTAATTTGCTAACATTAATTTTATTCTGCCCTGAACAGGCTCTTAGGCACTTTAAACATGCTACTTAAATTATCTCGCAGCTACTATTTTGCCTGGCACGTTACATAACTACCACCTTTTTTAAATTTAGGACACATTAACTGAAGGTCTTCAACCTCACAAAAGCATGACAATGATTTCTTTCACATTAATTTTAATCAGGCATGGTAGAACATAATGTTTTCTCAACATACAAATAACTTTTGGGGTAAAATGGGGGACAGAGCACAGATCATGTCTTGATATAGGCCTACCTAAGACTAGGAACAAGTATTGCAGATCCTTTATTATTCCTGACAGTCCTCAGAATACCAGAGGAAATGGAGGAGGTGCAGTTACTCCCTCCCATGGTCCTCCCCACCTCCATCACACCCCTCCCCCACCTTCTCCCTCCCTAAATAACAGTCACTTCCTCACATTCGTGTGTATTTTTATTTATTATACACAATTGACCTATGGCTAAGCCCCACCCTCAAATGCGATGAGCCAATAACAGTGCGTATTCTCTCCCCATATACTTGGACATTCTGAGCATAAACTTCCATTGAAATGCATTATGGAAACTGAATCATTCGCTTTTATGGGGTTTTAAAATGTCTCTAAGTTAAAAAAAAAAAAGGTCAAACGTTGTGCTTTGGGTAAATTTTAACTCTGATACGAGGTATCCCGAGAGGCTGGGCGATGAGGTGTATTTTATACCCTTCCCAAAGCCACATCATAACCGAGAGAAGTGTCTCTTCTGGATAAAGCTGCTTGCAGACCGGATACAAAATATTCAAAGTCATTGCAAAGATGCGAATACACGCTTATTGGCGTGTTTGTATTGACTTTGATTGTAATCTGTCTGCAAAACATTTGTTTTGCGACCGGTGTGAAAGCAGCTTAAAGCTTTGTGGAAGACCCCACTATCAGCTTAAAGTAGCTAACGAAGGTCAACAAGATTTGTTCTACATTTGTTCCAAGCTAAGTCAACATTGTGTTTAAGGCGACATCTTGTCACTTCGCTGGAGATTAATGTAAAGTTATCTTTTACATTGCTAAGTTCGCTAACAATAGCTAAAGTTAGTAAACTCTGTGGCTTACTTCAGTGCTGACGGACGTTGGCTTAACGGGAGCTCCAGGCTGCGTTGCTCACCATGTCACCTTGTTTACTTAAACAGAGTTCAGTCACGGCAGGTTAGATTTCTTAAATTCGGTAGCAATATTAATATGTAAATTAAATTTACTACCCTGCGGAGCACGAACAATGCTGATCCTCAATCTTGTTGTGTGAGAGGGTGATGGAAACGAGATGCGGTGGCTCGCGTTTGCATTGAGACCTGAAAATTTTAGCTACTAATTTAAACTTTTCGTTGACCTTCTCCACTCTACATTCATTAATGTATCCCTCCAATGCATAGTTTAACCCTTTTGCTGACTTCTTGATGATATTTAAGCCTTCTATCGCAAAAATTCATCGATAGCATCCTGAAAAATATCTCCGACTGTGATACCAGCCATTAGCACCTGTTCTAAAATGTTGATTGTTTGTCCTAGTCAGTGGAGGGGCCGGGGCTTAGCCATAGGTCAATTCAACAGGTATAGTAAATTCATTAGTAGCTCTTTCAAGAACATCAGTGGTGGCTCCCCTGCTTGTTTTGCGCTTATATACCCAAGGCATGATGTCCACTTTGTAATCATACAAAAGCAGAATCTTGAATTAATATTTGAGACATATAGGTTACAGCCAAAATACACTGTGTGTACCGGCTCAACTTACCCCCACTGGCTCAACTTACCCCTGGCCAAATGGCTCAACTTACCCCAGAGCTACCATTTTGAATTTATTAGTCCCCACAGCTAAAATGGTGCACTTTTATGTAAGGTTTATGACCTCATGTTGTAGCTCATAGATACAACAATTGATGTATAAAACAAATTTAAAATGATCTATTTTGGTCAAAACACAATTCATATGAAACTTATGACAGACTAAATTCACTTTCAAGAGTGAAAAATGGTTATTTTGAAATAAATGTCTAACCATTTTACCCATGCGGTTCTTACCTTCACAGACTCCATTAAATGATGCCTTCCTCCTAAGTATTTGGTCACACAATAAATATTTTTTACCGTTTCCTAGCAACAAGGGGTGGCTCAACTTACCCTAGTCTCCCCTACCCAGATGGCAAGCACCTCCGCACCGGATCTGCCTGGCTCTGTGCCGACTCCAGCTGATCTGGCTCAGAGCCGGGGCAGATCCGGAGCGGAAGTGCTTGCTATCTGGGTACAGTTCGCTAAACCTGTGCTACTATTTAAAACTTTAGTACGGTATAATATGCAATTGCATAATTAAATAGGCAGGGGCCATATCTATGGCGCCATATACGGTGATTCGGGGCTATATTACCGGTAAGTTGGAGTGGGCATGCGCGGAGGCGGCGTCTCTAACGAACGAAGATAACGAACTCGCGTTTAGCACTTGTGGGAAGCAATTTTGATGATTTAGCCACTGAAATTCAGTCAAGACTATTTCGAGTTTAATTTCTTGTGCTGCGTTAAGTGGTAATCCATGTTACTGAGTGATGACACATCGGGTTGCTAGGGCACGCGCAGCATGCATTCACGATATTGATATTCTAAAGCCCCTTCTCAATAATAAAATCCCCCAAAACGTATTACCCAATTGCACTGTGGCAAGGTACCGAACAATCGTACCTTGTGCGAAAGCGGTCTGAGAGATTGTATTAAAAACAAACACTCCGCTGTAGACCGCAGATAAGCGTGCTGAGCTTGGAAGCTACCAACATATGTGAAGAAATGTCAATTCACACGTGCGCCGTAAAATATAGCCCTGAATCACTGTGTACGGTGCGGTAGATAGAGCCACTTCCTATTAAATATCATGCTATTTTTGGTGAGGATTTTGTTTGTCAGATATCATTTCTGCAATATTTTTTGTTCGCTGTTTCGCAAACAGCGCCCTTTGTCTGGCCGAAATTATGATATTCTTTATTAGCATAATTGCATGCCCCTGGCCACAAAGAAACACGTTTTTTCTTCCAATTTTGGCCAGCATTACTCTATAGGGGATATCACAATAATTGGTCAAATTTATGGCTAATTGTTCCGTGTGTCGACATTGTGTCAACTGCATTGAATCCACGTGCGCTGGCCTCAGTTCAAGACGATTTGTACATCCATAGATATTCAACTGCTATCAGCGACCATGGATGATTCTTTTTACTCTTTCCAATTCAAGTAGTACATGCCAAGTATATATTAAAATTATCAGGATGAGACAAGTTCAGATTAACACAGGACATGAGTAATGATCAGCCCGTTGAGCCACAGAAAAAGTTATTGCGGCGGAAAAAATGTTTTATTTCACATTGACTACATTAATAATAATAAAATTCTTTCAAAAAAAATAAAGAATAAACATGTCTCATGAATTACAAGTTTGAAAACCTACAAAATGGCGTTTGCGGAACTAGTCAAATGACAGTCACTCTAATGGGTGTTAATGAAAAAGTATCAAGAGTACGAAATTGGGATTTATATGGTCAAATATACGATCATATCCGATCATAATGACAGTAATAACGTGATGAATCCCAGGAATACACGTTTTTAATGGCCACACACTGCACCTTATCACAAGCGTTGATTTGGTATTGCTGCAACTGCAAGAAACAGTTAATCGGGCATTTCTCTCAATGAAGCCGAATATCTCGAAACGATAGTTAAAAGTTAAATCCACAATAATTTACCATTCTTGCGGTGTCAAACACAAGGCTGACAGCGAAGTCGTTTTCCCGCAAATGGGGTCTGGATTTGGAGTCACTCAAAATTAAAGTGGAAAAAACACACAACAGGCTGATCCAACTTCAATGTAAGGTCCTTAAAAAACAAGTCAAAATAAGGCTCAGTAGTGTGTGTGTGGCCTCCACCTGCCTGTATGATCTCCCTACGATGCCTTGGCATGCTCCTGATGAGCTGGCGGATGGTCTCCTGATGGATCACCTCCCAGACCTGGACTAAAGCATCCGCCAACTCCTGGACAGTCTGTGGTGCAACATGGCGTTGGTGGATGGAGCGAGACACAACGTCCCAGATGTGCTCAATTGGATTCAGGTCTGGGGAACGGGCAGGCCAGTCCATAGCATCCATGCCTTCGTCTTGCAGGAAATGCTAACACACTCCAGCCACATGAGGTGTAGCATTGTCTTGCATTAGGAGGAACCCAGGGCCAACCGCACCAGCATATGGTCTCAAGGGGTCTGAGGATCTCATCTTGGTAACTAATGGCAGTCAGGTTACCTCTGGCGAGCACATGGAGGGCTGTTTGGCCCCCCAAAGAAATGCCACCCCTCACCATTACTGACCCACTGCCAAACCGGTAATGGTGGAGGATGTTGCAGGCAGCAGAATGTTCTCTTCGGCGTCTCCAGACTCTGTCACATGTGCTCGGTGTGAACCTGCTTTCATCTGTGAAGAGCACAGGGCGCCAGTGGCGAATTTACCGATCTTGGTGTTCTCTGGCAAATGGCAAACGTCCTGCATGGTGTTGGGCTGGAAACACAACCTCCACCTGTGGACATCGGGCCCTCATACCATCCTCATGGAGTCGGTTTCTGACCGTTTGAGCAGACACATGCACATTTGTGGCCTGCTGGAGGTCATTTTGCAGGGCTCTGGCAGTGCTCCTCCTGTTCCTCCTTGCACAAAGGCGGAGGTAGCGGTCCTGCTGCTGAGTTGTTGCCCTCCTACGGCCCCCTCCACGTCTCCTGATGTACTGACCTGTCTCCTGGTAGCACCTCCATGCTCTGGACACTACGCTGACAGACACAGCAAACCTTCTTGACACAGCTAGCATTGATGTGCCATCCTGGATGAGTTGCACTACCTGAGCCACTTGTGTGGGTTGTAGAGTCCGTCTCATGCTACCACTAGAGTGAAAGCACCACCAGCATTCAAAAGTGACCAGAACATCAGCCAGAATGCATAGGAACTGAGAAGTGGTCTGTGGTCACCACCTGCAGAACCACTCCTTTATTGGGGATGTCTTGCTAATTGCCTATAATTTCCACTTGTTGTCTATTCCATTTGCACAACAGCATGTGAAATTGATGAAATCAATGTAGCTTTTTAAGTGGACAGTTTGATTTCACAGAAGTGTGATGACTTGGAGTTACATTGTGTTGTTTAAGTGCTCCCTTTATTTTTTTGAGCAGTTTATACTGTTTTGTTTTAAAATGTTAATTGGCAATTTTTAACGACAAAACGTCTTGCATTGTGTGTTTTGTTTTAATGATTTGTCATAACCTATTAGATAACCATTCAGATGTTCAAATATAATGTTCGCAAAGCTTGCAACTAGAAAAGAATTGTGTACAATATGAATTTAGTTCCACCTCAACGACTCTTGAATGCACAAAAAAAAACAAAAAAAAAAACAAGCAAAATAAACTATTTGCGGAACCTTACACAGGTAGTTTTAGTCAGGTTATTATATACAGCCCCCTCCATAATTATTGGCACCCCTGATTAAGATGTGTTCTTTAGCTTCTAATAAATTACATTTTTTTTCTCGAGATAATGTAGGACCACAATGAAAAAAAGAGGAAAATCCAACCTTCAATTCAAGTGCATTTATTCAGTGGAAAAAAAATCCCACATTAAGAAATAATTCTTTTACATCAAATCATGTGTGCCACAATTATTAGCACCCCTGATGTTAATACTTTGTACAACCCCCTTTTGCCAACAAAACAGCTCCTAATCTTCTCCTCTAATGTTTCACTAGATGGGAGAATACAGAAAGAGGGATCTTTGCCCATTCCTCTTTGCACAATCTCTCTAAATCATCCAGCGACCTGGGTCCTCTCCTCTGCACTCTACTCTTCAGCTCACTCCACAGGTTTTCAATGGGGTTGAGGTCTGGGGACTGCGATGGCCATGGGAGGAGCTTGATTCTGTGTCTGGTGAACCATTTCTGTGTAGATTTGGCCACATGTTTAGGGTCATTACCTTGCTGAAAGACCCAATGACGACCCATCTTCAGCTTTCGGGCACAGGCCACCAGATTGTCAGATTTTGATTCAAAATGTCCCGGTATTTCAAAGCCTTCATGATGCCATGCACCCTAACAAGGTTCCCAGGGCCTCTGGAAGAGAAACAGGGCCACAGCATCACCGATCCTCCCCCATACTTCACAGTGGGAATGAGGTGCTTTTCTGCATACTCATCTTTTGTGTTCCGCCAGACCCACTTCAAGTGTGTGTTCCCTAAAAGCTCTATCTTGGTCTCATCTGACCAAAGCACACAGTCCGAGTTGAAGTTCCAGTACCGCTTAGCGAACTCCAGACGTTTACGTTTATGATTGTGAGTGAGAAAAGGTTTCATCCGTGCATGCCTCCAAAACAGCTTGTTGGCATGTAGGAGACTTTGTGACCCCAAGATGCTATCATTTGTAGCAATTTGGAGAACTTTTTATTTCTCCTACTATCCTCCTCACTGCGCGTGGTGGCAAAATTACCTTGCGTCCTCGTCCAGGCTTGTTTACCACTGTTCCAGTTGTTTTAAACTTCTTAATGATTCCTCTGACAGTAGATATGGGCAGGTGCAGGCGAGTGACTATTCTCTTGTAGCCATTGCCTGACTTGTGAAGCTCGTTTTGGGTAGGGTGCGCACATCCAAAGACACTTTTTGCAGGTGCCGGACAATAGTGTCAGACAGTTGAAAAAGATAGGTCTGCACACTGCCAAACGTTGCTTCTTTTGTTTCGTTGCTTTTTTCAAAACGTTGCTTGTTTTAATTAAACAAAGTTTATTTTTGGAGCTCATTTGGCAGTGTGCAGACCTACCTTTTTCAACTGACTTGTGAAGCTCGACACACATCTTGTTATGATTCTGCCTGCCTGTCATGATTCTGATCTGCTTTGCTGTGTCTGAATATGCCCTGTATTATGTATTGTTATATGGTCGCTTAGATTTGTTCATGCATTGTCTTAGTTTCGTCTTTTCCATGTTTTGCTTTTTACCGTAGTTAGATTCCAGTCCATGCTTTTGTTCCAACCATGCATTGCACTTTGTCTCCCCCTGTCTGGTCTCTTGTCTTGTCATTGCTCACAGCCCCAGTATTGTGTGCCACTCTTTCGGGTGATTTAATGGTTTCTGGATTTCAACCTTCCTTCCAGTCTCGTTTACTTCCTTCGCCTTACTTTTCTATATTACTAATCAATACTAACACTTTGTTGTTTTCACTAGAATTACTAATCTAACTAACATTGCATATAATATATATGTATAGCTGCACTTACTAATGCTGTGTTTCTGTGGATTCTCCACACCTGCTCGCGCTGTCCTTTCTCTCATTATCAATGCACGTTAAAACTCCTTGACTGGAGCCGTTATCTGTCTATAGGATTGTCTCGTGATCCCAGTTCACGTTTTGACTTTTGCCCATTTTATGTAATTAGGTTCCCCCTCTTGTTCCCTCCTTTGATATTAGCCTCATTTCCTGCACCTGTGTTCTATGTATCATGTGTTCTCCCTGGAGTGTATATTAGGAATCTTTTCACAGCACTTCCTTGTCAGATCATTTCTCTCAGTTTTCTTGTGCCACGTTTCTTTCGCCCTGTACTCTCAGTGATTCTCTTCTGACTGGACCGTCCCTGGTTTTGATTTTTGGTTTTGTGATTTTGGATTATTGTTGCATCTGTGTTTTTGACCCTTTTCTGCCCTCTACGAATTCTATGATTGCTGCCCTGGTTACGGTTTGGATTACGCCCACTGGATTTTGGCTTTGCTTCTCTGACATTCCTGTGCCTGTGTACCAAACCCATTTTTGCCCGACCACGAGTACTGTGATTGCTGCCCTGGTTTTCGTCTCTGTTTTTGCCCAACTGGATTGTGATTTTTGGATACTGGACTTTGTACCTTTTGCCTTCTGCCCTGCGGGGGGTTTCCCCCTTGATCAATAAAATCAGATCTACTGCATTGCTTGGTTCTTGCGACTGGTTCCTGAGCAAATCATCACACCTGCCTTACTTGAATGGTGTGTTCCTTTGTCTTTCCCATGTTGAAGAGTGGATGAGAGAAATGGCCTCGGTCACGTCATATTTATACCCCAGGAGGACAGGAAGTGATGAATTGCTAATTAAATGTTCCTAGATACTCTGATCAACTTTGTAAACTACTGTAGAAATGACAAATGCTTCAATTACATTTATTTCTGAGGAATTGTTAGGAGTGCCAATAATTGTAGAACACGTGATTTTTATGAAAAACAATTATTTCTTAGTGAGGGATTTTTTTCCCCATAAAATTCACTTGAGTTGAAGGTTACATTTTCCTACAATTTTCAGTGTGAGTATGCTTCTGCAATAAAAAATTGAATTTATTTTAAGGCTTTTAACACATCTTAACCAGGGGTGCCAATAATAATTGAGGGCGCTGTAGCTATCTATCAATAAGGAAATGCAATTAAAAAAAAAAAGATCTGCTCAATATCTTATCTCTAAAGGACAATAACATAAATGTCACTTAAAACTGAATGGCTCTTTCGTAAACAGAATTCACGGAATTAAAGCCTCCAATACCGAACAGAAATTGAAATAGTGAAATTATATATCAAACGAAAGCCCGTTACTTAAAGAACCCAATTATATCACTCCTGAACGCCTGAACTCCTGTATTCATCATTTATTGTGAAAACCCTCAGAAAATGTTTAATATTATAGTGACAGCACATGGTTGGTGATAATTTTCAGTGAAAGGCCAGAACAAGAATGCTGGAGACGGACTTAAAGTTGGGACTATCGCGATTGTGTGGTGATGGTTGTGGGGGCTGATGTGTACAAAATACTTCTATTTTAATCAGAATAAACAGCTAAAACATTATAAACATGGAATCTGACAAGTTTTCATGACATATTTCACAGGTAATTCTTGGCCATTTATGCTTTTGACAGTACTAGATGCAGGCCCGCCGACAGGGGGGGGGCAAACGGGTATCTTGTCCCGGGCTCAGGGAGGAGGGGGGCCAGAACTGGGCCTCCATGAAATTGTGGAATAATTATTCTATTTTATTTCAAAATATGCCTATTTGTGGAAGAAATGTATATTATTTGCATTAAATAAATGATTTCTAATTGTTTTTACCTTTATTGTCCTTGAAATAGGGATCAAGAACCCCCTGCCACTCCCAACACAAAAATGGTTTGGCCTGTGATCAAAAATGCGACGTCATTTGATTTGTGCTTCAGTCTGCCGACGTGTGTCAGTGTGAGTCAGGGGCACAAAAAAGCAAAGAAAAAGAGAAGAAGAAACCAGGAGCCTTAGAGATTCACTAAATAAATATTTTAAAAAGGTTCTTCTGATGATGCAGGTACGAGTAAAGGCAGGGCAGAGCCAAGTAAGACACAGAGCAGCCACCGTTTTCCAGCCCCGTTAAGTCACCCCCCCCCCGCCAGGCTAAGCGTCACATGTTTATTTATTTTACTGTAAATAGGTTTTTATGCACCAAAATAGGGCCCTATGATTCAGTGACGTGCGGTAGAGGTTAGTTTGGTGAGGCAGAAACCTCCCCTTTGCTCGATTAGCAATTAATTAAATGTTTAAAGGATATACAGAATTACCAAGAGCCGAGAATTTTTCCGAATTGATTATTCAGATTTCCATCCTTGCAGTCACAAATTGCAGGGTATACGTGAATGAAGTCATTATCTCCTCTATCAGTATCAGGCTTCCTATAGGCTTGGTCTTAATTGTTTTGATTGTCAATCATTAACAGTACCTGGGAACAGGTTCACAAAATCCCGTGATAAAAGTCTGTGTCACTGTCTCACCTCACCGCACGTCTCAGGCCTCCTGTAAGCAAATACTTGCAAATCTGCAGTTTCGTGAGCATTTCGGTATGCTGAGTAATAACGCCGCGGAAATTTAAACTGCCCGTCATTCTGCCGAATAATCTTACCAAACTAGTTAAATTTAAGTCAAGAGCACTTCAGCCACACGGGACAACAAGCTATTTTATGTTTAAAATGTTCCTTCCTTATCGCGCTGATGGGACCGGAGCATATACTGTGTAAAAAGATGGACGCAGCACTCCGGTCTGAAAAAAGGCCATACGGAAGTACCGTAAAATGGAATTCTATTTAATGGCCAGCAGATGGCGACATCGGTGGTTGCTGAAAGAAGTTCAATGCTATAGAAGACTATGAGAAAATGACCCTACTTTCCCACCTGATTTTTCATTTAAATAATAATTTTTAACATTATCTTATGGTAGCTATAGCAAGTTTTAAGTCTCCTTTGATATATCATAAAGTTCATTTTCGTAAAGTATGGTCCCAAGTAGACGAGAATAAAGAATAAAGTCAGAATATGCTCTACAGGCGTGGCTATCCTCTGGTCCTTGTCCGATACGATCAGATCCACCTCTCACGTCCCTCCCCGGATCTTGATTCTCGCTCTCGTCCAACAGAAATCACATCCGGTTTCAAAATGACAACATGGCGCAATTCAAATTGCCAAAATCAAGGCTTCCTTTATGGTATGCTGAAACTACTGGGTGACGTCACGGTTGCTTCGTCCATCTTTATATACAGTCTATGGACCAGAGGTTGAGGTGAGTAGGTGGGGGCGGGGCCCATTCAGAGTATTTTGTCCCAGGCCCGGCCAAGGCTGTCAGCGGCCCTGACTAGATGTCCCATTAAACGAAGAAAACATGGTCGGTGTTTCGCGATTTCCCAATGTTTTGGTACTCTAGCGCAAATTGAATTACCCGGCTCGAACCTGTTGCTGCAGTAGACGACCATTCATCACGCAGATACTATCCCGGTGTATGATGGCTATCGCCATGATCACGTCGACAATGACACTGACAACAACAATAGCCAGCAGCAGCAGCAAGTCAACCCGCAAGCCAACCCGATCCTACCATAGCTACTTCGTGCCATGATTTCCCCATTCCAAGCACAAGCAGTGATGATCCTCCAGATTGATTGACTCCTTGGCGAGAGACAACTTCTCACCTCTGCAGGTCCAAAAACGCATAATTTCGGAGAATAACGGAGAATAAGCTCAAAGGCTATTAAGTTGTATATTGCCAATTTGTTTATTAGTTTGCATGTGAAGCATTTTTCGCACGACTGATTACAGTCAAAGTCAATGCAGAGAGCTATCGACCTTTCTTGGTCTTTATATTTGTCTGTTTTCTACGGTTGAAGATAGACAACAGTCTTTATCCGGTCTTTCTTTTGAAAATTAGTCAGATGGATAGAACAGATTCACGCTTTATTTCCACAGCAGAGATAAAATAGTGCTTGCAGTCAGAGAGCAAATCAATTCCATGACCATCAACCGTGTGAATAAATTATCGCATGCATGATCAAGACTGTCCGACGTGAAATGCAAAATACTCCACGTCCGGCACCCAGCAAAAAATAAAAGTATTGATATGAGAACAGATTTATAACGGAATAAAGAATAAAAATACAGAGGCCGGTACATCATCAACCAACAGAACATCCAAAAAAGATGACCCACAAATAAATTATTCGCAGTGTTCGTTGGATGTTCTGTTGTTAAAATGTTTCTTTTTATTCTTTATTTCATTATCAATCTGTTCTAATCGTCCTCTTTTCTTTTTTTTTTCTTTTTTGGCTGTCAGACATGGAGGCATTGTACATTGTCTCGCGCCAATGTCGACTCACTTAATTGAGCGGAGCATAAACAGAAACATTGATTGAAATTCTCGGTATTAATCTTTAAGAACTGAGCCCTCTTATCAAAACATTCACGTTTAATATCTAAAAGAGTCAGTAGATTTGAAGAAATTAAAAACAACAATCGACTGTCGGACACGGAGATATATTAAAACCCTGTCAGACTTTCGGACACAAGACACTGCTTTCAACGCAATCTGTGAAAAATTTGTTTCACGTCCAGTGTGCAAGCGGCTTAATACTAGGCTACTATCATTGTCACTTGGGTTTTATCGTCTTTAGTGGGGGAAAGGAATACAGCCTGATTGCTATGATCTCGTACTGAGTTAAGATCACATATTGAAAATAAATGTGTAACGTATCTTGCATTGTTGTCCATGCATGTTAATCCCTAAATTTTAAGCAGCAACAGACTGTGATGATAGGAACACGCTATCCATCGTTTCTCTTGCCAATGAGCAACATTTGACTCGGCGTTGTTATACCCAAACACACCTTCTTTGCCAACTTGCGCTGGAAGGAGGGGCAGAGGCGGGACAGAGGAGTACCTGCGCCAGGCTACGCCGGGCACGAAATAGCAACATACGCCTGGACACACCCCGTTGGCGCGGCGCACCCCCCATTCGCCGCGCCGGCGCCTGGTCTACGAAATTGGAGTCCCATGTGTTGAGGCAGTTTGCCAAATTATAGTATTAATTTGACTATCAAAAACATATGATATTGTAATATTGATATTGTAACATTAATATTAAATGTTAATATAAATACCTCGGGGCACCACCCTTCTTTAGTGAAGGGAAAACGATAGCCAACTAATAAAACCTCAGTCTCAATATCCACTTAAGCTATTTATGTGGAAATTAATTAATAATTAAATTAATAATTGTAACCAACTTCCCTAATCAATAGCTAGATTGCAGGATTCGGGAGTTCTACATAGAAGAGGCTGGCAATTTCATTCACTCTTGTACAACATTAATAACCACAGCATGTGTCTTTAAAGAATATTTATTTAAATGAAACAAAGGAAACACACAATCTACACTTCACTCAACACTAACACTATATGCACAATGAAGGAGGTGTGTGTGTGTGTGTGTGTGTGTGTGTGCGCATGCGGGTGTGGGTGAGAGAGAACAAAGGGATGATCTAAGGTGTGAGTGGAGGAGCCTTGCTGACCATGTGGAGTGGGGGAAGGCAACCCTACTGTCACAAAGACCAAGTCTTTGCAACAATGAAAGTTTTAAGAGTTTAAAGTCAGTTAAATGACTTTAAATGCTCAATGTTGTTTGTGTGTGCGTATTACGTTAAAATGAAGAGATATGCGTGTGTTTTGCACCGGAAAGGCGCCGTGTTAGTACAGGGGGTGATTTGCATGCAAGACCTTGTCTGCAATACATTAATACCATCCTGTCTGACTAAAACACACACAGCATCACAGCAACTATCATTTTACAAATACACACAGTCCGTTTTAGTCTTAAAAGAAGGTTTGGAAGCCCAGTTGTTACCATTCCTTAGTAGAGGAAAGAGGTTTGGAGGTTGCTAGAGGATCCGATCATGGGCGATGTTGATCCGGCTGGGAAGAGCAGTTCTGGTGCTGCAAAAGTCCGTGTCTTTGCTGTGGGAAGAGGAGGGAGGCTGGCCGCTCCTCAAAAGCAAGCTGTTGCTTCCAAGGCTTGCTCTACTCCTGGTAGCCTAGCAGATTCTTCCGCATAGCCGGTCTATGCTGGGCCTAAGAGGTGTAGGAGGAGTACCCCAGCCTGAGCAGTCCCCAGGGGTCCAGGAGCCTCTCCAAGGGAGAGAGAGCCAAGAGAGAGTCCAGAGACAAGAGTCCAACAGACTAGAGCCAAGAGATGAGAGAGATAAAATGGTTGACCACTGCTTTTATCTGCCTGGCCTGCTGGCGGGAGGGGCTTGCAGGCAGTAAGTTGTCATGGGAAATCCTGCGCTCCATTTTTTTTCCACACATATGAAAGTTTTCCTCCATGTGACCCCAACACCAGTTGACCTATATTGCTGCTATGTAATTTGGTTTAACAGAATATAGCAGTATTGCCATTTTCAGCTGTACACTTTATAAATCAGTCATGCATGAAATACACTTAACTTACTCTTCACAGAATGGCCATTCACATCTGTCCAAAAATAAGCAAATCGATTTCAGGTTTCTGTCAGAGCTAGTGCATTTTTTCCATCATCTGAGCTCTAAAAGCTAAATCTATCTGGAGGCGCTCAGCACTCACAGAAGCCGCCAAAGAACATTGTATAATTATGATGATTACAGCGATCACGAGTCATATTACAATCACATGTATAATGAAAAATGGCTAGATTTGCAATTCATATCCAATAAGAATTGTCCAGACAGCTAGCAAGAACAATGCAAGAGGGACAGAGGACACAGTGTCTATAATATCAGCATTTAATGATCTGTCGCAACATTTGGCAATGGTCGTATGCAGGGACTCTTGCTCGCTTACCATCAGCGCGACCTCACTCATACTGCATCACTTAGGCTACTCCATTTAACATGAAGTTATATAAGCACTTGCCTCTGAAATGATATTTCGATCTTTCAGAATTGTCGAAATCCAATTATCGCTGTTGAACAGCGAGAATCCGGGTCATCTTGAACACAACAGAGGCCATATATGATTGAAATGTTGACTGATAATCTGTAATAACTCCTTAAAATAAGCAACCGATCTGGAAAGAACTCTGAATTGGAAAACTAATCATCCATATTATTTTGAAAATAACACTTGTTTCGATGAGCTGCTCCAAATCTCCAATTTCCAGCTCTAGAATGAAACCAACGTGAGAGACCCGAAACCAAGCCAGAATCGGCGGGAGTAATGCATGATTTACTTTGGAACGAAATCTGTCTCGAGACATAAATGGAACGGTCAACCATACTTGATTATTTTTATTTGGTGATTAGAATATCAATAATATTCAAAATATCATTATCATCATAGAAACTATAAAGGACACTTTGCATTCTTGGGGAGGGTTCTGTATTATATGAATATCATAACATTAATATTTTTATATTATTGTCAAAACTAGTAATAATAATACACCAATAATAATAAAAACAAAAATCATACATCTATGATAATACATAATAATCAAATTGTTCAAGTTTTGTGATTGATCATATCCACATGCCGTTCAAAGCAGTGAGATATGGTTTCCCCTCATTCATCTTAGTCAGTAGGGCAGCACGGTGGTTGGCCTCCCAGCTAGAAGGTTGCGGGTTTGCTTGTTCATCCCGTGTCCGTCTGGGTTTTCTTTAGGTGCTCCGGGTTCCTCCCACTGTCCAAAGACATGCATATCAGGCTAAATGGAGACTCTAAATTGCCCATAGGTATGAGTCAGCGTATGGTCTGTGCTCAGCAGTGGACTGTCCACCTGTCCAGGCCAGGGTATATTCCTGCCTCTCGTGTAAAAGATATGCCGAGAGAGGAATACGCAGTAGAAAATGAATCTCTCTCAGGATACAAAATTCAAACCCAATTAAATGACTTAGATTTTTTTTTTTTAAATTTGACAAAGTAGGCTATATATATACATATATATGAAAAAAAAAAAACAAACACTGTCAATATGCAAAATGATTTTTGCAATACAACCTACAAGTATATTATGCACTGGTTTGTATAATTATACATCTTGATGAAAGAGCATCATAAATCTGATCTATTCAAATTATTCAAGTTTTATTATTAACGCGATTAAATATGCATCTCCCAGTTTACAAAATTCAAACCCAATAAGAGAAAAAAGAAAATAAAAATATGATACAGCAAAAATAGAGCACTCGGCAACCGAGTGCATGTATCCCCGAAGGCCCCCCAGTTGGGCCCAGATGGTCCCAGAGTACCCAAAATCAATAGGTGTCGTGAACTTACCATAATACATGTCCCTGCAAAATTTGAAAAGAATCGGTGCACTTATGTGGGCTGTAGAGCGTTCACAAGAATATTTCTGCGGATGCAGATGCGGCGGACCCGGACGCGTGACGAGGCCAAATCCATAGTATCCCCCGAACTCGTTCAGGGGATACAATAATATAAGACAAAGTAGGCTCTAATAAACTCACATTTTGTATTTACAAGATAAAGGCAACTGCAATGAGCAAAGAGATGAAAAGCAGGTTTGGGTACCAAGGCAAAGTATTATCATAGGCAGAGGCAGAATCAAAATCAAGGACGGTCCAGTCAGAAGTTTAATGCTATGAAAACAGGGCATGAACAGACTAGCACGCGCAGACAAGAGAAGATATTCTGACAAGAGCTGGCTGTGATCCGACTGCTTAAATACACATACGGAAAGTCACATGCTATAATAGGGAACAGGTGAGCTGGATCAGACTAATTAACAAAGGAATGAACAAGAGGAAGTTCCTAACCACATGCAACTGTCGAAATCCAAAACACGGACAGGGATTACACAGACAGCATGGCCTACGAGCCGTAGTGGACTCCATTTTAATACGAAGACCGACAAACAATGCGCTGGTCCCCGAGGCATGGCTTTGTTTATCCCGGGCAGCTAGCTAGGTAGCTCGCCACATAATATTAGTCAAATTCATTCATAGTGCACAAATGACCACAAAAATGCTTAGCTAGGTCCAACTAGGTAAAACAAAATTCAAAACGGAGCTTTGTCGGTTAACTATAAACGGGCATTATGCAGAGAAAATATGCTTAACAATACAAGGTAAATAGCAATCAAAGCAAAAATGTAATTGTGACATCACAACAGACAACTATGATACAATGATGAAACACAATTATTTTATGCAAACTAGCATATTGTTTAATGAAAATCCATTGCGATTATGGTTCGCAGGGCTCCGTGTTACAACACAACTAGCTACATACTTATAACGAAATTACATACAGCACAAACATTCAAAATTTTTTCGTTTTGTTCGTTTCGTTAAAGCAATACAAAGATAACCTAAGCCGACAAAACAATTTAATACACGACAATCCAGGTTCCTCAGGCATCAAGCAAATAGGCCTACGAGCCGCAGCAGCCTCCATTTTAATATGAAGACCGACAAACAATGTGCTTGTCCCGTAGGCATGGCTTAGTTTTTCGGGAAGCTAGCTAGACACGTAATATTAGTAAAATTTCTACATACTGCACAAATGACCACAAAAGCGCTTAGCTATGTCCCGTTAGGTATAATAATGGAATAAACAGCAAAACACACAGATACAACAATACTCGATTTTATTTGAAATAATCCGTCCCAGTATTGATAGCCCCAGTTGCAGGCTAGCTAGCTAGCGAGATAACTAGCTTCCTGGTGCTAGCGATATATATACGTTTACGTGAAATAATATGCATTTCAAACAGGCTTTTAATCAGCCAAGATGAAATATTCTGCTACAAAAGAATTGGCCGCTAAAAACCCTTTTTAAACGCATATTATATCAGGTAAACATTCAGCACCCAGAACCGTCTGACAGCGTAATGTTACGGGGACTCGAGAACCGATGGATTTTCTGCTCATTCTAAGGTGACATGAATACTTGCTTCCAAAGGTCATGAAATCGATGTCAGACATTATGCCTTAGAACTAAGATTCTGCTATGATGTTCTCCTCAGTAAATGTTTACATATCATTTTATGTCGATCAAAAAATTTTAAAGATTTGCGTTATCACTTGTCCATTTTGCCAGTTTAAAAACAATTGCCTGGTTTGCCGGTGCTCACCCGACTGCCAACTTTCCTCGGACCACATGACTGCTGTCAAGCCAGCCCTCGTTTGGAAATTAGCCGTCAAGCCAGCCCTCCTTTAATTTTGTGGTCCCTGTATACATGCAGTCGTACGATTATGCAGCATATGTACTGTTTTCAAAATAAAAGCAACCGTTTTGGAGATATGACATCAGACTTAATCAGTCAGATGTTGACTTTCAAAATAAAAGTACGATAAAGTATCAATTTATTGCATTATTTCCACTTAAATTCAGTTTGATATTAAGAGGAAACCGCATCATTCCACTCAAGCGTGGTAGTAGGCCATCTCACGATGTCACCCAAGCAATTTTATCAAGTTCTGATGTGGCATTTCTAAATGAAGTTCACTTGAAAAAAAATAACTTTTTGAATATATTCCTACTATACTCAGATTGGCATTACGTGGAAACTCCTCGTTTCCACTCACTCATTCCACTTTAGTGTGACAATGACACCCAATTTCATCAAATTCTGATGTAGCATTTCAAAATGAAGTCCACTTGAAAAATCATAACTTTTTGAATATATCCCCACTACATTCAGATTGGGATTACATGGAAACCCATTGTTTCCACTCACTCATTCCAGATCAGCTTTGCAGAAGAACATCTCACAATGTCACCTAATCAATTTCATCAAGTTCTGAAGTACCATTTCAAAATAAAGTTCACTTAAAATCATAGCATTTTTGTATATTCCCACTACATTCAGATTGGGATTATGTAGAAGCCCCTTGTTTCCACTCACTCATTCCACATCAGGTTGGCAGTAAAACATCTCATGATGTCGCCCAATCAATTTCAAATTCTGATGTTGCATTTCAAAATAAAGTCCGCTTAAAATCATAACTTATTGATTATATCCCCACTACATTCAGTTCGGGATTACGTGAAATCCCCCCCCGTTTCCACTCACTCATTCCACTTCAGTGTGGTAGTAGACCATCTCATGTCAATGATACAATTTCTGATGTAATGTTTCAAAATAAAGGCCCTTTAAAATCCTTACATTTTTAATACAGTCACCTTACATTCAGATTGGGATTACTTGGAAACCCCCTGTTTCCACTCACTCTGAAAGGAACGGGTTTAGACTCCAAATGCAGTTCAGCATCGGCAGGGTGTTTATTAGGGTTACCAAAGCTCATGGTCAAGGACAGAAATGGATCAATAGCCAGGCAAACAAACAGAGTAATGCAGAATTGTCAGAATCAAGGTCAGGTGACAAACAAGTATTTCAGTAACCAGAGAATCAATCTGCACAAAGACAGTAACAAAGGGAGCTAAGCTAAGGGAATGGAAGGGGAAGGAAAAAGGGAGTAGGATGGGATAAGGGAGAAAAGGAGAAACTAAACAGTTGGTTACAAAATGGGAATAAGGGAGAACAGAGTACTAAACAATCAGCCAGCAATCAAACAACGTAATACAAACAATCAGTAACGAGACTTACGGGAGAAGTAACAAGAAACGAGCAAACAACAATCGAAACCAAGAAAGCGCAGAAACGAGACTTAACCAAAGCGAGCTATGGGAAGAAACGAGTCGACAGGGAGCTGCGGTAAAAATGCGTCTTTTAAACACAAACTAATCAGTGTAATCCCAGCTAGAATGCAGGACAGCTGTAGAGGGAGGCGGAACTAGAAAAGCAAGGACGGTGATAGGAAAGCGAGGGGAAACAGGTGGAGTTCTAACTCTGATCTAACTAATCACCCGTGTCTCGCTAACTATTCTTCGGTGCGGATAGCCAATGAGAACAGCCACAGAGAAGGAAGTGGAATTACCTCACCGAAGTATAGGGAAGAGAGTGTGAAGACTGACAAGACGGAAACGAAAGGAAAACGTTCAAGACTAAAGACAGCGCAATCGTAACAGAAACATACATACTCTAAACGAATAAATATGATAAATAAATAAATAGCTGTAAAAACTACAAAAACATACTAAAAACAAACATACAAATCAGCGATTTCCAACACAATCCACTTCAGTGTGGCAATAGCACATCTCAACAATATCACAGTATCGTTTTCATCAAGGTCTGATCTGATGTAGCATTTCAAAATAAAGGCCCTCTAAAATCTTTACTTTTTCAATATATTCCCTTTACATTCAGATTAGGATTATGAGGCAACCCCTTGTTTCCACTCTCTCATTTCACTTCTGCATGGCCATTGAACATCACACAATATCACCCAATCAATTTCATCAAGTTCTGATGTAGCATTTCATAATAAAGGCCCTCTAAAATCCTTACTTTTTGAATACATTCCCACTACATTCAGATTGGGATTACGTGGAAACCCCTTGTTTCCACTCACTCATTCGACTTCAGCGAGGCAGTAGAATATCTCACAATGTTACCATTCCAATGTCATCAAGTTCTGATATAGCATTTTACAATAATGTCCACTTAAAATCATAACTTTTTGAATGTATTCCCACTACATTCAGATTGAGATTACGTGCAAACCCCTTGTTTCCACTCACTCATTCCATTTCAGCGTGGCAGGAGGCCATCTCACAAAGTCACCTTATCAATTTCATCAGGTTCTGATGTTGCATTTCAGAATAAATCCTTTCTTAATTTTCAAATTATTATACTGTGTCATTTTACTCTACATTTCTATTGATAGCACAAGATGACTTCCTGTTGCCACAAAGCACTCTAAAATCTCTTATTTCATGGTCTTTTGCACACTATTGAAATACACAGCCCATGTTCAATTTATTCCAATAATACTCTCGGTTCAAAGTACCTAAGTACCTTACGTATGAACTATTTGAAAAGAGCAAACCATCACAAATCAACTTTTAATTTTCATAAAAATTTTCAACTCCGATGATACACAAAATATAATAAAAATGATGTTATAATTTTATGTAATGTAGACTTGTTAAAAAAATCGATAAATGCAGTAAAATTTTTATAAGTAATGATAAATAACAGAGTGCAAGCAAATTATTTTGAAAGAATTCTAATCACCTGTGTTCAGCAACCTAATTTGGAGGTCAATGATTTTCTCAATGCCTGATTTGAACTGTTTAAAAATGTGATTAGCTGAAATTGCTTGCCTTGCAGAAAAAGAAAACAAAACTTTATATGCAAGGGTCTTTTATTCGACTTTTATTCTTCATGGCACAAATGGATATTTCTATTAACATTTGTCTTAAAACAGCAAATTGCATATTTTAAAACAAAATTGCACCCGATTTGGACAAATTAACAGCTTGTTCAAGTCCTATGAAGGCATGGTTGGGAAGTCCTATGGTTGGGACAAAAACCAGCATACACAGGGAGGCCCCAGGACTGAGTTTGGGAACCCCTGTTCCATAAAAACGTTGAATAAAGCTGCAAGCAGCGATGAACAGGCCCTCGCACCCTTGTGCACATTGGGGGTGGTGGCGAGATCCTGACGGGTGCAGCTGTGCATTGAAAACAATTGGATAGTGGCAACCTGGAAAAAGAAGCTGCGAGGGCTGCTATGTTGAAATTTTCTAGGAGGTGCTATGGATCCGTTTTGCACCCCCATTTGGCAACACCCCTATCATATGTAAGTGCTCGCCATTCTTGACATGTGTATTAATTTTCATGAGGTTATGACTTTGTTAAAGCCATGAAAAAGCCAAACGTACAGCAGCGCAAGAAATTGAATTTTCTTGACTAGATGTAGTCAACACACCCGAATGCTTCTCTTGGGGTGACATTGTGAGATGTTCTACGGCCATGCTGAAATGGAATGAGTAAGTGGAAAGAGGGGCTTCCCACGTAATCCCAATCTGAATGTAGTGGGAATTTATTTAAAAAGTTAGGATTTAGAGGGCCTTTATTCTGAAATGCTACATCAGAACTTGATGGAATTGATTGGGTGACACCGTGAGATGTTCTACTGCCAAGCTGAAGTGGAATAAGTGAGTGAAAACAGGGGGTTCCCACGTAAACCCAATATGAATTGTAATGTGGAAATAAATGCCACGAAATGGTAGTATTGACTTCCTTTTGTTAAACCCAGTTTGGAGCTAGGTTTTGGGCATGTCCTGGGCATGCCTCAAAGGAGAAGGTCCCAGAGAATTGAAAAAAAGTCTGGAAGGTGGTAGGGGGCTGGAAAAGAGTATATAAAGAGAAAAATTGAGAGAGTAACATAGCAGGAGAAATTGCAAGGGGAAATAGTGGAAGGATAAATTTGACAAGACCTCTTACTCTTTTCAAGACCTGTGAAGCTCTTTTTGTGGATGTTTGCCTGTGTTGGAGCATTTTCCTGTCCCAGGACATCACAACATAGAAACCCCATCTCAGTTATCGCGGGACTGTTACTATCTCATTTTTTTGTATATTTCAATCTTGGTCAGTTTTTCTTTGTTTTATTAAATCTGTTAAAGTTTTAAAATTTTGTCTGTCATCCCTTGCTGTCCGATATGTCATAAAAAATTGGGGGCTCATCCGGGAGAGACCACTGTGTTAGTCATTTATTTCCTCTATATATTGACAGATCAACAGCAATGGATGATTTCTTGGTATCACCAGCCGTAGAAGTTTTGAAGTCTTTTAAAAGCAGAACTGCTTGAAATATTCAGACAGGTAGAGCTGACAGATGTAAAACCAGCCATGCGAAAAGCAAGACTGGCAAGAGAGATTGTTGAATTTTACATTGATGAAAATGTGTTTGCACCAGGAGATCTGGAACAGTTTCCAGTGGAAAATCCAAATGTAGAAATGGAATTTAAATAAAAAATGCTAGAGACTGAAAGAGAGGAAAAAGAAAAACAATGAGTTTGAGAGATAGAAAGGGAAGAAAAAGAAAAACAAAGAGAATTTGAGAGCAGAAAGAGAGAAGGAAAGAGAATTTGAGAGAGAGAAAGAGGAAAGAGCAGAAATAGAGAGAGAGAGAGATTTTGATTGACAGAAGTAGACAGAGAAGAAAGACTCCAAATGGAGAAACTAAAAACCAAAATGGAAGCTGAAAACAAATTTCATGCTAGCCAGGAGGTAAAGCTGGTGCCTCCATTCTCGGAGAAAGAGGTTGATAAGTATTTCCAGTGCTTCGAGAAGGTAGCTTAGAGTTGTCAGCAGCTAAAGGAACACTGGCCCCTGATGTTGCAAACTGTCCTCCAGGGTAAAGCTCAACAAGCCTATTTGGCTTTGTCTGCAGATGATTCCTCTGATTATGAGGTTGTCAAAAAGGTTACTTTGACAGCTTATGAGTTGGTTCCAGAGGCTTACCGACAGAAATTCAGAGGTCTGAAGAAATCGAGAAGAAGGTTTGCTTTGAGTGCTGGTGTACCTCCATGGAGGTCAAGGATGATTTCAACTCACTTTAAGAGATGGTGTAAGTTGAAGAATTCGAGAACTGTGTTAAGGATGATATTAAGACCTACCTTAATGAGGAGCATGCACTGAATTTGCAATCAGCTGCCAAATTTGCAGACGAATATGTTCTCACACATAAGTTCAAATTTCAGTCTAGCAGTAACAATGGATGCTCCAAATCAGGGCCGGATTAACGCAGTGCTATGCCCCAGTGTGACCAATCATGAAATGCCCCCCCCCGCTAAAAAGTTACTTAGCATGGCTTATAGAATGCAGAGGTGGACCACTCTTCTCTTTGATAATACTAACGTTTCTTTTATTAGCAATTTAACTGGCATACAGCAATAATGACAGCTAAAGCACCAGCTGAACAAGTCTTCAAAAGAAGATTGCCAATGGTGATAATAATAACGGTGCCTTCAAGGACAGTGTGACAACCCTGCTGCCTTCAGGGACAGTGCCCGAAATCTTAAGGGGTGATCTGAGGTTAAATGAGCAAAATTAGATTATTTTTTCCAATATTTTTTTTTTTTTTAATAAAAATATTCTCTAACAAGTCAACATGGTCTACAACATCCCCCGCCAATCGTGTGCTTCTTATTTTCGAACGCCATCAAGGCCTTTATGGTCTGAAGCTACAGACCAAATTTGGTTGTCCTATCTGTAATAGTTTCTGAGAAAAGTTGTCCCGTTTCTCTCGGACAGACGGACGGACGCACGCGCACGGACGGACGGACAGAGGTCAAACCTATATCCCCCACACTTCGTGTTGACGGGGGATAATAATCACCAATTGCGACATGGGTACTTCTGCCAAACTGGGCGCAATTCCAAACATTCAAAGGGTGTCTTTATGACCCTTGTGTAGGGTCTTAAAACCTGAGGGAAAAATCTAAAGGGGCATTTTAGGTGAGGCCTATGACCATCAGGTATACGCGAGACAGAAAAAAATCCAAAAGAAAAAATCTCCAGGAAAAAAAATTTGAAAAAATATTGCTGATGTCTGGGACTATTTTCATCAAAAAGCGTGACATAAAAACACTTCAAATAAAATCCGATTTTTATACAATTAATTTCACATTGTTATCTATTTATCATTAAAATAAACATCAGTTATGATGATTACCTTCCCGGAAAACTAGTAAATTGATCGGGCATTGGGACTTCCTTTCTCAGCAACTCGATCAATGAAGCAATACCGACGCTACAGTGGTGTCCCATTATACGAAATAGGTAGCATTGGTAGAACCCTTGAAGCACATCCCGCAGGAAAAATATAATTCATTTTATTTTCCTCCATGGTATCGAAAAAGTATTGGAATAAATATACAAAAAGTAAAAAACCATAGCGAATAATCGTTTGTGATATTTACAATATCATATTCACACCACGGTGTGGTGTCCAAGACGTAAAATGTAGCATCGGTACAAAGCGCCCTGGTTTCCAAAAAAATCACACCCAGCTTCAAAATGGAATATTCCGGCAAAGAGGCTTATGTCACACTTCTTCATTGACAACGACACGCTGTGAATTTTTGTGCATGGTAAAGCATAATGGCGGGTGGTTGTTGTGGTGTCAAGATGTAGCATCAGCGTTGTAATAGTTGCAAATGCGGCTCAATTATATCTTCTCTGGTGAGTATTTTCATTATTATTTTTCAGGCATGGCAACAGCTGACTTTTTTCCGCGGAAAATGTGTCGACGGGGGCGGCAGAGTTGTCGAGCGGGGGGAGTCGAACGAACGCAAATGACTTTTCGTCTTTAATCGCAAAACATTTCCGCGTTTTGTCAAAATGTAAACAATAACACGTGTCTGTCCCTCCTTGCATTTCTGCCTGAGATATAAGATAAAAACGCCGGTAATCTGCTGATCGGTGGAAGATTGCCAGGCATAGGCGTGCACAGATAGACGCTAGGTGGTGCTACAGCACTTGCCTCTTTGCACTTTATCAATGAAAGTGCCCTTTTGAAACTTCATTTTTTTTTTTTTTTGTTATTATTATTAACAATTTATTGGGGCCGATGTTGAAATGGACTTTTAGAGAAGCTGTCTGATTAAAAACTACTGAAAAAAATGCCCCGAAATGGGCCACCTCCTCATGAGCTTCCGATCTCTCTTCCTTTGTCACGTGAACATGCGCGCAGTGTATATGCGCTCACAGAGATATAAGAAAACTGGAGTGGACGCCGCGTGGGCTGGGCCAAAGCGCTGACGGCAGAATAGCCGCCTCAGAAGTGACAGGATTGTCCACTCTAGTTTTCTTATATCTCTGTGGATGCGCAGCAGGAGCATATCAGCTGAGCGACTGGAAGCCACAGTCTTGTAACACACCAGCCAGGTAACACACAGGTCAAGTGAAATCGTACAGCCCAACCTGTAATCATTTTGTTGTGCAGTAGCATGTCTCATACACAGTGATGGTCCATCGGCAGAAACACAGGGCCAGCAATAACCTCACCTTTCACTTCTTAATGACAGACACCTCTCGCAGTTTACCTCCCCGATTAGCAACCGTTGCTCAGACTGATTGGAGGAACCGACGAGAATCTAACTTGTTTTTGAAAGCCTTGTTATACATTGCAGTAGGAAATTATACGGCGTTTGACTTACTTCTGCGACGTTCATCGAGCAATTAGCCATGAGAAACCGTTCTATATACTCTGAATGTGACAGCTAAAGTGCGTTGTTAGGTAAGAAGCACAGCTGAGTGAAGAGGAAAATAATTGCGAAAGTATAAGTCCGCGACAGTTTCGGATTTTTTGCAGATTGTCATCCTTGCGGATTCACAGCAATTATATCAACATAGCCAACAGGCAATCGCTTTGTAATTAGCATTTCTTAATCATTACGTGTCACGCATTGGTGGTGGCTATTCAGTTAATTAACTGTTAAACCTGATCGCAAACAGTTTAAGAGCAATTAGCCGGGAAAGGGTGATGTTACTGAAGGCCTTGCTGGCATCTGACGGTACGCCACTGCTCATACAGCACCAAACAACTGAGCATTTTTTAGCCGACTGGTCACCTGATTAGCTAGTTTAATGCTATATCCCAAATCAATGATAGATAACGCGAGGACGACCACCACAAACAATGTCGGTCGACTTTGCAAATCTATCTGTTAAGCTGAACGTTTTCTTTTGTGTAGGTTTTGTTAGGCAACATAAATGAACACAAAGAAGAATCAGGCAGTTCCCCATTGCCTGAGAGAAATATCCCCATAAAGGCTACCAATGTGCCTTCTTGTAATGAATGACAGTAGTCATGAATTGCATTGAACATATGGGTGTAATGATTATTTCATTTTTTTAATCTCACACTATAATAACATGTTCCACGAGTGCAAAAAAGTGCCCTCCCCCTCCCCCCTGAGCACTTTCCCCCCATAATGTCTGTGCACGCCACTGTTGCCATGCCTGATTTTTGAGTTTCGCCGTGGATTTTAAGTGTGAACTTTTACAGTAAAGTACCTTTTTGTGTGAAATTAATTCGTTTTTTGTCCCGATTTTCGAGGTAAACATTGATGTGGATGCCATTCAAAATGACGTCCTGTAGTATCTGTACTCTGCATTGCGATTGACGCTGCTGTTATACCGTTAAGCTACGCAGTTTCACGTATACCCTAGACACATAATTTGTAAATCTAATTATGATCTTTGTGTGATTTGTTGTTATTTCATATTCTTTACGTGTCTTGTGTCTGTTTCTGAATAAAGAGATCCCGATTACAGGTTTTGTTCAGACTTTCTTTTTGCGGTGGGGTCGTTGTAGCATCGGGTTGCCTCAAGAGGTTTAAGTTATTGAAATGGAAAATGTCATTCGGGCTTCTTCTAACTAAACTGTATGAAATTCTATCTTTATTTGTAAGTTAGCTTTAGTGACAAATAAAGTAGTGTAAACAGTGGCGGTCCTACAGGATGGGCGAAGACATGTCCCTTTTAGTCCTGGCTAGATCTCAATCAATTTCCTTTATTGATGTCTTTTCCAATTATTGTAAGTGGCAACTGAAGACACTGTTTCTCTCCACATGCGATCTAACAGTGATCAAATCGCTCGTTAAATTCAGTACAGTGGCAGAACAGAGAATTGGGTTGCACAAAAACAATTATAAATCCCGACCTGTTCTCAGTCACCTTCATGATAAACAAAAGGTTCATTCCGACAGCACTCCGCATTTAACAGGTGCTGCTTTTTCTCCCCAATTAGGTGAGACGACAATCATTCATCTGGACGTTTATTTGCTGTATTTAAATCTACGTTATTCAAACTTGCATAGCCTACCCGTCGTCTCTCGCTAATTGCTTGAGCCGCACGCTTTTTATAACCTAGTGCCGAGCGCCACTGTTTTTTTTTTTTTTTTTTATCAACCCACGAAATACCGAGAGTGAGAGTCCGCGTTTCATTGGAACACGGACCAGTTCAATCACGCGAAGCATTGGCCAATTAATAAGCAAATTATTTTCCTGCACTGAATTTGGCCAATGATTTCATCACTGTTAGATCGCAAACTAAATTGGGGGGTTTGGCAAATAGTTTAGAGTCCACCAAAGTGATTCAGGATGATTTGGATAGAATCCAGTATTGGGCAGAAATGTGGCAAATGAAATTTAATGTAGCATAATGCAAAGTTGTCCATGTAGGTAATAAAAACATTAGACGGGATTACTTCATGGGAGGTTTAAAACTGGAATGTGCTCCAAACAAGAAAGATCTGGGAGTGATTGTTGACCAAACCCTCACAGGCTCTAGCCATTGTGCTGTAACAGTTAAAAAAGCCAATCGGATGCTGGGATACATTGCCAAAAGTATTGAGTACAAATCTAAGGAGGCAATGCTTCTTTTGTACAACACATTCGTCAGACCACATCTGGAGTATTGTGTACAGTTCAGGGGACCATACTTTAAGAAAGATATAGAGGCTCTAGAGAAAGTTCAGAGAAGAGCCACTTAGCTAATTCCAGGTATAAAAGATGAAAGCTATGAGGCTGAAGATCCTTAATCTCTTTAGTCTTAGGAAAAGGAGACTAAGGGGTGATTTGATTGAGGTCTTTAAATATGTTAATGGGATCAACAAAGTGAATTATGGAGGATTCTTTCGACCAAGTGTTGTGAGTAGAACTCTGGGTCACACATGGAAGTTGCCCAAAAGTAAATTGAGCACTGATATTCGGAAATATTTCTTCACCCAAAGAGTACTTTCAATGTGGAATAGCTTGCCTGACCATATTGTTGAGGCAGAGACCTTGTGGGGTTTTCAAGAGCAGACTTGACTTAAAGATAAATACCATTGAGTCATTGAGTATCTGAAGGGATATATTCACAATAGTATAAAGTGTTAGGTATTGAGCTGATGTCTGATAAGTTTGGCCTATTAGGCTACCGTCTCCCCCTGACACCCCCTGGGCTGATTTCCTGTTTACGTGCCAGTTCTGACTTCAGTCAATGAACAGTAACCACACTCCATGCCTGTCTCCTCTTTATTGATATAAAACAAGGATGAGGCGACGAGGATGCGTTTGATCTTACGTGGCTTTGTAGAAGTTTGAATGTCGGTTTTAATCAATAGACGTTTTATTTTCTGTGATAGTCGTGTAATCGATTACTTCACTGTCAAAGGAGCAGTTCATCGGACGACGAAAGCACGTGAGGTAGCATCGAAGGCTCCATTGAACAGGAAAGTTCAGCTGGAGAGACAGACAACAGACAGTCGGACGAGGGACAACGCAGGGAAAATCATTCTACAATGGCTAGTGTATTGGGGAACATTGGACTGTTTGATGACACTGTGGAGCAATGGAGCACCTATACCGAGCGTTTTGAATTCTTCGTCTTGGCCAACGGAATCAGCGCGGTTAAAAAGGTAGCTACTTTCCTAACGATAATGGGGGCAAAGACTTTTAATCTGTTCCGTGCTCTGGCACAGCCCAAGAAGCCAGGGGAGTTCACATATGACCAGATTGTTCAAACTCTGAATGCACACTTCTCGCCTAAGCCCTTAATGATTGCTGAATGGGTCAGATTTTATAAACGTAATCAGGAGGAAGGGGAGACTGTGACTATGTTCGTTGCTGCGCTCAGGAAGCTAACGGAACACTAAATTTAAAGAGGACTCGCTTAATGATGCCATTCGTGACCGGCTGGTCTGTGGACTGCGAAATGAGGCCACTCAGAGAAAACTGCTAACTGAGGAAAAATTAACTCTGACCAAAGCAATTGAAATAAGTGTGTCTATGGAAATGGATGCAAAGGAGGCGCAGCAGTTGAGTGCAGCCACGGCCAAGGTATTGAAGGTAGCTAGTACAGAGGATAGCTCAACATCCAGGCCATGTTATCGCTGTGGCCAACAAGGCCATTCGGCAGCAGAGTGCTGGTGCAAGGAATTAGAGTGCCATGCCTGTGGAAAAAAAGGTCACATTGAAAAAGCCTGTCGCAATAAGAAAAAGGGAACACAGCCAATGCAGAAAAACGCTAATAAACAAAAGAGAGCTGCTTCATATAAGAAAACGGTGCATGTGATGGAAAAAGAAGTTAGTGCCAGTGAAGCCAGTGAAGGTTTTGGAGCAGCATATGTTGCCATCCAAGCAACGTCTTTTTCATGGACGCCCCTGGTTATTTCAGCAAGACAATGCCAAGCCACATTCTGCACGTGTTACAAAAGCATAGCTCCGTAGTAAAAGAGTGCGGGTACTAGACTGGCCTGCCTGTAGTCCAGACCTGTCTCCCATTGAAAATGTGTGGCGCATTATGAAGCGTAAAATATGACAACGGAGACCCCGGACTGTTGAACAACTTAAGCTGTACATCAAGCAAAAATGGGAAAGAGTTCCACCTGAAAAGCTTCAAAAATTAGTCTCCTCAGTTCCCAAACGTTTACTGAGTCGTTAAAAGGAAAGGCAATGTAACACAGTGGTAAAAAGGCCCCTGTGCCAACGTTTTTGCAGTGTGTTGCTGCCTTTAAATTGTAAGTTAATGATTATTTGCAAAAAAAAAAAAAAAAAATTTCTCAGTTTTAACATTAAACATCTTGTCTTTGCAGTGTATTCAATTGAATATAAGTTGAAAATGATTTGCATATCATTGTATTCTGTTTTTATCGACGATTTACATAACGTGCCAACTTCACTGGTTTTGGGTTTTGTAACTATGCACAGATTGAGCGGGAGGCTCTGAGCATCGTGATCGGAATTAGGAAATTCCATCAGTATCTGTTTGGACGGAGATTCACGCTTCTGACTGATCACAAACCGCTAACAGCCTTACTGGGACCACACACGGGCATTCCACCGTTGGCCGCAAGCAGAATGCAGAGATGGGCCCTGCTGTTGTCAGGCCATAACTACGACATCAAGTACCGCTGATCAGAACTACATGGTAACGCTGATGGCCTGTCCCGCCTCCCACTCCCGGAGGCAAGGCCAGTGACCCGGCAAACTGACATCTTCTACATCCAGCTACTGGACGACACCCCTGTGACCGCAAAACAAGTGAGACATGCCACCCGGAACAACCCGGTGTTATCTGCCGTGATGGATGCCTTCATCAAAGGTAGAAGAATTTCAGACTCACCTGACACTAAGCCATACTTTATCAGACAACAGGAACTCTCTGTACAGTCAGGGTGTCTGCTGTGGGGCAGAGGGGTAATCATACCCCCTTCTCTGCGGAGCCCCATGCTGAAACAGCTCCACGTTGGGCACTGTGGCATAGTGCACATGAAGGAACTGGCCCGCAGCTATTTCTGGTGGCCAGGGTTAGACAAGCACATTGAGGAAAATGCGACTTGTTGCACCACCTGCCAGACTGTGCGAAACGCACCACAACCAGCTGCAGTCCACCGATGGGAATGGCCAGCGGAGCCCTGGCAGCGGATACACATTTACTTTGCTGGACCATTCGAGGTGAGAATGTTCCTGGTGGTGGTGGACGCGCACAGCAAATGGCCGGACGTGGCCATCATGGGGTTTACAACTACACAGGAAAACTATCGAGAGACTGGAGGAATTGTTCAGCCGATATGGAATACCGGAACAGCTGGTGAGTGACAATGGACCCCAGTTTGTCGCCGAAGAAATGCAGGCTTTCCTCAAAATGAATGGAATTCAACACATTAAGTCAGCACCTTACCACCCGTCCACCAATAGCCTGGCTGAGAGATTTGTGCAAACTTTAAAGCGCAGTCTAAAGGTATCAGCGTCCCAAGGCTCCCTTCATCAGCGACTCCACAGTTTCCTGCTGACTTACCGCAACACACCACACAGCTCCACGAAGGCATCCGCTGCTGAACTCCTCCTGAAAAGAGCGCTGCGCACCAAACTGGACTGCATACGTCTCCGGCGAGGAGCCAAAACGTGCTGACCAGTCAGCAAGAACAGAGTGGACGCAGGTCAGTCACGCCCTGATCTTTCCACTTCGGAGACCCTGTCCCAGCTCGCAATTACCTAGGGGGTCCCAAGTGGGTGCCAGCGGAGATAACTGCCATCACTGGGCCGCTGTCATACCAAGTACGCACCGGCAAAGATGCGGTGTGGCGTCGTCATACAGACCAGCTGTTGGCCAGCAAAGGCCCCTCCACTGAGCTGACTGACGCTCCAGCACTTGACATCGCAGGTCAGGCAGACACAGTGGGGGGCCTGGCTGCCTCCTCAAACCTGCCGGCCAAACTTCAGGAGGACGACGCTACAGACCAGGTCCCCCAGGCTCCATCGACAGCGGAACCAGCGCCGCCACCGCCGCCTCCGGTGAATCACCATCTTTACCGCTGCCCCACTCGCGAGCGGCGGCCTCCTGACTGCTTGGACTTGTAGCCTAATCCTTGCTGAAGAAATGTCATATCCTTTGTGAATGCTATGTTGTGTTATTATGTTATATATTATCAGTGCCGGTTCTGGTGCCACAGGGGCCCTAAGCAAGGTTATGAGGAGGGGGCCCATAGTGCTGCCAATGCCGCGGGCGAAAAAGTTTTTAAAGGTATAATTAGAGGAACATTAACATTATGATTAAACTGTTGTGGCGGACCCCAGGAAGAATAGTTACATAGTGAAGACTAATGGGGATCCGTAATAAACATAAACATGTCCAGTGGTGTATGACAATGACAGGGGTGTAGTAAGAGTCCTCAACTCCTCTCTTAAGTAAAATGCTAATCTAACAGACTAATACTGAATCACTGACTTGTAAGCCTAACATCATACATCTTGCCAGTCCATCAATTCACTCACCTTTAAAACAGCTTGCTCTGTGGTATAGACACACGGAGACGCGTATTCGCCTGTGACTCCGCAACTTTTTTGAAAACGGGTCTGCAAGTGGATATCTGCGTATTCGTCTCCATGCTGTATTCGGTGTAAATGATTGAGTCCGATAAAGACGGTGACCTCATAACACCCCCCCCAACTCACGTTATGTTATCACACAATAACATCAATAGCGAAAGCCAGGGTGATTTTGTTCTTGTTCCAGCAAGAACACATATTGCTACGTACAGAAGCCGAGAACGGCCATTTATCTGTTTATTATTTTATTGCCGTTTCTCGTGATAACGACTTATTATTTCGTTATCTCAATATAACAAAGTCCGTTTTCTCGTGATAACGACCTATATTATTCTGTTATCTCTATATAATCTCTATATAACAAAGATCGTTTTCTCGTGACAACGGATTAATTTATTTCGTTATCTAGATATAACACCACACTTTTTTGGGGGGGATAATTATCCAGAACCATGTGCAGAACTCGGATTGCGAGCAGGTGTGATCACGGCGCAGCGATTTCAGACTTCAAGAGCTGCCACTGTGTAGACCAACTGCTGTACTGAACAGTCAACAATTTACCAGTGGATCGAGATAGATAGATTGGCGGTTTGCTGCCAGCGGGAAACACTGACAAGTAAAATGTCACAGTTCAGTTGTTTAATTACCTGACTGCCGTTGTCTCAGTTGAGTCTGGCGTTTTCTTTTTTTGTTTTTCTCGTATCCGCTGGGGTGCACGCGTTTCATTTTGTATTTAAATTTGGTTATTATTATTTACACATCCAACGCGTGTAAAGAGGGGTGGAGCCAGAGCATATCCAGACACCTTGGAGCGTGACACAGACAGCCAATCAGACAGAGCTGCAGCAGCTGTCTCATTCAAGCCAGGCAGTGTTGCGCAGCCTGCATTGATGTGAACGCAGTAATACATGTCATTTTAAACTGAAGGGAGGGGGCGGGGAGGGGCCCCTCTGATCGGCGGGGCCCTGCGCAACCTGCGTAGTGTGCGTATAGGGTGGACCGACTCTGTATGTTACAAGCGTTATGTTGTCTTCAGTGGACATTTGGGTTAGTCATACAGAATAAGGGGGGAGGAAATGTTAGGTATTGAGCTGATGTCTCATGTTAATAAGTTTAGCCTATTAGGCCACCGTCTCCCCCTGATGCCCCCCGGGCTGATTCCCTGTTCACGTGCCAGTTCTGACTTCAGTAAATGAACAGTAACCACACTCCATGCCTGTCTCCTCTTCATTAATATAAAATTAAGGTCAGTTTATAACATAAAGAAACTGGCGAGCGTAGTTGGGCTGAACGGCCTGTTCTCGCCATTCATGTTATGTTATATTATAAACTTTCAACTGTACTCTTTGCCTATATTTTGTCTGCATTACAACTACGCTAAATGTCCAACCACATTGACATCAGTGAGATCGGTTTATTGAGTATTCAACTACTGTATTCATCAATCGAGTGCTGAGTAACACCAAAAATCAGCAGACATTGCGGCTCTCCAGGATCAGGGTTGGCCATCCCTGACCTATTCAGTACATGATAACAGCCATTAAGCTACCACTATGCAATGGTTATCATACCAAACTGTGAACTAGAGATGTCTAGGAAGTCAAAAATCTCCACTTGAATTTGCCACCCAGATGATAGTCATTGGTCCATTTTTGGCTCTTTGCTCATGGACTAATATGACAATCCCTGCTTTGACGTTGATCCAGAATCCAACTTAGGTGCAATAGACCCCTGGAAGCTGTGCGTGTGATCCTCTGTGTTTGTAAATACACAAACCATCTATGGCATGTGGGATAAAAATGGTGCTGTTCTGCAAAAATGTGCTAATTTTTATCAGACCAAATTAAAGAAATTGGTGAATAAATAGGGTCTTAATTAACTTGCTGAATGTGTAACTTTTTTCCCTTTGACATACTGCTGGTTTAGCTCCTTATCACTGTCTTTGTCTTTGCGTTACCAACAAAACAGCAATACCATGTCTGCACAATTTCATCAGTTCAAAGCTTCATGGTCCTTATATTCCGTCAGTTGCAATTTCCCACTTTTTATGCAACTAAAGCATTTTAGAAAATGAATATGAAGCTCTTAAAGGTGTGCACAGCTAATTTTAACATTAAGTGGCTTGTAAGAAGCACTGTATGATTAAAAATATGAATAGTTCAATTAAAAAAAACGAACAACTTTTTTTCATTATTATTCTATAATTGTGACTGGAACAGCTTATCCTGGGGCTCCCTAATATTTTTTTTTTTTTAATTTTCATTTGACCTTTATTTAGCCAGGTTAGTCCCATTGAGATTAAGAATCTCTTTTTCAAGGGAGACCTGGCCAAGACGGTCAGCAGCAAAACACAAAGTTGCAGACAGAGACACACAAAGTACAATTCACAAGCATTTGCATTAAAAGTCAAGACGAGAGTTTCTGGGAGTAATTGGTATAAACAGACAAGCTAAAAATATTGACATCCCATAGAAACTACTTCCAAGTCCTTGATTTTAGATTTAAAAACCTTTAACGTCACAAGCTCCTTTAGTTTTAGATCATTCTGCAACAAATTCCAGGCGGAGGGTGCAGAATACCCAAAAGCCCTTTTCCCAATTTCACTCCGAACATTTGGAACAGAGAGCAGACCAAAAATTGCCTTATATATAAAGGTGTACCAATGCAGGAGCCTACGGGTCGCCGGGGGGGGGCATCCTACCCATGAGTTCAACTCACAGTGATGAGTCAGTGCTTTACAATTTGTAATGAACCTTAGGAACGCATGGTTGGCTGTATCAACCATATGGAGACATTGAGCAGAGGCATGCATGTGCAAGAGATCACCATAGTCTAATGTAGGTAAAAAAGTTGCAGCAACTAGACACTTTTTTACATTAAAAGAAAAACACAACTTATTCCGAAAATAAAAGCTCAGTTTTAGCCTCAGTTTTTTTACTAGGTTCAGCACATGAGGTTTAAAATTAAGGGAGTCATCGATCAAGATACCCAGGTACTTATAGGAGTTAACAACTCCTATTTCCTTACCATCAACAGTGACCACCACAGGTACGTTTTGTAACCTAGCTTTTGAGGTGGTAAACAGCATAAGCTTCGTCTTATCTGCATTTTAAGTTTTAAGTTTCAGCTCATGCAATTTGTCCTGAACAACCATAAATTTTGCATTTTGCAAGTGCTCAACAGCCAGTGCAAGAGATGCGGCACAGCAGTATAAAACAGTGTCATCAGCATAAAAATGGAAGGTAGCATTTGATACATTTTGACTCAGATTATTCACATAAATAGTGAACAAGAGAGGACCTAATACCGAGCCTTGTGGCAAACCTTTGTGGACCGATACAATATCTGAGCATTGACCATCATACCCAACGCACTGAGAACGATAACTTAGATGGTTTGAAAACCATGATACTGCTCCTTCTGAGACACCTAAGTTCAGAAGTCTAAGTTTTAAAACATCATGGTCAACTGTGTCGAAAGCTATGGAAAAATCAAGAAAAAGTGCTGCACAATGTTGCTTCTTATCCAGACCTACAGAAATGTCATTTACCACCTTCAGTGCAGCCGTGATTGTTTCTAAAACCTGACTGATGTGCTGATAAGATATCATTGGCGTATAAAAATTCCTTTAGCTGAGCACTCACAAGATTCAAGAATTTTAACCAGTACTGACAAATTGGATATTGGCCTGTAGTCATTTAAAATACTTGGGTCTCCCCCTTTCAATAAGGGGAAGACAAAGGCAGATTTCCATATCCTTGGAATTTCCTTAGCCAGCAAAGTTAGGTTAAAAAGATATGGAAGTGGCTCAGCTACAAAATCGGCTGCCAATTTCAAGAAATAAGGATCAATCAAATCAGGTCCTGAAGGTTTTCTCGGATCTAGTTCTTTTATAGCCCTACAACTTTCCTGTGCAGAGAAAGGCACAAAGTTAAAAGACTGACCAGCACAGACAGACGCATCAGTACTGGGCTTCACAGACACACGGCAAGCAGAGTCAAACAGGAAGCCAGCAGCAGCAAAATGCTCATTAAAACAGTTCAGAATTTCCATTTTGTCATGAAAAGCAACAAAATCCTTCATAACAAAGTTGGGCACTGTTAGAGAATGATCGCTGAGAGAAAAGGACTTCATAGTTTTCCAAAGTTTCCTTGGATCATTTAAATTTTTTGTAGAGACAGAAAGATAAAATTCAGATTTTGCTTTCTTAATAAGAGAGGAACATTTGTTTCTCAGTTGTCTGAAGGTAGTCCAGTCAGTAGCAGTACCTGTTGCCCTTGCCTTTGCCCAAGCTGCATTACGTGCATGAATTAATTCAGCTAGTTCAGGGGAAAACTAGGGGTTATCACGCCCCTTAACTCTGTATCTTCTAAATGGTGCGTGTCTATTTAAAATGTGTGTAAAACCATCATAAAAGAATGTCCATGCTGCCACAACATCAGGGATCTGCTCTATTCTGCTCCAATTAAAATTAAACAGATCATAAAAAACCCTGTTCATTCAAGTGTTTAAGATCCCTCTTCAAAATAACACGTGGCTTAGATTTAGGGATTTTAGTGTTTCAGCAACAACACAATGGTCACTTAAATCATTGCAAAAAACACCAACAGCTGAAAATTTATGAGGAACATTTGTCAAGATCAAATCAATTAAGGTGGACCTCTCAGGCTGTTTAGGATTTGGCTGAGTTGGAGGATTAATCAACTGGGTAAGATTAACAGAGTCACCAAAAGATTTAAATTTATCTGATACTGGCTTGAGCCAATCCCAGTTAAGATCACCAGCTAATACAATTTCATTATAATTTAGTTTGGACCAAAGGAGCATCAAAGACTGCAAGGCCTCATTCAGCGCAGATGGGGGTCTATAACACCCAACAACAGTTAAACAGAGACCTTCAGACAATTCTATATTCACAGCCAAAAACTCCATCTGCTTGCTGTGTGAATCAGTCAGAATTACCCTAACACAAAATTTTGACTTTACATAAATGGCCACACCGCCACCTTTCTTCGGTCTGTCAGCACCACAAACATTGTATCCATCTATGTTAATGTCTCTATCAGCAACTGATTTTGTAAGCCATGTTTCTAATATTACAACAATGTCCGCATCTGTTGATTTAACCCATATTCTAACCATATCCACTTCAGACAACAAGCTGCGCACATTGAGATGAATTATTTTTAGCCCAGACAGAGATTTAAAATCAGATGGTGTTTGAACACACTGCAGCTCAGGGCCCAGGTTAGGTTGCACATTACCAGATATAAGTAACAGCAACACAATCAACCATCTCGGTTTAACACAATTACATGTGAAAGCCTTCGTTATCTCGTCTTTCTTGTCCGACTGAGATTTTTCACTGAATGTAAGGCAGTCATTTAAAGTCATAAGGCTTAGAAGGCGGGGCAAGTCTCTGGGCAAAGTTCGTGAAATGTTTATGTCCTGTGCCAACCACTTCGGGGGTTGCACGGATTTAAAAACAGTCAAAGCGCAAGTGCCTCTACGCGCAGTGTCCTGCAGGCCAAACACATTGTTAGATGTACTAACCGAGGATAGATCGCTTGTTCGCAAGTCCCAGACAGACAACGTGAAAAGTAGAATCACGAGAAACGGCATTCTCACTGTCCAGCGAGAGAAAGTGTGAGCGTGTGTGTGTGAGACAGAAACAACGCAAGCTAGCGCACTGCACGCCGTCAGCCAATCCGCGCAGTCAACGAGGAGAAGGGGGTGGGGAGGCCAGGTGGCGAGGCAGGTAAGAGCCTGAGAGGCCTGGAGGATTTTAACAACCCCGGAGCGCTGGAGAGCAGGCCGCCGATAAAGAGGGGTGGGAACCAGAGTAGGAGATGCAATGTCAAGGCCCAAGAGGACAGGCCAGGCAGTTAGAGCCAGTGAGGCGCAAGAGGACCCAGGGGCCTATACGTAGACCACAATCAGATTCAGAGGATCAGATCAGTTTAAATCTAAATCGATGAGCCAGAGACACCTTTGCAGAGAATAGAGTGCGCGCATGCACTATGAAGGTTCTTTGCTTAATTTTGCATAAAAAATAAAAATAAGAGCAATATTAGTAAGAACAGAGGACACATAACACTGACGTGACACAGACGTGAACAGACATGGATTCTTGGTTTCCCTAAGACAGATAGAGGACCACAGAAGGAAGTCACAGGGTTTTTAATGAAAAACTAATTTTGGCCACTGAGAAGACTTGGGCCTCTTTTTTTTGCAAATCAGTCACGTCAAAAAAACAAACAAAAAAAAAAAAACTGATGTAAAAATCACACCCAAAACAATCTTGCTTTCTCAACTAACATTGACTGCATAATTATCAGTTAATTTAAAAAGGATATTTTTTTCAGCCAGAGATATAGGCCCAACTCATTTAGAGACTTTAATGAACCTTAAGTGACAGCAACACCTAAGCAATCATGAAGGCCAGAGAGTGATTTGTCAAACAAGGAATGGGGAGGGGTTTGCAACAGGCACCAAGAATAAAATGAGCTTTGGAAGGTGCGCAATGTTTACTGGCACAAAACTTAATTCAGCATGGAGAAACAAATAATGCCTTTAGGATGTGTTGTATTAATGTGGTGTGGATATTTTTATATAGGACAAAATTCAGTAGCTGCCAAATCTGTGGCTGTTTCCTCTATTGACTTGTCAAACAATGGAACTGCTTTTAGCTTACACCCTGACAATCTGTGGTCAACATCTATTAATCAACCACTTGTTTTGGACCCTGCTGGTGCTCATCCACCACAAATTCTGCAAGCTAGACCAGCACCACTGGCAAGACAACCATACGCGTCTTCAGCTCATCTACAGCCAGTGGCTGAAGGATCATACCATATACCTGCCACTACTGTTGTAGTAGGACCAACCCATGATGTGCCAGCAGCAACCCCAGTGGCCGTGTCTATGCCAGTGTACCAGATGCCAGTGGCAACCCAAGAGGCAGTGGGAGCACCAGTGTACCAGGCCCCGGCTCCAGCCCCAGTGGCAGTCCCCGTGTACCAGGCTCCGGCTCCAGCCCCAGTTTCAGTGCCCGTGTACCAGGCCCCGGCTCCGGCCCCAGTTTCAGTGCCCGTGTACCAGGCCCCGGCTCCGGCCCCAGTTTCAGTGCCCGTGTACCAGGCCCCGGCTCCGGCCCCAGTTTCAGTGCCCGTGTACCAGGCCCCGGCTCCGGCCCCAGTTTCAGTGCCCGTGTACCAGGCCCCGGCTCCGGCCCCAGTTTCAGTGCCCGTGTACCAGGCCCCGGCTCCGGCCCCAGTTTCAGTGCCCGTGTACCAGGCCCCGGCTCCGGCCCCAGTTTCAGTGCCCGTGTACCAGGCCCCGGCTCCGGCCCCAGTTTCAGTGCCCGTGTACCAGATGCCAATGATTGCAGCAGTGCACAACATGTCGTACCAGGCTCTGGCTGCAGCCCCCGTGTACCAGGCCCCAGCTCCAGCCCCAGTGGCAGTGCCCGTGTACCAGGCCCCGGCTCCAGCCCCAGTTTCAGTGCCCGTGTACCAGGCCCCGGCTCCAGCCCCAGTTTCAGTGCCCGTGTACCAGATGCCAATGATTGCAGCAGTGCACAACATGTCGTACCAGGCTCTGGCTGCAGCCCCCGTGTACCAGGCCCCAGCTCCAGCCCCAGTGGCAGTGCCCGTGTACCAGGCCCCGGCTCCAGCCCCAGTTTCAGTGCCCGTGTACCAGGCCCCGGCTCCAGCCCCAGTTTCAGTGCCCGTGTACCAGGCCCCGGCTCCGGCCCCAGTTTCAGTGCCCGTGTACCAGGCCCCGGCTCCGGCCCCAGTTTCAGTGCCCGTGTACCAGGCCCCGGCTCCGGCCCCAGTTTCAGTGCCCGTGTACCAGGCCCCGGCTCCGGCCCCAGTTTCAGTGCCCGTGTACCAGGCCCCGGCTCCGGCCCCAGTTTCAGTGCCCGTGTACCAGATGCCAATGATTGCAGCAGTGCACAACATGTCGTACCAGGCTCTGGCTGCAGCCCCCGTGTACCAGGCCCCAGCTCCAGCCCCAGTGGCAGTGCCCATCTACCAGGCCCCAGCTCCAGCCCCAGTGGCAGTGCCCATCTACCAGGCCCCGGCTCCAGCCCCAGTTTCAGTGCCCGTGTACCAGATGCCAATGATTGCAGCAGTGCACAACATGTCGTACCAGGCTCTGGCTGCAGCCCCCGTGTACCAGGCCCCAGCTCCAGCCCCAGTGGCAGTGCCCATCTACCAGGCCCCGGCTCCGGCCCCAGTTTCAGTGCCCGTGTACCAGATGCCAATGATTGCAGCAGTGCACAACATGTCGTACCAGGCCCCGGCTCCAGCCCCAGTTTCAGTGCCCGTGTACCAGGCCCCGGCTGCAGCCCCCGTGTACCAGGCCCCAGCTCCAGCCCCAGTGGCAGTGCCCATCTACCAGGCCCCGGCTCCAGTTTCAGTGCCCGTGTACCAGATGCCAATGATTGCAGCAGTGCACAACATGTCGTACCAGGCCCCGGCTCCAGCCCCAGTGGCAGTATTGGTGTACCAGACACCAATGACTGCAGCAGTGCGCAACGTGTCCTACCAGGGTCTGGCTCCAGCCCCAGTTTCAGTGCCCATGTACCAGGCTCCCACTCCAGTGGCAGTGCCTGCACCCGTGTACCAGGCCGCGGCTCCGGCCCCAGTGGCAGTGGCAGTGCCTGCACCCGTGTACCAGGCCGCGGCTCCGGCCCCAGTGGCAGTGGCAGTGCCCGCACCCGTGTACCAGGCCGCGGCTCCGGCCCCAGTGGCAGTGGCAGTGCCCGCACCCGTGTACCAGGCCGCGGCTCCGGCCCCAGTGGCAGTGGCAGTGCCCGCACCCGTGTACCAGGCCCCGGCTCCGGCCCCAGTGGCAGTGGCTGTGCCCGCACCCGTGTACCAGGCCCCGGCTTCCTACAAATGGTAGCAGGCCTAGTACTGCTGTCAATTTGAATTTGCTCTTTCAAATAAAGGGTTTAAACCTATTTAGTGTGTGCAATAATTGGTGTTCTAGAATGATTTCTCAGCCATGTGCACACTGTCTGGCAGAAAATGCTTCATGGCTTCCCCCATTTGAATGTGCCACTGGCTGAAGGGAATGGTCAAGAGTGGGACATGGTCCTGAGTGATTACAACTTCATGGCTTGTTTAATGTAACTATGGGTTCTAGCCCTTCAGACTAGATGTTCTCATGTGATCCCCTTGTCTGGAAATGATTGGAGACCAAATATTCAGAATTTCTCAATTCCAGCTTTGAACCATGCAATAATTCAAACCTGGTGAGCACTCATTGGGAGAGACATTCTATCCTAGTGTTCTCACATGGGCTTCTCTCCTCCCTTTTTGGACATGCTATATTATCGAAAGTTATGTTGACACACATTCTGTTTGAAGGGATGGAAAAACATCCTGAAATATATGCAGATATAATATTGTAAAAACACATGATTGCCTTCATGTAGTGATCCTAAATATGAAAAATGGCTCATCTTACCCCAGTCTCCCCTACACTGCGAGGTTTGAAATGAGCGGTATCGCATCACATTTGCAATCTAAAAAAGGCCTATTTGCGAACCAAAGTGACCAATACTGGCCAAATGAATTACAGCCGCTGCAAATAATCCTAACAACACCGGTGGAGTGACTTCAATTTTGAAAATGGAAAAAGACAACTAGTTACCAAGTAGGTTAACACTTTTTTACCAAGCTGGCTTTCCATTACAAACCTGTCAGAGCTCACCGTATGAAAACCATTATCCCACCATGATTCGAGCACTGAACACATTGCTTTTGCGTTTCTGTAGCTGGCCAAGTGCAAATGAAGAAAAATTATGGTTTTGTGTTAACTGGACTGCCCCTTAACTGTTTCCTCGTTAGCTGTCGATGGTGAAGTGAGTTTTGTTCAGAGCCATTGTTGCTACTGCTGGGTCTGCTCTGCCTAGCCAAGGATGCGTTTCTCAATAGATAAATTGTTAACTTACACTGAACAAAAATATAAACGTACCAGTTTTTGTGAGAAATATGACCATGTTCAGAAGCTCATTGTACTTCCGTTGAGTGACAGATTGTATGACCATATTGCAATACATTTCAATAAATAATTTAAAAAGACAAACAAGAACCTCGCGATGGCCTGATGATAAAGGGGGTGGGGTCTATTGTCCAAATTTCACGAAACAATATTGGGTATGTCCACCTTTGCCCTGCTGCACTGCTACACATCTCTGCTGTGTGGACTGTAACAAATGGCCAATGGTGACTTTGTGGACACGTTCACACTTCTCTTCAAGAGCTGTGCGGAGTTGGTGGCTATAGGCTGAAAATAGGAACCAATGACTAACTCGTTGCTCATGGACATCCCAAAGATGCAGGAAGAGGGACAAATCCGAGGAATAAGCCAGCCATTCAAGCACACAAATGTTTTCAGGTACAAGGAATTCTGTGCATACACAGGTGACTTGGGTCTTGCACGGTCATGCTAGATGGTTATTGTTTTGATGGATGAAAGGTAGGACAATAGGCAGCAGCGTCTCATCGTGAAATCACACTGCATTCAAGTTGCTGTTAATGAACTGCAGTTGGGTGCAATGTCCTTGGAATATTCCCACCCAAACCAGCACTCCACCCCCATGCGCCACCATACGCACCACCATCATGTCAGCATAACGATCCCCTGTCCATCTGCTCTGTGAAGTTGGAAACGTGACTTGTCTGTCAAGAAAACAGTCCTCCATCGAGCCATTGGCCATCAAACTTGTCTATTTACTCAGTTGAACCAATTTTTTCATCGAGGTGAGGAGAGGTCCAATCCACAAAGGGCAAAAGAGGTAAAGATATGGACTTCCTGGAGATTATTTTTCACGGTTTTGGCAAAAATGGGTTGATGTTGGGGACCAGCTGTTTCACCTGCAGTGGGAGTTACTGGTCTCAGACAATCACAGAGATAAAGAGTCCAGATATGGCAGTCTTGGGTGGGGAGTCACACATGTTCGTCATGCATGTGGGCAGTGTGCTGTCTTGCCTTATTCCTCAAAAAGGGGTTTTATGCAACTTATTGTTGAAACATGGACATTAAGAGCCCTTTCAACATCCCTGAGAAACATTTGTGCATTGAACATGCCAATGGCACGCTCCCTGATGTCTCCAGTCATCTATGGCATTTTGAACAATGGCAGAACTGGGACTTTTGAGGTGGCCTTTTATTGACCAGAGTACTGGATGTGCCTGGGCTGACTATACCTGATTTCAATAGCTCTGGATCATGCCCCACCTGTCTGACAGGCCAATTTTGACAAAGAGCATGAACTCGACATTAATATGGAGAAGGTGACTGAAATGCACACTGACCAGTGGCACACAAACCTGGTCACAAAAATAAACCCAACTAAGCCAACCTCAGAAATAATCGTGCAGAATATTGAAAGGACTAAACTGTTGCATTTATATTTTTGTTCAGTATACATAGTTGGAGCTATTAACAGTGAATAGAAGAACTACGTAAGTTGTTACCGTAGTTAACCCTCTTAACACAAGATAAAAATTTTTATGTATGCTACAATACTGGCTAAAAAGAAGAGGCGTTAATGGGTACTATTTATTCATTAGTTTTACAATTCTTATGTAAGGATTAGACTAGGAAAACTATACATATACATCATCGCCTCCACTGTTTTCACCGCTGGATTATAGGGAGAGAACAAAATAAACACAAACATGAATGAATGAATGAATATTGTTCTGTTGTGGACAATTGTAGTTAATGAGAAATCCGTAGAAAACAATTAGGGCTATGCCATGGTAAATGTCCTGTCTGTGACAGACTGTAAGTGCATACATAATTTTATTTTCCTGCATACAAGTATGAAATTTTATTGCCAGTGTCTCACGTTGATGTTACACACTGGCAAAAAAAAATTTAATGCTTGTATGCAATAAAATGAAATAATGTCTGCACTTACAGTTTGTCACAGACAGAATGTTTACCATGGAATGCCCCTTTACAAAATACACTTTTCACTTCTTTCCACCCTCCACCCTATAATCCTGTTCACATAAGTACTCTGCAAGCTCTGAAAGTTATCCTGAAGTTCTGGACAATATTCTAGTATCTTTTAAGCTGACAGTGTGAATTGAAAACTAACGCAGAAAACCCAACTAAGCGATACAAAATAAATTCACAAAGTATAGTTGTAGCTTCTCCTGTCCAATAAGGCCACGATTCAAATACTGATGTCGAAGATCGTATTTATTCCTCTCCATTCTCCTCCGTAAAACAATCAGTGACACCTTGAAAACTGTAAAACAAATTTCCAGTAAGTCCAACCAGTTCACAGGAAAAGAATATTCAGTCACATTTGTTTTGTGCGCAAAGAAGAAACACATTTACCGTGTGCGCCTTGAACAGGGTAGATAGCCTTTTTCACACGCCGCCATGAACGGCACTCCCCTTCTCTCTCGCGCCACTTCCTCTTTCCCCCACAATCCCCCTCAAAGCAAATCATGTGACTGCACTCCTTTGAAACAAAATAAACTCAACAAAAAAATCCTGTCTCTGTTTTCAACCACTTGCTCCCAACTCCATGAATTTATACATTCCAAATAACTTTTTAAACCATTTGATAATTAACAAAAACTGTTTTTAAACAGTTACACTCTCACCAATTACTATGATTTATGATAACCTTTGACCTTTGATAAATCTAGTAATTTCTCAAACAATACACAAACCAAATATGAGAGAAGAACTCCGAGATCAATAATGGATTTTGCATCTCTCAATTCAAATACATGTTACATCTTTTGGTAATTATGGAAATACATTTAGTTACTTTCCACTAACACAACAAGTTAATGAATAGGGCGCTCAATAATGGATGGATTAGTGAGCCTTTGACCTTCTTTTCCTAGTTTTTTGTTACTCATTTGTATGGTGGCTTTACGCACCAGACCATCATCATCTGTACATACGTTTAACACTCTTCCAAGCCTCCATTCATTGCGAGGAGATCCCTCTTCTTTGAGAATGACAACATCTCCAATTTTAACTTTGCGTTGCGGAGAATGCCACCTTTGCCTTCGGGTGATGTTTGCCAAATATTCTTTCTTCCACCTACACCAGAATTGTTCAGACAAATATTGTACTCTGCGCCACCTTTTCTTAGCGTACAGATCTTCTGCCTCAAATTTTCCTGGAGGAGGCAGAGGGACAGAGGTTTTCATGGTAAGCAAGTGGTTTGGTGTGAGTGGCTCTTCACCTGTAGGATCACTGATGCTGTCAGAAGTGAGTGGGCGGCTGTTTATTATTGACATGGCTTCATAGAAAAATGTCCTCAAGGACACATCATCCAACCTCCCAACACTCCTTGAAAGGGCCCAAGTCATAACACTTCTCACTGTCCTTATCGGCCGTTCCCATACACCTCCCATGTGACTAGCATCAGGTACATTCATCACAAGGTCACACTGTTTCTCTGCTAAATAAGCAGCCACTCTGTCTTTGTCCATTTCCTTTAGAGTCTTTGAGAGCTCATTTTTTGCCCCTACAAAATTTGTTCCTTGATCTGATCTGATTTCTCTTACTGGTCCTCGGATAGCTATAAAGCATCGCAAAGCATTAATGAATGCATCTGTTGTTAGATCCTCGAGCATTTCAATGTGTATGGCTCTTGATGATAAACAAGTGAATATCAGACCATGTCTTTTACTTTCCTTCTGACCTTGGTTAGTTGAAAAGGGTCCAAAGCAGTCCATCCCACAGAATGAGAACGGCGGTGAGGGATCAATACGGTTCACAGGTAGGTCAGCCATTTTTTGTGTTTCTGTGGGCCTGCGAGCTCTTCCACATAGGATGCATTGTTTGATTTGATTTGCCACAACCTTACTGCCACCATGAATCCAATAGCCGTTTGCTCTCAGTTCATTGAGGGTTTGACCTCTGCCTTGATGCTGAGTTTTTTCATGACAGTTGTCCAGGATCAGACGTGTGACAACGCCATCTTTTGGCAAGATGGCAGGATGTTTCTGATCAAGAGGTAAGGAAGCTGCTTTTAATCTCCCTCCCACCCTGAGGACACCCTTATGCAACATTGGTTCGAGCTGAAACAACTGATCTTTATGTGACAATTTTCCCTGCTCGAGCTTTTGTATCTCCTCCTTGAATGCATTTTTCTGTGCTAATCTCACAAGCACTAAACTAGCCTCTCTTCTTTCTTCAACTGTTCTGAGCTCTGATGATTTGCGTTTTTGTGCTAGCCGTAGAATTCGAGCTACAACATTCAATGCAGTGTGCCACTTAGAAAATCTTTTGAGTCTGTTGAGGAAGTTCTCTTTCTTGACTACGCAGATTTGCAGTGCCTGTGTTGTTTTTATCTCAGGATCTCCTACCATGAGCTCTGGATTTGTTTTTGGTGTGGCAATTTCTCTCTCCCAGAGGAAGTTTGGTCCAGTAAACCAATTGGAATTGATCAAGTCTGCTACCTTGAGGCCTCTAGAGGCATGATCAGCTGGATTTTGATCAGTATCAATATAGTACCACTGGGCTGGATCTGTTGTGTCTCTGATTCTCTGCACTCTGTTTGAGACAAAAACATGAAACCTACGGGCTTCGTTAGCAATGTAGCCTAGAACTACTTTGGAGTCTGTCCAAAAGTATTCCTGGTCAATTTTGAGTTCCAACTCCTCTTTTAACATGCTACTGACCGCAGCTGAAACCATGGCAGCTGTTAACTCAAGTCTTGGTATGGTTACAACTTTTGTGGGAGCAACTCTGGCTTTGCCTATGATTAAAGAGCAATGAACTTTATCTTCACTCACCACTCGAATGTACGAACATTGTCCGTAACCATGGCTACTCGCATCCAAGAAGTGATGCAACTCAATTCTTTGAACCTTTCCTAAAGCTTCAGGAGTAAAGCATCTTGGAATGTGGAACTTTTGCAGGTTCTCAAGATCATCCAGCCAACTTTTCCACTGTGGCTCTAAATCTTTGGGCAGTGGTTCATCCCATGCTATGCCCTTTTGACACATTTCTTGTAGCACTTTCTTTCCCAAAAGGAGAAAAGGAGCAAGGAAGCCGAGGGGGTCAAACACAGAGGCTACTGTTGAAAGGATTCCTCTCCGCGTTGCTGGTTTTTCCTCCAGGGATTCACTGAAAGAGAAGGTGTCACTGTTCACATTCCATTTCACTCCCAACACAGTCTGAACAGGAAGATCTCCATGGCTGAGATTGACATCATGAACTCCACTGGCTCGTTCACAGTCAGGAATTGACTCCAAGACTTCCCTGTTATTGGAGATAAACTTGTGGAGATGCAGTTTCCCTTTTGCACACACAGCTTGTGTCTCTTTCACTAGTTTGATGGCTTCATCTGCCGACTCTAAACTGATGAGGCCATCATCAACATAAAAATTTTTCTTTATGAAGTTGGCTGCAGATGGATACTCTTTTTCATTTTCATTTGCTAAGAACTTCATACCATAATTAGCGCACCCGGGGGAGGACGCTGCCCCAAAGAGGTCGACCTTCATGCGATAATCCTTTGGCTCTGAATTGGTTTCCCCCTGTTCCCACCAAAGAAACCGCAAGTAATTTCTGTCCTCTCTGTTTACATGAAATCTATGAAACATTTTCTCTACATCACAGATGATTGCAACTGGATGTTGGCGGAATCTACAGAGAACCCCCTTCAAACCATTTGTGAGATCAGGCCCTGTAAGCAAATGATCGTTTAGAGCTGTGCCTTCATATTTAGCAGAACAATCAAATACAACTCTAATTTTCTCAGGTTTTCTTGGGTGATAAACCCCTTGATGTGGAATATACCACACATTTCCGTCCTGGGGCGAGTCTTCCGTCTTCTCTGCTTCCCCACCTTCGATGACACCTGGCATGAATTTAATGTAATCCTCTTTGAATTTGGGATTTCTCTCAAGTTTTGCTTTCAGGTGCTTCAGTCGCACCAGAGCCAGGCGCTTGTTTTCCGGTAGGTGTGGACGTGTTTTGAAGGGAAGTGGCATTTCCAGATGGCCATCTGAGTTCTGCTGTATCGTCTGGTTCAAGATCTGCATGAACTGAATATCATCTTGTGATATGGTCTTTTGCCCCTGATTTGTGTCTTTGAAATCAGATTCGAGGACTCTGAGGACAGCAGCTGGAGTTAATGATGGAAGCTCTTTAACTGACACACGATGGCAAAGACCTGTCACCTCTGTTGACTTAGCAGTCTTAGGGGAGCTGCCAACAATGCTCCATCCTAAGTCAGTCCTAATGGCATACGGCTCTTCATCACCACCTGTAATAACATGCTGTGGTGCTAGTGCTCTACAACAGTCGTGGCCTATTAAGAGTCCAACTTTACAATTCAATAACTCTGGTATTTCTTGTGCTATAGCATTCAGGTGTTTCCATCTCTTAGCTGTTGCAGGAGTAGGAATGTGTGTGCGTTCAAGTGGGATGAAATCTCTGGTGTATGCAAGTGGCAAGTTAACGAAGCTATATGAGGAAAACCCTCTGACTCTAAGACTACTAACTCTGTCACTCTGAATGATGGAGTCTTTTCCCATCATAGTGGTAAGCTTTAACTTGACTGGCTCTGAACCTGTACCCATCTTGTCACACACCTCTTTTGTCTACAAAAGTAGCGCTACTCTGTGTATCTAGCAGAGCATATACCAGTGTTTCTGTCTCAGGGGTTGCAACTGATGAGAGCCACACAGGCACTATCATGGATGTGCTCCCACCATCACTTTTGTCAATGGAGCAAGAGAGTGAAGATGACTTTTCTTCTGCCTGCACCGGAGCGTGGGGAGACGTGACTGGAGCAGTGCTGCGGTGCTCATGCAACGGCGTTGGATGCTGTTTTTTGCATATGTTACAGGTTTTTTTCTAAAAAAAAAACCGCCCCCCCGGTGCCGGGGGCGGTCATTATGCACATAAATCCAGCATGTTTCCTTATCATAACATCGTCATGCAGCCTATCCGCTTTACGCGGAGAAACTCGGCAAAAAGCTCATGTTGGCCATTTTTACCTCAACCGAACACAATTGAAGCACCAAGCAAGTAAATAACCATGTTGCAAAACACAGGATAAAATCATATCAGCATTTCTACTGAATTTGTGCTATGCATACTGTAAAGTGGAAAAAAAAAGCCACCAGATGGCAGTATTGACATTTTTTTTTTTGATAAGCCCAGTTTGGAGCTAGGTTTTGGGCATGTCCTGGACATGCGTCAGAGGGGAAAGTCCCAGAGAATTGAAAAAAATTCTGCAAGGTGGGAGGGGGCAGGAAAAGATTATATAAGGAGAAAAAGTGAGAGAGCAAAACAGTAAGAGAAATTGCAAAGAAAAATTGTGGAGAGACATATTTGACCAGACCTGTCTCTCTTTTCAAGACCCGTGAAGCTCGTTTTGTGGATTTTTGCCTGTGTTGGATCATTTTCCTGTCCCAAGACATCGCAACAGAGCAATCCCATCTCAAGGGACTGTAACTATCTAATTGTAATAGGGTAACGCTGTTTCTACACTTCCTGTTCTATGGTCAATTAGTCAATCTACTTGTCAACTCTAGTTATTGGTAGCTTTCAGTCGGGTGGTAATAAAAGGGCCGAATAGTCTTCGTGCTGGTAACTGCATCTGTAACCACGCCACCTCTCATTCGTGGATGTGGCTTCCCGTTTTGCCAGGTAGGCTTGTATTCACTAGCGAGTGGGATAATTTCTCTTACTCTTCCTTTTGGGCTTTTTTTGTCTTTGTTTTTTTGTAGCCCCGTAGTCATAACTTCCTGCCGCTTGATTTTGCGTATGCAAGTGTTCCTGCCTGTTCAGGTATGTTAATTCTACTATTGGAAATTCTGTGGTTAACTAATTCATCTTGGCTTTAACTAACGCATGATTGTAGGGAGGAACGGTGCCTTGTCATTTTGTGGTGGGTATGATTCTCGACTCATCTGCTTCGGTACGTTCTCTTTTTACCGTCATTATGATATTGTAGTTAAGCTTCAGTAAACGGGTGCTGATCAAACTCTTGTTTGTAGTGAGGATCTATGACCTGGCTCGTTTTTATCTATTGTTTTGAGTAGCCTACACTCTTCGTGCTGTTGGCTCAGGTCGGCTTCTTGGCCATTCAAATTAATGAATTAGGATTATTGTTTCCAGAAGGGTATTATGTGCGCTGGTTTAATATAGGCTTATTGTCTTACAGTGAGACTCCGTGACGTCATTGTGGCCTATCCAGCATTGGCACGTAGTATAACCATTAAGATTATTTTTGGTATATTTGGCGTATTGACGAGAATCTGCTTGCTGCAGGAGTAAGCAGCCGGTGTGCTGGAGGGTCGATCACGCAGGCGCTGCTGTTTTGCATGACTGCCAAATTCCTTGCTTGTGTTAATTGTTTCGTTCTTGGAATCCTGAGACTTCATGTTTTGAATTTGTATCTTTGTTTATCTGTTTGTTTTAATTTGTTTTTTTGCTTTCTTTTTTTTGTTGCTGCTTTTGTTTGGATCGTTGGTATTCTATTGATCAATTGGAAGTTATTAAGGGTTCAAATAATGATCTTGTATTCAAATGTAATTGGACCAGTTTGTTAAAGGTGCTTGGGCCAGTCCCGGGCCATATCCTCCCGTTCTGAAATGGTTATCAATGTCTTATTTTAAGTGACTGTTGCCATTCTTTGTGCAATAATTTTAGCTGTTTATCCCTTTGGCAGGTGTTGAACGATTTCAGAAGGAGGCTAGGCACCTGGTGGCGGCCTCTGTCACTGCATGCAGGTGTGTGGTTATTAGTTTAGTGTTGTGTAGTGTGCTGTGTGCTTTGCGTTGTTGCTGTGGCGTGTTCATAGATCACCACTACCTAGAATGTGTGCACGTGTGGGTGGTGTGGAATCCAGAGTACGCCTACTGTTAGTGTGCCTCCCTCAGGTAAGCCTTGCCTAGCCTTCTCCTGGTTTCTAGTCATATTGTGTGGATTTTTAATTTAAGGTATATCTGATTGTTTTAGCCACAATGGCATACTGATACTTAATACATATACCTTTTTGTATTTTGCTAAATCACTTGTTTGCAGGGTTTTGGATCCACATCCTCTTCCATCCCCTTTTCCCCTAAATAATAAAACGATTTGTATTGGAATTCACGTCTGTCGCCTCGTGCATTTGAATCTGGTCATTGTGTACCGTTAAATATTGTACGGTATCCCCTGGGGCCTAATAGTATTGGTTTTCCTGGGGTGGCGTAATTGGATTACTAGTTGGGGTATATGTAGCCCCACTTTCTCTGTTGCCCCTCATTACACAATCTTGGTCAGACTTTGTTTTATTAAATCTGTTAAAGTTTTACAATTTTGTCTGTCATCCTTTGCTGTCCGATATGTCAAAACAAATTGGGGCCATAACAATACAAACGATACCTCAAATGAAAGAGGAAAGTCTACAAAATCCAACGATATAAGCCTTGTCATTTTAAACGAACACCACCCTGAAGAACAGCAGGCATACACTTTACAGTCTACAGAGATGAGCAAAAAAATCCTTTTTACCTTTGGTATTTTATAATATAAAAACTGATTGAGGGTAAATGCCTTTGCTTTTGTTAGCCCAATGTGTCCGTGTTATAACTAAACTAGATATCCCAGTCTCCAAGCATGTTTTGTTTTTTTTGGGTGGGGGTTGTTTCAAAGATCTCAGTTCCTCACCATTCAGCTTGCTCACAATGTATTTTCCTCTCTGTGATCGGCTTGTGATGCTGTCAGTAAGACATTAAGACAGTAGCCATTCGATTCTATGGGTTCTGATGTTTCCACTGAGTTCTAAACCACCTTACTCGCACAAACCTAAACTGAGCTCGAGCCTTGCGTTCCCAGTGCATGAAACTGAGTCCATGGGCCATTTGCATGTACTTAAGTAGCACGACCATATACATGCTTTACTGTTTTGTTTGTGGTATTTTCTGTATAATTATCTGCTAAATATTCAACAATTGTTTTCAAAGTCAAAGAATCTTTGTCATTCCTTGAAAGTACAGAAAGTACCCTCACTGAACAGTCAGCTGATGTAGCCTTGGTGGTTTGAGTGAAGTGCTGCAACTTGACAGTTAGGGTTCAATTCCTAAACTTGGGATGCATTTGCTTCGGCAATAAGAGATTTCTTGTATAAATAATTTCAGGGGTTTTCTTTTTACTTTTTTTAAACCATTTTTTTACATTACTTTCGTACTGTAATTTTATTTATCAGTTGTTTTTTTTTTAATCTGCTCCTGTGGAGTCAAACTTCATCTTCTTTGTATGTATTTGTCATGCTTTTTGAAACTCTGTGTTTTTATGTAGGGCTTTCTGTGCGTCTTTCGTCGGGGATGTCATCGAATTCTTTTCACAAGCTGGTCGATTAGCTTTGGGCGGTACCTGTCTCTCACTCTATTAAAGCTGGAGGTTCGCCATGCCTCTTTGATTTAGTGTCTTTTGATAATCAGGAGAGCCAGGAAAGAACTACTATTTGTAATTAGCGAACTGTTCGCGTTTATTTGTAGAGTATTCTCAGAAAGATCTTTCAGAGGTTTCTTCTGAGTTATACTCCTGCTCTAGCGCCGTTATTTGGTGCCTTAGGAGGTTTTTTTTCTTGTCCAGCTGGACGGATATATTTTTTGAAGCTACCTTGCTTCGTGCAGTATTACTTTCATTCTCCCTGTCAGCAGGCTCTCGCCTCGCTCCGCACTTATGTCTTGCTGGTTGAGCTGCTAACTGAGCTGCGAGTTTTATTCCCTATATTATTTTAAACGGAAATCTAAGTGGCTAGGTTTATCTCTTTCACTTGCATTTTGCACTGTATTGTCACTGGGTTTAGGCTCCTAACTTTCACTGCCATTACAGAATTATCTTCAAATGGGAAATTGCCTAGGCTACAGGACGGGCAGAAATAATCATAATAAAAATATTTAAAAGTTATAAAAACTAAAAAACTGGTTGTATTTGGATGGAATGTTTGCCTGTCGTGACACATAATGGAAATTACATTTTTCAGTTTTGTATCCGAGAAATATGAAATGGCGCAAAGTGTCAGCTTGGAGAGGCAACCTAGACATTCCCAAACTAAAACCTCTCTAATTTTGCTCTGATTTACCTGGGTAGAATAAACTTTGGCACAAATAATGGTGAGATTCTGTGCCGTAATTTTTTAGGGGTATCAGCCTGCTCCTGATAACCAGGTTCAGTGTCCCGGGATTGGGTCATCGGGGCCCTCGCCCATGACTGCCACCCAAAACACAATGCATCGACCCCTTCTGAACCCTCCCGCAGGTGATGGGCCTATAGGAAAGCGGGCCCACGTCACTCATTTAGGCTGTGCCTGGTCGGGTCCCGTGGGAGGAGCTCAGAGTAGAGTCGCTGCTCCTCCATGTCGAGATGGGCCAGCTAGGGTGGCTCGGGCATCTATATCTATGCCTTCCTGGGAAGGTGTTCCGGGCATGCCCCACCGGGAGGAGGGCCCGGGGAAGACCCAGGAGGGACATGCTGGAGGTACTATATCACTCGGCTGGCCTGGGAACGCCTCGGGATACCCCCGGAAGAACTGGAGGAAGTGTCCAGGGAGAGAGAAGTCTGGGCATCCTTGCTTAGACTGCTGCCCCCGCGACCTGGCCCCGGATAAGCGGAAGAAGATGGATGGATGGATGGTTTCAGACTGCAGTTGAATAATTTAAAAACAGATAAAAGTAAAACTTTGTTTAGTGCAAAAAAGTTGTTTCATTTATTTACACCTTCCGTCTTCATTTACCTGACTCAGTGACAAACAGTATAAGCTGATTTTTGTACCATGACAAAATTTCCCGAGGGGTCACCTTTTTATTACAATACCAAGATGAATCAAATCGATACATTTGTCGCAGAGATATAGTCATTTAATTTTGGCCATGTAATTTTCAAGTCAGAGGTTCAGGGCTTATGGGGCTAAGCAATGCTTTGGTGAAACAGTTCTTATTTAGCCTAAACAACATGAGCCTGTAATTCCATTGGTAACTAGAGGCACTCGTATAGTGCAAACTTCCACCAAGGCAGCACAGTCCTGTTGGTGAGTGGGAGCAAAGTTCAGTTATCGCGTGTCATAGGATTTCAAGTTAGCTGCCGTGGTGGCCATATTGTTTGACTGATTGTGGTCAAAATCAATAGGGTCCATCCCTCATGTAATAGTGACCCACCCACAAAATTTCAGTGATATCCATTCATAACTTTTTGAGTTATCTTGCTCAAAAACAGACAGACTAACAAATGGCACCGACCATATAAGCTCCTGCTAACTTCGTTTGGCGGAGGTAATTGAAGCTGTTCTGAGTGAACATTCTGATACACAATTAATTGACTGCTATTACAATAAAAAAAACCGACAATTCAAATGATTACAGCAGTCCTCTTAAGCGTCGTAGTATGCCAACAAAGGGTTTCTTTTTCACAATTCAGCAAAAGAATGAAAACTAAATAATGCAAGCTCATTATTTGATGAACTTCAAGTATTGAGTGAATGCTTGGTCAGCTGATAAAGAAATGAACTTTCCTTATGCAAAAAATCATGCCGACTTACTAATTTCTGCCTAAAATTGGCGCATGGTCATTTATATGTATGCTATAATGTCATTAGCTATTGGTGTTGAAGTGATATTTTTAAGGATGTCATTTAACACACTTTTTGCTGCTTGAGTTGCTGGTTGGTTGGTTGGTTACTTCTATAGAAACCCTGGCCTGGAGCCGTAAACTCTCCCTGAAAGCCAAACGCAAGTACTCAGCTGAAGTGTCTACAGGAACTTCGATCTGTGACAGAGAGGCGGTTTCATTGTTACTCCGTGGCCTGTTCTCCTGGATTTGCAGGTTGTAATACAGCTGATTATTACGGTAAGTCAGTCCCTGCAGGTCAATGCGAAGGTGCGCTGACTTGATCAAGTTGGATCTGGCTCAGTCTACCAAGCCCTGGTTGTCCCAGCGGTTAATTAAATTAAATGACTCTCTGTGTGTTCTGTTGTTAGGTTGTGCTATGGCACATTGATCTTCTGTTGTGAAAGTGGTCGTTCTTCTGTTGTTGTCCTCCTTTGTACAGATCACCTGTGGTCAATTAATTGTCCGTTTGCTGCGATGTGATATTGAATACATGCACTCTCCAGGACGGATAACTCCACAATAATCATAGCTATCTGCAGTGAAGCACAAATTATGCTCGACTGATTAGTAGTATGATTTAGACTCATCATACTGACATTCATCAATGCAGTCTTTTAACTTGTAGGTTTGATAAATCTTTGCCTTTGGCTCCATGTGAGCACAGTAACCCCAGCTTCCTTCCTCTAAGTAACACCAGCTGTAATCTTTTCCATTTTTCTTACAGGGACTATCCTTCTTACAAGTGTAACCTTTGTAATCGATATTTTTACTTGGTGAGCAGTAATCCCACCCCTTTTGACTCTCGCACCAGTAGTAAACCTGACCTCTCTTTCCACAGCTATTGGAGCACTGCACACCATAATTGGAGGTGTACTGCCTCGAGTCCTCAATCACCTCTCCACAGTATCCCCAACTTGAGCATACTGCACACCAGTAGTAGCTATAGCCCTGCATCTCACAACATCGAGTGCACTCATTTCCTAAGTAGTCCACATTCCTCTGTGGTGAACAGTTCTGTAACTCCTCTGTGCCATCTGCCTTGATCACATTGCACAGGTACTGGATGCCATGAAGCTTACAGTCCTCAATGCATTTTATCCCCTAATAGCCGAAGAAAACTTTTCCAGAGGACGGCCATAGTAAGAAGCATAGAGTGAAGGTGAGTAACAGTGTTGGGACGATGGCCCTCGATTGGCCATTTCAGCTCTGTAGTGGAGAGGGGGTAGTAAATTAAGAAAGAAGAGAACAACATGAAACAAAGCACACTATCTAACACCCACCACAAAACAGCATCATGAGCAACGCATGTGTCTTTGCCGGGGTAAGGCGAAATGCAGTTGTCATTTTCTTCTGTTCAGTGCCCACACTGTTTAAATAGCAAATGTTCTTGTGCCAATCTGAGTACCCATGGGCATGCTGGTCTTCAAAAAAGATGTCATCTGATGCATTGCTAACGTGAGGTAGCAGACAGCAATTGAAGACCTGTGTGCAGGAAGTATGTTTGTCACATTTTGCAAAAAATGAGCTGACACCGGTATCAAAAGCCACAATGGCCAGAGCATCATCTGATACCAAAGATTTCTGCAAAGAAGCCTTAAAGTCTTGTGTACTGGTGCGTTTCCATAGTCCATTGTCATGATCTGCTGTTATGATCCTGATCTGTCTGACCATGTTTTTGCTTTGATCCTGTCCTCCCTGACCATGTTTTGATTATGAATTCTCCCTTGTCTGATTATGCTCTGTATTTTGTATTGTGCTTTGGGATTCCATGCCATGTTTTGTTTTTGCCTTGTCTTTGTCTGTTTGCCATTTTCCACCATTGCAGTTATATTCTGGTCCTTGTTTTGTGTCATACCATGCATTGCACTTTGTCTCCCCCAGTCTGGTCTTTTGTCATGTGATCGCTCACTGCCTCAGTATTGTGTGCCACACTTTCTGGTGATTTCATGGTTTATGGGATTTCATCCATTCCTTCCAATCTCGTTTACTTCCTTCACCTTGCTTTTCTTTATTACTAACAATACTACCAGTTTGTTGTTTTAAGTAAACTTACTAATCAAGACTAACATTGTTTATAGTACTAACTGACAAACAAGCACTAGGGATTGTAGAGCTGCACATTACTAATTGACTAACCAGCTCTCAGCACTCGCTCTGTTCTAGTCTCCGCCCCTTGCCTTCACTCAATTTACTTTGCTGTGCTTCAGCAGATTTTCTGCACCTTGTTAATCACTCTTCTGCCTCTCACTCTGTGCACGGTAGAACTCCCTAACCGGAGCCGTATGTTTGTCAGAAGGCTGTCTCTGTGATCCCTGTCCGCGTTTTGGCTTTTGCCAATTTCTTGTAATCAGGAACCTCCTCATGTTCATTCCTTTGTGATTAGTCTGATCCATATCACCTGCCTCCCCTTCATAGCATGTGACTTTCCCTATGTGTATTTAAGCAATTATTTCACTCACAGCTCTAGTCAGAATGTTTTCCCTGTGCTGCGATTGTTTATGCCTTGTACTCTTTGTGTTATACTTTTGACTGGAATGTCCCGGATTCTGATTTTGGCTTTAGCTTTGATATTCCTGTGCCCGTGCACCATACCTGTTTTGCCCGACTCCGAGTTTTGCGTTTGCTGCCCTGTTAACGGATTCGATTATATCCACTGGATTTTGGCTTTGGATTCTCTGACAAAACCCGTGACTGACTTCTTGCACACAGGTCTTCAATTGTACAACAAAAATCTGGCCTGAAGTCAGTTGTCAGTATTTTACTGCCAATTTATGGGCGCATTTAGGTATTTTGATGTGCCCATTGGCTATATGTGGGTGCAGGAAGGGAAAACACCCAGTTTGTTTCACTCAATACTGTGCAGTTGTACAAAAATGCTAAAGATTGAAAATAAAACTGTGAAAAATTACAGTAGTATACTTCAAGATAAAATGCATGTCATAATGGTTAGTGTGATCAATTGCATGCATGTGCATCTAAGGGCCCCATCCGATTTGTATGAATCAGAAATGAAACCATTCCATCATCCAAATGATTTGTGGGTCAACAAAATATAGGTGTTCTCAGATGTGAATATGTAAGGCATGCAAATAGCTATTCTGTCAACTTCAGTTCTTTCAACTTTGACAATTTATAAGAAATGATTAAAGGTCTGTTCAAGCTGACAGCATATTATCATAGAACATGTTATCATTTACAAAAGTACGTCAGGGGTACATCTGGAGTGAATTTACTGGGTCGTTTTTGAGTGAACCATTTCTGAGCGTTTAATGCATGTTAATGCTCATTTTCGGTATGTCTAATTTGATTCACAGTTTATTAAAACTTATCAAAGGTCTGTACAAATTGACATCATATTATCATAGAACAAGGTACACTACCTGACAAAAGTTTTAGGATGTTCCTCATCCTCACCCAACTTTGTTAGTGTTATATTTTATATATATGAGTGTTGTAGGAATTTAATGGTGTCCTAAAATGTACATGTAAACATCACAGAACATTACTGAACAACTGGGGAAGATACAAATTTATGTTTATGGCTTTTTTTTTTGTACGAAAAAAACTCAATTATGTCATATGTAAGAGATATTATCATAAATTGTGATTGCAAGATGATCTTCAAATTTACACATTTGGAATTGTGTCCTTGTCATAAAGGAAATTCAATGGCTACTATTGGTCCAATCATTATGATCAGATGTGGTACATGGAATTATTTTGATTCCCTATATAAGGAGGGTCGATACATACAATAATTCAGTATGGTGTCTTCAGTGTACATTCAGTATTTTTTACTGCACTGTAAGAAAATCACACACATAAATAGTCACATCCTAATTTTTTTGTCAGGTAGTGTATTATCTACCAAAAGGGTAATTGTGGAGACATTTTACCGTGTCATTTTTAAATTAACCCTTTGTCAATATGTAATGCATGTAAATACGTATTTTGGTTATATCCAATTTCGATTGACAGTTTGTAAAAAAAATTTTCAAAGGGTCTATCTAAAATGACACCATATTATCATAGATCACGGTACAATGTATTATCTATCACAAGGGTTATCAAGAAGACATTTTTTAAAGACTTTTCCTTTATTTGATTGTTTCACAGTGGAGAATAACAGGAAAGTAGGGGAGAAGAATGGGGAAGACGTGCGGCAAATGATGTGGGCTGGAATCGAACCCGGGTCGCCGCGAGAAGGACACAGCCTTTATGGTGCGCATGCTTAGACCGATGAGCCACCAGGGCACGATTCAGGAGACATGTTACTGCACAGTTTTGAAGTTAATCCTTTGTGAATATGTAATTCGTCAGATATTCTCGCAGTCCTCACTAAATCAGGAAATAGCGGTCAGCCATTTCCCTGAGGACTTTTTCCTCTCCCTGCCTGTACTGAATACAACACTACCACTGATAAGTTTTACTTTTTTTGATATTTTAAACAAACCAAGTTGATACTTCTACGGTCACAGCAGGAAAATGTCTACTTCGTCTCTCTGTAATGATAATTTCAAAAGAAAATTGGTGGATTGAATTTAGGAATTTCTTGCACCACAGTGGGCACCGATTGGACTTAGAATGTTCTGCTTGCTCTGACTCAACTGCGTCTGCTTGCCCTGCCTGAATTTCATCCTCAGAGCTTCTCTGAATCATCTTCCTCTATTGATAGCACAAGATAACTTCCTGTTCCCACATTAAAGCACTCTAAAATCTCTTATTTCATGGTCTTTTGCACACTATTACTGCCCATGTTAAATTTATTCTAATAATACTCTGTTATATTCAAATTCTCAGTACCTTACTTATGAGCTTTTTGAAGTGTACGAACCATCACAAATCAACTTTTAATTTACAACAAAAATTATGTTGTAATTTTAAGGAAAGTAGACTTGTTAAAAAAGGCTTTTAAATGAAGTAACATTTTTATAAGTAATAATAAATAACAGAGAAAATATAAATACACAAACAAAAATGAGCAGGCCATAAATATTCTAAAACAGGGGTTCCCAAACTCGGTCCTGGGGCCTCCCTGTGTACGCTGGTTTTTGCTCCACCCTGGTTTGCGATCATAGGATTTTAACCAGCCGTTAATTTATCTTAATTCGGTTCATTTTTGTTCAGAGCAGTAATTTATCCTCTCTTGACAAACTGTATTTTGACAGATATACATACAAACAGTGAGGAATAAATTGCGCATCTATATTGCAATATGCAGTATGAGTGACACCTGCATGAAAAGAGGGAAATGTACTCAATCCAAGGGAAAAAAAGCAATAGGTTCCAAATCGGTGAAACTGTGGGCACATGGTTGCAAAAACTAACATTTTACTAAACAAGCAAATGACAGAGTCAAACCTGTTTCATGATATGTTTTTGTGATTGAGTGCAAGCAAATTATTTTGAAAGAATTCTAATCACCTGTGTTCGGCAACCTAATTTGGAGGTCACTGATTTTCTCAATGTCTGATTGATCTGTTTAAAAATGTTTTTCCTGAAATTGCTTGCCATGCAGAAAAAGAAAACAAAACTTTATATGCAAGGGTCTTTTATTCGACTTTTATTCTTCATGGCACAAATGGATATTTCTATTAAAATTTGTCTTAAAACAGCAAATTACATATTTAAACACGAAATTGCACCCGATTTGGACAAATTAACAGCTTGTTCAAGTCCCATGAAGGCGATTATGGTTGAGACAAAAACCAGCATACACAGGGAGGCCCCAGGTTTGAGTTTGGGAACCCCTGTTCCATAACAACGTTGAATAAAGCTGCAAGCAGCGATGAACAGGCCCTCACACCCTTGTGCACACTGGGGATGGTGGCAAGATCCAGACAGGTGCAGCTGTGCATTAAAAATAATTGGATAGTGGCAACCTGGAAAAAGAAGCTGCGAGGGCTGCTATGTTGAAATTTTCTAGGGGGCGTTACGGAGCCATTTTGCCCCCCCATTTGGCAACATCTCTATTATATGTAAGTGCTCGCCATTCTTGTGTGTATCAATTTTCATGAGGTTATGACTTTGTTAAAGCCATGAAAAAGCCAAACCTAATTTGATGGCGAGGTAGTGGCCATGCTGGCGTACAGCAGCACCAGAAATTAAACTCTAAATTTTCTTGACTGGATGTAGTCGACACATCCGAATGCTTCTCTTTGGTGACATTGTGAGATGTTCTACGGCCATGCTGAAATGGAATGAGTGAGTGGAAACAGGGGGTTTCCACGTAATCCCAATCTGAATGTAGTGGGAATATATTCAGAAAGTTATTATTTTAAGTGAACTCCATTTTGAAATGCTGCATCAGAACTTGATGACATTTCTTGGCTCACATCATTAGATGTTCTACTGGCACAAGTGGAATAAGTCCTTGGAAACAGGGGGTTCCCCGTATTCCCAATCTGAATGTAATGGGGATATATTCAAAAAGTTATGATTTTAAGTGAACTTAATTTTGAAATGCTACATCAGAACTTGATGAAATTGCTTCAGTGACATCGGGAGATGGCCTACTACCACGCTCAAGTGGAATGAATGAGAGGAAAGATGCCGTTTCCTCTTAATATCAATCTGAATTTAAGTGGAAATAATGCAATAAATTGATACTTTACCGTACTTTTATTTTGAAAGTCAACATCTGACTGATTATTGATTGACTGACTGATTAAATCTGATGTCACATCTCCAAGACAGTTACTTTTATTTTGAAAACAGTACCTTATACTGCATTTCCGTAAGACCCCATGTATACACAAAATTAAAGGAGGGCTGGCTTGACAGCCGATTTCCAAACGAGGGCTGGTTTGCCAGCAGTAATTTAACCATGACTCAAGGGCAACAGCATGACGTCATAATGTAACCCCCCCACCCCTCCACAAATTCTCAGTTACAGCATTCGCACATAAAGCACTTTGCCAAACTGCATTAATCAATCACTGCCTTTACCAAGAAACAAGAAAAAACTCACAGCAACCAGTCACATCCAAGTAGACTACCTAGGAAGGACTACTGGGACACTAGCCAAGCTGCTGTGCATAAACACACACGTGTCTCAATGTGCAAGGGTACAGCCAGACATCATTCACACACCAGCAGTAATGATCTAATACAAAATCCAAAACTGACCATAAATAAAATGAAAAATGTATTAAACTCACAGCAACTGCCTGTTATTTGAAAATGAACTCCATCCCTCTCTCTTTCTTAGAAAAATGGTGAATGACGCGGTCCTACAGCATATCAGTCCATTTGAGCTCCATTAAAAGGTCTTTCAAGATTGCCATGGAGGCCAGTGCTGACAGTTGAACCGCCCAGTCGCATTTCGCCAGTTAGTTTTGATGCGTTTAAAGGGCTGAAAATGACCGCTTGACTGAGGCAGTAGACACCAGGATGGTCACCACCAGACATGCCAGTGCGTGAGGCTGATGCATGCTCTCACATCGATCGCATCGTTACTCAGTTCACAGTGAATTTAAAAACCGCAGCTAGCTAACTGTTTGTTCAATGTGAATGTCTGTGACTCAGAGACTGTTTGAATACCAGTGAAGGAGTCAGCTTTTATGGGAGAGGCAAGCAATCTACATTCTGAAGGCCTTGAGACTTGAGACCAGAGCCATGTAGAGAGAGCAGCTTTGACCTGGAGACAGCAGAGAAAAAAATCTGATTGGATAAGACGAAGTTGGCCTTAAACGCTGTCTGTACTGTAGAAGCTGCATGACTTGGAGCTAAGCAATAGAATCACTTAGACTTAATGATTGAGAATTTTGATTGACCTTCTAGAATACACGTAGCTTTAATTAAGGTATTTATGAAGAAAACATAATTTTACCAATTTATCTAGGCCAGCAGAGAAGGCCTTGCTGACCCTGACGGGACACCACTGGTCAAAAGTGAGTTAGGAATGCGGTCAGCATAAATTGGGTCAGTAGCGGCTCTAGACCCGGAAATGGCGGGGCGCAGACACGTCCCTTTATGACAATTAGTCCTGGGTAGTTCGCAATCATTTTCCTTTACTGACGCGTTTTCCAATTATCGTACTTGGCAAGTTAAGACACGGTCTCTCCATATGTGATCGAACAGCGATGAAATCATGGGATTAATTCAGCTCAGTGGCGGAACCTGAACTGAGGATTGTGACAATACATCCGTTTAAAACAGTCGTTAGTCCTGACCTGTTCTCAGTCATTTTCATGAGTAACCGAAGGTTCGCTCCGAGAGCACTCCACAGTTAACAGCTGCTGCTAGTTCTCCCCGATTACGTAAGAAGACAATCATTCATCTGGACGCTAATTTGCTGTATTTAAATCAACGTTAGTCAACCTTGCATAGGCTACCTGTTGCCACTCACGCAAACAGCTTGAGCAGCACGCTGCCTATTTAACTGCCAAGTGCCACTGTTTTATCAACCCACACAATACCGAGAGTGAAAGGCGATATTTCACTGGAACAAGGACCTGATCAATCAACGCGAAGCACTGGTCTATTAATAAGTTAATTTTTTTTCTGTACTGAATTTCGCCCATGAGTTCATCGCTGTTCGATGGGTGCGTCAGAAATACGCTCGGCATGCGCACCGCATGCAGCTATTCGCAGCAAGCAAAATAGTTTTGCGCACTGCATACGCAAATCATATGCAACGGATGCGCTGAATTCATTATTTATACGCTAGATGTGCCTCACACACAAGTCAAAGTAATCGAAAAATTTCACAATTTAAAGCGTGCTAGCGACCAAGCTTGTGGATCTGTGCTCCGACAGAGAAGTGACTCTGATGACATTGAGCATTCCGTGGCATAGCCTACTTCTCCTGCTGTTTTAAATACCAGTGCAGATTCCACTGTGTGAATGTCAACCTTTCAGGAGGTCTGTCTAGAGGACCCATCATATTTATACCAAATCAAGTGTAGTCTGGATGTTCGGCAAGTTTGCTATCTGTACGCTATCTGTGCATTTGTCATAAGTTACAAATAAGTACAATGCACTGCCTGATCGCAGGACTAACGGTACTAATTCGTGCAATACATCGACATTCGCTATAAGTTTATTCAGCGTGCATTGTATCCGCGCTGCAAGTATGCAATGTATACGCCCAATATACGCGGCTCATAGCTCGTTCCGGGAGATCAGCATATTACTGCGTGTGAACCGCTTTTCCCCTACGGACACATAGCTTACTGGTACCACGCTCGACCGATGCGGGACCGATGCACTGCGTATTTATAACTTATGATCTGCTTAACAGCTTATGCAGCGTAGTTTTGTGCATGCCCAAAACTATCAGGCGTACTGGGCTGAACTGTGCGCATACCGGCGTACATAAAACTTACACAAAATGATTGAGATGCATATGAGGAGCGTATTGGGCGTATGACTGCGTATGAAGTAAATGTCAATGCGCAACTCATAAGGAATTAGGATACGCAGAAGTGTGATTTGGCCTTAAGCTAAAGTCCTCTTCAAAGACTGGAGTGTACAGTTGTCAACCAACATTGTAGCATAAAACCTGGCCAGGATAATTACACCTGCAGATTTCAGCTATTCACACTGAGACAAAGAGGCTGGACTGGTGATGACTGGTGTCGGGCAAGTCAACAATGTATTAAGTATTTAAGAATATATCCATGGGACCATCAGGCAGACGTGTTACATGCCATCTCAGATTTCAAACGAAACTTTTCCGGTTTGAATGGACTATCCCAAAACCTAAAAGGCTAAATTGGTTTCAGATTTGGGTGTTTCGGGGGAGAGATAGACCACCCCCCTGGTTTTTCCTGGAATTCTACCAAGAGAAGTGCCTCAATATTTTGCATAAGTAGGAGGCTCTCAGAACAACTGTATTAAATCTACCTCTATGAGGGCTTGTATATAATGGTACATCTCAAGTGAGTGCGAGGCAGAAGTGTCAGTCAATTTGATTGACAGCTTGTCAATCAGTGGACGTGAATATACAACCATTCAAATATATTCTGACTTTGAAGCCAAATATCTCCCCTTGCCGGAAAGGAATTACAATAATTTCAATGTCCCGTTTTCATCGACCCTTTTGTCTCTAACAGTCATGAAAAATCTTTTCGGGAAGTGCCATTTTTTCTCAGCAATTGCTATTTGAAGACTGCACTTAGGGCAAAGTTATTTCAGTGACACGCAATACAATTCGGAGTAGTAGCAGTCATTAAATCAATACAAGTCAAACATTTTCAAGCTGGTCAAGCAAGATTTTCACGTAAGAATGGCAAAGGATTCTAAATCTTCGGAAAGTTAGTGAAAAATGGATAATTTCACGGCAATTATTGACCATGGTCCCCACAATATCGATAGAAAATTGCAGTTTCTGACTTGGCACTTGTTAATGTAGAAAATTTCCCAAAAAATCAGCTTTTCGCTTTCTAAGAGATGAAATACTAACAACTTCTTCATTCAAGCTTTCATTATCATAAATTTAGAAAAAATTAAATTATAGATTTATGGAGACATGCTGAATGCTTGTTTACAAACTTGGAGAGACAAGAATATTGCAGTGTGACAATGTTATTGTGTACAGTGGCGGCTCGTGAATTGGCTACAGGGGAAGCCCAAACAATCCCTCAAAGTTAATGATTGTTCGTGACCTGTTTTCAATCATTCATTTAAATTACCATAACAGAAACTCCGAAAACTCTCTACATTATCAGATGTGGCCAGTTTTCATTTATAACGCATACTGATTATGACTGACTTCTCACAATTTTAATTTACTCAGGGGTTGGGGTTGGAAGCAATGCATTTGTTTCGTGATTGTTTAAATGAAATAAAGTAATTTTAAACGTCTTTGTGCAATTCCATTGCTTCAAACTCCTACATGCACAAGTACAAAACCCAAAACCAGTGAAGTTGGCACGTTGTGTAAATCGTAAATAAAAACAGAATACAATGATTTGCAAATCCTTTTCAACCTATATTCAATTGAATACACTGCAAAGACAAGTTACTTAATGTTCGAACAGGTAAACTTTGTAATTTTTTGCAAATATTAGCTCATTTGGAATTTGATGCCTGCAACATGTTTCAAAAATGCTGGCACAAGTGGCAAAAAAGACTGAGAGAGTTGAGGAATGCTCATCAAACACTTATTTGGAACATCCCACAGGTGAACGGGCTAATTGGGAACAGGTGGGTGCCATGATTGGGTATAAAAGCAGCTTCCCTGAAATGCTCAGTCATTCACAAACAAGAATGGGGCGAGGGTCACCACTTAGTGAACAATTGCGTGAGCTGATTGCCGAACAGTTTAAAAACAACATTCCTCAACGAGCTACTGCAAGAAATGTAGGGATTATCATCATCTACGGTCCGTAATATCGTCAAAAGGTTCAGAGAATCTGGAGAAATGACTGCACCTAAGCGACAAGGCCGAAAACCAACATTGAATGCCCGTGACCTTCGATCCCTCAGGCGGTACTGCATCAAAAACCGACATCAGTGTGTAAAGGACATCACCACATGGGCTCAGGAACACTTAAGAAAACCCCTGTCAGTAACTACAGTTCGTCGCTACATCTGCAAGTGCAAGTTAAAACTCTACAATGCAAAGCGAAAGCCATTTATCAACAGCACCCAGAAACGCCGCCGGCTTTGCTGGGCCCAAGCTAATCTAAGATGGACTGATGCAAAGTGGAAAAGTGTTCTGTGGTCTGACGAGTCCACATTTCAAATTGTTTTTGGAAACTGGGGACGTTGTGTCCTCCGGACCAAAGAGGAAAAGAACCATCCTGACTGTTATAGACATGAAGTTCAAAAGCCAGCATCTGTGATGGTATGGGGGTGTATTAGTGCCCAAGGCATGGGCAACTTACACATATGTGAAGGCACCATTAATGCTGAAAGGAACATACAGGTTTTGGAGCAACATATGTGCCATCCAAGCAACGTCTTTTTCATGGACGCCCCTGCTTATTTCAGCAAGACAATGCCAAGCCACATTCTGCACGTGTTACAACAGCATGGCTCCGTAGTAAAAGAGCACGGGTACTAGACTGGCCTGCCTGTAGTCCAGACCTGTCTCCCATTGAAAATGTGTGGCACATTATGAAGCGTAAAATACGACAACGGAGAACCCGGACTGTTGAACAACTTAAGCTGTACATCAAGCAAGAATGGGAAAGAGTTCCACCTGAAAACCTTCAAAAATTGGTCTCCTCAGTTCCCAAACGTTTACTGAGTGTCGTTAAAAGGAAAGGCAATGTAACACAGTGGTAAAAAGGCGCCTGTGCCAACTTTTTTGCAATGTGTTGCTGCCTTTAAATTCTAAGTTAATGATTATTTGCAAAAATAAATAAAGTTTCTCAGTTTGAACATTAAACATCTTGTCTTTGCAGTGTATTCAATTGAATATAAGTTGAAAAGGATTTGCAAATCATTGTATTCTGTTTTTATCTACGATTTACATAACGTGCCAACTTCACTGGTTTTGGGTTTTGTACTTAAATTCCACGCGAAAATCTCTTACATACGCGTTGATAGAATAATTGCTGTTAACCGCAGAGGAACGTAAAAATGCCACTTTAACTCATGCCGAATGCGTGACAGTCGACAGGTATGCGTTATTAGTGAAAACTGGCCGCACCAGATAATGTTGAGTTTTCGGAGTGTCTGATATAGTAATTTAAATGAATGATTGAAAACGGGTCATGAACAATCATTAACTTTGAGGGATTGTTTGGGCTTCCCCTGTTGGCAATTCACGAGCCGCCACTGATTGTGTATACACTCTAAAAACAATAACGAACTAGAATTGCTGCTTTCTAGCAAAAAGAATAAGGCTCTGAAATCATTGTAAAGTCCTTGCTATGATTCCAGAAAAAAACCAGCTTACACGAGTAAGCTACATAATTACACAAGTCACTTACCATATGGCATGACCTTTGAGGTCCAATAACCTGTTCATTTCTATCCGCTGCGCTAGTCCAATAAATCACCTGATGTTTATCTGCCTGTTTTCGAACATGCCTGATGATGAGTCTTTGTGTAAATTTGCCATAACATACTACTAGGCCATATCTCCAGTTTTTTTTTTCGGATTTTTTATTGAATCATTTTTGTCTGTTTTATTGGCCCTTGATATATTGGCCAAAACTTTAAGAAATTATTTCTCAAAAACCGTGTGATAATTTTTTCCTAAATTGGGCAATCAACTTTCCTTGGTACTGTCAATGTACAGTGCGAGCGCCATTTTGACTGAATTGACGGAAGTGGGTCTAGTGGGGGTGCTGTACTTAAACCCAATCCGATACAGAATATGCAAGATGGCCTGTGCAGGCCAAATGGTTGCAGATAGAGCTTACGTCTGTATTATTGACAAATAGGAAGTCATATGACTTGTATTTTGGCCATTTTAAAGTTGACCTCAGATAACTCTGAAAGGTCAAACTGCAGGTCAAGCAACATGTTACCATTTTCAAAGGCTTCTAGGCTTGAAAATCTTAGGAAGTCATGTATGAACTTTCATTTAGTGGCCTAGTATTTGACCTTTGGTGACCTTCGGAGGTCAAACTTCACATTGTGAATTTTCTATCACCAAAACAATTACAGATAGAGCTTAGGTTTGTATTGTGGGCATTTAGGAAGTCATGTATGAAGTTTCATTTGGTGACCTTGAACTTGACCTTCAGAACCTTCAATGGCCAAACTTTACAGTGTAATTTCAATTACTTATATCGGCAAAATTGTTACAGATAGAGTGTGGGTTTGTATTGGAGACATATAGGAAGTCATATATGAACTTGAATCTGGTAACCTTCATATTGACCTTCGAAGGTCAAACTTGAATTAGTGAAAATTCAATGACTTCTATTTCTAAAAAGGCAATAGGTAGAGCCTAAGTTTATATCACAGAATTAAAGGAAGTCACACATGAGCTTTCATTTGGTGACAATCAACTTGACTGTTGATGACTTTTGAAGGCCAGACTTGACATAATACAATTACAATGATTTGTATTGCCGAAAACGGTCCCAGATGGAGCCTAGGTTTGTGTTAGAAACCTATCGGAAGTCATATTTTCATTTGGTGACCTTGGTATTGACCTTCAAAGGTCAAATGTGACCTAGTGAAAATTCAATGAGTTGTATTGCTAAAATGGTCACAGACGGAGCCTAGGTTTGTGTTACAGACATTTAGGACACACATTTCAACTTTTATTCAGTAACATTCAACTTGACTGTCAGTGACCATTGAGGGTCAAACTTGACAGTGAAGTTACAATGACTTTTATCACTAAAATGGTCACATATTGAGCCAAAGTTTGTATAGAGACATATAGAAAGCCATATATGAAGTCCATGTGCTGACCTCAACTGGAACATCAGTGACCTTTATTGTTCACAGTGGACATATTGAATTTTCAGTGACTTGTATCACCAAACCTGCTTCAGAGCTTAGGATTGTTTTTTGTATTACAGGATGTCTTATAAATGTATGCGAACTATAATTTAGTGACCTTGGGGTCTATTCTCCCATGCGCTAAGTGGAAAAAAGCACACAGCCACGCACTTTTCAGCCTATGCGTATTCTCCCCTCGACTTAAGTCTGTGCATTACACGCCCCGAAGGCAGTTACGCGTTTGGGGCGGGGCAAGGCCAAAATCAGGGCTTTTCCGGCGTTTCTGATGCAAATAACACGTACGCGTATTCTCCCCCTGGCTTACGCGCTTTTTCTGTTAAGCGCTTTTGAGGGCTGTATGAAGGTCAAGCGCCAACATTAGGCGAAATGGAATATTGCGTTTGATGTCGGTTACCGGCCGAATTTTAACATCAATTTCATTTTATTTAGCATGGTAAAGGTTGAGATATTTAATATTTGATTGTTCTTCCTTATTTCTAAACTAGATTTCTCAAAGCCATAGTAATTTATCAAACGAAATCATCACATGATATTACGCATCAGCCTCTTCTCCAATCAGTTCAATTACAAACGTAAAACAATTAATTTATACGAGTATACGTAAGACCATCATTCTACCATGCCCACAAAATCTAAAATCAAAATGCCAGTCCTGCATTTGCTTGCACTCCTGCGTGATTGGGAAAGAGTAAGTGGAGCACGCCGAGCTCGAAGATGAACACGCATATATCAGCTTCGTTTGGACATCCTGGGACTAACAAACATCGAGGGCTCTAATTTCCTGGCGCAGTGCAGGTGGCGCAGGGTGGCGCAGCTCACGCAGTTGTAATTTCTTCCGACGCAGCCCGCGCAGTGGTAATTTCGTGACGTGCGCAGCCTTTGGTAGACGAACGTGCGCCGAAATGGGTGTGGTGGCGTAGTAGGGGGAGGTGTCACATATTCATCAGTGACAATTTCGTAGAAAAAGTCTCCGCTGGAGTTGTGCAGGAAACTCGCCAGCTCCAACCTGGTTTAATTTCTGTGCAGTGGCAATTTGGCTGACCGCGGGCAGTGCGTACACGTGACCAAAATCTCACAGGCAGGTTTCCAGAATGTCTGGCACATTTCAATGCAATAAATAATTACAGGAAGCACTATTTAATGTAACTATCTGAATACAAAATACTCCATGTCTAGCAGCCAGCAGAAAGTAAAAATATTGAAATGAGAACAGATTTATAATAAAATAAAGAATAAAATATATCACCAACACACGAAACAACCAAAAAGATGACCCGCAAATAAATAAATCGCAGTGTTCATTAGAAGTTCTGTTGTTAAAATGTTTATTTTTATTTTTATTTCGTTATCAATCCGGTCTAATCGTCCTCTTTTTTTTTTTTTTTTTTTTTGCTGTCAGACACGGAGGCATTGTACATTTTCTCGCGCCAATGTCAACTTGCTTTATTGAGCAGAGCTTAAACAGAAGCATTGATTGAAATTCTCGGTACTCATCTTGAAGAACTGAGCCCTCTTATCAAAAAATTCACGTTTAATATCTAAAAGAGTCAGTAGATTTGAAGAAATTAATAACAATAATAGACTGTCGGACACGGAGATATATTAAAACCCTGTCAGACTTTGGACACAAGACACTGCGTTCAACGCAATCTGTCAAGCGAAAAATTTGTTTCACGTCCAGTGTACAAGTGGCTTAATACAAGGCTACTATTATTGTCACTTAAGTTTTATTGTCTTTAGTGGGGGAAAGTAATACAGCCTGAGTGCTATGATCTCGTACTGAGTTAAGATCACATATTGAAAATAAATGTGTAACGTATCTTGCATTGTTGTCCATGCATGTTAATCCCAAAATTTTAAGCGGCAACAGTTTGTAATAATAGGAACACGCTATAAATCGTTTCTCTTGCCAATGAGCAATATTTGACTCGGCTGTGTAATACCCAAATACGCCTTCTTTGCCAACTTGCGCAGGAAGGCGGGGCAGAGGCGGGACAGAGGAGTACTTGCGCCAGGCTACACTGGGCAGGAAATTGCAACATACGCCTGGACACACCCCGTTGGCGCGGCACACCCTCCATTCGCCGTACCTGCGCTGCACCTGCGCCTGGTCTACGAAATTAGAGCCCTGAGTGTTTCCAGCGCTTTCGTCTGGACCGTGCATGAGGTAATCATCTATCTTTGCCGACTTCTGAATGAACAACAATCCAGCCGCAGCAATTATCCACAAAACATACCCGTGGTCATCAACGTCAGAACTGCGCTGTCGCTCCTGGCATCTGGGTTGTTCCAGAGAGTGGCTGCTGATGTCATACACATATCACGGGCGTCTGTGTCAAGGTGTCTGACGCAGTTCGTTGACGCTCCAAGTTCTTCTACATGCACTTCCACTGCAGAAAGAGTGGATGCCATCTCCTCCTCCTGTGCAGTGAAAAGCACAGGGGATGATGGTTGCCCACCACCTGTTGCGTAAACACTTCTCCGGTGTGCAGAGAGCCTGGTTTTTACAGCGCCCCGCAGATCTCTCCATTTATGCTTTAAATCGGGGACACTGCTCTTACATCTCCCCTCTGAAGCCACATCCAGAACGATTTGCAGCTTAATTCCTCGGATCAGCCTTCAGTGCTCGCTTGCCATAAAACACCAACATCAGTGAAATTTGGTTTTCGGCTTTGGCTCGACGTCGCCATCGTTGTCTTCATGTTCTATTCACAAATGCGACTGCCCTATATGTTCGTAACAATCTAAAAAGTTGTTATATTCTCAGGAGTGAAGAGATTGATTTTCTAATTGAGGATATCTGTATTAACTAACTCGTGTCTTTGTAATTTTTTTTACCATTGATAAAACTGTGTATTTTAATGTGTGAATAAAGATATTATTTAATAGGCTGCTCTAGATTGAGCCCTACCCTGACCCATTTGTTAATCAATTTTAGTCCATAAAGAATAGCCGACATGGGAAGAATCATTATCAGTAAATGGGATAATAGATTAAAATAAAGTATTTGGCTTTAGTTCAAGTGAATGTGTCGCTCAAATCAAATAGGATATGGTCAGCTTTGGATATGGAATTCTGTCATTGCTGAGGCGGTTTCGGGGCGGGGAGATGATCGCGTGCGGGGTAAGAATCCTTGTTAAAGCGTTTCCATGTCCTTTAGTTGCAAACCTCACATCGAAGTAGTTTGATCTTTTTGTGTGACTAGAATGTTCCCCTTGTCTTCTTCCCTGTCTTCCACAGAACAAACAGGCTGATGTAGGAGTGGCACATTTTCAATGATCTGATTGCGCTGGTTGAGAAGCGCTAAATTCTTTATTCATTATTTCATTGTCGCGGCAATTTGTTTGTTTGCATAGCTTTAATGTCATGGTGGCTAGAGTAAGAAACTACAAGTGTATGCCACTAACATAACAATATCCCCCGCCGCTGCAATTTTATGTGTTTTATAGCCCAATGCTATATCCCCCGCTTCGCGCTAATGGCGCAGCGGGGGATAAAAAAAGAGATGTCTGAATTACTTCTTCTAATTGGTACAGACATACATAGGCCTTCTATTGCAGCAGCATCTAAATAGCAAATAAAACCTTGTATCTGCAAAATGACAAACTTCACCGGAAAATAAAAAATAAATATAAAATTAAATAATAATAATAATAAAATAATATAAATGGATAAGTATAGTTTAAAATAAAAAATGTTTAATTTTGCATGTAAGAAAAGTGGACATACGAGTTTTTGTTTCTTATCAGTTTGGAGATTCGAGGTTTTATCAGCAGGCCGACGATATTCAAATTTAAAGTCTGGTTTGCGTTTTCCATGGACCGCAAATTCATTTTCATGGTTAATCAGAAAACCCTTTTTCCATGTTTTCCTGATAGCCATAATCAATGAGCTTCGTACAGAGTCTGCCTCTCTTTTGGATTAGTCACACCTCCTTCATAAGGCCGCCTACATTCTGAAGTTAAGCGCTGTGGGCGTGATCGAAGCGCGTAGGGGAGAATACGCGTAACTCAAAAGCGCTTAACTCGAAACGCGTAAAAAAAGTACTTACGCGCTAATGGGAGAATAGACCCTCTTGACTTTGGCCTTAAATCATTCAAAAGTCAAACTTCACATTAAGTTTTTATAACTTGTATCATCACTATAAGATAAGCTACAGGACCCTTTGTCCTATTTTTCTTCTTCTTTCTTTTTCCTTTTCTTTTGATTAATTTGGAAAATTAATTGCGGCAAAGAGTTGCAATGTTTCTGTGTCGGATGTATAACGAAGTTCGGGGATGTTAAGCGATAGTTAGGGATGAGTTTTGGCTTCTGTAATCGGTGAACTTTCAAATTCATGAAAAGACCATTTTTATTACAAAAAAGAAAAATGAAAATAAAAGAAATGCTTCATATTCATATTTTCAACTTTGATCTCATTGATCTGTGGAACAACCAAGTGCTCTTTTGCAAACTTCAAACATGCAGCAATGTTTTTTTGGACAGCAGTGGCTTCCTCTGTGGTGTCCTCCCATGAACTCCATTCTTGTTTAATGCTTTACTTATAGTAGATTTGTCAACAGAGATATTAGCATGTGCCTGAGATTTCTGTAAGTCAGGAATACTATAGGAATAAGAGTTATAACAATAACTCAAGAATTGTTTTCTCCTCACTGAGCATTAGTGCTGTGCTCTTGCAGTCATCTTTACAGGACGGCCAGTCCTTGGGAGAGTAGCAACGGTGCTGAACTGTCTCCATTTATAGACAATCTGTCTCACCATGGACTGATGAACGTCAAGGCTTTTAGAAAGACTTTTGTAACCCTTTCCAGCTTCATGCAAGTCAACAAGTCTTAATCGTAAGTCTTCTGAGAACTCTTTTGTGCGAGACATAGTATTTTTATGATTAATAGTTTTTTATAAGCACAACATATACAAATACCTCAAACAAAAAAGAAATCAGGTTGACATTGAACATTAAGAATACAACAAGACAGTCCAAACCTAACCACAGACAGAGAATAATAAAATAAATAAATAAATAAATAAAATCACAAAATGTCTTAATTAACATAAGATAGTGATGCACAGTACGTTTAAAAAATCCACAGCACCACCTGTTCACCTGTATTCTAATCACACGTATGTCATTCAGTATTTATATATTAGCAGACTGTTGTTTTATGAGCTGGAATCGCCATTAGTGGCCCAATGAATAAGAGTGGTACTTCCCTCATTTTATGCTATACTCCTCCACCTCATCAAGCAGCCTATATGATAACTGTTCTAGGGCAGCAAGCTGGCCAAGAGAAATGTGCCACAAAGATCGTGCTGGTGCAGAGGGAGCTTTCCATTCCTTAACTAGGAGTTTCCCCCCCTCACATAAGGGCAGTCTGTACCCAATCAACAAGTGGTGGAGTCAGATCACCTAATGCAGAGGGATCACCCAAGATAAACAGAGTGGAGGAGAAAGGTAAACTCATGCCAATAATTTTTTCCACACTGGCATGTATCGCGGACCAAAACTCCTGAATTTTTGGGCAGCTCCAGAGTACGTGCTCTAAAGTTCCCTCTTTATCAAGACACCTCCAGGATTCTGAATTGTCAGCCAAACCCACTTTGTGCAGCCTGGATGGAGTCCAGTAGACCCTATTTAATATTTCGAATTGAATTAATCTTGTCAGCAGTTCCCTCGACATTTTCTTCCCGTACCTAAGAATCCTAGCCCATTCTGCATCTGTAAAAGATACCTTTAGGTCAGTTTCCCATGTCAGTTTAAGAGACAATATATTGGAGTCAGAGGCCCTGAGAATCATAGAATAATAGGCTAAGGCTTAATGACCTAGCCCAAAAATATGACTTTTTCTAGGATGTCGGCGCGAGGTGGGGCTAATGACAGGGAGCCAAAAATTTGCCCCAGAAGGTGTCTTAACAGTAAATACTTCCAAAATTGACTATGTGGCAAATCAAATTCCTGCCTAAGTGCCTCAAAAGATTTTAAAGTGTCATCCTGATACAAGTCCCCCAGAACCCTGATCCCATTCTGAAACCAGGACCTCCAGAGGAAAGATGATTTATTAATGCAAAACTTGGGATTAAGCCAGATTCCTGCAGACCTGTGGAGATAGGGATCAAACTTGAAGATCTTGGCTATTCTCTTCCAAATCCACTGAATATGAGACAAAATGGGGTGTGACCGATTCTGTGGAGCTAGTCTAGCAGTAACATAATTTATGGGTGTAAGAGGGAAGCACAAGGCACTTTCAATGTGGAACCATGGGGGAGCTCTCTCTGGGGGCAACAACCACTGTGCCATATGTCTCAGGGTAAAAGCGTAATGATAAAATAATAAGTTGGGCACACCTAGCCTTCATCTGTCCACTGGCCTCTGCAGTTTTAGCAGGTTCATCTTGGGACGTTTTTTATTCCATAAAAATTTATTACAAAGTTAATTGAATTGTTTAAAATAGTGCAGAGGGGTTCGGACTGGGAGAGCCTGCAGTAAGTAGTTAAATTTCGGAGCACAAGTCATTTATAGGTATTTAGGAGCAATGGTGCTAGTTCCTCTGCGTAAGCTTTATAAAATTCTGCTGTGAAGCTGTCTAAACCTGGTGCCTTACTTGATGGCAGGTGCTTATTGACATCAATAATCTCCCTAATAGCAATAGGCGAGTCTAAAAGTTCGAGCTGGTCCTCTGACACTACTGGCAGATTGAGAGATGACAGGAAGGAAGTGATATCTTTTTTGTCCACCTTTGACTCAGAAGTGTAAAGTTTCACGTAAAAATCTCTAAAAGCCTTATCACCCTCCTCAAAGCATTTCTGTCGAGCACGAAAGAGAGAGAATTCTGCCCTTTGGGTCATGATTGAGTTAAACTCATATTTTAGTCTAGTCAACCTGGTAAGATTCTCAGAAGACGTGTTTTTTCATTAAGTTAGACTCCACAATTATAATCTGGTTTTCAAGATCCTGGAGCTTAGCAAAGTTTTTCTTCTTCTGAAGAGAAGAATGTTGAATTATGTAACCTCTCAAAAAACCTTTCAAGGCCTCCCAAGCTACCTCTGCTGATGGAGCTGTTGGTAAATTGGTTTCTATATAGAAATTAATTTGTGATCTAAGTGATTCCTTAAAGGTCTCATCCAGTAGGAGGCTAGAATTGAGCCTCCATCTAGTAGCTCTATCCAGCTTATTAAAGGACAGCATATGGAGAAAAATTGGGCTGTGGTCTGTTAGAATTATGTTGCCAATGTCACAAGATGCTGTCGAGGATATCAGCGACTGAAACACCAGAAAGAAGTCTATCCTGGAAAAAGAGCCATGGGGTGAAGAGAAGAATGTGTAATCCCTTGATGATGGGTTTTTTAGCCACCAAACATCTACTAGACCTATCGCCTTGGACATACCTTTGAGCACAGTATGCACTCTAGTTGTGCGGGCCCATGGAGAGCTTTGATCTAATACTGGGTCCATCACCTCATTAAAATCACCACCCATGATAATTGGATAGTCTCCAAAATCATTTAGTTTTTTCTCAAGTAGTCCAAAAAATGCAGGATCATCTCCATTTGGAGCGTACACATTTGCTAGTATGACCCTATTACCCAGGATCTCACAAAGCATCAACAAAATTTTCCCTGCCTCATCCCCACTCTCCCTCAGGCATTTAGATTGTAATTGCTTATGAATTAATGTTGCCACTCCTCTGCTCTTATTACTGCCACAAGCAGCCCCCCAAAGCCCACCCAATCATTGCAAAGCTTCTGGGTTTCTTGCACTAGTAGGTGGGTCTCCTGAATGAATACTATGTCACATTTTTTTGATTTAATGAAAGTCAGGATTTTCTTCTTCTTAACTATGTTATGAAGGCCTCTGATGTTCCAGCTCATAAGCTTCAAACGTGTTTTACTACTGACTGATATAATGCGGAGTGAGTGGTATACAAGTTCTGCTGCAAATTCCAGGGTGACCTATTTATGCCAGTCATCACAAAGAAACATAACAAAGAAAATGCAAAACAAATACCACCATACATGAAGTAAAAACTACAAAAATGTATCTGAAAAACCAGACGCTCACACTAAACTCAGTTTGGTCCGTATCTCTCTGACTTGAAACCACCATGAACGGTGCCGCATCCATCCCGCACCGGTTATCACGCAAGATATCTCTGCTCGATATGAGCGCAACCATTAACGTTTTAATAACAAAGAGCAAAACCTTTTAAATCTTGGGAAAGATTAAAACATAAACCAAAACAGGTCTGCATGGAGACAATAAACAATTGACTGTTTAAAGGAACCAACATAATGGGCAAACATTTGGATAAAACTTCAGCCAATTCACCTCTCAAGTCTAACATTGTACAGCGAAAATAAGCAGCGTTATTCCATGGCCTAGCGTAGATATTTTACTGACCTCATGATGATTTCTTAGTTCTCCGGGGGGGAGAAGCAAACCCCTTGTGAATGAGGTGAATATATTGTCCACTGATTGTGATATTAAATAAGTAAAATAAGATAGTAATACCTCACTCACCCATATCGCCCACAAACGTCCATTAATTTTCTTCAAATAAGGCCACAATGTGACGGCTCTGCAGAACTGTCAATTGAACAAAAAAATAGGGTAATGTCTGTGTTCGTGCTCCTATGTGTGCGACTGTGTGTGCACAGTCGAGGTGAGTGCCCAAAAAAAAATAAAAAAAAAATCATGATGTTAAGAAGGTTAACTCCTTATCCCACTATGGCTGTAAAACTGGGGTGCAAAACTCCAAAACCAAAACGCCGGAGCACACAGTCATCCCAGGGAGCGAATGTAAGCCAGAGCCTTTTTATGGTCATCAAATCGCCAGACCGTGCGGCGATCTCAGGGTGAGCAATGCCGGATAGTCAAGGCAAAATTTTGTCCGTTTTTCGTGTAGCATCTTCTTACACTCGTCGAACTTCATGCGCTTCTCGTTTACCAACTTGGAATAATCAGCAAAGACCATGATGTGGTGCTCCTTCCAGATAACCTTACCCAGCTTACGTGCAGCCTCTGCAATGCGGCTCCGGTCTTGAAATCACAAAAATCTGGCGATTATGGGTCTCGCTGGTGAGGGATGGCCAGGGTCCGTGAAACTCCCATCCTGTGGGCTCGGTCGATTTCCAATCCCCTCTGAAAGTCAATGTTTAGGATCTCCGGTAATATTTTCCCTAGGAAAGAAAGGGCATCGCCTTCCTCGCTACCCTCAGGAAACCCAATAAACCGTAAATTATTCCTTCTCTCCCGGTTTCCAATATCGTCCAGCTTTTGTCGTAAGGCCTCCACTTCTGCGGCTGTGGCTGGAGGGTTAGCCTGCTGTCGCTCATTAGCCTCTTCCAGGAAGCATAGGCGGAACTCAACTTGAGAAATGCGACTAGATATTTCAGCCAATTTGCCATCCGTAGCACTCGTTGTCACCCATATAGCCTCCAGCTTCTTGTCGTGAGCCTCAGACGTTTCCATGATTAGCGCTGTGAGTTTAGCAAACTCTGTGGATACTTCACCGGAGTTAGCCTCAGGCGCATCAGCATCAGGTATGTCATGAGGCGGTGACTTTTTCTGATTGGCTTGGCTAGCGCTAGCCGCTTCGTTAGCCTTCGTAGCCGCTGGATCCAGATCTTGAGGGATTCGTGGAATTTCTAGTATTATTTGGCATTGTAGTATGCAGCCAATTTTATGCACGGCTACGCAAAGAAAATTGAACTCTTAGTCAGGTTTCAAAGCTAATTATGTGCGGGGATGGGAACAGCTCCACTTCAGGCAGCCATACTCGTTAACCACGTCACATGACTCTCGTGCGAGACATAGTTCACATCAGATAATGCTTCTTGAGAATAGCAAACTCACAACTGGTGTGAGTTTTTTATAGGGCAGGGCAGCTTTAACCAACACCTCCAATCACCTCCGCCTCCTCCCTTCTCCAGTTTTTCCTGGGCGTTGTAGCCAGTCTGTTTTATCTGGGTTCTCAGCTAAGCCCTGTGATATTTTTAGGTCAGTAATTTAGTAGTACTGGGACAAGATAAACTCAAGTTGGCTTATTAAGAGTGCTCGCAATCAGTAAAGTTCCTAGAGGAACTAAGTAGTATGTCGTTTAGAGAGATGGTGTGTATGCCAAACAGGGTGGTACAGGGATCCCAGAGCAGGCAGGGAGAGAATGTTGGGTGACTGTATGTCGACAGCGCAGGAAAGGGCGTGCACACCATACAGCGACAGCTCCTCCAGGGGTTAAGGTGTCCATCCAATTCCGGCCCTTGCAGGAACTTGAATTGGCCCCTGACCCTGAGAGTGAGGGGACTGATGAGCAGCAGGGCACCCTGTTCGCCTCTATCCCTCAGAAAAGAGAATTAGTGATAGTGGGGGACTCAATACTTAGAGGAATTGATAGCTTAGTCTGTTAGGAGTCTCGTACAATGTGTTGCCTGCCTGGTGCCCAGGTAGGAGACCTCCAGGAGCGTGCAGACAAGCTCCTGGCCAGAGCGGGGAGGCATCCAGTTGTCATAGTCCATGCTGGGACAAATGACATTTGTGGAATTAGCTGAGAAGCTTAGGAGCAGATCCTCAACGGTAGAGTTCTCCGGGATTCTACCAGTACCACATGCAAGCAGAGGAAAGCAGAATTTTATCTGGAGGTTTAACACGTGGCTACGAACCTGGTGTAGGAAAGAGGGGTACAGGTTTATGGGGCACTGGAACTTTTTCTGGGACAGGGGTGACCTGTTCAAGCTTGACCGGCTGCACCTAAACCTTTGCACTGGGCCAGCATATGTTGAGGATAGTACAGGATTATTTAAACTAGGGATTTGGGGGACGGGGAGTAAGTGACTGTAACACATAGGGAAATACAGACTGCCCCGATGGAAGCTGATGGTGTTACATGCGCTATTCATAATATACTTTTAAAGCAACAAAGCGTAGCGGGGGGCTTGAAGCAGTGGCCTTATGGGAAATCAAGGGGAAGAGTATTAGTAATAACCTGAATTGTTTTTATTTAAATGCTAGAAGCATAAAAAATAAATTTCCAGAGCTTGAGGCTGTTATGATTAGTGAGGGCTATGACATAGTTGTGATTACGGTGACATGGCTTTGTGAAGAGGATGGAGATGAATATAACATAGAAGATTACAAGCTCTTAAGGAGGTTTTTATAGATTTAATAGGTGAGGAGGGGGCGTAGCAATCTATGTGAACGAAAACATAAATGTACAGAAAATTCCCGAAATTGAACATTCCTTGCCCTGTGAAGATATCTGGGTCAGGCTCATTGCCAAACACAAGACAGGTTTGAACATAGGAGTATGCTATCGACCACCAGCTTTGGACAGTGCAGTCAATGAAATGCTTTTTAAGAAGATTACGCAAGCCTCTAGAGTTGCAGGGACTATAATTATGGGAGACTTAAAATATCCTGGTTTTGATTGGGAAATGGTGAAAGGACAGGGTACTGGGAGGAAGAATTTCTAGATGTTATAAATTATAATTTTTTGGTGCAGTATGTTAATAAACCTACAAGGCAATTTTAGACTTAGTGCTCTGTAATGACCCAGATAGAGTTAGCAATACTGAGATACTGGAGCCACTTGGGACAAGTGATCACTCTGCTGTTAATTTTGATGTTTCATGGGAAATTAAAAAAAAAGGTGTATTAAAAAAAAAAAATTTCAATTTTAGGCGAGCAAACTTTGACAGGATGCGCTCATATCTAAGTTAAATAAAATGGGAGACACTCCTGGACTGTGAGTCTGTAAATGAGATGTGGTAAAGATTTAAGGGGGTTTTACTTGAATCACAATGCAAATTCATTCCAAAGGTGTCCAAAAGTAAGCTGAAAAAGCAGAATCCTCAGTGGATGACCAAAAGTATTCGTAGGATTTTGAGGGAAAAGAGGAATCTTCATAAGTATGTACATGAAGGATAACAATCAGAACACTAAGGCTGAATTCTGTAAAATGCACGCTGTGGTCAAAAAAGAGGCGAGGAATGCTAGAAGACTGTATGAAAGACAAATTACAGAGGGGGAAAAAACTAACCCTAAGTGCTCCTTTCAGTACTGTAGCAGGAAAAGGAAAGTCAAAGAGCAGGTTAAGTGCATAAAGAATAATAATGGATAATAATGGAAATAACAAGGATATTGCGGACGCCTTAAACAGTTACTTTGTTGGGAATTTTACCTCAGAGTGGGTCTTTATTCAGCCAGTTAAATGCTCAAGATTATTGAGCGGAAATTGAGATTAGGGATAACAAAGTATTAGACAAGTTGAATAAGGCAGATAAGGCAGCGGGACCTAATGGCTTATATCCTAGAGTGCTCAGGGAAGTTGGTGAGATCGTCTTTAAGCCACTATCCGCCATCTGCAGACGATCTTTAGAAACTGGAGAAATACCAAATGATTGGAGGTATTCTGGAGTGGATTCAAAACTGGTTACAGGACAGAAAACAAAGAGTAGTGGTCAGTGGTATCTCATCTGAGCTAGGTTTGGTGGGGAGTGGCGTCCCCCAGGGATCAATGTTGGGACCCCTGCTGTTCCTCATCTAAATTAAAGGGAACCCTAACTATTATGACTTGTGGGCCTTAATAAGCCACAATTTATCTCATATACTAAAATATGTTGATACAAACATGTAAAATATTGTTATTGCTTTACAAATCCTCATTGTTTAGTATATATTTTTACCTACGGCGACTGCCATTTTGTGCGCAGTGCACTCTGGGAGTGACGAAAAAAGGTTGCACTTGGGAGAAGAGCTGTTTACGCCAACGTAGAGTTAATCTGTCATTGAGAAGAAAATACTACTATGCCACATTGTGCTGCTTTTGGCTGCACTTTCCAGTCAAAAGGCAACTAGAAATGGTTTTTACACATAAAAACAGATGTCTCCCTCTTCCCCCATTTCACATTTTAGAGTTATTGTCCGCAAACGAGTCCCAGCCTTCAATATGCCTAAATCCAAATTGTTGCCATGGAAACAGAAAAAAATATTAAAGCAGCAAGTAGCGTTGGACGGGTCCTCGCCCTCCCGCGCATGTGGAAATGGGGGCGAGACGCATTCGAGCGCCGTTGAGCATTGTCATTCGTTGGACAGCACGAGACTGAGGAAAATGTTTTATGTTGAGTTGAGTGCAAACCCCTTTACTGAAAGAGATTTTTCTTTAGTATAATGGAGCTGTGACCCATGCGACCTGGTCAAACTTTTAGAAGCAGATCTTATCACTGCTGTGTATTGTGCAATCTTCCCCCATTCATTAACTTAGTGAAGGGAGATGAGCCATGTGATCCTACTGCTACCCAATGGAAAGAATGTGTAGCAGCACAAAGAAAAACACTGAAAATCAATAATAATCAAGAAATTTATAAATGCTTCTGCCAGGTAAATCCTAGAAAGTTGAAATTTGAGGAGCATGTTCCCTGAAGAAAGACAAAAGTTTTATACACTGCAACTTATGGTGAATTCAGAAGTGCGTCACTCTTTATTTTTCAAAATATGAATATTCATAACATGTTTATATCTCAAGAAATATCATTGTAATGGTACCACACTTGGCAGTTTGTTTGGCGACATGGAGATTATGAATTATGCCAAAGGAAATTTCGATACGATGAACGGTTTGTCCACAGCTAGAATGTATATCTGACTGTACAGTCTTTTATGTATGTTAAAATTTTTTTTTCAAAAAGTGTCAAATTGATTTTCACAAAATTAGGTGACAGTACAGGGCATGGTAAAGCAATGATGAATGATTTTTTTCAGACTTTTATGACATTGCAACAGGCTGTGGTGAAAGCGAAAGTCCCATTTTGGCATATTTATGTGGCGCTAGAGAGCCATTTTGTGTCTTTGGTGGAGAAATTTCAGATTGTAAGAATATTTGAAGCCATGAAGAAATCACTGCAAAATTTGGTTTGTTTTCGAGCATGTTTAAGGGGTCAAATGAAGGTTGGAAATTGCCTAGGCATCGAAAAAAGGCAGTGAAAGTGGCTGGGGACCCCATTTTTGACGCCTCGTAAAATCCGAACCGTTCGACTTTTGAAAAAGTTGTACTGTAGTTTCCATCGGCAGAGTGTGCTTTGTCATCTATTAGCATTTGGGGTCGATACGATGAGCGCCCTTAAAGGAGTTCGCGTTTGTTCGAGGGCAAATTTTGGCGAAACTTAGGGGAAAAAGGAAATGATGATATGCATATTGCGGACTTCCTGTTCGATTTAGGTAATGGGTGTTGATTGTTTATTTTTAGGCCTTGATGAGATGAACAATATAGTGTTGGTTACATCTCACTATGACTTTCCTACCGGTCGTGGTGGCCGTCTAAGTGCAAATGAAATGTTTCTTGGTGGCGCTAGAGAGCCATTTAAATTCAAAAGCCGTTCAAACCCTCAAAAGGCACAACTACATGTTATGGAGAGACACTGTATGAAATTTGGTGAGAATCGGTCACACAGTTTCAGAGTTATGCTCCGGAAACAAATGGGAACGCCGACGCCAATGGGAATTCAGGCAAAAACAATATGTCTCCCCCCCCCCTCCAGGAAAGGGGAGACATAACAAGTCTAAAGACCTAAGTCTCCACAGCTTTCCGACTGATAAGAACAGGAGGAGGGAGTACACAAATCACAATACATAATCCAAAGAATAGTGAGAAGACAGGCTGTGGTCACTTGGCACATAAATCAATAAACTTGGCAAGCAGGTACAGCACTTAAACAAGGCATGAAACAGACAGCATGGCAGAATCATAACAAAATGTCCAACCACATTGGCAAATCTTGGTTAACACGTAAATTGCTGTCACAACCTGCAAGTCTGCTTAATTGGCTTTAGGAGTCTTGTGGGTTGTTCCTGCTAATTGCTTGATTGGCTCATTATTAACAAATTAAACCTGAGACACCAGGTGAGATCAGTTAATTGAGTATTCATTTACTTGATTCATCAATCGAGTGCTGAGAAACACCAAAAATCAGCAGACACCGCAACTCTCCAGGACCAGGGTTGGCCATCACTGACCTATTCAGTACATGATAACAGCCATTAAGCTACTACTGTGCAATGGTTATCATACCAAACTGTGAACTACAGATGTCTAGGAAGTAAAAAATCTCTACTAGAATTTGCCACCCAGATGATAGTCATTGGTCCATTTTTGGCTCTTTGCTCATGGACTAATATGACAATCCCTGCTTTGACGTTGATCCAGGATCCAACTTATGTGCAACAGACTCCTGGAAGCTGTGCGTGTGATCCTCTGTGTTTGTTAATACAAAAACCATCTATGGCATGTGGGATAAAAATGGTGCTGTTTTGCAAACGTTTGCAAAAATGTGCTAATTTTTATCAGACCAAATTAAAGAACTTGGTGAATAAATAGGGTCTTAATTAATTTGCTGAATCTGTAACTTTTTTCCCTTTGACACACTGCTGGTTTTGCTCCTTATCACTGGATTTGTCTTTTATTTTGCGTTACCAACCAAACAGCAATACCATGTGTGCATAATGGCTTCATGATCCTTATATTCCATTGGTTGCAATTTCAGACTTTTCCCACTTTTCCTCCCCAACTAAAGCATTTTAGAAAATGAACATGAAGCTCTTAAAGGTGTGCACAGCTAATTTTAACATTAAGTGGCTTATAAGGAATACTGTATAATTAAAAATATGAGTAGTTCAATTAAGAAAAACAAACGACTTTTTTTTCATTATTAATCTGGAATTGTGACTTGAACAGCATATCCTGGGGCTCCCTAAGACAGATAGAGGACCACAGCAGTAAGCCACAGGGTCTTTAATGAAAAACTTGGGCCTTTTTAATTTTTAGAAAAGCAGTCACGTCAAAAAAAACGAAAAAAAAACACTGATGTAAAAATCACACCCAAAACAATCTTGCCTAATGTAATTTTGATTTGATCGCTATTCTCAACTAACATAGACTGCACAATTATCATTTAATTTAAAAAGGATATTTTTTTTCACCCAGATATATTGGCCCAACTCATTTAGAGACTTTTATGAACCTTAAGTGACAGCAACACCTGAGCAATAATGAAGGCCAGAGAGTGATTTGTCAAGCAAGGAATGGGGAGGGGTTTGCATCAGGCACCAAGTATAAAATGAGCTGTGGAAGGTGGGCAATGTTTACTGGCACAAAATTTAATTCAGCATGGAGAAACAAATAATGCCTTTAGGATATGTTGTATTAATGTGGTGTGGATATTTTTATATAGGACAAAATTCAGTAGCTGCCAAATCTGTGGCTGTTTCCTCTATTGACTTGTCAAACAATGGAACTGCTTTTAGTTTACACCCTGACAATCTGTGGTCAACTTCTATTAATCAACCACTTGTTTTGCACCCTGCTGGTGCTCATCCACCACAAATTCTGCAAGCTAGACCAGCACCACTGGCAAGACAACCATATGAGTCTTCGCCTCATTTACATCCAGTGGCTGAAGGATCATACCATATACCTGCCACTACTGTTGTCATAGGACCAACCCATGATGTGCCAGCAGCAAACCCAGTGGCCGTGTCTATGCCAGTGTACCAGATCCCAGTGGCAACCCAAGTGGGAGTGGAAGCACCAGTGTACCAGGCCCCGGCTCCAGCCCAGGTGGCAGTGTCAGTGCCCATGTACCAAGCCCCAGTGTCAGTGCCCATGTACCAAGCCCCAGCTCCAGCCCCAGTGGCAGTATCGGTGCACCAGATGCCAATGATTGCAGCAGTGCGCAACGTGTCCTACCAGGCCCCGGCTCCAGCCCCAGTGTCGATGCTCGTGTACCAGGCCCCGGCTCCAGCCCCAGTGTCAATGCCCGTGTACCAGGCCCCGGCTCCAGCCCCAGTGTCAATGCCCGTGTACCAGGCCCCGGCTCCAGCCCCAGTGTCAATCCCCGTGTACCAGGCCCCGGCTCCAGCCCCAGTGGCAGTATCGGTGCACCAGATGCCAATGATTGCAGCAGTGCGCAACGTGTCCTACCAGGCCCCCGCTCCAGCCCCAGTGTCAATGCCCGTGTACCAGGCCCCCACTCCAGCCCTAGTGTCAATCCCCGTGTACCAGGCCCCGGCTCCAGCCCCAGTGGCAGTATCGGTGCACCAGATGCCAATGATTGCAGCAGTGCGCAACGTGTCCTACCAGGCCCCGGCTCCAGCCCCAGTGTCAATGCCCGTGTACCAGGCCCCGGCTCCAGCCCCAGTGGCAGTATCGGTGCACCAGATGCCAATGATTGCAGCAGTGCGCAACGTGTCCTACCAGGCCCCGGCTCCAGCCCCAGTGTCGATGCCCGTGTACCAGGCCCCGGCTCCAGCCCCACTAGTAGTGTTGGCACCTGTGTACCAGGCCCCCGCTCCAGCGTCAATGCCTGTGTACCAGGCCCCCGCTCCAGCCCCAGTGTCAATGCCTGTGTACCAGGCCCCCGCTCCAGCCCCAGTGTCAATGCCCGTGTACCAGGCCCCGGCTCCAGCCCCACTGGTAGTGTTGGCACCCGTGTACCAGGCCCCAGCTCCAGCCCCAGTGGCAGTGGCAGTGCCTGCACCCGTGTACCAGGCCCCAGCTCCAGCCCCAGTGGCAGTGGCAGTGCCTGCACCCGTGTACCAGGCCCCAGCTCCAGCCCCAGTGGCAGTGGCAGTGCCTGCACCCGTGTACCAGGCCCCAGCTCCAGCCCCAGTGGCAGTGGCAGTGCCTGCACCCGTGTACCAGGCCCCGGCTCCAATCCCAGTGGCAATGCCTGCACCCGTGTACCAGGCCCCGGCTCCAATCCCAGTAGCAATGCCTGCACCCGTGTACCAGGCCCTGGCTCCAATCCCAGTGGCAATGCCTGCACCCGTGTACCAGGCCCCGGCTCCAATCCCAGTAGCAATGCCTGCACCCGTGTACCAGGCCCCGGCTCCAATCCCAGTGGCAGTGGCAATGCCTGCACCCGTGTACCAGGCCCCGGCTCCAGCCCCAGTGGCAGTGGCAATGCCTGCACCCGTGTACCAGGCCCCGGCTCCAATCCCAGTGGCAATGCCTGCACCCGTGTACCAGGCCCCGGCTCCAATCCCAGTGGCAATGCCTGCACCCATGTACCAGGCCCCGGCTCCAATCCCAGTGGCAATGCCTGCACCCGTGTACCAGGCCCCGGCTCCAATCCCAGTGGCAATGCCTGCACCCGTGTACCAGGCCCCGGCTCCAGCCCCAGTGGCAATGCCTGCACCCGTGTACCAGGCCCCGGCTCCAGCCCCAGTGGCAGTGGCAATGCCTGCACCCGTGTACCAGGCCCCGGCTCCAGCCCCAGTGGCAGTGGCAATGCCTGCACCCGTGTACCAGGCCCCGGCTCCAGCCCCAGTGGCAGTGGCAATGCCTGCACCCGTGTACCAGGCCCCGGCTCCAGCCCCAGTGGCAGTGGCAATGCCTGCACCCGTGTACCAGGCCCCGGCTCCAGCCCCAGTGGCAGTGGCAATGCCTGCACCCGTGTACCAGGCCCCGGCTCCAGCCCCAGTGGCAGTGGCAATGCCTGCACCCGTGTACCAGGCCCCGGCTCCAGCCCCAGTGGCAGTGGCAATGCCTGCACCCGTGTACCAGGCCCCGGCTCCAGCCCCAGTGGCAGTGGCAATGCCTGCACCCGTGTACCAGGCCCCGGCTCCAGCCCCAGTGGCAGTGGCAATGCCTGCACCCGTGTACCAGGCCCCGGCTCCAGCCCCAGTGGCAGTGGCAATGCCTGCACCCGTGTACCAGGCCCCGGCTCCAGCCCCAGTGGCAGTGGCAATGCCTGCACCCGTGTACCAGGCCCCGGCTCCAGCCCCAGTGGCAGTGGCAATGCCTGCACCCGTGTACCAGGCCCCTGCTCCAGCCCCAGTGGCAGTGGCAATGCCTGCACCCGTGTACCAGGCCCCGGCTCCAGCCCCAGTGGCAGTGGCAATGCCTGCACCCGTGTACCAGGCCCCTGCTCCAGCCCCAGTGGCAGTGGCAATGCCTGCACCCGTGTACCAGATCCCAGCTTCCTACAAATGGTAGCAGGCCTAGTACTGCTGTCAATTTGAATTTGCTCTTTCAAATAAAGGGTTTAAACCTATTTAGTGTGTGCAATAATTGGTGTTCTAGAATGATTTCTCAGCCATGTGCACACTGTCTGGCAGAAAATGCTTCATGGCTTCCCCCATTTGAATGTGCCACTGGCTGAAGGGAATGGTCAAGAGTAGGACATGGTCCTGAGTGATTACAACTTCATGGCTTGTTTAATGTAACTATGGGTTCTCGCCCTTCAGACTAGATGTTCTTATGTGATCCCCTTGTCTGGAGATTGGAGACCAGAACTTCTCAATTCCGGCCTTGAACTATGCAATAATCCAAACCTGGTGAGCACTCATTGGGAGAGAAGTTCTATCCCTGTGTTCTCACATGGGGCTTTTTTTTTTTTTTTTTTTTTTTTTTTTTTACCCCCCCCCCCCCATGGAATACCTTTTTGAGTGCAGAGTAAAATGGAATGGTTCCTCCTGAGGCATATCAATGATTACACTCAATGAATGGGCCCAGGCTGTGACTTGTGCCCTGGTTAACCTGCTGCCTTCTGATACTTGTGGCGACCCACCTGCAGCAATGGGTGTACAAAACTTTTCGTCTTGACAAGCTTTGTTCCTTATGTAGCATTTCTCCTATCAACATCTGTGTTTTCCTTGTTAGCTGTCGATTTGAAGTGAGTTTTGTTCAGAGCCATTGTTGCTACTACTGGGTCTGCTCTGCCTTGCCAGGAATGTGTTTCTCAAAAGATCAATTAACTTTCACTGAACAAAAACAGAAATGCAACAGTTCTTATTGAGAAATATTACCTTGTTTAGAAGCTCATTGTACTTTCATTGAGTGTTGACAGCTTGTATGGCCATATTGCAATACATTTCAATCAATGACTGCGTTTACAAGGTCTTTAGTATCCCGGTTTTGAAGCTTATCCCGGCTTTGAGCATAACCCGGATATGATGGAACAGAGAGAAACCCGGTTATTCATATCCCTGTATACATGATAAATACCAGTAACCCGTTTTCTGATCACTGCATCCTATCTACGCAGGCGTGAGTTACATCTTTTATGTCTTTTGTTTACAACAGATTGAGCGGGAGGTGTGATTTAGGAGACAAACGTGAGACCCTGTGGTTTCTTGCGGAATTAGCGTTACTAAATACTCATGTCGCATAACAGCTATGGCTCATCCACTTCATTTTCAGCAATGGGAGGAGAGAGCGACAAAAAATATTGAATACATCACCAACTTTAATAGGTATTCGCACAGAGATATAAAGAACTAGAGTGGTGACGTAGGCTATTCAATATTTATTGAATAAAGCCTAAACCCTCCTCATATACAACGGAAAATTGCTCATGCCGAACAACAGCTCAAGTCCCGTTTTTTCTGTGCTGTTTTCGATTGAATAAACATTGGATATACCGGATTTTATGTAATGGATTTTCGCTTACATGGGACAAAATTTCCAGTCCCGTCACAATGAATTTCCATTCAAAAGCACTCGTGTATACCATAGAAGCTGGTTTGCACCATGCACATAAGCAGTCGCAACAAAGCAACGAAATCAAGTTCGGCTTTCCTAAGCTGTTATAAACTGACTGAATTTAACCGTTAAATTAACGCATTGTGTCCTTGTCATTTTTACTGTAAGTGGAGTCCTGCGCGCATTTTACCGTGGTTTACACTGAACATGCACTAAACTCTGTGGTAAACTTATTGTGAAATTACAGTTAACATAACTGGCAAAAAGGTGCCAGTTAAATTACTTGTCAAAAAAGGCTTAGGTTTATTAGTCTATTATTAACAGTGTATTCGCGGAAAGTGGAACTGGCGCGGTTTCATACTTTTAGAGACTTCTACATTGATCCCAGTTGGGGAAACACGCCATCCTACCATCCTGTTATCCATAATGTCAGGGCAAAGATGGACTAAATGAAGACAGCAACACTTCAGTTGCAAGTTGATACGATCTTAATACTCAAAGTATACAAATAAATTCACATATGCATAAAACGACTAGTTTCTTCCAGGTATAGACCTGAGTCCGCCTCACGGGCGCAGCTGAATGCAAACGCTTTTTCTTTGAACCAAACAAAAACATAGTTAACTGAGCGATAATATAAAGGGTACGGCAATCATAGCACTTATTCTTTAGCTTTGCCAAATAATGGAGCATAAATATTGCTGATTTACAATTCCCAATTCGTGTCCTTTTTACGTATGAAAAGATAAAAAAGAACACGGAAAACCAGTTCCCCCAACCCAAAAAATAACATTTGATGTCATCCACGTTTACTGTTTACATGTGCCTCATTGGACATAACCGGTTTCTGAATTCGGGATATGGTGTTTACATGGACAAACATAAAAACGGGATACTTAAAAAACCCAATCAAAACCGGGATACTAACCCTAACCTTGTAAACGCAGTCAATGATATAAAAAAATAAGAACCTCGTGATGGCCTGATGATAAAGGGGATGGGGTTCATTGTCCAAATTTCACAAAACAATATTGGGTATGTCCACCTTTGGCCTGCTGCATTGCTTCACATCTCTGCAGTGTGGACTGTAACAAATAGCCAATGGTGACTGTTAGAATGACCGTGTAGCAGTTGAGAATTCAGTGCAAGAAGACTCAGAGAGAGGAGATAAAGTGTGCCAGACCAGAAGTTTTATTCACCATCAGCAATATTTTTTTTTTTCACCAACACAGGACCATGACATTACCAGCAGCACAGACAGTTGTAAAATGGCGCCTTTTATACTGTGCCACAGGAAGTGAGCCATGGCAACTACCATCGACAGGGTGCTTTAAATGTTATTTACTGAATCTTATCACACACACACAAACAAAGTAGAAAAGCTAATAACATTTAATTCAGGCCCCCCCATCTACTGCTGTTTAACCCAACATGATCCTCCACCATATTTATAGTGAGTTATTAATGCACACCCTATGTGCCCAAATCCACCCTCCTATCATGCAACTTGGTCTGCCTCAGAACCTTTATATTTGTATTCGTTGGCCTAGGGACTCTTTTTTATTCGTCGGTAGGAAACTGGAAGCCCAGAGGTCTTGACGGCGGATACGAGTCGGAAGGTGGAGAACTAGTCAAACAATCAAACAGAAATATATGGTTAAAAATTCTCAGAGTAATAGTCGGAGAAATCTGACAGGTGATCCTTTGAAAAGGACACCTTCAGGGTCTTCGAGACAAAGTGAGAAAATGGGGAAAAATGGAAAGAAGAAGCAACTTCGCATGATATCGGCGGGTCGACGCGGCTGTGTTGTGAATGAACCGGAGTGGGGAGCCGGTAGGGATGAATCAGATGAGATAAATGATTCTTTCAGTGATAGTAGTAGCTCTATGGAGGTTGCTGCTGGGCCGAAGTTGAGAAGGGAGCGGGAATCTCATGGAGGTAGCGGCAGCGGCACCAATAGGATGAAGAGAACTAAAGTGACTGAGGAAAGGGAACGAGAAGAGTTGGGGTATAAAATCATATTGAGATTTGGTGAAGAGAAGGGAATTTCTTATATAAATCCGGTGAAACTCTCTGGGCTTTTAAATGATTAGGTTGGTGAGATTCGTTTGGCTAAAGTCCTGAAAGATGGTAACTTGTTGATTATTTGCAAAAATGAAAAGCAGCGAGAGCGGGCTGGTAAGATTACTGAAATAGGACGGAGTAAAGTGGTAAGTTCAAGCCGGATTGAAAGTGGAGGGAAGTGGACAAAGGGAGTGATTTGGGGAGTGCCAGTTGGAGTGTCAATGGAAGAAATTAAAGCCTATTTAAAGGGGGGAGTTTTGAAAAGTGCCACGCGGCTGCAGGTTACTCGTGGAGGAGTGAAAGATGACAGCGAATCTGTGTTACTTGTATTTGAAGAGGAGATACTACCAAAGAAAGTCACTCTAGGTTTTTTAAGCTATAGTGTAAAGGAGTATGTGCCAAAACCAATGAGGTGTTATAACTGTCAGAGATTTGGACATACAGCTAAGAATTGCAAGGGAAGGAGAAGATATGCTAGGTGTGGAGAGGATCATGAGTATGGGCAATGCAGACATGAACAACCAAAATGTTGTTACTGTGGTGGAAATCATAGTGTGGTGTATGGGGGGTGTGAAGTCATGAAAAGGGAAGTAATGATTCAACAGGTAAGATCCCAAAATAAATCAACCTATGCAGAAGCTGTGAAGATGGTGGTGGAGATAGAAAGCCAAGATGGAAGGATGGAGAGAAGCAGAGCAAGAATGCATCCAGTAGAAGTTAAAGAGCCAGATCAAGCAAGCAAGGGGAAGATGATGGTTGAGGTAAAGAAGCTAGTCACTTTCATCGCAGGTGTAGTTAATGTTTCAATGGAGGTCAAGTCTAAAACGGAGCGGATTCAAAGGATTGTAAAAGCAGCAAACTATTATCTAGATGCCGGTGGGCTGACTTGGGAGGAGGTGAATAAGAGTCTCAGTAGTGAAGAAAGTCAGGAACAGGCATGGGCTGGGGTCTGGTGCTGGTAATGGTTTTTGTACTGCAATGGAACGCGAGAAGTTTGTTGGCTAATGGACAGGAATTTAAAAAGTATGTAGATGAGTTGCCCTGTAAACCTGATGTAATTTATGTACAGGAAACATGGCTAAATCCAACTTTGGATTTTAAGATGGTTGGTTATTCGTCTGTCAGGTGTGATAGGGGGGGTGGAGTAGGGGGAGGCTGTGCTACATTCATCAGAGATGATGTTTCGTTTAGAGAAGTAGGTATAGGAAATGAGCTTGAATATGTTACTGTTGAGTTATGGACTAATGAAGGAGAGCTTATAGTTATTAATTATTATAATCCTTGTAAGAAGCTAGAGGTGAATAAGCTAATGCAAATTGAGGGAATGGATGGAAATAGGATGATGATATGTGGAGACTTCAATGCTCACAGTACTTTATGGGGAGGAGCTAGAACAGATGCAAATGGGGTGGTAATTGAAGAACTGCTGGAAGAAAAGGGCATGATTTGTGTCAATGATGGGAGAGGGACCAGGATAGATGTGCGTACAGGGAACACTTCAGCACTAGATTTAACTCTGGTGTCTAGGAATTTAGCAGGAATATGTGAGTGGGAAGTGGCAGATGATACAACGGTAGGGAGTGATCATTTTCCAGTGTTGAGTAGTGTTTTACTTGAAAGAACTGAAAGGCAAGGGAAAGTTTGGGGGAAATGGATATTTAATAGTGCAAAATGGGGGCAGTTTGAATATTTGTGTGAGAGAGAAATGGTTAGTATAGATTTAAAAGAAGAGGTGGAGTTGATTGAAAGAAAGTTTAGAACAATATTGATAGCAGTAGCTCGTCAGACAATTTCTAGGAGTAAAGGAACAATGAAGAGAAAGGCTGTTCCCTGGTGGACAGATGAATGTAGTATGGTGGTGAAAGAAAGAAATAAAGCTTTAAAGAATTTAAGGAGAACACATACTTTCCAGGACTTAATTAAATATAAGCAAGCTCAAGCTGTTGTTAGGAGAACTGTGCGTAACGCGAAAAGGCGAAGTTGGCAGGCTTTTTGTAATAAAATTGGTAGGACAACTCCTGTTAGGGATGTTTGGGGCATGATTAAAAGCATGAGAGGTGCTAGGAGAGAATGGAAGTATCCAGTTTTGAAGTTGGAGGAGGAAACGGCTGAGTCTGAGGAAGAGAAGGCTGAAATGATCGCTAGGGCCCTCATTAAGATCCATAGCTCTGACAATTTATCTGAGGAGGGCATGAGAGGAAGAGCAAGAACAAGTGCAGCACATCCTGGGATTCTGGAAAGAAGGGAGGATACAGACAGTGTAATGGATGCTCCATTTACTATGGCTGAAATGAGGAGAGCACTAGCTAGATCTGGGGTAACATCTCCTGGTGGGGATGAGATTTGCTATATAATGTTAAAGCACTTGGGGGCCTTAGCATCCATGAAACTGCTAGGTATTTATAATAAAATATGGGAAATGGGGAAATTACCAAGCAGTTGGAAAGAGGCAGTTATTATTCCTATTAGGAAGCCAGGAAAAGATCCGACAAATCCAATGAACTATAGACCTATAGCTCTAACGTCACATATGGGGAAGTTAATGGAGAGAATAGTCACAGATAGACTGAGTTTTTATATGGAAAGCAGAGGACTCCTGTCTCCTTATCAGAGTGGGTTTAGGAGGGGTAGAGGGACCATGGACCCTGTTTTATGTCTTGAAACAGAGATCAAGAAAGCCCAAGTGAATAAAGAATCTGTAATGGCAGTGTTCTTTGATGTAGAAAAGGCATATGATATGGTATGGAAGGAGGGAGTAATGATCAAGTTAAATATGATGGGAATAACAGGTAGGGTATATAATTGGGTTAAGGAGTTTTTACTTGACCGATTTATCCAGGTTAGAATTGGAACTGCTATATCACAGACATATAAGGTCGAGAATGGTACTCCTCAAGGGAGTGTTATCAGTCCTATACTATTTTCCATTATGATAAATGATGTTTTTTCTCAAGTTCAAGGTGATATTGGGCGGTCATTGTTTGCAGATGATGGGGCCCTATGGAAAAGGGGGAAGAATATTGAATACATTGGAAAGAAAATACAAGAAGCAGTCAATGTAGTGGAAAAATGGTCCTATTCTTGGGGATTCAAGTTTTCTGTAGGAAAAACCAAGGTAGTATTTTTTACAAGAAGGAGGGGAGGTAGTCCTCAAATAAGGATGTATGGACAAATAATGGAGCGAGTGAAAGATTTTAGATTTTTGGGTCTATGGTTTGATGAAAAGTTGACATGGAAAGAGCATATTAATAAGGTACATGCTAAGTGTAAAAAAATACTGAATGTAATGAGATGTTTAACAGGATCAGAATGGGGAGCAAGCAGGTCAGCGTTGAAAATGATTTATGTTGCACTGATCAGATCAGTGTTAGATTTTGGGAGTGTTGCATATGGCTCAGCAGCTAAGTCTTCACTGAAAAAGCTAGAGGTGGTGCAGTCTCAAGCCTTGAGGTTGTGTTGTGGGGCTTTTAGATCGACTCCTCTGTCTGCTCTTCAGGTTGAGGTGGGAGAAATGCCACTGCATCTTAGACGGAAGCAGCTAATGATGAGCTACTGGGCTAATCTTCAAGGGCATTCTGAAGGGCGACATCCAACAACAAAGGTGCTTCTTCCCTGTTGGGAGAGTGAAAGGGCCAAACGCAAGTGTTTTGCTTGGAGCAGTGTAAAAGTAGCTAAAGATATGGCATTAGATCAGCTAAGATATTCACCTACAGTGCCATTATCAGTAACACCTCCCTGGCTGTTTCCTGTAGCTTCAGTTGATTTATCTATGCTTCAAGAGCAGAAGGAGTCTGGGAATATTGCTCAGTTAGTTGAGGATAGGCTAAATATAATGTACCAATCAGCTGTGCCTTTATTTACAGATGGATCTAAGGATCCTGATACAGGGAGAACTGGGTTTGCTTTCAGTGTCCCAACAATGGAAGTCTGTGTCAAAAGAAGAACCTCAGATCATTTGTCTGTTTATACAGTTGAGATGCTGGCAATAGCGTCAGCATTGCAGTGGGTAGAAGCGTCACAAATGAGAGAGGTTGTTCTTTGCTCTGATTCATGCTCAACACTAATGTCCTTGCAGTCATCTGTATCAGACAGTAGACAGGATATCATTATTGAAATTTTCGAAACTTTACACCGGATTAATAACATGAAAATTGGGGTGACATTTATGTGGGTCCCGGCTCACAGATGAATTGTAGGTAATGAATTAGTGGACAGATTAGCTAAAGAGTCACTAAAAATGAATGAGGTCATGGAGATTGCATTGAGCAAGGCGGAAGCAAAAGGTGTAGTTAAGGAGAGGATCATGAGAGAATGGCAGCATGAATGGGATACAGATATTACAGGAAGACACTTGTATGCAGTCCAGTCAGTTGTTGGCAAAGTAAGACCAGCCAATAGAAGCACTAAAGAGGAGAGGATTTTAACGAGATTGAGGATAGGACATGCAGGTATAAACAAGACACTGCACTTGATAGGGAAACATCCCTCAGGTCTATGCGAGGAGTGAGAGGAAGTTGAATCAGTGGAGCATGTTATTCTGTGGTGCCCAAAATATTCACACGACCCTGAAATATTAATGAAAGCAGTTAGGACTACACAGGGGGAGCTGACTCTTAAGACTGTATTAACAGGTGATATAGGAGGTCTTTTCAAGTTTTTAAATGATACTGAATTAATTAGAAGGATTTACTCAAGATGAGTTGGTTTTTGTATCCATTTATAAAATTTTTTTTTAATTTTAATTTTAATTTTATTTTATTTTATTTTTTGTTGGTGCACTGGGATAGATATATAACTCTGGTTCACACTCCAACACAGTAGGTGGCGGTAATACACCTTAATGTTGGTTGTCATCCGCCAAAAAGAAGAAAAAGAAGAAGGGGACTCTTTTGGCCTGAACACCCTGGAGCAGACAAGACAGGAAAGGTAAGTGAATGAACAAACAATTCAACTTCTTTTCCAAATGACTGTACTTTAGCACTTGTTTCATTGCACAGTATTTAAGCATTCTTGCACAGGGCCCACATATAATTGCTGTTTGACAATTAAAATCTGTTTGTATTGTCACCAACTAATAGTTTTCCTTTTCTTTCAGGGCAAGCCATGTGCTCTCTAGCAAACCTGCTGAGACAATCAAGGGTCCATGTTTTCAAAAAAGATTTTCAAAAATACCATAATAAATATCAATAAATAATCAATAAATATCAATAAATACAAGATACAAAAATGTGCAAATACGCAATGTGCAAAATGTTCTGTGCAAATCAATAAAGTGCCAATGCTGTCAATAAAATACAAAGTGCCATTAAGATTCAAAGTTAAATTATTTGTTTAAAAAGTGCAATATATAAAACCCCATGGTGCATATTTACATGGCTACAGCCACCCACTATAAGTAACGAAGTGCTTTTCGTTACAGTGACTTTGTGGACACGTTCCCACTTCTCTTCAAAAGCTGTGCAGAGTTGGCGGCTATTGGCTGAAAATGGGAACCAATGACGAACTTGTTGCTTGTGGACATCCCAAAGATGCAGGAAGAGGGACAAATCCGAGGAATAAGCCAGCCATTCAAGCACACAAATGTTTTCAGGCTCAAGGAATTCTGTGCATACACAGGTGACTTGGGTCTTGCACGGTCATGCTGGATGGTTATTGTTTTGATGGATGAATGGTAGGACAATAGGCAGCAGCATCTCATCGTGAAATCACACTGTATTCAAGTTGCTGTTGATGAACTGCAGTTGGGTGCAATGTCCTTGGAATATTCCCACCCAAACCAGCACTCCACCCCCATGTGCCACCATGCCCAGCACAATCATGTCAGCATAACGATCCCCTGTCCATCCGCTCTGTGAAGTTGGAAACGTGACTTGTCTGTAGAGAAAACAGTCCTCCATCGTGCCATTGGTCATCAAACGTATCTATTCACTCAGTTGAACCAATTTTTTCATCAAGGTGAGGAGAAGTCCAATCCACAAAGGGCAAAAGGGGTAAAGATATGAACTTCCTGGAGATTATTTTCCACAGTTTTGGCAAAAATGGATTGATGTTGGGGACCAGCTGTCTCACATGCAGTGGGAGTTACTGGTCTCAGACGATCACAGAGATAAAGAGTCCAGATATGGCGGTCTTGGGTGGGGATTGTCACACATGTTCGTCATGCATGTGGGCAGTGTACTGTCTTGCCTTATTCCTCAAAAAGGGGTTTTATGCAACTTATTGTTGAGACATGGACATTAAGAGCCCTTTCAACATCCCTGAGATACATTGGTGCATTGAACATGCCAATGGCACGCTCCCTGATGGCTCGAGTCATTTATGGCATTTTGAACAATGGCAGAACTGGGACTTTTGAGGTGGCCTTTTAATGACCAGAGTACTAGATGTGCCTGGGCTGACTGTACCTGATTTCAATTGCTTTGGATCATGCCCCACGTGTCTGACTGGCCAATTTTGTAAAAGAGCATGAACTCGACAATGATATGGAGACTGTGACTGAAATGCACACAGACCAGTGGCACACAACCTTGCTCACAAAAATAAACCCAACTAAGCCAACCTCAGAAATAATTGTGCGGAATATTGAAAGGACTAAACTGTTGCATTTATATTTTTGTTCAGTATACATAGTTGGAGCTATTGACGGTGAATGGACGAACTACGTAAATTGTTAGCGTAGTTAACCCTCTTAACACTAGATAAAATTTTTTATGTAAGCTACAATACTGGCTAAAAAGAAGAGGCATCAACCGGTACTATTTATTCATTAGTTTTACAATTTTCATGTCAGGATTAGACTAGGAAAACTATACATACACATCATCGCCTCCACTGTTTTCACAGCTGGATTCTAGGGAACAGCAAAATAAACACAAACATGAATGACGGAATGAATATTGTTCTGTTGTGGACAATTGTAGTTAATGAGAAATCCGTTAAAAAAAAAAAATTTGGTGTATGCCATGGTAAATGTGCTGTCTGTGACAGACTGTAAGTGCATACAAAATTTTATTTTCCTGCATACAAGTATGAAATTTTATTGCCAGTGTGTCACGTTGATGTTACACACTGGCAAAAAAAAATGTAATGCTTGTATTCACTAAAATAATGTCTGCACTTACAGTTTGTCACAGACAGAATGTTTACCATGGAATGCCCCTTTACAAAATCCACTTTGCACTTCTTTCCACCCTCCACCCTATATCCTGTTCACATAAGTACTCTGCAAGCTCTGAAAGTTATCCTGAAGTTCTGGACAATATTCTAGTATCTATAAAGCTGACAGTGTGAAATGAAAACTAAAGCAGAAAACACAACTGAGTAATACAAAATAAATTCACAAAGTACAGTGTTGATGAACAAAATCACCAATGACACAGCCACTCCCACCTCACTAAACTCCGCCCCCCTCCCCAAGCCATAGATACAGTTGGCAACAACGGTAACGCCCACAACGTCACTTCTGGTTAAAGCCGAGGGGAAAAACTATCCTTCCCCCCCCGTCCGCTATACTGTAAAAACGTGGAATTTAAACTTGTCTTGCTGACGCCAAGAAGTTATGACAACGTACTTTGAGTCGCTATTGCCTGCTGACAAGGATATTAAAAAATTACACATACTGGGGTTGGGTGGTTGTCCACACGTTTTAACAGACTGGGCGAATGATCCGACTCAGTGGCCTGCAGACATACACGTTCTGTTGTGGGGTTCCGCCATAATCTGCCAAACTCGTCCTTTCTTCTGATAGCTTGAAGCCAGTTTGTCCTCCTTTGTGGTTCCATTTTATTATTTGGTAAAATGCAAAACTTTAATTGGGGATTTTTTTTGTTTAAGGGCACACAGCAACTCATCGGCATTATGGGTAATGGCAGAGACCGTTTTTTTTCCCCCTCAGCTCTACTTTTGTGGGTGTTCCCTTTGTTGCCGACTGTATCTATAGAGACAACCGGTTCAACGTCATCAAGAGTTCAGCGCAAGGGCCGCGCCCCTTTTTGGGGGACAACAAACACTCTTATGCATTGAAATCAGTGAGAAATTGACGCGATAATTGAGCAGTAAAATGCCTAAAAGTTGTGTGCCGGGTTGCACCTCCAATGAAATGACCAGTCCGGACCTCAGGTTCCCCATCCTTCCTGGAAAAGGGAAGAATCCAAAAAGGAGAGTTAGGAGAAGCTGAAGAGTAAAAGCTGTATCCAGTGTCTTCCCTTGTGTGTATGTGTGGGAAACGGTTCACAGCTGGCCATGTCACTCTTTTTTTTTTAACTTATTAAAGGGTACTTACATTACTTTCTATGTCAGACTTGGTACCATACTGAAATAGGTTTATTTGCTACGATATTTGTCTTGTGTCATTATTTATTCGTTAATTTCTAAACTAGCTAACGTAAAGTAGCATCAGCCAACTGAGTCAAGTTTGCGGTTTAACGTTCAATGTGCATTTGTTTGTTATTCTTAACCCCAAGCTGACACAGACTTTGAAATTCACGGTAGTGAAAGGGCAAGAGGGTGGACCGATCAACCTTCAGTTATTCATCTAACACGAACGCTCAGGTTTGGGCAAGGTAGCAGAATAATCGCTAGTCATATCAATAAATCAATGAATGAATATAATAAGGATATTAAGTTAAATATATCGGATAAATTTTACACCTGAAAACACATTAAAATACATAAGGGTCAATGGGATCTGAGGTTTTCTATCCCCCAAAAAAGGGCGTGGCCTTGACATTTGGCGAAGTACCCGGATGTGTTGATCGTCTCCATAACTCCTATTATAGATTACTGACCAAGACAGACACGCTGGCGAGTCTGTCTTGGTCAGTTTCAAATAAAAACAACAGTGTATTTACCTTCCTGGTGTTCATCAAAGTCGCTGTCAGTGACTGACTCATTGCTGGTTTCTTCTTTAAAGTCATGTCTGGCAAGTTTGCTTTGTGTTTCACTCCTTTTGGAGAAATAACTTTCCAAAAACAGACCGAATAGGGCGCCTCAGACTGCAAGAAATGAAATCAATATGTTGCAAACCTGGTCTGTTCAGTTATAAGCCTTCTGGTTGGTTAATGTTCATTAGCGAGTCCACTGTACATTTTTTTGGCAAGAGATTCAAACTAAGCCACCACCGTGGCCTATTGTGCTTAATCAGGAAAGCCACTATCGTGACCGATCGTGCCGAGAGGGCTTTTTTTGTCTTTGTTTTTTTGTAGCCCCGTCGTCATAACTTCCTGCCGCTTGATTTTGCGTATGCAAGTGTTCCTGCCTGTTCAGGTATGTTAACTCTACTATTGAGAATTCTGTAGTTGACTTATTCATCTTGGCTTTAACTAACGCATGTTTGTAGGGAGGAATGGTGCCTTGTAATTTTGTAGCGGGTATGATTCTCGACTCATCTGCTTCGGTACATTATCTTTTTACGGCCATTATATTGTGGTTAAGCTTCAGTAAACGGGTGCTGATCAAACTCTTCTTTGTAGTGAGGATCTGCGACCTGGCTCGTTTTTATCTCTTGTTTTGAGTAATCTACACTCTTCATGCTGTTGGCTCAGGTAGGCTTCTTGGCCATTCAAATTAATGAATTAGGATTATTGTTTCCGCAAGGGTATTATGTGCGCTGGTTTAATATAGGCTTATTGTCTTGCAGTGAGACTCCGTGACATCATTGTCGCCTATCCAGCGTTGGTACGTAGTATAACCATTAAGATTATTTATGGTATATTTGCCGTATTGACGAGAATCTGCTTGTTGCAGGAGTAAGCGGCCTGTGTGCTGAGGGTCGATCACGCAGGCGCTACTGTTTTGTACGACTGCCAAATTCCTTGCTCGTGTTAATTGTTTGATTCTTGGAATCCTGAGACTTCATGTTTTGAATTTGTATCTTTGTTTGTCTGTTCTACTGATCAATTGTAAGTTATTAAGGGTTCAAATATTGGAATGATCTTGTGTTCAATTGTAATTGGACCAGTTTGTTAAAGGTGCTTGGGCCAGTCCCGGACCATATCCTCCCGTTCTGAAATGGTTATCAATGTCTTATTTTAAGTGACTGTTGCCATTCTTTGTGCAATAATTTTAGCTGTTTATCCCTTTGGCAGGTGTTGAACGATTTCAGAAGGAGGCTAGGCACCTGGTGGCGGCCTCTGTCACTGCATGCAGGTGTGTGGTTATTAGTTTAGTGTTGTGTAGTGTGCTGTGTGCTTTGCGTTGTTGCTGTGGCGTGTTCATAGATCACCACTACCTAGAATGTGTGCACGTGTGGGTGGTGTGGAATCCAGAGTACGCCTACTGTTAGTGTGCCTCCCTTAGGTAAGCCCTGCCTAGCCTTGTCCTGGTTTATAGTCGTATTGTGTTGATTTTTAATTTAAGGTATATCTGATTGTTTTAGCCACACTGGCAGACTGATACTTAATAAATATACCTTTTTGTGTTTTGCTAAATCACTTGTTTCCAGGGTTTTGGATCCACATTCTCTCCCATTCCATTTTCCCCTAAATAATAAAACGATTTGAATTGGAATTCACGTCTGTTGCCTCGTGCATTTGAATCTGGTCATTGTGTTCCGTTCAATATTGTACGGTATCCCCTGGGGCCTAATGGTATTGGTTTTCCTGGGGTGGCGTAATCGTAAATTATTAATTTGACTATCAAAAACATATGATATTGTAATATTAATACTACATATTAATATGAATACCTTGGGGCACCACCCTTCCTTAGTGAAGGGAAAATGATAACCAATTATTAAAACCTCAGTCTCAATATCCACTAAGCTATTAATGTGGAAATTAATTAATAATTAAATTAATAATTGTAACCAACTTACCTAATCAATAGCTAGATTGAAGGATTCGGGAGTTCTAGATGGAAGAGGCTGGCAGTTTCATTCGCTCTTGTACAACATTAATAACCACAGCATATGTCTTTTAAGAATATTTATTTAAATGAAACAAATGAAACACACAATCTAAACTACACTAATCACTAACACAATATGCACACTGAAGGAGGTGTGTGTGTGTGTATGTGTGTGTGTGTGTGTGTGTGTGTGTGCGCGCGCGGGTGTGGGTGAGAGAGAACAAAGGGATGATCTAAGGCATCCCTATTCAATTAGCGGCCCATGGGCCACATGCGGCCCGAAAGCAACCCTCAAGTGGCCCGAAAGCAACTGCCGAGTGATTGGGACTTGAGTCCGGCGAGAAACGAAAGAACATATTTTAATAACACTGACAAGTTCTTATAAAAATTCCAACATTATTACAAACATTGGGTGCATCTCAAATCCTAGGCTGCAGCCTTTGAAGGCTGCATTTTAAGGGATCGTCACTTAGTTCATCCGCCAAACTGACATGATGTCATTTCATCTCTGTTAAACAGCTTTGGCTTAAGTGAGTAGTCACTGATTTACCTAACTGTTCCTTAACTCTAACCCCTACCTTTAAACCTAGCGTCAAACCTAACCCTAAATATCAGCAAATCCCTGACCCTAAATGTTAGTTTAGTTGATGGAAGTACTTTTGTCAGTGACAACCCCTAAAAATACGGCCTTCGAAGGATGATTTGAGATGCGCCCATAGAATGCAACACAATGTAACCTAGCAAGTAACGCACGATGCATTGTGTTGTTGAGGAGGCATGTTTGAAAAGTTAACTTTAGCAGTTCTATACAGGTTTAAACAGCATGTCTTGTTCTACCCTGAAACGAAAAATCGGCGAGGAAAACCGTCGGTTTAATCCTGCGTGGACTGACAAGTATTTATTTATTTTACAACAAAGTCCTAACGCCAACCCAATTAGTTTACTCTGCAATGAGTGCGTTGCAGTGCTGAAAGATTATAATGTCCGAAGACACCACACCGAAAAACATGCCGCGTTTCGGACAAACTTTCCCGAGGAATCTCATGAGAGGGTGGCTAAAATTCAGAGTTTGACTGCGTCTTACAGCTGGAACTGTACGACAATGAAGCGGACTTGCACAGCTCAGGAGCGGGCCACAGCAGCTTTCCTTCGAGTGTCATGGCTATTGGCGAGGAAAAAAAAGCCGTTCATGGACTCAGAAACTGTGAAAGACTGCATGTTGGCCGTCGTGGATGAAGTTTTAACCAACGATAAAGTTGAAAAGTTAACTTTAGCAGTTCTATACAGGTTTAAACAGCATGTCTTGTTCTACCCTGAAACGAAAAATCGGCGAGGAAAACCGTCGGTTTAATCCTGCGTGGACTGACAAGTATTTATTTATTTTACAACAAAGTCCTAACGCCAACCCAATTAGTTTACTCTGCAATGAGTGCGTTGCAGTGCTGAAAGATTATAATGTCCGAAGACACCACACCGAAAAACATGCCGCGTTTCGGACAAACTTTCCCGAGGAATCTCATGAGAGGGTGGCTAAAATTCAGAGTTTGACTGCGTCTTACAGCTGGAACTGTACGACAATGAAGCGGACTTGCACAGCTCAGGAGCGGGCCACAGCAGCTTTCCTTCGAGTGTCATGGCTATTGGCGAGGAAAAAAAAGCCGTTCATGGACTCAGAAACTGTTAAAGACTGCATGTTGGCCGTCGTGGATGAAGTTTTAACCAACGATAAAGTTAAGATTAGTGTGACATCTGCTATTAAACAGGTACTCCTGTCTGACTCTTCAAACATTTGCAGGGTTGACATTCTCGCCACAGATGTCTTCGAGATGCTGTTGAAAGAACTCAGAGAAGCCGATATTACGGCTGTAGCAGTAGATGAGTCCACAGAAAGAAATGACACAGCCCAGCTATGCATGTATGTCCGTTTTTTTTGACGGGAAAGTTTTCAAAGAGGAACTGCTTGGCTTATTGCCATTAGATGGACACACAACAGATGAGATACTGTTTGAAAAAATATCATTTTTTGAAGATAATGATCTGGACAAGAGTGTGTGCATGTTTCTGACGGATGGCGCTGGAAAAGTAAGCGGTTTGGCTGCACGTTGGTCTGCTGTTGTACCTCAGATAACAATCCTGCACTGTATTGTGCACCAGACTGTATTGTGCACAAAACTGAGCGATCATCTTAAAACTACGATGGACAATGTCATGGCTACAATAAACTTTATTCGCTCAACATCGAGCCTCCAACACCACTTATTTCGCCAGCTGTTGTCAGAGATGTCTGCTGAGCACCAGGACCTAGTGTTGCATAACGACGTAAGGTGGCTCTCCAAAGGCAAAGCCCTGGATCGTTTCTGTGATCTCAGGGAGGAGATAACAGCTTTCCTCCGCAGCAGCAAGTTAAAAAAAGCTGAGACACACTTAACTCAAATATTGGACGACAACTTCATGGCTGATGTTTACTTTCTGTGTGACATATTTAGGCATCTTAATGATCTAAATGTGGGATTACAAGGTAGGGATAAAACTGTCACTTATCTTGTAGAACAGATGGGTGCCTTCCGAGTCAAACTGGACATTTTTGCAACTGACTTAAGCACTGGCAGAATGCTGCATTTCCCCACACTCCGCAAATGCATCTCATCCCCCTCGCAAATTACTAATGTGATGACAGATTTCATCGCACAGTTGAAAGTGAACTTTACCAATCGACTAGATAGGCTTGTTCTGCCCACCGATGTGATGAGCTTTGCCAAAAATCCCTTCACTGCTGCAACACACCAGGACTTGTCAACCAGAGCAAAAGAAGGGGTCCTCTCTATTGATGAGGGGAAATTCATACTCGAGCTTGTGGATATGCAGTCATCCCTAGCCAGGGCTCAGGAGTTTCACAGCAATGGACCTGCAAGGTTCTGGTGTAATGTCAATGTGCACCAGTTCCCTAACATTAAGAAAGTTGCAGTCCACTTGCTCAGTATGTTTTGATCAACATACACATGCAAATCGAGCTTTTCACACATGAACACAATAAAAAACAGCTCTCGCTGCTCTCTGAATGACAGTACTCTTCAACACTGCCTTCGGATTGCATTGACATCTCATGAGCCAAACATCCGTGCTCTTGTTCAAAACAAGAAGCATCATTTCTCCCACTAGAAAAATCAACAAGGGAACTGTTACATCTACATAAGTTGAAATGTAATGCCTAATGTTACGTGCATCAAAGCCGTGAGCTGCAGCAGGCACTCAATGTAGTTTTATGTATTTATGTGTGTGACTATTTTCTGTTCACTTATTATAAGTTTCACATTTAAGAAAGAAATTTTGTTTTCACAGGCATTTCACTTAATTGCACTTTATTATGCACTTTGATGTCAGCAGGGTTTATTTAATTTCAAAAGGAAATTTAGTGTCACTGTGCCTACTGTTTACTTTTTTGATTATACCTGCATGCACTGAAGATGCAAGTATCAGATGGGATGTCAGATGTCAAATATGAACGGGAACAAACCTTTTTATTTCACAAGAAGAAAAATACCTCAGGTTCTGACAAGTTGCTGTTAAGCAAGTTACTTTTTTATGCACTTTCACATGTGACCAAAACAAAAGATGGTGTTTCTAATCTGCACTTTATTTTTATGTTCACATGCACCTTAACCTGTGCTTGTATTTACCTGTGAAAATGTGTTGAAGTTCTGTATCTGAAATGTAAAATTTAAAGAAGCAGTATGTTCAATATAGGATCAGTGTAATTACTGCTGTTTTATTGTGTTTATGCCCTTTTGGATGTGGCAATATGTTAATAAACATCCAGTGTGTTAGTTATCTTATCTATTTGTGTTTCTTTTAAATGGTTAACTTTGCCCCTACGCATCCTCTTTCGTCCTGGTTAAAAAGAAAGATGGAAGCCTTCGCTTATGTGTGGATTATCGGCAGTTGAACAGTAAAACTTGTATGGACGCCTTTCCGCTTCCTCGTATTGAAGAGACCTTGGATGCTCTCTACGGGGCTTGCTGGTTTTCAACATTTGATCTCGCCAGTGAGTAAAATCAATGGCCTGTTACTGAGGCTGATAAGGCTAAAACTGCTTTCTGTACTCCATTTGGGTTTTTTGAGTGGAACAGAATGCTTTTCGGACTCTGCAATGCCCCTAGCACGTTTCAGAGGCTTATGCAGCAAATGTTCGGAGATCAGCAGTGTCAGTCTATTGTACTTGGATGACGTGGTTGTATTTTCAACGGCATTTGCAATGATTAGAAGTTGTGCTTAGCCACCTGCAATTGGAGGGTTTAAAAGCTAAACTTGAAAAGTGTGCTTTCTTTCAGACTGAAGTTGGCTATCTGGGTCATGTGATCTCCAGTCAGGGTGTCTCCACTGACCCAAAGAAGGTGGAGGTTGTAGCCAATTGGCAGCGGCCCACTCATGTTTCAGAGCTCCGTTCCTTCTTGGGTTTTGCCAGCTACTATCGCCATTTTGTGGAGGGGTTCGCAAAGTTGGCAGCCCCTCTGCATAGGTTGGTGGCTGTGCTAGTAGGAACTATGTCGCGAAAGGCATCTGGTAAGAGTTTAACAGCAGCATGGACAGAGTCTGTGAGGAGAGTTTTGAGGGCCTGAAACGCAAGCTTGTGGAGGCACCCGTGTTGGCCTACGCAGACTTCTCCCTCCCTATCAGACTGGAGATTGATGCAAGCTATAGTGGCTTGGGAGCGGTTCTCTCCCAGGAGCAGGGTGGCCAGGTTCATCCCATCACATATGCCAGCCGCAGTCTGAAGCCCAATGAGCGCAATATGTCCAACTATTGCTCCATGAAGTTGGAGTTTCTTGCGCTCAAGTGGGCTATGACTGAGAAGTTCCATGAGTACCTGCCTGGCCATAAGTGTAAAGTATTCACAGATAATAATCCCCTTAGTCACTTGGCTACGGCCAAGCTAGGTGCCACAGAACAGAGACGGGCGGCTCAGCGGCTTTTGACTATGAGCTGAAGTATAGGTCTGGAAAGACTAATGTCAATGCTGATTCCTTGTCACGGCATAGGTCCTGGGGACTGTCTTCCCTACATCGTTGCAGCAGGCGATAATGGATAAAAGTCCAATTCAGGTGACTCAATCATTTATAGCTGTGTTTTCTCACCATTCCCCTTCTGAGTTGCAGGCTATGCAGAGAGCAGACCCTGACATTCAGGACTTTTTGGTATGCTGGGAGAGGAGGGAGCGCCCTACGGCCACTGAGCGGCGCAGGTTGTCTCCTAATGCTTTAAAATTATTGAAACAGTGGGACCGGCTGGTTGATAAGGATGGTATTCTTTATAGCCGGATCTTTCGCCCAGATGGTGCTGAAGAGGTCCTCCAGCTGGTTCTGCCAACTCTGTTGAAGCCAGTGGTATTGGTCCAGCTCCATGAGAGTTATGGTCACCAGGGCATCGAGCGGACCAGTCGACTAGTGCTACTGGCCTGGAATGTTCGCAGAGATCAAGCGTTGGTGTCAAGAGTGCGAGCGTTGCCAGGTCAGTAAGGGCACCCAACCAGTAGCACATAGTTTTATGGGACATTTGCTAGCTTCTCGTCCCAATGAAATTCTGGCTATAGATTTTACTGTTCTGGAACTCTTAATGGGGTTGAAAATGTGTTGGTGATGACAGATGTCTTCAATAAATACTGTCTGGCTATTCCTACCAAAGATCAGCATGCTCAAACTGTGGCCCAAGTACAAGTTATGGAATGGTTTTGGTTGGGGTCCCTAGTCGTGTCCATTCAGATCAGGGCCGCAGTTTTGAAAGCACCTTGATACACCAACTCTGCCTTCTGTATGACGTCGCCAAGTCCCGGACTACCCCTTATCACCCAGCCGGAAATGGCTAATGTAAGCGTTTCAACCGAACGTTGCACAGCTTGCTGCGCGTCCTCCCTAACTCACGGAAGCGGGATTGGATCTCCTGCCTCCCTGAGGTGGTATTTTGCAACAATACGACGCCGCATCAGTCCACGGGTGAGTCACCTTATTTTCTTATGTTTAACCAAGACCCCAAGTTACCAAGTTGGAATTTTTGTTGGGTTCGATAGTTGAGCCAATGCCAGGCTCTGTGAATGATTGGATAGTAGAACATCAAACCCGACTTAACCTTGCTCTGGAGGGGGCAAGAGAGCGTTTAATTAATGCAGCGAGTCAACGAGAGAAATATCAGGTCCATCGGGTGAGTAACGTGCCATTGCAGGAGGGACAGTTGCGTATGTCCGTGATTATGGGGTTCATGGCCGCAACAAGATACAAGATCTTTAGAATTCATAGTTACACCAAGTGAAGAAAGTCCCTAAACCGGGAGGGGTGGTATATACAGTTGCGACAGTGAATGCTCCAGAAAAGGAGAAGCAGGTACATCGGACAATGCTGAAGCCTCATGTAGGTGCAGAGCCACTTTGCAGTCCAGTTCCTGTTCCTCAAAGTGTGGCTCCGCGAGAAGAGGATCCGGATTCCGGTTCAGGTGTTTTGATGATATCTAACCCCCTTTACAGCCTGCACCTGCAGTTTCGGTTGCCTCCGTTGCTATGCCGCCATCCTTGGCAACTGGCCCCCCTTGCCCGGCCCCACGATCTGGGTCTTTGTCTGGTTCACAATCCCAAGCTGGGCAGCAACTTGAATCGCTAGCTGGCCTGGGAGTATCTACCATTTTACAGTAGCACAACCAAAGTCACTCTTGTTCAGGTTAACAGTCAGGTTAGCCTGGGTCAGGCGCTGGAACAACGTCTCTACATCTTTTAGATGTTCTTCCCAGGAGTCACTCCATGTGATCAGGTCGTCGATGTGCGCACCCGTGTGTGGCAATCCGGCGATTGTAGACTGTATCATCCTTTAGAACGTGGCTGGGGCATTTTTCATGCCAAAGAGTAGGACTTCATAGTGGTACGACCCAGATGGTGTGGCAAGTGCAGAGATGCTCTTGGCCCTCTCAGTTAAAGGCACATACCAATAACCCTTCAATAAATCAATCTTGGTCAGAAACTTTGCTTTCCCTACTCTATCGATACAATCATCAATCCTAGGTATTGGAAACACATCAGTTCTAGTTACAGCATTGACTTTGCGATAATCCATACACAATCTAGTACTTCCATCAGGTTTTGGAACTAGCACACAGGGTGAACTCCAAACTGAGTTAGATGGTCTGATAATATCATGTTCTAACATGTACTTTACCTCTTTTTCAGCAATCTTTCTCTTTTCAAGATTCATCCGATACGGATACTGTTTCATTGGTTTGGCATCACCAACATCTACATCATGAGAGGCTATAGAAACTCCCTTTGGAACATCAGGAAATAGATCTTTATATTTCTTGATCAACCTCTCAAACTGATCTTTCTGTGAGGGTTCGAAGTTTTACTGGAGTTTAACATCAAGATTTTGGGTAACGCTTCATTTTACGGTACGGTAATTACATGGTATTTACAAGTACCATGTAATAAGTAGTAGTTACTGTAAAATTACCATGTAATTACAAGGTAACTATATTACTAATTACCTAGTACTTCTAGAGTAATTACCAAGCCAATTCCAGGCAAATACCAAATAACTATTTGGTAATAAGTATCAATTACTGAGTAATTATAATGTAATTATACACTAACTATTATGTTAATTGCCAAGTACTTACTAAGTAATTGCCAAGTAATTTCTTGAGAAGTACCTGGTAACAGCCAGGTAATAAGAAGTAATTACCAAGTAATTATAAAGTATATAAAGTATATATATATAAAGTGGTAACTATGTGATTAATTACTAGGTACTAGGCAGACCGGTCTGGCCCATGTGGGTGCTTGCACTAGGTAGGTGTTTTCACTTTTCAGAGACCAAAAAGTGGAAAGCCCACCCATTTCTTGCGGCCAGACCGGTCTGCAGAAAACAGACGATGATGTGAATTACCAAGACTGGGACTGTTTACTTATTAATTATTACTTATAGTTATTTATCACATCATTTATCACTGTTATTTTTATTTTATTTTTTGAAAAAGAAGTCTATTCTTATTTTTTTAAAAAGTGCCTGACTGTAAAAAATTTGCACTGTTTTAGAAATTGTTTTATAAGAATTTGAAATCCATTGGATTAAAACGTTGATCTTTGGCAGCTCTCTTGTTTTTGCACATCTGTCACAGTGAGGTGTTTCGAGTGAGGAAGTGTAATAATGCATTAATCTTAATGTAATTTGATGGCCGGTGATGGTGGTTTTTGATGGGAACTCTTATCTCCTGACAGATACAGTGTGCTGTTCAGGGGCAGAATCAGACTCAACGACACTGTATCATAGACACTGGTCGGTTTTGCGGCATTTTTGGTCCAAGTATCTGGGGTAATATGATACTTTCCTAGTTACGGGCTAAATACTCAGTAATTACCAGGTAATAACATGGACACAGACCTCACTTCCTTTTACAGTACAGTTGCACTTTAATAATTATGTAATTTCCAGGTAGATATTTTTCTATTCACTTGGTAACGAATGAGTAATTCCCAGGTAATAACATGGAAACAGTCCTCACTTCCCTTTACAGTACAAATCCACTTTAATAACTAGGTACTTTCTAGGTAGGTTTTTTTGTAGTTCCTGGGTAACGAATGCGTAATTATCAGGTAATAGCATGGTAACAGCCCTCACTTCCTTTTGCAGTACAGTTCAACCGTAATTACCAGGTAAATGTTGTAGTTACTGGGTAAATACTAAGAAGTTACCTGGTAAGTAGTAAAAAACAGTTGACTACTAGGGAAATACATGGCGTAAATACCTAGTTGTGCCTAGTAATACCTAGTCAATAGTCTTCATTACCAACTAATTACATGGTAATTATCTAACAGAAACCTGTCAGCCAATAGGAAAGTAATTGGTAGTGTCATAATAATTTCTGTGTAAATTTCACAGTACTTACTGTGTATTTACCAATACAATACATTGCCTTCCTTGGTAGTGTCAGGTACAAATATAGGGTAGTTTTAGTGATGCTCCGATCACCACTTTTTGGGCCGATCACCGATACCGATCACCAAAAAAACTTGATCTGCCGATTGCCGATCACTGCCGATCACAGAATTAATTTAAAATTTTAAATAATTAACAATATATATATTTTTTAAAAACTATAGAAACAGTCAAAATCTTCAAATGCACTGAATGCCTTTATTTTATTGTAGCCTTTGTGAACAATAGCCATGTCACCATTCAAAACATAAATATGAATCTTTCCATTCAAAATGTAAATAAAAGAACATTAGAAAGGCCAAGCAGACGGCTACTAACTCACATTAGAAAAACTTGGGCTACTTGAAAACTGGCTTGTTAATCCTGGTTAAAGATAAAATAAACAATTGGCCACAAAACCAAAATGTGCTAGGCCTACTCTCACAAAGGACAAAATCCTTTACTGCCCAATAACATATGGCAAGTTTCTTTTGATCATTATGAGCATCTCAGCATTTTTGGGGGTTCTTTTGTCATCAATGATGTTTGCAGCTGTGCTAAACAGACGCTCACTATTCACACTCGTGCATGGTGAACAAAGATATGCTCTTGCTGTCTGTGCAAGTGCAGGGAAGCGGCCTTTGTTCACCTGCCAATATGCAAGTGGGTTTGAACTGCCCTGCAATACAGACTCTGTCATGTACTGGTTGACCTGGGTGATAATGGTAATTTCCTACTCACTGTGCCCTGCTACCTCATCGACTAACTCTGCGAACATTGCCTGCAAAGAGCAGGCAGGTGGGGTCTTGTCAGTAGACTTGCTGGAACTAGGTTCCTCCACAGTGCTTGTAGTGGTGGGTAGGTCAGGGTGGCAGTTTGCAAGGGCGTTCTGAAGCTGCTCATGGAAAGATGGTTTGAGTGCCTCTGAGAAATATCTGTCTTTATACCTAAAACAGACATAACAAAAATGAAAACAAGAAATTGATTAGGTTATAGTGATATGCCATACAAAATAACATTCATTTAAGTCAAGTAGCCTAGAAAAAAATACGTCCACTGCCAACTGATATTTTACATTTATTTTATATTTATTATATTATATTACATTATATTATTGGGCTTCAGGAATATACTTAATTGGGACAGGACGTTTCTCTTACCTTGGGTCTAGCATTGTAGCAATTGTGTACAACTTCTGTGCATCAATTTCAGCGAATCGTCGTCGGACAGCCTCCAGTAGCACTGATTTTGCCGTCTTCACGCCATGGTCTGTCTCCGCTGCTTTCTCGAGTAGACGAGTGAGCGCTCGGACGCATGGGATTACGTCCGCAGCGGACACAGTGGATGAGCTGATTTCTTTGGTCAGCTCTTCAAACGGGGCCAGGATGGTTATTGTGTTTTCAATCAATTTCCATTGGTGGACTGTGAAGTTGCATGGCAATTCGTATTCTGCTGCATATGAGGCGAGGGCCAGTTTCTGCTCCATGAGACGCTGGAGCATATAGAATGAACTATTCCAGCGCGTTGGTACATCTTGGCGGAGTTTTTTAACTGGCTGGCCGAGTTGCTTCTGACAGCACTCCAGTCGACTGTATGCCAACGGAGAGTGTTTGAGGTGTCCAACAATGCGTCTTCCTGATGCTACAATATCCGAGATGGAGCGCTGGGACAGTATTCCTTCATGTACTGCCAACTGTAGTGTGTGAGCCATACATGGCAGCCCTGGGAAATCTGCGTCTCTCATGGCTTTTTGCATGTTTTTTGCATTATCAGTTAGAATGGCGTGGATTAGCTCAGTTTGGATCCCCCATGACTGAAAAATGCTACGATTAGCCTCCACCAAAGCCTCCGCGGAGTGAGAGCCCGTGAACTCCTGGCAATGTAGCACAATGTTGTGTCTTTTAAAATTAGCATCAATAAAGTGCGCTGTTTAGCTAAGTAGAGACATCGGGCAGGCGTCTGCACTCCAAATATCGCTGGTGAAACTAATGGATACGTTCAATGTGTGCGTACACGGTTTGGTACAACTGAGGGAGACATACATCAGTTAGATATTTCCTGCCTGGGACCTCGTAACGGGGATCAAGGCAGGTTATCATGCTACGGAATGATTTCTCCTCCACAACAGATAGTGGCTGTTCACCAAGGCAGATGAATTCCATAATCTTAGACGTGACGTCTTTCCACCTCTTACTTTCCCTGCTGTATGGTTCACGTCAATGTAAACTTTCACTTACAGTCGGCTGACTGGAGATGGGGATGAACCGGTTGGCTTCGGCTTGACAAGTTTCTCGTACTCGGCATATTCAGTTGAATCAGTCAAGATGTCTAATGAGGTTAGCGGTGTTGAAATGTCGAGGGATACTTCCACCTCGAGGAATTTCGTCATTGCATACATTGCATACAGCAAGTTTTACATCTTTCTCACTCACTTTAAAGAAAGTCCAGACAGGAGAAGTCATTGTGCTGTCCAGATGCACCTGTAGGCTACTGTTGCGTGTTTGCCAGTTTGAAACGTCGCTAATAATTTACGTCACGTGATCGGCTTTTTCATCGGCATGTTTTTCTGATCACCGATCAGGCTATTTTTAGGCAATATCGGCCGATCATGATCGGCAGCCGATCGATTGGAGCAACACTAGGTAGTTTACTGTGTAGGGTAGAAATAAATAGTTAATAACCTGATAATTATATGGCAGTTAACATGGTAATTTTGCAGTTATTGCTGGGTATGTTATCTGGTAGTTACCAGGTACGTTTTTGTTAAGTGGCTGATAAGTACTTTAAAATACATTGTAGTTCCCATGTAGTTATTAGGAAATAACTGAATAAGTAATCGGCAATTATCAAGCAGTAAGATTATAACTGTTAAATAGATACCTAGCAGTTATTATTATTATTACATGGTGTTTGATGAGTAGTTATTAGGTAAGTATTATTTATTTACTAAGTAAGTACAGTGTGGATAATACGGTTTTTACTATGTATTACTTAGTAATTACTTAGTAACTGCTATTTATTACCTTGTAGTTACTTGGTAGTTGTTAGAAAATTACTTGGTACTCATGAAGTAAGTACAATTACCTTGTATTTACTTCAAGAAATACCCAGTAATCAGTAAATATTACATTGTAGTTGTTAGGAAATAATATAATTACTTAGTGAGTAACCTAGTAAATCACATAGTTATCACATAAATACTTTATAATTACTTTGTAATTACTTCTTATTACCTGGCTGTTACCAGGTACTTCTTAAGAAAGTACTTGGCAATTACGAAGTAAGTTCTTGGCAATTAACAAAATAGTTAGTGTAAAATTACATTATAATTATATACATATATTTTATTTCGGCATGATTGTAAATCATTTCATGACAATTTCAACACACAACATGTATCATGACCGAAAGGGTCGCGGGGGAAGCAAAATCGCTTATCAGAGTCCTGCCCCCAGCTTCCAGAAAAAACAGTTTGGTTATGACTAAAATATCATAAGGATTATAAATCACAGCAGAGTTAATGTCCATGTACGCTACGTTTTAACTTCAGAAAATAAGATGTTGAAGTTTATGAATATCATAAGACTTATAATTGCAAATTAAGTGAGTGTTCATATAACATATGCCACTCTTGATCCAAAGCGACATTATCCCGAAACCCCATTCTTGATCATTCGATTTGCTCCAGCTGATTTGGCGTAGATGAGAGGAAGCAGATACCGGATCTATGCTTGATCTCTTGATCAGTCCTCATGTCCATCACCTGGGTTCACCCTTCCCATATCGGATGTAATGACTTCTCGCAGTTTGTCCAGTCCATCGTTGCCTTCCTTAACGTCAAGCCCAATTCTATTGAGCTTTCTGACAAAGGCGGCCATGCCATTCCAGATTTTCTTTATCCTTTGATCAATCGAATGCAGTCCAAACCCCAATGATAGCAGACCCACTATCATGAATCCAGTTCTTTAAACATCCTCTACATCCTCAATGTACAGGACCGTCAAACACAGCGAACGCCACTTTCCCCATGAATCTATGACATAACCGGCCGGGAATGTCCCATCCAGGCATGTCGGTTCTCCAGAACCTGCCCACCTCCCTGAGATAATTTTGTCGATTGCATTTAACGAGCAGCTTATAAGATCCATTTTGGTTCAGCTGTCTGTAATAATGTGCTGTGAGTTGCCTTTCGGAAAGTTTGTCTGAAGCGTCCAGTGACAGGATACAGATGAACAAGATTGAACATGTTTATAGTTACTCAGATATGCACATTTCAACAAATATTTGAAGACCTTCAGCTCTCCAGCCATCCTTATATCATCATCAAGTACATTCCATGCCCTGACCCCAGCCACAGATAGGGAATGCTCCCTACGTGTCGTTCTGACCTTGCTTGATTGTAATAACATCCCACTTTTGGTGTGCTGCATGCAGTCACGCAGAAGAAATAGGTTTTGTACATTTTTGGGCAAGCAATTTTTATATCCCAAGTAGACAAGCTGCAAGGAGTTGAATTTTACTATATCCTGTAATTTAAGAAGCGTTGCTTTAATAAACAAATCATTTGTATGAGTTCCATACGGAACGCAATAAATAATTGTAAGAGCCTTTTTTTGAAGTTTAAATAAAGGTTCTATTGTGTTTTTGTAAGTGTGACCCCATACTTCAGCGCAGTAATGTAGATGGGGTGCTATGAGGGCTGAATATATTACTTTAAGAGACTTCTTAATAATTTCTGCAGTTTCCAAAGAATACATACACTTTTAGCTAACTTTCTTTGAACTAAATTTACATGCGGTATCCAGCTTAAGAGATTATCCATCATAACACCCAAAACTTTATATACGTTGTAATGTGAATATAGGCCACTGGATGGCAGTATTTACCTTTTTTTTTGTTAACCTCAGACTGGGATTATGTTTAGACATGTCCTGGACATGTCTGGGGCAAGTCCCCGAAAATAAAAAAAAAGAGGTCTAAATGTGGGTGGGGTCTGCAAAAGAGTATATAAGGAGAAGAATTGAGACAGTGGAGTAGTGGGAGAAATTGCAAGAAGAAGGATACATGTGACCAGACCTGTCATTTCTGTTCAGGACCTGTGAAGATTCTTTTGTGGATTTTTGCCTGTATTTGAGCATTTTTCTCACCCAGGACATCACCAAGCCACCCCACAACAAGGGACTGTAAATATTTCTTTTTGTAGTATTCAATCTTGGTCTTTAGCGTAGTTAGTTGTTATTAGTCCTTGTCTGTTAATTAAATGTGTTTAAGTTTTAAATTGGGTCTGTCATCCCTTGCTGTTGCTGTTGTGTTATAAATGTAATAACAAATTGGGGGCCATAACAACGTTTACTCTTTCAATGCTGATACCATTTACTTTTAAGTCTATGTCGTCCTTTAGACCTTTTTTCCCAAATATCAAGAATTTGGTCTTTGTAAGATTTAATGATAGTTTATTTACATTAAACCACGTGTGAAGTTTGGACAATTCATTATTAGCCAATTTGACTAATTGGTTGAGATCAGCACCAGAGCGAAAAATAGTAGTGTCGTCAGCAAAATAAAATTAATCTTAGGATATCGGATACCTTAACAATGTCATTTATATAGCTTATGAACAGCTTAGGACCTATGACGGAGCCCTGAGGAAATTCCGCAGGTAATGTCCGGGCAATTTGATTTATTATTGCCCATCTGTACAAATTGCGTTCTATTTGTTCAATAATTTTTAATCCATTTTAATGCGGTCCCTCTTATTCCATATTTACACAGTTTTTCAATCAATATATTGTGATTTATAGTGTCGAAAGCCTTCTTCAGGTCAATAAATATACCTACAGATTATAGCTTTGATTCTAGTGAATCTTTGATCATCTCAATAAGTTCTGTTAGGGCTAGTGCTGTCGAATGCTTTTTCCTGAACCCGTACTGACTGTCACATAGAAATTTTTGTTTATCAATATAATTGTCCAATCTATCATTGAAGAGTTTTTCTAGGATTTGTGAACATTGAGGTAAAATCGAGACAGGTCGATAGTTTGAGAAATCATATTTATCCCCGCTTTTGTAGAGAGGGATAACCTTTGCTATCTTCATCTTATCTGGAAACACTCCGCAAGAGAAGGATAGATTACATATATGCGTAAGTGGAGTTACAATTGCGTTGGTAAGTGTTTTCAGTAACTTCATATCTAATTGGTTTACGTCAACAGACGTTTTAGCTGTACAATTATTCAGAATTGATCTAATTTCGGATTCAGTAACAGGAGTTAATGTCAATGTGTCTTGTACTTCCTCATCCTTATCAAGGTAGTCCCATTTTAGGTGTGAGGGTTCGATGCCCTTTGCTAGTTCTGGCCCAACATTCACAAAGTAATTATTAAAATGTTCCACGACTAGACCCATGCTCTCTACCTGTTTACCATGAATATTAAAGAAGGCAGGGTACTCCTTCTTCGGAGACCTCCCAGAAACAGTCTTTACTATATTCCAAAGATTTTTGGTGTAATGTTTATTTCCTGCTAAAAGCTTTTCATAATACTCCTTTTTATGCTTCCTCAACAAGCGTGTGATTTTATTTCTGTAAGATTTATACCTTACTTCCGCTTTCTCAGTCCTTTCTCTCAGAAACTGCTTGTACAAAGTATTTTTTTTCTCACAGGCATTGGCCAGTGCGTTTGAAACCCAAGGTCTTCTCTCTTTGTTTTTCTTCAGTTTATTGATTGTTTTGACTAAGCAGTGGGTATCATACAGAGAATTTACAGTCCACAGGAAAGCCTCATATGCTCTATTTGGGTCGTTTTCTGCTAATACATTACCTCATTTTTGATTTAACAGATTTATTTCCAGATCCTTTAACCTTTTTTCACTTTTATTTCTGATTTCTGTGTATTCCCAGATTTTCGATCCAGCCTGATCTTTTATATCTACCTTGCAATCACAAATAGCAAAGACTGGCAGATGATCAGTAATGTCATTTATCATGATGCCGCAAAATATATCATAATCTAGTACATTAGTATAGATATCATCTATCAAAGTACCACTATGCCTAGTAATCCTGCTAGGTTTTGTAATTAATGGTTGCATACCCATGGCATACGTGGTGTTAATATAATCCTCTGTTATAGAGCTGTTATTTGGATTTATCAAGTCAACGTTAAAGTCCGCACACATGAAAACACTTTTATGGCTTGTATTAGTGAGTGGTTCACCCATACATTTGCTGAAAACATCAATTTGCGAATCCGGTGCCCTGTACACACAACAAATAACAGTATTTTTACCTTTCAATCTGGGAATCTCAATTGTAAGGCATTCCATAACATTTTCCACAACATATGATTTACATTCTAATACCTGGAATTTTATGGCCTCATCAATAAATAGGCCAACTCCCCCACCTGCTTTATTCAGTCTACTCTTGCACACAAAATTATATCCCTCCATGTAGAAGTCCTTGCCCTTTTCCTCTTTAATCCAAGTTTCCGATAAGGCGATGATGTTAAACGGGTTAGCAAATGACTGAAGGTATTCCTTTATTTGATCGAAGTTGGAATATAGACTCCTACTATTAAAGTGGATAATGGACAAACTCCCATCCATTTTAATGCTTTTGTTGAATTTGTCCACAGAAAAGTATTTGCATATGTTCAACTCTTTGTAGAAAAAATGGTTATCCGGATCGATTTCTTCATTTGGGTCTATTTCAGAAGAATGGTGACTTCCTGCCAAAAATCCATTTCCCGCAAAATTTATTTCTGTAGGTTGATGACTACTCATGAATGTCTGTCAAGAACCTCAGTGGTCGTACTTCTCCAAATCCCGCATCATCTTGATCAGCACAGGTCTGGTGGTTTCCGGTGAAGATCCATTTGGTTTGATGAAAATTCTACAGTTTGTCGGCCAGGTGCTGTGTATCTTACCCTCTTTCCTTAGTTGACGAGCTTTCCATGCGAGTGTTGCATTATGCTTGGTGAGGTTTTCATTCTTGAATACTTTGGATCCTTTGAAATTTTTCCCTTGCTTCAACAGAGAGATCTTGTGCTTGTTACTTGTAAGTCGTAGCAACACGGCTCGTGTTGTTGCATTTTGGCCTCGGCTTACATTCCTTTTCAGTAGCAGATAACATGAATCCACGTTGTTTTGGTCCAAAGAAATATTTCTGGACTGAAGGAATTCCATCACCTGCAGTTCCACGGATTTGTTATCCTCCTCATCAGACTCATCAGCACTCGCTGCTGCCCTGGCATAACTCCTGGGTTTGATTTTGAGCCCGGTCAGGATAACATCATTACGTTTTTCTTGTTGTTCCCGCTCCTCCAGATTGCTTCCTAAAGATTTAATCTCCATGTCTTTCTTAGCAATCTCTTTTTTGAGATCACGGTTTTCCTCCAGCAGCCGTTCCATTTGCTCCCTCATACTGTCCCTCCACTCCCTCACTTCCTTTCTCAAATCAGCGAGAGCCTCCATGACTACTGCGGGATCCAGTGAGCCTGATTTCCCAGTTTCCTTGCTTCCACCAGGCTTACCCATTTTCTTAGTTTCGAGAAAAGGGATTTTAGTGATTACAGAGATTGTGAGAAAGTTTATCACTCAACTTTTCTCCCGACTCTGCTGTTGTATTCCAGTATTTCGCGCAGTCGCTGTTCAGAGCTGTTACTCCTTCAGTGACCATGAGAATCAATTACTCACTAATTAATACTTATTACCAGGTAGTTATTTGGTATTTGCCTGGAATTGGCTTGGTAATTACTCTAAAAGTACTAGGTAATTAGTAATATAGTTACCTTGTAATTACATGGTAATTTTACAGTAACTACTCCTTTTTAAATGGTACTTACCTGGTAATTACCATGTAAATACCATGTAATTACCGTACGATAAAAGGAAGCGTTACCGTTCTAAATATATATATCTATGGTTCTGGCAGTTCGTGTTGCCACTTAAACGAGAGATATACATCTGCTGCAGGTGTCATAATCAGTTGATGAGATTTGATAAAACTCGTAGCAGATACATGCAGCAAGAGAGTGATTACAAGCCGAAGTTGGCCTCACAGCCAAGGGACTTATAACAAAAACACATTAGCTGGAAGCGCAACATACCACCCCAGGGCCAGGCACCCCCTCACGTGGGTGGCCCGAAGCCAATGACAAACGATGTTATAGATTCTCAGGATGAGCGCGTTGATTGGATGGTTGTGATCATGCGACCTAGTGGCCATTATTATGAAAGAGTACGAAAGCATGCAGTGGGTAGAAGGAGTTAACCTACCCACTGCAGATGGAGTGTAAGGTACTACAGAGGCGGAGAAGTTTGACTTGGAGAATGACAAAAAACTTGTATTGAGAAAACGGTATTCGAAGATTTACATAGGGGAATTTAATGCATTTCTGTTGGAAACAGTTGCTCACAAACATAATAAATGTTCAGGCCCTTATAAATAGTAATGTGGTATATTTTAAGCTCATGAAAATTGTTAATTTAATAACATGACAGGCATCCTAGGCCTACAGCTGCAGTTATTCAACTAATAAACGTATTGGCCTACACTGCACAAACTTGCAGACAAAACTAACGTCAAACGCGACAACATTTCTACTCTCACTCGACAATCATGTAGATCAGTGGTCTTCAACGTCGTTCCTAGGGACCCACTGTGTATGCTGATTTTTGTTCCAAACACAATTTTTATCACAAGATTTTGAGTTTTTAATGTCTCAATTAGTTGTTTTTCATATTTAGCGTTGTTACTGTTTTTAGCCAAACATTCATAGAAGCATCCATACATGCTATGAAGAATAAAATATCCCCGAAGATTGTGGTTTTATTTCTATACTGCAAGAAATTTCCAGCATTGTAACATTTGAAACTGATCAAATTAGACACGGAGGAACTCAGTAAACCCCAAATTGGGCTGAGGGACACAACTGTTTCAAGTTCAAATTCTTTCAAAAAACTTCAGGTTAATTAATTAGATTAACACAAAGCTGGTGTGACTCTTTACCATTTGCTTGTCGAATAAATTTGTCTTGATGTGCCAATTAGCTTTCACCAAGTAGGAGCCAAGTACATCTTTAATTTGATTAGTTACATTGTTTTCTCTTATTTTATGTTTTTATTTCCAATGCATAGCAATGTGGGCATGGCATTTTTTTATTCTGGATGGCAAACATGGATATTTCTCTTGTTTTGTGAATTAAAAGGGCAAATAACTGCTCTAAGCATTAAATACACTTAATTAAGACTAATTAACAGCTCGTTAAAATCCTGCGATTACAACTGTGGTTAGAACAAAAGCCAGCATACACAGTGGGTCAGGGGCGTAATTTTAACGGGAGTTGGGGGGGACGGAAACCCGGCCTTTATGACAATTAGTCCTGGCCAGTTCTCAATCATTGTCCTTCATCGACGCGTTTTCCAATTATCGTAATTGGCAACTGAAGACACGGTTCCTCTCCATATGCGATCTAACTGCATCCAGCGATGATATGGTCAGGTAAATTAAGTTCAGAAAATTAATATACTGCTTGCCTGTGAGTCGACAGGTAAGCAATTTTGAATAATGTTGATTTAAACACAGCAAATACGCATCCTGATGACCGTTTGCCATCTTACTTAATCGGAGAGAACAAGCAGCACCTGTTCATTATGGACTGCAAAAAGTTCAGTGTTGCATTAATACTTAGGCCTAAAGAGTAGAGTTAAATCGCATATGGAGAGGAACCGTGTCTTCAGTTGCCAATTACGATAATTGGAAAACGCGTCGATGAAGGAAAATGATTGAGAACTGGCCAGGACTAATTGTCATAAAGGCTGTGTCTCTGTCCCCCCCAACTGCCAGTTAAAATTACGCCCCTGCAGTGGGACCCCAGGAACAACGTTGAAAACCACTGGTGCAGATGTAAAGACGCTTCGTCTGCACTAGTGTCCCTTTTGCAATTACTGCACTCGAGCAAAAAACTGCTGCAGAACCCATGATTTTCTGTATCAATGTTTATTGACCTGGCGCAGCACAATTAGGACAAATGGCCATCAACTTTCACGCATTCGGCTGTTTAAGTGTCATATTTACGTTTCCGTGCCGTATGTCAGCAACCATTCAACCAGCGCATTTGTAAGAGACTCTCAGGCGGAACAGGAGTACTTGTGCGTGGAAGTTGATCAGTTTCACATGCTTTTTGATGGATTTCACCGCTGGTAACATGGAAATAATTATGACTCCAGACTTTTCTTTACTCAGGGATTGAAAGCAATGGAATTGCATAAAGACGTCTCAAATGGTCCTATTTGATTTAAATAACGATCGTTGAACGATCGTAGGACACATGCATTGTGTTCATTGACTAATTGCTGACCACGACACCGGAACGCGAACATGCCATCAATTCTCAAACAAGCAAACATGATGGGCAGGAGGCGGGTGATCACTGTGCCAAGTGTAAGTGCATTCGAATTCTCTTATGAGCGCGGTTCTCTCCGTAAGTCGTAAAAGAGTCCCCTTTACACCCTTCCTTTATCTCATGACGTTTTACACTGAGGTTAAAGAAAATTAGTTCGGAAATAGATGATAGGACGCGATTCTTTAGATATTCGGAAGCAGCCAAGGTTCCGTAGCAGGCTAAAGACGGAAGTGTTAAAGCGCACCACGTAATGCATCTGAGCGAATCACGTTCGCAGAAACCAGCAGTAGCCAATGTGATTTTGTCATTAGCTTTCAATCCCCCATATGAACTTTCACAATTTGTTACTGACAGAAAGGAAATTTCCTTATTTGGATTATACAGCGTTGTGCAGGAGAATTGGAAATTAAACGAGACTTCCATTGGGAAGTTGAAGTTTGATTGTAATTCTGCCAAATTATTAGTAGTACAGAAGGGTTAACATGAGATGCGCATGCACCGCCGCGGTTCAGTATTTTAACTACATTTTGTGGTCACAAGAAACCTCTCAAGAGAAAGGTTTCGTAGAGGAAAAATATCCCCAGCAGGGTGAGGAGGGTAGAATATGGGCATATTAACCCTTCTGTACTACTAATAATTTGGCAGAATTACAATCAAACTTCAACTTCCCAATGGAAGTCTCGTTTAATTTCCAATTCTACCAAATCATTACGTTCATCCGGGATAACATGAGATTTTAAAGCAGTGAACACAAAATGCCAGTATGGCCAATCATTTTAATGGCAAACCATCAAGTGAACTCTACAATGTGTAATTTTTCATTGCTTTAACACAGCTACACTCATTTGGTTGGTAAGAGCTACAGGCTTGTCATAGAATTTCCTGAACGTGGACTCCTCATTCCAGCCTGCAATAGCTATTATGATATCAGCAGACACAGATGAAGTTGCTTTACTTATTGAAGCACATCTGGTACTATGAGCTGAGAAAACTTGTTTATCTATCTCAGCTTGACCTAACAATGTCTTTATCTAGTGACCAATAGTGGAGGAAGTTACCTCCCCATAAGGTTTAATATATGAAACCAGAAGTTTACTAGATGACCACTGACTGGCAGTTATGCCTATATAATACTCCAATGTTTCATAGACACAGAGCTCCCTCACGGTGTACCTATAAAGTCTAAGATTTCCAAAAACCTTTCCTGGCCTGTCCTGTTTTATGTGCTCTGTCAATGCAAAATCATAGCAGCTGTCATCTTTATGCATATAACCCTCTGAAATATCAAGAAAGGTTAGAGTCTGGCACCTCTGGCCTGTGGTCAATGCAATAAGCATGGTTAGTTTTAAGGTAAGTTCCTTCCTAGAAATCTTATCTAATGGCCAGAGTCCATTAAGATAATCCAGAACCTTTTCGACCAGCCAGATGTAATTTTACTTAGGAACAGGCTTGACTTTGTTGGAAACACCTTTGAGATACCTGCATATAAGAGGATGCTGGCCAAAAGAGACAGATTTAGAGTCTAAGCCATTGTTGAAGTCAATATTGGAAATTGCCGAGCGAGCAGTATTCAGTGCTGAGTAGCTCAATCCATTTTCAAACAGAGCATTTAGAAATTGTAAGACCCACCTTACAGTGGGACACAATGGATCAATTTCTTTTTTACCACAAAACTGTATCCATTTTTCATTGTAGACCTTGTACTGCTTGTGGGTGTTTTTCCTCCATGACTGCATGATGACATGCACAATACCTGCCGGAAGTCCCGACTTTTGCAGGGATCGCCCGATAATTTGCATACCAACAGCTCTAGATGATTGTGTAGTGGATGTGCATTCACTAGAGTTGGATGTCCAGACTGCGACTGTGTGCCTTCAGCACTCGAGGGGTATTGATAAGCATTTCCAGAACTGCACTGAAAAATGGTTGACTTGTCCACAGGGGAACTATTAAAACCCCTGTGGCCTGTTCCTGGTGAATTTTCTGAATGCACCTGGAAACAAGACAAAATGGTGGAAACACATAAAAGAAATGCACAGACCAATCAATGGTAAAAGCATCAATAAATTTTGCCTTTGGGTCTGGTTTCCATGAGACATAATCACTGACTTGGGCATTCAGCCGACTAGCAAATAGGTCTATATCTCGTAACCCAAAAACATCAACAATTCTGTTAAAAAAACTTCTTGTAAGCATCCATTCTAGGTCCAAGTTCAGATTACGGGATAGTTGATCAGCATCAACATTACTGGCACCTGGAATGTGTAAAGCTGAGAGCCAGATATATTTGCTAATGGCCCAATCCCATATTCCCACAGCAACAGCATTGCATTCTACAGACTTACAACCACCCATGGCATTAATATAAGCTACAGCAGTGGTATTATCACACATAATTCTAATGTGAACATTTGTTTCCGCATCCAACAAGGATGATAAAGCAAATTTCACAGCTAATAATTCTATCACATTAATGTGATTAGCAACTTCAGGCTTGGACCAAATGCCTGAGGTTGACCTACTATCAGCCGTCTTAGCACCCCAACCAGTCCCAGAGGCATCAGTGTAGATTACAATATTAGGACTGGAATGGTAAATATGTCTTACTGCTGAATGAAAATTATCAAGCCACCAATGAATTTCATTCAGACTAGCTTGGGATAATGTCATATTTGCATCAAAATTCCCATGGCTAAGCCTGAGATGGTAATCCTTGTCAATCTCAATGTAACGATAATGCATAGGTCCAAATTTAACTCCTGGGAAACTTGATATAAGATTACCCAACAAAACAGCCACCTGGCGGATAGAAAATTGCATATCAGAAACTAGAAATGACAGGCAAAGTTGATAAACTTTGTTCCTCTTATGAGCTGTAAGTTGAACTGTCATGCTGGAAGAATCAATAATGAAACCCAAAAACTCAATTGACTGAGATGGGACAATGACTGATTTTTGTGGATGGATTCTGAAACCCAAACTACTGAGAAGCTGGACTGCATGCAATGGAGCTTCCTTGCATTCTGAAATTGATTCCCCAATATAGAGAGAATCATCTATATAGCCAAGACAAGTATGACCATGCTCACTTCGTAAAGTAGCAAATATAGGTTTCATAACCTTAGTAAAAATCCTAGGACTGCTTGATAACCCCATAGGTAGACAGGAAAAAACATAAACTTGATCTCTCCAACAGAACTTTTAGTACTTTTGATGCTCTACAGCAACAGGAATAGAATAATAAGCATCCTTGAGATCAACAGAAGTCATGTAGCAACATGGGTGTACAAGCTTAATTGCTGTATCAAGGGTATCCATTTTAAAATGATGGTATGATACAGATTCCTTCAGCCTTTTGAGATTAAAAGTAACCCTATGGCTTCCATCTTTCTTGGGTCTAATGAAAATGGGCGACAAAATATCACCTGGCTCAAAATCAGATAGTTTGATGATACCCTTGTCAAGAAATTTTACAATTTCATTGTCAATAATTTGCTGTTCGTGTTGATTGAATGATGCATATGATCTAGAAACATTGATCACTGGATCAGGGATACAGTCAAACTCAATATGGTAATGAGCAACTGCATCCAGAACAAATGGATCAGTTGTAATCTTAGTCCACTCATTGACATAATCCCTCAAGCCCCCTGCTTTAAATGGGGGTTGATCCCTGAAAACTGAAAGGCAGGCATTGTGCAAGTCACCCACCTTAGCAGTAGGCCCTATTGAGCCTTGGCTTGTGGAGACTTGGTGAACTGCTGGGGCCTCGACTGGCCCCGGCCTGCCCCTAAAGGGGGAGCTGACCTGGAGTATTTTCCCCTTCCATCCTGCTTGAATCTACCTCTGCCACGGCCACCTCTCTGCATTGCAGATTTGTACGGCTCTGTACGCTGCTTAGGAGTTACTTTCACACTTAACTTGTTTGACTTTGTGAGTTCTTCAACCTCTTTGTTCAGTTCGTCTCCAAACAGGAAAGTGGAAATAGCAGTTGATGGAATACAAAGAGCTGCATATTGCTTGATCAGGTCAGGACATACAAGGTCCCTTCTTTTCAGGTAAAACTCCCTGTTCGCAGACAAAAGAAGCACTGCTGCATGAGTCAGGGTATTCCTTTCATCCCCTTTAGCGTCATTGCAAATTTTCAGAACAGCATACAACCCAGACATCAAAAGAACTTGAGCCTTTTGGAAGGCAGAATCTGTATTTCTTGTTTCTTGGCGCAGTTGCTGCCAAATCTGTTTGTTTATCTTGGGAGATAACCAAATTTGGGCAATTCTCCGGCCTCAAATATTTCCCTTGCAGCTCTGTCACCTTCTCTTTAGGCAATTTGTCTTAGTAAACTGCTAACAATCTCTGCCAAAGAATTGTTAAGTGCAGGCGAGGTTTTTTCTGCTGTGCTGAACTCTTCAACTAAGGATTTGAAGTTATCAATTGAGGCTTCATCCTTATTAGACTTTCTAGTAAAATCATCAAGCTTGGCTGCTAGTGAATGGCTGGAGCCAGCTTCACTTAGTGTGTCAGCCTGTGAATTGTCCTGTTCGACAGGATTCTCAGTCTCTGCGGTATACTCAAAGTCCGTGTAAATCTGTTCAATAGACTCTTGGACTTGCTGGAGAATATCATTCTTAGTTTCTGACAATAAGTCGGAGAACAGGGCTTTCATTTGTGTCAGCGAAACAGGTGCTGAAGATTCCCCTTCAGTTTCAGACATTATCAATCTACAAAACAATGATCAACGGTCAAAGGGTTAAAGTTAACCCGATGAACAATTTCACTTACAAACTCGTTGTACGCGACGCAGATGCTCACAAGCGCGTTACGAGCGAGTTCTGAGTTGTGACACGTCACACTCCAGCGAGGCAATTCAGAAGGCTATCTGGCAAACCAAATGGTTGCCAAAGAGCAGCAGAACACGTCTGCTGCAACCTGAAGCGGAAAAGAGAGATACAAAGCTCGTTTGTACTCTCGCTTCAGTTCTGTGAAACAACTTCGGCTTCTAGAATGCCGAGTTGGATGTGTGACACGTCACACCACTTAAATGATATAGTAGAACACGTCTACTGTCAAAATAAATGAAAATAAAGTGAACTTATAAGGCTTACCTTAGAAAAGGGTAGCGAAATTCCGTTGAAAGCGGAGAGGCAAAAACCGCGGCAGTGCGTGGGCATCTCATGTTATCCCGGATGTACGTAATGATTTGGTAGAATCAGAGCTTTACAACAGTACCGAACATGACAGACTTCGGTGAAGAGCCGAAGTACTGTTCGTTGCGTTGGAACGTAACTTTTTGGTAAATTCGAAAGAAACTCACTGCCGCAAGTAGACAAAATGTAATAATATTAACGTCTAAATGTATAATTTTTATGTTTTCTTTATTGCAGCTTGAAAGAATACATATTCAAGGAGTAAACTTGCCCAAAATCTCAAATTTGACCATTGCATGAAAAATCTGTGTTTTTGCCTGCCTTGTCTCACCTTAATGCACCTTAAACAGGGTAAAGAAAGTTCAGCTGAATTTTCTATTGCTTTTCGCTCTCTGGCCACAGAGACAGGCTAGCCGGAGGCTCCTCTAATGTCTGTATTTAGCCATGCCCTTACTTAGGAAATAAAAGACGCGTTGGCAACTATAGAACCCTGTTCAACTTTAGACTCTTTAGTACGTACAGCTGTGCGAATTGACAACCGCATACGCGAACGCAACAGGGAGAAGCTGAACAGCTTGCCGCTAGCTAATAATGGGGCTATAGTTGCTAGTGGCGAGTGTTCGGCTCCTATTCCACTCACTGAAGGTTGTACCCCGGTTGAGCCCATGCAAATTGACAGTTCGTTTGACAGTCAAACTAATGAACCTACTAGCAGAAGAATAATCTGCTTTAATTGTAATAAGCCGGGTCATACCCGTCCACATTGTTCTAAGCGTCAGGTAAAACGGAAAACCCCTCCTGCTACACTTAGGGCGATAGAGGGGCAATTTCCCTTCCGAACATTAATCCCTGTCAAACTGACTGTGGGGTGCAAGAGATTTAGTATTAAAGCGTTCGTAGATTCGGGCGCAGTAGATTGTTTCATGGATATTGGGTGGGCTAGGAAGCACTCCGCTCCCACTGTTACGCTTCCACAGTCACGTTCGGTCAGAACTTTGGACGGTCGCCCGCTTGGAATGGGAGTGATAACCAAGGTGTCTGAACCGCTAAATACGTTCATCTCATTTGGTGGCCACTCGGAGGAGGTTCGGTTTTTTATTGTCAGTTCCCCTGCTTTTATTATTGTTTTAGGGCATTCTTGGTTATGGGAACACAGACCTTGCATCAGCTGGGGGGAACAGAACAACCCTGTCGTCCGCTGGGGCACCAATTGCAGCTCTCTTTGAAGAGATAATGAAACTTGTTTTCCCAGACATCAAGCCACGGGGCAGGAGACCAACGGGCAGACAGAACGGACTAATCAGTCACTCGAAAACACTCTCCGATGTTTGGCGACGGATAATCCCTCATCGTGGAGTCAATTTTAACTTAGGCCGAGTATTCTCACAACTCACTGTGTAATTCCTCCACTAGGCTTTCCCGTTTGAGGCCCAAGTGGGTTACCAACCCCCACTATTTCCAGAGACTGAGAATGATTCCGAGATTCCCTCAGTCAACCAATTCATTTGGCGCTGTCGGTCGGTTTGGACTAAGGTCTGTTTCTTCACTGTTGCGCTGAGGGCGCAAACCAAAATCCTTCGCTGATAGAAAGCGTCATTTGGTTATGGTCCAGTTGAAGCTCCCGAGATCTTTACACATACATCCATTATTCCACGTCTCGCAGATTAAGCCGGTTAGCACTAGCGTCCTGGCACCTGCCGACACGCGCCCGCCGCCGCCGCAAATGGAGGAGGGCGGGCCGGTTTATACCGTGAGCCGCATTCTGGCCGAGAGGCAGGTAGGTCGTGGGGTCCAGTTCCTTGTAGATTGGGAGGGATATGGTCCCGAGGAGCGGTGCTGGGTCCCTTTGCGGGATATTCTGGATTCCACGCTTATTTCGGAGTTTCGTGCACGGGGTTCCTTGGGGACTTCTGAGACTGTCCCTTGAGAGAGAGAGAGAGGGGGGGGGGGGTCCTGTCATGGTTTGGGAGCTTTGAGAGCTGTTTGTTGCTCTCGTCTGGGACGATATTGTTTGCTCCCTATCGGATTCCTGGGCCAGCTGGCATTGATTGGGGACGTGGCTCGGGCTCTATTTAAACTCCTATTTCGCCTCGCTCCCGTTGCTAGAGTGTCAGTCCTTCTTTAGCGCTTTAGCTGGTAAGGTCTCTTGAGAGATTATTGTCAGGAACTTAGTTGCATAATAAGAATAGTGTTAGTGAGCAAGGGAATCTTTAGTTTATTTCCCTTTTCTTTTGTCTTTCCTTGAGCTCGCCTGTTTGCTACCAGGGGCGGCGTCAGGTCCATTGGTAGCGCGAGTCTTGTTATTTTTATCTGTTCTTAGTCTCTCAACACTGTAGAACCTGAATATTTGATTTAGCATACAACATATGTCAAAAACAATATTGTTGGAACACATGCTCATTATGCGTGTAAAATCTGGATGTTTAGTTGATCTGGTGCAGCCCAGCGCCAGCAGCAAACTTTTATAATCCTACAGCCTGCCGGTGAAAGTGGCATCCTTTGTTCTGTTCACAGCAGGAAGCTGGAGCCATTACGTCCAGGCTGCCCAGTGTTCCTCAGAGTTATATCACAGTCCCCATTGAAGTTAAAGCCTAGTTCTATTAATCTGCTTAAAACAATCTAAATCTCTGTGAAATTCATAATATGTTTATGTTCACCATCCTATAAAGGAACCACTTATATATTTATAACACAATTGGACTATAATATTCCATTTTTAGGCTTTTCCATGACAACTGCATCATTTTAGCACATATTCCTATCATGTTTGGTATTTTTATTCTGGGGGGAGTCCAAGGAGTTGAATGGAACATGTTTCATTTTCCTTGGAATTATGGTTCATCTTGTTTGTAAGATTCATTTGGGCGACTACCTAGTCTCCTCTCTATGCAAATTAATCTTATCACCTAAGCGAGTAAAACTCGCTTAGGTGATAAGATTCGGCCACCCCTTCCTCTACCTTGTTCGAAGGCGTGGTTTGGAATCTTTAAAGGTGAGAGATTCTAACCAGAAGCTCTCTTCTTTCTCTTTCCAATCAAGAACTGACGCTCGAAGGGTAAGTGGGGGGAAGTCACATGTTGCCTCGTTCCAAGGAGGGAGATGGCATGTGAGTTCTCCCCGGACACGTGGGACGACTTTAGTTCCGTGTGGCCATTCATCTTTTCCAGGTATGAATATATACATTTTCTTTGTAAATTATGGGTTCTCGGACCGCCGAGTGCTTGTGCTTTATGCAACTGGGTTGGGCGGTTTGGGCATTTGTCTCAAGCATAACGACGTAAGAGCTTATCTTTGGAGGGGTTGAATATTTTTTGTTGAGGAAAATAACGTGGTTACATTTTGGAGTCGCCATTGGTTGAGTTTGCATGTGGGCTGGTCTTTCCTCAGAGGGGGAAGTCCTAGCCGGCCCACGGGGTCACGTGAGCTGGTTGGCTGTTAAAGCCCCCATGCTAATCCGTGTAATATGGTGACGTGGCCCATAGCCGGAAAGCTGGTTGGTTGACACAGTCCTCATTATAAATATGAGCAAAATGGCGCCCTTCAAATCGGCTAATCGCTGCCGCGGTTTAATGTTGGCTTCCGGCCTTCCTCCCTTCCGAAAGGAGGGCGGACCCAGTGTTATGTTGCATGTGGTGCAACAAATTGCCTGCCTGCGACCGCCATCTTGAGTGCGGCTATTCCCTAACAAGCTTACTTGCCTTCTAACCTTATATTTGAACTAAACCGTTTAATCTTACTGCGTTTTGTGTGGATCTCACTAACCACCAAATGCATTGTTTTAAATTAATATTCATTTGACCACTTGTATATCGTCATTGCCTCTGTGTATCAAATAACATCTGAAGTTCTAAATACCCTAATGGGACATTAAGTCTGTATTGTCTGCCTCCACTAGGGGAACAGTATACAGCCTTACTGAAGTAATTAATTAAATTTTCAATTGCTTACAATGGGTTATCTTTTGGAAAATGAATTTTTCTCCTGTTTTAAAATTCATTTTATTTAATTTACATTCATCCCAAGGTATTGGAACCAGATGATTTTGGTCACTTTTGGCAAAGATCGGTATATTTATATTAATTACCTTATCTTATGGTATTCCATTCCTCTACTTCTGCCTTCTCTCTGATCCTCTTCACCCTTTTCCAGAGTCAACTATGTTCAACATGGACATAGTGGACGTAAAGTTTGGGCCTACGTTCTGACGGAACGCATGATTTGATTTCTTTTGTTTTTTCTTTTAGCTATTTCAGGCTTAACTATGCAGACAGCAACCCTGCATAGTTCATTCTTTTACAGTCTTCGCATGGGAGAGCGCCAGGGGGTGGATGAACATCCCTATTGCGGGGCCATAAAACACCTGCTCTTGGTAACAGGCCCCCTCAGAACCCACTTTACAGCCGTCATTCACGCACGTGCGCGCGCGTGCACACACACACACACACACAAGCATACCCCAAGACATACCCTTATCTACACCAATTACATTCCTTCATGCTTGTCTGTTTTTTATCCTGATATGAAGGGTAAGCCATAAAGCATCCTTCCATTTACCACTGTGGTATTAACTGCGTCTGTTTTTCTTTCTGGAAGCAGGGGTGATGGAATCTCTGGTGTCATCCACACCTCCCCAGTTACTGGTCCTTTTGAGGTGTCATTGGGTTCCACAGGCGGCGGGGACGTGAATTGTGGGGTGGTTGCAGGCACTGTGTTTAACTTTCATCTATTGCTTCCCCACAGGGCAGTTTGCTGGCGGAGGAAGATTTCAACTTGCGCTGAGCACGTCATCCCATAATGTTTTTAAATAACTTTAACATTTTCTGATTCTTACAGGAGGAGTTATAACATTGCTTTGGTTATGTCATGTTTTGATCTTGTTGTGTATGTGGCAGGATGCTTCTAAGTTTCTCTATGCAGGCACCAAAGATTCAAGGACCGGACTTGGCCAAACCCACCTGAGGAACAGAGACTCCATAGTGCTTTCGACTAGCTCTGATATCAGGATCTTCATCACAGAAAAGACACAGCCCATTCCTCCTCTGCTCAACTTAAGGAAACACTCAAATTTCAACTGATATGTGCACCAACGTAGGCGGCCGCCAGACTTCGGACATCTTCACGGCAACTGGACCGAACAGGGACATTTTCATATGGACAAACTGCAGTTGTGTTTGTGGTTACACTTACACTGAAGGCCAAAGATGGTGTACCTTATGTTCATAAAAGTAAGGTAAACCTACATATGCAATGATCCAGATTAGCCAAATTCTCCTTTCGAATATTTTCATTATTTAAGTGAAAATTCTTACAAAACTGCTTCTGACCAGCCTATTATGTGTGTCAATCCCACTCTCTCAGTTGATTGCCAGATCAGATCATGTAACAGAATTGCTGAATGTCTGCATATGAATCACAATTTCTCCTTTTCCCATACCACATCATTCTTTACCTCATGTAAATATTTAATGTTTTTGTCTGGAATGTGTACGTTTACAAGGCACTTTAATCCTATCCCTAAATAATTTGATATTGTAACCTCCATTGAATTTTTTCCCTCTGGGTTTTTCCAAATTGGATGGTTGCTTAATTTTAGTAGCACATACAATCCTTTTGCTTTCCCTAGTCAAGGGTGGGAAAGTTTTTGGTTTATGTGCAGGTTTGTTTTGCGATCTCTATTGTTCATGATTTTAGGAAAAAGTACTTTTAAAATTATGATTTTGGTTGGCATAATTAAATTGATTCAATTAGTACATCAACTAACTTCAGCTCATAGACTCATAGAACAAACCTAGATATTACTTTTAATTAAAATGTTTTGTTTTTGTCTTTCGCCTGCTTTTTCCATGTTTTATGTTATATCCAACGGTGGCCTCTCTTTCTTTTGATGTCCCAAACCACACTTCTCTAAATTTCCAATTATATTGCATTGAGAGGAAACAATCCATTTTTATCAGGTGATGCGATTGTCATGAAAAACGCAATTACTCGTAGGATCTGTAAATTTTCAAATTCCTTCTATAATCTCAATGAGTATTTTTTAGGGCTCGCATAATCACCCATAGACTATTTAAATAATCCTTTGTGACCCCGTGTGTGGGTTTGTGTTCCACGGGGTCGGGGGGTGGATTGTAGAACCTGAATATTTGATTTAGCTCACAACATACGTCAAAAATAATATGCTCATTATTACATGCTCATTATGCATGTAAAATCTGGATGTTTGGTTGATCTGGTGCAGCCCAGCGCCAGCAGCAAACTTTTATAATCCTACAGCCTGCCGGTGAAAGTGGCATCCTCTGTTCTGTCCACAGCAGAAAGCTGGAGCCGTTACGTCCAGGCTGCCCAGTGTTCCTCAGAGTTATATCACAGTCCCCATTGAAGTTAAAGCCTAGTTCTATTAATCTGCTTAAAACAATCAAAATCTCTGTGAAATTCATAATATGTTTATGTTCGCCATCATACAAAGGAACCACTTATATATTTATAAGTAAATTTGACCATAATACTCCATTTTTAGGCTTTTCCATGACAACTGCATCATTTTAGCACATATTCCTATCATGTTTGGTATTTTTATTCTCGGGGGAGTCCAAGTAGTTGAATGGAACATGTTTCATTTCTCTTGGAATTATGGTTCATCTTGTTTGTAAGATTCATTCGGGCGACTACCTAGTCTCCTCACTATGCAAATTACTCATCACCTAAGCGAGTAAAACTCTGATTCGGCCACCCTTTCCTCTACCTTGTTCGGAGGCGTGGTTTGGAATCTTTAAAGGTGAGAGATTCTAACCGGAAGCTCTCTTCTTTCTTTTTCTTTTTCCAATCAAGACCTGACACGCGAAGGGTAAGTGGGGGGAAGTCACATGTTGCCTCGTTCCACGGAGGGAGATGGCATGTGAGTTCTCCCCGGCCACCTGGGATGACTTTAGTTCCACGTGGCCATTCATCTTTTCCAGGTATGAACATATACATTTTCTTTGTAAATTATGGGTAACTGTTAATTGGCTTAGCGTTGATTTGTTTGATCGAGGTTGTGCCTACCAGGCAATTAAATTATTGTTATTCCTTTTTCAGTTTGCGCGTTTCCATGACTCGTAACGCTCGTATTCTTACTAGCCTTGTTGCGACCGAGATTTAAGGGGAAACTCCTACTAAGACGTATAGGTAACGATACTTCTAAGTTAGATTTGAGATTATTTTCTACCCTTAAGGGTTTATGTAATACCGGCTCTTAAGATTTAGCTATTAAAGATACCCTTGGGCGTATATTTTATTTATAAGCCAGTATCCAGTTAATCTTTTGAAGGGGCCTTTGGGTGTATATAAACCTGGGTTCGTGATACGTTCACACTCAGTGCTATTCTGTTTATGCCTCGATGCTGCTATCATGGTATTCTCTTCTATCCAATGGATGTATCGTCAAATTAATCCAGGACGGCTGCGTTTATTAACCCTGGGGACGTATTTGCTGAGCAACAATGGTTTCCGCTGCCACGTCTGAGGGCAGAGTTGTCTCGAGATTCACGCATGCTGTCCCAAAACTATCAATTCAAATTCTAATTTGGAGTCAGATACTTAATGAGGATGCAACTAAATTTGGTATTTTAACTGTTTTATGGAGTCAGATTAATCGTAACCGTTGCGTTTCTATGCTCCGTCTATGGACGGAGAAAAATGTGCATTTTATTGAGATTCACAACAGCCAGGAAAATGCTCAAATTAAAGTAAGTCAATAAGAACACGTGAGTCCTTCACCTCACTGCATTGTCCGTCATTGGTATTGTTTGTTGAGGTCTTACAACACGCTGTGAGTGATGCCTTTTATATCCGGCTGCTGCGCTTGGCATCCACTGCCAGTACCCATCACAAGTAGACTGAACTGTCCCATTGGTTTTGGTGTTTTAGAATGTAATTGTATGCCAAATACCTTTTAGATGATTACTATATAAGTTATATGTAGCAATGTTTAACTGATTGTGTACATAGAGGACAGTCATTTCATCTTGTTTTTGATGATCTTCTTGGATTATTTACTTGGCTTTTTTGGTTCGATATATTACATAACAGTTGTTTGAGAAAAGGATTGTTGAAATGAATGAGAAATAATAACTTTTGTAGACCTTCTTACTAAATACTAATTCCTAAGATAATAGGGCACATATTGTATGTTCTTTCAAATGCCCAAATCACAGAAAATAGTTACTTTTCGGAATGAAAAAAATTGTTTAAAAAAAACTACTCGGTATTTTTCTTTCATATTTGGTTTATAAGCTCAGGACTAGCATACCAAAAATTACACAGTGTTGTTAAAGTTGTATTTGACATTTTTGAGTTTTGACAGAAAATATGTCATTAGTGTCACACTTTTCTACTGAAGTGGAGATATATGACCCTTACAAACTATTTTGATCCAAATTATCTGCAGCATACCTAAATCTAGAAATTCCATGCTTTCAATTGAGTTATTGATCGTAAAAATTGGACTTCAAACAAATTTTTGGTGATTTTTTGAAAAACAGTGTCCATTCGGACCCTGGTTATCTAGTAACAAAGGTTTTTTGGTTATCCTGATGAGGATTAAACTAGTCTTGCAGTTATTTATTGTTAGTGTGATCATTAGTAAACCCTACCCACAGTATAAGATGTTATGTGATTCTGATTAAAATCACCGGACCTACAGTTGGTCATGGGGGAAACTGAGTTTTTCTCTGGAAAAGTTTTCTTCAGCTATTAGGGGATAAAATGCATTGAGGACTGTAAGCTTCATGGCATCCAGTACCTGTGCAATGTGATCAAGGCAGATGGCACAGAGGAGTTACAGTACTGTTCACCACAGATGAATGTGGACTACTTAGGAAATGAGTGCACTGGTTGTTGTGAGATGCAGGGCTATAGCTACTACTGGTGTGCAGTATGCTCATGTTGGGGATACTGTGGAGAGGTGGTTGAGGACTCGAGGCATTACACGTCCAATTATGAAGTGCAGTGCTCCAATAGCTGTGGAAAAAGAGGTAAGGTCTACTAACGGTGCCAGACTCAAAAGGGGTGGGATTACTGCTCACCAAGTAAAAATATCGATTACAACGGTAACACTTGTAAGAAGGATAGTCCCAGTAAGAAAAATGGAAAAGATTACAACTGGTGTTACTTAGAGGAAGGAAGCTGGGGTTACTCTGCTCGCATGGAGCCAAAGGCAAAGACTTATCAAACCTACAAGCTGAAAGACTGCAATGATGAATGTCAGTATGATGAGTCTAAATCATACTACTGGTGCCACACTCCAGACAGCTGGGACTACTGCTCACCTCTGCCAGACATCACCTACAAAGATGAGCCTTGTCGCCCAGATCAAATGTGTGGAACCTATGGGTTCGAGCATACTTGGTGCTTCACTGCAGATAGCTATGATTATTATGGAGTTATTCATCCTGGAGAGTGCATGTATTCACTGACACATCGCAGCAAACGTACAATTAATAGACCACAGGTGATCTTTACAAAGGAGGACAACACCAACAGGAGAATGACCACTTTCACAGCAGAAGATCACAGTGCCATAGCACAACCCAACAACAGAACACGCAGAGAGGCATTAAATTTAATTAACAGCTGGGACAACCAGGGCTTGGTAGACCGAGCCAGATCCAACTCGATCAAGTCAGTGCACCTTCGCATTGACCTGCAGGCACTGACTTACCGTAATAATCAGCTGTATTACAACCTGCAAATCCAGGAGAACAGGCCACGGAGTAACAATGAAACCGCCTCTCTGTCACAGATCAAAGTTCCTGTAGACACTTCAGCCGAGTACATGCGTTTGGCTTTCAGGGAGAGTTTACGGCTTCAGGCCAGGGTTTCTATAGAGGTAATCAACCAACCAACCAGCAACTCAAGCAGCAAAAAGTGTTTTAAATGACATCCATAAAAATATCACTTCAATACCAATAGCTAATGACATTATAGCATACATATAAATGACCTTGCACCAATTTTAGGCAGAAATTAGTCAGCATTAGTCAGTATAATTTTTTGCATAAGCAAAGTTCATTTCTTTATCAGCTGACCAAGCATTCACTCAATACTAAAAGTTTATCAAACAATGAGCTTGCATTATTTAGTTTTCATTCTTTTGCTAAATTGTGAAAAAGAAACCCTTTGTTGGCATACTACAACGCTTAAGAAGACTGCTGTAATCATTTGAATTGTCAGTTTATTTTTATTGTAATAGCAGTCAATTAATTGTGTATCAGAATGTTCACTCAGAACAGCTTCAATTACCTCCGCCAAACGAAGTTAGCAGGAGGTTATATGATCGGTGCCATTTGTTTGTCTGTCTGTTTTTGAGCAAGATAACTCAAAAAGTTATGAACGGATATCACTGAAATTTTGTGGATGGGTCATTATTACATCAGGGTCTAATGTGAATATATGCCACTAGATGGCAGTATTTACCTTTTTTTGTTAAGCTCAGACTGGAGTCATGTTTAGACATGTCCTGGACATGTCTGGGGCAAGTCTCAGAAAATTAAAAAAAAGAGGTCTAAATGTGGGTGGGGTCTGCAAAAGAGTATATAAGGAAAAGAATTGAGACAGTAAAGTAGTAGGAGAAATTGCAAGAAGATGACCAGACCTGCCATTCTGTTCAAGACCTGTGACATTTCTTTTGTGGATTTCTTTGCCTGTGTTTGAGCATTTTCATTATCCAGGACATCACCAAGCCACCCCACAAAAAGGGACTGTAAATGTTTCTTTTTTTTTTCCTAATCAATCTTGGTCTTTAGGTTCATTAGTTGTTAGTTAGTTGTTATTGTCTTTGTCTGTTAAATTAAATGTGTTTAAGTTTTAAAAACTGTGTGTCATCCCTTGCTGTTGCTATTGTGTTGTTTTAAATGTAATAACAAATTGGGGCCATAACAAATTGGGGGCTCAAGGTCCGGGATAGACCATTTTGTGAGTCATTTATTAAAAATCTAACATTTCAAATTGTAAAAAAATTTTTTTTTAATTGAATACATATATATTGACAACAGCAATGGATGATTTCTTGGCATCACCAACCGTAGGGGTTTTGAAGTCTTTTAAAAAGACAGAACTGCTAGAAATTTGCAGACATTTAGAGCTGACAGAGGTGAAACCAGCCATGCGAAAAGCAAGACTGGCTAGAGAGATAGTTGAATATTACATTGATGAAAATGTGTTTGCACCAGGAGATCTGGAACAGTTTCCAGTGGAAAATCCAAATATAGAAATGGAACTTAAATTAAAAATGCTAGAGATTGAAAGGGAGGAAAAAGAAAAACAAAGGCAGTTTGAGTTGGAAAAATTAGCAAGAGAAGAGAAAAAAGAAAGGGAGGAAAAAGAGAAACAAAGAGAATTTGAGAGGGAAGAAAAAGAAAAACAAAGGCAGTTTGAGTTAGAAAAATTAGCAAGAGAAGAAAAACAAAGAGAATTTGAGAGAGAGAAAGAGGAAAGAGCAGAAAGAGAGAGACAGAGACAGAGAGATTTTGAATTAGAGAAATTCGATAGAGAAGAAAGACTCCAAATGGAGCAACTAAAAATTTAAATTGAAACTAAAAATAAATTTTGTGCCAGTCAGGAGGTAAAACTGGTGCCTCCATTTTCAGAAAAGGATGTTGACAACTATTTCCAGTGTTTTGAAAAGGTAGCAAAGAGTTGCCAGTGGCCAAAGGAACACTGGCCTCTGATGTTGCAAACTGTCCTCAAGGGTAAAGCTCAACAAGCCTATTCGGCTTTGTCTGCAGATGATTCCTCTGATTATGAGGTTGTCAAAAAGGTTATTTTGAGAGCTTATGAGTTGGTTCCAGAGGCTTACCGACAGAAATTCAGAGGTCTGAAGAAATCTGAAAATCAGACTTATGTTGAATTTGCTAATGAGAAGCAGGTTTGCTTTGAGCGCTGGTGTACTTCTATGGAGGTCAAGGATGATTTCAACTCACTAAAAGAGATGGTGTTAGTTGAAGAATTCAAGAACTGTGTGAAGGATGATGTTAAGACCTACCTTAATGAGAAGCAAGCACTGAACTTGCAATCAGCTGCCAAATTTGCAGATGAATATGTTCTCACTCATAAGTCCAAATTTCAGTCTAGCAGTAACAATAAATGGTCCCAATTTCAGATAAAGGGTTATGGTGATACCCAAGATTCCTCACCCAAAGACAAAGACAAATCTGGTGATGGTGCTCAGAAATCCAGTAACAGGTCTGATCAAAGTGTGAAAGCTGACAGTGACAAAAGTGGTCTAGTTTGCAGTTATTGCAAGAAATCTGGTCATGTTACAACTAACTGTTGGTTCCTTAAAGCTAAGAAAGAAAAAGAAAAGGATGCCAAACCAAATGCCTTTGTGAAAACAAGGTTAGAAACCCCTGTAGTAGATAACCAATCTGCTAAATTGCCTGCTTCTTGTGGGGCTAAAAAACCTGATACAGCTGACTTCGTGAGGGAGGAATTTCTTCCATTTGTGTCAGAGGGATTTGTGGCTCTGAATGAGCATACTACTCCTGTCCCCATATATATCCTAAGGGATACCGGAGCTTCTCAGTCACTTTTGTTGATGGACTCCTTGGAGTTACGTGATGAGACCGCTTCAGGGGATTTCATACTTGTACAAGGTATTGAAGGGAGGACTGTATCTGTACCCCTGCGCTCTATATTCTTGAAGTCAGATTTAGTTACAGGACAGGTAAAGGTGGGACTTATGTCAAGTCTACCTATAAAGGGTGTTTCTCTGTTGCTAGGCAATGACCTGGCTGGGGGCAAAGTAGTTCCCCCTGTACATCTTACTTCACAGCCGAGCACTGAAGATGGGGATGAGGACCCATCTCTGTATCCTTCTTGCGCAGTGACTCGTGCTATGGCCAAGAAGGCTAAAGAAGAAGATGATGTGGTGCCGTCCAGTGCATTGAATAGTCAGGACTCAGGTGGTTCGCCTCATGAATCTGATTGGCCTACTATGGTTTCTCCGTTTGAGGACTTATCAGATACTTTTATCAGTTCTCTATTCAGCCGGCCGGATGGGTCTGGTGATTCTGATGTGTCTGGAGACTTGTCTCTGTCCAGAAAGCGGTTGATTGAGGAGCAAACTAATGATCCTGAAATTGGTGTACTAAAGAGGAGAGCCCTTCCTGATAAAGAAATAGACGCAGTTCCAGTTGGGTATTATCTCAAGGATGGTGTGTTGATGCGGAAGTGGCGCCCTCCTGATATCCCTGCCAATGCAGATTGGGCAGTGGTCAGGCAAATTGTTGTTCCGAAGGTCTATAGGAATGAGATCTTAACAATGGCTCATAGTTTACCTTTAGGAGGTCATCTTGGTGTTAACAAGACTGTTGATAAGATCATGAAACACTTCTTTTGGCCTGGGCTTCGGAAAGACGTTTCCAACTTTTGCAAAACCTGTCACACTTGTCAGGTAGTTGGAAAACACCAGTTAGACCCACCTGTAGCTCCATTGCAGCCTATCCCAGCATTTGGGGAGCCATTCTCTAGGGTCATTGTTGATTGCGTTGGTCCATTACCCAAGACTAGATCTGGAAATCAGTACTTGTTGACAATCATGTGTGCATCTACCAGATTCCCCGAAGCCATACCTCTACGTAACATCAAGGCAACTGCAATCTCGAAGGCTTTGATAAAGTTCTTCACGTTGTTTGGTCTTCCCAGGGAAATTCAGTCAGACCAAGGTAGCAATTTCACTTCAGGATTGTTTCAGCAGGTTGTGTATGAACTAGGTGCAAAACAGATTCTTTCTAGTGCCTATCATCCAGAAAGTCAGGGTGCCTTAGAGCGGTTTCATTCCACTCTCAAGACAATGATGAGGACTTATTGTTATGACCATGAGAAAGACTGGGATGAAGGGGTTCATTTGCTGTTGTTTGCAGCTAGAGAAGCAGTGCAGGAGTCTACTGGATTCAGTCCATTTGAGCTAGTGTTTGGTCATGAAGTGAGAGGACCTTTGCTATTATTGAGTGAACAATGGCAAGAGGAAGAGCCGCAAATCAGTCTGTTAGACTATGTTAGCAAGTTCAAGGACAGATTGCGTGCAGCTTGTGACCTTGCCAAAGAGAACTTGAAATCAAGTCAGGGAAAAATGAAAACTTGGTATGATCATAAGGCTAGAAGCCGTGAGTTTAAACCAGGAGAAAAGGTCCTTGTGTTGTTTCCCTTGCAGTCCAATCCATTGCAGGCTAGATTTCATGGTCCTTTTGAAATTCTGACAAAACTCAATGATCTCAATTACATTGTGAAGACTCCAGATAGGAGAAAACCAAAACAATTGTGTCATATTAACATGCTAAAGCCTTATCATGACAGAAATGCTAGGGTTGCAGCTGTCACTTCAGATTCTCCAATGGTCGAAACGTGTGAAGATGAGGGGGAGTTTCAAGATGATGAACCAAGAATTAAAGCTGAAGTTCTTTCATGTAAATTGTCAAACACTGAAGTGTTGCAAAATCTTGATGTAAAACTCCAGCACTTAGAACCCTCACAGAGAGATCAGTTTGAAAGGTTGATCAAGAAATATGAGGATTTGTTTCCTGATGTTCCAAAGAGAGTTACTATAGCCTCTCATGTTGTAGATGTTGGTGATGCCAAACCAATAAAACAGCATCCATACCGGATGAATCCTGAAAAGAGAAAGATGGCTGAGAAAGAGGTTGAGTACATGTTAAAACATGATATTATCAGACCCTCCAACTCCGATTGGAGTTCACCCTGTGTGCTAGTTCCAAAACCTGATGGAAGTACTAGATTCTGTACAGATTATCGCAAAGTCAATGCTGTAACTAGAACTGATGTGTTTCCAATACCTAGGATTGATGATTGTATTGATAGTGTAGGGCAAGCAAAGTTTCTGACCAAGATTGATTTATTGAAGGGTTATTGGTGTGTGCCTTTAACTGAGAGGGCCAAGAGCATCTCTGCTTTTGCCGCACCATCTGGATTGTACCAGTACAAAGTCCTACCCTTTGGCATGAAAAATGCCCCAGCCACGTTCCAAAGGATGATACAGTCTACAATCGCCGGATTGCCACACACGGGTGCATACATCGATGACCTGATCACATGGAGTGACTCCTGGGAAGAACATCTAAAAGATGTAGAGACGTTGTTCCAGCGCCTGACCCAGGCTAACCTGACTGTTAACCTGAGCAAGAGTGACTTTGGTTGTGCTACTGTCACCTATCTTGGCTACGTCATAGGCCATGGTAAGGTGGCACCCATAAATGCTTAAGTCCAAGCCATCATGGACTTTCCAGTTCCTGACAACAAAAAAGCTTTGCGCTGTTTCCTTGGAATGATCGGGTACTACCGCAAGTTCTGCAAGAACTTTGCTGAGATTGCTCTCAGTCTAACTAACCAACTGAAGAAAGGCGTAAAGTTCACCTGGGATGATGCATGCCAGAGAGCCTTCGATCACCTGAAGTCTCTGCTGTGTCACTTCCCCGTGCTCAAATCTCCTGACTTCAACAAACCGTTCTCCATCGCGGTCGATGCTAGCGACCAAGCTTGTGGATCTGTGCTCCTACAGAGAAGTGACTCTGATGACATTGAGCATCCCGTGGCATACTTCTCCAGGAAGTTCAATCGCCACCAAAGGAACTATTCCACAATAGAGAAGGAACTGTTGGCTCTGGTCCTTTCTTTACAACACTTTGAGGTTTACGTTTGTACAGGACAAAAGCCAATGATTGTGTACACTGACCACAATCCGTTAATGTTTTTGAGTAAGATGAAAAACAAGAATCGGAGATTGTTGAATTGGAGTTTGATTTTACAGGAGTTAATTAAATTATTAAATTAATTATTAATTATTAATTATTAGTTATTAAATTAAGCATGTGAAGGGTACAGACAATGTAATTGCTGATTGCTTATCCCGTGTTTGAATGTGTATATCATGTGTTTGAATATTGTATGATATGTATATATAGACAAGTGTTCACTTAACCATTTTGTATTGAAAAGAAAAATTTTGCCTTTATGAGTCAAAATTTTTCCCTTTTGGAATGGAGGTGTAATGTGAATATATGCCACTAGATGGCAGTATTTACCTTTTTTTGTTAAGCTCAGACTGGAGTCATGTTTAGACATGTCCTGGACATGTCTGGGGCAAGTCTCAGAAAATTAAAAAAAGAGGTCTAAATGTGGGTGGGGTCTGCAAAAGAGTATATAAGGAAAAGAATTGAGACAGTAAAGTAGTAGGAGAAATTGCAAGAAGATGACCAGACCTGCCATTCTGTTCAAGACCTGTGACATTTCTTTTGTGGATTTCTTTGCCTGTGTTTGGTCTTTAGGTTCATTAGTTGTTAGTTAGTTGTTATTGTCTTTGTCTGTTAAATTAAATGTGTTTAAGTTTTAAAAACTGTGTGTCATCCCTTGCTGTTGCTGTTGTGTTGTTTTAAATGTAATAACAAATTGGGGCCATAACAAGGGATAGACCCTATTGATTTTGACCACAATCAGTCAAACAATATGGCCACCATGGCAGCTAACTTGAAATCCTATGACATGCGATAACTGAACTTTGCTCCCACTCACCAAAATTTGGACTGTGCTGCCTTGGTGGAGGTTTGCAATATCGGAGTGTCTCGTTACCAACGGAATTACAAGCTCATGTCGTTTAGGCTAAATATGAACTGTTTCACCAAAGCATTGCTTAACCCCTAAAGCCCTGAACCTGTGACTTGGAAATGACATGCCCAAAATTAAATGACTATATCTCTGCATGAAATTTGTCAATTTGATTGATCATGGTATTGTAATAAAAAGGTGACACCTTGGGAATTTCTCTCATGGTACAAAAATCAGCGTATACTGTATGTCACTGAGTCAGGTAAATGAAGAGGTAACACTGCATAAATGAAACAACTTTTTTGCACCAAACAAAGTTTTACTTTCATCTGTTTTAAAAATTTTCAATTGCAGTCTGAAACCATCTATACATCTTTTTCCGCTTATCTGGGGCTGGGTCGTGGGGACAGCAGTCTAAGCAAGGATGCCCAGACTTCTCTCTCCCTGGACACTTCCTCCAGTTCTTCCGGGGGTATCCCGAGGCGTCCCCAAGCCAGCCGAGCGACATAGTCCCTCCAGCGTGTCCTGGGTCTTCCCGGGGCCTCCTCCCAGTGGGGCATGCCGGGAACACCTTCCCAGGAAGGCGTCCAGGGGGCATCCGATATAGATGCCCGTGCCACCCCATCTGGCCCATCTCGACGTGGAGGAGCAGCGGCTCTACTCTGAGCTCCTCCCACGGGACCCCGCCGGGCACAGCCTAAATGAGCGACGTGGGCCCGCTTTCCTGTTGGCCCATCACCCGCGGGAGGGTTCAGAAGGGATCGATGCATTGTGTTTTGGGTGGCAGTCATGGGCGGGGGCCCCGACGACCCAATCCCTGGACACTGAATCTGGTTATCAGGACCAGGCTGATACCCCTAAAAAATTACGGCACAGAATCTCACCATCATTTGTGCCAAAGTTTATTCTAAGCAAGTAAATCAGAGCAAAATTAGAGAGGTTTTAGTTTGGGAATGTCTAGGTTGCGTCTCCAAGCTGACACTTTGTGCCATTTCATATTTCTCGGATACGAAACTGAAAAATGTAATTTCCATTTTGTGTCACTACAGGCATACATTCCATCCAAATACAACCAGTTTTTTAGTTTTTATAACTTTTTAATATTTTTATTATGATTATTTCTGCCCGTCCTGTAGCCTAGATAATTTCCCATTCAAAGATAATACTGTAATGGCTGTGAAAGTTAGGAGCCTAAACCCAGTGACAATACAGTGCAAAAAGCAAGTGAAAGAGATAAACCTAGCCACTTAGATTTCCGGAAGGGAATAAAACTCTCGCAGGTCAGTTAGCAGCTCAACCAGCAAGACACAAGTGCTGAGCGAGGCGAGAGCCTGCTGACAGGGAGAATGAAAGTAATACTGCACGAAGCAAGGTAGCTTCAAAAAATATATCCGTCCAGCTGGACAAGAAAAAAACCTCCTAAGGCACCAAATAACGGCACTAGAGCAGGAGTATAACTCAGAAGAAACCTCAGAAAGATCTTTCTCAGAATACTCAAGAAATAAACGCGAACAATTCGCTAAATACAAATAGTACTTCTTTCCTGGCTCTTCTGAACATCAAAAGAAACTCAAGCAAAGAGGCGTGGCGAACCTCCAGCTTAAACAGAGTCAGAGACAGGTGCCGCCCAAAGCTAATCGACCAGCTTGTGAAAAGAATTCGATGACATCCCCGACGAAAGACGCAGAGAAAGCCCCACACAAAAACACACTTTCAAAAAGCATGACGAATACATACAAAGAAAATGAAGTTTGACTCCACTGGAGCAATTTTTTTTTTGTTAAAGCTGATGAATAAAATTACAGTATGAAAGTAATGTTACAAAACGGTACAAAAAAGTAAAAAGGACAAAAACCCCAGAAATGATTTATTCAAGAAATCTCTTATTACGTAAGCAAACGCATGCCAAGAGCGGGATTTGAGCCCTGACTGTCAAGTTGCAGCACTTCACTCAAACCACAAGGGTACATCAGCTGACTGTTCAGTGAGGGTACTTTCAGTACTTTCAAGGAATGACAAAGATTCTTTGACTTTGAAAACAACTGTTGAATATTTAGCGGATAATTATACAGAAAATACCACAAACAAAACAGTAAAGCGTTTATATGGTCGTGCTATTTAAGTACATGCAAATGGCCCATGGACTCAGTTTCATGCACTGGGAAAGCAAGGCTGTAGCTCAGGTTAGGTTTGTGCGAATAAGGTGGTTTAGAACTCAGTGGAAACATCAGAACCCAAAGAATCGAATGGCTACTGTCTTAATGTCTTACTGACAGCACCACGAGCCGATCACAGAGAGGAGAATACATTGTGAGCAAGCTGAATGCTGAGGAACCGAGATCTTTGAAGCAACCCCCCCCCCCCCAAAAAAAAAACATGCTTGCAGACTGGGATATCTAGTTTAGTTATAACACGGACACATTGGGCCAACAAAAGCGAACTCATTTACCCTCGATCAGTTTTTTTAATACAAAATACCAAAGTTACAAAGGATTTTTTTGCTCATCTCTGTAGCCTGCTGTTTTTTGAGGGTGGTGTCGGTTTAAAATGAGGGGGATGACAGACAAAATTGTAAAACTTTAACAGATTTAAAAAAACAAAGTCTGACCAAGATTGGAATTAAAAAAAGAGATAGTTACAGTCCCTTGCGATGGGGTTGCTTTGTTGCCATGTCTTGGGACAGGAAAATGCTCCAACACCAGCAAAAATTCACAAAACGAGCTTCACAGGTCTTGAAAAGAATAACAGGTCTGGTCAAATGTATCTTTCCACTATTTCTCCTTGCAATTTCTCCTACTATTTTACTCTCTCAATTTTTCTCCTTATATACTCTTTTCCAGCCCCCTCACACCTTGCAGACTTTTTTCAATTCTCTGGGACTTTCCCCTCTGAGGCATGCCCAGGACATGCCCAAAACCTAGCTCCAAACTGGGCTTAACAAAAAAAAATTTCAATACTGCCATCTGATGGTTTTTTTTTCCACTTTACAGCATGCATAGCACAAATTCAGTAGAAATGCTAGCGACACAGCGCTGATATGATTTTATCCTATGTTTTGCAACATGGTTATGTACTTGCTTGGTGCTTGAATTGTGTTCGGTTGAGGTAAAAATGGCCAACAAGAGCTTTCTGCCGAGTTTCTTCTCGTAAAGTAGATAGGCTGCATGACGATGTTGTGTTTAGGAAACATGCTGTATTTATTGTGCATAAAGACCGCCCCCAGTAACGGGGGCATTCATGTTTAGGGGGTTAAAGGAATAGCTCACCCAAAAATTAAAATTCACTCATCATCTATTTGCCCCAGCTGCCATTCCACTATTCGATCCGCTCGAGTTGCATGGCTGAAGCTAAGTAGGTATGGGCTTGGTTAGCACTTGGATGGGAGACCACCTGGGAAAACCAAGTTGCTGCTGGAAGAGGTGTTGGTGAGCCAGTAGGTTGCGACCTTCCATCTGGTGGAACAATGCCCCAGTGCAGCGATAGAGACACTGAACTGAAGTAGACGCCATCTTTTGGATAAGACTTTAAACCGAGGTCCTGACTGACTGTGGTCATTAAAGATCCTATGACACTCTTCGATAAGAGTAGGGGGCTAAAGTCCCAACCTGGCTCTTTCGACCTGTCATCTAATCATCTCCTGATCTAATTTGCTGTGCAAATTGCCCTCTACCTCCCCACCTCAACCCCCAGGGCTCCCTTGAAAGAGAGATTTCAATCTCAACAGGACTTCCCTGGTTAAATAAGGAATTAATAAAATAAAACCCCAGGGATAATCGAGGGGTCCGTGAATTTCTTTCATCCTCAAAACACTTTTGGAAATGCAAAGAAAAATAGCATTGAACACATCCAAATCAGATGAAGTCATTGGTGACCTCTCTATTAAGCGTAAAAAAAAACAACAATTAAAAATCACAAAATGCCCCCACACTGTATAGGGTAATCCAAGTGTCCGTAAGCCCCACATTCAAATTTAACTCGAAAAGACATCTTTTTACCATGTTTTTAGTCTTGATGTCCAATGTAGCCACTTAGCTAGGATACTCATTCATCTTCAAGGAAGAAGTTTAAAATTCATGATTTACCTATGGTGGCCAACGAGCACAAATAACACTGCAGCCCCCTTAAACATCCCCAATTGGTGAAATGCGTTGCAGTGTTGAATTTCAGTTTTCACGGACTGTGAAGAGCCCATTTTTTTGGTTACCAATGTAGCAAGACCAACTTCTGCGGAAATAAACAGGGCTCCTAGCTAAGTGGCTATCTTGCACATTCAATTTCGGGAATAACGAAGAGTTCGATAACGCCGCGCGAGCGGTATGGAGGCATTTTGAGGTTTTTAAATGTTTTTTATGATAGAAAAAGTGATCACCGTTGACTTCAATTCATTTGGATTTGTCTTCAATACGGTTTTCCTTTGTAACTCCAAAAGTGTTTTGAGGACAAAAGAAATTCATGGACCCCTCCATTAGCCTTGGGGTGAGTAAATGAAAGAATTTTCATTTTCTGATAAACTTTTCGGCCATGAGCCAAGACCCAAAAATTGACCAACGGGTATTATCTGGTTAGGCAAATTCAAGTTGTGATTATTGACTTCCTAGACATCTCTAGTTCACAGTTTGGTATGATAAACATTGCACAGTGGTAGCTCAGTGGCAGTTATCATGCATTGAATGGGTGGACCCCTGGAGTGGAAATGCAGCTGTCGCTTAGAGTGTATTTTCAGTATTTCGAGGCTTGGGTGAAGGAAAAACCCAATGGGGACCTGCTCGATATCTAAAAATAGCCTGTGCGTAAGGAGAATGTCATTCACCGAACCCGGGAGTTGGGCAAACGAACAACAGGAGGCAATGTGGGAAGTTAGAAAAAGTAGGCTTTTAGGTGATTTTATCAACTTTTATTTTCGATCTAACTTGTGTTGACAATAGGGACCTGGGGTGTGTTTCCCAAAAGCAGTTGTTAACCCTCTCGGCACGATCGGTCACGATAGTGGCTTTCCTGATTAAGCACAATAGGCCACGATGGTGGCTTAGTTTGAATGTCTTGCCAAAAAAATGTCCTATGGACTCTCTAATGAACTTTAACCAACCAGAAGGCTTATAACTGAAGAGACCAGGTTTGCAACATATCGATTTCATTTCTTGCTGTCTGAGGCACCCTATTTGGTCTGTTTTTGGAAAGTTATTTCTCCAAAAGGAGTGAAACACAGAGCAAACTTGCCGGACATGACTTTGAAGAAGAATCCAGCAAATTGTTAGTCAGTGACAGTGACTTTGATGAACACCAGGAAGGTAAATACACTGTTGTTTTTATTTGAAACTGACCAACACAGACTCGCGAGCGTGCTACTTGGCTTTTTCCTTGCATCACGTTTATTTGATTGCCCCTGTATAAAAACTATAATCGGAGTTATAAAGACGACCAGCACATCCGGATACTTAGCCAAACGTGAAGGCCGCGCCCTTTTTTGGGGGATAGAAAACCTCAGATCCCATTGACCCAAATGTGTTTTGATGTGTTTTCAGGTATAAAGTTTATCAGATATATTTAACTAAATATCCTGATTATATTCATTTATTGATATATTGATATGTCTAGCGATTATTCTGCTACCTTGCACAAACAGGTTTTTATGCAGGAAAATAAAATTATGTATGCACTTACAGTCTGTCACAGACAGGACATTTACCATGGCATACCCCAAAAAAGTTTTTTTACGGATTTCTCATTAACTACAATTGTCCACAACAGAACGATATTCATTCATTCATTCATTCATGTTTGTGTTTATTTTGTTCTCTCCCTATAATCCAGCGGTGAAAACAGTGGAGGCGATGATGTATATGTATAGTTTTCCTAGTCTAATCCTTACATGAGAATTGTAAAACTAATGAATAAATAGTACCCGTTGACGCCTCTTCTTTTTAGCCAGTATTGTAGCATACATAAAAATTTTTATTTAGTGTTAAGCGGGGTTAACTACGCTAAGAACTTACGTAGTTCGTCCATTCACTGTCAATAGCTCCAACTACACTCAACAAAAATATAAACGCAACACTTTTGTTTTTGCTCCCATTTGTCATGAGATGGACTCAAACATCTAAAATTCATTCCAGATACACAATATTACCATTTCTCTCAAACATTGTTCACAAATCTGTCTAAATTTGTGATAGTGAGCACTTTTGCTTTGCTGAGACAATCCATCCCACCTCACAGGTGTGCCACATCAAGATGCTCATCAGACACCATGATTAGTGCACAGGTGTACCTTATACTGCCCACAATAAAAGGCCACTCTGAAATGTGCAGTTTTGTCTCACAGCAAAATACCACAGATGGCGCAAGCATTGAGGGAGCGTGCAATTGGCATGCTGACAGCAGGAATGTCAACCAGATCTGTTGCTCGGGCATTAAATGTTCATTTCTCCACCATAAGCCATCTCCAAAGGCGTTTCAGAGAATATGGCAGTACATCCTACCGGCCTCACAACCGCAGACCACGTGTAACCACACCAGCCCAGGACCTCCACATCCAGCAGGTTCACCTCCAAGATCGTCTGAGACCAGCTACTCAGACAGCTGCTGAAACAATTGGTTTGCATAATCAAAGAATTTCTGCGCAAACTGTCAGAAACCGTCTCAGGGAAGCTCAACTGCTTGCTCGTCGTCCTCATCGGGGTCTTAACCTGACTCCAGATCGTCGCCGTAACAGACTTGAGTGGGCAAATGCTCACATTCGATGGCGTCTGGCACGTTGGAGAGGTGTTCTCTTCACGGATGAATCTCGGTTTACATTGTTCAGGGCAGATGGCAGACAGCGTGTGTAGCGTCGTGTGGGTGAGCGCTTTGCTGATGTCAATGTTGTGGATCGAGTGGCCCATGGTGGTGGTGGGGTTATGGTATGGGCAGGCATCTGTTATGGACGAAGAACACAGGTGCATTTTATTGATGGCATTTTGAATGCACAGAGATACCGTGATGAGATCCTGAGGCCCATTGTTGTGCCATACATCCATGAACATCACCTCATGTTTCAGCAAGATAATGCACGGCCCCATGTTGCAAGGAGCTGTACACAATTCTTGGAAGCTGAAAATGTTCCAGTTCTTGCATGGCCAGCATACTCACCGGACATGTCACCCATTGAGCATGTTTGGGATGTGCTTGACCGGCGTATAAGACAGCGCGTACCAGTTCCCACTAATATCCAGCAACTTCGCACAGCCATTGAAGAGGAGTGGACCAACATTCCACAGGCCACAATTGACAATCTGATAAACTCTATGCGAAGGAGATGTGTTGCACTGCATGAGGCAAATGGTGGTCACACCAGATACTGACTGGTTCTGAGTCCCCAGACCCCCAATAAAGAAAAAACTGCACATTTCAGGGTGGCCTTTTATTGTGGACAGTCTAAGGTACACCTGTGCACTAATCATGGTGTCTGATCAGCATCTTGATGTGGCACACCTGTGAGGTGGGATGGATTGTCTCAGCAAAGCAAAAGTGCTCACGATCACACATTTAGACAGATTTGTGAACAATGTTTGAGAGAAATGCTAATATTGTGTATCTGGAATGAATTTTAGATCTTTGAGTCCATCTCATGACAAATGGGAACAAAAACAAAAGTGTTGCGTTTATATTTTTGATGAGTGTATGTTTACTGAACAAATATATAAATGCAACAGTTTAGTCCTTTCAATATTCTGCACGATTATTTCTGCGGTTGGCTTAGTTGGGTTTATTTTTGTGAGCAAGGTTGTGTGCCACTGGTCAGTGTGCATTTCAGTCACCTTCTCCATATCATTGTCGAGTTCATGCTCCTTGTCAAAATTGGCCTGTCAGACAGGTGGGGCATGATCCAGAGCTATTGAAATCAGGTACAGTCAGCCAAGGCACATCCAGTACTCTGGTCAATAAAAGGCCACCTCAAAAGTCCCAGTTCTGCCATTGTTCAAAATGCCATAAATGACTCCAGCCATCAGGGAGCGTGCCATTGGCATGTTCAATGCAGTAATGTTTCTCAGGGATGTTCAAAGGGCTCTTAATGTCCATGTTTCAACAATAGGTTGCATAAAACACCTTTTTAAGGAATGAGGCGAGACAGCACACTGCCCACATGCATGACGACTATGTGTGACAATCCCCACCCAAAACCGCCATATCTGGACTCTTTATCTCTGTGATCGTCTGAGACCAGTAACTCCCACTGCAGGTGAGACACCTGAGCCCCAACATCAACCCATTTTTGCCGAAACCGTGAAAAGTAATCTACAGGAAGTCCATATCTTTACCTCTATTGCCCTTTGTGGATCGGACTTCTCCTCACCTCGATGAAAAAATTGGTTCGACTGAGTGAATAGACACGTTTGATGGCCAATGGCACGATGGAGGACTGTTTTCTTTTCAGACGAGTCACGTTTCCAACTTCACAGAGCGGATGGACAGGGGATCGTTATGCTGCCATGATTGTGCTGCGTATGGTGGCACATGGGGGTGGAGTGCTGGTTTGGGTGGGAATATTCCAAGGACATCGCACCGAACTGCAGTTCGTCAACAGCAACTTGAATACAGTGTGATTTCACGATGAGACGCTGCTGCCTATAGTCCTACCATTCATCCATCAAAACAATAACCATCCAGCATGAAAATGCAAGACCCAAGTGACCTGTGTATGCACAGAATTCCTTGAGCCTGAAAACGTTTGTGTGCTTGAATGGCTGGCTTATTCCTCGGATTTGTCCCCCTTCCTGCATCTTTGGGATGTCCACAAGCAACGAGTTCGTCATTGGTTCCCATTTTCAGCCAATAGCCGCCAACTCCGCACAGCTCTTGAAGAGAAGTGTGAACGTGTCCACAAAGTCACCATTGGCCATTTGTTACAGTCCCCACAGCAGAGATATGTAGCAGTGCAGCAGGGCAAAGGTGGACATACCCAATATTGTTTCGTGAAATTTGGACAATAGACCCCATCCCCTTTATCATCAGACCATCGCGAGATTCTTGTTTGTCTTTTTAAATTATTGATTGAAATGTATTGCAATATGGTCATACAATCTGTCAACACTCAATGAAAGTACAATGCGCTTCTGGACATGGTCATATTTCTCACAATAAGAACTGTTGCCTTTATTTTTTTGTTCAGTGTAAGTTAACAATTGATCTTTTGAGAAAGGCATTCTTGGCTAGGCAGAGCAGACCCAGCAGTAACAACAATGGCTCTGAACAAAACTCACTTCATCATCGACAGCTAACGGGGAAACACAGATAAGGGGCAGTCCTGTTAACACAAAACCACAAAAATTAATTTTTTTTCATTTGCACTTGGCCAGCTACAGAATTGCAAAAGCAACGTGTTCAATGCTCGAATCATGGCAGGATAAAGGGGGAGACTTCGTTTTCATACGTTAATTTGTGACCTCTGTGACAGGTTTGTAACGGCAAGCTAGCTGGGTAAAAGTTTGTAAACCTTCTTGATGCACTAGTTGTCTTATTCTATGCTCAAAATTGAAGTCATTCCACCTGTGTTGTTAAGATTTTCATTTGCAGCGGCTGTGATTCATTTGTCTGGTATTGTTCACTTTGATTCGCAAGTAGGCATTTTTAGATAGCAAATGTGATGTGATACCGCTTATTTCAAACCTTGCAGTGTTGGGGAGTGTGGAATAATTTTTATTGATTCTGCTAATTATTATTAATTGTTTACCCTTGCTTGCTCTCACTTTACTTTAAGTTCATAGGCTTTTAGGCCTTGGGGTGTTCTCTGGCATGTTTCTGATTAGCTTAGGCCTGTATAACTGTAAGTTTCCATAAATCTGACCGGTGCGTAATGGCATATAGCCTATCTGGAGTCATGAGGATCTGATGGGCTCATAACAGGGGCAAGATGTTCTTTCTCTATCTTAGTTTATGTGTTTACAGAAGAAGAAGTACAAGGGAGAAGCTTCGGAATGTGATCGAGATAAGTCGGAGAGGAGGGAGGAATCACCTGTCTTCTCTGCGAGATGTATACGCATAACTCAGGGGCAGCTTGACGTGGGTTGCGTGCGACTGCAAGAGTCTTCCAGATCACATCATGATGTGTAAATCAGCGCGGGGGAAGAAGAGCGTCACTATGTTTTCCTATATAAGCCACAGAATCAGAAATTGTGGGGATCCTCGATTTTGCTGACTTGATGTGTATGTGGGGATCCTTTTTTCTGCAGAAAAAAAAGTAAACTGAGTTTGGCTTTGATATTAACTTCTCTGCCTCCAACTGATTTTTCCTCTGAGTCGCCTGAGTTTCTTTTTGTCAAGGTAATACCAGGAATATAAAATCAAAATTCCTACAACAGTAGACTGGGGTAAAATGAGCCATTTTTCATATTTAGGATCACTACATCAAGGCAATCATAGTTTTGTCACTATTATATCTGCATATATTTCAGGATGTTTTGCATCCCTTCAAAAAGAATGAGTGTCAACATAACTTTCAATAATATAGCATGCCCAAAAAAAGTGGTCTTGTGTCACAACAGGTTGAGCATAGGAGCGGGGTAAGTTGAGCCATATCCCTTCTCTCTCCTACCCTCCTCCATCACACCCCTCCCTCACCTTCTCCCTCCCTAAATAACAGTGACTTCTTTACATACATGTGTATTTTTATTTATTATACACAATTCAACAGGTACAGTAACTTTTATGATGGCATATTACTGCTAAACAGTAACAAAAACATTTTAACATGAGAATGCCTTAAAGTGCACTTGGGAAGGGAAGAAAACACTAGAACTGAACGATCTGAACTTAAACTCTCATCCTCCTTCCTTCCTCTATCCTCTCCTCTCCATCTTTGTAAAACTCCCCCCTCCATCTTCCTCTCTTTCCATCTATCCCTCGATCCATCCATCTCTCACCTCTGCTTCTACTCAACATTCCACCTGTCGAGGTTGCGGGGGAATACAAACTGCTGGCACCTCCTTGCTGTGCCACCAACTCTGTGAGGTTTATGGGGTTTTGCGACTGCATCGCATCTTGGGACGAATCCTTCATCTTTCTCTTTGAAAGTAAAGGCGGGTTTACCATAACTAGCTTTGCCTCAAGCATTTACTCTAGAGATCATTGCCTTAAATCTTCTCCAACAAGCCAAAGTAACAGTTATTTCTTGATTTGCCCTTAAACTTTAACCAAAAAGTCTGGAATCATACAAAAGTAGAATCTTGATTTAGAGACATATCGGCTACAGCTAAAATACACTTAACCCCACCAGCTCAACTTACTCCAGAGCTACCATTTTGACTTTTAGTCCCCACAGCTAAAATGGTGCACTTCTACTTGAGGTTTATGACCTCATGTTCCACCTCAGACACAATTGATTCATAAAGACAAATAAAATTATGCATTTTGGTCTAAACAATTCCAAGGTTATTATAGTTTTGAAATTTTCATTAGTTTTTATTTTTATTTAGTTTAACAGTTTGCTTTTTTATTTCATTTTAGTTTTAGTTAGCTGAACAAGTGATAAAGCAGTTTTAGTTTAGTTTTTATTTTGAGGAATTCACTAGTTTCAGTTTAGTTTTTATTTAGTTTTAGTCTTAGTTTTAGTTTTTCAGCTATTAGGAGGAAGGCCTTAATTATACTGAGAACAAATGAAAACGCACCACTTGAGAAAAGTCAAAATTTAAGTTCAAATGAACTTCAATATAATTTTTATACAACAACAACACTACAGTGACGTCACCCGACATGCCAGGTGCAAGAAATGCGAGAATTTCAAGTTAACTGTAACGCTCGGCGATTTTTAGCAAAAACGCAACATCTTGCACGCATACCACGACAAAATTAATTTCACTCTGAATTTGTGCACACATTGCCTTTAAAAGCATGTGAATCCGAATAAAATTTCACTTCTTCACTGACACTTGTGAAACGTCGACAGTATGCCGCGACTAACAGCCCCTGGACGGGAACGTGCCATAGGCATGCTTCAAATTGGCGCCAGCACCAGGGAAATTGCCAGACGACTACACTGCGCACACACAACGATCGCAAGACTCCATCAAAGGTTTCTACAAACGGGGAGCACTCGGGACAGTCCTCAACCGAGTCAACAACGTGTGACAACGGCACGTCAGGACCGTCAGATCGTACGGGATCATGTCTGAGACCGAACACTACCAGCGACAAGAACGGCTGCTCAAGTCCAAGGACGACGTGGATTCATTCACCCCAACACCGTACGGAACCGTCTGCGAGCTGCAGGCCTGCGTGCACGACGTCCTTATTTCGGCCCCATATTGACGGATCGTCACTGAAACCAACGTCTACAGTGGGCAAACAGGCACCAGAATCGGCGACTACGACAATGGCACGGTGTCATCTTTTCTGACGAGTCACGATTTCACTTAAGGAACGCAGATGGCCGTATACGTGTTTGGCGGAGACGTGGTGAACGTTATAACGCCGATTGTGTCGTTCAAATGGACCGTTGGGTTGGTGGCAGCGTTATGGTGTGGGGTGGAATAAGCTACCGTCACAGAACCCCTCTCCATATCTGCAGAGGAAGGGTGAACGGCGTCTACAACCAGGACCAGGTGCTGCAGAACCATGTTGTGCCATTCTTAAACCAACACCACGATGTCCACATGTTCCAACAGGACAACGCTAGGGCACACACTGCAAGGGTGTCCATGCAGTACCTTGCACAGCAGAACATCCCCTTGCTTCAGTGGCCAGCTCTGTCACCCGACCTCTCCCCTATCGAGCACTAATGGGATGAAATTGGACGACGTCTTTCACGTCGACGCCAGATGGACAACTTCCGAGAACTTGAGGTTGCCCTTGTTCAGGAGTGGAATGCTATCCCTCAGAACACTATCCAGAGACTGATCAACTCCATGCGACTACGATGCACCGCATGTGTCAATGCAAATGGTGGTCACACCCGTTATTGACTTTCCTGTTTGACCCCTACACCAGTTAAACCTCTCTCGCGCATTAGCATTATCGTGAATGAAATTGAATGATGTTTACATGTCTTCTTAAATCATTCATTATCTCAAATGCATCATACGTATATACTTCACATATCAATCCGTGGAGCCATTCCAGATTTTGTGAGTGGTGCGTTTTCATTTGTACTCAGTATTGTAGAAGCTTACAAGGATAAAAGAATGTATGACAGCAAATATGTTTTTACCAAGTCCTTTATTAATCCTGTATTCTTTAACCATCATCTTTTTTAACATGTGACACTGATGATACTAATATAACTGGGAAAAAAAAATCCAATCCATCTCACCCCATACAGTCATTCATGCTCAGTTATTTCCGCGGCTTTTGCCATGTTTGAGAGCTAACCATCTTCTTCACTAAATGTGCGCAAGGCAGTTGCTTGGAATTCTAGGGCCGCTGACAGAATATCGATAAGGGCCCCCGCCCCCGACTTTTCATTGCCACTCTTTAAGGACAATATATCATGATGTTATTCATTATTTTTCTGTTTCTCAGTGTTCTTGACAGTGCCTGATGCAGTACACCCAATTTTTCCTTTTTAAAATTTACCACTCAACCAAGAGAGTATCAATATGTGAATTATAGTGATGCGCTAGGGTTTTTTAACACCCGCATCAACCCGACCCGACGTGACAGCAAACCCGCCCCGCTAAAACTCGCACTGATTTTCAACCCGAGAACCAACCCGACCCGACACAAAAAGGAGGCAAAAGAAAAAGAATACAGTGGGTCTGTGTGACATGATTTGCAAAGGAAAAAAAAACGATTCCTGTTACGCTATGGATTTGAATGGAGCACAACATACCATTGGCTTTTGGCTGTAATTCTTAATACAAAGTTTAGGCGCTGTCTATTAATTGAACCTTACCGTGATTTCTGATCTTTGCAACCAAACGAAATGCCAGGCAAAATATTGCAAACAGGCTGTTTTATTGGAACAAAATTAACATGACAGTGACGCACTTGCGCTATTGCCTACTCTCCCTTAGTGTTGCGATACCCTGTCTATGAGGAAATTATTTTTTCCTCATATATTTATCTCAAGATTGTTTTTGGGGGGGCTTTAAGCGATTTTTTCAACACAGCTTATAATGTCGGCCTAGGTATATTTTTTCCCAAACTAGGCAAAAACAAAATCGCGTCAACAGTGCTAGGTTTAAGCGATTACGGCGCGCTTCCAAGACACGGCCAGCCGAACTGAAGGTTCATTCGCTTGTTGCGCTAGTTGTTGGGACGCAGAGAACTGCTTTGGCCACCATGGAGTTTTACACGATTATTCTTTGTCTCGTGGTATGGTAATAAATGACAGCAAGGCTAAGTTTATGACCATACAAGCTTCAGTAATAAGTTCGTTTGGGTGATATGTGTAGCCTATAGAATGGTGTTATAGAAATGTACATCCAAAAAGTGTCTTTACTGCCGATGGCAGCACACGCTCTGCTGTTAGAGAACACGTAGCTGATAAACGGAAGCACCTCAACAAGTTGATTTTATGTTTGAATACGAATCGTCATATGCCTTTCACTGTGAAGTGGCGAAAAAAATGTTTTGTCTATGTGTTGTTTGGACCCACAGGTCAATAAAATTCTACTACTATATAATATTTTAGTGCTGACTGCAGAACGATTTAGAAGATGAGCTATCATTCAACCTTTAGATCCTCAGTCAAACCGTGGAGAATTATGTCGCGCACCACTGAATTTGTGCACATCTAGAGTAGAGAGTAGGAAGAGGGAGAGGTACAATTGGCAGTCTATTCTGCTTAAGGAAGCGTTACATCGTTTGACAAGAGCATATTATCGAGGCTGTATGTCTAGAGCCCTCAAGTGGCCGATAGCCTATTATACTTTTTATTCGCAATTTTGTGGGAATTAAATGTCGCCACTGCATGGCCCAACCTGCCCGCACCCGCTAAATGTTATTGAAATATTGACCCGACCCGCTCGATCCGCGGGTAAACCCGCGGGACCCACAGGTTCTGGGCCGACCCGCGCATCACTAGTGAATTATGAATTACTAGTAGTCTTATTCACTAATTTACTCACCATCAAAAACATATTCAGACTGCTGCTGGTGAGGATCTATTGCTGGGTCAGGTTCAGATGAAGTGACTACAGCTGATTCTGAAGTAGCAGTGCATAGAGGTTTAATTGTTCCATTTCATATCACTTTCGTAAACATTTATGGTTATGTTCCATGGAACAACTGATGAAGAACTAACCTACCGAGTCTTGGAATAAACAGGATCTAAATGGGCTTCTCAGTGCCATAGCTCTAAGCACTCAGCTTCATTTTGCTATTGTTAGGAGGAGGGCAAGGTCTGTAAAATTACCCCCCGCGTGAGCAAGACTTATGCCAACGGGCTAAAGTAGCAGTTTAGAATTAGTAAACAATTAAGGTAAAAGTAATGTCAGCCTTGACAAGCGATTAAGTTACACCTAAGGTTACCGCACTGACTACATGTAGTTCGCTAGCCAAACCTAGCGTGTACAGTCAATTACAGCTTGAGAAAGCTGAGTATCCAGTAACCACTCATAAGAACGGAGGAACGTGTTCTAGGCTGCTGCATTTTTTGATGGCATATGATGGCTGGCGAATGATAACCTTACCGATCTTTTCTGTAGATACCATTAATAACTGAGTAGTCATTCTTGTCAGGCGATTATTTACTCAGCTAACTGCATGTTACTTTAACGTAATGTTAGCAGCTGAATAGCCAGCCTGAACAGCTAACATAGCAAGCTAGTTGAATATTCTCACCTCTCTTTGAAAAGACTTGTGATGTTCTGGACCCCTGCTTTGTTCTTCCTGTCCTCTCTCTAGTCCTTTCTGGCATCCAAATTTGTGTGCGTTTGTCTGTTTGCTCTTGGACATCATATTCGCAAGGACGGTGATCCCTGTTTGCTGCCCTAGTTCGCGACCTCGCCAGCAAAAACGCACAGACAATTTTCCAATACAAGCTTGAAGCATGGATTGAACCATTTTTAAAGAAGGGGGTTACTGAAATGTATTTCATCAATATTGCATGCCTTAATGGCTTTGTTTAAACTCTGATGCATTGGTATTAATATTAGGTAAATCTATGCAAAATAATTTTGTCATAGCGTCTACTGTGGGTCCTGATGGACTGTGAGCCCTTATGACGGCGCTGAATTAGAGAAGTAGTGGAGCTCCACTCCTCCGTGCATTTGCAGCTGGACCCTTTTGGCTGAATTGTGCACTTGGAGCATCATCTTCGTCTGAGGCATGCAGCAACTATGGCAGCTAATAGCCGCTCTGCTTCCCCCCTCTGGAAGCAACCGGTTAACTCCGACTGAACAGGACAGTAATCGAGGGAGAAAAAAAGCGAAGCTAATTTTCTGCAATTCAGTTTAGTATTGTCCATTTAGTTTTTTTTTTTAAAAACAGACTCAGTTAAAATTTCACAGCTAGTTAGTTAACTATAACCCTGGATGAAACCTGACTAAACTCACTTTCAAGAGTGAAAAGTTTTTGAAATGACTAGCCATTTTACCCAGGTGCTTCTTACCTTCAGACTCCATTAAATAATGCCCAAGTATGTCACATGAGCAATTTCCTAGCAACAAGGGGTGGCTCAACTTAGTTCCCCCATGTAAAATGTTGATAGGAGTAATGCTAGGTAAGGAACAAAGCTTGTGAAGACTGAGTTTTGTACACCTATTGCTGCAGGTGGGTCTCCATAAGAATCAGAGGGCAGCAGGTTAACCAGGGCACAAGTCACAGCCCGGGACGGGGGAAGGCAGGCTTGTCATTTGCCCATTGAGTGTAATCATTGATATGCCTCAGGAGGAGCAATTCCATTTCTACACTACCCTTGAGTGCACATTCCATGGAGGGGGGGAGGGAGTGGGAGGAGGAGGAGAGAAGCCCATGTGAGAACACTGGCATAGAATTTCTCTCCCAATGAGTGCTCACCAGGTTTGGATTATTGCATGATTCAAGGCTGGAATTGAGAAATTCTGAATATTTGGTCTCCAATCATTTCCAGACAAGGGGATCACATGAGAACATCTAGTCTGAAGGGCGAGAACCCATAGTTACATTAAACAAGCCATGAAGTTGTAATCACTCAGGACCATGTCCTACTCTTGACCATTCCCTTCAGCCAGTGGCACATTCAAATGGGGGAAGCCATGAAGCATTTTCTGCCAGAGTGTGCACATGGCTGAGAAATCATTCTAGAACACCAATTATTGCACACTAAATAGGTTTAAACCCTTTATTTGAAAGGGCAAATTCAAATTGACAGCAGTACTAGGCCTGCTACCATTTGTAGGAAGCCGAGGCCTGGTACACGGGTGCAGGCACAGCCACTGCCACTGGCGCCGGAGCCTGGTACACGGGTGCAGGTACAGCCACTGCCACTGGGGCTGGAGCCGGGGCCTGGTACACGGGTGCAGGTACAGCCACTGCCACTGGGGCTGGAGCCGGGGCCTGGTACACGGGTGCAGGTACTGCCACTGCCACTGGGGCTGGAGCCGGGGCCTGGTACACGGGTGCAGGTACTGCCACTGCCACTGGGGCTGGAGCCGGGGCCTGGTACACGGGTGCAGGCATTGCCACTGCCACTGGGGCCGGAGCCTGGTACACGGGTGCAGGTACAGCCACTGCCACTGGCGCCGGGGCCTGGTACACGGGTGCAGGTACTGCCACTGCCACTGGGGCTGGAGCCGGGGCCTGGTACACGGGTGCAGGTACTGCCACTGGGGCTGGAGCCGGGGCCTGGTACACGGGTGCAGGTACTGCCACTGGGGCTGGAGCCGGGGCCTGGTAGGACACGTTGCGGACTGCTGCAATCATTGGCATCTGGTGCACAAATACTGCCACTGGGGCTGCAGCTGGGGCCTGGTACACGGGTGCAGGTACTGCCACTGGGGCTGGAGCCGGGGCCTGGTACACGGGTGCAGGCACTGCCACTGGGGCTGGAGCCTGGTACAGGTACACAGGTGCAGGCACTGCCACTGGGGCTGGAGCCTGGTACAGGTACACGGGTGCAGGCACTGCCACTGGGGCTGGAGCCTGGTACAGGTACACGGGTGCAGGCACTGCCACTGGGGCTGGAGCCGGGGCCTGGTAGGACACGTTGCGGACTGCTGCAATCATTGGCATCTGGTGCACAAATACTGCCACTGGGGCTGCAGCTGGGGCCTGGTACACGGGTGCGGGCACTGACACTGGGGCTGGAGCCGGGGCCTGGTACATGGGCATTGACACGGCCACTGGGGCTGGAGCCGGGGCCTGGTAGGACACGTTGCGGACTGCTGCAATCATTGGCATCTGGTGCACAAATACTGCCACTGGGGCTGCAGCTGGGGCCTGGTACACGGGAGCAGGCACTGACACTGGGGCTGGAGCCGGGGCCTGGTACATGGGCATTGACACGGACACTGGGGCTGGGGCCGGGGCCTGGTACACGGGCACTGGGGCTGGGGCCTGGTACACAGGTGGCAACATGACCACTGGGGCTGGAGCTGAGGCTTGGTAGGACACATTGCGAACTGCTGCAATCATTGGCATCTGGTGCACCGATACTGCCACTGGGGCTGCAGCTGTGGCCTGGTACACTGTTGCGGGCACTGCCACTGGGGCTGGAGCTGGGACCTGGTACATGGGTGCTTCCACTGCCACTGGGGTTGTCACTGGCATCTGGTACACTGGCATAGACACTGCAACTGGGGTTGCTGCTGGCACATCATGGGTTGGTCCTTCTACAGCAGTGGTGGCAGGTATATGGTATGATCCTTCAGCCACTGGCTGTAGATGACCTGAAGATGTGTATGGTTGTCTTGCCAGTAGTAATGGTCTAGCTTGCAGAATTTGTGGTGGATGAGCACCAGCAGGGTCCAAAACAAGTGGTTGATTAATAGATGTTGACCACAGATTGTCAGGGTATAAACCAAAAGCAGTTCCATTGTTTGACAAGTCAATAGAGGAAACAGCCACAGATTTGGCTGCTACTGAATTTTGTCCTATATAAAAATATCCACACCACATTAATATAACACATCCTAAAGGCATTACTTGTTTCTCCATGCTGAATTAAATTTTGTGCCAATAAACATTGCCCAACTTGCACAGCCCATTTTATACTTGGTGCTTGTTGCAAACCCCTCCCCATTCCTTGTTTGACAAATCACTCTCTGGCCCTCATTATTGCTCAGGTGTTGCTGTCACTTATGGTTCATAAGTCTCGAAATGAGTTGGGCCTACATCCCTGGGTGAAAAAAATATCCTTTTTAAATTAACTGATAATTGTACAGTCTATGTTAGTTGAGAACAGCGATCAAATCAAAATTACATTAGGTAAGATTGTTTTGGGTGTGATTTATTGTTGTGTTCCGTGGTCTGAGTGTCTGTCTGGTTAGTCAATTTTAGTTTCTATCATTTTGGTATGTCAGTTTTTAGTCCATGTCTTAGTGTTTCACATTTCATTCCTTTCCCGTGTAGTCCAGTCCACGTTTTACCCATGTACTGTTTTTGCTTTCTCCCCGGTTGCGTCATTGTTTGTATCAGTTTCTGTGTTAATTGATTGTGACACTATTTCGGGTGATTTAATGGATTCTGGGTTTTATCCTTCCTTCTGTTCTCGTTTACTAGTTTCCCCTTGCTTTTCTATACATACTAACATTACTAACAGTTTGTTGTTTTCTAAAATTACTAACCAAACTAACCTTGTATATAATACTAATCTACTTGCGAGCACCCGGGATTGTATAGCTGCACTTACTAATTGACTAATTATCTCTCAGCAGTCGCTCTGTTCTAGTCTCCGCCCCTCGCTTTACTGTTCATTGACTTTGCTAAAGTTTCCTGCAGAATCTCTGCATTCTTTTAATCTATTCTGGCTCCTTCTGTACACTTAGGAGTCTTTTTTTATCCAGTTTATTTATCCCATCTTTGGGATTGTCTTGTGATCCTTGTCTGTGTGTTAATGTTTATCTGTTTTCATGTAATTGGTTTCCCTCATGTTCCACCCCTTGTTAATTAGATTAAGTTTCTACACCTGTGTCTGTGTGTGCCCCTGCCCTATAAATCTGAGCAGTTTCTGCACGCCTGCAGATCTGACTTCGCTTCACCCACGCATCACGCTCGTCCCCATTTCCCCCCTCAGGTTTTTCTGTGTCTCAAGTTCAGCCTCCTTCCCTGTCCAGCCTGCCCTTCTGTATTCAAGCCCCTGGTGCCCCTTGTCTCGTCCAGCGTCTTCTGTGTCCTTGTGCCAGTCTTCCTCCTGTCTCGAGTTGTCCTGAGCACCAGCCACGCCCTGCCTGTCCTGAGCACCAGCCACGCCCTGCCTGTCCTGAGCACCAGCCACAGTCCCAAGCCCAAGCCATGCCATAGCCATTGTCATAGCCCAAGCCATAGCCCCAGCGTTCCTGCCTGCCCTGTGTCCTGTCTGTTCCCCCTCCTGATGTTCTCCCTTACCCTTCTCCTGGCCAGCTGTGCCACCCGAGTTAGCCATCTGCCAGCTGTGCCAACTGTCTTGTCTTGTGAGTATGTCTAGCTTCCAGAGTTCTGTTTGTCTCAAGTCTCGTTCCATGTGTCTAGTCTCGTTCCATGTTTTGTTCGGAGTCTGTTCCCCTGGTATGTTGTGTTTTGGATTCTTGAGTTCTCCTGCGTCAGTGCTAGGCACGGTGTTTTTGTTGGCCTGAGTGCCCCTTTTTCCCCCTGGTTTATTTCTGTGTTTATGTTAAAATTTATTTTGGATTCCCGCTTATGGCGTCTCACTCCCCTCTTGTGTCTCCCTTCTGTTCTAGCTCACATTTCCACGTTCATGTTCCCCTAGTATGTTCCACCTGTGTTTTTCGTAACATTTATACATCAGTTTTTTTTTTTTTTTTTTTTTTTTGACATGACTGATTTGCTAAAAAAAAAAAAGGCCCAAGTCTTCTCTGTGGTCAAAATTAGTTTTTCATTAAACACCCTTGATACCCTGTGACTTACTGCTGTGGTCCTCTATCTGTCTTAGGGAGCCCCAGTATAAGCTGTTCCAGTCACAGTCGCAGAGTAATAATGACAATATGTTCAAATTAGCTGTGCACACCCTTCAGAGCTTCATATTCCTTTTGTAAAATGCTTCAGTTGCATTAAAAAGTGGGAAATTGCAACTGATGGGAGGATCATGACGCTTCGAACTGATGAAATTGCGCACACATGGTATTGCTGTTTGGTAGGTAACACAAAATAAAGACAAAGCCAGTGATAAGGAGCCAAACCAGCAGTATGTCAAAGGGGGAAAAAAGTGACACATTCAGCATATTAATTAAGACCCTATTTATTCACCAATTTCTGTAATTTGGTCTGATAAAAATGAGTGCATTCTTGCAAACGTTTGCAAAACAGCACCATTTTTATCCCACATGCCATAGATGGTTTTTGTATTTACAAACACAGAGAATCACACGCACAGCTTCCAGGGGCCTATTGCACACAAGTTGGATCCTGGATCAACATCAAAGCTGGGATTGTCATATTAGTCCATGAGCAAAGAGCCAAAAATCTACCAATGGCTATCATCTGGGTGGCAAATTCTAGTGGAGATTTGACTTCCTAGACATCTCTAGTTCAGTTTGGTATGATAACCATTGCGCAGTGGTAGCTTAATGGCTGTTATCATGTACTGAATAGGTCTGGGATGGCCAACCCTGGTCCTGGAGAGCCACAGTGTCTGCTGATTTTTGGTGTTACTCTTTTGGTTTTTTGGCGGTTGGCACCTTAGCATAATAGGTGCATTACCGCCACCTGCTAGACTGGGGTTTGGATACAAAAGCTAATACTACTACTGGAAGAAAAAAAAAAATAGCGATTTACCTAAATCCTGTGAAATAAGTTCTATTTTCTTTCCAACTAACCAAATTCATTCAGAGGGTATCTGACTCCCACTCCCTCCAAACCTTTTCTCTAACATGTCCTTAATTTCTTCTCCTTTCACGTCAATTATCCCAAGAAACTCCTTGGCTGCGTGTACCACCATTTAAATTCTTTCCGTTTTTGACTATCTCGCTCGCACAATTTATCACCATTGCCACAAATGCCAGAAACCTTTTATCTACACTGATACGATCAATATCTTGACTTTGTTCTTGTGGCTCTGCGACTCCCTTTTCTTCCCTCACTTTTTTAACCGCCTCAGCATACGAAATTGTGTTATGTACATGTGTCCTTTCAATTTTCCCTTCAGTTTTCCTCCGCTCGCACTGTTTAGCACCCGCTTCATGATTACCCTGGCAATGAAGACATACAGCTCTTTCTTTAGGCAGTTCACAATCTTCTTCATTACATCCGTCTTTCCCGCATCGTCTACAACGAAACACCCTTTTCCTACAAACCGCAGCCACATGCCCATAGTCTTGGCACCAAAAGCACCTAAATGGATTTCGTTCATATATCCTCACTCTATAGCTGACATAATCCATCATTAGCCTTTCTGGTAGCTCTTTTTCAAATTCTAATAAAATTGACAAGCTATCCGTTTCTTCCCCGTCACGGTGGCTTTTTAATCTCCTAGCGCCGCAAACACCTTCAATATTCAAAAATGCTTCAGCTTTCACCGAATTAACAACTCCACTAATTACTCCCTTCACTGTAGGCTGATTCCGCATACTAAAACACGATACTTCGGATAAATCAAATTCTACAATTTTCAATGCCTTATCCCTTTGTCGCTTAGATTTACATTCAATAATTATCAGTCCACTCCTACAAACCCTCACTGACTTTACATCTCCCAGTTCTTTTTTAATAAATTGTCCTAAAAAATGCCTATCACCAAATACATGATTTGTTTTATAACGGGATCTAACTAATTTCATGCCAACTAAATAAACCTCTTCCTCTCCTTTTTCTGATTCTTTTTTTCTTTTCTTTTTCCCTCCTTCCTCTACTTCCCACTCCATTTTTCAGGCCCTCCAAACCCTCTCAGTAACTCAATAGCTATCCCAATCGCACACCTAGCTCACCCAAAGCCATTCTGAGGTACCAACTCAGCACCTTGGTGTTACTCAGCACTCGATTGATGAATCAAGTAAATGAATACTCAATTAACTGATCTCACCTGGTGTCTCAGGTTTAATTTGTTAATAATGAGCCAATCAAGCAATTAGCAGGAACAACCCACAAGACTCCTAAAGCCAATTAAGCAAACATGCAGGTTGTGACAGCAATCTACGTGTTAACCAAGATTTGCCAATGTGGTTGGACATTTAGCGTAGTTGTAATGCAGACAAAATATAAGTACAGAGTACAGATGAAAGTTTATAACATCACATGAATGGCAAGAACTACGCTCGCCAGTTTCTTTATACTATTGTGAATATATCCCTTCAGATACTCGATGATTCAAGTCAAGCCTGCTCTTGAAAACCCCCCCAAGGTCTCAGCCTCAACAATATGGTCAGGCAAGCTATTCCACATTGAAATTACTCTTTGGGTGAAGAAATTTTTCCGAATATCAGTGCTAAATTTACTTTTGGGCAACTTCCATTTGTGACCCAGGGTTCTACTCACAACACTTGGTTGAAAAAATCCTACATAATTCACTTTGTGAATCCCTTTAACATATTTAAAGACCTCAATCAAATCACCCCTTAGTCTTCTTTTCCTAAGACTAAAGAGATTAAGGATCTTCGGCCTCATAGCTTTCATCTTTTATACCTGGAATTAGCTTAGTGGCTCCTCTCTGAACTTTTTCTAGAGCCTTTATATCTTTCTTAAAGTATGGTCCCCAGAACTGGACACAATACTCCAGATGTGGTCTGACGAATGTGTTGTACAAAAGAAGCATTGCCTCAGATTTGTGCTCAATACTTTTGGCAAAGTATTGCAGCATCCGATTGGCTTTTTTAACTGCTACGGCACAATGGCTAGAGCCTGTGAGGGTTTGGTCTACAATCACTGCCAAATCTTCCTCGTGTGGAGCACATTCCAGTTTTCAACCTCCCATGAAGTAATCCCGTCTAATGTTTTTATTACCTACATGGACAACTTTGCATTACGCTACATTGAATTTAATTTGCCACATTTCTGCCCAATTCTGGATTCTATCCAAATCATCCTGAATCACTTGAGTGGACTCTAAACTATTTGCCAAACCTCCCAATAGTACCATCTGCAAAGTTAACTAATCTGCTCTCAATATTCCTATCAAGGTCATTAAAGGGAACCCCATCTCTAATGACTTGTAGGCTTCATAAGATGTTGTTATCAGTCATATTCATGTGAGTCAAAAAATATCCTAGACGTCTTTGTTTTTATAAAATTTGAAAATATAATTTTACTCGTAGGTCGCCATTGTTGTTTACGTCGCAATGCAGTCTGGGTAGTGACGTCAAATGGTTGCTCAACTCAGTTCTGTCAGTTCGCGGGTACCATTGGCCCATCACCCGCGGGAGGGTTCAGAAGGGGTCGATGCATTGTGTTTTTGGGTGGCAGTCATGGGCGGGGGCCCCGACGACCCAATCGCTGGACACTGAATCTGGTTATCAGCAGCAGGCTGAAATATAATATGAAATTATAGCACAGAATCTCACTATCTTTTGTGCCAAAGTTTATTCTAACAAGGTAAATCAGAGCAAAATTAGAGAGGTTTTAGTTTGGGAATGTCTAGGTTGCCTCTCCAAGCTGACACTTTGTGCCATTTCATATTTCTCGGATACGAAACTGAAAAATGTAATTTCCATTATGTGTCACTACAGGCATACATTCCATTCTAATACAACCACTTTTTTAGTTTTTATAACTTTTTAATATTTTTATTATGATTATTTCTGCCCATCCTGTAGCCTAAATAATTTCCCATTCAAAGATAATTCTGTAATGGCAGTGAAAGTTAGGAGCCTAAACCCAGTGACAATACAGTGCAAAAAACAAGTGAAAGAGATAAACCTAGCCACTTAGATTTCCGGAAGGGAATAAAACTCTCGCAGCTCAGTTAGCAGCTCAACCAGCAAGACCATGTGCTGAGCGAGGCGAGAGCCTGCTGACAGGGAGAATGAAAGTAATACTGCACGAAGCAAGGTAGCTTCAAAAAATATTTCCGTCCAGCTGGGCAAGAAAAAAAACCTCCTAAGGCACCAAATAACAGCGCGAGAGCAGGAGTATAACTCAGAAGAAACCTCTGAAAGATCTTTCTGAGAATACTCTACAAATAAACACGAACAGTTCGCAAAATACAAATATACTCAGCAACAAAAGTTTCTGTGACACCATTTATGTGTATGTTATAAATGACACGCAAAGATCTCAATGCAATCAATATGTTTATTTACCAGGAGAAACACTGACTTTTCAGTGCCAACGTCACTCAAAACGAAAAATGTCATTTTCATGCGTCATGAAGCACTTGTCTGACGTCTAACCAATTGTGACCTTCACACTTCAATACCGGGTGTGACTTCCTCGTGCCATGATGCAAGCAACGCATCTCCGGCGCATGGACCGAATCAGATGTGCCAGAAATTGCTGTGGGATGTCATTCCAAATCTGACGTAGACGTTGTCGCAATTCCTGGAGTGTAGCTGGCGGGTTATCCAACCGCCGCAAACGTCGATCCATCTCGTCCCAAAGATGCTCGATTGGGGACATGTCTGGGGATCTGGCTGGCCATGGCAGGACATTGACATGTTGTTGCATCAGATACTGCTGTACAATCCTTGCAACGTGTGGTCTGTCGTTATCATGTTGCAGCGTTATTCCGGGACCATGTTGCATCAAAAACGGTACCACCAATGGCCGTAGCACTTCATCGCGATATCTTTGACCTGTCAGATTTCCATCAATAACAAACAAATCTGTTCTGTTTCTAGCCGTGATCCCTCCCCAAATCATGACACTACCACCTCCAAAACGATCAAATTCCTGAACACAGTTGTTGGCATAACGTTCTCCACGTCGACGGTATACACGTAAACGACCATCACATCGGTTAAGCATGAATCTTGATTCATCAGTGAAGAGTACAAGATCCCACTGACGTTGGATCCACCGTCGATGTTGTTGTGCCCACTGTAGACGCAGTCGTCGGTGTTGTACTGTGAGTATTGGATGTCTTGCTGGCCGACGTGGGACAATGCCAAAATGACGGAGACGGCGACGGATTGTCTGTGCAGACAGTCGCCTCAAACCAGGTATCGTTCTTGCAGTTATGGTTGCAGGTTGGAATCGATTTCGGAGATGGGTTGTTCGAATCCAGTTGTCCTGTCTGGGAGTGGTTACTCGTGGACGGCCGCTGCGAGGACGGTCTCTGACATGTCTTGTCTGCTGATGACGCTGCCATAAGTTCCAAATGGTGTTTCGATGGACATTCAGGCGATGAGCAACTTCCCTCTGCGAGGTTCCGGATTCAATCATCCCAATGGCCCTCCACCGATCATTTTCAGACAGTCTTGGCATTTAGAGGGTAGAGTTCCTGATCCAAAATGGCTGTGTTTTCGATAAGTGATGCTTCCGTCGTTCATCAGGCACAATGTGAACATTCCAAAAATTCTCCACTTTTATTGCCATCCACAAGCATGATTTACGCACATTTTCACGTGCAAAGTCATTTTCTCGCATTTTCATGATTTCCATTTCAATGCTGTGTTTACGTGTACTGTTTCAGTCTGATATCACCATGTATGACAATTTCATAATTGCGTTATTAAAAATAATTAACAATATTGGTGTCACAGAAACTTTTGTTGCTGAGTATAGTAGTTCTTTCCTGGCTCTCCTGAACATCAAAAGACACACAAGCAAAGAGGCGTGGCGAACCTCCAGCTTAAACAGAGTCAGAGACAGGTGCCGCCCAAAGCTAATCGACCAGCTTGCGAAAAGAATTCGATGACATCCCCGACGAAAGACACAGAGAAAGCCCCACACAAAAACACACTTTCAAAAAGCATGACAAAAACATACAAAGAAAATGAAGTTTGACTCCACTGGAGCAATTTTTTTTTTAAAAGCTGATAGATAAAATTACAGTACGAAAGTAATGTAAAAAAAATGGTAAAAAAAGTAAAAAGGACAAAAACCCCACAAATGATTTATAGAAGAAATCTCTTATTGCGTAAGCAAACGCATGCCAAGTGCAGGTTTTGAACCCTGACTGTCAAGTTGCAGCACTTCACTCAAACCACAAGGCTACATCAGCTGACTGTTCAGTGAGGGTACTTTCAGTACTTTCAAGGAATGACAAAGATTCTTTGACTTTGAAAGCAATTGTTGAATATTTAGCGGATAATTATACAGACAACACCACAAACAAAACAGTAAAGCGTTTATATGGTCGTGCTATTTAAGTTCATGCAAATGGCCCATGGACTCAGTTTCATGCACTGGGAACGCAAGGCTGTAGCTCAGGTTAGGTTTGTGCGAGTAAGGTGGTTTAGAACTCAGTGGAAACATCAGAACCCATAGAATCAAATGGCTACTGTCTTAAAGTCTTACTGACAGCACCACGAGCCGATCACAGAGAGGAAAATACATTGTGAGCAAGCTGAATGGTGAGGAACTGAGATCTTTGAAGCAACCCCCCCCCCAAAAAAAAAAAAAAAAAAGCTTGCAGACTGGGATATCTAGTTAAGTTATAACACGGACACATTAGGCTAACAAAAGCAAACGCATTTACCCTCGATCAGTTTTTTTATTACAAAATACCAAAGGTAAGAAGGATTTTTTTGCTCATGTCTGTAGACTGTAAAGTATAAGCCTGCTGTTCTTTGAAGGTGGTGTCGGTTTAAAATGAGGAGGATGACAGAAAAAATTGTAAAACTTTAACAGATTTAAAAAAACAAAGTCTGACCAAGATTGGAATAAAAAAAATGAGATAGTTACAGTCCCTTGAGATGAGGTTGCTTTGTTGCCATGTCTTGGGACAGTAAAATGCTCCAACACCAGCAAAAATCCACAAAACGAGCTTCACAGGTCTTGAAAAGAATAACAGGTCTGGTCAAATGTATCCTTCCACTATTTCTACTTGCAATTTCTCCTACTATTTTACTCTCTCAATTTTTCTCCTTATATACTCTTTTCCAGCCCCCTAACACCTTGCAGACTTTTTTTCAATTCTCTGGGACTTTCCCCTCTGAGGCATGCCCAGGACATGCCCAAAACCTAGGTTCAAACTGGGCTTAACAAAAAAAAATGTCAATACTGCCATTTTAAGGTTTTTTTTTCCACTTTACAGTATGCATAGCACAAATTCAGTAGAAATGCTCGCGACACAGGGCTGATATGATTTTATCCTGTGTTTTGCAACATGGTTTATTTATTTGTGTATAATTAGGATCCCCATTAGCTGCGCAGAGCTGCAGCTACTCTTCCTGGGGTCCACTCAAAAATTACATACATAATAAATAAGGAACAAGATTCCTAGTATATAAAGAGAGAAAAAAAAACAGTATAAAACAGATAAAATAAAAATAAAGAAGAACAAAAAGTCCAAAACAAAACAAAAACACATTCAGTGTGATTTATATCTGTCATATCCCACTTAGTCTACACACATGTAAAAAGAGATGGGCTATATATATAACAAATGTATATATATTCACAAATGTGTCCATCTCATCTATGTATTATATATATATATATATATACACATATACATGTACATATACATATACATACAAACTTACACATACAACAATGCATATACACATACAATATTCTTTTATATATATATATATATATATATATATATATATATATGTACATATATATATATATATATATATATATATATATATATATATATATATATATACACATATACATTATATACTTATTTAGATAGATGCATTTTTATGAGTCTTTTGAAATGACCTACATTTGGGGTGAGTTTTATATGATTGGTTAATAAATTCCATCCTTTCATACCCCTAAAGATGAGTGTTTTTAATGGCGTTTGTTCTCACTGTAGGTAATGTGAAGTTTCCTACCACAGCATGTCTGGTTATGTATCTATGATTTTCTGTACTAAAAGAGAGATTCCTGAACAAGATGCACGGTGACTTAGTGACAATAAGATTTCTGGTGAAAATGATCAGAGAATATAAAAGTCTGTCTTTGACCATTAGCCAGTTTAGATTTTTATGCATTGTGATGATATTTGTTCCATTAGCTGGCATAATTGTATATAACCATTTGATACGGTTATTTACTTGCTTGGAGCTTGAGTTGTGTTCGGTTGAGGTAAAAATGGCCAACATGAGCTTTTTGCCGAGTTTCTTCTCGTAAAGCGGATAATCTACATGACGATGTTGTGATTAGGAAACATGCTGTATTTATCGTGCATAATGACCGATCCAAAAACAGTATCCAGTGGGCATAATCCAGAATCGTAACCAGGGCACCAATAATAAAGTTCGTGGTCAGACTAAAAGGGTTCGGTACACAGGCGTAGGTTTGGAGGAGAAACAAACTCATAAGCCAAAGACAGTCCGAATCCAAAACCAGGGCAGCAAAAACAATAACAAGGTGGGGCAGAAAAAAAGGTTAAAAAATACACAGATGCAACAATATCCAAAAAGGGCAAACCAAAATCGATAGTCGGGCAATCCAGTCAGAAAGATAATATTGCAATGAGTCGAGGCGAAAAACGTGGCACAAGAAACAAGGAAGTCTAACGATCTGACATGGAACTGAATGTGAAGACACCTTATATACACATCAGGGGTGAACACATGACAAGGGAGCACAGGTGCGATCAATGAAACAATACTCAGGATTGACACATGAGGGATTATCCAATTACATGAATCTGGCGAATGCCAAAACGCAGACAGGGATAACGAGACATTAAACGCAGACAGGGATAACGAGACATTCCTATGAATGAATAAACAGCTCCGGTTAAGGAGTACTAAAGTGTACAGTCTAAAGAAAAGGGAAAGCCTGAGATATAAGTGTAAACTGCAGTAGAGATAATTAGTGATAGGCAAGGAGGGCAGAGATACAGATTGGGCGAATGCTGAGAGATCGTAAATCTATTAGTATGTGCAGCTATACAATCCCGAGTGCAAGTTAGTCAGTTAGTAAAAATATACAATGTTACTCTTGGTTAGTAATTAAACGAAAACAATAAACTGTTGGTATGGTTAGTGGATAGTAACAGAGAGAGGAAGGAAGCACATGAGATAATGGTGGCTTAGTTTGCCAATGGTGGCTTAGTTTGAATGTCTTGCCAAAAAAATGTCCAATGGACTCTCTAATGAACATTAACCAACCAGAAGGCTTATCACTGAAGAGACACGGTTTGCAACATATTGATTTCATTTCTTGCTGTCTGAGGCACCCTATTTGGTCTGTTTTTGGAAAGTTATTTCTCAAAAAGGAGTGTAACACAGAGCAAACTTGCCAGACATGACTTTGAAGAAGAAACCAGCAATTAGTCAGTCAGTGACAGCGACTTTATTGAACAGCAGGAAGGTAAATACACTGTTGTTTTTATTTGAAACAGACCAACACAGACTCGCCAGCCTGCTACTTGGCTTTTTCTTGCATCAGGTTTATTTGATTGCCAATGTATAAAAACTATTATCAGAGTTATAGAGACGACCAGCACATCCGGATACTTCGCCAAACATGAAGGCCGCGCCCTTTTTTGGGGGATAGAAAACCTCAGATCCCATTGACCCAAATGTGTTTTGATGTGTTTTCAGGTGTAAAGTTTATCAGATATATTTAACTAAATAATGTTTTCCCCCAAAAAGGGGCGGGGCCTTTGCGCTGAACTCTTGATGACGTTGAACCAGTTGTCTCTATAGATAGTCGGCAACAAAGGGAACGCCCACAAAAGTAGTGCTGAGGGGGAAAAAAAACGGTCTCTGCCATTACTCATAATTCCGATGAGTTGCTGTGCTCCCTTTTGCACGGCAAATAAACAAAAAAAATCACCAATTAAAGTTTTGCATTTTACCTAATAATAAAATGGAACCACAAAGGAGGACAAACTGGCTTCAAGCTATCAGAAGAGAGGACGAGTTTGGCAGGTTATGGCGGGACCCCACGACAGAACTTGTATGTCTGCAGGCCACTGAGTTGGATCATTTCCCCAGTCTGTTAAAATGTGTGGACAACAATCCAACCCCAGTATGTTTAATTTTTGAATATCCTTGTCAGCAGGCAACAGCGACTCAAAGTACATCCTCGTAACTTCTTAGCGTTAGCAAGACAAGTTTAAATTCCACGTTTTTACAGTATAGTGGACGTAAGGGAAGGATTGTTTTTCCCCTCGGCTCGAACCAGATGTGACGTTGTGGGCGTTTCCGTTGTTGCCGACTGTATCTATGGCATCGGGAGGCAGTGTTTAGTAAGGCTGGAGTGGCCGTGTCATTGGTGATTTTATTCATCAACACTGTACTTTGTGAATTTATTTTGTATTGCTCAGTTGTGTTTTCTGCTTTAGTTTTCATTTTACATTGTCAGCTTTAAAGATACTAGAATATTGTCCAGAACTTCAGGATAACTTTCAGAGCTTGCAGAGTACTGATGTGAACAGGATATAGGTTGGAGGGTGGAAAGAAGTGCAAAGTGGATTTTATGAAGGGGCATTCCATGGTTAATGTTCTGTCTGTAACAAACTGTAAGTGCAGACATAATTTTATTTTATTGCATACAAGCATTACATTTTTTTTTTTTTACATCAACGGTACACACTGGCAATAAAATTCATACATGTATGCAGGAAAATAAAATTATGTATGCATTTACAGTCTGTCACAGACAGGACATTTACCATGGCATACCCCAAAATTTTTTTTTACGGATTTCTCATTAACTTACAATTGTCCACAACAGAACAATATTCATTCATTCATTCATGTTTGTGTCTATTTTGTTCTCTCCCTATAATCCAGCGGTGAAAACAGTGGAGGCGATGATGTAAATGTATAGTTTTCCTAGTCTAATCCTTAGATAAGAATTGTAAAACTAATGAATAAATAGTACCCGTTGACACCTCTTCTTTTTAGCCAGTATTGTAGCATACATAAAAAATTTTATCTAGTGTTAAGAGGATTAACTACGGTAACAACTTACGTAGTTCGTCTATTCACTGTCAATTGCTCCAACTATGTATACTGAACAAAAATATAAATGCAACAGTTTAGTTCTTTCAATATTCTGCACGATTATTTCTGAGGTTGGCTAAGTTGGGTTTATTTTTGTGAGCAAGGTTGTGTGCCACTGGTCAGTGTGCATTTCAGTCACCTTCTCCATATCATTGTCGAGTTCATGCTCCTTGTCAAAATTGGCCTGTCTGACAGGTGGGGCATGATCCAGAGCTATTGAAATCAGGTACAGTCAGCCCAGGCACATCCAGTACTCTGGTCAATAAAAGTCCACCTCAAAAGTCCCAGTTCTGCCATTGTTCAAAATGCCATAAATGACTCGAGCCATCAGGGAGCGTGCCATTGGCATGTTCAATGCAGTAATGTTTCTCAGGGATGTTGAAAGGGCTCTTAATGTCCGTGTTTCAACAATAACAGTAACAGAAAACAAAACTTTTTAACACAACTTTTAAATATAATACTCAACATCAAAGGCCAGAAGTAAGCGACTATGCCACCAAGAAATCTCCAACCAATCCCCAGATGGAGGATGACATCGAGGAGATTCGTAAATCGCTTAATTTTATGTCGAGCAAACTGACTAGAGTGACGAACCAGCTGACGGCGTTGACAGAGCTCGTGAGTGAAGTCAAACAACTTAAAAGCATGATCAAAGAAAGGGACAAAACAATCAATGATCTTGAACGAAGGATACATGACTTAGAGCAATACTCACGAATGGAAGACGTCATTATTACTGGATTAGATGTCAAACCGCGATCATATGCTAAAGCGGCGGCTGAGGGCAGAAAAGTTGGAGAAGATGCCGAGATTAGAGACCTCCAGAGTCTGGAAATGCAGGTCGTAAATTTTCTTGAGAGCAAAAATATCTACATCAATACCAACAGCATATCGGCGAGTCACACACTTCCTCGAAAGGACCGCAAACCTAAGCCTGCCATTATAGTTCGCTTTGTGAATCGTAAACACAAAACTGAGCTACTGATGCAGGGGAAGAAGCTGAGGGGATCAGAGGTTTTTTTGAATGAACATCTAACTAAAAGGAACGCCAAGATCGCCCGCGAGGCCCGCTACCTGAGGAGAAGTAACAAAATCAAAGCAACATGGACCCGGAATTGCAAGGTATTGATAAGGCTGAATGGTGTTACACCCGAAGAAGCCAAAGTAATCACGGTAAGAGAACTGAATGAACTTGGCAAATGCCGATAAATGTGCTGTTCCTCCAAATGGGAGCATGGCCTGGAGGTCTCTTGAGGGCGCTAAAGGAATGGGGATCTCGCCATCCTTCACTTTTTTTCTCACTAACTCTATGCAGCCTGCTACATTTTTTTGGTTTATGTCTGCTTGCTCTTTTCTTCTTGATGGATGTATTGTACTCCCTTTCTGCACTATTGTCTATTTTTTGGGGAATCTGCAAGTACTTTTGTTCTTTATGGATTTTGCATGCAATTTCTATTTTTGGAAGTCTTTGCAAAAGATGATGCCCTCGCCTCGGGCAGTTATGCTGGATGGACCAATGGTGGTGCTTGCTTTTTTTTTTGTTTGCTCCTTTTGCTCATTGGACTTGCTGGATGGACCTAAGGTATTTGTTTTGTTTTTTTTTTTCACTTTTTTCTCTCTTTTTCCTTTTTTTTTTTTTTTTTGTCCCTCGATTGGACCTGTCGATTGGATTGGACTTGCCGCTTTTTATATGGGACTGTAATGTTTGTGGTTATCTTGGTGTGTGTGTATGTGTGTGTGTGTGTGTGCGTGTGTGTGTGTTTGGGCCAGTTTGCCTAAAATACAATGACAGATTCTGAGGAGGACTTTCTGTTTTCAGTTAGAGATGCTGATCCAGTAGAGTTTAATGACACTGGCAATAGTTATGAAGGGGGTGATTATGTGTATTGTCAGTATAGAAAATATGAGGATCTTAACTTAAATAATTTTGATTACTCTGAACACAAAATCCATGGAATTGATGAAATCGACCCTGTTAATCACTTTTACAATAGCATAAATCTAAATTGTGAATACTATACGGACGATCAATTCAGTAGCGCTAAAATGGAAGGCAATTTTTCAATTATACACTTCAACAGTAGGAGTCTTTATAAAAACTTTAATAAAATCAAAGAATATCTGAATAAATTTAACAAATTCAATGTGATTGCAGTGTCTGAAACTTGGCTTGAGGAGGAGAAAGGTCACAACGTGGAAATGGAGGGGTATGAACTGTTTACATTAAATAGGAATAATAAAAAAGGAGGAGGAGTTGCACTATATGTGGACACAGCTCTGAGATGTAACACAGTTAAAAGTATGACAACAACCATAGATGAGGTTCTTGAATGTCTAACCACTGAAAGTTTCATTGAAAAATCCAAAAATATAATCATTAGCTGTTTGTATAGAAAGCCAGGATCTTGCCTTGACACATTCAATCACAATGTAGATACTATGTTCAGCAAACTAAATAATAATTAGATGTATATGCTATGTCGTGACTTTAATATTGATTTACTAAACCCCCATGGAAACACTAAGACAACCGATTTTATCAATGCAATGTACAGTAATAGCCTTTTCCCTGTTATCACCAAGCCAAGCAGAATAACAACTGACACTGCCACATTGATAGATAATATATTCATAAACACCCTTGAAAATCAAGTTACTTCTGGGCTTCTAATTAATGATATAAGTGATCACCTCCCAGTTTTTGCTATTTTTAGACACCCCAAAATTGTGAACAGAAGTATGAATTATGCACGTGTACTGACTAGATGCAGAACACCACAAACCATTGCTGCCTTCAAAGCGGACTTATATACACAGACATGGAGCGAGGTTTATGCTACCACTGACCCAGACCAGGCCTATGAGGCTTTTTTGACCACATTTCTTAAACTGTATGATAAACACTGTCCTTTAAGGAAGTCACAAATTATCAAGCGACATAGGCACGATATGCCCTGGATGACCAAAGGCATCGTAAATGCATGCAAAAAGAAAAATGCATTGTACAAGTTTTTTTTTAAAACATAGAACAAAAGAAGCCGAAACTACGTACAAAGTGTATAAAAATAAATAAATAAGTATTATGAGAACAGATAAAAAGGATTATTACCACAAGGTACTGCAACAACATCAGAGCACTGTCCAAGGGACATGGCGAATATTAAATAACATAATTAAGAAGGGTACTGTTAATGTTGGGTATCCTAGTTGTTTTTTAAAAGATAATATGATTATAAATAAAACAAAAGAAATTGCAAATGAGTTTAATAACTTCTATATAAATGTTGGACCAAGTCTAGCAAAGGAAATTGTACAGCCGAAAGATAGAGAAGGCCTAGGTGAAAAGATAATCAATCAAAACCCCTCCTCCATTTTTATTAAGAGTGTACATGACAATGAAATACTTGAAATTGTAAAAAAATTTAAGAACAAAAAATCCACTGACAGCACTAACATTGATATGATGCTGATTAAAAATATAATTGAATACATAGTAACACCATTTACATACATATGCAACCAATCTTTTCTTGCAGGCATCTCCCCAGGAAATGAAAGTGGCTAAAGTAATTCCTCTTTTTAAAAGTGGAGACAGATTCCTGTTTACAAATTACCGGCCTATCTCTCTGCTCTCACAATTTTCCAAAGTCCTAGAGAAACTCTTTGCTGAAAGACTAGACAATTTCATAGACAAACACCATCTCCTCAGCAATCAACAGTATGGGTTCAGGTCTAATAGGTCCACTTCGATGGCAGTAATGGAGCTGGTGGAACAGATATCTAATGCAATAGATAACAGAGAATTTATGGTGGGAGTCTTCATTGACTGAAAAAAGGCTTTCGACACCATTGATCATCAAATACTAATTAATAAATTACAAAGATATGGAATCAGAGGACTATCGCTCTATCATGGTTACAAAGCTACCTCAGCGACAGACACCAATATGTCCATATACAAAACAATAATTCTGACCTGAATAGGGTTACATATGGAGTCCCTCAAGGCTCTGTGCTGGGCCCTAAACTATTCATTCTCTACATCAATGACATCTGAAATGTGCCAAAGCATCTGAAATTTGTCCTGCTTGCCAATGACACCAGCCTCCACTGCTCGGGAAAAGATCTTGCACTGCTTCTGAATACAGTTGAACAGGAATTAGCAATACTAAAAAATGGTTTGACATAAATAAATTGTCATTGAATTTAAGCAAAACAAAATACATCATATTTGGAAATAGAAAAATTAACATACCGGTCAAACTCCAGGTCAATAATGTGGAACTTGAACGTGTGTACGAAAATAAATTTTTGGGTCTTACAGTTGATCATAAACTCAACTGGAAACCTCACATAAATATCTTGCAAACAAAAATATCCAAAGCAATTGCCATAATATATAAAATGAAATATTTCTAAAACAAACATTCACTATATATTCTGTACTGCGCTCTCATGCTTCCACACATTAACAACTGTGTGGAGGTGTGGGGGAACACACATAAAACTAAAATAAATCCAATCTTCCTCTTACAGAAAAAGGTCATTAGAATTGTAAATCAAAAAGGCTATTATGAACCAACAAACCCACCGTTCATTAACTTATACACCTTAAAACTACAAGACATTATTGATCTTAACACTTTGATGACAATGTACAAGGCTAACAATAATCTGCTCCCACGATGCATCCAGGAACTTTTCTTGGTAAGAAAGAGTGATCATAATTTAAGGGGTATGTGTATGTTTAAAAACACCAAAATTAGAACTACTATCAAAAGCAAATGTGTATCCGTTAAAGGGATATCTTTATGGAACAAATTGGACAATGAATTAAAACTCTGCAGCTCAATCAGTCAATAATGTAAAAATCCTTGGTAATAGATAAATATAGATCTTTATTATAATTATAATCGAAATAATATGTACTTACTAATCCTTTGATCTTGCTTTTCTATGTGCGTCTGAATTAATTATTGTTTTCTGATCTGTCATGACATCCTGATATTGTAATTGTATGTTTGTAACTTAACACGTATGTAAGAAGGGTAGGCACAATAAGCCTTGGCTTCAGCCTACACCTTTTCGGCCTCTGGAAAAGAAATTTATCTTGGTTTTGTAAATGCCAATGGATTGTGACTGAGACCGAAATAAACTTCATATCACATAAGTTGCATAAAACACCTTTTTGAGGAATGAGGCAAGACAGCACACTGCCCACATGCATGACGACCATGTGTGACAATCCCCACCCAAGACTGCCATATCTGGACTCTTTATCTCTGTGATCGTCTGAGACCAGTAACTCCCACTGCAGGTGAAACAGCTGGTCCCCAACATCAACCCATTTTTGCCGAAACCGTGAAAAATAATCTACAGGAAGTCCATATCTTTACCTCTATTGCCCTTTGGGGATCAGACTTCTCCTCACCTCGATGAAAAAATTGGTTCGACTGAGTGAATAGACACGTTTGATGGCCAATGGCACGATGGAGGACTGTTTTCTTTTCAGACGAGTCACGTTTCCAACTTCACAGAGCGGATGGACAGGGGATCGTTATGCTGACATGATTGTGCTTCGTATGGTGGCACATGGGGATGGAGTGCTGGTTTGGGTGGGAATATTCCAAGGACATCGCACCCAACTGCAGTTCATCAACAACAACTTGAATACAGTGTGATTTCACGATGAGACGCTGCTGCCTATTGTCCTACCATTCATCCATCAAAACAATAACCATCCAGCATGAAAATGCAACACCCAAGTCACCTGTGTATGCACAGAATTCCTTGAGCCTGAATACATTTGTGTGCTTGAATGGCTGGCTTATTCCTCGGATTTGTCCCCCTTCCTGCATCTTTGGGATGTCCACAAGCAACGAGTTCGTCATTGGTTCCCATTTTCAGCCAATAGCCGCCAACTCCGCACAGCTCTTGAAGAGAAGTGTGAACGTGTCCACAAAGTCACCATTGGCCATTTGTTACAGTCCGCACAGCAGAGATGTGTAGCAGTGCAGCAGGGCAAAGGTGGACATACCCAATATTGTTTCGTGAAATTTGGACAATAGAACCCACCCCCTTTATCATCAGACCATCGCGAGATTCTTGTTTGTCTTTTTAAATTATTGATTGAAATGTATTGCAATATGGTCATATAATCTGTCAACACTCAACGAAACTACAATGCGCTTCTGGACATGGTCATATTTCTCACAATAAGAACTGTTGCCTTTATTTTTTTGTTCAGTGTAAGTTAACAATTGATCTTTTGAGAAAGTCATTCTTGGCTAGGCAGAGCAGAACCAGCAGTAGCAACAATGGCTCTGAACAAAACTCACTTCATCATCGACAGCTAACGGGGAAACACAAAACTGCAACAATTAATTTTTTTTCATTTGCACTTGGCCAGCTACAGAACTGCAAAAGCAACGTGTTCAATGCTCGAATCATGGCAGGATAAAGGGGGAGACTTCGTTTTCATACGTTAATTTGTGACCTCTGTGACAGGTTTGTAACGGCAAGCTAGCTGGGTAAAAGTTTGTAAACCTACTTGATGCACTAGTTGTCTTATTCTATGCTCAAAATTGAAGTCATTCCACCTGTGTTGTTAAGATTTTCATTTGCAGCGGCTGTGATTCATTTGTCTGGCATTGTTCACTTTGATTCGCAAGTAGGCATTTTTAGATTGCAAATGTGATGTGATACCGCTTATTTCAAACCTTGCAGTGTTGGGGAGTGTGGAATAATTTTTATTGATTCTGCTTATTATTATTAATTGTTTATCCTTGCTTGCTCTCACTTTACTTTAAGTTCATAGGGCTCTAATTTCGTAGACCAGGCGCAGGAGCGGCGCAGGGGGTGTGTCCCAACAGGGTGTGTCCAGGCGTATGTGGCAATTTCGTGCCCGGCGTAGCCTGGCGCAAGTACTCCTCTGTCCCGCCTCTGCCCCTCCTTCCAGCGCAAGTTGGCAAAGAAGGCGTGTTTGGGTATAACACAGCCAAGTCAAATCTTCACCAGTCAAATGAGCTCCTCACCTCACCTTTAATGTGTTAGAATATAGAAGGTGACACAGCCGAGTCAAATCTTGCTCACTGGCAAGAGAAACGATGGATAGCGTGTTCCTATTATAACAAACTGTTGCTGCTTAAAATTTTGGGATTAACATGCATATACAACAAAGCAAGATACGTTACACATTTATTTCCAATATGTGATCTTAACTCAGTACGAGATCATAGCAATCAGGCTGCATTCCTTTCCCCCACTAAAGACGATAAAACATAAGTGACAATAATAGTAGCCTAAGCCCCTTGCACACTGGACGCGAAAAGAATTTTTCGCTCGACAGATTGCGTCTTGCGTCCAGAGGTCTGACAGGGTTTTAATTAATCGTCGTGTCCGACAGTCTATTATTGTTTTTAATTTCTTCAAATCTACCTGCTCTTTTAGATATTACACTTGAATGTTTGAAAAGAGGGTTCAGTTCTTCAAGATGAGCACCGAGAATTTCAATCAATGTTTCTGTGTAAGCTCTGCTCAGTAAAGCGAGTCGACACTGGCGCGAGACAATGTACAATGCCTCCGTGTCTGACAGCCAAAAAAAAAGGACGATTAGAACAGATTGATAATGAAATAAAGAATAAAAAGAAACATTTTAACAACAGAGCATCCAATGAACACTGCGATTTATTTATTGGCGGGTCATCTTTGTTTGATATCACGTTTGTTGCTGATATATTTTTATTCTTTATTTCGTTGTAAATCTGTTCTCATATCAATACTTTTACTTTTTGCTGGCTGCTGGACATGAAGTAATTTGCATTTCTTGTCGGACAGTCATGATCGTGCATGCGATGATTTCTTCACTCTGTCAGTGGTCATGGAATTGATTTGCTCACGCACTATTTTATCTCTGCTGTGGAAATAAAGGGTGAATCTGTTCGATCCATCTGACTTATTTTCAAAAGAAAGACCGAATAAATACTGATGTCAATCTTCAACGGAAGAAAACAGATGAATAGGCTAAAAAGACCAAGAAAAGTCGATAGCTATCAATTTGCATTTTGTGAAGGCCGAACACAAACATCGCCAAGTTTGCACGTCTAATATTTCCTGGAATACTCTGAAAAATTTGAACTTTTATGACTCTCGGACACAGAGGTATATTAAAACCCTGTCCGACTATCGCGTCTTTGCATTGACTTTGTCTGTAATCAGTCGCGCGAAAAATTCGTTTTGCGTCCAGTGTGCAAGCGGCTTTAATGAGCATAGAACGCAAGCATTCGATATATATATATATATATATATATATATTATACAGTTTGTGGTTGGCTGAGAAAGATGTGAAGTCGTTAGTTTGCATCACAGATTCAGTTGCGTTGATTAAGCCAGGTCAAGTTTCCATTACGCGTGGCAACCGCCTGACATCAGGACAATTGATATAGATACTATAATTTATGTCCTTATTCAGATAGTTACAATAAATAGTGCTTACCGTAATTATTTCTTGCATTGAAATGTGCCTGACATTCTGTAAACCTGCCTGTGAGATTTCGGTGACATGTGCGCACTCTGCACCGGTCAGCCAAATTACCACTGCACGGAAATTAAACCAGGTTGGAGCTGGTGAGTTTTCTGCGCAACTCCAGCGGAGACTTTTTCTACGAAATTGTCACTGCGTCTTGATGAATATGTGACACCTCCCCCTACTACGCCACCACACCCATCTCGGCGCACCTTCGTCTACCGAAGGCTGCGCACCTCACGAAATAACCACTACGCGGGCTGCGCCATACGAAATTACCACTGCGCGGGCTGCGCCTCGCTACGCCACCTGCGCTGCGCCAGGAAATTAGAGCCCATGGTCTTTTAGGCCTTGGGGTGTTCTCTGGCATGTTTCTGATTAGCTTAGGCCTGTATAACTGTAAGTTTCCGTAAATCTGACAAGTGCGTAATGGCATATAGCCTATCTGGAGTCATGAGGATCTGATGGGCCCATAACAGGGGCAAGATGTTCTTTCTCTATCTTAGTTTATGTGTTTACAGAAGAAGTACAAGGGAGAAGATTCGGAATGTGAATGAGATAAGTCGGAGAGGAGGGAGGAATCACCTGTCTTCTCTGCGAGATGTATACGCATAACTCAGGGGCAGCTTGACGTGGGTTGCGTGCGACTGCAAGAGTCTTCCAGATCACATCATGATGTGTAAATCAGCGCGGGGGAAGAAGAGCGTCACTATGTTTTCCTATATAAGCCACAGAATCAGAAATTGTGGGGATCCTCGATTTTGCTGACTTGATGTGTATGTGGGGATCCTTTTTTCTGCAGAAAAAAAAGTAAACTGACTTTGGCTTGGATATTAACTTCTCTGCCTCCAACTGATTTTTCCTCTGAGTCGCCTGAGTTTCTTTTTGTGAAGGTAATACCAGGAATATAAAATCAAAATTCCTACAACAGTAGACTGGGGTAAAATGAGCCATTTTTCATATTTAGGATCACTACATCAAGGCAATCATAGTTTTGTCACTATTATATCTGCATATATTTCAGGATGTTTTGCATCCCTTCAAACAGAATGAGTGTCAACCTAACTTTCGATAATATAGCATGTCCAAAAAAAGTGGTCTTGTGTCACAACAGGTTGAGTATAGGAGCGGGGTAAGTTGAGCCATATCCCTACTCTCTCCCACCCTCCTCCATCACACCCCTCCCTCACCTTCTCCCTCCCTATATAACAGTGACTTCTTCACATACATGTGTATTTTTATTTATTATACACAATTCAACAGGTACAGTAACTTTAATGATGGCATATTACTGCTAAACAGTAACAAAAACATTTTAACATGAGAATGCCTTAAAGTGCACTTGGGAAGGGAAGAAAACACTAGAACTGAACGATCTGAACTTAAACTCTCGTCCTCCTTCCTTCCTCTATCCTCTCTTCTCCATCTTTGTTAAACTCCCCCCTCCATCTTCCTCTCTTTCCATCTATCACTCGATCCATCCATCTCCCGCCTCTCCTTATACTCAATATTCCACCTGTCGAGGTTGCGGGGGAATACAAACTGCTGGCACCTCCTTGCTGTGCCACCAACTCTGTGAGGTTTATGGGGTTTTGCGATTGCATCGCATCTTGGGACGAATCCTTCATCTTTCTCTTTGAAAGTAAAGGCGGGTTTACCATAACTAGCTTTGCCTCAAGCATTTACTCTAGATCATTGCCTTAAATCTTCTCCAGCAAGCCAATGTAACAGTTATTTCTTGATTTGCCCTTAAACTTTAACCAAAAAGTCTGGAATCATACAAAATTTTATTTTTATTTAGTTTAACAGTTTGCTTTTTTATTTCAGTTTAGTTTTAGTTAGCTGAACAAGTGATAAGGCAGTTTTAGTTTAGTTTTTATTTTGAGGAATTCACTAGTTTCAGTTTAGTTTCTTTTTAGTTTTAGTCTTAGACTAGGTTTGATGATGGTGTGAACAGAAGACGCAAAAGTGGCGTCGCGTCTTTCCTTTTTATTTTGCGTTCAGACGAGCGTTCTCGGGAGGAAATCTGTGCGCATACGGTGACGCAAAAAGTGTGTAGAAATTGATTGGGTATCCATGCCAGACGGCTAGGTGGTGCTGTGATACACTAACAGAAACGCCGCCATGCCTAAGCGCATGCGTAGAATCTTCCTTCTTCTCGTCACTGTGCCGCGAAATCACAAAATATGGCTACCGGTAACAAGAAGAACTTCGTCTGGTCAGACGAAGAGGTCGAGCTATTGCTCCAGATTACTTTAAACTATAAAACCTCTAAGGCTCAGCAAGGCATTGACTGGGAGTCCTGTCAGTCAAAATATACTGATTCTGTACATTTGTAGTAACGATTCCTGTACAGTTATTATGGCTGCCGGAGTAGCCTGAAGGTCTGAAGCATGGATGTATTATTTTTTTTTTTTTCAAAACTTTATTGACAGTATATGTTCAAATAGAAAGTGCAATAAGAGTAAAAATATATGCAATATATGCCAGGGCTCAATACAAAAAACAACAAGCACAAATAAGACACAAAGTTAAAAAAAAAAAAAAAAAACCGAGGTAAATAAAGTAAAATACAGAGTAAAATTCAGCAGTAAATACAATCAAAAAGATTTAGGATTTCAAGAGTCTTCACAGCTTTGGGGTTTTTAGAATGTTCAATGGATACAATGTATTGTTTAAATTCATTAAGAAAAAGATGAAATAAAGGTTTTCTGTTACCAAATTTACTTTTGTGTATGTAGAATTTCGCTAGAATAATAAGAAGGTTTATTATATAGTTTTGTTTAAGTTCTGAATTACTCAATGTATAACACCCAAACAGAACGTCTTTATAGAATAGAGTAAAGCTTTTGAGAATTTTACAACGAACATAATCAATAAATTTTTTCCAAAAAATAACAGAAGAGGGGCATTTCCAAAACAGGTGAGATGATGTTTCATTAACAGTGCCACAAAAAGAGCAAGTAATATCAATGTTTCTCCATATCTTTTGCAAATAATGTTTGGTGGGATAACATCGATGAAGAAGTTTAAAACAGATGTCCCGAGGTTTGTTTGTGATTAAAAATCTTGAGGGTAGGGTCCATACTTTTTTGCATTGAATATCCAAGACAAATTTTCTCCAATAGTAGATTGCAGATGGGACAGTAGTAATGTCTTTCTGAAAGAGGGATCTCGCTTTTTTGTTCCTGGTTGAAGGACTGGATGAGAAGCACATTTTTCTGACCGCTGTATCATATAATGACACCAAACAGCATCCATTACAAGAGAGAATTCTTTAGGCGTGACAGGGAGCTGATAATTTGCCAGAAATTCAGAGTAGGTCATTAAAAGTCCTTCTGAATTAAATAATTGATTAACAAAATTAATATCATTTTCAAACCATTTTGGGAAAAAAATTGATTTGTTCTTGAATACAATATCACAGTTGTTCCAAATCAGATATGTATGTGGGGAGAAGGAGTGTTTATAAATGAGTGACCAAGCTAACAGCATTTGTTTGTGGAATTTGGCTAATTTAATAGGCAATTTTTCAATTGCATAGTTGCATCTAAGTAATAGCGCTAGACCACCAAGCTTGGAGAAGATGTAATTTGGAATAAAGTTCCAGATTGATTCAGGGTTACATAAAAATCGTCTTAGCCGGTTGATTTTAAAGGTGTAATTTAAAGTTGTGAAGTCTAAAAAGTTTAAGCCTCCAGAGTCAATCTTGTTCCTTATCACAGAGTTTTTGATATAATGTGTTTTATTTTTCCAAACAAATTTATAGAGCCTTTTATCAATAGACTTTCCAACAAAGGAATCAACATTCAAGGAAAGAGCAGCATATGTCAGTCTAGAGATACCCTCTGCTTTGGTTAATAAAGTTCTTCCTCTTAAAGTAAGATCTCTCTGGAGCCACATGTTGAATCTTTTTTGAGATTTATCAATGGTGGGATTAAAATTCAATCTGCATCGATCGTCTTCATTTTTGGCAATGGAAATACCCAAGTATGTTACTTGGATTTTTACAGGAATATCATATAAAATTGTATATTTACATGGAGCTAATGGCAGCAGCTCACATTTATATATATTTAAGTCCTGATGCTGCAGAGAATATTTGAATGAGTTTAATTGCAGAGGGGATTTCGCAAGAATTTTTTAAGAAATAGAGTAGTGTCGTCTGCTACCTGACTGATTGTAATTTGTTTTCCCGCAAGAGAAATACCTTGAATATTACTTTAATGAGTAAATCTAGAGAGGATTTGGGCGGCTAGCAAAAATAAATACGGAGAAACTGGGCACCCTTGAAGAACCCCTCGAGATAGCTTAAAACGGGGTGAAGTGCCATACTTAAGCTTGATTGAGGAATTGCCGTTGGTGTACAGGGTTTGAATAGCTTTACAAAAATAGCTGCCAAAACCAAACTTATTAAGCAACTGGTAAATAAATTTGTGCTCGAGGCAATCAAAGGCCTTATAGAAGTCCAAGAGTAGAATGAAGCTTTCATCATTAATAAGCTCAGAATAATCCAGTAGATCTAAAACTAGTCTAATATTGTTAGCAATGTGTCTGTTGGACATAAAACCAGACTGTGACTCATCAATGATAGAGCATAGCACTTTTTTAATCCGTTTTGCAAGAATAAGAGCTAGTATCTCATAATCATTATTCAGTAAACAAACAGGACGCAAATTATCAATTAAAATCAGGTCTTTTTTGGGCTTTGGAATAAGGGTAATTAGGCCTTGTGTTTATGTAGGGGGTAAGGTGCCTTTTTCTATACTTTCTAAGAAAACATTAAAAATAAAAGGAGTCAGTTCTTTGAAAAATGTTTTATAGAATTCAGCAGTAAGACCAACGCTGCCCGGAGATTTATTATTTTTAAGGTTCGAAATAGCTTCTAATACTTCCGCAGAGGTTATACTGCTGTCGCAAATCGCTTTATCAGTTTCAGAGATTTTTTTACAATTTATAATTGAGTCTAAAAGTTGAGATGTTTTTTCCTCTGAGAAATGTGATGTATATAATTTGAGAGGCAATTTTTCTGTGATCAGTAACAAGAGTATCACTGATTTTTAAAGCATCTATAGAGGAATTTTTTAATTTAGACTTTTCCAAACAGAAGAAATAAGAAGAGCATTGCTCACCTTCCTCCATCCATTTCATCCTTGATCTCACAAAGGCACCTTGAGCTTTCCTTCTATAAATGTCATCTAGTTTGTTCTGGCAGTCACCAAGTTGTAGCATCTCTTTTTCCGTAAGACTGTCTCTGTTTTTGTTGGAAAAAATTGCAATCTGGGACATAAGCTCATCTTCTTTAAGCTTTCTAAGTTTAGCAAGGTTGCTGCTATAGGATCTCAAGTATTCACCTATGTCAAATTTTAGCAATTCCCAATATTGGCAGAATAACTTTTGCTTTAGAGCTTCTTCCCATCGAGTCTTGATTAAGAAAGAAATATCTTTTACCACAGTGTCATGAGACAGAAGACTATTATTAAGTTGCCAACACAGGGCTCTGGGAATGTTTTCTACAAAGGAAAACCTAATGTTTAATGTAATAATCTTATGGTCAGAAAAAGGAGCTGCATTAATATTCATGTGTATATTATCGAGGTCTAGTTTTTGAGACACAAGCCAGTAGTCAAGTCGGGATCGTTTGGAAAGGTCTTTCGAATTCCAAGTGTATGACTTTAGAACTGGGAATTTTTTTCTTCAAGCATCAAAAACATTAAATTTTTCAAAGAAATCTTTTAAGTAGTGATTAGATGAGTTGGAATTCTTTGGTGGAAATCTATCTAAATTATTGTCCAATACGACATGAAAATCACCTCCTAAGATTAGAAAGGCATCAGAATACTTATTCAACCAGAATTGTATTCTCTCATCCAGTATATCAAACAGAAGAGTATTTTCACTGCAGGAGTTGTAACTATATATATTAATTAATATTACAATTTTACAATATTACAATAGAAAGGATCAAAGTAATAAAATGCCCATGAGGGTCACTGTAATGGTCAGTAATAGCTCCATGAAAATGGTCTTTTAGAATAGTAATCCCTGCTGATCTCTCAGAACCATGGCCCCCCCATAACTCTTTACCCCACTGATTTTTCAAAAATAACATATCCTCTTTGGTGCTATGAGACTCCTGTATGAAACAGAAATCAATTTTTTGAGAAACAAAAAAACTGCTTTACGTTTCAGATTTTTTCTTAGACCCCTGACATTAAAAGAAAGAAGAGAAAAAGACATAGAGGATATAGTAACAGTTCCTCAATGTAACAATGAAATAACAGGTAATAGAAAATTCCGAAGCATGGATGTAATCTGACATGTTTGTTTACTGCGTGACGTAAACGCCTACGCTACGTGAGCAGGACAGCAGATCTGAGCCAGTTTAGACGGAAACGCTAAGCCGGAGCGTATTCAAGTTTTCCACTTTCGAGGGTGGTTTAACATTTTTGCGTCTTCAAGCCCCAAAAACGCCGTCACCATATAAACAAAAGGCACTTCCGTTAAAATATTTTGTCGTCTTTACTCGCAAGCGTCTTCGTGTAAACTGGGCCTAAGTTTTAGTTTTTCAGCTATTAGGAGGAAGGCCTTAATTATACTGAATACAAATGAAAACGCACCACTTGAAAAAAGTCAATATTTAAGTTCAAATGAACTTCAATATAATTTTTATACAACAACAACACTACAGTGATGTCATCCGACATGCCAGGTGCAAGAAATGCGAGAATTATAAGTTAAATTGCTAGGCAATTTTTAGCATAAATGCAACATCTTGCACGCACACCACTGGAAAAATGAATTTCACTCTGAATTTGTGCACACATTGCCTTTAAAAGCATGTGAATCCGAATAAAATTTCACATCTTCACTGACACTTGTGAAAAGTTGACACTATGCCGCGACTTACAGCCCCTGAACGGGAACGTGCCATAGGCATGCTTCAAATTGGTGCCACCACCAGGGAAATTGCTAGACGACTACACTGCGCACACACAACGATCGTAAGACTCCATCAAAGGTTTCTGCAAACGGGGAGCACTCGGGACCGTCCTCGACCAGGTCAACAAAGCGTGACAACGGCACGTCAGGACCGTCAGATCGTACGGGATCATGTCCGAGACTGAAAACTACCAGTGACAAGAACGGCTGCTCAAGTCCAAGGACGACGTGGATTCATTCACCTCAACACCGTATGGAACCGTCTGCGAGCTGCAGGCCTGCGTGTACGACGTCCTTATTTCGGCCCCATATTGACGGATCGTCACCGAAACCAGCGTCTACAGTGGGCAAACAGGCACCAGAATTGGTGACTACGACAATGGCACGGTGTCATCTTTTCTGACAAGTCACGATTTAACTTAAAGAACGCAGATGGCCGTATACGTGTTTGGCGGAGACGTGGTGAACGTTATAACACCGATTGTGTCGTTCAAATAGACCGTTGGGGTGGTGACAGCGTTATGGTGTGGGGTGGAATAAGCTACCGTCACAGAACCCCTCTCCATATCTGCAGAGGAAGGGTGAACGGCGTCTACTACCGGGACCAGGTGCTGCAGAACCATGTTGTGCCGTTCTTCAACCAACACCACGATGTCCACACATTCCAACAGGACAACGCTAGGGCACACACTGCAAGGGTGTCCATGCAGTACCTTGCCCAGCAGAACATCCCCATGCTTCAGTGGCCAGCTCTGTCACCCGACCTCTCCCCTATCGAGCACTTATGGGATGAAATTGGACGACGTCTTTCACGTCGACGCCAGATGGACAACATCCGAGAACTTGAGGTTGCCCTTGTTCAGGAGTGGAATGCTATCCCTCAGAACACTATCAAGAGACTGATCAACTCCATGCGACAACGATGCACCGCATGTGTCAATGCAAATGGTGGTCACGCCCGTTATTGACTTTCCTGTTTGACCCCTACACCAGTTAAACCTCTCTCGCGCATTAACATTATCGTGAATGAAACTGAATGATGTTTACATGTCTTCTTAAATCATTCATTATCTCAAATGCATCATACGTATACACTTCACATATCAATCCGTGGAGCTATTCCAGATTTTGTGAGTGGTGCGTTTTCATTTGTACTCAGTATAGTAGAAGCTTACAAGGATAAAAGAATGTATGAAAGCAAATATGTTTTTACCAAGTCCTTTATTAATCCTGTATTCTTTAACCATCATCTTTTTTAACATATGACACTGATGATACTAATGTAACTGGGGGGAAAAAAATCCAATCCATCTCACCCCATACAGTCATTCATGCTGTTATTTCCGCGGCTTTCGCCATGTTTGAGAGCTAACCATCAGGCAGTTGCTTGGAATTCTAGGGCCGCTAACAGAATATCGCTATGGGCCCCCACCCCCGACTTTTCATTGCCACTCTTTAAGGACAATATATCATGATGTTATTCATTATTTTTCTGTTTCTCAGTGTTCTTGACAGTGCCTAATGCAATACACCCAATTTTTCCTTTTTAAAATTAACCACTCAACCAAGAGAGTATCAATATGTGAATTATAGTGATGCGCGGGTCGTGGTTTTTTAACAACCGCACCAACCCGACCCGACGTGACAGCAAACCCGCCCCGCTACAACTCGCACTGATTTTCAACCCCAACCCAACCCGACCCGACACAAAAAGGAGGCAAGAGAAAAAGAATACAGTGGGTCTGTGTGACATGATTTGCAATGGAAAGAAAACTATTCCTGTTACGCTATGGATTTGAATGGAGCAAAACATACCATTGGCTTTTGGCTGTAATTCTTAATACAAAGTTTAGGCGCTGTCTATTAATTGAACCTTACCGTGATTTCTGATCTTTGCAACCAAACGAAATGCCAGGCAAAATATTGCAAACAGGCTGTTTTATTGGAACAAAATTAACATGACAGTGACGCACTTGCGCCATCGCCTACTCTCCCTTACAGTGTTGCGATACCCTGTCTATGAGGAAATTATTTTTTCCTCATATATTTATCTCAAGATTGTTTTGGGGGGGCTTTAGGCGATTTTTTCAACACAGCTTATAATGTCGGCCTAGGTATATTTTTTCCCAAACTAGGCAAAAACAAAATCGCGTCAACAGTGCTAGGTTTAAGCGATTACGGCGCGCTTCCAAGACACGGCCAGCCGAACTGAAGGTTCATTCGCTTGTTGCGCTAGTTGTTGGGACGCAGAGAACTGCTTTGGCCACCATGGAGTTTTACACGATTATTCTTTGTCTCATGGTATGGTAATAAATGAGAGCAAGGCTAATTTTATGACCATACAAGCTTCAGTAATAAGTTACCTATTCATGTGGGTGATATGTGTAGCCTATAGAATGGTGTTATAGAAATGTACATCCAAGAAGTGTCTTTACTGCCGATGGCAGCACACACTCTGCTGTTAGAGAACACGTAGCTGGTAAACGGAAGCACCTCAACAAGTTGATTTTATTTTTGAATACGAATCGTCATATGCCTTTCACTGTGAAGTGGCGAAAAAAATGTTTTGTCTATGTGTTGTTTGGACCCACAGGTCAATAAAACTACTACTACTGTATAATATTTTAGTGCTGACTGCAGAACGATTTATAAGATGAGCTATCATTCAACCTTTAGATCCTCAGTCTAACCGTGGAGAATTAAGCCGCGCACCACTGAGTTTGTGCACATCGAGAGTAGAGAGTAGGAAGAGGGAGAGGTACAATTGGCAGTCTATTCTGCTTAAGGTAGCGTTACATCGTTTGACAAGAGCATATTATAGAGGCTGTATGTCTAGAGCCCTCAAGTGGCCGATAGCCTAATATACTTTTTATTCGCAATTTCGTGGGAATTAAATGTGGCCACTGCATGGCCCAACCTGCCCGCACCCGCTAAATGTTATTGAAATATTGACCCGACCCGCGGGTAAACCCGCGGGACCCCCAGGTTCTGGGCCGACCCGCGCGTCACTAGTGAATTATGAATTACTAGTAGTCTTATTCCCTGATTTACTCACCATCAAAAACATATTCAGACTGCTGGTGGTGAGGATCTATTGCTGGGTCAGGTTCAGATGAAGTGACTACAACTGATTCTGAAGTAGCAGTGCAAAGAGGTTTAATTGTTCCATTTCATATCACTTTCGTAAACATTTATGGTTATGTTCCATGGAACAACTGATGAAGAACTAACCTACCGAGTCTTGGAATGAACAACGTGAGCAACACTTATGCCAACAGGCTAAAGTAGCAGTTTAGTTTTAGTAAACAATTAAGGTAAAAGTAATGTCAGCCTTGACAAGCAATTATTTAAGTTACACCTAAGGTTACTGCACTGACTACATGTAGTTCGCTAGCCATACCTAGCGTGTACAGTCAATTACAGCTTGAGAGAGCTGAGTATGCAGTAACCACTCACAAGAATGGAGGAACGTGTTCTTGGCTGCTGCTACCAAATTTTTTGATGGCATATTATGATGGCTGGCGAATGATAACCTTACCGATCTTTTCTGTAGATGATACCTTTAATAACTGAGTAATGTCATTCTTGTCAGGCGATTATTTACTCAGCTAACTGCATGTTACTTTAACATAACGTTAGCAGCTGAATAGCCAGCCTGAACAGCTAACATAGCAAGCTAGTTGAATATTCTCACCTCTCTTTGAAAAGACTTTTGTGATGTTCTGGACCCCTGCTTTGTTCTTCCTGTCCTCTCTCTAGTCTTTTCTGGCGTCCAGATTTGTGTGCGTTTGTCTGTTTGCTCTTGGAGATCATATTCGCAAGGACGGTGATCCCTGTTTGCTGCCTTAGTTCGCGACCTCGCCAGCAAAAACGCACAGACAATTTTCCAATACAAGCTTGAAGCATGGATTGAACCATTTTTTAAGAAGGGGGTTACTGAAATGTATTTCATCAATATTGCATGCCTTAATGGCTTTGTTTAAACTCTGATGCATTGGTATTAATATTAGGTAAATCTATGCAAAATAATTTTGTCATAGCCTCTACTGTGGGTCCCGATGGACTGTGAGCCCTTATGACGGCGCTGAATTAGAGAAGTAGTGGAGCTCCACTCCTCCATGCATTTGCAGCTAGACCCTTTTGGCTGAATTGTGCACGTGAAGCATCATCTTCGGCTGACCCATGTAGCAACTATGGCAGTTAATAGCCACTCTGCTTCCCCCCTCTGGAAGCAACCGGTTAACTCCGACTGAACAGGACCGTAATCGAGGGAGAAAACAAGACTAAAACGAAGCTAATTTTATCTGCAATTCAGTTTGGTTTTGTATTGTCCATCGTTTTTTTTTTTTTATTAAAAGAGACTTTCAGTTAAATTTCACAGCTAGTTAGTTAACTATAACCCTGGATGAAACCTGACTAAACTCACTTTCAAGAGTGAAAAGTTATTGAAATGACTAGCCATTTTACCCAGGTGCTTCTTACCTTCAGATTCCATTAAATAATGCCCAAGTATGTCACATGAGCAATTTCCTAGCAACAAGGGGTGGCTCAACTTAGTTCCCATGTAAAATGTTGATAGGAGTAATGCTAGGTAAGGAACAAAGCTTGTGAAGACTGAGTATTGTACACCTATTGCTGCAGGTGGGTCTCCATAAGAATCAGAGGGCAGCAGGTTAACCAGGGCACAAGTCACAGCCCGGGACGGGGGAAGGCAGGCTTGTCATTTGCCCATTGAGTGTAATCATTGATATGCCTCAGGAGGAGCAATTCCATTTCTACACTACCCTTGAGTGCACATTCCATGGAGGGGGGGGGAGGGAGTGGGAGGAGAGAAGCCCATGTGAGAACACTGGGATAGAACTACTCTCCCAATGAGTGCTCACCAGGTTTGGATTATTGCATGGTTCAAGGCTGGAATTGAGAAATTCTGAATATTTGGTCTCCAATCATTTCCAGACAAGGGGATCACATGAGAACATCTAGTCTGAAGGGCGAGAACCCATAGATGCATTAAACAAGCCATGAAGTTGTAATCACTCAGGACCATGTCCTACTCTTGACCATTCCCTTCAGCCAGTGGAACATTCAAATGGGGGAAGCCATGAAGCATTTTCTGCCAGACAGTGTGCACATGGCTGAGAAATCATTCTAGAACACCAATTATTGCACACACCAAATAGGTTTAAACCCTTTATTTGAACGGGCAAATTCAAATTGACAGCAGTACTGGGCCTGCTACCATTTGTAGGAAGCCGGGGCCTGGTACACGGGTGCAGGCACTGCCACTGCCACTGGGGCCGGAGCCTGGTACACGGGTGCAGGCACTGCCACTGCCACTGGGGCCGGAGCCTGGTACACGGGTGCAGGCACTGCCACTGCCACTGGGGCCGGAGCCTGGTACACGGGTGCAGGCACTGCCACTGCCACTGGGGCCGGAGCCTGGTACACGGGTGCAGGCACTGCCACTGCCACTGGGGCCGGAGCCTGGTACACGGGTGCAGGCACTGCCACTGCCACTGGGGCCGGAGCCTGGTACACGGGTGCAGGCACTGCCACTGCCACTGGGGCCGGAGCCTGGTACACGGGTGCAGGCACTGCCACTGCCACTGGGGCCGGAGCCTGGTACACGGGTGCAGGCACTGCCACTGCCACTGGGGCCGGAGCCGGGGCCTGGTAGGACACGTTGCGCACTGCTGCAGTCATTGGTGTCTGGTACACCAATACTGCCACTGGGGCTGGAGCCGGGGCCTGGTACACGGGTGCGGGCACTGACACTGGGGCTGGAGCCGGGGCCTGGTAGGACACGTTGCGAACCGCTGCAATCATTGGCATCTGGTGCACAAATACTGCCACTGGGGCTGCAGCTGGGGCCTGGTATACGGGTGCAGGCACTGACACTGGGGCTGGAGCCGGGGCCTGGTACAAGGGCATTGACACGGCCACTGGGGCTGGAGCTGGAGCCTGGTACACAGGTGCAGGCACTGCCACTGCCACTGGGGCTGGAGCCGGGGCCTGGTAGGACACGTTGCGAACCGCTGCAATCATTGGCATCTGGTGCACCAATACAGCCACTGGGGCTGCAGCTGGGGCCTGGTACACGGGTGCGGGCACTGACACTGGGGCTGGAGCCGGGGCCTGGTACATGGGCACTGCCACTGGGGCTGGAGCCGGGGCCTGGTAGGACACGTTGCGAACCGCTGCAATCATTGGCATCTGGTGCACCAATACAGCCACTGGGGCTGCAGCTGGGGCCTGGTACACGGGTGCGGGCACTGACACTGGGGCTGGAGCCGGGGCCTGGTACATGGGCACTGCCACTGGGGCTGAAGCCGGGGCCTGGTAGGACACGTTGCGAACCGCTGCAATCATTGGCATCTGGTGCACCAATACAGCCACTGGGGCTGCAGCTGGGGCCTGGTACACGGGTGCGGGCACTGACACTGGGGCTGGAGCCGGGGCCTGGTACATGGGCACTGACACTGGGGCTGGAGCCTGGTACACAGGTGCCAACATGACCACTGGGGCTGGAGCTGGGGCCTGGTAGGACACGTTGCGAACCGCTGCAATCATTGGCATCTGGTGCACCGATACTGCCACTGGGGCTGCAGCTGTGGCCTGGTACACGGGTGCTTCCACTGCCACTGGGGTTGCCACTGGGATCTGGTACACTGGCATAGACACTGCCACTGGGGTTGCTGCTGGCACATCATGGGTTGGTCCTACTACAACAGTGGTGGCAGGTATATGGTATGATCCTTCAGCCACTGGCTGTAGATGACCTGAAGACTCGTATGGTTGTCTTGCCAGTAGTACTGGTCTAGCTTGCAGAATTTGTGGTGGATGAGCACCAGCAGGGTCCAAAACAAGTGGTTGATTAATAGATGTTGACCACAGATTGTCAGGGTATAAACCAAAAGCAGTTCCATTGTTTGACAAGTCAATAGAGGAAACAGCCACAGATTTGGCTGCTACCGAATTTTGTCCTATATAAAAATATCCACACCACATTAATACAACACATCCTAAAGGCATTATTTGTTTCTCCATGCTGAATTCAATTTTGTGCCAGTAAACATTGCCCACCTTGCACAGCTCATTTTATACTTGGTGCTTGTTGCAAACCCCTCCCCATTCCTTGTTTGACAAATCACTCTCTGGCCCTCATTATTGCTCAGGTGTTGCTGTCACTTAAGGTTCATAAGTCTCGAAATGAGTTGGGCCTACATCTCTGGGTGAAAAAAATATCCTTTTTAAATTAACTGATAATTGTGCAGTCTATGTTAGGTGAGAACAGCGATCAAATCAAAATTAAATTAGGTAAGATTGTTTTGGGTGTGATTTATACATCAGTTTTCTTTTTTGTTTGTTTGTTTTTATTGACATGACTGATTTGCTAAAAAAAAAAAAGGCCCAAGTCTTCTCTGTGGTCAAAATTAGTTTTTCATTAAACACCCTTGATACCCTGTGACTTACTGCTGTGGTACTCTATCTGTCTCAGGGAGCCCCAGTATAAGCTGTTCCAGTCACAGTCGCAGAGTAATAATGAAAATATGTTCAAATTAGCTGTGCACACCCTTGAGAGCTTCATATTCATTTTGTAAAATGCTTTAGTTGCATAAAAAGTGGGAAATTGCAACTGATGGGAGGATCATGAAGCTTCGAACTGATGAAATTGCGCACACATGGTATTGCTGTTTGGTAGGTAACACAAAATAAAGACAAAGCCAGTGATAAGGAGCCAAACCAGCAGTATGTCGAAGGGAAAAAAGTGACACATTCAGCATATTAATTAAGACCCTATTTATTCACCAATTTCTTTAATTTGGTCTGATAAAAATGAGCGCATTCTTGCAAACATTTGCAAAACAGCACCATTTTTATCCCACATGCCATAGATGGTTTTTGTATTAACAAACACAGAGGATCACACGTACAGCTTCCAGGGGCCTATTGCACATAAGTTGGATCCTGGATCAACATCAAAGCTGGGATTGTCATATTAGTCCATGAGCAAAGAGCCAAAAATCTACCAATGGCTATCATCTGGGTGGCAAATTCTAATGGAGATTTTTGACTTCCTAGACATCTCTAGTTCACAGTTCGGTATGATAACCATTGCGCAGTGGTAGCTTAATGGCTGTTATCATGCACTGAATAGGTCTGGGATGGCCGACCCTGGTCCTGGAGAGCCTCAGTGTCTGCTGATTTTTGGTGTTACTCAGCACTCGATTGATGAATCAAGTAAATGAATACTCAATTAACTGATCTCACCTGGTGTCTCAGGTTTAATTTGTTAATAATGAGCCAATCAAGCAATTAGCAGGAACGACCCACAAGACTCCTAAAGCCAATTAAGCAAACATGCAGGTTGTGACAGCAATCTACGTGTTAACCCAGATTTGCCAATGTGGTTGGACATTTAGCGTAGTTGTAAAGCAGACAAAATATAAGTGCAGAGTACAGATGAAAGTTTATAACATCACATGAATGGCGAGAACTACGCTCGCTAGTTTCTTTATACTATTATGAATATATCCCTTCAGATACTCGATGACTCAAGTCAAGCCTGCTCTTGAAAACCCCCAAAGGTCTCAGCCTCAACAATATAGTCAGGCAAGCTATTCCACATTGAAATTACTCTTTGGGTGAAGAAATATTTCCGAATATCAGTGCTAAATTTACTTTTGGGCAACTTCCATTTGTGACCCAGGGTTCTACTCACAACACTTGGTTGAAAGAATCCTACATAATTCACTTTGTTAATCCCTTTAACATATTTAAAGACCTCAATCAAATCACCCCTTCGTCTTTTCCTAAGACTAAAGAGATTAAGGATCTTCAGCCTCATAGCTTTCATCTTTTATACCTGGAATTAGCTTAGTGGCTCCTCTCTGAACTTTTTCTAGAGCCTTTATATCTTTCTTAAAGTATGGTCCCCAGAACTGGACACAATACTCCAGATGTGGTCTGACGAATGTGTTGTACAAAATAAGCATTGCCTCCTTAGATTTGTGCTCAATACTTCTGGCAATGTTTCGCAGCATCCGATTGGCTTTTTTAACTGCTACGGCACAATGGCTAGAGCCTGTGAGGGTTTGGTCAACAATCACTCCCAAATCTTCTTCGTGTGCACATTCCAGTTTTCAACCTCCCATGAAGTAATCCCGTCTAATGTTTTTATTACCTACATGGACAACTTTGCATTACGCTACATAGAATTTCATTTGCCACATTTCTGCCCAATTCTGGATTCTATCCAAATCATCCTGAATCACTTTAGTGGACTCTAAACTATTTGCCAAACCTCCCAATAGTATCATCTGCAAATTTAACTAATCTGCTCTCAATATCCCTATCAAGGTCATTAAAGGGAACCCCAACTCTAATGATTTGTAGGCTTCATAAGATTAATGTTGTTATCAGTCATATTCATGTGAGTCAAAAAATATCCTAGACGTCTTTGTTTTTATAAAATTTGAAAATATAATTTTACTCGTAGGTCGCCATTGTTGTTTACGTCGCAATGCAGTCTGGGTAGTGACGTCAAATGGTTGCTCAACTCAGTTCTGTCAGTTCGCGGGTACCGTTGGCCCATCACCCGCGGGAGGGTTCAGAAGGGGTCAATGCATTGTGTTTTGGGTGGCAGTCATGGGCGGGGGCCCCGACGACCCAATCCCTGGACACTGAATCTGGTTATCAGCAGCAGGCTGAAACCCCTAAAAAATTATAGCACAGAATCTCACTATCTTTTGTGCCAAAGTTTATTCTAACAAGGTAAATCAGAGCAAAATTAGAGAGGTTTTAGTTTGGGAATGTCTAGGTTGCCTCTCCAAGCTGACACTTTGTGCCATTTCATATTTCTCGGATACGAAACTGAAAAATGTAATTTCCATTATGTGTCACTACAGGCATACATTCCATTCTAATACTACCACTTTTTTAGTTTTTATAACTTTTTAATATTTTTATTATGATTATTTCTGCCCGTCCTGTAGCCTAGATAATTTCCCATTCAAAGATAATTCTGTAATGGCCGTGAAAGTTAGGAGCCTAAACCCAGTGACAATACAGTGCAAAAATCAAGTGAAAGAGATAAACCTAGCCACTGAGATTTCCGGAAGGGAATAAAACTCTCGCAGCTCAGTTAGCAGCTCAACCAGCAAGACCACGTGCTGAGCGAGGCGAGAGCCTGCTGACAGGGAGAATGAAAGTAATACTGCACGAAGCAAGGTAGCTTCAAAAAATATATCCGTCCAGCTGGACAAGAAAAAAAACCTCCTAAGGCACCAAATAACAGCGCTAGAGCAGGAGTATAACTCAGAAGAAACCTCTGAAAGATCTTTCTCAGAATACTCAAGAAATAAATGCGAACAGTTCGCTAAATACAAATAGTAGTTCTTTCCTGGCTCTCCTGAACATCAAAAGACACACAAGCAAAAGGCGTGGCGAACCTCCAGCTTAAACAGAGTCAGAGAGAGGTGCTGCCCAAAGCTAATCGACCAGCTTGTGAAAAGAATTCGATGACATCCCCGACGAAAGACGCAGAGAAAGCCCCACACAAAAACACAGTTTCAAAAAGCATGACAAAGACATACAAAGAAAATGAAGTTTGACTCCACTGGAGCAATTTTTTTTTTTTTTAACTGATACATAAAATTACAGTACGAAAGTAATGTAAAAAAATGGTAAAAAAAAAAAAAAAAAGTAAAAAGGACAAAAACCTCACAAATGATTCATAGAAGAAATCTCTTATTGCGTAAGCAAACGCATGCCAAGTGCAGGATTTGAACCCTGAGTGTCAAGTTGCAGCACTGCACTCAAACCACAAGGCTACATCAGCTGACTGTTCAGTGAGGGTACTTTCAGTACTTTCAAGGAATGACAAAGATTCTTTGACTTTGAAAACAATTGTTGAATATTTAGCAGATAATTATACAGAAAATACCACAAACAAAACAGTAAAGCGTTTATATGGTCGTGCTATTTAAGTACATGCAAATGGCCCATGGACTCAGTTTCATGCACTGAGAACGCAAGGCTGTAGCTCAGGTTAGGTTTGAGCGAGTCAGGTGCTTTAGAACTCAGTGGAAACATCAGAACCCATAGAATCAAATGGCTACTGTCTTAATGTCTTACTGACAGCATCACGAGCCGATCACAGAGAGGAAAATACATTGTGAGCAAGCTGAATGCTGAGGAACTGAGGTCTTTGAAGCAACCCCCCCCCCCAAAAAAAAACTTGCAGACTGGGATATCTAGTTTAGTTATAACACGGACACATTAGGCTAACAAAAGTAGACGCATTTACCCTCGATCAGTTTTTTTATTACAAAATACCAAAGGTAAGAAGGATTTTTTGCTCATCTCTGTAGACTGTAAAGTGTAAGCCTGCTGTTCTTTGAGGGTGGTGTCGGTTTAAAATGAGGGGGACGACAGACAAAATTGTAAAACTTTCACAGATTTAATAAAACAAAGTCTGACCAGGATTGGAATAAAAAAAATGAGATAGTTACAGTCCCTTGAGATGAGGTTGCTTTGTTGCGATGTCTTGGGACAGTAAAATGCTCCAACACCAGCAAAAATCCACAAAACGAGCTTCACAGGTCTTGAAAAGAATAACAGGTCTGGTCAAATGTATCCCTCCACTATTTCTCCTTGCAATTTCTCCTACTATTTTACTCTCTCAATTTTTCTCCTTATATACTCTTTTCCAGCCCCCTAACACCTTGCAGACTTTTTTTCAATTCTCTGGGACTTTCCCCTCTGAGGCATGCCCAGGACATGCCCAAAACCTCGGTCCAAACTGGGCTTAACAAAAAAAAATGTCAATACTGCCATCTGATGGTTTTTTTTTCCACTTTACAGTATGCATAGCACAAATTCAGAAGAAATGCTAGCGACACAGCGCTGATATGATTTTATCCTATGTTTTGCAACATGGTTTATTTATTTATTTATTATTAGGATCCCCATTAGCTGCGCAGAGCTGCAGCTACTCTTTATGTTTATGTTTATGTTTTATTTATTTGACATGGACATCACAAATCACATTGGACGAACCAGATGCGTTGCTTACAGTGTATATAGCACAAGTGCTAGTTTTCAACACCTGTCCACAGGAGACTTTTCTAAAAGTATAGTCTAAAACCTAAGTGCAAAAGGAATATATATACATACAAACTTGTAAATTTGGCATCATCAACCCATTACCCAAGACATTAACAAATGAAAGGGGGAAAAAAAAAAACACGAGCAAAAAAACAAAAGCAGACATAATCATTCAAGTTACCAGTCAAAAACTATACATGTGAGCATTGTTGATATGATTTCAACCATCTTTTGAGTCCTCTGTTAAACACATTACCCTCTGTCTCTAATTTTAGCTCCTTAATTTTAGCTTCCTGGGGTCCACTCAAAAATTACATACATAATAAATAAGGCACAAGACTCCTAGTATATAAAGAGAGAGAGAAAAAAAAAACAGTATAAAAACAGATAAAATTAAAAAAAAGAACAAAAAGTCCAAAACAAAACAAAAACACATTCAGTGTGATTTATATCTCAGTCATCTCCCACTTAGTCTACACACATGTAAAAAGAGATGGGCTATATATATAACAAATGTATATATATTCACAAATGTGTCCATCTCATCTATGTATTATATATATATATACATACATGCACATATACAGACACATATACATACATACTTACACATACAACAATGCATATACACATACAATATTCTTATATTTTATATATATATATATATATATATATATATATATACTGTATATATATACATCATATACTTATTTAGATAGATGCAGTTTTACGAGTCTTTTGAAATGACCTACATTTGGGGTGAGTTTTATATGATTGGGTAATAAATTCCATCCTTTCATACCCCTAAAGATGACAGTGTTTTTAATGGCGTTTGTTCTCGCTGTAGGTAATGTGAAGTTTCCTACCACAGCATGTCTGGTTATGTATCTATGATTTTCTGTACTAAAAGAGAGATTCCTGAACAAGATGCACGGTGACTTAGTGACAATAAGATTTCTGGTGAAAATGATCAGAGAATATAAAAGTCTGTCTTTGACCATTAGCCAGTTTAGATTTTTATGCATTGTGATGATATTTGTTCCATTAGCTGGCATAATTGTATATAACCATTTGATATGGCTATTTACTTGCTTGGAGCTTGAATTGTGTTCGGTTGAGGTAAAAATGGCCAACATGAGCTTTTTGCCGAGTTTCTTCTCGTGAAGCGGATAATCTACATGACGATGTTGTGATTAGGAAACATGCTGTATTTATTGTGCATAATGACCGTCCCCAGTACCGGGGGCATTCATTTTTAAGGGGTTAAAGGAATAGTTCACCCAAAAATTAAAATTCACTCATCTATTTGCCCCAGCTGCCATTCCACTATTCGATCCGCTCGAATTGCATGGCTGAAGTTAAGTAGTTATGGGCTTGGTTAGCACTTGGATGGGAGACCACCTGGGAAAACCAAGTTGCTGCTGGAAGAGGTGTTGCTGAGCCAGTAGGTTGCTATCTTCCCTCTGGTGGAACAATGCCCCAGTGCAGCGATGGGGACACAGTACTGAAGAAGACACCATCTTTTGGAGAAGACTATAAACCGATGTCCTGACTGACTGTGGTCATTAAAGATCCTATAACACTCTTCGATAAGAGTAGGGGCCTAAAGTCCCAACCTGGCTCTTTCGACCTGCCATCTAATCATCTCCTGATCTAATTTGCTGTGCAAATTGCCCTCTACCTCCCCACCTCAACCCCCAGGGCTCCCTTGAAAGAGAGATTTCAATCTCAACGGGACTTCCCTGGTTAAATAAGGGATAAATAAAATAAAACCCCAGGGATTGTTGCGGATTACGACTGGATAAATGCAAAAAGGAGGCTTTATTTCTGAAGGGGAAAACCCCCCAACAGAGCTGGCAATGGCACAAAGTCCACAATCCAAAAACAGTATCCAGTGGGCGTAATCCAGAATCGTAACCAGGGCACCAATAACAAAGTTCGTGGTCAGACTAAAAGGGTTCGGTACACAGGCGTAGGTTTGGAGGAGAAACAAACTCATAAGCCAAAGACAGTCCGAATCCAAAACCAGGGCAGCAAAAACAATAACAAGGTGGGGCAGAAAAAAAGGTAAAAAAAATACACAGATGCAACAATATCCAAAAAGGGCAAACCAAATCGAAAGTCGGGCAATCCAGTCAGAAAGATAATATTGCAATGAGTCGAGGCGAAAAACGTGGCACAAGAAACAAGGAAGTCTAACGATCTGACATGGAAATGAATGTGAAGACACCTTATATACACATCCGGGGTGAACACATGACAAGGGAGCACAGGTGCGATCAATGAAACAATAATCAGGATTGACACGAGGGATTATCTAATTACATGAATCTGGCGAATGCCAAAACGCAGACAGGGATAACGAGACATTCCTATGAACGAATAAACAGCTCCGGTTAAGGAGTACTAAAGTGTACAGTCTAAAGAAAAGGGAAAGCCTGAGATATAAGTGGGAACTGCAGTAGAGATAATTAGTGATAGGCAAGGAGGGCGGAGATACAGATTGGGCGAATGCTGAGAGATCGTTAGTCTATTAGTATGTGCAGCTATACAATCCCGAGTGCAAGTTAGTCAGTTAGTAAAAATATACAATGTTACTCTTGGTTAGTAATTAATCGAAAACAAAAAACTGTTGGTATGGTTAGTGGATAGTAACAGAGAGAGGAAGGAAGCACACGAGGTAATGAAGGAAGATTGAAAACCCAGAAACCAATAAATCACCCGAATGCGTGGCACGTAAGACAAGACAGGGCAAGTGCAAAGCAGGGCATGGCAGAAATAAACATGATCAGGGATCTTGGGAACTGAGGCAACGGTTATGAACAATACACAATCCTAAGAATGGTCAGACAGGCAGTGGTCACTAAACACAAGAATCCTAAACATGGCAGAACCAGGGACAGAACTTAAACATGACAAGCAGGAATACGGATCACAACAGGGATAATCGAGGGGTCCGTGAATTTCTTTCGTCCTCAAAACACTTTTGGAAATGCAAAGAAAAATAGCATTGAACACACATCCAAATCAGATGAAGTCATTGGTGACCTCTCTATTAAGCGTAAAAAACAACAATTAAAAATCACAAAATGCCCCAACACTGTATAGGTTATCCAAGTGTCCGTAAGCCCCACATTCAAATTTTACTCGAAAAGACATCTTTTTACCATGTTTTAGTCTTAATGTCCAATGTAGCCACTGAGCTAGGACCCTCATTCATCTTCAAGGAAGAAGTGTAAAATTCATGATTTACCTATGGTGGCCAACGAGCGCAAATAACACTGCAGCCCCCTTAAACATCCCCAATTGGTGAAATGCGTTGCAGTGTTGAATTTCAGTTTTCACGGACTGTGAACAGCGCATTTTTATGGTTACCAATGTAGCGAGGTCAACTTCTGCGGAAATAAACAGGGCTCCTAGCTAAGTGGCTACCTTGCACATTCAATTTCGGGGATAACGAACACTTGGATAACGCCGCGCGAGCGGGATGGTGGCATTTTGAGGTTTTTAAATGTTTTTTATGCTAGAAAAATTGGTCACCGTTGACTTCAATTCATTTGGATTAGTCTTCAAGACGGTTTTCCTTTGTAACTCCAAAAGTGTTTTGAGGACAAAAGAAATTCATGGACCCCTCCATTAGCCTTGGGGTGAGTAAATGAAAGAATTCACATTTTCTGACAAACTTTTCGTCCATGAGCCAAGACCCAAAAATTGACCAACGGGTATCATCTGGTTAGGCAAATTCTAGTTGTGATTATTGACTTCCTAGACATCTCTAGTTCACAGTTTGGTATGATAACCATTGCACAGTGGTAGCTTAGTCGCAGTTATCATGCATTGAATCGGTGGACCCCTAGAGTGGAAATGCAACTGTCGCTTAGAGTGTATTTTCAGTATTTCGAGGCTTGGGTGTAGGAAAAACCCAATGGGGACCTGCTCGATATCTAAAAATAGCCTGTGCGTAAGGAGAATGTCATTCACCGAACCCGGAAGTTGGGGAAACAAACAACAGGAGGCAATGTGTCGAGGTAGAAAAAGTAGGCTTTTTTCAACTTTTATTTTCGATCTAACTTGTGTTGACAATAGGGACCTGGGGTTTGTTTCCAAAAAAGCAGTTGTTAACCCTCTCAGCACGATCGGTCATGATAGTGGCTTTCCTGATTAAGCAAAATAGGCCACAATGGTGGCTTAGTTTGAATGTCTTGCCAAAAAAATGTCCAATGGACTCTCTAATGAACATTAACCAACCAGAAGGCTTATAACTGAAGAGACCAGGTTTGCAACATATCGATTTCATTTCTTGCTGTCTGAGGCGCCTTATTTGGTCTGTTTTTGGAAAGTTATTTCTCAAAAAGGAGAGAAACACAGAGCAAACTTCCCAGACATGACTTTGAAGAAGAAACCAGCAATTAGTCAGTCAGTGACAGCGACTTTGATGAACACCAGGAAGGTAAATACACTGTTGTTTTTATTTGAAACTGACCAACACAGACTCGCCAGCGTGCTACTTGGCCTTTTCTTGCATCACGTTTATTTGATTGCCAATGTATAAAAACTATAATCAGAGTTATAGACACGACCAGCACATCCGGATACTTCGCCAAACATGAAGGCCGCGCCCTTTTTTGGGGGATAGAAAACCTCAGATCCCATTGACCCAAATGTGTTTTGATGTGTTTTCAGGTGTAAAGTTTATCAGATATATTTAACTAACTATCCTGATTATATTCATTTATTGATTTATTGATATGTCTAGCGATTATTCTGCTAGTTGCCCAAACCGGAGCGTTCGCGGTATCTTAATACCTGAAGGTCCACCCTCTTTCCCTTTCAGTACCGTGAATTTCAAAGTCTGTGTCAGTTTGGGGTTAAGAATAACTAACAAATGCACATTGAACATTAAACCATAAACTTGACTTGGTTGGCTGATGCTACTTTACGTTAGCTAGTTTAGAAATTAACGAATAAATAATGACACAAGACAAATATCGTAGCAAATAAACCTATTTCAGTATAGTACCAAGTCTTACATATTAAAGGGTATTTACGTTTCTTTCCAAGTTAAAAAAAGAGTGACATGGCCGGCTACGAACCGTTTCCCACACATACACACAAGGGAAGACACTGGATACAGCTTTTACTCTTCAGCTTCTCTTAACTCTCCTTTTTGGATTCTTCCCTTTTCCAGGAAGGATAGGGAGCCTGAGGTCCGGACTGGTAATTTTATTGAAGGTGCAACCCGGCACACAACTTTTGTGCATTTTACTACTCAATTATCGCGTCTATTTCTCACTGATTTCAATGCAAAAGAGTGTTTGTTTCCCCCAAAAAGGGGCGGGGCCTTTGCGCTGAACTCTTGATGACGTTGAACCGGTTGTCTCTATAGATTGTCGGCAACAAAGGGAACGCCCACAAAAGTAGTGCTGAGGGGGAAAAAAAACGGTCTCTGCCATTACTCATAATTTCGATGAGTTGCTGTGTTCCCTTTTGCACGGCAAATAAACAAAAAACATAACCAATTAAAGTTTTGCATTTTACCAAATAATAAAATGGAACCACAAAGGAGGACAAACTGGCTACAAGCTATCAGAAGAGAGGACGAGTTTGGCAGGTTATGGCGGGACCCCACGACAGAACGTGTATGTCTGCAGGCCACTGAGTTGGATCATTTCCCCAGTCTGTTAAAACGTGTGGACAACAATCCAAACCCAGTATGTTTAATTTTTGAATATCCTTGTCAGCAGGCAACAGCGACTCAAAGTACATCCTCGTAACTTCTTAGCGTTAGCAAGACAAGTTTAAATTCCACGTTTTTACAGTATAGTGGACGGGGGGAAGGATTGTTTTTCCCCTCGGCTCGAACCAGATATGACGTTGTGGGCGTTTCCGTTGTTGCCGACTGTATCTAAGGCATGGGGAGGCGGAGTTTAGTAAGGCTGGAGTGGCCGAGTCATTGGTGATTTTGTTCATCAACACTGTACTTTGTGAATTTATTTTGTATTGCTCAGTTGTGTTTTCTGCTTTAGTTTTCATTTCACATTGTCAGCTTTAAAGATACTAGAATGTTGTCCAGAACTTCAGGATAACTTTCAGAGCTTGCCTTGTACTTATGTGAACAGGATATAGGGTGGAGGGTGGAAAGAAGTGCAAAGTGGATTTTGTAAAGGGACATTCCATGGTTAACGTTCTGTCTCTGGCAAACTGTAGGTGCAGACATTATTTGATTTTATTGCATACAAGCATTACATTTTTTTTTTAACATCAACGGTACACACTGGCAATAAAATTTCATACATGTATGCAGGAAAATAAAATTATGTATGCACTTACAGTCTGTCACAGACAGGACATTTACCATGGCATACCCCAAATTTTTTTTTTTTTACGGATTTCTCATTAACTACAATTGTCCACAACAGAACAATATTCATTCATTCATTCATGTTTGTGTTTATTTTGTTCTCTCCCTATAATCCAGCGGTGAAAACAGTGGAGGCGATGATGTAAATGTATAGTTTTCCTAGTCTAATCCTTACATGAGAATTGTAAAACTAATGAATAAATAGTACCCGTTGACGCCTCTTCTTTTTAGCCAGTATTGTAGCATACATAAAAAATTTTATCTAGTGTTAAGAGGGTTAACTACGCTAACAAATTACGTAGTTCGTCCATTCACTGTCAATAGCTCCAACTTTGTATACTGAACAAATATATAAATGCAACAGTTTAGTCCTTTCAATATTCTGCACGATTATTTCTGCGGTTGGCTTAGTTGGGTTTATTTTTGTGAGCAAGGTTGTGTGCCACTGGTCAGTGTGCATTTCAGTCACCTTCTCCATATCATTGTCGAGTTCATGCTCCTTGTCAAAATTGGCCTGTCAGACAGGTGGGGCATGATCCAGAGCTATTGAAATCAGGTACAGTCAGCCCAGGCACATCCAGTACTCTGGTCAATAAAAGGCCACCTCAAAAGTCCCAGTTCTGCCATTGTTCAAAATGCCATAAATGACTCGAGCCATCAGGGAGCGTGCCATTGGCATGTTCAATGCAGTAATGTTTCTCAGGGATGTTGAAAGGGCTCTTAATGTCCATGTTTCAACAATAAGTTGCATAAAACACCTTTTTGAGGAATGAGGCAAGACAGCACACTGCCCACATGCATGACGACCATGTGTGACAATCCCCACCCAAGACTGCCATATCTGGACTCTTTATCTCTGTGATCGTCTGAGACCAGTAACTCCCACTGCAGGTGAAACAGCTGGTCCCCAACATCAACCCATTTTTGCCGAAACCGTGAAAAATAATCTACAGGAAGTCCATATCTTTACCTCTATTGCCCTTTGTGGATCGGACTTCTCCTCACCTCGATGAAAAAATTGGTTCGACTGAGTGAATAGACACGTTTGATGGCCAATGGCACGATGGAGGACTGTTTTCTTTTCAGACGAGTCACGTTTCCAACTTCACAGAGCGGATGGACAGGGGATCGTTATGCTGACATGATTGTGCTGCGTATGGTGGCACATGGGGGTGGAGTGCTGGTTTGGGTGGGAATATTCCAAGGACATCGCACCCAACTGCAGTTCATCAACAGCAACTTGAACGCAGTGTGATTTCACGATGAGACGCTGCTGCCTATTGTCCTACCATTCATCCATCAAAACAATAACCATCCAGCATGAAAATTCCCATTTTCTGCCAATAGCCGCCAACTCCGCACAGCTCTTGAAGAGAAGTGGGAACGTGTCCACAAAGTCACCATTGGCCATTTGTTACAGTCCACACAGCAGAGATGTGTAGCAGTGCAGCAGGGCAAAGGTGGACATACCCAATATTGTTTCGTGAAATTTGGACAATAGACCCCATCCCCTTTATCATCAGACCATCGCGAGATTCTTGTTTGTCTTTTTAAATTATTGATTGAAATGTATTGCAATATGGTCATACAATCTGTTAACACTCAACGAAAGTACAATGAGCTTCTGAACATGGTCATATTTCTCACAATAAGATCTGTTGCATTTATTTTTTTGTTCAGTGTAAGTTAACAATTGATCTTTTGAGAAAGGCATTCTTGGCTAGGCAGAGCAGACCCAGCAGAAGCAACAATGGCTCTGAACAAAACTCACTTCATCATCGACAGCTAACGGGGAAACACAGATAAGGGGCAGTCCTGTTAACACAAAACCACAACAATTTTTTTTTTCATTTGCACTTGGCCAGCTACAGAATTGCAAAAGCAAAGTGTTCAATGCTCGAATCATGGCAGGATAAAGGGGGAGACTTCGTTTTCATACGTTAATTTGTGACCTCTGTGACAGGTTTGTAACGGCAAGCTAGCTGGGTAAAAGTTTGTAAACCTACTTGATGCACTAGTTGTCTTATTCTATGCTCAAAATTGAAGTCATTCCACCTGTGTTGTTAAGATTTTCATTTGCAGCGGCTGTGATTCATTTGTCCGGCATTGTTCACTTTGATTCGCAAGTAGGCATTTTTAGATAGCAAATGTGACGTGATACTGCTTATTTCAAACCTTGCAGTGTTGGGGAGTGCGGAATAATTTTTATTGATTCTGCTAATTATTATTAATTGTTTATCCTTGCTTGCTCTCACTTTACTTTAAGTTCATAGTCTTTTAGGCCTTGGGGTGTTCTCTGGCATGTTTCTGATTAGCTTAGGCCTGTATAACTGTAAGTTTCCATAAATCTGACCGGTGCGTAATGGCATATAGCCTATCTGGAGTCATGAGGATCTGATGGGCCCATAACAGGGGCAAGATGTTCTTTCTCTATCTTAGTTTATGTGTTTACAGAAGAAGAAGTACAAGGGAGAAGCTTCGGAATGTGAACGAGATAAGTCGGAGAGGAGGGAGGAATCACCTGTCTTCTCTGCGAGATGTATACGCATAACTCAGGGGCAGCTTAACGTGGGTTCATATTTAGGATCACTACATCAAGGCAACCATAGTTTTGTCACTATTATATTTGCATATATTTCAGGATGTTTTGCATCCCTTCAAACAGAATGAGTGTCAACATAACTTTCGATAAAATAGCATGTCCAAAAAAAGTGGTCTAGTGTCACAACAGGTTGAGCATAGGAGCGGGGTAAGTTGAGCCATATCCCTACTCTCTCCCACTCTCCTCCATCACACCCCTCCCTCACCTTCTCCCTCCCCTAAGTAACAGTGACTTCTTCACAAACATGTGTATTTTTATTTATTATACACAATTCAACAGGTACAGTAACTTTTATGATGGCATATTACTGCTAAACAGTAACAAAAACATTTTAACATGAGAATGCCTTAAAGTGCACTTGGGAAGGGAAGAAAACACTAGAACTGAACGATCTGAACTTAAACTCTCTCAAACAGAAAAGGTTTTATCCTACCTTGACATGTTTCGACGGGATACTCCCGTCTTCTTCAGAAGAGTCACCGATGTTGCGAGTGACGCGTCTTATCAGCTGATGTTAGCGAGGCACGGCCGCCCAGTCAGATTTGACAGGGCGGCTACGCCTCGTGCTGTCCGGCCGCTCCTCCAAGATGGTACTCCAGGTGTGGGAAAGCATGAATGCCCCCTCGTCCCGTCCCAAATCTGACAGGGCGGCCACGCCTCGCTAACATCAGCTGATAAGACGCGTCACTCGCAACATCGGTGACTCTTCTGAAGAAGACGGGAGTATCCCGTCGAAACATGTCAAGGTAGGATAAAACCTTTTCTGTTTGAAAAATAAGAACGTCAACGTAAATTAGTTACTACAGACAGTATGAACTTTTTTGGATTAGTACGCGAAAACTTTGGACAATCTTGTATCAGAGAGTTCCGCTACCTCGAACACCTGATTTTAAAACGGGCGCGCCAGAAGAACCATCTCCGCTTCAATCTGTGCTGCCGAGATGAAAATGTTACACCTGCCAGCCTTAATGTAAAGAATCCCATTCGAACTAAGAATGCAGATCGAATGATGGAGAGAGTGCGGATGAGTTTGGTCAAGGAAAGAACACGATTAACAGCAAACAATATTAGGAATTTAGAATCTGAATTAAAACACAAAATGGAGGAGTTTAAACACCGGTACCCCTTAAGTAAGGAAATAGAACGAATGGTAGACAAAAACTTACATAAACAGTATGAGAACGAGTTCTTAAAAACGAAAAAAAAGGCACATAAGGAAACTTAACAAATTAATCACAAATAAGCATACAGTAAGAAACTAACACCCTGAACTACCTGTGCGGTTCCACGGTTTTAATGCATACCTGCCAGCCGCCAGCCAATTAGAAAAAATTAGAAAAAGGTATTCACCTAGACCATGGTATAAAAGAAAATAATCAAGTGTGCTACTCTGGACCATTTTCAAATGGAGGACATAGATGCCGACGACTGGCTTGTGGCGGAGCCGGAGCCATATCTATTTGAACCGGTAATATACCGAGGAGAGGCTTGCCGAAATGGACCGTGAGAGGGAAGAAGAAACGGACGAAGATGAATCGTATGTGAAGAAGTGAAGTGAAGGTTTGCAAGCTACGTGCTTTGCCAGCAGACTGATTTCACCTCGCTGACTCGTACTCAAGCGATAATGATCGTAAATATTGTAGCAGCGAAAAAAATCAGGCTTTATCCATTAAAGGATTGTAATTGAGAACGGTTACAAATGAAGCTAACGTGTCCACTTCATGTATCAGCGACTGCTGACAGTTCGCTAGCTACGTGCTATGCCAGCAGACTGATTTCAGCTCGCTGACTTCGGAAACCGTCATAAGTTCATTGTAATTGTGGGTAGCAAGTAAGCTACAGTCCGCATAATCGCGCATAATGTTGGGTTATGCATAATCTCTGTTTTAGATTAATGCTGCGATTTGATATTGCTGGCAAATGACTATGGTATAAGCGGGATAATCAACTCGTGGAATGCACACCTTCTCGTTAATTATCCCTTACTGATAATTTTCTGCAAGCTCTGGCTTCCTGACTGTGTACCAAGCAGTGCAGTGCAGTCACGTTGGTTGTATTTACGGAAGTAGGGGGGGTCGTGGGAGAGAAAAGAAATCAGAAGTGAAGGTATCCATGCGCTGTCGAAGCGCGCAGAAGGTGTTACTAAGCCTGTCATTATCGTACGCACTTCCCACAGCAAAAAGCCACGTTTGGATTTGCGTACCCGAACCCGAACTCATGTCACTGGTCATATAAACCTATGTAAACAGGAAAAACGTGGAAGACTTTGGTCGCATCTAACTACAGCCCCGAGAAATACCGTTGACCACAATGAGTCTAGCTACAAATGCTAACAGGAGTGGCAGCGCGTGTGGCTGACTGGGTGGTCGCTCAAAGCTCGGAGAGGTACGTATCATCTCGTCTCAATTCATAGAAAAACATATTTCATTATGAAAATACGGTGGACTATTCCTTTAAACATAGTGGAAAACAGATTGGAGACGGACAGATCATGAAAAAAGCGCACAAATCTCTCGGTACACGACAGATCAGAACTGCTTAGGTTCGTCGCCACATTCACTATTTCAAATTCCGCAACACAATATTTAGACAAAAAGAAGGATTCCCCAAGGGTGACCCGCTGTCTGCCATCATGTGTGGTTTTTTCATGGAGGACCTAGAAATGAGGGCCATCGCATCGGCACCCGAAAGTAATCGTCCCACGCTCTGGAAAAGATACGTGGACGACATCTTAGAAAAAATAAAATCAGGACATACGCAACAACTCACAGATCATTTAAACAGTATGGACCGCACTGGGAAAATACAATTCACACACGAAGAAGAGACCGACAAAACCATAGCGTTTCTGGACATAAATATACATCACACTAATGAAGGAGACATTAAAATTAAAATAAACAGGAAGCCCACCCACACTCAATACCTGCTTTGGTCATCTGAACACCCCATAAATCACAAACTTTCCATGGTAAGAACACTGTTTGATCGCGCATCCATCATTACAGAAGACACAGACAAGAAAAAGGAAGAGGAACATATAACTAACGCACTGAAGAAATGCCAGTACCCACTATGGGCCATAAACACAGGCAAACTACAGGTACAGCAGAAACAAAACCCCGGAGCATTCAGAAAGAAACGAAAAAATGAAACCGAAACCAAAGGAGTCGTTACGTTACCATACATAAGAGGCGTCACAGAGCGGATTCAACGGGCCATGAGAAAATTCCACATCAACACCCCGGTAAAACCATACATAAAATTACGACAACTACTGGTACACCCGAAAGACCAAATTGAAAACTGTAACAAATGTGACGTCATATACGAAATCCCATGCCGGTCTTGCCATAAAACATACATTGGGGAAACAGGTAGACCTTTTCATACGCGTAAAAAAGAACACCAAAAAGAATGCGAGAAAGAGACAACAGTAAGACAGACACGCTCAGTTAAGGAACAAGCACTTCAGACAAACCTTAAATCAGCAATCACAGACCATTGCAAGAGGGAAAATCATATTATGGACTGGGACAAGGCCAAAGTCATCCGCACTCAGAACAATCGACATGAACGCTGGATCATGGAGGCAATTGAAATCAGGAAGCGGGCCCACAGGAGCATGAACCGGGACGAGGGGGCATACACGCTTTCCCACACCTGGAGTACCATCTTGGAGGAGCAGCTGGACAGCACTAGGCGTGGCCGCCCTGTCAAATCTGACTGGGCGGCCGTGCCTCGCTAACATCAGCTGATAAGAGGCGTCAGTCGCAACATCGGTGACTCTTCTGAAGAAGACGGGAGTATCCCGTCGAAACATGTCAAGGTAGGATAAAACCTTTTCTGTTTGAAAAATAAGAACGTCAACGCAATGTAACAGTAATTTCTTGATTTGCCCTTAAACTTTAACCAAAGAGTCTGGAATCATACAAAAGTAGAATCTTGATTTAGAGACATATAGGCTATAGCTAAAATACCCTTAACCCCACCAGCTCAACTTACTCCAGAGCTACCATTTTGACTATTAGTCCCCACAGCTAAAATGGTGAACTTTTACTTGAGGTTTATGACCTCATGTTCCACCTCAGATACAATTGATGCATAAAGACAAATAAAATTATGCATTTTGGTCTAAACAATTCCAAGGTTATTATAGTTTTGAAATTTTCATTAGTTTATTTATTAGTTTTATTTAGTTTAACAGTTTGCTTTTTTATTTCAGTTTAGTTTTAGTTAGCTGAACAAGTGATAAAGCAGTTTTAGTTTGGTTTTTATTTTGAGGAATTCACTAGTTTCAGTTTAGTTATTATTTAGTTTTAGTCTTAGTTTTAGTTTTTCAGCTATTAGGAGGAAGACCTTAATTATACTGAGTACAAATGAAAACGCACCACTTGAAGAAAGTCAATATTTAAGTTCAAAGGAACTTCAATATAATTTTTATACAACAACAACACTACAGTGACGTCACCCGACATGCCAGGTGCAAGAAATGCGAGAATTATAAGTTAAATTGCTGGGCAATTTTTGGCATAAACGCAACATCTTGCACGCACACCACGGGAAAAATGAATTTCACTCTGAATTTGTGCACACATTGCCTTTAAAAGCATGTGAATCCGAATAAAATTTCACTTCTTCACTGACACTTGTGAAACCTCGACACTATGCCGCGACTTACAGCCCCTGAGCAGGAACGTGCCATAGGCATGCTTCAAATTGGCGCCAGCACCAGGGAAATTGCCAGACGACTACACTGCGCACACACAACGATCGCAAGACTCCATCAAAGGTTTCTGCAAACGGGGAGCACTCGGGACCGTCCTCGACCGGGTCAACAACGCGTGACAACGGCACGTCAGGACCGTCAGATCGTACGGGATCATGTCCGAGACCAAAAACTACCAGCGACAAGAATGGCTACTCAAGTCCAAGGACGACGTGGATTCATGCACCCCAACACCGTACGGAACCGTCTGCGAGCTGCAGGCCTGCGTGCACGACGTCCTTATTTCGGCCCCATATTGACGGATCGTCACTGAAACCAGCGTCTGCAGTGGGCAAACAGGCACCAGAATTGGCGACTACGACAATGGCACGGTGTCATTTTTTCTGACGAGTCACGATTTCACTTAAGGAACGCAGATGGCCGTATACGTGTTTGGTGGAGACGTGGTGAACGTTATAACGCCGATTGTGTTGTTCAAATGGACTGTTGGGGTGGTGACAGCGTTATGGTGTGGGGTGGAATAAGCTACCGTCACAGAACCCCTCTCCATATCTGCAGAGGAAGGGTGAACGGCGTCTACTACCGGGACCAGGTGCTGCAGAACCATGTCGTGCCGTTCTTAAACCAACACCACGATGTCCACACATTTCAACAGGACAACGCTAGGGCACACACTGCAAGGGTGTCCATGCAGTACCTTGCACAGCAGAACATCCCCGTGCTTCAGTGGCCAGCTCTGTCACCCGACCTCTCCCCTATCGAGCACTTGTGGGATGAAATTGGACGACGTCTTTCACGTCGACGCCAGATGGACAACATCCGAGAACTTGAGGTTGCCCTTGTTCAGGAGTGGAATGCTATCCCTCAGAACACTATCCAGAGACTAATCAACTCCATGCGACGACGATGCACCGCATGTGTCAATGCAAATGGTGGTCACACCCGTTATTGACTTTCCTGTTTGACCCCTACACCAGTTAAACCTCTCTCGCCCATTAGCATTATCGTGAATGAAATTGAATGATGTTTACATGTCTTCTTAAATCATTCATTATCTCAAATGCATCATACGTATATACAAACCCAAAACCATTGAAGTTGGCACGTTATGTAAATCGTAGATAAAAACAGAATACAATGATTTGCAAATCCTTTTCAACTTATATTCCATTGAATACACTGCAAAGACAAGATGTTTAATGTTCAAACTGAGAAAATTTTATTTTTTTGCAAATAATCATGAACTTAGTATTTAAAGGCAGCAACACATTGCAAAAAAGTTGGCACAGGCGCCTTTTTACCACTGTGTTACATCGCCTTTGCTTTTAACAACACTCAGTGAACGTTTGGGAACTGAGGAGACCCATTTTTGAAGCTTTTCAGGTGGAACTCTTTCCCATTCTTGCTTGATGTACAGCTTCAGTTGTTCAACAGTCCGGGGTCTCCGTTGTCGTATTTTACACTTCATAATGCACCACACATTTTCAATGGGAGACAGGTCAGGACTACAGGCAGGCCAGTCTAGTACTCGCACTCTTTTACTACGGGGCCATGCTGTTGTAACACGTGCAGAATGTGGCTTGGCATTGTCTTGCTTAAATAAGCAGGGGCGTCCATGAAAAAGACGTTGCTTGGATGGCAACATATGTTGCTCCAAAACCTGTATGTACCTTTCAGCATTAGTGGTGCCTTCACATATGTGTAAGTTGCCCATGCCTTGGGCACTAATACACCCCCATACCATCACAGATGCTGGCTTTTGAACTTTGCACCTATAACTGTCTGGATGGTTCTTTTCCTCTTTTGTCCGGAGGACACGACGTCCACAGTTTCCAAAAACAATTTGAAATGTGGACTCGTCAGACCACAGAACACTTTTCCACTTTGCATCAGTCCATCTTAGATGAGCTTGGGCCCAGCGAAGCCGGCGGCGTTTCTGAGTGCTGTTGATAAATGACTTTCGCTTTGCATTGAAGAGTTTTAACTTGCATTTGCAGATGTAGCGACGAACTGTAGTTACTGACAGTGGTTTTCTGAAGTTTTCCTGAGCCCATGTGGTGATGTCCTTTACACACTGATGTCGGTTTTTGATGCAGTACCTTTTCGCTTACGTGCAGTGATTTCTCCAGATTTTCTGAACCTTTTGACGATATTACGGACCGTAGATGATGAAATCCCTAAATTTCTTGCAATAGCTTGTTGAGGAATGTTGTTTTTAAGCTGTTCGACAATCAGCTCATGCATTTGTTCACCAAGTGGTGACCCTCGCCCCATCCTTGTTTGTGAATGACTGAGCATTTCAGGGAAGCTGCTTTTATTATACCCAATCATGGCACCCACCTGTTCCCAATTAGCCAGTTCACCTGTGGGATGTTCCAAATAAGTTTTTGATGAGCATTCCTCAACTCTCTCAGTCTTTTTTGCCACTTGTGCCAGCTTTTTTGAAACATGTTGCAGGCATCAAATTCCAAATGAGCTAATATTTTCAAAAAATTACAAAGTTTACCTGTTCGAACATTAAGTAACTTGTCTTTGCAGCGTATTCAATTGAATATAGGTTGAAAAGGATTTGCAAATCATTGTATTCTGTTTTGTTTTTACGATTTACACAACGTGCCAACTTTACTGGTTTTGGGTTTGTACTTCATATATCAATCCGTGGAGCTATTCCAGATTTTGTGAGTGGTGCGTTTTCATTTGTACTCAGGAAAGTAGAAGCTTACAAGGATAAAAGAATTTATGACAGCAAATATGTTTTTACCAAGTCCTTTATTAATCCTGTATTCTTTAACCATCATCTTTTTTCACATGTGACACTGATGATACTAATATAACTGGGGAAAAAAAATACAATCCATCTCACCCCATACAGTCCCTCATGCTCAGTTATTTCCGCGGCTTTTGCCATGTTTGAGAGCTAACCATCTTCTTCACTGAATGTGCGCAAGGCAGTTGCTTGGAATTCTAGGGCCGCTGACAGAATATCGGTATGGGCCCCCGCCCCCCGACTTTTCATTGCCTCTCTTTAAGGACAATATATCATGATGTTATTCATTATTTTTCTGTTTTTCAGTGTTCTTGACAGTGCCTGATGCAATACACCCAATTTTTCCTTTTTAAAATTTACCACTCAACCAAGAGAGTATCAATATGTGAATTATAGTGATGCGCGGGTCAAGGTTTTTTAACACCCGCACCAACCCGACCCGACGTGACAGCAAACCCGCCCCGCTACAACTCGCACTGATTTTCAACCCGGACCCAACCCGACCCGACACAAAAAGGAGGCAAGAGAAAAAGAATACAGTGGGTCTGTGTGACATGATTTGCAATGGAAAAAAAACTATTCCTGTTACGCTATGGATTTTAATGGAGCACAACATACCATTGGCTTTTGGCTGTAATTCTTAATACAAAGTTTAGGCGCTGTCTATTAATTGAACCTTACCGTGATTTCTGATCTTTGCAACCAAACGAAATGCCAGGCAAAATATTGCAAACAGGCTGTTTTATTGGAACAAAATTAACATGACAGTGACGCACTTGCGCTATCACCTACTCTCCCGTACAGTGTTGCGATACCCTGTCTATGAGGAAATTATTTTTTCCTCTTGTATTTATTTCAAGATTGTTTTGGGGGGGCTTTCGGCGATTTTTTCAACACAGCTTATAATGTCGGCCTCGGTATATTTTTTCCCAAACTAGGCAAAAACAAAATTGCGTCAACAGTGCTAGGGTTTAAGCGATTACGGCGCGCTTCCAAGACACGGCCAGCCGAACTGAAGGTTCACTCGCTTGTTGCGCTAGTTGTTGGGACGCAGAGAACTGCTTTGGCCACCATGGAGTTTTACACGATTATTCTTTGTCTCATGGTATGGTAATAAATGAGAGCAAGGCTAATTTTATGACCATACAAGCTTCAGTAATAAGTTACCTATTCGTTTGGGTGATATGTGTAGCCTATAGCATGGTGTTATAGAAATGTACATCCAAGAAGTGTCTTTACTGCCGATGGCAGCACACGCTCTGCTGTTAGAGAACACGTAGCTGATAAACGGAAGCACCTCAACAAGTTGATTTTATTTTTGAATACGAATCGTCATATGCCTTTCACTGTGAAGTGGCGAAAAAAATATTTTGTCTATGTGTTGTTTGGACCCACAGGTCAATAAAATTACTACTACTAGCCTATATAATATTTTAGTGCTGACTGCAGAACGATTTATAAGATGAGCTATCATTCAACCTTTAGATCCTCAGTCTAACCGTGGAGAATTAAGCCGCGCACCACTGAGTTTGTGCACATCGAGAGTAGAGAGTAGGAAGAGGGAGAGGTACAATTGGCAGTCTATTCTGCTTAAGGTAGCGTTACATCGTTTGACAAGAGCATATTATCGAGGCTGTATGTCTAGAGCCCTTAAGTGGCCGATAGCCTATTATACTTTTTATTCGCAATTTCGTGGGAATTAAATGTCGCGACTGTATGGCCCAACCTGCCCGCACCCGCTAAATGTTATTGAAATATTGACCCAACCCGCCCGATGGGTAAACCCACGGGACCCACAGGTTCGGGGCCGACCCGCGCATCACTAGTGAATTATGAATTACTAGTAGTCTTATTCACTAATTTACTCACCATCAAAAACATATTCAGACTGCTGGTGGTGAGGATCTATTGCTGGGTCAGGTTCAGATGAAGTGACTACAGCTGATTCTGAAGTACCAGTGCATAGAGGTTTAATTGTTCCATTTCATATCACTTTCGTAAACATTTATGGTTATGTTCCATGGAACAACTGATGAAGAACTAACCTACCGAGTCTTGGAATAAACAGGATCTAAATGGGCTTCTCAGTGCCATAGCTCTAAGCACCCAGCTTCATTTTGCTATTGTTAGGAGGAGGGCAAGCTCTGTAAAATTACCCCCCGCGTGAGCAAGACTTATGCCAACGGGCTAAAGTAGCAGTTTAGTTTTAGTAAACAATTAAGGTAAAAGTAATGTCAGCCTTGACAAGCGATTAAGTTACACCTAAGGTTACCGCACTGACTACATGTAGTTCGCTAGCCAAACCTAGCGTGTACAGTCAATTTCAGCTTGAGAGAGCTGAGTATGCAGTAACCACTCACAAGAACGGAGGAACGTGTTCTAGGCTGCTGCTACCAATTTTTTTGACGGCATATTATGATGGCTGGCGAATGATAACCTTACCGATCTTTTCTGTAGATGATACCTTTAATAACTGAGTAATGTCATTCTTGTCAGGCGATTATTTACTCAGCTAACTGCATGTTACTTTAACATAACGTTAGCAGCTGAATAGCCAGCCTGAACAGCTAACATAGCAAGCTAGTTGAATATTCTCACCTCTCTTTGAAAAGACTTTTGTGATGTTCTGGACCCCTGCTTTGTTCTTCCTGTCCTCTCTCTAGTCTTTTCTGGCGTCCAGATTTGTTTGCGTTTGTTTGCTCTTGGACATCATATTCGCAAGAACGGTGATCCCTGTTTGCTGCCTTAGTTCGCGACCTCGCCAGCAAAAACGCGGAGACAATTTTCCAATACAAGCTTGAAGCATGGATTGAACCATTTTTAAAGAAGGGGGTTACTGAAATGTATTTCATCAATATTGCATGCCTTAATGGCTTTGTTTAAACTCTGATGCATTGATATTATTAGGTAAATCTATGCAAAATAATTTTGTCATAGCGTCTACTGTGGGTACCGATGGACTGTGAGCCCTTATGGCGGCACTGAATTAGAGAAGTAGTGGAGCTCCACTCCTCCGTGCATTTGCAGCTGGACCCTTTTGGCTGAATTGTGCACTTGGAGCATCATCTTCGTCTGAGGCATGCAGCAACTATGGCAGCTAATAGCCGCTCTGCTTCCCCCCTCTGGAAGCAACCGGTTAACTCCGACTGAACAGGACAGTAATCGAGGGAGAAGAAGAAAAAAAACGAAGCTAATTTTATCTGCAATTCAGTTTGGTTTTGTATTGTCCATCGTTTAGTTTTTTTTTTTTTATTATTAAAAAAAAGAGACTATTTCAGTTAAATTTCACAGCTAGTTTTAGTTAACTATAACCCTGGATGAAACCTGACTAAACTCACTTTCAAGAGTGAAAAGTTATTGAAATGACTAGCCATTTTACCCAGGTGCTTCTTACCTTCAGATTCCATTAAATAATGCCCAAGTATGTCACATGAGCAATTTCCTAGCAACAAGGGGTGGCTCAACTTAGTTCCCATGTAAAATGTTGATAGGAGTAATGCTAGGTAAGGAACAAAGCTTGTGAAGACTGAGTTTTGTACACCTATTGCTGCAGGTGGGTCTCCATAAGAATCAGAGGGCAGCAGGTTAACCAGGGCACAAGTCACAGCCCGGGACAGGGGAAGGCAGGCTTGTCATTTGCCCATTGAGTGTAATCATTGATATGCCTCAGGAGGAGCAATTCCATTTCTACACTACCCTTGAGTGCACATTCCATGGAGGGGGGAGGGAGTGGGAGGAGGAGAGAAGCCCATGTGAGAACACTGGGATAGAACTACTCTCCCAATGAGTGCTCACCAGGTTTGGATTATTGCATGGTTCAAGGCTGGAATTGAGAAATTCTGAATATTTGGTCTCCAATCATTTCCAGACAAGGGGATCACATGAGAACATCTAGTCTGAAGGGCGAGAACCCATAGTTACATTAAACAAGCCATGAAGTTGTAATCACTCAGGACCATGTCCTACTCTTGACCATTCCCTTCAGCCAGTGGCACATTCAAATGGGGGAAGCCATGAAGCATTTTCTGCCAGACAGTGTGCACATGGCTGAGAAATCATTCTAGAACACCAATTATTCCACACTAAATAGGTTTTAACCCTTTATTTTAAAGGGCAAATTCAAATTGACAGCAGTACTAGGCCTGCTACCATTTGTAGGAAGCCGGGGCCTGGTACACAGGTGCAGGCACTGCCACTGCCACTGGGGCCGGAGCCGTGGCCTGGTACACGGGTGCAGGCACTGCCACTGGGGCCGGAGCCAGGGCCTGGTACACGGGTGCAGGCAATGCCACTGCCACCGGGGCCGGGGCCTGGTACACGGGTGCAGGCACTGCCACTGCCACCGGGGCCGGAGCCGAGGCCTGGTACACGGGTGCAGGCACTGCCACTGCCACCGGGGCCGGAGCCGAGGCCTGGTACACGGGTGCAGGCACTGCCACTGCCACCGGGGCCGGAGCCGAGGCCTGGTACACGGGTGCAGGCACTGCCACTGCCACTGGGGCCGGCGCCTGGTACACGGGTGCAGGCACTGCCACTGGGGCCGGCGCCTGGTACACGGGTGCAGGCACTGCCACTGCCACTGGGGCCGGGTACTGGTACACGGGTGCAGGCACTGCCACTGGGGCCGGGTACTGGTACACGGGTGCAGGCACTGCCACTGGGGCCGGGTACTGGTACACGGGTGCAGGCACTGCCACTGGGGCCGGCGCCTGGTACACGGGTGCAGGCACTGCCACTGCCACTGGGGCCGGAGCCGTGGCCTGGTACACGGGTGCAGGCACTGCCACTGGGGCCGGAGCCAGGGCCTGGTACACGGGTGCAGGCAATGCCACTGCCACCGGGGCCGGGGCCTGGTACACGGGTGCAGGCACTGCCACTGCCACCGGGGCCGGAGCCGAGGCCTGGTACACGGGTGCAGGCACTGCCACTGCCACCGGGTCCGGAGCCGAGGCCTGGTACACGGGTGCAGGCACTGCCACTGCCACCGGGGCCGGAGCCGAGGCCTGGTACACGGGTGCAGGCACTGCCACTGCCACTGGGGCCGGCGCCTGGTACACGGGTGGAGGCACTGCCACTGCCACTGGGGCCGGGGCCTGGGACACGGGTGCAGTCACTGCCACTGCCACTGGGGCCGGCGCCTGGTACACGGGTGCAGGCACTGCCACTGCCACTGGGGCCGGCGCCTGGTACACGGGTGCAGGCACTGCCACTGCCACTGGGGCCGGCGCCTGGTACACGGGTGCAGGCACTGCCACTGCCACTGGGGCCGGCGCCTGGTACACGGGTGCAGGCACTGCCACTGCCACTGGGGCCGGCGCCTGGTACACGGGTGCAGGCACTGCCACTGCCACTGGGGCCGGCGCCTGGTACACGGGTGCAGGCACTGCCACTGCCACTGGGGCCGGCGCCTGGTACACGGGTGCAGGCACTGCCACTGCCACTGGGGCCGGCGCCTGGTACACGGGTGCAGGCACTGCCACTGCCACTCGGGCCGGCGCCTGGTACACGGGTGCAGGCACTGCCACTGCCACTGGCGCCGGAGCCGAGGCCTGGCACACGGGTGCAGGCACTGCCACTGCCACTGGGGCCGGGTACTGGTACACGGGTGCAGGCACTGCCACTGGGGCCGGAGCCGGGGCCTGGTACACGGGTGCGGGCACTGCCACTGGGGCCGGAGCCGGGGCCTGGTACACTGGTGCGGGCACTGCCACTGCCACTGGGGCCGGAGCCGGGGCCTGGTACACTGGTGCGGGCACGGCCACTGCGGCCGGAGCCGGGGCCTGGTAGGACACGTTGTGAACTGCTGCAATCATTGGCATCTGGTGCACAAATACTACTACTGGGGCTGCAGCTGGGGCCTGGTACACGGGTGCGGGCACTGCCACTGGGGCCGGAGCTGGGGCCTGGTAGGACACGTTGTGAACTGCTGCAATCATTGGCATCTGGTGCACCAATACTACTGGGGCTGCAGCTGGGGCCTGGTACACGGGTGCGGGCACTGCCACTGGGGCCGGAGCCGGGGCCTGTTAGGACACGTTGTGAACTGCTGCAATCATTGGCATCTAGTGCGCCAATACTACTGGGGCTGGAGCCGGGGCCTGGTACACGGGTGCAGGCACTGACACTGGGCCTAGAGCCAGGGCCTGGGAAGACAAGTTGCGAACTGCTGCAATCATTGGCATCTGGTGCACCGATACTGCCACTGGGGCTGCAGCTGGAGCTGGGGCCTGGTACACGGGTGCCAACACTGCCACTGGGGCTGTACCTGGGACCTGGTACACAGGTGCTTCCACTGCCACTGGGGTTGCCATTGGCATCTGGTACACTGGCATAGACACTGCCACTGGGGTTGCTGCTGGCACATCATGGGTTGGTCCTACTACAGCAGTGGTGGCAGGTATATGGTATGATCCTTCAGCCACTGGCTGTAGATGAGCTGAAGACTCGTATGGTTGTCTTGCCAGTAGTGCTGGTCTAGCTTGCAAAATGTGGTGGATGAGCACCAGCAGGGTACAAAACAAGTGGTTGATTAATAGATGTTGACCACAGATTGTCAGGGTGTAAGCTAAAAGCAGTGCCATTGTTTGACAAGTCAATAGAGGAAACAGCCACAGATTTGGCAGCTACTGAATTTTGTCCTATATAAAAATATCCACACCACATTAATACAACACATCCTAAAGGCATTATTTGTTTCTCCATGCTGAATTAAATTTTGTGCCTGTAAACATTGCCCAACTTGCACAGCTCATTTTATACTTGGTGCTTATTGCAAACCCCTCCCCATTCCTTGTTTGACAAATCACTCTCTGGCCCTCATTATTGCTTAGGTGTTGCTGTCACTTAAGGTTCATAAAAGTCTCTAAATGAGTTGGGCCTACATCTCTGGGTGAAAAAAATATCCTTTTTAAATTAACTGATAATTGTGCCGTCTATGTTAGTTGAGAACAGCGATCAAAACAAAATTACATTAGGTAAGATTGTTTTGGGTGTGATTTATACATCAGTTTTTTTTTGTTTGTATGTTTGTTTTTTTTGACATGACTTATTTGCTAAAAAAAAAAGGCCCAAGTCTTCTCTGTGGTCAAAATTAGTTTTTCATTAAAGACCCTTGATACCCTGTGACTTACTGCTGTGGTCCTCTATCTGTCTTAGGGAGCCCCAGTATAAGCTGTTCCAGTGCCAGTCGCAGAATAATTATGAAAAAAATGTTCAAATTAGCTGTGCACACCCTTGAGAGCTTCATATTCATTTTGTAAAATGCTTTAGTTGCATAAAAACTGGGAATTTGCAACTGATGGAAGGATCGTGAGGCTTTGAACTGATGAAATTGCGCACACATGGTATTGCTGTTTGGTAGGTAACACAAAATAAAGACAAAGCCAGTGATAAGGAGCCAAACCAGCAGTATGTCGAAGGGAAAAAAGTGACGCATTCAGCAAATTAATTAAGACCCTATTTATTCACCAATTTCTTTAATTTGGTCTGATAATAATGAGCGCATTCTTGCAAACGTTTGCAAAACAGCACCATTTTTATCCCACATGCCATAGATGGTTTTTGTATTTACAAACACAGAGGATCACACGTACAGCTTCCAGGGGCCTATTGCACATAAGTTGGATCCTGGATCAACGTCAAAGCTGGGATTGTCATATTAGTCCATGAGCAAAGAGCCAAAAATCTACCAATGGCTATCATCTGGGTGGCAAATTCTAGTGGAGATTTTTGACTTCCTACACATCTCTATTTCACAGTTTGGTATGATTACCATTGTGCAGTGGTAGCTTAATGGCTGTTATCATGTACTGAATAGGTCAGGGATGGCCAACCCTGGTCCTGGAGAGTTGCAGTGTCTGCTGATTTTTGGTGTTACTCAGCACTCGATTGATGAATCAAGTAAATGAATACTCAAGTAACTGATCTCACCTGGTGTCTCAGGTTTAATTTGTTAATAATGAGCCAATCAGGCAATTAGCAGGAACAACCCACAAGACTCCTAAAGCCAATTAAGCCCACTTGCAGGTTGTGACAGCAACCTACGTGTTAACCAAGATTTGCCAATGTGGTTGGACATTTTGTTATGATTCTGCCATGCTGTCTGTTTCATGCCTTGTTTAAGTGCTGTACCTGCTTGCCAAGTTTATTGATTTTTGTGCCAAGTGACCACTGCCTGTCTTCTCACTATTCTTTGGATTATGTATTATGATTTGCCTGCCTGGATTTGTTATTTTCTGTCTTAATTTACTTTTCCATGTTTTGCTTTTTGCCATAGTCATTCTCCGGTTCATGTTTTCCATTTACTTTGGATTTTGTCTCCCCCGTCTGGTCTCTCCTCTCGCCTGTTGTTTTAGCCCCAGTCTTATGTCTCACTCTTCGGGTGATTTATTGGATTCTGGATTTCAACCTTCCTTCCGATCTCGTTGACTTACTTCACCTTGCTTTTCTATCTATTAACAATACTAACAGTTTATTATTTTCTCCTAAGATTAGTAACAATAACCAACCTTGTATATAATACTAATTTACTAACGAGCACCTAGGATTTGTATAGTTGCACTTACTAATTGACTAACTAGCTCTCAGGACTCGCCCTGTTCTAATCTCCGCCTCTTTGCTCTCACTGATTACCTTTGCTGCATTTTCAGTGTAAGCTCACATCTGATCACGCTGTCCTGCTTCTCATTATCTCTGCACATTAGAAACTCTGTGACTGGAGCCGTATGTTTGTTTATAGGAATGTCTTGAGTTCCCTGTCTGCGTTTTGGCTTTAGCCAATTTCATGTGATTAGGTTCTTCCTCATCTGCCTTTCCTGTGTAATCAGTTTTATTTCCTGCATCTGTGATTCTCCCCATGTGATCTTCCCAGAAGTGTATATTAGGTGTCTTTTCACTGCCAGACCTTGTTAGATTGTTTCCCGTGTATTTCTTGTGCTGTTATTTCTCTGCCTTGATTTCATTGAGTTTCTGATTCTGACTGGATTGGCCGACTACTGATTCTTGGTTTGCTCTTTTGGATATTGTTGCATCTGTGTATTTTTGACCTTTTTCTGTCCAACCTTGATTTTGTGGATTGCTGCCCTGTTTTACGATTCGGACTGTCCTATGGCTTATGAGTTTGCTTCTACCTCAAACCTTCGCCTGTGTACTGAATCTGTTGTCTGACTATGATTTTTGTGATTGGTGCCCGGGTAATGAACTCTGCTTTTGCCCCATTGGAATTTGAGCTTTGGATTGCAGTTTTTCCTCTGCGGGGGTTATCCCCCTTATTCAATAAAGCACCTAATTTTTGCAATCCCGTGTCCTCGCACTTGGTTCCAGAACGATACCTCACACATTGCGTAGTTGTAATGCAGACAAAATGAGTACAGATGAAAGATTATAATATGAATGGCGAACTATGCTCCCCAGTTTCTTTATACTATTGTGACTATATCCCTTCAGATACTCAATGACTTTGTCAAGCCTGCTCTTGAAACCCCCCCCCCAAGGTTTCAGCCTCAACAATATGGTCAGGCAAGCTATTCCACATTGAGATTACTCTTTGGGTGGAAAAATATTTCCGCATATCAGTGTTAAATTTACTTTTGGGCAACTTCCATTTGTGACCCAGGGTTCTACTCACAACACTTGGTTGAAAGAATCCTACATAATTCACTTTGAGGTCTTTAAATATGTTAAAGGGATTAACAATCAAATCACCCCTTAGTCTTTTCCTAAGACTAAAGAGATTAAGGATCTTCAGCCTCATAGCTTTCATCTTTTATACCTGGAATTAGCTTAGTGGCTCTTCTCTGAACTTTCTCTAGAGCCTTTATATCTTTCTTAAAGTATGGTCCCAAGAACTGGACACAATACTCCAGATGTGGTCTGACGAATGTGTTGTCCAAAAGAAGCATTGCCTCAGATTTGTGCTCAATACTTTTGGCAATGTTACTACTATCGCAGCATCCGATTGGCTTTTTTAACTGCTACGGCACAATGGCTAGAGCCTGTGAGGGTTTGGTCTACAATCACTCCCAAATCTTCCTCGTGTGGAGCACATTCCAGTTTTCAACCTCCCATGAAGTAATCCCGTCTAATGGTTATTACCTACATGGACAACTTTGCATTACGCTACATTGAATTTCATTTGCCACATTTCTGCCCAATTCTGGATTCTATCCAAATCATCCTGAATCACTTTAGTGGACTCTAAACTATTTGCCAAACCTCACAATAGTATCATCGGCAAATTTAACTAATCTGCTCTCAATATTCCTATCAAGGTCATTAAAGGGAACCCCAACTCTAATGACTTGTAGGCTTCATAAGATTAATGTTGCTATCAGTCATATTGATATGAGTCAAAAAATATCCTAGACATCATCTTTATAAAATTTGAAAATATAATTTTCATGTACATGTTTCATGGTCGCCATTGTTTACGTCGCAATGCAGTCTGGGTAGTGAAGTCAAATGGTTGCTCAACTCAGTTCTGTTAGTTTGCGGGTACCATGGGTGTGACTCTACAGCGAGAAAAATGACATCGATTTGAGCCCGAGTGTTAGCGAGGAAGAAAACACAGAAAATAACCACAATGAGCATAAAAATGAAGACCAGAGGAGTCGTGATGAGGCGAGAGTGGGGCAAACCCACTGGTATCAGTGCAACGACTGCGTCGCCATGACAACCGAGAGGGAGAGTGTTTGTTGTTGTCGAGCTCCAATTTTTGTCAGCAGCAGTTCAAAGTCAGCATGAGCAAACCATGTGTTTTCTGATCCGTTGCACCCCAATATCAATAATTTCAGGTATGAGCATGCACCACTGTCGTGTGCTTTATAGCCTACAGAACTTGGGGGCACTATCGATAGGGTGGAGCGGGTTTTGGGTATGACCGGTGTGCGCCAGATGTTATTGCAGGCCTTGAATTTCCGCAAGAATAAACTACCGCAACTGTTTCGGATACGACTTATTTTCAAGTCAATTGATGTTGTTGTTGTTGGAGTTTTAAAATATATAATTCTATTAGAGGCAGTTAGAAATAGCAGTCATGAAGTAGAAACGCTTTTCTTATGCATGACAACTTAAGCATTTATTGTCAGAAAATATTTATCAATATATTTACTATAATTTTCTCGTTGAATGCCAAAAATTTAAATCTTGCTTGTGTTAGGGTAATGGCCTCGCACAGAACACCAATGTTGGGGAAATGCCAAATGATATTAATTTGACTATCAAAAACATATGATATTGTAATATTAATATTCCATATTAATACCTCGGGGCACCACCCTTCTTTAGTGAAGGGAAAATGATAGTCAATTAATAAAACCTCAGTCTCAATATCCACTAAGCCATTAATTTGGAAATTGATTTGCGATTAAATAAATAATTCTGACCAACTTACCCAATCAATAGTTAGATTGAAGGATTCAGATTTCTGCATAGAAGAGGTTGGCAGTTTCTTTCACTCTTGCACAACATTAATAACCACAGCATATGTCTTAAAAGAATATTTATTTAAATGAAACAAATGAAACACACAATCTAAACTACACTAACACTATATGCACAACGAAGGAGGTGTGTGTGTGTGCGTGCGGGTGTGGGTGAGAGAGAACAAAGGGATGATCTAAGGTGTGAGTGGAGGTGCCTTGCACCATGTGGAGTGGGGGAAGGCAACTCTACTGTAACAGAGACCAAGTCTTTGTAGCAAAGGAAAGTTAAGAGTTTTAAAGTCAGTTAAATGACTTAACCGCTCAATGTTGTTTGTGTGTGTGTATTGCATTAAAATAAAGAGATCTGTGTGTGTTTTGCACAGGAAAGGCGCCGTGTTAGTCTACAGGAGGTTATTAGCATGCAAGAGCTTGTCTGCTATACATTAATACCGCCCTGTCCAACTAAAACACAATCCTAAAAACAATCACATCAACTATTATTTAACAAATACTCACAGTCACTTTTAGTCTTAAAGGAAGGTTTGTGCCCAGTTGTTACCAGTCCTTAGTTGAGGAAAGAGGTTTGGAGGTTGCTGGAGGATCCAATCGTGGGCGATGTTGATCCGGCTGGGAAGAGCGGATCTGGTGCTGCAAAAGTCTGTGTCTTTGTTGTGGGAAGAGGAGGGAAGCTGGCCGCTCCTCAATAGCAAGCTGTTGCTTCCAAGGCTGCTCTACTCCTGGTAGCGTGGCTGCTGCTTCAGCATGGCCAGTCTTTGCTGGGCCTAAGAGGTGGGGGAGGAGTACCCCAGCCTGAGCAGTCCCCAGGGGTCCAGAAGCCTCTCCAAGGGAGAGACAGAGAGTCCAGAGACAAGAGTCCAAGAGCCAAGAGAGAGATAAAATGGTTGACCACTGCTTTTATCTGCCTGGCCTGCTGACGGGAGGGGCTTGCAGACAGCAAGCGGTCATGGGAAGTCCTGGGCTCCATTTTGTATCCTCACATATGAAAGTTTTCCTCCATGTGACCCCAACACTCGTGTCACTGTAAAGGTGGATCATTTGTCGTGGTGAAATATTGGTCTTAATGATGTCAGATATTAGCTTGCACACAGTTCGCAAATTGATAACTATATCATTAAATCAGAATATCAATGTTTTACAAGGTGGATAAGTGATCATTTCTCTCAAATGTGAAAACAGAACCAGTCCCTCTATGAGAAGAGTTTTTAATCCGGGCTACCCCATGACACTTGCAACTGAGAAGGGCTTAATCGGGTTAATTTGCCGGTAACAGCCAAAGTTTATTCTTGGGATTAGCTCTCAAATTATGAATAAAAGACAACAAAGGTTATCGCACTTAACGTTCAACCGTTTGATCCGACTGAACAAGTCGCCGCTTTCTTGACCGAGAGTTGTTCGGCTTCTTCACACCGAGGACTAAAAACTCTGGATTTCCAAGGACTGAAACATTTCTTGCGGACTTAGGAAAAAGTGACACTGTTATTTTAAGTTGCAACTACATAGATATTTGCATATTTTATTTCTGTTTTCAGAAGTGCGGGTTTTGTTCATAATTTAAATTATATTAAAGTGGTGGCAAAACATGTTGTTGTTGTTCTGTTTTCTCCGATAACGGCGCTTTAGAACTAAAGGTTTCATTTCTTAATTCTTATCGGCAAATATTGTAGCAAGAATACATGAATTTGCAGACATTAACTTTACTGGAAATAAATATATCGCCAAGTGCGTGAAAGAAAATTTGTGGCAAAAATTACTTCAGGCGTTTACATTATACCACAAATATAATGGCCGTCATGTTTTCCAAAGAAAAAATTTAAACGCTGAACTTATTTGAACTTGTTTGTGATGAGGAGTTACACTAGATATGGACAACATGTTTCAACTTTTTTCAAGATGTTTTTGAGAGCGAATTACACTCGCTTCCTGAGGCCGTTTAGACTCCTCGTGTGGGGAAACTGTCCGCACAGCATTTGCTTTTAGTCTCTGTTTATAACCGTTGGCTCCTGTCAGCTCCTATAGCAGCTATGGTCGGCTAAAGGCCTCATATACATCAGATGAGAAGTGGCGAGAACAGAGCCACGGGTCTTTCGGAAGTTGTGCTTGTCCACAAGCTTTTTTCCACTCTCTTTCTCTCTCTGGAAAGTGCAGCCAAAAGCAGCACAATGTGGCATTGTAGTATCCTCTTCTAAATGGCAGATTAACTCTCCGTTAGCGTAAACAGCTCTTCTCCCAAGTGCAACCTTTTTACGTCATCACACCGAGGGTCAGTGTTGTGTTAGTTCACAATTAATATGAACTAGTTCAAAGTTCAGTTCGCAGATTTTAAAATGAACTAGTTCAGTTCATAGTTCATATTTCTTTTAAAAAAATGAACTAAGTCCACAGTCCCAAAAAATGAACTAGTTCTTTTTTAAGTTCATTTTTATTGCAGTCATCCAAGCATTTTTTTCTTTATTAGAGTCTCTTCTCATCTATTCATCCCCAGCTCCCAATCACTGCCACAATGTCCAAAAATGGAATCACAGCTTTTATTTAACAAGTTATAGAACTGGAAAAAATGTCTGTAGATTCAAACTACATGCTGAAAGTCAGGTTTCTGTATGTGCAATTGTCCTGCATTACAACTGCATGAATCACATTCCAAAGCAGTTCAAAAACATAAGCCAAGACCAACAATGTTACAGTAGGCAAGAACACTGAGTAAAAGGTGCCTAGTGCATCGCACCTCTCAATTTACAAATGTCTATAATGGAAAAACTCATGCTATTATTTTGTTATTTAAAAGGTATACAATCGCAAATCTTTCCTGCGTAGGACTGGATTACATAATAAAAAAAGAATCAAGGAGCATTTTTGCTTGGCGCTTTACGAGAATGAAGTTACAAGAGCTTGTTTTAGTCAACGGTTGATCCATTGGTAGGTCAATGTGACTCACATCTGACTCTGATTGGTCACTTGCATAGCATTAGTGAATAGTCTGCAAGAACATTGCTGTAGATAGCAGTTTGAACCAGGGGCGTCACTAGACTTAACACTGTACTGGGGCACAGCTGGGGCAAAAACAATTTTTGGCACTAATTTATCATAAAAAAGCATAAATAGTGCTTCAAATTATACATTCATGTCAGATTATCTTGTTGTCTGAATCTAAGATTAACCACCTGAAATGGACTGATGCATTTTGCACTTCACTCTAGACCTCTAAACCTGGGATAAGCAAAAAAAAGGATTGGACAACATTAAATAGAACTTCTATTACTCTAAATACAAACTGTATGTTTATGTGCCTGGCAGGCCAAAACACCAAATTATCCATGCCATACAAACATACACAGAGGAAAACAGACAAAACATTACCATATCAACAGTTTTGAATCAAGGCACTAAGTGTGCAAAGCTACACCAAACAACTGACTCACATTCAAATCACATTTCATTTTCACTGCAGTATTAATTGTAGGCTAAACATTCATTGTGTAATTCAAGTAAACCATTTCATCAGGGTACCAATCACTGCAATCATTAAACTGAATCTTATATGTTCTATTCTAATCAGTGCATCTTTACTAAACATAAGACTGTATTCACTAGTGTCGGCTATAACAGTAACGTTAGGCTATCTTTAAGTCTTTACCAAAACTGTATTACTCTCCTTTGTTATCCTCAATGTCTCATAACCAAAGTACTCGATGAGCCCGATTCTCTGTTCATACAGAACCCATGTTTTAACATGAAATAGCTCATATATGCTAATCAAACATCGATAGCAATCTCCAGAAACCGAGTTGAAAGTGCTGGGCTAACCATTATGAATCAACGTTATGCCTATGATGAGCCAGTTAGCTATAAGGCAGCAGCTAACGTCTGCACTTAGCTGAAAGTTTAAGCAAAGTTGTGACATTTAAATTCCCATGGAAATGGCGACACAGAGGAGAAAACAAACAATAAGGACAGGCAGTTGCCCAGCACTAACCTGAAGACAGGTGGAAAGAATGACGGCGAGAGCAGTCAGCACTGACAGACACCGTTGTGTGTGTGACCTTGTGTTCCGAAGTTCTGAAGTGAGCACTAGCCGAATCACAGCCAAAGCCACGTGCCATTGTGTACTATACGGGGTGAAGTGAATAAAGTAGAAATGAGTTACAGTTATCATATTAAGTAGTTGCGTGCCTATGCACTTTCTGTTACTGTAGATTATGTGGACATGTAGACTTAAAACGTGATTTTTTTTTTTTAATCTCCTGGGGAAAATTATACTGGGGCACTGCAGACCAATAAAGTAAAATGTCTGGTTCCGCCGATGGTTTGAACTCCCATGGTTACTGAGCTATGTTTTCATCTCACGGAACCGACTGCCGAGCAGTACGCTGAAACGCTATCTGGCAATCATAGAAAGCTAGCCAGTTTGGTTGACTGCCTTAGCTAGGATTGCGTTATCGTAATAACTAAAAACAAAACTCGCAGCTTGCTCACTTAATAGTCCCTAGATAGCCAGATGCCTGATAAGGATGCTGCTATTTGCACAATTCATCCGGAATGAACACGTTACACAAACGTTTCTGCCAGGTCATTTGCTATGGCTAATTCTATGTATATATGCTACTTGGCTAAATTACATGGGCAAGAGAGCTAGCTGGCCATCACCCTTCGTAAGCAGCCTGGGTTTATTGTGCCAACGATGTTTATCTAGCTAGCTAAATTACAGATAAAGTTCGCGATCACAGCCGTCTACAGCGACCCGAGTTCCTAACACGCCAGCTAGACAAGTGGCTAGTAAGTGTTGCGCTTCCTATGATTAACAGGTGTTATATGCTCGACGTCTCGAACAGTGTCATGTAAAATTGTGCATGAATTTTTATTCTTAAATGTTTTTCGATCACAACTATGTTGAAATAGTTTCAGAAGACCTCGTAGTTTGGCGGAAAATAGAGGGAATTTCTCCATTATAGTCTCCATGGGAAATTCAGAAGTGCGGTGCACTTCACGCCATTTTAGTTTCTTCAACTGCGCTCCTAGCAGGAAGCGACGGCAGCGTCTCCAGTTCCACATATATTCATTGGCATAGACAGAGCAGCGGCGGCGTCAGTTGATGACGTCATCACAAGACTACTGGGAGAAGTAATTTTTGCAATAATTACAATGCAATTTTATGGAGTTCAAGTAAGAGGTGACTTCAATACTAAAAATTGAAAAGTTAGGTTTAGATTTTGAAAATTTACATTTGTGAATATAAAATTTTCCCAATAAAATCATTAGATTAACAGCATGTTCAAGAGACTCATTTGGGTGTCTAAAATAAAATATAATGTCTTTGCATGTCAATGAAAATTTTGGAAGAGAATTACAGTGAAAATGCAACACAAAATAATTCCAGAAGGTTGCGGTATGCCGACAACTGAAAAATAAGTGAGGCAGAGACTCTTCTTCGGAAAAACAAAAAGTGCAGCATTTATTAATATCTATATATTTAGCTAAGCGAATATTAACTGGATAAGTATTATGCAAAATGTTTAAATGAATTACCCTTACTTTATTAGAAATACAGAATTTGTAAGGAAGGAGCCATGCTTTTTTCCAATTTATATTAAAGCAGATAGCATTCCAAAAAAATGTTCCTCTCGGGACAACTTTGTTTTTGTGGCTAAAAACCTCTCTCACCATTTTGTCGCCACACTTAGGGTCATTGAGATCGAACTTACCTATTTTAGGTTTACAATGAAAATTTGTAATCAAATTGTAATCCATATGACATTTCATTAATTGTGACATACCGGATGGGATAGCATTTGTAACTGTTCTGAATTCCTTAGGTTTGACAGGGAAATTGTATTTCTTCATGAAATCAACATAACTTAGGAGATTGCCCTTTGCATCAAATAAATCGCTCACAAAAACTATACCATGTTCCTGCCAGTCATTCTTAAAAAGTGATTTATTTTTCCATGTAATAAATTGGTTATTCCAAATTATCGTTTTATGAGGAGAGAAATCGTGACAGAAGCATAATTTGCAAGCCAAGAGTGTGTATTCTGTAAAGTGCTTTAACACATTGTTTAATACCATATGATCTGTCTATCATGTGTTTTTGTTTATTATTATTATTATTATTATTTTGTTAATCCTTCTTGATTACAAATTTTGTATAATTTTGGCTTAATGTGTTTTTGAACTGTAAAATGCATAATTGTTCAATAAAAATTTTTTTTTTTTTTAATTTTGGCAATAATATTGAACGCCTGTTATTCATTACCAAGATGAACTCGTTCAGGGAATCGTTCGTTTTCAGCAGGTGCGTGCGTTCAGTTCATCGTTCGTCAAAATAATGAACGAGTTCATGAACGTCGTTCTTTTTTCCCGTTCATGCACAACACTGCCCATGGTGCACTGCGCACATAAAAAATGGCAGCCGCCGTAGGTAAAAATATGCACTAAACATTGAGGATTTTTAAAGCAATAAAAATATTTTACATGTTGGTAACAACATATTTAGTATAAGAGATAAATTGTGGCTTATTAAGGCCCACAAGTCAAAATAGTCTGTGTTCCCTTTAATGTAGATGAGGAACAGCAGGGGTCCCAACACCGATCCCTGGGGGACGCCACTCTCCACCATACCTGGCTCAGATGAGATACCACTGACCACTACTCTATGTGTTCTGTCCTGTAACCAGTTTTAAATCCACCAGAATACCTCCTGTAACTCCAATGGAGCTCATTTTAAAAATTTGTCTCTTATGCGGTACTGTATCAAATGCTTTCTGAAAATCCAAGTATATGATACCATAAGCCCTGCTCTGGTTAAAAGTCATGGTGGCCTCTTCAAAAAATTCCAGAGGGTTTGTCAGGCACGACCTTCCCTTACGGAAACCATGTTGGCTATCCCTCAAGGTACTGTTACGTTCAAGGAATAAGTCCAGCTCCTGTATGATAGATTCCAATATTTTGCACCTAATGCAAGTTAAACTGACTGACCTGTAATTCCCTGGCTCGGTATGGTCCCCTTTCTTATTTACGGGTATTATATTGCCCTGTTTCCAATCATTTGGTATTTCTCCAGTTTCTAAAGACCGTCTGAAGATGGCGGATAGCGGCTAAAAGACGATCTCACCAACTTCCCTGAGCACTCTAGGGTATAAGCCATCAGGACCCACCGCCTTATCTGCCTTTAGTTTATGCAACTTGTCTAATACTTAGTTATCCCTAACCTCAATTTCCGCTAAATAATCTTGAGCATTTAACATGCCCTCTGGCTGAATAAAGACCCACCCTGAGGTAAAATTCTCAACAAAGTAACTGTTTAAGGCATCCGCAATATCCTTGTTAAAATATAGCAGCAATCCATTATTATTCTTTATGCACTTAACCTGCTCTTTGACTTTCCTTTTCCTGTTACAGTACTGAAAGAAGCGCTTAGGGTTAGTTTTTTCCCCCTCTGCAATTTGTCTTTCATACAGTCTTCTAGCATTACTCAGCTCTTTTTTGACCACAGCCCACATTTTACAGTATTCAGCCTTAGTGTTCTCATTGTTATCCTTCATGTTCATCTTATAAAGATTCCTCTTTTCCCTCAAAATCCTACGAATACTATTGGTCATCCACTAAGGATTCTGCTACTCCATTAAGGATTTTTTCATGTTATTTTTGGACACCTTTGGAATGAATTTGCATTGTGATTCAAGTAAAACCCCTTAAATCTTTCCCACATCTCATTTACATTGTCAACTCATTGTCAACTTACAGAAATCTCAGGCACATGCTAATATCTCTGTTGAGAAATCTACTATAAGTAAAGCATTAAACAAGTATGGAGTTCATGGGAGGACACCACTGCTGTCCAAAAAAATATTGCTGCATGTTTGCAGTTTGCAAAAGAGCACCTTGATATTCCACAGATCAATGAGATCAAAGTTGAAAATATGAATAGAATGGGAGCATTTCTTTTCCTTTTCATTTTTCTTTTTTTTATAAAAATGGTCTTTACATGAATTTGAAAGTTCACCGATAAATTTGTCTTACAGAAGCCAAAACTCATCCCTAACTATCGCTTAACATCCCCAAACTTCGTTGTACATACGACACAGAAACATTGCAACTCTTTACGGCAAATAATTTTTTAAATTAATCAAAAGAAAAGGAAAAAGAAAGAAACTAGGACAAAGGGTCCTGTAGCTTATCTTATAGTGATGATACAAGTTATAAAAACTTCATGTGAAGTTTGATCTTTGAATCATTGAAGGCCAAAGTCAAGGTCACTAAATTATAGTTCTCGTACATTTATAAGACCTCCTGTAATACAATCCTAAGCTCTGAGGCAGGTTTGGTGATACAAGTCACTGAAAATTCAATATGTCAATTGTGAACAATAAAGGTCATAGATGTTCCAGTTGTGGTCAGCACATGGACTTCATATATGGCTTTCTATATGTCTCTATACAAATCTAGGCCCCGTCTGTGACCATTTTAGCAATACAACTCATTGAATTTTCACTTGGTCACATTTGACCTTTGAAGGTCAATACCAAGGTCACCAAATGAATGTTCAAATATGACTTCCTATAGGTCTCTAACACAAACCTAGGCTCCATCTGTGACTGTTTTTGGCAATACAAGTCATTGTAATTGTATTATGTCAAGTCTGGCCCTCAAAGGTCATCAACAGTGACCAACAGTCAACAGTCAAGTTGAATGTCCCCAAATGAAAGCTCATATGTGACTTCCTTTAATTCTGTGATATAAATTTAGGCTCTATCTGTGGCCTTTTTAGTAATAGAAGTCATTGAATTTTCACTAAGTCAAGCTTGACCTTCGAAGGTCAATATGAAGGTTACCAAATTCAAGTTCATGTATGACTTCCTATATGTCTCCAATACAAACCTACACTCTATCTGTAACGCTTTTGCTGATTTAAGTCATTGAAATTACACTGTAAAGTTTGGCCATTGAAGGTCAATGAAGGTCAAGTTCAAGGTCACCACATGAAACTTCTTACATGACTTCCTATATTCCCACAATACAAACCTAAGCTCTATCTGTACGTGTTTTGGTGATCGAAAATTCACGACGTGCAGTTTGACCTTCGAAGGTCACCAAAGGTCAAATACAAGGCCACTAAATGAAAGTTCATATATGACTTCATAATATTTTCAAGCCTAGAAGCCTTTGAAAATGGTAACATTTTGCTTGACCTGAAGTTTGACCTTTCAAGGTTATCTGAGGTCAACTTTAAAATGGCCAAAATACATGTCATATGACTTCATATGTGTCGATAATACAAACTTAATCTCTATCTGCAACCACTTGGCCTCCACAGGCCATCTTGTATATTCTGTATTGGATTGGGTTAAAGTACAGCCCAATTCCGTCAATTCAGTCAAAATGGCGCTCGCATTGTACATTGACAGTACCAAGGAAAGTTGATTGCCCAATTAAGGAAAAAATTATCACACAGTTTTTGAGAAATAATTTCTTTCAATTTCTCATTCCTATCTTTAACACTAGGGCCAAAATATCAAGGGCCCATAAAACAGACAAAAATGATTCAATCAAAAATCCGAAAAAAAAATAAATCTGGAGATATGGTCTAGCAGTATGTTATGGCAAATTAGCACAAAGATTCATCATCTGGCATGTTCAAAAACAGGCAGATAAACATCAGGTGATTTGTAGGACTAGTGCAGCGGATAGAAATGAACATGTTATTGGAACTCAAAGGTCATGCCACATGGTAAGTGAATAGTGTAATTATGAAATCACTGGTCAGCTGGTTTTTTTCTGGAATCATAGCAAGGACTTTACAATGATTTCAGAGCCTTATTCTTTTTGTTTGAAAGCAGCAATTGTCGTTCGTTATTGTTTTTAGAGTGTATACACAATAACATTGTCACAATGCAATATTCTTGTGTCTCCAAGTTTGTAAACAAGCATTCAGCATGTGTCCATAAATTTATGATTTAATTTTTTCTAAATTTTTGATAATAAAAGCTTGAATGAAGAAGTTGTTAGTATTTCATCTCTTAGAAAGTGAAAAGCTGATTAAAAGCCTACATTAACAAGTGCCAAGTCAGAAACGGCAATTTTCTATCAATATTGTGGGGACCACGGTCAATAATGGCCGTAAACATTTTTCTCTAACTTTCCAAAGATTTAGAATCCTTTGCCATTCTTACGTGAAAGTCTTGCTTGACCAGCTTGAAAGTATTTGACTTTTATTGATTTAATCACTGCTACTACTCCGAATTGTATTGTGTGTGAATGAAATAACTTTGCCCTTTGTGCAGTCTTCAAATAGCAATCGCTGCGAAAAAATGGCACTTCCCGAAAATATTTTTCATAATTGTTGGAGACAAAAGGGTCGATGAAAACGGGACTTTATAACACCTTTCCGGCAAGCTATAATACCTTTCCGGGAGATAATTGGCTTCAAAGTCGGAATATATTTGATTGGTCAAAAAACATGGTTGTATATTCACGTCCACTGATTGACAAGCTGTCAGTCAAATTGACTGACACTTCTTCCTGGCACTCATTTGAGATGTACCAATATATACAAGCCCTCATAGGGGTAAATTTAATACAGTTGTTCTGAGAGCCTCCTACTGCATAATATTGAGGCACTTCTCTTGGTAAAATTCCAGGAAAAACTAGGGTGTGGTCTATCCCCCCCCGAAACACCCAAATCAGAAACCAATTTTAAGTTTTGGGATAGACCATTGAAACAGTAAAATTTTCGTTGAAATCTGAGAAGGCATGTAACACGTCTGCCTGATGGTCCCATGGATATATTTTTAAATACTTCATACATTGTTGACTTGCCCGACACCAGTCATCACCAGTCCAGCCTCTTTGTCTCAGTCTGAATAGCTGAAATCTGCAGGTGTAATGATCCTGGCCAGGTTTACATGATACAATTTTAAGATAAATAGTTACGTTTGTGAAATTTCCTGGGATTCATTGGAATTCAACGCCCGCAAATTTAGTTTGAAACCGACGACGTTAGTCGGAGGTTTTAAATGTTCAAATTTGCGGGCGTTGAATTCCAATGAATCCCAGGAAATTTCACAAACGTAACTATTTATCGATATTGTCAACCATAAATTTCACAAACGTAACTATTTATCCATATTGTAAACCATAAGCAAGAAAGAAACGTTTTTTGCACGGACTCTTTTGTATGGCGACTTGATCCGTCACAATTAGGTCATCGAGTCATGCGCTAGAATTCCGCAACCTGTCAAGTTGAACTGATGGGCTGAATGAGCGAAAGTAGGTCCGTTTTCATGCTAACAGAGGTGTATAATCCAGGTTCAGAAAGTAAAAGTCCATCCCAGGATATTGTTCCAGCCACAAAAGACCTGGCAGCTGACATTATTCTTCAGCTGGGTGGTAAAACTAACAAGTCAAATCTGCTGACAGGAGTTTACGGTTGGAATGAAAACATGGTAGGATTTTTACTTTCTGACCCCTGGATTATACACCTCTGCATGCTAATGTATTCATGAGCAGGTGAAAAGGTCCTGTCATTTCAGGGATGTCGAACACTATTCAACAAGGGTAATTAACAAATCAGATTGCGGAAAACACCTACTATTGGTTTACAATGTTGGTTGACTACTGTATACTCCAGTCTTTGAAGAGGACTTTAGCTTCAGGCCCAGTATCCTAATTACCTTCGCCAGCGACTTCGCTGACGAAGGTAATGTTTTGATCCCCGTGTATTTATTTGTTCGTGTGTCTGTCTGTATGTGTATCGAATAACTCAAAAAGTACCAAACGGAATTTCATAAAATTTGGTGGGTTGATTTGGCATGACCTGAGGATCAATCGATTAGATTTTGGGAGTGATCGGGTCAAAGGTCAAGGTCAAGGCCACGAAAAGGTCAAAACCGACTTTCGGCCATATCTCGGTCAATTTTTATCCGATCGGCATGAAACCAACGCCAGTGGCGAGGGATTCAGTGGCGTCGGCGAAGGTATGCGCTCTACCGAGTGCCCGTTCTAGTTTGTTTGTGTGTCTGTCTGTGTGTATGTATGTGTATCGAATAACTCAAAAAGTACCAAACGGAATTTCATAAAATTTGGTGGGTTGATTTGGCATGACCTGAGGATCAATCGATTAGATTTTAGGAGTGATCAGGTCAAAGGTCAAGGTCAAGGCTACAAAAAGGTCAAAACCGACTTTCGGCCATATCTCGGTCAATTTTTATCCGATCGGCATGAAACCAACGCCAGTGGCGAGGGATTCAGTGGCATCGGCGAAGGTATGCGCTCTACCGAGTGCCCGTTCTAGTTCCTTACTGTATGAGTTGCGCATTGACATTTATTTAATACACAGTTATACGCACAATATGCTCCTCATATGCATCTCAATCATTTTTTATTCATAAAATCATTTTATGTAAGTTTTATGTACGCCGGTATGCGCATAGTACAGCCCAGTACGCCTGATAGTTTTCGGCATGCACAAAACTACGCTGCATAAGCTGTTACGCGAATCATAAGTTATAAATACGCAGTGCATCGGTCCCGCATCGGTCGAGCGCGGTACGAGTACGCTATGTGTTTGTGGGGGATAAGCGGTTCGTATGCGGTAATACGCTGATCTCCTGGCACGAACTATGAGCCACGCATATTGGGCGTATACATTGCGTACTTGCAGCGCGGATACAATGCACGTTGAATGAACTCATAGTGAATGTTGATGTATCGCACGAATTAGTACCGTTGGTCCTGTGATCGGGCAGTGCATTGTACTTATTTGTACCTTATGACAAACACACAGATACACAGATAGTGTAACAACCTTGCAGTATTTCTGTGCAGGTGCACTGGGTAATAAGTTGGGGGAGGATTGTGGTAGGTAGCAGCAGTACTGTTAAGTTTTTTTGTTGTGTGTTGCTGCAGAAACATAGGGGGTGTGGGCAAAAGGGGAAGGAGAAATGACGCAGTTCAAGGTGGTCTGGGGAGGGGGGAAGAAGGGTGAGCGGGAGAGCTAGAGAGCCAGCAGACAGTGGTGGGGGTTTTGTTTCTCATGCGATCTTCCAACCCATGTTCTAGCCTGTGAACTAAACGGAATAAAAAGCCCTAGGCAAGTTAAACGGATATTTGTCTCGATCCCCTTCATTAAGCTAAAGTGCTATAAACGGTCATTACAATAGCAAACTTTCCGAACATCCAGGGTACACTCGATTTGGTATGAATATGATGGGTCCTCTAGACTCCAGGGTGAACAGACCTCCTGAAAGGTTGACGTTCACGCAGTGGAATCTGCACCGGTAATTAAAACAGCAAGAAGCAGCCACCTTTTTTATAAATCGGGAATACGCTCAGAATACACTTGGAATTCTTCAGAAGCAGTGGCGTGCCGTGCATTTTACACCTAGGCCTTCAGTTACCCTCCCATGATTAACCTCAATTTAACACTGCTGCCATCCCGCGTTTGGAAATCGGCTGTCAAGCCAGCCCTCCTTTAATTTTGTGGTCCGTGTATACATGGAGTGTGACAGTAATGCAGTATAAGAGCTGATTTCAAAATAAAAGTTACCATCGTGGGGACGGGACTTCAGATTTTGTCAGTCAGAAAGTCTTGGAATTAATACATAAAATAATTAACTAGTAAATTAATTTATTTATTTCAGAATTTCATTTAATTCTGACAGTGCTTCACATCAAGATGTCAATGTCAGGAAAACCTACTGTTGATTTAAAAAATTAAAGTCACCTAAAATGTCAATTAATTGCATTTTTTCCTCTTCAATTCAGATCGATTTTAAGAGGAAACGGCATGTTTCCACTTACTAATATCACTTCAGCCTAGTAGGTGACCATCTCACAATATCACCGTATCAATTTAATCAAATTCTGATGTAGCATTTAAAAATAAAGGCCCTCTAAAATTCTAACTTTAAAAATACAGTCCCCCTTATTTCAGATTGGGATTACATGGAGAACCTTGGTTTCCACTCACCCATTCCCCTTCAGTGTGGCAGTAGAACATCTCATGATGTCACCCAAGCAATTTTATCAAGTTCTGATGTAACATTTCAGAATAAAGGCCCTCAAAAATCTCTGCAATTTGAATAAATTCCCACTACATTCAGATTGTGATTACATAAAAAACCCCGTTTCCACTCCCTCATTCCACTTAAGTGTGACAGTAGAAAGTCTCACGATGTGACCCAAGAAATTTCATTAAGTTCTGATGTAGTGTTTCAAAATAAAGGCCCTTTAAAATCCTTACTTAATACAGTCCCCCTTATATTCAGATTGGGATTACTTGGAAACCCCCTGTTTCCACTCACTCATTCCATTTCAGCATGATAGTAGACCACCTCACGATGTCACTCAACCAATGTCATCGGTAACACTTTGCAATAAGGGTGCAATAATTAACATTACTAAATGCAGTAATAAGTATTTACTAACATGTAATAAACATTTAACTAATGCACCTGGTAATCACTTACAAATGATGTTCATATCAACTATGATATTACTTTATACATTATGGATCAATAGTTTGAAGTGCTACATAGGGGATACTTCAGGGATGTTTTCAACTACACTATCTGGGAAACAAGGATAATTAATGAATGTTCAGTTTTGGTTGGGTAATGCTTATTCAGCTATCTAACACATTGGTTACCCACTAATTAACTTATAATTAATGAACTAATGTCAATGGATGTTCATAGTTGTACCCTTATTGTAAAGTCTTATCATTTCATCAAATTCTTATGTAGCATTTCAAAATAAAGGCCCTCTAAAATCCTTACAATTTAATTAAATTCCCACTACATTCAGATTGGGATTACATGGGAACACCCTGTTTCCACTCACGTATTCCACTTCAGTTTGGCAGTAGAGCATCTCATGATGTCAACCAATCAATTTCATCAGGTTCTGATGTAGCATTTCAGAATAAAGGCCCTGTAAATCCTAACCTTTAAAATAAATTCCCACCACATTCAGATTTGGATTACTTAGAAACCCATTGTTTGCACTCACTCATTCCACTTCAGCATGGCCTTAGAACATCTCATGATGTCACCCAAGAAATTTCATCAAGTTTTGATGTAGCGGTTCAATATAAAGGCCCTTTAAAATCCTTTCACTTTTAATACAGTCCCCTTTTCATCCAGATTGGGATTACTTGAAAACCCCCTGTTTTCACTCACTCAATCCACTTCAGCCTGGTAGTAGACCACCTCACAATGGCACTTAAGCAATTTCATCAAGTTGTGATGGAGCATTTCAGAATAAAGGCCCTCTAAATCCTAACTTTTTACATAAATTTCCACTACATTCAGATTTGGATTACGTGGGACCCCCCTGTTTCCACTCACTCATTCCATTTCAGCATGATAGTAGACCACCTCCCGATGTCACCCAATCAATTTCATTGTGAACACTTTGCAGTAAGGGTGCAAAAATTAACATTACTTAATGCAATAATAAGCATTTACTAACAGGTAATTTAAGGTATTATAAGCGATCATAATCCACGCACTTTTTGTCTAAATCACCGTATATCTCCTCACTATATGCAAGCTGTCACTTCTGAGAGCATGCTGACAAAAAAATCCAGTTTCAATACATAGCATGGGCTCTGAATTTCAGCAGGGAAATCTGTGGCTCAGATCGAGCCACCAAAACATGGGTCTACCCCGCACACCCAGAGGCGGGTTCATACTCGTGCACAGGTCAGACACAGGGGGAAGGGGCAGTAGCAGGTCGCATAGCGTGCGCAGTTAGAGTAGAGAGAGAGGGATAGAGAGAGACAGATGGCATTGCAGCATTTGCGATGGCGAAAAATAGCCCAAGAGAAAACAGTCTGAGGAACATAAATTAAAAAAGAAGGGCTACGACCAAGAAAGGGCAAAGACCAGGGTCAACATTGGTGTGGCTTTCCGACAGTGGAGGGAACTCTGCGAATTGAAGGGTTTGAAAACGGACAAGGAGGTAGCCGTCTTTATGCTGAACAGGTGAGCAACATTAGCTTTACGGCGCTTCACAAAACAGTATCAGCTGTCAGGCATTCATCATATTGTCGAATCCGCCAAAATGTACTGTTGTTGTGATGTTATCCATTGATAATAGCAGTCGAGTTATGGATACAGTTGTCTGACGGGTCAGCTAACCTTAGCTTTGTAAATTGAACTTGTGGCTATGAGTTCTTGTGAATGTCTGATGTCTTATGTCAGGAATCGACGGGGAATTTCGCATTCAAACACGATACATGTGTATGTGCGACTAGAAAGAATGAAATGAACTGCCTTCGTCTCAGCTCATTGTTTTGCTAGAACTGTCTCGCTTTGCATGCATGACGTTGAAGCTGTCTTGTTATATACCCGCTGTTCTGGAAGAAATTTTGCTATAAGCTCCTGATAACAGATTATTCCAAAACGAAACCATTCTGACAGCAAGCTGCAGAAACACGCACATGATCTTAGCGTTGCTTGTGAGGAGCTCGCGAATCGATAACTTGTTCCGGGAAAAATTCCAAATCCATTTGCCACTTTTTCATCTTGTAATTAGCCAGATCAATCTTTAAATTCATTCCTCACCGTAGTCTGTGCGTGGACACGAATGGCTGTTTGCATGACAATGCACGTCCATAAACTTCGGGGGTGGAGCCCGGGGCGGAGTGTGAAGGGAGGGGTGGGTCTGCATTCGTTTACACTTCAAATATCAACAACCTCTCTCCCACATCGCTGAATACACCTTTAACATTTAACTAATGTACCTGGTAATCATTTGCAAATGATGTTCACATCAACTAAGGTATTACTTTATACATTATGGTTCAATAGTTTGAAGTGCTACAAAGGGGATACTTCAGGGATGTTTTCAACTTCACAAGAAGGGACACAGGGATAATTAATCAATGTTCAGCAATGGTTGGGTAATGCTTATTCGGCTATCTAACGCATCAGTTACCCGCTAATTAACTGATAGTTAATGAACTAGTGTCAATTGATCTGAATTGTTGTACCCTTATTCTTAGGTTTTACCATTTCATCCATTTCTGATGTAACATTTCAAAATAAAGGCCCTCTAAAATCCTTAAATTTTTAATAATTTCCCATTACATTCTGTTATGGCCCCAATTTGTTATGACATATCAGACAGCAAGGATGACAGACAAAATTTTAAAACTTTAACAGATTTAATATAACAAAGAAAAACTGACCAAGATTGAAATATACAAAAAAATGAGATAGTTACAGTCCTGTGGTAACTGAGATGGGGTTTCTATGTCGCGATGTCCTGGGACAGGAAAATGCTCCAACACAGGCAAAAATCCACAAAAAGAGCTTCACAGGTCTTGAAAAGAGTGACAGGTCGGGTCAAATGTATCCTTCCACTATTTCTTTTTGCAATTTCTCCTACTACTTTACTCTCTCAATTTTTCTCCTGATATACTCTTTTCCAGCCCCCTCCCACCTTCCAGACTTTTTTCAATTCTCTGGGACTTTCCCCTCTGAGGCATGCCCAAGGCATGCCCAAAACCTAGCTCCAAACTGGGCTTAACAAAAAAAGTCAGTAATGCCATCTAGTGGCTCTTTTTTTCCACATTACACCTCCATTCCAAATGGGAAAAAATTTTTACTCATAAAGGCAAAATTTTTCTTTTCAGTACAAAAATGGTTACGTAGACAATATGCTAATAAACACGTGATATATACATATACTCAAACACGGGATAAGCAATCAGCAGTTACATTGTCAGTACCCTTTACATGCTTAATTTCCAAGTCAAACTCCTGTAAAATCAAACTCCAATTCAACAATCTCCAATTCTTGTTTTCATCTTACTCAAATGCTTCATCCCAAATGAACTTTACGCTTTTCTTCAGTTGGTTGGTGAGACTGAGAGCAATCTCAGCAAAGTTCTTGCAGAACTTGTGGTAGTACCCGATCATTCCAAGGAAACAGCGCAAAGCTTTTTTGTTGTCAGAGCTGGAAAGCCCATGATGGCTTGGACTTTAGCATTTATGGGTGCTACCTTACCCTGGCCTATGACGTAGCCAAGACACGTGACAGTAGCACAACCAAAGTCTCTCTTGTTCAGGTTAACAGTCAGGTTAGCCTGGGTCAAGCGCTGGAACAATGTCTTTACACCTTTCAAATGTTCTTCCCAGGAGTCACTCCATGTCATCAGGTTCTCGATGTGTGCACCCCTGTGTGGCAATCCGGCGATTGTAGACTGTATCATCCTTTGGAACGTGGCTGGGGCATTTTTCATGCCAAAGGGTAGGATTTCATACTGATATAACCCAGATGGTGTGGCAAAAGCAGAGATGCTCTTGGCCCTCTCAGTTAAAGGCACACACCAATAACCCTTCAATAAATCAATCTTGGTCAGAAACTTTGCTTGCCCTACTCTATCGATACAATCAACAATCCTAGATATTGGAAACACATAAGGTCTAGTTACAGCATTGACTTTGCGATAATCTGTACAGAATCTAATACTTCCATCAGGTTTTGGAACGAGCACACATGGTGAACTCCAATCTGAGTTAGAGGGTCTGAAAATATCATGTTCTAACATGTACTCAACCTCTTTCTCAGCAATCTTTCTCTTTTCAGGATTCATCAAATGCTGTTTTATTGGTTTGGCATCACCAACATCTACATCATGAGAGGCTATAGAAACTCTCTTTGGAACATCAGGAAATAAATCTTTATATTTCTTGATCAACCTCTCAAATTGATCTTTCGGTGAGGGTTCTAAGTGCTGTAGTTTTACATCAAGATTTTGCAACACGTCAGAATTTGACACTTTACATGAAAGAACTTCAGCTTTAATTCTAGGTTCATCATCTTGAAACTCCCCCTCATCTTCACAAGTCTCAGCCATAGGAGGATTTGAAGTGACAGCTGCAACCCTAGCAGACAGGATTAGGCTTCAGCATGTTAATGTGACACAACTGTTTTGGCTTTCTCCTATCTGGGGACTTCACAATGTAATTGAGATCATTAAGTTTTGTCAGAATTTCATAAGGACCATGAAATCTAGCCTGCAATGGTTTGGACTGCAAGGGAAATAACACAAGGACCTTGTCTCCTGGTTTAAACTCAAAGCTTCTAGCCTTATGATCAAACCAAGTTTTCATTTTTCCCTGACTTGATTTCAAGTTCTCTTTGGCTAGGTCACAAGCTGCACGCAGTCTTTTCTTGAACTTGCTAACATAGTCTAACTGACTGATATGCGGCCTTTTCTCTTGCCATTGTTCAGTCAATAATAGCCAAGGTCCTCTCACTTTATAGCCAAACATTAGCTCAAACTTACTGAATCCAGTAGACTCCTGCACTGCTTCTTTAGCTGCAAACAACAGCAAATGAACACCTTCATCCCAGTCTTTCTCATGGTCATAACAATAAGTCCTCATCCTTGTCTTGAGAGTGGAATGAAACCGCTCTAAGGCACCTTGACCCTCTGGATAATAGGCACTGGAAAGAATCTGATTTGCACCTAGTTCATACAGAACCTGCTGAAACAATCCGGACGTGAAATTGCTACCTTAGTCTGACTGATTTTCCTTGGGAAGGCCAAACAACGTGAAGAACTTTATCAAAGCCCCCGAGATTGCAGTTGCCTTGATGTTGCGTAGAGGTATGGCTTCAAGGAATCTGGTAGATGCACACGATTGTCAACAAGAACTGATTTCCAGATCTAGTCTTGGGTAATGGACCAACACAATCAACAATGACCTCGGAGAAGGGCTCCCCAAATGCTGGGTTAGGCTGCAATGGAGCTACAGGTGGGTCTAACTGGTGTTTTCCAATTACCGGACAAGCGTGACAGGTTTTGCAAAAGTCCAGGCCAGAAGAAGTGTTTCATGATCCTATCAAAAGTCTTGTTAACACCAAGATGACCTCCTAAAGGCAAACTATGAGCCATTGTTAAGATCTCATTCCTGCAGACCTTCGGAACAACATTTTGCTTGACCACTGCCTAATCTGCATTGGCAGGGATATCAGGAGGGCGCCACTTCCGCATCAACACTCCATCCATGAGATAATACCAACCTGGAACTGTGTCTATTTCTTCATCAGGAAGGGCTCTCTTCTTTAGTATACAAATTTCAGGATCATTCTTTTGCTCCAGAATCAACCGCTTTCTGGACAGAGACAAGTCTCCAGACACATCAGAATCACTAGACCCATCTGGCATGCTGAACAGAGAACTGATAAAAGTGTCTGATAAGTCCTCAAACGGAGAACTATACCAACTATATATCAAAGCTAACCCCACTCCCTCTGCAGCCATGCTGTTAACCACACTTGCCATCTGCTTGGAGGAGATTGAGGCGTGGATGAAGTTAACTTTCTACAGCTAAACAGTTCAAAGACTGAAGCCATGTTAGTCGGTACACCGCACCAAGTTCGGTCATCCAACATTACCAGCATCACTTTTTCCGGTCAGAACATTCCTCTCTCTACATCAGTCACCAACCTGGGTGTTAGAATGGACCCCCACCTTACCTTCGAGGCCCACATCAAACATCTGTGCAAAACATCCGTCTATCACCTCAGGAATATCGGCAAACTCCGCTCAACCCTTACCCTATCAGATGCAGAGAAGCTTGTCCACGCCTTTGTCTCCTCCAGGCTGGATTATTGTAATGCAATCCTCATCGGGATGCCTAGCAGCTGCCTCCAAAATACTTCAATATATCCAGAATAGTGCTGCTAGGATCCTGATGAGGGTACGTAAATACAAACGCATCACCCTCATCCTCAAGTCACTTCACTGGCTCCCCGTTTCATTCAGAATTGAATTCAAGATCTCCGTCCTCACTCAACAATGTATACACGGAAATGCTCCCCCCTTTCTTAAGGAACTCCTCACCCCTCAGGTTCCCTCTGCTCTGCTAACGCAAACCTTCTAAAACCCCCCCAGGACCAAGCTTCGCACTATGGGAGATCAGGCTTTCTGTGTAACTGCTCCCAGGTTGTGGAATGCCCTCCCTGATCACCTGAGAGCACCTTAAACTGTGAACACTTTTAAACGGGGCCTACAAACCTACTTTTTCTCTCGGGCTTTTAGCTGATGAACTCTCCCAGTTGTTCTATGCTTTTTTTTTATCTGCTTCCTATTTATGTTGTGCTGTCTTGTCTCTTAAATCTTATCTGATATTTTTATCTTTTTATCACTGTAGCACTTGGAGATTTCTTTTGAAATGTAAAGTGCAATACAAATAAAATGTATTATTATTATTATTATTATTAGAAACCATAGTAGGCCGAACAGAGTCATGAGACATAAGTCCCACCTTTACCTGTCCTGAATTTGCGATCAGCTGCCAAATTTGCAGATGAATATGTTCTCATACATAAGTCCAAATTTCAGTCTTGCAGTAACAATAGATGGTCCCAATTTCAGAAAAAAAGATAATGGTGATACCCAAGATTCCTCACCCAAAACCAAAGACAAATCTGGTGATGGTGCTCAGAAATCCAGTTACAGCTCTGATCAAAGTGTGAAAGCTGACAGTGACAAAAGTGGTCTAGTTTGCAGTAATTGCAAGAAATCTGGTCATGTTACAACTAACTGTTGGTTCCTTAAAGCTAAGAAAGAAAAAGAAAAGGATACCAAACCAAATGCCTTTGTGAAAACAAGGTTAGAAAATCCTGTAGTAGATGACCGATCTGCTAAATTGCCTGCTCCTTATGGGGCTAAACTGATACTGCTGACTTTGTGAAGGAGGAATTTCTTCCATTTGTGTCAGGGGGATTTGTGGCTCTGAATGAGCATTCTCCTCCTGTCCCCATATATATCCTAGGGGATACCAGAGCTTCTCAGTCACTTTTGTTGATGGACTCTTTGGAGTGACATGATGAGACCGCTTCTGGGGATTTCATACTTGTACAAGGTATTGAAGGGAGGACGGTATCTGTACCCCTGCGCTCTGTATTCTTGAAGTCAGATTTAGTTACAGGACAGGTAAAGGTGGGACTTATGTCAAGTCTACCTATCAAGGGTGTTTCTCTGTTGCTGGGCAATGACCTTGCTGGGGGCAATGTAGTTCCCCCTGTTCATCTTACTTCACAGCCGAGCACTGAAGATGACGATGAAGACCCATCTCTGTATCCTTCCTGTGCAGTGACTCGTGCTATGGCCAAGAAGGCTAATGAAGAAGATGATGTGGTGCCGTCCAGCACATTGAATAGTCAGGACTCAGGTGGTTCGCCTCATGACTCTGTTCGGCCTACTATGGTTTCTCCATTTGAGGACTTATCAGATACTTTTATCTGTTCTTTCTTAAGCCAGCCAGATGGGTTTGGTGATTCTGATGCGTCTGGAGACTTGTCTCTGTCCAGAAAGCAATTGATTGAGGAGCAAACTAATGATCCTGAAATTTGTGCACTAAGGAGGAGAGCCCTTCCTGATAAAGAAATAGACGCAGTTCCAGTTGGGTATTATCTCAAGGATGGTGTGTTGATGCGGAACTGGCGCCCTCCTGATATCCCTGCCAATACAGATTGAGCAGTGGTTTGGCAAATTGTTGTTCCGAAGGTCTACAGGAATGAGACCTAAACAATGGCTCATAGTTTACCTTTAGGAGGTCATCTTGGTGTTAACAAGACTGTTGATAGGATCATGAAACACTTCTTCTTGCCTGGGCTTTGGAAAGATGTTTCCAACTTTTGCAAAACCTGTCACCCTTGTCAGGTAGTTGGAAAACACCTGTTAGACCCACCTGTAGCTCCATTGCAGCCTATCCCAGTATTTGCGGAGCCCTTCTCTAAGGTCATTGTTGATTGTGTTGGTCCATTACCCAAGACTAGATGTGGAAATCAGTACTTTTTGACAATCATGTGTGCATCTACCAGATTCCCTGAAGCCATACCTCTACGCAACATCAAGGCAACTGCAATCTTGAAGGCTTTGATAAACTTCTTCACGTTGTTTGACCTTCCAAGGGAAATTCAGTCAGACTAAGGTAGCAATTTCACTTCTGGATTGTTTCAGCAGGTTCTGTATGAACTAGGTGCGAAGCAGACTCTTTCCGGTGCCTATCATCCAGAGAGTCAGGGTGCCTTAGAACGGTTTCATTCCACTCTCAAGACAATGATGAGGACTTATTGTTATGACCATGAGAAAGACTGGGATGAAGGTGTTCAATTGCTGTTGTTTGCAGCTAGAGAAGCAGTGCAGGAGTCTACTAGATTCAGTCAATTTGAGCTAGTGTTTGGCCATGCAGTGAGAGGACCTTTGCTCTTGTTGAGTGAACAATGGCAAGAGAAAGAGCCGCATATCAGTCTGTAAGGCTATGTTAGCAAGTTCAAGGAAAGATTGCGAGCAGCATGTGACCTAGCCAAAGAGAACTGGAAATCAAGTCAGGGAAAAATGAAAACTTGGTATGATCATAAGGCTACAAGCCGTGAGTTTAAACCAGGAGACAAGGTCCTTGTTTTGTTTCCCTTGCAGTCCAATCCATTGCAGGCTAGATTTCATGGTCCTTATGAAATTCTGACAAAATCCAATGATCTCAATTACATTGTGAAGACTCAAGATAGGAGAAAGCCAAAACAGTTGTGTCACATTAACATGCTGAAGCCTTATCATGACAGAAATGCTAGGGTTGCAGCTGTCACTTCAGATTCTCCTATGGTCGAGACGTGTGAAGATGAGGGGGAGAATTAAAGCTGAAGTTCTTTCATGTAAATTGTCAAATTCTGAAGTGTTGCAAAATCTTGATGTAAAACTCCCGCACTTAGAACCCTCCCAGAAAGATCAGTTTGAGAGGTTGATCAAGAAATGTAAAGATCTATTTCCTGATGTTCCAAAGAGAGTTTCTATAGCTTCTCATGATGTAGATGTTGGCGATGCCAAACCAATAAAACAGCATCCGTACCGGATGAATCCTGAAAAGAGAGAGATTGCTGAGAAAGAGGTTGAGTACATGTTAGAACATGATATTATCAGACCCTCCAACTCAGATTGGAGTTCACCCTGAGTGCTAGTTCCAAAACCTGATGGAAGTACTAGATTCTGTACAGATTATCACAAGGTCAATGCTGTAACTAGAACTGATGTGTTTCCAATACCTAGGATTGATGATTGTATTGATAAAGTAGGGCAAGCAAAGTTTCTGACCAAGATTGATTTATTGAAGGGTTATTGGTGTGTGCCTTTACCTGAGAGGGCCAAGAGCATCTCTGCTTTTGCCACGCAATCTGGGTTGTATAAGTATGAAGTCCTACCCTTTGGCATGAAAAATGCCCCAGCCACTTTCCAAAGGATAATACAGTCTACAATCGCCGGATGGGCACACATGGGTGCATACATTGATGACCTGATCACATGGATTGACTCCTGGGAAGAACGTCTAAGAGATGTAGAGACGTTGTTCCAGCGCCTGACCCAGGCTAACCTGACTGTTAACCTGAACAAGAGTGACTTTGGTTGTGCTACTGTCACGTATCTTGGCTACGTCACAGGCCAGGGTAAGGTCGCACCCATAAATGCTAAAGTCCAAGCCATCATGGACTTCCCAGTTCCTGACAACAAAAAAGCTTTGCGCCGCTTCCTTGGAATGATCGGGTACTACCGCAAGTTCTGCAAGAACTTTGCTGAGATTGCTCTCAGTCTCACCAACCAACGGAAGAAAGGCGTTAAGTTCACTTGGGATGATGCATGCCAGAGAGCCTTCGATTGCCTGAAGTCTCTGCTGTGTCACTTCCCCCTGCTCAAATCTCCTGACTTCAACAAACCGTTCTCCATCGCGGTCGACGCTAGCGACCATGCTTGTGGATCTGTGCTCCTACAGAGAAGTGACTCTGATGACATTGAGCATCCCGTGGCATACTTCTCCAAGAAGTTCAATCGCCACCCAAAGAACAATTCCACAATAGAGAAGGAGCTGTTGGCTCTGGTTCTATTCTTATAACACTTTGAGGTTTATGTTTGTACAGGGCAAAAGCCAATGATTGTGTACACTGACCACAATCCGTTAATGTTTTTGAGTAAGATGAAAAACAAGAATCGGAGATTGTTGAATTGGAGTTTGATTTTACAGTAGTTTGACTTGGAAATTAAGCATGTAAAGGGTACTGACAATGTAATTGCTGATTGCTTATCCCGTGTTTGAGTATGTGTATATATCACGTGTTCATTAGCATCTTGTATTATATATATATATATATATATATATACACAAGTGTCTACTTAACCATTTTTGTATTAAAAGAAAAATTTTGCCTTTATGAGTCAAAATTTTTCCCTTTTGGAATGGAGGTGTAATGCAAATAGAAGCCACTAGATGGCAGTATTGACCTTTCTTATGTTAAGCCCAGACTGGAGCTAGGCTTGGGCATGTCTTGGGCATGTCTGGGACAAGTCCCAGGGAATTAAAAAAAAGAGGTCTAAATGTGGGAGGGGTCTGCAAAAGGGTATATAAGGAGGAAAATTGAGGGAGTGGAGTAGTAGGAGAAATTGCAAGCAGAAGGATACATTTGACCAGACCTGTCATTTTTTTTTCACGACCTGTTAAGCTTTTTGTGGATTTTTGCCTGTGTTGGAGTGTTTTCCTCACCCAGGACATCACCAAACAACCCCACCAAAGGGACTGTAAATATTTTTGTTCTAGTATTTATCAATCTTGGTCAGTAGAGAAGACAGCACATTAGTTAAGTGTTTGTTTAATTAAACCTATTTAAGTTTTAGAATTTTGTTTGTCATCCCCTGCTGTCATATATGTTATAACTAGGGCTGTCGCTATAATTAATCGCGATTAATTTTAGCGCAATAAAAGTAACTGCCACTATGAGGCAGACAGACGTGATTGCTTACCTTTTCTATGACACATACCTAATGCGGTCATTTGAAATGCTTCCGGGAAGAAAACTGTTATTTTAAGTCCACTAATTAGCAGCGAGGACGGACAGCCTCCATTGCCTTGGCATAATTAGCTCACCTTGAATAATTTCCAGCGTACTTTGCCTAACTTCCAATCAAGCCATTTATTCAGCCAACTGACTGATCACAATCAAAAGGTGGTGTATAATGATTAAGAAGTGATAATGAGAAGCAGACGGACCTAACCAGGTTGCCGTGTTAGATTGAAAAAATTTCAATAATCTCAATAACTAGCAGACCTCTGAATTCCACCTTTCATAAAGGAATTTTGTATGCATCCCGGACGAGCCCCCAATTTGTTATGACAGATCGGACAGCAAGGGATGACAGACAAAATTTTAAAACTTTAACAGATTTAATAAAACAAAGAAAAACTGACCAAGATAGAAATATAAAAAGAAAATGAGAGAGTTACAGTCCCGTGGTAACTGAGATGGGGTTTCTATGTTGCAATGTCCTGGGACAGGAAAATGCTCCAACCCAGGCAAAAATCCACAAAAAAGCTTCACAGGTCTTGAAAAGAGTGACAAGTCTGGTCAAATGTATCCTTCCACTATTTCTTCTTTCAATTTCTCCTACTACGTTACTCTCTCAATTTTTCTCCTTGCATGCTCTTTTCCAGTCCCCTCCCACTTTCCAGACTTTTTTCAATTCTCTGGGACTTTCCCCTCTGAGGCATGCCCAGGACATGCCCAAAATCTAGCTCCAAACTGGGCTTAACAAAAAAAAGTCAATACTGCCATCTCGTGGCATTTTTTTTCCGCATTACAATTCAGATTGGGATTACGTGGGAACCCCCCGTTTTCACTCACTTATTCCACTTCAGCTTGGCAGTAGAACATCTCACGGTGTCAGCCAATCAATTTCATCAAGTTCTAATGTAGCATTTCAGAATAAAGGCCCTCTGAATCCTAACTTTTTAGATAAATTCCCACTACATTCAGATTGGGATTACGTGGGAACCCCCTGTTTCCACTCACTCATTCCATTTCAGCGTGGCCGAAGAACATCTAACAATGTCACCCAAGAGAAGCATTCGGGTGTGTTGACTACATCCAGTCAAGAAAATTTCGAGTTTAATTTCTAGTGCTGCGGTACGCCAGGGTGGCGACTACCTCACCATCAAATTACGTTTGGCTTTTTCATGGCTTTAACAAAGACATAACCTCATGAAAATTAATACTCATGTCAAGAATGGCGAGCACTTACCTTTGATAGGGGTGTTGCCAAATGGGGGGGCAAAATGGCTCCGTAACGCCCCCTAGAAAATTTAAACATAGCAGCCCTCGCAGCTTCTTTTTCCAGGTTGCCACTATCCAATTGTTTTCAATGTACAGCTGCACCTGTCTGGATCTCGCCACCACCCCTAACGTGCACAAGGGTGCGAGGGCCCATTCATCGCTGCTTGCAGCTTTACTCAACGTTGTTATGGAACAGGGGTTCTCAAACTCGGTCCCGGGGCCTCCCTGTGTGTGCTGGTTTTTGTCCCAACCATAATTGCCTTCATAGGACTTGAACAAGCAGTTAATTGTCAAAATTGGGTGCAATTTTGTGTTAAAATATGTAATTTGCTATTTTAAGACAAATTTTATTAGAAATAACCACTTGTGCCATGAAGAATAAAAGACCGAATAAAAGACCCTTGCTTATATAGTTTTGTATTCTTTTTCTGCTTCTCAAGCAATTTCAGATAATCACATTTTTAAACTGATCAAATCAGGCATTGAGAAAATCAGTGTCCTCCAAATTAGGTTGCTGAACACAGGTGATTAGAATTCTTTCAAAATAATTTGCTTGCACTCAATCACAAAAACATATCATGAAACAGGTTTGACTCTGTCATTTGCTTGTTTAGTAAATTATTAGATTTTGCAACCATGTGCCCACAGTTTCACCGATTTGGAACCTATTGCTTTTTTTCCCTTTGATTGAGTACATTTTCCCTCTTTTTATGCAGTTGTTACACATATATTGCAATGTAGATGCGCAATTTATTCCTCACTGTTTGTATGTATATCTGTCAAAATACTGTTTGTCAAGAGAGGATAAATTACTGCTCTGAACAAAAATGCTAAACAAATTAATGGCTTGTTAAAATCCTATGATTGCAAACCAGGGTGGAGCAAAAACCAGCATACACAGGGAGGCCCCAGGACTGAGTTTGGGAACCCCTGTTATAGAATATTTGTGGCCTGCTCATTTTTATTTGTGAATTTATATTTTTCCTGTTATTTATTATTACTTATAAAAATTTTGCTTCATTTATTGATCTTTTTTTAACAGGTCTACTTTACTTAAAATTATAACATCATTTTTTATTATTTTTTGTGTATCATCGGTGTTGAAAATTTTTATGAAAATTAAAAGTTGATTTGTGATGGTTCACACTTCTCAAATAGTTCATCCGTAAGGTACTGAGAATTTGAATATAACAGAGAGTATAATTAGTATAAATTGAACATGAGCAGTGTATTTCAACAGTGTGCAAAAGACCATGAAATAAGAGATTTTAGAGAGCGTTGTGGCAACAGGAAGTTAACTTGTGCTATCAATAGAAATGTAGAGTAAAATTATATAATAATTTGAATATGAAGAAAGGATTTATTCTGAAATGCAACATCAGACCCTGATGAAATTGATAAGGTGACTTTGTGAGATGGCCTCCTGCCACGCTGAAATGGAATGAGTGAGTGGAAACAAGGGGTTTGCATGTAATCTCAATCTGAATGTAGTGGGAATACATTCAAAAAGCAAGGATTTTAGAGGGCCTTTATTTTGAAATGCTACATCAGAACTTGATGAAATTTCTTGTGTGACATTGAGAGACGTTCTAAGGCCATGCTGAAGTGAAATAAGTGAGTGGAAACAAAGGGTTTCCACGTAATCCCAATCTGAATGTAGTGGGAATATATTCAAAAAGTAAGGATTTTAGAGGGCCTTTATTTTAAAATGCTACATCACAACTTGATGAAATTGATTGGGTGATATTGTGAGATGTTCTATGGCCATGCTGAAGTGGAATGAGTGAGTGGAAACAAGGGATCGCCTCATAATCCCAATCTGAATGTAGTGGGAATATATTCAAAAAGTAGGGATTTTAGAGGGCTTTTATTTTGAAATACTACATCAGACCTTGATGAAAATGATAATGTGATATCGTGAGATGTTCTACTGCCACGCTGAAGTGGATTGAATAAGTGGAAACGGGGTTTCCAAGTTATTCCAATCTGAATGTAAGGGGGACTGTATTTCGACCTCAGGCGTCCTCGTGCCACGTGCAATGATGGACACCCTTATGCTTGAACATGGTGTTCGTTATGGACAAACCGTGACTAGCACAGAAGTCCAATAACAGAGCACTGCTCGGGTTCAGACTGGGGAGGCCGTTCCTCCCAATCTTGCCCCTCCAGGTAACACTGTCGCTGCCCACGTGGGCGTTGAAGTCCCCCAGCAGAACGATGGAGTCCCCAGTCGGAGCACTTTCCAGTACCCTTCCTACAGACTCCAAGAGGTCGGGTGGTCTGCACTGCCATTCGGTCCATAAGCCGAGATGACAGTGAGGCACCTGTCCCCGACCCGAAGGTGCAGGGCAGCGACCCTCTCGTTCACCCGGGAAAACTCCAACACATGACAGCTAAGCTGGGGGGCTATAAGCAAACCCACACCAGCCCGCCGCTTCTCACCGCAGGCAACTCCAGAGTAGAGGAGAGTCCAGCCTCTCTCAAGGAGTTGGGTACCAGAGCCCAGACTGTGCGTGGGAAGGAGCCCGACTATCTCTAGCCGGTACCGCTCAACCTCCCGCACAAGCTCAGGCTCCATCCCCCCAACGAGGTGACATTCCATGTCCCGAGAACCATGTCCCACAGTCCAAATACATGCATATCAGGCTAATTGGAGACTCTAATATGCCCAAAGGTATGAGTGAGCTGATGGTGTATACCCTGCGATGGACGGGCTACCTGTCCAGGGTATATTTCTGCCTCTCGCCCAAAAGATGTGCTGGGATAGGAATATGGAGAAGAAAATGAATCTCTCATGGTATAAAAAATTCCAACCCAATTAAAATACTTGGAAAAAATTACGATAAAAAAACAAATAATAAGATAAGACAAAGTAGAATTTAATAAAAACAAACACCAGGAATATACAATACATTTTTTTTTGCAATACAATCTACAAGTATATTCTGCACTGGTGTGTGTAATAATACATCTTTATGAAAGTGCATCATAAATATTATCAATTCAAATTGTTCAAGTTTGATAATTAAGGAGATTAATATGCATCTCTATCACTTCACAAATTCAAATCAAGTGAAAATAATGAGAAAAAAGATCATAAAAATGTCATCTTCATACAGTAAAAATAATTTCAGACAAAGTAGGCTCAAATAAACAAACATTCTGTATTTACAAGATATTATAAAGGCAATAGCAATGAGCAAAAAGATGAAGGAAGCAGCTCAGTAATTCGTACTGAGAGAGCAGTGCACGTCTTATTGGTCTTACAGAGAGTATGGGGGTAGAAGCTGTGGCTTAGGTAATTGGTCTTGGCTGCAATGTTCACATAGCTTGGCTTCGGACTGGACAGCTTCGTCAATAGAGGCTATGGTTTGGGTGACTGGGGTCCTCACCTCATATTGTGTAAGTCCATCAGGTTAGGCAATACAGCACCAAAAACTCGCTGGGCTGACTGCACCACCCTTTGAACCCCGTGCCTCTCAATTACTTCGGCTGCTTTACAAAGTGGTGATACTGCCAGTCCAGAAATTACTTTCACCAATCAAAAAATTATAATAATAGTAATAAATAAAAAGTAATAATACATCTTTTAGCAATGTCCATTCTCCTAGTTTGATAAAAGCAACAGAATGATCATAAACGTCGGACCTGTATCGTCCAGCACATCAAGTTGAACTTTGATGAACTATAGTTGTATTACAATCATATGCTGTGAATGAAAACATGTTGATAATGATGGTAGTGCATCAAGAGCCTGGTAAAACCAGAATATAGATAATAAACAAATATATACCTGAAGCATTACTGAAAACAATAAAGATCATAATCATCATCCAAATAACTTTTATTATGCTACATACTAATGATGTAGCTTGACAACTAATTTAACCCTCTCCATACATATGCCCTGGTCACTTCGACCGTGCAATGGACGGTCATCATAGTTTATCATACTTGCCTATCAGTGAAGAAGACACTTTGCACCTTATCATACAGCAGAGGGCTGGACAATGCAAAAATAAACATGACATTATGCAGTGAATTGTGCTATCACATGCAAACTAAGAGTTTCTTTATAAACTCTCATTCTAGTTTATATTGCGGTTGGCTTTTCAAAACCAGTAAATCAATGCGGCACACTTCGCTGAAGGTCTACCCACAAACTCTCAGAATCACAGTTTCTGCAATAAAAAGACATATTTAAAATACCAAATACCTTCAGGAATACAGTTTCTTATATTACGCTGTTGAATTTATCATATTTTTTTTCTTGTTCATGCTAGGCTTTTTAAACAGAGGATCAGCCACACGCTTTCCAGAGGTCGCAAAAGCTCTCACTTCCACTTTCACTACAAGAGAAAATAAAAAGATGTTAAAATACATAACGGCAAACACAAACGTAATTCTAACAGTCAATATTCCCTCTATTCTATAACTTACACGCGGTACTACATTCAGGTTCGCGGAGCCACATGTGGTTATTTCGGGCGGTGAATAGTCCTGTGATAGGGCTCATTGGTCAGCAGTGTGAAGTACTGCGTAATGGCGCGTTAGATCGTGGTGGGTGGGTGAGAAGGGCGAAATGTTCAAGGTAACTGGGCGTGAACTAACGCCTTCTCTTCGGTTTAACGGCGACTGTACTGTATGAGCTTATTGTCGTTTAAAGAAGGCAAGGCAAACCTGTGTGCCAAAAAACTGTCCCCTGAAGTCTTATATTAATTGGAAGAAATAGCAGAAATATCAGACCAAAATGAAACCTGTTTTCTCAAGTGTCACCTAACTGTTATCATTCAGTACTTGCGATTAAGGACGGTTCACATAATGAAGCCTTTTTGACCATGAAGTGCATGCGGAATCCATGCTAAAACCTTCATGCAAATGTACTGAGCTCAGGACTTGCCTATTTTTTGAAAAATTCATTTCGATTTGATGGTGCTTTACTTTTTCCCAGGGGTACAGGTTGGTTTGGAACAAAATTCTGGGATTCTCAGCGTAAAAATGAATAATTGTGACTTCCAATCACCACAGGATAACGCTAAATCTATCAAAACTATAAAACAACAGTTGGACACATCAAAGCAGCCGAATCATTTGCCACAAAGGGCTATAGATTTGTCGCGCATTAACACACTAAAAACAACATAGGAGGGTTGTAATAAGTGAAATGAGCAGGTAAATTGATTACTTGTAAAACAATCAGCATGGTCTGTCCTCCTGGCTCAAAACTGAGAACCACTGTAACAAATTCCATCCATCCATCCATCCATCCATCCATCCATCCATCCATCGTCATGCCTGCTCATTCTAGTCCGGATGGCAGGACATCCACTGTTTTCCCCATATGTTCCCCAGCAGGACTGCAGGGGCACTTGAGCCTTCTTCTGCATCAAATGGGCAAAAGGCAGGAATACATTGAAATGCTTTGCCGATCCATTAGAGAGCACAGAAATCATTCACTCAAACACTCATTCTTATGGAACATTTATCATGCATATCTTTGGACTTTTCTTGGGAACTGGAGTACTTAGAGAACTTAGAAGAAGTTCTTCTCAGTCGAACTCAAATGGCCGTGGTGGTATTCAAACCACAACCTGCCTGCTGTTAGAAAACAGTGCAAAAAATGTCATGAAGGGTCTCAAATTAGCATGATGTGCATGTAAGAGTCCCCACAGGAAATGTGTCATCAAAGTTAATGCAAACAGCACCTTCACAAATGCTGTTGCTGGACAACAGCAGGGTATGTTCTCAAATGATACCATTCTCCCCATTGGCTAAAAACATAGTTTAGTTTGGTGGTTGCGCTGCAGGAAAGGATATAGGGTCCAGAAAATGAACAGGAAAAGTACTCTGGGCTTTAGTAATGTTCATAGCAAATTTTATCTGATTGACTTAAGAAATATTCAACTTTTTACATTTTTGGAAAAGTGAAGTTTGGCCTAAAGGCGGTGCTATTGGAATGATAATAGTGTCCTTGTCACAATAGGATTGCTCTTTTATGCAGCAGGATGTTCACAGCCAAGTTGATCTGATTCCCATCAGAAGAGTTTGATTTATTGCATTTAGAAATGTAGTTTCACTGTAATGTGAATGCAACTACAACAGTAATTCGACCCATCAAAATCAATACAAAATCAATAAGGTTCCTCCTCTACACACCAGGAATATTAACAGCAGGCTTCACAGGATTCACTTTAGAACTCCAATCTCTTGCCTTTTTGGAAATGAAGTTTGGCCTGGTGATGGTGCTAGAAGGAAGGTCCCAGGGTCTCCAACATCATCTCTATACATCAGGAACCATCACAGAGGGTTTTACATGATTCCCATCAAAACCATCTGAGTTTTAACATTTCGTAATGCGAAACATAGTAATGCTAAAGGAAATATTGCAGAGCCACTACAACCAATCGCTTCCGCCAATATGTTCCAGGAATATTGAAAGCAGATTTGACACGATTACCATTAAAACTGTTTGAGTTATTGCAATTTTTAAAAATCGCAACTGTGCCGTGGTATTTGAGCAACAGCAAAAGTCATAATGGCCAACATTAATATCAGCCATCCTCTATGTCAGTGGCTCTCAAACTCGGTCCTGATGCCCCCAAAATGTGTGGTGGTTCACCGCCAGATTCACCAATCAGCGAAAAAAACAATTTCAGAAAAATGTTCCTTAATGTAAAATTGCGAAGACCTTGAATAACCTACCATCTACAATACATAATATCATAAAAAGATTCAGAGAATCTGGAGAAATCTCTGTGCGTAAGGGACAGGCCAGAGGGTCAAGACCGGATACTCATGATCTTCGGGCCCTCAGGCAACACTGCATTAAAAAACAGGCATGATTCTGCACTGGATGCATGGGCTCAGGAACACTTCCAGAAATCACAGTCTGTGAACACAGTTCACCATGCAATTCACAAATGCAAGTTAAAGCTGTGTCATGCAAAGAAGAAGCCACATGTGAACATGATCCAGAAACGTCACCGTCTTCTCTGTGCCGAAGTTCATTTAAAATGGACTGTGGCAGAACGGAAAACTGTTCTGTGGTCAGATTAATCAAAATTTGAAATTCTTTTTGGAAACCATGGACGCGGTGTTGTTCGGACAAAACAGGAGAGGCACCATCCACCTTGTTATCAGCGCACAGTTCAAAAGCCAACATCTCTGATGGCATGGGGCTGCATTAGTTCTAATGGCATTCTAATGGCATGGGTAGCTTACACATCTGGAAAGGCACTATCAATGCTGACAAGTATACAGAGGTTTTACAACAACACGTTCTCCCATCTAAACAACGTCTCTTTCAGGGAAGGCCTAGTATATTTCAGCAAGACAATGCCAAACCACATACTGCATCCATCTCAACAGTATGGCTTTGCAGTAGAAGAGTCTGAGTGTAGGACTGGCCTACCTGCAGTCCAGACTATTCATTAATTTAGTCTTAGGAAAAGGAGACTAAGGGGTGATTTGATTGAGGTATTTAAATATGTTAAAGGGATTAACAAAATGAATTATGTAGCATTCCTTCGACCAAGTGTTGCGAGTAGAACTCGGGGTCACAAATGGAAGGTGACCAAAGGTAAATTTAACACTGATATTCGGAAATATTTCTTCACCCAAAGAGTAGTTTTGATGTGGAATAGCCCACCTGACCTTATTGTTGAGGCAGTGACCTTGGGGGTTTTCAAGAGCAGGCTTGATTTAAAGCTAGATACCATTGAGTCATTGAGTATCTGAAGTGATATATTCACAATAGTATGAAGAAACTGCCGAGCCTAGTTGGACTGAACAGCCAGTTCTCGCCATTCATGTTATGTTATGTTATGTTAATAGAAAACATTTGGCATCATAAAATAAAAAATCCAGCAAAGCCCCTGAACTGTTGAACAGCTGGAGTCCTACATCTGACAAGAGTGGGACAACATTCCTCTCCCAAAACTCCAGCAATTTGTCTCCTATGGAGTTAAATTACTGCCAAAACCTAGTATACAAACCGAACATGTTTTACAAATGCACAACGATTCACAAACAAATACAATGTGATTTGCAAATATAAATGATTCACGTGCAAACAAAGTGTGGTTTGCAAATATAAAAACGATTTGCAAACAAATACAGTGTGGTTTGCAAATATAAAAACGATTCACGTACAAACAAGGTGTGATTTGCAAATATAAAAAACGATTTGCAAACAAATACAGTGTGGTTTGCAAATACAAAACACAATTAACAGACGAATGTATTCAGTTTTACAAATACAAAACGTACCGATTACAAGTATACGACGAAAACCATTTCCTTCAAGTACAAATTACTTTTGGCAGTTTTCTACCGCTGACATGGCGTAAAGGATTTTCTCACAAATGTCCTCACTGTTATTGTCCCTGTTTAACAGCAGGTGGGGCTATGACTCAATATCCTAGATCTCTACATCGTGAAGTTGAACAGAATAGAGAATGGCCGCCAGCGACAACCGTGGACATGAGGATGATGGCTGAGGCTAAATAAAAACGCAGTGTCTACGTGTTCGAAATAACTCCGTGTCCGACAGAGGGATGGTGTCAATATAACTCCGTGTCCGACAGTCGTTTATTGTTTTGAATCTCTTGAAGTCTACTGAATCTTTTAGATAGCCTATGAAACGTGAATGTTTGATCAGATGGCTCAGTTCTTCAGGATGGGTACTGAGAATTTCAATCAATGTTTCTGTTTAAGCTCTGCTCAATAAAGTGTTCTGATTGTTAGTGATATATTTTTATTTTCCATTTCGTTATAAATCTGGGCCCGTATTCACAAAGCATCTTATCTTAGCGCTAGGAGTACTCCTAAGTCGCGCTAAAACATTTACGTAGGAGTAAAATCTTAAAATTCACAAAACCGCTGAGAGCAACTTTTAGTTAAGAAAACTGGTAACTCCAAGAATAGGGGTAGCTCTGAGATAGGCGGGAGTAATCTCCGTTGCTATGGCTGACGTCAATTCTCATGCACGAGTCTTGGGACAATGAGCACGGTGATTGGTTGTTTGGTGGCAGGGCAGCCCATTAAAAAAATATCCCACATACAACCCATGGAGGAAAAAATGAGAAAATAGTCCAAGGGGCTGGTTTATCCCGTAAAATAATTGTTACGGGTACGGCAGTTTTACAATGCATTTCAAAGTAGAGAGGTACGACGATCCCCATTTTAAACACTGCCCTAAGCCTAACCTTAACCTTAACACTGACATTTAAATAAATCTCTCCCCGCAAATGGATACTTCTAAATAAAGTACTAATAAAGTATTATACGTCAGCTTTTTTAGATTCGGCTTAAGATAATAACATATTGAGCACTTTTGAAAATTGCAATGCACGGTCCCCGCATATCACGCTCTAGGCAAATAAACGTACATAGGAAACAGATAATTGTAAAAACATTAATAACATTAAACGAGTTATTAATGAAAGGCGTCACTTGCCCCAATAGCTACCTGTTACCCGATGAGAATGAGAATTTGTTGCGATCATTTAAATGTCGAGCCGTTCAAGTTTGTTTGCCCTAAACTGTCATGGATGTAAGTTCAAAAATGATGCGAAAGCCCAGCTGGAGCCAAGACCAGTTACTGCTGCTGGGCCAGTTGGTGCTGGAGCGAAAGCATGTAGCCTAATCAGAGGGAAAATTGGCTCGGGGGTGAACAGCAAATCCAAGCGGTATGCGTGGGATAATATCAGCCTACAGATCGTTGCAGCGTTACCCTCGGTGTCTCGGATGGCTAAAAGTTGCTCTCAGCAGTCTTGTGAATTACTTTTAAGATTTTACTCCCACATAAAATGTTTTAACGCGTCTTAGGAGTAGTACTCCTAGCGCTAAGATAAGATGCTTTGTGAATACGGGCCCGGATTTATAACGAAATGGAAAATAAAAATATATTACTAACAATCAGAACACTTTATGGGGCAGAGCTTAAACAGAAACATTGATTGAAATTCTCGGTACCCATCTTGAAGAACTGAGCCATCTGATCAAACATTCACGTTTAATAGGCTGTCTAAAAGATTCAGTAGACTTCAAGAGATTCAAAACAATAATCGACTGTCGGACACGGAGTTATATTGACACCATGATCCCACGGTCGGACACGGAGTTATTTTGAATACGTAGACACTGCGTTTTAATTTAGCCTCAGCCATCATCCTCATGTCCACGGTTGTCGCTGGCGGCCGTTCTCTATTCTGTTCAACTTCACGATGTAGATATCTAGGATTAAAAATATTAGCTCATTTTGAATTTGATGGCAGCAACACATGTTGTGGTTTTCATTTAGACAAAGGGCTCTAATTTCCTGGTGCAGCGCAGGTGGCGTAGCGTGGCGCAGCTCGCGCAGTGGTGATTTCGTCCGGCGCAGCCCGCGCAGTGGTAATTTCGTGAGGTGCGCAGCCATTGGTAGACGAACGTGCACCGAGATGGGTGTGGCGGCGTAGTAGGGGGAGGTGTCACATATTCATCAAGACAGTTTCGTAGAAAAAGTCTCCGCTGGAGTTGCGCAGAAAGCTCGCCAGCTCCAACCTGCTTTAATTTCTGTGTAGCGGTAATTTGGCTGACCGACCGCACGCACATATCACCGAAACCTCACAGGCAGGTTTCCAGAATGTCAGGAACATTTCAATGCAAGAAATAATTACAGGAAGCACTATTTAATGTAACTATCTGAATTAGCTCTGTGTTATATGGTGTTATTTTTATTATGAAGCTTTGGTGTTATTTTCAAATTGGTTTCAGGAAAACCATTTGGAAAGAACTTTAACACTAGTGATGAGAAGCCTAATAATCTGCTTTTTCATTCATCACAGTCTTCAGTTTGATCATTTAAAACATATTGCCACTTTGGCTTAACTGCCTTATCAGGGGGTATTCCATCAAGCAGGCAAAAGGAAAATCCAGACTTAAATGGCCAAATCTAGCTTATGATACCAAGAGTTCTGTTCCATCAAAGTGGCTGAGATTAGCCCCACGTCAGTAACCATGGAAACTATGGTTCTGACTAAACCTGATACATCCAGCTAAGATCAGATTTCTGTTCCATCAACCTGAGCCATATCTCCGTTCCATCAAGGTGGTAAATATGAATCCCAGCCTAGTAACCATGGTGATTTAAGATGCAGGGCAATCCTACCCTATAGCAAGTTTAGGGTGAGGATTAGCTTAATCTATGTTCAAAGAATGTCCAATAGACTGGAACGGACACCCAAAAGACAGTTCAGCCAGTGGATTTACGCACTCACAACTGTCATGTAATGGTAATTATATGTGAAACATCAATATCATTCATTAAAAACATCAACTATTCAAAAACTAGGCTTATGCCGTTGGAGGCCACGGTTTGGGGTATATCCCCGAACACCCCCAATCCTCCAATTCCCCAATCCTCGAATGGACTCAATACAATATAAAGCCCCTCAGGTCATTACCTTTCATTTGAACTTAATTTCAGGTCAATCGGACAAATGGTTCTGAAGATATGGCCAAAATGGTAATTTTCCATCACGAAGCTCCACCTGGTGGCAAAATATTGAAAGATGCAGGTATGATGTCATCATGTGACACGTTGTGAGGTCATTACCTTGCAGTTGCACATTGTTTCATGTCAGTTGGACAAATCCTTCCAAAGATATGGCAAAAATGGTGAATTTTATGTAACAAAGCTCCACCTTGTGTCAAAATTTTGAACCAAACAGGTATAATATCCTCGTGGGACACATCCTCAGGTCATGACCTTTCATTTGCATTTGACTTCAGGTCAATTGGACAAATATTTCCAGAGATATGATAAAAACAGTGATTTTTCAGTTTTTGGCCCCTGGTGGCCAATCTAGAAATGGTAAATTGTCCAAAATCGAATCAGCTCTTCCTCTTGATGATACTTACTTAAATGCAAAACATGAAATTTCTAAAATATTACTGAAGTTATCGCTTTAACACATAAGGTGGCGCGGCGGCGGCGGTCGGACCAAAAACATAATATCCCCAAAACGCCATTCGGCGTTCGGGGATATAAATATTAAAAGTTTGGTTCCGTGGTGATGCCACAGCAAAGGTCATAGAGTGACCAACATCAATATCATCGATCTCTGTGTACCAGAACCAATCACAAAAAATGTGACATAACTCCAAGCAAAACTATTTGTGTCACCGCATTTGGAAATGTAATGTTTAAAGTGCAAATTCAAGAAATTTTCTCAAAATGAAACTAATCTGGTATATGTTTGACCTAATAGTTCACAAACAATATCCATCTTATTAAATGCCCCAAATTTTCTGCTTTTTCTCAAAAATGAGCCTTTCATTGAGATCCAAGCTGAGAAACAAAATGAAGATAGACCCAAATTTGCCAGTTAGCAAAAATCAAGCTGAAAACCACAGGAAACAAGATGTTGTCAAAGAACATTATTTCCATAAATTGATGAAAACAAATATTTTTCATATCAGAGGGGAAAAGGAACAGCGTGACAATCAGCCTGTAGCAGTGGCGTAGCCAGCGGGTGTGCCAAAACACGTTCCTTTATGACAGCAATTAGTCCTGGCAAGTTCTCAATCATTTTCCTTTTTTGACGCGTTTTCCAGTTATTGTAATTGGCAACTGAAGACACGGTTTCTGTCCATATGCGATCTAAAAGGGATGAAATCATGGGCTAAATTCAGTTCAAAAAAAATTTTTAACTTATTAATTGGCCAGATAATTGAACTGGTCGCATTCCAATGAAATATCACCTTCCACTCTCGGTATTGCGTGGGTTGATTAAAAAAAAAAGGTGGCACTCCTTTTTGTACAAAAGAGTCCATTAATTACTTAGGATGTATTTTGGATAATCAACTCACAGGAGTAAATATGGCACAAAGAGTTTTCACCAAAGTCAACCAGAGGATTAGAATTTCGAGAAGAATATCAAAATTCTTGGACACGAAGGCTCTAAAAACCTTAGCAGGTGCTCCTGTTCAGAGTCATTTTGATTATGCATGTAAATCATGGTATAGTAGCACACACAAAAAATTAAAGAACAAGTTACAGACATCTCAGAACAAATTGGTCAGATTAGTTTTGAAGCTTCCCCCTCAAAGACACCTTGAAACCTCTCATTTTGTTGCTCTTGACTGGCTTAAGGTTGATGCTCGAGTTGTAATGATCAAGCTTTGTCTCGTTCAAAAAATCATTGAGGGTGACGTCCCGAGGTACCTCTGTGATTATTTTGACTTTATTAGAGATCACCACCAGTATTTCACCAGAGGGAGCTCTACGGATGTTGTTCTCTATGGATTTAAAAGCATGATAGGGAAAGAATAATTCTTATACTCTGCTGCAAAAGAATGGACTACCAAAACAACTTAAAACTCTACCAAGTCTAAATAGTTTTCAAAATCATTTGAAGAGGTGGCTTCAAATCAATACTAGGTAGATATTTTGGCGAAATTTTTATGAACTTGGGCCTCATGGCTGGGAGGGTAGGTCGTGCATCTTGTGTATAATAGGTCATGTAAACTTTGTATAGAGTAAAATGTTTGTATTTATCTACAAAAGTAGAAACAGTAATTTTATTGGAATGATGGAAAGATTACAGTTATGATCATTTTAATGTAATTTATTGTGAGCACTGTCTTACTGCCAAACCTGTCTCTGCCATACTCTGCCAGTGCTTTTGTTTTTCTCCATTTCTTTATCTGTCTTCTTTCTCTATTTTTAAAATCAAAGGACCACAATGGAAATAAGCTTTTTAGCTTTATTGTGTTATTGTTGACGGTTTTTCTTTACTTTATGCGTATACTTTTATGTTCTTCAGAGCTGGTGTTGTATCTGCATTATTTTCTCAAAGACTTGTCAAAATAAATTAATTCATTCATTCACTCGGCAGTTAAAAAGGCTATAAAAAGCATGCGGCTCAAGCTATTTGTGCAGGTATGCAATTTTGAATAACATTGATTTAAATACGGCAAATGCAGATGAATGATTGTCGTCTTACCTAATTGGGGAGAAAAAGCAGCACCTGTTGAGCGTGGAGTGCTCTTGGACTGAACCTTTTGTTAATCATGAAAATGACTGAGAGCATGTCAGGAGTCAGGACTAATAATTGTTTTATAGGGCTGTTTTGTGCACCCCAATTATCAGTTTGTTCTGCCACTGTACTGAATTTAGCCCATGATTTAATCGCTGTTAGATCACATGTGGAGAGAAACCGTGTCTTCAGTTGCCAATTACAATAATTGGAAAACGTGTCAATTAAGGAAAATGATTGAGAACTAGCCAGGACTAATTGGTGTCATAATGGGACGTGTTTTGGCACACCTGCTGGCTATGCCACTGGGCTGTAGGCATGGTGCACCTAAACTACTTACTGAGAGTTTTGTTCCACCATGACGAGGAGAGGTGTCCTAAAATAGGTAGCCTATGTAAATAATGACTACACAAGACTTTCAGTGTCTATTAATTCTGATTCCACCGCGCGAACTCGGCAAACAACATGGTCCTGGCAGGTCAAATGAAGCACTGTTTGCACAGCTGGGTAGCATTTCCTGAAATCACAGATGCTAACTGACATATTTTGTCCCATTGACTGAATTGACGAACTATGTAAGTTGTTGCTAACTTAGCAACTAGCTCTTGGGAAACGCATCCCTGGCTGACAAGCATTCTTAAGCTTTTTGCAATGAAAGTATTAAGTTGCCCATGTAACAGCTGTCATAGAAAGTTGAATCTATTAATTTAATGGCGAAAAGCATTAGCATGCTATCTAGTGAATTATTCATCCCATTGATTACGAACACACTAGAAGCTCACGCTTTTTTCATTCTCTAATTGTAACCTCTGGTCTCGTTCCGCCTTCGCCATCATGGCCAAAGTTTTGATTTTACCCGAGGTGTAATGGTGGAAGATGGATTTTTTTTTTGATTTGAGCTGTTTTTTTGCATTAAAGTTTATCCATTCATTTCAGGATGGGCTTATGAAGCTGCATTCTAAGCGAATCAGCCAGCTTTTCCGAGTACAGAATAGAAGGAGAAAATTGGCAACCAGAGAAGTTTGGGCTCGGCTAATTAAATGGCGATTTCAGAAATTCCTAATCCACAGTGATTTCCAGACTTTTCCTGTAACTCGGGATCTGGCTGATAAAAGCAGTCATCAGTGAAGTGTTTAGAACAGATCCTGATCTGGTCTCATGTACGATTTAGTTCCCCTGTCAAATTGCGTTTCCGCAAACCATGCAATGCAATGACGTCCCTCAATAGTGCAGAGAGCAAATGTAAATTTTACCCTGAATTTGACTGCCAAACAGAATGTTAAAGCATGGGGTAATTGTGTGATCACTGCCGAGCAGACAAACTCAATATTGCAAAAGGACAAACCGCAGGAAATGGCTGAATATCAAAATTCATCGCGTTATGAGGCTTCATCTGTGATAACTTTCATGAGAGCAAGCTGATCCATCAATGCCCATCATGTTATTTCTTTCGTGATTTTCTTAAATCAGCAACAGTATCACAAAACTTTCTTGAAGGGGGAGCACAATTTAATAGGGGTGCAGAATCGGACACAATACTGGGCTCAGTGAAGTCCGCTTGTTTCCTCTTCACAAAATCCACCCATGCCTTTTGAATTGTGGGGTTTTTTGGACATTTATGGACCATGATACATATCCTTGCATTGGCATTATTGTTGCAGCCATAAACAAGGGAGATATTTGGCATATTCCCAAAGGAATAATCCACAATTATGAATCTCTGGGTCCAATGCCATTGATAATGTGTAATGGGCCGCTGGATAGTGTGGAATCATTTAAATATGTGATTAATTTAATTATTATTAATTGTTTATCCTTGCTTGCTATTACTTTCCTCTTGCTCGTTCTCTCTCAGACCTCAGTGTGTACTCTTGCATGTGTCTAATTAGCCTGGGCCTGCATAACTGAGTTTTCAATAAATCTGACCAGTGCGTCATGACATATAGCTTATCTGGAGCCATGCAGACCCGAAGGGCCCATAACGAGGGCAAGATGTTCCTTTTCTTTTTAATTTATGTGTTTACAGAAGAGGAAGTACAAGGGAGCGCCTGGAATGCAATAAAGCCAAGAAGATAGGGAGGAATCACCTGTCTTCTCAATGAGATGTATACGCATACCTCAGGGGCGGCTTGACGTGGGTTGCATGCGACTGCAAGAGCTTTCCAGATTACATCATGATGTGTAAATCAGCACGGGGGGATGAGAACGTCACAATGTATTCCTACGTATACCAGCAAAAGAGGCTGTTTTTTATCCTTGTATGACAGGACTTGTTGTGTGCAAGGATCCTTCTCTGCAGATGAAGCAAACTGACTTTGGCTTGGATATTAACTCCTTTGTCTCTGTCTGAGTTCTTTCTGCAGGTAACACCAGGAATATAAAATCAAAATTCCAACAACAGGTAGATACCTTCTGTGCTGTCACATACATGCCAACTCTACTGCTTTTGGCGGTAGACTACCGCTTTTGGGGCGTTTCGTTCTGAAAAAAAGGCCCCATAAGCGGTAGAGTTGGCATGTATGCTGTCATCACCGAAAATGGCCAAAGATAAATTACTTCCGAGATGATCGCAATTTGCAGTGATAAATTTGTAATGGCTGATTATAATTGGAAATGACCACTGCCAAAGGATGTATTTATATTTAAGATTCCGTGGTTCAAATTTTATTTTTGGATGAACAAGCACTTTAACTTGTTGGTGGTGCTACAGAAGAAGTATTTTGGTCACCCCAAACAATAGGGTTCGTCTTATTGTAATGAACACAAAAGGTTTCATGCCATTTCTATAAAAACTGCTTGAGTTATTTGACCAACACAAGGGATCTGCAGGGAAGGCTGCCAATGCGAATCCGCAATATCCCTGACCCAGAACACTCCGCATCTGGAATTTAATTGTTATATATGCAAGCCAAATATCCATGCTTAACATTCACAGTGCTCCAGGCTGCTCACTTTTTTTTTTTTTAAATTAATGTTTAACAGAATATAGTACAACAGCTTTAAATAAAATTAAAAAGATGAAAAGTGCAATAAGGGCTGCAATAAAATGGGAAATATCAGACAAAACATGAAATACCAATCACATTGCTCAGTAATAGTCAATCATTTTGTTCTTAAAAAAGTAAATAAAATTTCAAGTAGATGCAGGCGGATGCAGGACAGGTTCAAAAAAAAAGAAGTCCACTTTGTGACATTCAAAACATAGTCATAGTTCAGTCTCAAAAAAAGAAACATTCTCATATCCAAGATAAAAAAAACCTTCTCATCATCCTCATCATTAATTATGAAAAGGGGAAAAAGCCTTACAATCAATCAAATGATGCAATGTTTAGAAAAAAGAAATACATATAAATTCTTTGTTAATTGACCAAATATTGCAGCACCAAATACAACAACAATAAACCAAACTAAACAAGCAAAACAGGATGCCAGGGGACAATACAAAACCATCTAAAGCTTTTTTTTCATAAAAATATATCAAAGGAGGTACACAATTCTATAGTTTTTATGGCCTTTTTATTTTTGGAGGCAAGAATAGTTTTAATGTATTGTTTGATTTCATTTTCAAGTATAATAAAGGTTTAGAATGATTGAATTTACATTTATGTATATGGAACTTTGCTAAGATAATTATTAAATTAATAACATAGTATTCTTCGATTTTATTGCCATTAGTTCTGTTGAAACCAAACAAGACATTCTCCATGCATAAAGTAAAGTTATAGTCAAGATGATCAATGACAAATCTACTTAAATCTTTCCATAGCCTTTTCGTATGGTCACAGTGCCAGATTAAATGAAGAAGTCTTTCTGGAACTTCATGCAAAATGAGCAATTAATATAGATTTTTTTTTTTTAATTTAAGTAAGCGATGATTTGCTGGATAAAATTTGTGAATGATTTTAAAAGAAACTTCTCTTATTTTATTAGTTAATAAGTATTTATATGGTAATTTCCAGATAGTTCTCCAATTTAGGTCTTTGACATGCGTATCCCAGTAGAATACAACATAGGGAACTGATACAATAACAGTCTGAAAAAGTCTGCGTACACCTCTGTTGTTATTTTTAGTAGATGAAAAACATATTTGACCTATGGAAGTATCAACTTGATTTTAGATCAGTGATGCAGGACCTATTTCTGCAACATTCTTAAGGAGCATAAGGATCCCAGAAGGGATTGCATCCATGAGGACAGCAAAATCTTTAGGTTACAGGTATATTGAATTTAGTGAGGTATTCCGTGTAATTCAGTAAATGTCCATCATCATTAAGTAACTGCCTCACCAAGATGAAATCATTTACCTATTATTGAAAAATAGCGATTTTTCCTTGTATACTATGTTTCTGTTGTTCCAAATAAAGCATGTGAGGTGACAAGTTATGCTTGTAAATGAGTGACCACGCAAGCAGCATTTGTTGCTGGCTGCGCAATCTCGAGTTCTCTGCTACGCGACCAAATCACGAAACAGTGAAAGCTTACCGAAGTATCGCGAGATTTGGGTTAGTCAGTTCACTGGTGACCTCGCGCCTTCTTTCCCACAATGGAGAAGATGGCGGCCCGCGGAGGCTTTCAGGCTGCACCAACTGGCGGTGTTGGTGGTAGTATGGGCCCGGGGCCCCCAGTGCCTGGTGGAGGACCTGGCATGGTACCTGGAACTCCAGCTGGTCGGATGGGACCGTCCTCGGGCGGACAGAATCACCTATATCGTTCCCCGATGCCTGGCCCTGGATACCCGGTAGGACATTGCTGCGGGAACAAAGAGAGTGGGAATGAAGCGGGTTGGGTTAATGCAGCGCCTGGGGTGAGTGAGACGTGCTGGAGTTTGCTGGTTAGGTGGGTAACGTTAGCATGAGCTCATTCGCTATTATGAGCACCGCAAATTTCTAGTTTGGAAAAGCCCGCGTTTGTGTGCGTTAACGGACCGGCTGACGAGTCATTCCGGTTAGATTCGCCTAAGTTCGTTGGCTATGGCTACATTTTCATCGAACGTGAACTGTAACCGCTAGCTAGGTAGTAGCTATCGCTAACATACATGTACCAGGCAAGCGGCATATCATAGCTAACGTTAGCTAGCTTGGTGAGGTTAGTTAATGCGAGATTGTGCTACTTTGCTAACGTTAGCTAATGGCTAGCTTTCTTGCCGGCCCAGTGAGACAGTTTGGAACTCCGTTAGCTTGCTACTTAGCAAGGTGGGTTGCTTGTAACGAAACGAGCCGGCTAGCGAGTTAAGTCAGCAAGTGTTTGCTCCGCAGCCGGTATCACTTCGCTTAACCACTGTTGTGTAGCTAACGTTAATTGTTTGCTTGTCGACGGATGCTAATTGGCTAACGCTAGTTGACTAGCTTATTTCAGGGAAGTTATTCGTTGGTTAACGAAATAGTCTGCTAGCTTTATTATATTGCGCTGGCTAATGGCGCGAACGTTATGTTTCAATAAGTTCTAGCCCACGTTTGATGGCAGACTAGCATTACTTTGCTAGTGTTGTTTATCGAATTCGTTAAGACTTCCGTCTGGTTCATTCCGCCCGAATGAGCTGATTGGATGGCCGACCCGTCTGTTAACCCGCATAGCTACCCAAGGCAGTGGATATTCAGCCGTCTGATGGCTGAGTATCTACGTATGGAAGATATTCCTTAGGTAGTTGAGGTTTAATTGCAGACTTTTATCTGTGCACTGTGACAAGTAAAAAGAAGTCATGTAACATCGTTTTTAAGAATACTTTGCAGGTTTTCTCGATGATTATTACTAGATCTGCAGACTAAACGACGGAATTGGCGTGCGGATTTCATCCGCTCATTGCTCCCTCTGTGTATCGAACTTAAAATGCTCACGAGAACGCGAATATGTTCATATTTGCTTTCAGGAAGCAAACGCAATGCCTTTAACACGTATTAAAACCTTTCTTTTGCGGCCTTAAGTGTGTGATCAATATGTTTACGATGTTTCCCTCCTTAAATACGTACTTTTTAATGCCATTTTTAAAAATTGGGAGTTTATTTCCAGACTTCTTTCATAAACTGATTTGGTCGTTGTCCCCTTCCCTTGTACGAATAACCTCGGCCACCTTTCACGCACGTAAACTTGACGAATTGATGCCGAAGTTTGTCATTCGCCGCTTCGTCGACGACAATCACCTTGAATTTTTTCTGAACACCTTCTATCGTGCGGCTATCTTGGCGCCAGAACGATATGAACTGCTCTTCTTCAAAAGACTTAATTGCCTTTTCTACATCCGAAAATGAATCGAACTCGTCTACTGTGCAGAGAGCCATACTCGCAAACTGAACTTCACCACCTGTTTCGTCAAGATCAAGTAGCTATTAACCTCAAGTGCGCATGTCCACCGGAAGTGCCGGTTAAATAGCGAAACGCAAACACAGCCGTCAGACGGAAAAATATCCCCTGCGCATACCCAACTACCAGCCTGCACCCAGTTTCTGCACTCCCTGCGCACGCCGGCAGTGTTGGGCTAGGTAGACACACCGGTGGTAAAGCAGCTAGTCATATAAGAAGCTCAGCGATGGGAGAGAGAGTTCTGCTAAAATTTAGTTTCACCTATACCTACAACAGCTTGCACTGCTCAACAATGCAAGGAAAGGAAGACAATACAATGATCAAGAAAAATATGGGAAGGTGGTCCAGCCCGTTGTTCTTGGCCCACCCTGGGCCTGTCCTGTTTGATTCAGGAGTTGCCCTATATTCAAGATCAGAGCCAATTCTCTCAGCGTGGAAGCTCAAAAATGTGAATTATTGCGCAACACATCGTGAATTCTATGCAAGGGTCTGCGTCGTTGTTAGGCGATTCACCAATTAGTTGTGATAGCCATCTGATGAGTTTATCTTGTCAGCTTGGTCGGTAGCTACTTGAAATTGATTCTATGGGTCAAATGGATGACACATGCTAAATAAACATTCAGAATACACTTTTGTTGTGCCGTATCCTGGCCTTGTTGATTTTTAGCTTTGTTTCTTGTACAGGCATTGCTTGGTTGCCGGTATAATATTGCTGATCTTAACTCTCACTTTGTACTTTGCTAGCTATTACGAACTACCATGCAAGCTAATATGACAGCTGTAATTTCTAGGTGAACTTAAAGGTATAGTTGGAAATCCTGTTCAGAAACACTTTTTGTGATACTGGGTGAAATGGTCAATCTATCCTGAGAGTAGTCAATTTATTTTGTATATAGAAAAAGGAACGACAAGAATCAGACCTCTGCGTCTGCTGCAGGACGGTAAAAACTCTGACAAATCCCTGCAATTCGGTCCAAATAGAAAGAATCGATCAGATGCCTTCTGCTGCCCATGCCACCCTCTGTCCCTCCCTCCTCCCCGCGTGCACGCTCATCACGTTTCACCGTTGCTGGAAATATTCAGCCAGTAATTGTCGGTAATACACCTTTGGTATTGAAATTGCCATAAAATTCCAAAAAAGAAGGAGGAAACTTTCGTAACTGAGAACTTCGCCGATTGGAGCAGGGGCATTATTTACACACGTGATCAGTTGATTACCCTGTGTAAGCCTGTGCTGTTGCCCGGAGACGGACCTCTGATCCCACAGGAGTTATGGAGGAGACGCAGGGGTTGCAGATCTGGAGAAAAGGAGAAGACAGAAGCCAGCGGTCCCGGCGATTATAATGGGAAATATGAGGTCTTTGGGGGGGGAAAAGACGGATGAGCGCGCGGCGCTGGTGAAGATCCAGAGGGAATACCGTGAGTGTCGCATTTTTTTACTTGAGTGAAACATGGCCAAACTCGCTCAAGAAGGGAAGTGGGTTTGCACTTTGAGTGAGAGGTGGTGTAATCCCGGACATGTGAATGTGAAGAAGAACCTCTGTACCCCGGACATTGAACTGCTTGCTGTGGAAATGCGCCTGTTTTATTTACCAAAGGGCTTAACGTTCACCATTGTGATTGCTGTTTACGTTTTTCCGTCAGGTGATGTAGCGGCGGCCTATGACTCGAAATGCGTGTATTTGCGTCTTTGCATTGACTTTGAATGCAATTTGTTGTGCGAAAAATTCGTTCAGCGTCCAGTGTGAAAGCGGCTAAAGCCGATCGTCTGTACTGGTGACGTGGATGGAACTGGCACACCATTATGCCATTTAGTCTTGTAAATTAGTTAATCATTCCTCAGATTGCTAATCAAGCAAAGTAATAGAGTTATCGTTTGTTTAATGGGGAGAATTCCGCCTACCCTAACTGACCTACGGCAGCACGTCACTGCATACAATACAAAACGTCTGAGGTTAGTATTGCTAAACATGACATGCTAGCTTGAAAGCTAGTATAATAATATAGTTTACTAACAGGTGAATGAGACATGACATAGTTTGGTTGATGTCCAAAATGTGTGGAAATGGCTGAGTCGGCTCTCCTATGCCCTGCTGAGTCCTACTGTCAGATGCGCATTCAAGTTTGTGGGGGCGTGGCTTTGGACAGAGCACTGACGAGAGGGAGTGGAGCTTAGTGGAGGTGCCACTTTCAAATCTTACCAGCTCTTCGACAATACCAACTATAGCTTAAAGCGGTCTTCATTGTTTACATTCATTGCTTTTTTATTGTTAATGCTTACACCGTTTTCATTTAGCTAATAATGACTTTTTTTTTTTTTACTGGCTTTATGTCGGCAATTGGTTGAGTGAGGATTAAGATGAAAACCAGTGATTCCCTGTGCACCACTCCCCACTCCATCCTCTGTCCGTCTCAGCAGATAGTGTGTGTGTGTGTCTCTCTCGCTCTCAGGGGAATGGCTCTGGAGAATTGGTGGGTGTGTCCCCCCACCCCCGCTCACTACTTTCAAAATCTGCCTTGTTCTTCCTGGTTTATCCACAGTTGGCTACCCTCCCTTTAACTGGACTGTATTCTGAATCCGTATGATTGTGTCCAGCTTTGGATAATTGAAGTGAAGCACTGTTCCCCATGTCTTCAAAATCTGAGGGTGATCATAACCCTCAGGTACAAATTTTTTGGGGTCATTTCCAAAATTTTGAGGGTTATCAACTGTATGCTTTTTTTATTTTATTTTATTTTAAATATACCCTGTATAATTATGTTGTCACACTATGTGTTACAAAAAATGGGTGAGGCAACTAGCTATACAGTGTAATAAAATACCTGAAAACATTGAATTGGCAACACTTATTTTAGTATTCGCAAGCTCTGTGTACTACTACACATTTTACTTCATAAAAATGTGAATCCAAATAAAAGAGCAATTATGTCATTTCATTTATTTTTTCATGTAAATATAAATAACCTTGAGATGTCAACAATATTAACAAAAACACAAACACGATGAAAGAAGAGAGGTCTCAACCAGCATGATTGGATGACCAAAAAGTGAAGTACATCACCAAATTAAATTTCTAAAATTAAAATCTCAGCAACTTAAAATGCAAAAAATTGTACCCCTATGACTGAAGGAATTCCGTGCTTGAATTAATACTGTTTATTATTACTTTCAACAAATGGAAATTGACTCAAAAAGATTGCCACCTTGGCCAAGTAACTGATACAATAGATTTTCAAATCGGTTCGGCATTACTAGGGGCGTAATGATTCTGTATCGATGTTTTTTAAGGCTTAGGACCGCCACGGGGCGAAAATCCGAGTTTAACCGTTTCCTTTCTTAAACCTGACGCAGTCTTGAACGAAAGTGCCAAACATCAAAGGGCATGAGAAATGCTTCCGGAAAAAAACTTGACCGTTTCGGCAACATGCTGCACGGGACCAAGTGAAGGACTACAGAATCGTCTCCTTTTTAGCAATTTGGTTACTCTAATCTTGTCCCCGTTTACTTTGCTAAATTAGCAATCAAACCGGCGATTCTCTTTTTTTACTTTGCTGAATTAGTAGAGCTGTTTTTTAAGAAGGCATGTTTGATTGCCGCATTCTGAAAGTTAAATGGGCGTAAATTTGCACGTATTTGGCCATTTCTTGTGATTGTGATCATTTATAGCTCAAATTCATGTTTCATCTGCTTTAATGTTTTCCATATTGCGTATATTTTAGACGCTTGAAATCCAGGGTGATCTGAAAATAAATCTCTATTTTTATTTTATCTCTATAGATCTCCTAAAAATACCAAAATGAGCGATGACATGCTGAGTTGGGATGTGGCGATGTTGGACGAGGATGTTTTTAAAGTGAGATGAGACAACTTGCCGTCGTGGGGTGTGTAGGCAGCTGCGTGTAATTTCTTGAAACGTACACACCTGAAGTGGCTGAAAACGATTTAAAATGCCGTCGGGAAGAAGCCCGAGTGTAGATTTCGCTAATTGCAGGTGCTCCGCCCTTCCTTAAATCTGCTCCCGTGTACTTGGCTTAAATAACAATCAAGAAATGTAGCCAGTAGTCTATAACGATTAAGAATAATTAGAAAAAAAATCTTCCTCTGAATTACATCTCTCATTGCAGCATTTTAGGACATTATTCAAGATAAATTTAAAACAGATTTATAAGATTGACCTGGAGTTTAAGTGTCTAAAAAATACACAAGGTGCAAAAAATTCTGAAAAGCGGATGAAACGTGAATGTAAGATATAAATTATCACAGTCGCACGAAATGCCGTGGCAATGGCAGTCGTGTTCAAGCAGTGCTGTTCTATGCCCATTTCAATTTCAAAATGCAGCAATCAAACATGTCTTAATTAGCAGCTCTACTCATTCAACTTGGAGTAAACGAGTCCACGATTTGATTGCTAATCAGGCAAAGTGAACGTGAACAAGTATACGTTTCTTAGAGTAAAAAAGTGCGCAGAGCTCAACTACCTGACTGGGTTGGCAGGACAATGGACCCAGCCCTGCTTGTTAGTAAAGTAAATGTGTGTTTGTTCTATTCGGTGGACGTTTGCTAGGTACGACAGGCTTGCCTCTACTCCTGAGAAATGGGCAATGAAGTGCTGTATGTCGTCAGTGCTCTGACCGAGCCTGTGGAGTCGCATCACAACTAACCAGGCAGTGGACCAAACCACTGAGGCCGAGGGGGGCGACATCTTTCGAAACATTATAAATGCTGAACAAAGCATTTTTTGTGCACAAGTGCATTTAAGACATCATTTTTTTATTTTAAATTGCATTGTTAAGTTTACAAAGATGTATTAAGGGGGGATTAACCCACTGTAGGGGGAGGGTCCTGACAATCGTCTCGCCCCCAGGGTTTCCACCGATGCCTACAACGCTGCGCAAGCATCGAACAGTTCATGTCTGGGAGTAATTCTGTCTGCTTCCCATAAACGCACATCGAGCTGACAGATCTGAAATGCCAGCTGTGTCGCACAAGCATTGAACACTCCCGGGGAAGGCAACTCCGACTGCTTCCCGTAAACACAGTGTCTGCTGGACCCCTATCTGAGATAAGCATTCGTTAGTTGTGCATCCTGTGGGAAAGAAATGTATTTGACTGGTACGTACATATTCAGAAATTTGTGCGTGATTTTGGCATTTTAATTCGTAAAAACGTATAGTTGTGTATGTAAATAGGGAAGACTCGTGAAGGACATTCTCCTCTCCAGACCCCTCCCTCCTTCTACATCCTCCCACTCGAAACCTTGAGCTCTTTGTCACTGCGCCTCTGAAATGAAGTTCTGTTCTTGCGTTAGCTGCGTCCGTGGCAGGCGAACAAAAAGTGCCCTGCATGAGCCGACACGACGAGCTGCAGAATCTGTACACGCCACACCAACAATAGTGCTGCGAACATTCAAGGCCATGGAGTTATTATGAGAGCAAAGTGATGGCTCTGGCCACCGAAAAATGGACCGGAGGGGTCGATGCGGCTGAATTGCTCTGATTATCGCCATACCTTTTCCCTGTTGTACAGGACTGGGGGTCAGAGCTCTTCGTTCTCTGATTCTCTCTCATTGAGGTGTTTTCAAGCCGCGTCAGTTCAGTTGGTCTTCAACGGGTCTTTGAAAATGGGTACATTTGAGCTCAGGGAGTTGATGGCACAGCGGGACTCATTTGTGGTTAATTTTTCTGCAAAGTAATTTTGAAAAAATGCAATCCTTTACATTTGGCATACGTTTGCATTTTGCACACAAAACCTGTTTGTCTTTGGCTTGGCCAACCTTTTGGACATTGCTTTCGATGAGTGATCAGCTTTTTCAGTTTCAGTCACGTATGGCCCCTCTCCTTAGCGGGTCATTAAAGCAGGGCAGCGGGGTCTGAAGTAACAGCTTCTGTTGTGTTTCCCCCCCCTCCTGAGTCAGAAGAGCATGTCAGTGAGGTGTCTCCTCCAGCAGGTCTTCGTGGCTTAATGCCTCTTACTCTCTGTCAACAACTGTTCCATACCTTAAGGTGGGGTTTACTTCTTTAGCCCGAGCCCCCAGGGTGAAAATATCAACCATCTCTGAGATTTTTCTGTGCTGACTGGTGCGCTGCGCCTTTCTCTGGGTGTGTGTGAGGGAGTGTGTGGGGCTGTCCGCTGGTTAATGTGTCTGTGTGTGTGTGAGGGAGGTAGTGCCCAATGGTTTCAAGGAGTCACTCTCGGCCCCTGGGGTCCATGTGCAATTTCCATGGCACATGTGGGGGACGAAGAATCTGTCATTCAGTGTGGTGGCTGAATCGCTGTGGTGATCGGCTGCCATGTATTAGGAAACCTGCAGGAAGTTGTTCCATGTCCTGTCACATGGCACGGTGAGCAGGGCGGGGGGCGCCTGGTTAGTTTGGCATCTTTAATCTGCTGCTGTCCCGTCTCTCACTGCTGGCGTGATGCTCTGTGCGTGGTGCGTGGGCCATTTCAGTAGTTCTCTGTGCTAAGAGGGCTAAGTGCTGTATTTTTCCCATGCTAAATGGGCCATTTTCTGTAGTACTCTGCGCTAAGTGAGGTAAGTGCTGTATTTTTTCCCATGGTAAGTGGGCCGTTTTCTGTAGTTCTCTGTGCTAAGTGCTGTATTTTTCCCATGTTCAGTGGGTTATGTACTGTAGTTCTCAGTAATAAGTGGGCTAAGTGCTGTATTTTTCCCATGTTAAGTGGGCTGTGTTCTGTAGTTCTCTGTGCTAAGTGGGCGAAGTGCTGTATTTTTCCCATGGTAAGTGGGTCGTTTTCTGTAGTTTTCTGTGCTAAGTGAGCTCAGTGGGCCATTTTCTGTAGTTCTCTGTGCTAAGTGCTGTATTTTTTCCATGTTAAGTGGGTTATGTACTGTAGTTCTCGGTAATAAGTGGGCTAAGTGCTGTATTTTTCCCGTGCTAAATGGGCCAACAATCTGATTTTTTGACCAGATGATTGACATATGTACAATTCTATATAAAAAAAAATTTTGTCCTGGGTAAATGACTACGCTATGATTTTGACTGTTAAAAATTGGTCTTAAATTGCTTTTTTTCAGTCGGAGCCATATTTGGAGCTCCCCTACTCCTAAATTATGATTTCAATACTGTCCAAAAACTTTCTACAGATAGTCATGTGCCTAAATAGAAGGAATGTAGCCCCAATAAACGGTTGTGATTTATTGTAGCATGACAGTTGCCCCCTGAAAATTGAAATTTTCTTTTTTGCACATAACAAAACCTCTACTTTGGAGGCCAATACCTCAAAAACTAGAGGAGCTGGGACTTTTCTGATGACAGATCCTGAAAGCCTGGGTGCTAATTACATACTATACTATTATTTTACTATTATACTATTATTATATTATACTATTTCATCCTCACAACTCATTTTATTCCCAAGATCTTGGCATCCAAATATGGCTGTTCTTAAACATGCGAGATTGGCAAGCCACAGCACAAAAACCCTTTAGAATTTTGACTAAATATTTTGCACATGTTCATCATATATATTAACCCCTTTCTGCAGATGTAGACGCCTGCGTCTATAGACCTGCAAATTTAAGCACGCTGTTACTGTACTCGATCACTAGATGGCACCCCCGGATCAGTTATTGAATATTCACAAGCAAGCAGACCTCGAACGCGGTTTTGAATATGGGGAAGTTCACTCCACTTCCTCTTTTTCGAGATTTGCATGAATTAAACTCCTCAACTAAGCCTGATGTGTAAACTGGTCAATATCCTTGCCCAGAGCATCGATCCCGCAGTTTTTAAAAATGATCTTATCTGTTTTCTGAAGCAAAATATTCGACATGGTAATGATTCTCTCACATTCTACTGTCAATTTCAGTCATCAAATGCAAAAAATGCATAGTTCCCTACCGTGGATTTTCATGTAGATTCCTTCATTGACAAATCCAGCGCTTCCTTATATCCACCCGAGTACTGACGTTGATAGCCAATCACTCAATAATACATTCAAGCTCTTCTGCCTAACTGCGCAGTTAGACTTCACGGCCTCGTGAAACTTCTGCGGTAACAACGTATTGATTGGCTCGTTTCTTATCCAATTCCCGAGTGTTTAAACGTTCTACAGTAAGTGAAACATATTGATTGGACAAACACAGCATACAAGCCTATGCGTATCAGCAGGCTCGGTTGTATCCTGTTTACGTTGCGCGCATTATGCGGCTGAAACAGACGCTATATATATATATATATATATATATATATATATATATATATATAAAATAGAAAAAAAGACGCGCAAAACTGGCCTTGAAGTGTTCAGTTATATTTAGAGGATTTAAATAAGATAAGGACATGGTCAATGGGAATTATTTTGAATGAAACAGGACCGGAGGGTTCCTTCTACTTGATACATCTGTCTCTGGAGGAGGGATTCGTGAAAAACGGTAGGCTGCTAGTTTTGCTTTCTGTTTTGGAATGTATACCGTACTCAATAAAGTCGAATGCCGATGTTTTTTCCTGTTTAAAAGTGAACTGCCCATGCATTTAGGTGGACCCCCTGGTACGATCATTGCACCGTTCTGTTGAATCTAGGGAGGAATATATATTGCGTGATGTTCCCTGAAAGTGAAATGTCTGTTCTGTTAAAATAAGATATTTCAGAATTCAGATATTACTGAGTTAGTGAGTTGTACTTGTTCCTTATAAGGGTTGAAATGAGGTCGTGAGTTTGGGAACTGGTAACTTCCATTACAGGGTGAAGGTTCTGACTGTTTAATCAGCAGTTTATAAAATGCAATGCGTGTTTGTGCTGGCTTGGGAGACTTAGAAGAAAAATGGACAAAACTCTAAACTTTATTATGGAGAAAAGGCATGTTTTGTGTTTGGAGAGGTTACTGGTGACCACTGATATTCTACTGCACTGAGATTGATAAATTCATACTAAACTCAACCAGAAAATCATTGGTTCATATTAAATTTCATGCCTTAAAACTTTATTTGCGTTATATACGTGATTTTACTATGATTTGACAGGAAATAATTTTGAGACTTTGGGGAGACACTTGGATAGCTGTATAATTTGGCTAATAGCAATATCTTCAAGATTATTCTGTGTCTCTACAAGTATTTGGTATTTCTGAAATTCCTCTTGATTCCTCTTGTGTCTCGATAGGAATTCAGTGCCTCTGCATCATCTGTGTCATTATTGTTAAAAGATTTTCATCCCTGTGTGTAAATTCTGCATTAAAAAAAAAAAGTATTTTTGGCACAATAGAGGGTTTATCCTTCTCTCATTCATTTGTTGCCTGTATTGCTGCATACAAGTAATTTTTCCTAACCCCCCCCCCCCCTGCAAAAACCATATTGATTTGACAAAAGTACTTCACTTGTTTCAGCTCTGAAATGCTGAGGTCAGCTTGTCCAGCAAGCGCATGCTTGCATGGGATTGGGTGCGAATCCTTAGTATTACAGTATTTAAGCGCATACTCCGTAGGATCGTGTTTTTGTTGGTCGTAAGCTGTATGTGAATTGAATAAGTCTTGAATCGTTATAATGGTAAAGCCATTCTAAATAATTCGATTGGAAGATATTTGGCTGTCTGATGTCCCTCGGGAGCCGAACGTGTGGACAAGGTCATGAGCCATAAAACGCATCTAAGGGATCATATTCGCCAAACGTTTTTCTGCTTGTCGGTTTCCTTTTTCTGAATGCAGATTTCTGTGTGAAATGAAGCTCGTGATTTTGCCTCGTAGAGATTTTTATTTGCTGTCATTTTTTATGGTGGATCTTGGGGCACATGCTTATGCGTGTGTGTTTAAGACGAATGTTTATGATGTGCTTTTTATCAAGGCAGCTGTTGCAAATATCTTTTAATGAAAGGGTTGTGTTTTCTGGGATTTTTCTGTGCTTCATTGTCATCAATTGTCGTCTCGGCAGCCAGTCTAAAATTGGAATACGTGAAGTGTTGTGTTTTTGCTCCTCAGCCCTCAAGGCTGACGAGGTATTGCTATCCTTCGTTCGGTTGGGCGGGCGGGCGGCGGGCGGGCATCTCCAAAAACTGCGACATCGGGCTGAGGGGTATTCCGTGCATTGAACGCCTATTTTTTATTTTTTTGTATCTCCCAGACGACGATAGTCGTGAAATACTATGGTTTAGTTCCTGGACCGCCGCGCCCGCAGAGATTTTCTGTTCCGGGCTCTGGAAGCGACAATTATTACAGGAATTTTTTCTAATTTTGCACAAGTGAAGATATTTATTTGACAATGCTCAAGACCGATTTTTCGGTAATGTGGTTGCTGGTGGCCATTTGGAGATCAGGGAGATGCACGACTCGGTCCCTGTGGCGACAGAGTTATCTAGTGTTTACATGGTAGAGTGTGCTTCTGTCATGGTGAAGGTGGTTGTCGCTCAGGGGGTGTGGTTCGCAAGGTTAAGTCCTTTCATAAGGTTGATTTGGGCCGCTCATTGGCCGGGGCAAAGAGCTATGAAGCTGAAGGCAGCTCGCCGAAGGACTCCAGTGGCAGTGGGTTAGGGTTTATAGGACACTAAAATTGTGAAATGACTCTGGCTCTGAATGCCAGGTATGCTGGGCCCCAGATCTGATGTATTAAATATTACAACATCGTCTTAAAAAGTGATAACTATGCTTGTGTTATGCTGATCCTCTACTTTGGCTTGTTTACGGTGCTCCTGCTGAATGTGTTGGCTGTTTTCTCACTGTGTGTGTGGCATCATGTGCGGTACTGTTCGGCAGTACTTGGCTGCAATTAATCACTGTGTTGCCTCTGCTATGAAGTCGAGACTTGATGGGAGAAAATGTGTGGAGGTTTAATTAAATTAAATGAGTAAATGGGGCTGAATATGCTCCATTTAGCAGTGTTAGATTAAAATGCTCACATCCTGCAATGGAAAGATTTAATAAATTGGTAAAATATCACAAGAGTAAATTATGGCGTGCATAAATCTTTTGCATTTCAGCACCCCTGCTTTCAATCAACTACTTTTAAGTAGATGAGCTGCTGTCTTTGAGAAATATTTTGCCAAGAGCACTTCTACCTCCAATCTTTCGTCGCATTCTGATTTTCTAGTTTAATTTTATCAACTTTTGTTTGTCGATTGATAATTTAAAATCAATATAATTTGAATAAATGTACTGAAGGACTTAAGTTCCGCATTTATTATTTACAGTGTAACTTCTGACCCAATGATGGTGCACTTCAGCACTTTCATACCTTGTTGGGCCAACCCTTAAACTGCATTTAAATTAACTTTTTGTTAAGTCAATTTATTTGATTCTTAAACCATCATTGGGTCTGGAATCGCACCGTAAATACTGTATGCAGGACTAAAGTCCCACCGTATATAATGTAAAAGGTAACGTATAATAAAATAAAAAGCATATTTAAATGGTTTACGATTACTATGTATAGTATGTAATGTCATATACGAGTCTGTAGGTTTATTTGTATATTGGTCCATCAAATGTAGCGGCTTTATTCTCAGCTGTGGAACTTTAGGCCATGTTTAAATACTGCTGCAGGTTCCAAGGCTCTCAATGATCCCAAATACGTCTTGCGGAATCACAGGGAAACGCGTGTAAAATAATATACAAGGTCTGTATACTTTCCTCTTAATGTAATGTTGCCTCAAAAACGTGGCATTCTGGGATGTAATATTTCTCTTAATACAAGTGTGAAATAGCTTCAGTAAAGCGCTGTAAACAGCAGATACAGAATATTTGCGCAACATTGTCAGAAGTACTTTTTCTGACTTTTCTGACCTACCTCAGGGAAAACATTTGTGGACGCCATCATTTCAGTCTTAGGGAAAAACCTTCCAGAACATTCTGCAGTGACTGTGCTTGAGGAAGCTGTACTAAACCCCAGCACTCATTTCTCCCCACCCACAGAGGCCCGGGATGCCCCCCTCAAGCCGCATGACCCCCCAGGGCCCGTCCATGGGCCCCCCCGGGTACGGAGGGAGCCCAGTGTCCCGGCCAGGGATGGCTGGGGTCATGGACCCGTCCCGAAAGAGGCCGGCCCCCCAACAGATCCAGCAGGTCCAGCAGCAGAACCGTAACCCTCAGTGAGTGTCGGGGGGGGGTGTCTGCTCAGGCTCTGTTGGGTGCCTCAGTGGTGCCTTTCTGGACTCTACGGATCCACATTAATCTATCTATTTTAACCACGCCCATTTACTATGAATTTTTTGAAAACATTCAAACTCCTGTCCTCCCACACTATGCAACCAATTTGCCTGAAATTGTCGCAACATTGCCTGACCAAGGTTGAAAGTTTCTACATTGAAAGATGTGGCCGCAGTCGGCCAATGAACTTTGTGGGTGCAGCCACTATCGCTATAATGAGCTCTGACCCCCGAGTGCAATGTCCAATCATCATCAAACTTCAGATGCCTCCTCTACCGGCCATTCGACAAAACGCAACCTCATTTGGTGTAAATCCGTTCATAGGTGGCACTATAGCAACCAAATAGTTATTACTCCTGAACCAATTGCCCCACCAGCTAAAAATTTTGCCTGCTGCATCTTGGTCAAGGGTCCAATGAAGTACAAGGTGATTGCTCAGAGGAGATGGCCACCATGAGCCAGTCACATTTTGACATCCCTTCTACTCTCTGACCGATCATGTATCATCATGAAACTTTATTAATTGGGATGTGTAAAATACGAGTCAGCCATATGCAGTTTACCATTTTGCTATTTCTTTCCTCTCGAGTATTAGGGTACTGGGGGGATATGCTGTCTCCCTATGGCTCCTGTTTACATGTGTTGCTCTCGTTTTGGAGATACAGGCCTTGGCATAAATTACTGAGCTATAATTCAACCATTTGCTTTCGAGTGGAGTAGTTCTCATTTTCCCCACCATTGTCAACACATTTGAATCTGTGAAGCTGCACTTTAATTTAAAGTCTGCTGTCTTATGCTGCGTTCCAAACAACTCGGAGGTCGGATCTTTCCGACTTGAAAAAGTGCACTGGAACGGCCCCTGAAGTCGGACCTTCGACTTGGAAACTCGGAGAAAAAAAAATCTACCCCGATTTCACAGAGATTGGTTCATCTTGCGTCAGACAAAAATGGCAGCATCCACTGAACAGCCAGACGTGAACAAATAGAACGTGAATTGAAGTATATAAAGCTATTTTACCTTACATGTTGTTTCACCTCACCATCTTCATTTAAGTATGCCCGAAGGCTTAGGTTATCCCCGTTAAATTTTCTTGCCGCTTGCCACAAGAACATTTGCTTGTCATTGACAGCCATTTTTTTGTTCAAGTCTGACGCTGTACGTCTGGAACGCTTTCAACTCTGAAAGATCTGACCTCTGAGTTGTTTGGAACGCAGGATTAGTAACTGGAGTGGCATTGTTGTAGACACACACTGCATGTTGGGATTTGGAGTTTTTTTTTCACAGGTCCTTATGTGACCTTGATATCTCCACAGTGCTAAGAAGAAGAAGATGGCTGACAAAATCCTACCTCAGAGGGTGAGTGAGCACCACTGTGAGCTACAGGGAACGGGCTTCCGGAGTCCCAGTACACTTTGCACCACTGAAACCCCTAAAATTTGCCTGTTTATATGGTTAGCGACAACCTCATTTGCCCATTTTGATCGAACGTCCCACGATGAGGACTGATTTCGGTTTAAGTGTGGCAGTAAGGCTGGCCAGTTTATCAGTGTTTCTGCAGTAGCAGTGCCTACTGGAGTGGCTGTTTAGACCCCCATGGTTTGGTATTGAAATCCAAGGAAACTGTAGTATTTCTTCATTGGTATTTCCATTGTCACGATTAGTCCTACATGATTTTTAAGGGCAGTTTTCCTTGTTTGAGTGTCACATGTCTTCTCCTCCTCCAGATCAGGGAACTGGTCCCAGAGTCTCAGGCCTACATGGACCTGCTGGCCTTCGAGAGGAAGCTGGACCAGACCATCATGCGCAAAAGACTGGACATTCAGGAGGCCCTGAAGAGGCCCATCAAGGTGAGGCCTGCTGGTTTTTATAATTCTCCCTCAATTTTTTTTTTTTTAGCACAAACCCTCTGGAGGGAAGACATTGCAGTTAGAGCTTCTTTAGAGAAATCAAAAACCCTGAATGTCTGCCTCCATGGTTTTCATAATTCCATTTCCATTAGACTCTGTCGAAGCCAAAACTATTTTAGGTGTGATATCGGACATGGGATTAAAATGTTTTTAATTGAACATTCTAACAATTTGGAAATGGTTACTATGGGCAACAGACTGCAGTGGAGTTCGCGAACACAATTTTAGTTTCTTAAATTTTGTGGGGAAAACATTATTTATAGCCATTTGTAAAAAAAAAAAAAAAAAAAATGAATAGCTCTTGTAAAGGGGTGAGTCGCTCTTGTACCAAGGTAAACTGTCCATGACATTGCAGTCATAAATGTCCGTAATATTACATTTAAATGGGGATAATTTTCTATTTGAACGGTTTTTTAAATTGCTTTTCAGCAAAAACGAAAGCTGCGCATTTTCATCTCCAACACTTTCAACCCGGCGAAGCCAGACGCGGAGGATGGAGAGGGCACTGTTGCATCATGGGAGCTACGTGTTGAGGGCCGCCTGCTGGAGGACGTGAGTTTGGCCCTTGTGTATTTTCAGGCCTCTGGAGGCAGGTAGCTTGTGTTTGAGGAGCTCAGCGATAGGATTGTTTCTGCCTGGTTTATTTAGTAAGGACAAAACTCATGAGTTTTTGCACAGAACCACTATACTAGGACTTCACTCCCTGACTCACTCGACACGACTCTAGATGTTTTCAAAAAATAGTGAATTAAATTATGTTTTTGAAAACCTATCATGTGGCGACTCGTTTAAAAGAGCTCCAGCAGGGTAGGTCTTTTAAACAAGTTGCTACACATAGATTTTCAACAGCTCAGGATAATTACATTTTTAATTCCTTAAATTTATTCAGAGCTCTAAGGGTTATTTTTCTCTAAGGGTTAACAGTTTATTTTCATGCAAGCTCGTACACTGTCTCAATGCCTGTCTGTTTGTTTATGGGATGATCACCTCAGAGTGGCCAGCACGTGGCCATTACCCTGAAATGCATCTTTCATTAAATTTACTGTGGTCTGGGAACCAAAAGGCCTCATTATTAAGTATGAATGAAGTCTGCTTGCGGTCAGGCTGGTCACTGGGTAAAATGTCTTCAATGTTACTAATTGTCATAATACTTGAGGTGAGCCACTAACGGTTTTCTGGAATTAACCAGGCACTGTGAGGGAACCAAGCACTGTTACTCAGCTGGGACGTTCCTCGCTTTTATGTGAATTGGCAACAAATACTGATTATGTCAGCAAATCAGCCTTGCCCCCCCCCCAGACCGATGGATGATGTCAGCTTGATTCTCCCTGTTGTGCTGGACTTGAGGGGGCTCATTTACGGAGTCAGCAGTGCTGTACTGAGCATGCTCGGACCAGCCCTGAGGTTGGCTGGCTGAGCCCTTTACATGTGTACAGACTCGCTGAACAGAACTTCTCATCAGAAGTAAACTTCAGCTTTTGGTGCTGTGATAGTTTCAAGACTTAAATACTGGAAAGGATATGGTACGGTTACCACTGATGATGTGGTCTCTGATAAATCACAGGACTTAAGAGAGTGGAGGGTTGAATAGGTTGCATTCAGATACGATGATCTTCGGTGCAGTATATTAAGGGAAGAATGTAATGTAACTAAATGAATCTATTTGTGTAGTCCATTGGTTCCAAGTGTTTGTGTCCATCAAAATGGTATATTGAAGCAACTGAAATCTTTTCACTGCTAAATATTTGAATCCTGCGAGGCTCTCTCACTCAAGCACACACTGAAGCAGTCAGAGACGCACCAGCTTATTGAATCATCAATACAGTAGAGCTTGTGCAGCAGTATCACTGGAACTGGTGAGCAGTCCAGCCCAGACCTGTGTAAGAGTGACTGCTGAGTGACTGTGTTTAATACTCATCCTGTAGCACTTTGTTATTTAAAAGGGTATAAAGTATTTGATAGGGTGGACATTGATGACTGTCTATAGCGGGATTAGGATGACCACTGTGTCACATGAGACAGACAGACGGGAAAGATGCCGTAAAGGCTTACGGCTGTAGTTCTTTTTCGCCCCAAAACCGAAAGAAGCTTTTGAAGGATGTGCATAAACTCAAAGACCGAAAGTGCAAAGATGTACTGTAAATCTCTCAGGTTTGATCTCGAGAGAAAATTCAAAACTCAGCGGTTTCTCCCATCTTGAGTCTGGAATCTAATTGGTCAATGCGCTTCAGCTGCTGCCCCTGCCTGTGTGTAGGGCCGCTGCTGTCCACCAGAGGACAGTGTCCCAGCTCGTACAGCAGAGCAGTTTATGGAGAGTGGAAGCACACTGTGTTTTACTTACAGCTTCTTTCCCGCCCACTACAGACTGCCGTGTCCAAGTACGAGGCCACTAAGCAGAAGAGGAAGTTCTCCTCATTCTTCAAGTCCCTGGTGATTGAGCTGGAGAAGGACCTGTACGGCCCTGATAACCACCTGGTGGAGGTGCGCTGTGCTCTCCTGAGGGAGCCTGTCCTTAAATCCTACAACAGCAGATCCTCCTCTTCACTCACACTGATCGCTCATTCGTGTGATAAGTGCTGATGTTCAGCAGCCATTCTGTGCTTTTAGGCATATTGCTGTTTGTACTCTCTTCAGTCAATGGCATTGACAGCAATGAAGGTTGATCACATTTATGAATCAACGTCTGGGAATAGGGAGGAAATTTGAGCATTTCTTATTGTTTTTCTAAACTGAGAATATTAATCTAAAAGCATAATGGTCTATTTTCTGCGAAATTCAATGAAAATACTGATGTTTAGTCTAAACAAAGGCACTTTGTCTAATGGAACAAACATGAAGTTAAGAGACAGAAAAACAGCTTAGAACTGTGCACTATGACACAGGTGAGCTCGTTGCCCTGAGTACAACAGGTTCTGGTCTGTTCTCTCTGTGTGGAGATGCTTCGTGCAGTTCTGGCAGGTTCCTTTTGTGTACGTGCTCTGTGAGCTGCCAGCAGGTTTTCTCTCTAGAGTGTATATTCAGAGGTTCTGGCAGGTTCTCTCTGTGTGTAAATGCTGTGACGTTCTTGCATGTTCTCTATATGTAAATACTCTGTCCGGTTCCTGCACATTCTCACTGTCTGTGAATGCACTGTGAGGTTCTAGCAGGTTCTCTCTGTGTAAATGCAGTGTGAGGTTTTAGCAGGTACTCTCTGTGTGTAAATGTTGCATGGTGTTTTGTCAGGTTTTCTCCATGTATAAATGATGTGTGAGATTCCGGTAGGTTCTCTGTGTGAGTGATTGTTGTTCTCGTTCCTCAGTGGCACAGAACCAGCACCACTCAGGAGACTGATGGCTTCCAGGTGAAGAGGCCGGGGGACGTGTGTGTGCGCTGCACCGTACTGCTCATGCTGGACTACCAGGTAATGACGAACACACAAACTGCTAGTTAAGCTCGGCCAAAAAACGCTCACTCCTCTTTAAGCTCAGGTAGTAAACACACACACACTGCTGCTTACACTCTGGTAATAAATACACACACCACAGGTGAAACTCAGGAAGTCATAGATGAAATGGGTAATACAGGGGAAGTACAGGTAATAATTCTAAATGACATGTACTTATAAACCTTTTAATTAGCCTCTAAAGTGCTGGTAATTACAATGGACTTGGTCTCATGTAATTGGTCCTATTTATGTTCAGTCAGGCGAGGTGATTTATTTGTTGTTAAATTGGATTATGCACTGATTGGCCATAACATTATGAACAGTGACAGGAGAAGTGAATAATATCTTGTTACAATGGCGCACCTCAGTGGGTGGGATATATTAGGCAGCAAGTGAATATTTTGTCCTTGCAGGTGATGTTTTTGAAGCAGGGAAACTGGACCAGGTGTAAGGATGTGTGAGACTTTGACTTTGACAAGGGCTGAATTTTGATGGCTGATTGACTGGGTCGGAGCTCTTGTGGGCTGTTCCTGGTCTGCTGTGGTCAGTGCCTGCCAAAAGTGGTCCAAGGAAGGAAAACCAGTGAACTGGCAAGAGGTTCATGGCCGGATAAGGCTTATTGATGCGCGTGGGGAGTGAAGGCTGACCTGTGTGGTGTGACCGAACAGAGGAGCTACTGAAGCTACAATTTGCGCCTACTGTGGGCGCATGGGCATCAGAACTAGACCACGGAGCAAAGGATGAAGGTGGCCTTGTGTGATGAATCAGACTTTCTGAAACATCATGCGGATGGCCGGGAGCGTGTGCGTCACTCATCTGAGGGAGACGTGGCACCAGGATGCACTGTGGGAAGAAGGAAAGCCAGCGGAGGCAGTGTGATGCTTTTTGCAGTGTTCTGCTGGGAAACCGCATCCCACTTAACTGTACAATGTTCTGCTGGGAAAACGCATACCACTGAACTGTACAATGTTCTGCTGGGAAAACGCATACCACTGAACTGTACAATGTTCTGCTGGGAAAACGCATACCACTGAACTGTACAATGTTCTGCTGGGAAAACGCATACCACTGAACTGTACAATGTTCTGCCGGGAAACCGCATCCCACTGAACTGTACAATGTTCTGCTGGGAAAACGCATACCACTGAACTGTACAATGTACTGCTGGGAAAACGCATACCACTGAACTGTACAATGTACTGCTGGGAAAACGCATACCACTGAACTGTACAATGTTCTGCTGGGAAAACGCATACCACTGAACTGTACAATGTTCTGCTGGGAAAACGCATACCACTGAACTGTACAATGTTCTGCCGGGAAACCGCATCCCACTGAACTGTACAATGTTCTGCTGGGAAAACGCATACCACTGAACTGTACAATGTACTGCTGGGAAAACGCATACCACTGAACTGTACAATGTTCTGCTGGGGAAACGCATACCACTGAACTGTACAATGTTCTGCTGGGAAAACGCATACCACTGAACTGTACAATGTTCTGCTGGGGAAACGCATACCGCTTAACTGTACAATGTTGCAGACCCAAGATATTATTTTGGGCAACTAGAAATGTATTTTTACTGGCCCAAAATAAAAACTGGTAGCCCAAATTTCTATTAATGTATTAAATTGCTCAAATAATAACATAAATCAGTCCAGACTAAGGTATTACATCATGATCATGATTAGTAAAAAAATAAATAAAATGAAAGTAGCACTGACAGCCCATGTGATCTGAAGCTGATCGCTCTGTCTGCTTCGTTTTTGTTTAATCGCCTTGGTATGTTATTGATGATAGAAATGAATTAAAAAATGTATTCTCTTCTAAGGAATACATTTCCCATGTAAAATTGGTAAACTATACTCCAACAAGTTATGGTCATAAAATGAAAGTGCAGATCATGTCGACTATCGTGAGCACGTTGTACAATCTTGCTGTCGTAGATCTAGATCTACTGATAATTGCACTCATAACATCCAAACTCTAGCGCATTATGATTAATACTTATTGATTTACATGATAAGAAGCTACTTGGGAGATTTAGCAGGGAGTTTTTCTCAGCTGATGTAGAGACTCGCTTTAGAGCCTGTGTTCGCAGGCAGCATTCTTGAGCTGGAGGCGCCGATAACCTCATTTCAGAGCGCTCCCCTCTAGCGCTTATTGTTGTCAAGTCACAAACTTTCTTCTTGGCACTTCTGCAATCCATCGTTTCCACGACAAGTCTCTAGTTACGTTACCTTAGAAAGGTCAGCTTATACTATGAAAAGAAATCGCGCATAGTCTTAGCAACTGAGCTAATGAAATCTCATTTCCCAAAAGCATAACTGGAGCCATATGCAGTCCTATGTGGTTCGATCTATGTACCCAAGTTGCTAACATAGCTTACAACTATGCTTTGGGAAATGTAGCTAACCCAGTTAAATGGGAAGCTGTGTATTAATGGAGTACCTGCTACAGCTGTTGGGCTGGATTACAAAACATTGTTGTAGTAAGCATTAATACTAGCTAGCTAACTAACCTGTCAGCAAACCTAAAGTCCCAGAACAGGAAGCAAACCTAAGCAGTCAGATTTATTTGAGACACCATTGCTGCGAACGTAGTAGGTCCCCCCCTTCCCTTTGGTGAGAGAAGTGACATTGACGAATGTTCTGAAAGTTGAACTCTTTCCTGTTGAGAGCACCTTGAACGCTGCAGAAAAAAAAGCTGTATCCTGAGGGTGTTTATTGTGCCAAGGGTGTTGAGTGCTGTCATTGCTAAACTTCATAGAATTTGTATTGAAAATTAACGCTGGCAGCGGGGGGGAAAAAAAGCTGCTCTTGGACACAGGCCCCATCACCGAGGGAAGTATGTACATTTTATTTTGGGCCAGTAACGTTTTATTTTTGAATTTTTTTTCTTTAAACATCACCCAACGGAGGTTTTGGTCACTGTTGGCGACTGGGTGACAGGCTGTGTCGAGCTTTGCCCCTTCATTTAAACGGTATTCCCTAATGGCAGTGGCCTCTTAACAGGATAATGCACACTGCAATAATGGTTCCGGATTGGTTTAAGGAATGCGACAATAAGTTGAAATTCTCGAGATCTCAGTGCAATCGAGCATCTGTGGGAGGTGCTGGATAAACAAATCCGATCCATGGAGGTCTAGCCTCACAACTCGCAGGACTTAAAGGATTTGCTGCTGACATCTTGGTGCCAAACCTTCCAAGGTTTAGCGGAGCTCATGCCTTGGTTGGTCAGGGGTGGTTTGGCGGCAAAAGGGGGACCTACACAACATTAGGCGGTTGGTCATAATGTTTTGGCCAATCAGTGTATGTGTGAAGTATTATGTGTGATTGTATCTTGGCTTGAAGACTTATGTCCCATGCCCTTTCTGCAGCACATTTAAATGATTTAGCAGCAGCAGGGAGTTACTAGCCTGTGTAGATGTGCTTCTGGAGTTATTAGCCATTGGCGATGTGGTTTATCTGATATTATTTGCATAGCTGGATCTGAAGCAACAGCAGTGTCACGACTACTGAGTACTACCGAGCGGAATTCATGCAGAGCCGGGTCACTAGAGGGCGCTGTGTCAGGACACAGGCCTGCTTTCAGTTCTTCATGTACTTAAATGGCAAGTTCATTAGAGATGGATTACAGAAGATTTATGTGTTTTCGTGCAATAAAAGAAACTGTTGCAACAGCAGATGCCTAATCTTTCCTGATTTAGCCAGAACTGAATCACAGATATCTTCCTGGTATGAGATTTGTGTGAGCAAGGGGCTCTGGTTTATCCTACATTTGGAGTTTAAGATTACTGATTTTGGTGTATGTAAGTCACATTTATGGTTAAATGTTGGTGTGGCATTGATCTGCTTCCTCTGGGCATTATGTCTCTCTAATATGTTGCCGTCATATTCTTTTAATGGGTAAAAGTTCAGTGAGACTGAATGAGATGGTTGCATCAGTATAAACCGCCTCAAATTACTGTATGTACTGGATAAAGTGCTGGTTATGGCTGGCTGTGATGTGCAAATATACCTGCTTTGTGCTGTACTGATGTGGGCTGTGGATCTTACCCCCCTCAGCCCCCCCAGTTTAAGTTGGACCCCCGCTTGGCCCGTATGCTTGGGATTCACACACAGACCCGGCCCGTCATCATCCAGGCCCTGTGGCAGTACGTCAAAACCCACAAACTACAGGACCCCCATGAGAGGGAGTACATCAACTGTGACAAGTACCTACAGCAGGTGAGTTAAATATACGCTACACAGACAGACAGAACCTGCACGAGAGGGAGTACATCCACTGTGACAAGTACCTACAGCAGGTGAGTTCTATATGCACCACCCACACATACATGCATGCGTGCAAGTACGCGCGCACACAGAACCTGCATGGGAGAGAGTATATCAATTATGACAAGTACCTACAGTAAGTGAGTTATATACACACTCAGGACCGGTATAAGAGAATGTTTATCAGCTGTGATTAGTACCTACTGCGCACACATGCATGTAGACATACACCTGCAGTCAGTAATACCAATGCTGTGACTAAATGCTTCTACTAGTGCATGAAGACAGCAATAATATAAATGTTTATCAGCTCATAAATCCAGCATCTTGGCGCCGCACCCCTTGAGCAGAGCGCACAGTGCTCCTAGTTTCCCCTGTAATATGAGAGTTCAGAATTCCTCTTCTGCAGCTCTGCCTGTCTCCACATGGTGTCCCCTGTGTTGCACCTCTGATCAGCTTTCTGTTTGTGGAAGCAGATTTTTGAGACGCACCGCATGAAGTTCTCAGAGATTCCGCAGCGTCTGCACGCCCTCCTCATGCCTCCTGAACCAATCATAATCAACCACATCATCAGGTAACTATGATGACAGGACCTTGTTGGCTGTGCTGCCCTCCCACAGCAAGATGGCGCCACGCTTTTCAAAGCTACATGTTAAGCCACGAGAATTGCTAAATTGATCTGAGATCCAACCGTTTTTGGTGATTGACTAGTCCCCTGGGTAGGAAGTACCATACTGTGTCCAGAAATTCTGGTGGAGCTGCAGGTTTTTGTTCCGAACACCTGGTTACACACCTTACTCTTCTAATAACCTTTGCTGAAGACCTTGAGTAGAGTCAGTTGCATAACTGCTTTGCTGAAATGAGAGCTGCACCCACTCCGACCCTCTCTGCATATGAGTGATGACCCCCGCACTGGGCTTTCCCTCCAACCCTCGTAAAGCGCACTTCATTCAGCAGCTAGAGCCTTGTTGAACTGCGCTAGCAGGTGAGGCAGCTGTGCCAAATTAGTGATGTAATGCGCACCTTTAGCATGGTAAATCTGCGGAATCATGCCCAGTAAACTATAAGTTTTTTCGTTGGCGCTTTGGACCAGAGTCAAACGGTTCTGCGGGGATTTGCATTTCCATTACCAGTTTAAGCACGCCGAGTCGGGCCAAGCCATGCCTGAGATGGACTTCCTCCATAATATGGCCAACGCTCACAAGACCTTCCCTCAAGCGAGCAGCGGCAGCGTCTGACGGCTTTCTGCTATTTATTTGACAGTGCATTCACAGGACAGCGGAGAATTCAACCCAATTTGTCATACTTTTTTCCTAATTTCTTACACTATAATTCTTTTTTTCATTGTTTCTTGCGCCACATTTTAAATGCAGTTATGGCTGAGGTTATAACTATGTATAAGTTGGGTTGTTCCTCCTGGTATTGGCGGGTGCTCTGACTTTGCTGTAGTGTTTGAGAGATCTGGCCTGAGCTGTACGGCTGTGTTCATATCCCCCAGTGTGGACCCTAATGACCAGAAGAAGACTGCCTGCTACGACATCGACGTCGAGGTGGACGATACTCTAAAGACGCAGATGAACTCCTTCCTGCTGTCCACTGCGAGCCAGCAGGAGATCGCTGGACTCGATAACAAGGTGAGAACCGCACTGGACTGGCACGTCCAGCTGTTTCGGTCAGTTAAAACAGCTCATATGTGCTACATTCTGGAAATGAATGGGAGTGAATTAGGAGTCAGGGAGCTGTACAGAACTGAGATGGACTTCAGTTCAAAGTTACCCAAGATTGTTTGCATTCAGGCTTTGCTAATACATGGTTACAATTCTACAAAATGTACCTTGTTATTTGAATGAAATCTTTTAAGTGTTCAGTGTCGGCTTAATGATGTACATCCGGTTTGGAAGGGTAGGTGAACAGGTCTCGGTCATCAAGAGTTAACAGCGGAGAGCTCTGATATTATTGGTTGTCTCTTGAGGAGGCGGGGATTTGCTCGCAGTGGGACTTTTCTTGTGCAAACAGGTGCAATACTCTCCACTCGGCAAAAATGAAAAAAAAAAAAAAAAACCACATTAAAATGATTGGGGCTGTTCAGATGTGACCTTACACAACCTACTGAGTCTGACAGTACAGTGGAGCTGTATTTCTTTACGGCCCGAACCACCAGACCAGATCCAGAGCAGTCGAGTGGGGAAAAATTATATTTCCATTGTATGCACTGAAACTGACTTCAGTGTGACTCATTTAATGGGTTAGGTGTGGATTACATTATAGGATATTGGACAGTGATTTCTGACCCAGTGTATCTGAAGAAAGTGTCCCGTTACAGCCTCCTAAGTTACTGAACAGTGATTTTTAGACCCTGTGAATCAGAAGAGGGGGCGTCCTGTCATAGCCTCCTGTGATCCTGCATGTCACCTTTATCTCCTGTCTTGGGCGTTAATCTCTGGAACATTCCATACACCAGGGGTACGATAAATTGTATGAAATATTTTAAAATCATTCGCATTGCTACTTGTTTGTATTTCCATTAAAGATCTGTATTTAAAAAGGAGCACTTTCTCTCCAAACGTAATTTCGTTGTTATTCTGTAACAATGACAATAAATTCATCTGAATCTGAAAGGAAAATAAAGCTGCACGAGAGCTTTTTATCTCCCAGGATGGTCACAAGAGGATGTGTGGACACTTGCCCTGTGCAAACACACACGCTCACTTTAACAGAGACGTGCGCACAAACCCTCTTGTGCTCCTAAAATAAAATTTGCACGCTGACAGCAGGTGACGAGGTTCTGCAGTAAAGTGAAATATTAGTGTCCCCATGAGACTAAGGGCCTTATAAATGTTGAATAAAAATCACAGCCCTGTTATTTAATATTAACCCTTACAGCTCTAAATTAAGTTATTGTTGCTCAATGATCTAGGTATCAAAGTCAAAGCTGTTGAAAACCTAAGTTTTCAACAGCACAAGGTAATTACATTAATGTACAGTACTGTGCAAAAGTTAGGCACATTTAAAGCAATTTCGTAGGGCAAATATGCTTGCAAAAAAATGATGACTTAAAAAGGTTTTAATAACTGAGAAATGTACGAAACGGCTGTAAACTAATAAACTGTCTCAAACCAATATTTTGTGTAACTACCGTTTGCCAAAAAATCTGGGACACTGTCCTGTTGTGCTATAGTATAAGATGATTGGCTTTTTGCCTGTTCCAAACAGAGTGGAAAACTTGCCACCGTTCTTCTGCAGACTGACTGTCTCACTTGTGTCTGTCCCTCCAGGTAACTGCAGACGGCCATGATGATACTGACATCAGGGCTCTATTATCTGTACACCTTTTTATTGTTTTTTTTTTAATGAAATGCAGCATTTATTTATAAATCTTTAAATTCGCACTTAAAATTTCAAATTCACTTTTTATATTCAGCTACTCTAATGTGGAAAACAAGAGGTAAACATCCTAAGCAAATTAATATTTTAAAAAATACAGGGTGCTTAAACTTTTGTACAGTACTGTATATATGTGTTTTTTTGCGCATTAAGGGTTAATGCTGTGAATGGCAGGGCGACGAGGTTAAATGGGACAGTGTTAGCCGGCTCGTGCGATTTCCTCTCATTCTGCGGTCGTGCGCTGGGATCGCACGCGGGTCTGGTCCCGCTTCGTCAGCCCTGTTCTAGCCCAAGGTGCCTTTGCTCCGGGCAGCGCTGCTACTTCTCCTCTCCTTTCCGCACAGCTGAGTGGCTTTACGACGCACCTCCCTGCAGAGTTTATGCGCTCGCCTGGAGAATCTGCCAAGCTCGTATATTTTATCTGGGCTTTTTTAGTGCACTTTCTTTGAGCCAAGATGGAGGCTGCATCTAAATCAGTTTCCTCCTCTGTTGCAGTAGTGCTGCTCCACGGGTTTTTTAGCTCAGACTCTTCAGCTATTTCTTTTCTGCTGGAAACAAATATTCTCTCGCTCTCTTGCTCTCTCCCTCTCTCTCCCCCTCCCTCCCTCTCGCTTTCTCTCTCTCCCCCTCTCTCGTTCTCATTCTCTCCCCCTCTCCCTCTCTCTCTCCCCCTCTCCCCCCTCTGTCCCCTTCTTACCCTCTCTCTCCCCTTCTCTCCCCCCTCTCTGTCCCCCTCTTCCTCGCTCTCTCTCCCCCTCTCCCTCTCTCTCTCCCCCTCTCCCACCTCTCTCTCTCTCTCTCCCCTCTCTCTCCCCCCCTCCCTCCCTCCCTCCTTTTGTGGACCAAACCTGTTCAGTTTATCTAATTATGCTGTCAGGCAGACAGCAGGATGTGTAGAGCTATGTTGGATGTTTGAATAATTACTGACCTGCTCTCCTTAGTTTTATTTTCTATCCTTGGCTCCCAGTCCCAGTCTATCCCAGTCTATACTTCAGAGCTTGGCCAATCAGCAGTCTATACTTAACAGAATGCTACGCTAATGCAGTTGAAAGTTATTGGCTGCCTGACAGCAATGTTGTTGCATCCAATTTGGGCTCACGGGGAACAAATTTGTTCAGACTAATCCATTTACATGACTGGATGCTATTGCAGCAGCAGCGCCTGTGGGCTGTGAGCCCAGGCCTGTGAACGCACTGCTGCACTAACAGTCGGGGGGGCGCTGTGGTGTCCCACAGATCCACGAGACCATCGAGACCATTAACCAGCTGAAGACGCAGAGGGAGTTCATGCTCAGCTTCGCACGAGACCCACAGGGCTTCATCAACGACTGGCTGCAGTCGCAGTGCCGCGACCTCAAGGTACTTCATCTCCCATAATCCCCCTTCTCATGGCACGAATGAATGGGCATTGCATTTATGCAGTGCTTTCTCATGGATCCTAAGGCGCTTTTCGGTCATATGGGGGTATCTCACCTCACCACCACCAATGTGATCCACCCACCTGGGTGATGCTCGGTGGCCGTTTTTCGCCAGATCGCTCACCACGCTTGAGAGGGAGAGGACAATTTGCATAGCAGATTCAATCAGTGGATGATTAGGTGGCAAGTTGTGAGAGGCAGGTTGAGAAATTGGCCAGGACACATGGGAGTCCCCTACTCTTGTGGAAGAATGTTACAAGAGCTTCAGTAAACATGGTGAGGCGTGGTGTTCCGTCTCATCTAGAACATGGCATCTACTACAGCGCAGCGTCTCCATCACTGCACTGGGCCATTAGGGTTTTATTTGACTGCAGTCTACTGGCCACTAATGCCACTTCCAGCCACAGCCTAGTTTTCCCAGATGGTCGCCCGTCCAGGTACCCCCCAAGCCCACACCTGCTTAGCTTCAGCCATTTGCCAATCCAAGATCAACAGGACTTTGTTTCGCTGTTGTCACAGTGCTGCTACCTCAAGGTTCTACATCAAACAAAATCCCCAAATACCATTCCCATTTACATGACCCCAGTTGGCTCAATGAAAACGCACTGAGCAAAGGTACTCAGTTTCTCATAAATCCCCGCTGCCAGGTAATGATCTGTGCATACAGCCTCTGTGTGTACTCCTGTCATTAATTGCTTGTTTGCTGTAAATACATCCTCACCATTCATTTGATGATTCCACTTCCTGGTGATTCTGTGCACCTGGACAGTGAAGTTGGCTCTGAGCGAGGCCTTCTGTCATGTGACATGGTCGCACAATTTTTACCCCTCAGCCCTCAAGGCTGACTGGGTATTGCTATCCTTCGTGCGGTTGGGCAGGTGGTCGGGCGGCGGGCGTCTCCAAAAACTTCGACATCGGGCTGAGGGGTATTCCGTGCATTGCACGCCTATTTTTTCTTTTTTTAAACCATGCTTGAAAATTTTCTGTCAGTGTTTTGTAACTTGTTCTTGCTTTCACTGCAAGAAGCGCATGAACTGTTTTGTACCCTTGCCCTGTGTGTGTGTGTTTGTGTGTGTAGACTATGACTGATGTGGTGGGAAACCCAGAGGAAGAGAGGCGAGCAGAGTTCTACTTCCAGCCCTGGGCTCAGGAGGCCGTCTGCAGATACTTCTACTCTAAGGTGAGACGGTGTGCGTGCGTGCGTTTGTGCGTGCATGCGTTTGTGCGTGCCTTTGTGCGTGTGTGCGTGCGTGCGTCAATCCGCTTGGATCAGCCTGATTTTCAGCTTGTGCTGGGAGTAAAGGCAGGGACATTAGTGGTGCCCGTTTCATCTCTTAATCTATTTATCTTTCTCCCCACATCTGTGTCCTGTAATAAATAGTGAGCGGATCAGCGTTTAATCTGGTTATTTCTCACTGTGTGTATGCCTGCCTTTGGAGCCACTCCAGGCTTTTCGGTTGCTGATGTTTTGGTGGTTGATTCATGGACGCTACACCCACCCCAACTTCCCATTCAAAAGTTTACTGTCTCCAAACACTGTTTATACAGATGAGAGTTGTGAGATTGTATGTGTCGGTTTCTCTTGGCCTTGGGCGTATGGAAAAACCTGTGGCATCCCCCCCCCCCAACTGAGTTAAGGAGTCAATATGCTTTACTCAGAAGTTGATTTGACTTGGGAGGCAGGAGGAATTATACAGATGTGTGTGTGGAAGACCTGTTTATGAGCATGCTCACTGTCGAGGGTGTCGTGTGTGGCTGGAATCCATGAAGTTCAAAGATCTTCTGACCTCCACTCGCCCCACTGGGAGTGTCTTTGAACTATTTTTGTCAGGCCTAATTTCAGAATAGATTTTTTTAAACAATGGGACGAGTATTTGGTTCTAGAAAAATCTTGAATTTCTGCACCCCTAGTGTGCACGAAACTTCTTCACAGACTGGATACTTTAATGACCCTTATTTGCTACCATAGACTCATGTCTGGTGCTGTTAGGTTCTGAATGGGCGAATGCATGTGGGTGTGTGCGCGCTGCTCAGTGGGCAAGTGGACACTTATGCACTTGCCTGCATATGTGTTTGAACTTTTTCCCCTGCACCTCTGGTGATTCAAAGATACTCTTTCAGGACTAATGAGTGTAGTCGAGTGTGGGGGGGAAAAAAACTCCACTGTGCGTAGACTGACTGAGTGAATGTCTAATTCTAATTCTGCCCCTCTTATGAATAATCTAGAAAATATTATGGCTTGAAAATGGGGGGTATTTTGTGCTGTTTTTAACATTTCATACCAAAAAAAGACACCATCCACCTACATCAAATTGACTGTTTTTGGAAGATTTAGATGCCTGTTGTTAATGTATACAAAATTTGATGGTGTTCTACTTTATTTTCTCAAAATACATTTTTGAAAATATGGTATTTTTGTGGACACACGGCATTTAATGGCATCGAAGGCATATTCAAACTTTATTTTATAAAATGCACATGGTTAATCATAGAAAGCTCAAACTCAACGAAATGCTTTATTTCATAAATGTTAACTTAAACTTGAATTATAACCCGTATACAGTTCTCAGATATATATTGAAATACTGCAGTCCTAACATCAGTGGAAGATCAAACTTGTTACAAATCATTACTTAAAATTATTATAATGCCGAACGGCATTTTGGGGATATTATGTTTTTAGTCCGGCCGCCATCGCGCTGCCCTAAGTGTTAACTTGATAACTTCAGTAATATTTCAATTTAGAAATTTCATGTTTTGCATATAAGTATGTATCATCTAGGACAATTTACAATGTCTAGATTGGCCACCAGGGGCCAAAAACTGAAAAATCACTGGTTTTATCATATCTCTGGAAATATTTGTGCAAATGAAAGGAGGATGTGTCCCACGATGACGTTATACCTGTTTGGTTCAAAATTTTGACACAAGGTGGAGCTGTGTCTCACAAAATTCACCATTTTTGCCATATCTTTGGAACCATTTGTCCAATTGACATTGAACTTTGCAACTGCAAGGTCATGACCTCACAATGTGTCACATGATGACATCATACCTGTATGGTTCAATATTTTGCCACCAGGTGGAGCTTTGTGATGGAAAATTACGGTTTTGGCCATATCTTCAGAACCATTTGTCCGATTGACCTGAAATTAAGTTCAAATGAAAGGTCATGACCTGAGGGGCTTTATATTGTATTGGGTCTATTCGAGGGTTGGGGAATTGGAGGATTGGGGTGTTCAGGGATATACCCCAAGCCGCCTAGTTGTGTTAATGAACATTTACATCCAAGTAGAAAAGAATAACCTTTATGCTTCAATTAGTAATAACCAGTATTGAAGAGTGTTTTTGACATTTTCAGCTACTTAGTTGCCCTGCTCCTTGAGTGCATATCTATGTGTAGTTGCGTGGAACTTCAATCTTGGCAATGATATGTTGCACAGGTACCCAGCATAGGTCTTACCACCTGGGCCAGAAGAAACTTTTCGCTGGGCTGTGCGGATGCATGAACTTTTAAGACAAGTTATAGCTTCTGCATGACCAAACATGTTTCTAAACTTACAGCTTAAATGTTATTAATTTTTGTTTTATTTTCAAAGTTGATTTATTAAAAAATAAATGAATACAAGGGTATGAAGAATCATTTGATCTATGATCAAATAAAATGGTATTTTTAACACATCCTCTGTAAGCTGGCTATATTGTATCTGGGTACCTCCAGGAAATTGGGAGCAAAAGTGTGACATGGAAGTCAAAATTTCATAGTGGCTGTAGATCCAGTTGAATATGATTTTCTATTAGCCAGACAACCCCTTTTATCAGGAAAGAAAACCAAAACTCTATCTTTTTCAGGAAAAAAATCGTTGCGATGCCATTGCTGATTGAGCATTTCCAAAATACCTATGCTACGTGGACACCATTTCAGTAATTGATGGCTGTTTATAAAAAAAGAATGTCTCATATTCTTAATGGTGTTGTGATAGAATAATCTCCTTTATACATTTTAATTACACTAAACAAAAGACAGCATTAAACCAAAAAAATGGAATACGGATACATGAGTTTGCGGTATCTATGGTTGCAGGCTGCTTTAATATGGTCATCAACTTTCCAATTTTTATTTCAATGGTACAATGCAAGAAAATAACTAGTTTGTGGTCATCCACACAAGTTGACATCCCTAACAAGCAGATGTTTATGAACTTTAACTCATATAATCACTCAATGTTTGTTCAAAGTGCCTTTCAAATACCAATGAATAGTCATACCTATGCTACATGGATACAGTGTCCAAGTAAATCCACAACAAAATACAGTTTATTGTAATATGAGTTCCATTTTATGTAAGGTTCATTCTATTTTATGAAATTAATACAAACAAGTTACCTACCATTTAGAACCATTAGAAATGCAAAATAAAATTCCAACATAGTGGCAGTATTCGACATTTACCTATGCTACATGGACACCATGTCTGTAAAGAATAATGTGCAAAGATCTAGTTTTCTGTGCAGCAGTGTTCTATTCCATGTAAGATTCAATCCATATTGATACACTGATAAAATACAAAAGGTTTGCAAGCACTTCTGTATGCAGAATAAGCAGTTCTCTACCAATTAATCTTGGGATCTATTAGACAATTACCTATGCTACGTGGACACCGTGTGAATGTAATATTCATGTCACATGACAACTGTAACAACAGGCTGTTGAGTGTTATTGCATAATAAATGATGCTACATAGACATGGTATCCAGTAGCATCCGAGCTTGAATTTGAATGCATGTGCAATTTTTTTTTTTTTTTTTTTAAATAAAAACTGGAAATTTATCTAGACCCTGAGGCCTGAGCTAATGTGAATAAATATTGTCATATTCTGAATACTCAAATATAGTAATGACACAAAGAGGTAGGTAGTAATAATATTTAAAATGTTGCAAAACAACATTATTCTTTATACAGTTCATGTTCACGCCATGCATGATGAAACACATTACATGTAAAATATAAACTAGCTTCATATAAATTGTAAAATAATAATCATTATTCTGAATGAACATTTCTAAATCATAATGAACTTTGTGCTCAAATAAATAAAATAACCTAGGAAACCTAGAAAATGAACTTATGCTGCAAATTGAATGACCAGAACTTGGACACTATAGTGACACGGTGTCCATGTAGCATCCAACCTCTCCAGTGTGTTGTATAAAAAATGTACTCAACTTTGTAAATTATTAAATTATGTGGGCCATGATTTTGTGAAGGAAACATTACTATTGATGTAAATACAGGAAATGATGAAAATCAAAATTGATGCACTCTAAACAAAATATCTCATTTAAATAATGACGTAACAATAATAATAATAATAATAAATCATGGGGATTGAACCAAAATTCACTAAGGAACATGAATATGACTTATGAGTGAACATCAAATTAATGAACAATACTATGAAACCAATAAACTGCATCATTGACCTAAATGTAACCAAAGTAATGACTGCTGGGATGAGGTCTTGAACACGGCAGTGATGGTGTCCATGTAGCATCCGAAATCACAATAGTTCATCCTCAATTCTTTTTACGGGTTGCAAGAGAGTGAGCTTATAAAAAAAAAGAAAGAAAAAAACAAATGGCAAAAGTTTTAATCAGCGTATAAATTGTTTTGAGCTCAAATTTGAAAGGAATAACATTTTGAACCACCAAAACATTTACATGATACACTACCACATGACTACCAAAATTTAGAAAAACCGTGCAAAAATTTAGAAATTCCTCAAGACTTCAATTGCACAACACCAAACAACAATAAAAACAATTTTATACTACTTTATTTGTCACTAAAGCTAACTTATAAATAAAGAGAGAATTTAATCGTTTAATTAGAAAAACCCTGAAAGTCCATTTTAATAATATAAACCTCTCGACGCAACCTGATGCTGCACGGCCCCACCGCAAAAAAAAGTCCGACCAAAACGTGTAGCATCGGGATCTCTTTGATCAAAAACCGACACAAGACATGTTAAGAATATAAAATAACAAATTATACAAAGATCATAACTATATTGACAAAAAATATGTCTAGAGTACACATAAAAATGCGTAGCTTGACGGTAAAACAGCAGCGCAAATCGCAATTCAGTTTACAGATGCTACTAGACGTCATTTTGTATGGCGTCCACATCAATGTTTACCTCAAATTGGGACGAAAAACAAATTAATTTCACGCAGAAAGGTACTTTACTGTAAAAGTTCACACTTAAAATCCACGCCGAAACTCAAAAATAAGAATGAAAATATGCACCAGAGATATAATTGAGCCGCATTTGCACGTATTACAACGCCGATGCTACAATATTTACCGACCCAACAACTTGACACCGCAACAACAACCCGGCTTTATGCTTTACCATGCACAAAAATCCACAGCGTGTTGTTGTCAATGAAGATGTGTGACGTAAGCCTCTTTGCCGGAATATTCCATTTTGAAGCCGGGTGGGAGTTTTTTGGAGACCATTGCGTGTTTTGTACCAATGCTACATTTTATGTCTTGGACACCACGCTGTGGTGTGAATACGATATTGTAAATATCACACAAACAATTATTGTATCCCCCCGAACGAAGGGGGGGGGGGGGCTGTCAGAGCTTTGGCAGCAAAAGCATATAGTGTATGGTTGCCAGGCCTCCTTTAAACGAGAATAGTCATTTTCATTTATTCCAAGCCTTTGGCGAGGACAAAAGCAGTCATTTTCATTTATTCCGAGCCTTCAGCCAGGTAAAAGTGAGAATTACTACACGAGTTTCATTCATTTGATTTGTCAGCAAAGCTGGATCGTTCCCATTTTTTGTCACGAGCCGGTCGAGCTTGTGAGAGAAAAAAGTCACTAGCCCTCAGAAGATTGAACAAGCCCTACTGAAAGAGACTGGAATATCATTAATTGCACATGTACAAATGTGATTAAAACACTTTATACAAATCAAAAACAAATTTAAATAAATAAAAAATGCAAACAGTCTAAATGAAGCAAATTATTTCATGTCTTGAGTTCGTGCACTGACCGGCCAAAAAAGTCACCTATTGGATTTAACTACACAAAAAGGGTAAGAGCCTTCCATTGGATAATTACTGCGGTGATTAATATGTTTCAGCTGGCAACACGTTTTTTAACCCTAACTGATGCAGTTAGTAGCTTCTCATTTTTAAGCAACAATGTCAGACCATATCCTGTGGCCATAGAAATGGTGTCGTTGCACTGTTTCAGAAGGGTCAAATTATTGGCCTGCATGAGGTACAGAAAACAGATTTCTGAAACCACTGAAATTAAGTTAAGAACTGCGAGTAAGTTAGTTAAGATGTGTAAATATCGAAGCTTACTACTCTGCCATGACAACGACCACAAGCGTACGCATCAGCAAAAAAAAAGAAAGAGAAGAAACGTTACAATACAACAAAGAGTGAGATAATGACGTTGATCTTTAGACATGGGCAATCTGACAAGGAGGTCATGATCCCATGGATTGGCTTTCGGGGGAGACCCATTTTTTGGTGCGAACCATAACAAAACCATGTCACCTGCACATGCATAAATACAAGTGTGTGGCAGCGCGGTCAGTAACAGGGTTACTGCGAAAAACATTGTACGAATACCACTGCTAGGAGTTAATACTGCCAGTAATATTTGGGTTGCTGCGAAAAAAATTGCACGAATACCACTGTTGGAAGTAATTTTTCTTAGAGGCCCAAGCGAATGTCAAATTTATGGGAAGAAAACGAAATTGGCAATTACCTTGGAAAGAATACAGCGATAACTGGGTCAGTCCGAAAACTTGCATTTCTGTGCAATTACCTCACGAGTGCAATATCTGACATAAAGGTGACATAAAGACAGGACATGGGTGACTTGAAAAAGCACGCGATGAGACGGACGAAAGCTGCAATATTTAACGATATTTAAATGTATTTAAAACAATGCCACAATGTCCCCTAAATTGCCTGACAAAACAGCGTCCGCATAAATCCCATAAAATGACCAATTAACTGCACACTAACTGGTTTATTTCTGCCATGGATCTCAAATATACAACAATCGACTCTGGACTAAAAGAAAAGTCACTTGTAGGCCTACTCACCCACTTGAATGGCATTCGTCAAACCTTGCGCTGAGCAAAATCCTTGTCTTGTCTTGAAATTAATACAATAGCCGTGGACGGTACCAATATTTAGGTCAAACTTCAGCTTATCTTGATTTGGCTGCATTGCTGCTTGAGGAGGGGTCGTCCGTGGTGCGGCAACTGCTTGAAGCCAAATTAACTTAGTACTGGTAGCTTTGCTACACCCTCCTCCAGTTCTTTGTTTTCTTTTTGACTACTGCTTTCATGTTTGAATGGAATTACTGCTCCCAAGTTTGGAAATTTGATGATGTTCAGATTTTGCGCTTGAACTCAGACTTTACAGACATTAATGTGGTCACATGATCAAATAAAATGCAGATTTGACATTGGGCAACACAGTACCCTCCAGGCTTCTTGACTATTTGAATATCAGTATGAAAGAAAAACCTCAAATAAAATCAGAAAATGGTTGAATTCAGTAATGGTCTTGAAAACGTTGGGATATTAAGCATGAAAACTATTATATGAAGTTATGAATAATAAAAAAAAACATGATGGTGACTAGATTACCGACATGGGGGATTATATATAAAACGTCAGACGGCACAATCCATGCTATTTGGGGAGTACATGTATTAACGGCAAGTCTTACGACTATTCCAATTGTTTTTTTCTGTTTGACGTCATGAGAATGTAGCTCAGCGAGGCAGCTGCTGGGCCCCCACTGAACGTGGGCCCTGGGGCGGCCGCCCCTTTGGCCCCCGCGGTAGCTCCGCTTATGGGTGTATGTGATTACATCATAATGGTGCCTTGTTCACTATAATATAAAGACAAAGTTACATATAGTAGAACCCGTGGATCCCCACGGGCAGACTGCTAGTTAGATAATTAATTATTGAAATGCTTCTGAATTCATAAACTTGAATTTTGGCCCCGTTAAGGTTGTTAGGTTGTAATATTTACCTCAGCCAGGAGGTTATGTTTTCGGCAGCGTTTGTCTGTCTGTCTGTTTGTCAGCAAGATGACTCAAAAAGTAATGCACCGATTTTTATGAAATTTTCAGAGAAGGTGGGTATAAAGTCAAGGAACAGGTGATTAAATTTTGGCATATCTAGGCCAAAGTACAGGTGAGATATATGCCAAAGCTCAAGATTTCAAGTCTTCCCGATTGGCTAGTTGCACAAGATGGCACTGTATACATTCTGAAATACGTTGGTAAGCTTAACTATTTCCAGTTTGCTTCTGCTACTGATGATGAGCAGATGACGGGTATATCATCCCGAAAATGTGACTTTAGCTATAGCCATATTCCCAGGATTTGGCTTAATTAACCACAAATAATGTTCGCATTATTTGTCTCGATAACCTGTTAATGATGTTTGTTCATTGGCACTCTTAATGAGGCATTTGCCGCTCCAACGATAAATGAGCTGATTTCTAACTAGCCACACATTTCCAGCCGTTCTCACTGAGTGATGTAATGGCTTTAAGCGACAGATAAAATATGTGAAAATATTTGATAATGTGTAAATAATCCATAACTTCAAAATGCTGTTTCATAAATCCACGCCTATTTTAATATTGTCGATACTTCGTTTCCCTTCCCACTCGGCGGCAGTTTCACACACTCAAGACCATCACATTTGGAGCTATGGTTAGCTGAGCACATCTAAGAAAACCATACCAATATCGCAGTACTAGCAAGCCAGTTGCATCAGAAGATGTAAAAGTACATTCAATATAAAACCTAAACAGAAAATCTTGCTAGCTCTTTAGCAAGCCTTGCTAGCTACTTAACTTTGCTACCGTCCATCTATCCGTAATCATTTCGTTTCCGCAGCACAACTTGGAAACTATTCAAGATCTCAGCACCAAACTCAGTACATTTATTCTATGTATAGTCTACATGTGCCGTTTGCTACTTTAGAAATTTCGGGATTCCTATTTTTGTTGTTTCCATGGAAACAAATCTGGACTTGGTGCACATCAGGCCTGGTTCGTTTCCAGAGCAGGACTCAAAATCCGTTCAATATATCTTACTGAAACTTTGCATGTGTATTACTCACATACTGAGGTGGTGCCTTTTGAAATTTTCAGATATCTGAAAATCTTATTTTTATCCTCCCTGCAGCATTACTGCAGGGGGGATATAGTAGTCAGTTTGCCCGTCCGGGCGTCCGCCTGTAATCATATATCCATATCCATTTCCATATCTTGGAAACTATACATCCGATCTTCACGCAACTTCATAGATATGTTGAGCATGTCGTCTAGATGTGCCTTTTGATACTTAGGAATTTCTGGAATTTTTCATTTCTGCAGTTTCCACGGAAACTTGTGTGAAAGGGAACTTGGCTTGTCTGGGCCATATCTCAGAAACTATACATCCGACCTTCACGAAACTTGACAGCTATGTTGAACGTGATGTCTGGATGTGCCTTTTGATACTTAGGAATTTCTGGAATTTTTTTCTTTTTGCGGTTGCCATGGAAACTTTTGTGAATTGCAACTTTGCTTGTCCGGGCCATTTCTCAGAATCTATGCATCTGACCTTCACGAAACTTGACAGATTTGTTGAGCTTGGTGTCTGTATATGCCTTTTTATTTCCTCATCCATCCGTCTGTAATCGGTCTGCATCCGTCTGTAATCATACCTTGTCCGGGCGATATCTTGGAAACTACGCATCCGATCTTCACGAAACTTTCAATGCGTTCAGCACAATGTCTAGATTTGCCTTCGGGGGCAGGGGCGATATACCGTTGCCAGATGAATTTTGTATTGTTTCCATGGAAACCAGTTGCATTTGGCCTCTGTACTGAGATGGGTTCGTTTCTGGAGCGCAACTCAAAAACCGTTTATCTTTCTGAAACTTTGCATGTGTATTCATATTCTTCATATTATCAGATTTCTGTTAAATTTTTTTCCCCCCATTTCCATGGAAACAAGTTGGATTTGGACTCTACAGAGGGGTTCGTTTCTGGAGCACAACTCAAAAACCGTTCAGTATATATCACTGAAACTGCATGTGTATTACCCACTTACTGAAGTTGTGCCTTTTGATATTTTCAGATTTTTGAAAATCTTTTTACCCCTCAGCCCTCAAGGCTGACAGGGTATTGCTATCCTTCGTGCGGGCGGCCGGGCGGCGGCTGGGTGGGTGGGTGTCTCCAGAAACTTCGACATCGGGCTGAGGGGTATTCCATGCATTGCATGCCTATTTTTTTTTTTTTTAATTTCCATGGAAACCGGTTGCATTTGGACTCGACAGAGATGGGTTCGTTTCTGGAGCACAACTCAAAAGCCGTCCATTATATTGTTCTGAAACTTTGCATGTGTATTACCCACATACTGATGTGGTGCCTTTTCATATTTTCAGATTTCTGAAATATTCGTTTTTTTTTTTTTTTTCATTTCCATGGAAACAAGTTTGATTTGGACTCTGTACAAACATAGGTTTGTTTCTGGAGCAGAACTCAAAAACCATTCATTATATCTTTCTGAAACCTTGTGTGTATTGCACACATACTGAAGTGGTGCCTTTTGATATTTTCAGATTTCTGATCCACCCCCCCCCCCCCCCAAGTACTGAAGTGGTGCCTTTTCATATATTCAAATTTCTGATTTCCCCCCCCCCCTTCTAGTGACATGGATTTGGACTTTTGGGTTAACATGACGTTGAACACTATTCATTAATGACCTGTTTTTACCCTCGGCCCGACTTCAGGCCGAAAAGTATTGTCATCAGTTTGTCGTCTGTCTGTCCGTATGTCTGTCCGTGTGTGCACCTCTAAAGTCAGCGTCAATAAACTAGTTACCCATGCCAAAACATTCGCGGTAATGTAGGGAATCCAGGCCAGGAAAGAATTTTTCAGCTCGGACCATTTCTTGGGGAAATTATGGCATTTTTTGCGTCTTTGAAAAAAACTTTGTCGTGGACTGATTTTGATGAAGCATTTGAGCTAGGCGGTTTATACCTGGGGGAACGATCATATATTGGCGGGGCTCTAGATTAGTTAAAAAAAATTTGAATTTTCCAACATTTTTGTGGGACTTTGGGCATTTTTGTATTTGTAAATGTATGTTCTGTGGAATTCTACTTTGGTTATTGTGTAATTGTTCTGGGACACTTCACAAGTCAGGCCGAGGGTGTTCAAATGCGGGCGTTTTTTGTTTTTATTGCCTTTGTCAACATGTGGTTCATATTCTTTGGTAGATGTTGCCAGTACATATTTCCAGATCATTCCAGAGGAAAATCATCTCAACATTCTTGTCTGAATTTCTTTGAAGGTGTAAATCACAAATCAGGGGCCGGGGAGATAGATCATCTTTTGAGGACTCGTTTTTTATTTTTTTATTTATTTATTTATTGTTATAAAATGTTAAAAATGCCATTATTTATTTATTTAGTTTTCAACCCTTAATATTTTCTAGATTATTCATGAGGGGGCAGAATAAGAATACAAAATACACAACATATACTGAGCAACAAAAGAAACGCAAGTTACCTAGTTAGTCAATGTACTCATATGGTTTCTCAGTCAAAGTGACGGTAAAATAAAGAAAAGTTTGATGAAATTAGTGTAAATTGGCAGGCGCTAGTAATAAATTTGCGTTTCTAAAATAATTACGCGCGAACTTATTTTCCTGTCTGCCTTTTATTAACTTGCGTTTCTTTTGTTGTTGAATATATATGGGAAGCTGTTATGTGCAACACCAAATCCCTGTCTTTGAAATTAGTCTTTTTATTGTTCTTCAAATATGCTAACGCGTAGCGCAGAGTAAATTTTGAGCAAATTTAAGCACCCTGAAATATATGATAAATTAAAAGGACACCTTTATAAGTCCATATTCCTCCAGTTACAGAAGCAGATTTTCACCCCTGAAAATTTGAAGGACTTCGCTGAAATTCTTTTCGAGATATAGCCATGTGAATGTGGCTCCTCAGAAATCACTGTTCAAAAAGGGCCAGAACCTTGTTGCCAAAACTATTTTATGACAAAAATATTTAGCAATTGATAGCTAAAATTTTGGATTTGTCCTATTAGGAGGTGTATGCAGCTCCTTGAATTTTTTCAGTCAAATCTGAGATGGTTAAGAGAAACTTCTCTCTTAACTTTGTACATTTGACATGGAATGACCCTGCTGCGTACTGTGAGTTTGTGGAGTTTTCTATGCTTCTTGAGACCGAAAGACCCCATGAGCATAGTAAAGTCTGAAAAAACAGCGCTGTGCTCACTACTTTCTGGTCCCTATGAGAACTTCATTCTGGGCTTTGGGTAAGGTTTGGATCTTTGGTTACTGCTGGCTTGTGGTGAGTTCTAGGTCAAGTGTTAAGGTTAGCCATTTTAATCAGGTTCTAGATTAAAGTTTGGCTTTTAATGAAGGTTAAAACGGTTGGGGGGAGGGGGGTTGGGTTAAGGTTAGAGTTAGAATTCGGGTATGGGTTACAGTTTGACCTAGGGGATTTTGGAGCAAAAATAATTTTTTGTGTGTGTGTAACCCTGCGTTTCTCTGTTCCAGGTTCAGCAGAGGAGGCAGGAGCTGGAACAGGCTCTGGGGATCCGTAACACATAGGGCTACAGTGCATCTGCTCAACTCAAGATTGCCCACCACTGACCCCTTGCTGTATAAAACCTCATTCAGATTCCCAATCTCCCTCTGACCCTTCGGTTTATTAAACCTCAGATTCCCAATCCACCACTGACCTCTCGCTTTATAAAACCTCTGTGATTTCCAGTCCACCACTGACCCCCTCGCTTTATAAAACCTCAGATTCCCAATCCACCACTGACCCCCTCGCTTTATAAAACCTCAGATTCCCAATCCACCACTGACCCCTGGCTTTATTAAACCTCTCTGATTCCCAATCCACCACTGACCCCTGGCTTTATTAAACCTCTCTGATTCCCAATCCACCACTGACCCCTCACTTTATTGTGATTCCCAATCCACCACTGACCCCTGGCTTTATAAAACCTCTCAGATTCCCTGTCCATCACTGACCCCTGGCTTTACAAAACCTCTGGTTCCCAATCCTCTACCAGCTTGTAAAGGGCAGAGACTGCCCTCAGTCACCGTCTGTAGGTCACTCCATTTTTCATTTATCTGCCCAGAAACTAGAAAAAGGCCATTTGGCTTTCAGCAGCTATCCTCAGTCTCACTCTATCGTGTAATTGAGACACTCTTCAGTGCTCTCTTGTATGATGGCCGTGTGTGCAAGTCAGTGGCTCTAGCCCTGTTCCTGGAGATCTATCGTCCTGCAGGTCCTCATTTTCACCCTAATTTTAGACTTTACTCAACATCACTCACTGTGGAATGAGTTGTGATTGGTTATGATCAGGGTGTAACCCTGCTCGAATATCTCTCTCCTGTAGCAAGGTCGGCCACCTCTGGCTTCATCCATGTCCTTCTGGTGGAGGGAAGGGGGGAGAGAGAGACGGGGAGGGACCCAAAAGATGTGTGTGAAGTGGTGTAATGCCCACGCCACTCTCCTTTGTGCATTTCAGTTTTTTTTTTTTTCTTTCTCCTTGTTCTGAATCATGGAAAGTGTCGTCCCCCCCCCAGTGCTGTCATCTAATTGAATCTTCTGTGGGTCAGCATTACAGTATGCTATCCTAAGGGATCCAGTGATCTGGCCCTTCAGTCCAAATTCAGCTCTGGTTTTAAGATTGTTCATGGAAATGAAGTGTACAATTATTGCTACTGAATGGCCAGGCAGTCATTAGATCTGACTCCCAGGTAAAGGGAGAGTGGAGGACCAGTAGTTTGGGCCCTCAAGTACCACAGTTGGTGGAATAGGGCCTTAAGCTACAGTCTCTCACTCACTAAGAGGGAGCTGCTTTCGCTGCGCGTGTGCGTGCGTGCTTGTGTGTGTGTGTGTGTTTACTGGTGCAAGTTGGCTTTTATTTTGTTCCTTCCTCTGACGTCATTCCCTTAGGACCATATCATGGCTGTGGAAGTGGACTTGACCAAGATGGCCATCATCTTATGAGTTTGTCTTAAACTCATGGAAGTACAGTTCTCAAGCACTGGAAATGGCTGAAGAAAACGGCTCCTCCAATTCATTTTGAATGCCTCTCTAGGATTGTGTTGAACGGACTACTTTAATTATTGTAGCTGTCTTCATAGTTAATTTTCTTAGTTTTACCTATTTTGTCAAGGGGCTGTTTTCGGGTCCCTTCTCAGAATTCTTGCTAGCTAGAAGTATATGAATATATGAATTAGTACATTTATATTGTAGAATGTAGTACCTCGTGTGTCCACAATGTTGTATAATGACCGGAAGTGTGAATTCGGAATTGGACTACGGTTGTTGACTGACGTGGGACCGTCGGAACCGACTGCCCTTCCATCTGTTAGGAAAAGATGCGAGAATTGTTATCGAGAATTTATCCTGTTCACCCAGGTTTGGGCATACAACGCAGACGTAGCCTACTAATCCAATTTACATGAGATTGTGATGGGAATGGACCGAATGTTCTTGAGTTCTTTTGGAATGAAAGACGGGTAACTTCAATCTGATTTCGTGGCTTTTAAATGTGGATAAATGCCACGAGGTAGGACTATAAAATCGTGAGTCGTAAATTGTGGCGCAATAAAGATATTCTGGGCTTTAAACCAGTTGTAGACGGAGAAGTGTAGGTGAATTTCATGTTGTATTTGATTTTTAGCCTTCGTAATTGGCTGTCACATTTATGGTATGTTTTATTAACCGTTTCTGTTAAGATGAGTCGGAAATGGTGTTTCTGTAGGATCCCCCATGACATTTTGAGGACCAAACTTTTGTGTTAGTTATTATTTACTCCATGTTAACCCAAAATTTAATAAAGGATTCCTTTGAGTTACCCTAATGTTTTCTGCCTATTTGTGTGATGAGTCGGTTTAATTTTTCGTTTCGTTTTGTTAGCAGCAGTTTGACTGCTGTTAAAGCAGTAACTGATTTAGATCTATCGCCTCATAATGCCTCAAACTAGTAGCCTAATCTAAAAATGGTGCCGAATTCTAGCATAGGAATGTGTCTGAACAACAGGTGGGGAGTCCATTTCAACTTATCTGGTACGTCGCGCTGTTTGAACTGGAATAGTCGAATTTATCGACCCCAAGACTTGCAAAGACAAGTGTGGAGAAGGAAAAAAAATGTGGAACTATAGAATGTGCCGCATTACATAGAGTTGCGCATAATAGAGCGTGAATTAGCGCGTGGAAATTTTCGATATCAATGGGGTTGGACGAGCGATGGTTTTCCCCTCTGAGGAAAGGCCATCGCGAGGAGGAGGGGGGGACTGTCCCGAGCAACGCCAAGGCCGTAGTATAAATACTTATTAGCTCGCAACCAGTTGTCTGCGACCGTGTACGACACTGCTGAAGGGAAAACCACTGTAACCAGCCCCGGGAAAGGTCGCACAATGGCAGCACCGAAGAAAGTCTGCATTATCGGCTCTGGCAACTGGTAAGCAATCGATCGAGACTCGTTTTCATTTGAGCGCGGTAATGTTGGGGTGGACACAGCAACGCTCTGGCGAAAAAAAAAAAAGTTTTACCCTAAATAAGTTGCATGGTACTTTTTGACCGACCGCCTGCTATCGATTCTGACCTCTTTTTCCGCCTAAGTTATGGATAGACCACGAGCGCAAAGTGCCGTGGCAAGTGAGATTAAGACTTGGGGTTGGAGATTAATTTCGGTCGTGCATTTATTTTTAATTCTTTGCTGTACTTTGTAGATGGGCTACCATATTGGTTCTCATTCTACTCTCCTTCCAGATTTAAATTAGGAGGATACAACCTGACAGCAGTATATATTTTTATGGTGTATAGCCTACTCAAAGCTATTTTGTAGGATGTTAATGAAGGCTATTGTTAATATGAAGTAGCCAGAATTAAGAGAGCTTCTAACTTGTAGTTTGGAGGTTTGTCAGCCTAAAGCTGCTTTCACACCGAATGCGAAACGAATTTTTCGCACGACATATAACATTCAATGTAAAGACGCATGTATTCGCGTCTTTGCATTGACTGAATGTAATCTGTCGTGCGAAAAATTCGTTTCGCGTCCAGTGTGAAAGCGGCTTTAATATCCGGTTAATGCAAAAAAAAAAAAAAACTCATAATCGCAGAATAAACGCTCAATCCGTATCAAGACACTGAGGGCCTTCGATTTCAGTTATTGACGTGCTATTGTGCTCATGTCCAGAAATCTGAAAGGCTGCTTTCAGAACGTTATACAAGCCATTCGTTGACGATGCGAAGTGGTAATCGATATTAAAGCGGCCATATATCAAAGCAAATTCATAGTTCTGTGTCTGTAGTGGAAATGCCATCAACTTCAAAAAACTATTTAGAAAATAACAAGGAACTGGGAGCTATTCCGAGCACCACTGTCACTCGTTATCGCTACGGTACGACAAGTATTTATAGCTGGGCGAGCTATCGGATTGCACATACGACTGTCTTAGGGATGTAATGTCTCAGTCGAGAAACCATGCGAGGTTTGGCAAAAGGCTGGACTCGAGTTTTGCATGCTTACTGCACTTGTTGAGATAATGTGCGCCGTATGTAAACAACTCATATCGGAGTTTAATTGAGCAGGGTCCAAATCGATATTAAACTGCGATGGTGTAGGCCCACGCCGCTTCTTTTTCAATTGTCTAATGCGCTGACGGTTTACGCCTCTCTTGCCAAGTACACTGCGCTCTGGGTGAGGTGGGCTAGAGGTTATTTCTGGTCGCTTGTTGGGGTCCGCTGTCTTAGACCCAGAAGGCTGGATGCCCCTTTCCCTTGAGTAACTGCTGCAGCAGTGCACTTTTTCACTGTTTTTAGCGTTAGGAAAATCAATTTGATACTTCATATTAAATTAATTGTCTTCCACATTAATTACCAGCACTCATTTCTTGAGTGTAACTAGTGTGTAAAGTTCCATCAGCACTTCGGAAAGATGACTAGAGTTTGCATACTTAATTTCATCACTATTTCTGAGACGCACATAAAGATGATCGCCTATGTTTTCTGATTAAATTATCAGATGTGTAACCTTGACCAAGAGTGTACACAGCCCTCTGCATATTCTGCTGCCCCAGACACCAGCAGTTTGTTGAATGTATTGTCTGCATGCCGATGAGATAGTGAAAATCTGTATTCAATGCTGAATCAAGTCGCCACTTTTGTCAAACGGCAAAGGTAGGTAAGGGCGTGTATCATGGAGCCCTATATTAATACACATCAGTACCACAACATGCATAACTAAGATGGTTTATGTTAAATTGGGTGAATTTTTTAAATCCCAATTTCCTCCAAGACGAAAACAACTGTGTTGTTTTTCCTGGACTAGGTTTGCAGGCAGTAGTATCAGACTTGGAAATCTCAGTAAAGATAAGCAGAAACTAGGGCCCAGTGAGCCATAACATATTTTCCCATTTTAGCAGCTCTGACATTGATTACATATGTGATATGGGTCATCGGTCCCCAGTCTCCCCAACTCATCACTATATGTGACCTGTCACCCGAAAAGGATACTATCCTCCAGAAAGTAGTTTTTGAGGTATTTGTTTGATTGAAAAGCAGAGTTCAAAGGACTGATTCAAATTCATTTCAGATTGAAAGAAGCAGCTGTTGGTGAAATTAGCCCTCTTCTGCGCTTCAGTATCACTGATTGCAGTCAAAGTAAAAATCTCAAAATCCATGTTTTGGTGGGATAGTATCCTTTTTGCATGACAGGTCTCATTTTTAGTTTTCCTTACACAAATTTTGGGAACACTTGGGAGAAATAATATTTGATTTTTCTCATTTGGTCATAATCAATGTAACATCAGCATAAAATAAGAGGAATTTGGTTAATTTTGTTTGAACAAGTTGTAATATTATTCTTTCATGTGCATATTTGTTTGCCCTGACAAAAGGCAGTTCACTATGGAATGCCATTTGCGTCAATATTAAATAAATATATACCTATGCCTATGAAATGAATAAAAACAGCTATGAATTGAAACCTGAAATAATTAAATGAGCCAATAAATATATAAATAAATCTCAAATATTTGAGTCAATAAAGTACAATTAATAAATAAATAGGTTTTTATTTTAAAATGACATTTTTCAAAGGACTGCTTTTATTTATCTCATGTGAATTTTATTACATAATTCCGCATTTATTTCAAAGGACTTTTATCTCCGAATGTCACATATATTTACCAGCTCTTTATTTCCATTTCTTTTATTCAAATGAATAGGCGTGGTTATATCAGATTAGAGACCAAAGCAACATCACCAGAACAGCACTGAAGTTACACCTCAGGGATGACCAATTATGTGCCTTGGAGGGCCGAGAGTTATGCGGGTTTACATTTGAATCAATCACGACACCTGCTGAAACGTATAACTGTTGTGTGGACAAAGTGGGCGTCATCCGTAGGCTCCGAGATGCCATGCTATCCTTGGCAGATCAAATTGATCAATATGGTGTATCAGCAGATGCGGTTTTAGAATATCCGGCAGGCTGTAACCGTGCAGCGTAATGCTGACCTCCACAGTTCAAGACACTATTCAACTCTTCTCACCATTCGCTCTCTCACTCATACCCATGGTCAGTTAGGAGATTAACCTACAGGTTTTTTCGAACACGAGTTATTTATCATAGGAGAGAGACCTGGACATTTAATTTGAAGCGCGAGGTTTCAAATGTAAATTTCCAGGTATCTAGCCTACGACAAATACCGAGTGCTCGGGAAAAAAAACTGTAGGTTTATCTCCATTCTACCATGACTCTTGTCAACACCCATACGAAAATAATGGTCCGTTTTTTTGTATTTTTAGCAAAATTCTCTAGCTAGCGAAGGAGCTAATCTGTAGCATCAGTGCGCACTTAACAGACTAAGTACCTACCCCCATAATGCACCAAGCCCCTGTCCGAGATTTGTTCAATACAATACTGTAACCTAAGGGATGCTATAAGCTGTTTGATTCATATTAATGCCAGTTATCAAGCTAAATACTCACTGTTCAACTCGAGCCAAGTTTGTTGGCGAAATAATGATTATTCACTGATTATCTTTTGCATTACATGCGCCAAATACCTGTTAGCCAAGTAGGCTAGGCTAGCGAACTAGCTAGCAAACTAACAATCGCTCGCTTGCTAGTCAGAAAGCCTTTCATTTTATTGCATTAGGCCGTTTCACTGTATTTCTGCAAACGAAACCCCTAATAAAACTGATATTATCTCAAACTAAAGTAAATGGCGTTCATCTTTCTTGACAAAGACATTAATGCGCCGTGAAACGGCTCATAACGAGGCTTAAGTCAAGGTGTTCATCAGTGAATAGACACCTGGTGTTAACCAATCAAAATGCAGAATTCGCGGGAATGAATGTAGTGTCTCCAACGTTAACCTAACGTGCATGTTTTTGGACTGTGGGAGTTAACCCACGCGAACACGCAGACCTTGCCGCCGTGCCGCCCGTGATTCAGCGCTGTTCTGGTGATGTTGCATTTGTCTGAATCTGTGAGATAACCACGCCTATTCATTTGAATATAACCGATGGAAATAAAAAGACCTGGGAAATAAATGTGGCATTCGGAAATGCAAGTCCTTTGAAGTAAATAAATGCGGAATTATGAAATAAAAGTCACATAAATTGTCCTTTGAAAAACGACATTTTGAAACTAGAAAAGCACTCGGAGAGCACAGACCTTCACCAGGTGGCAGGAAAACCCTAAAGCACGGCTATTTGAACTCCGACCCATTGCACAACAATTGAAATAGAATTTCCGAATTGTTTATTGCTATGTTTCCATCGATTTGTCAATCAAACTATCTGAAGTTCACCAAAAATATTCATGCGAAATAAGCAGGTGAAAATGCGTTTCCATCTAACATCATTAAAGCGAATAAAAAGTTGTGAGTAATGACGTCACATGCTGTTTTGCGGTCAAATTGGTGTATCGAATGGATTTCTGACATTTTAAGCCGTTTCCATTCATTTTCCCACTGAAACGCAGAACCTTCAAGTGAACAAACGTAGCGTGTTAGCCAACTAATTTAGCAAGTAAGCCAAAATGAATGGCATCTACCATTCAAATGATGACAATTTGCACGAGTTGTACGTGCTTATGTGCCAGCTATTAGCAACATAGCAAACCATTATTAGAAGGCAACGACGGCATCAAAACAGTCACGATGCAGTTGCAGATTTATTCGGCAAATAACGTTTCCATCAGCATTTATCGCATAAGCGTTTTACCGATCAAAAGAAAATCCGATCAGATCAACTGTATAAACTTTGTGTCGATATTCTTCAAATCAAGTTGAATGTCACCGTTTCCATAAGGCATTTTTAATTCGACATGACTTCATTCGTATAAGAACATGTGGATGGAAACATGGCTTGTGGTGAGCAAACGTACGTTCGGTGAATTCTATTCGATGTGCTATTCTGCTATGTGCACAAAATGGGGCTAAGTAAATTCTGAAATACACTGGCTCGCTTTACTGTCTTAAGTTTGCTTCTGTCATTTATCAGTCTTCATCAGATTCTGAGCAGGTGACAGGAATATAATACCGAAAATGTGATTTTAACTATTGCCGCTGCTCCCAAGATTTGGCTTAATTTACCATGAATGATGTTCGCATGATTTGTCTCGATTAGCTGCTACTGTTTGTTCATTGGCACTGTTAATGAGACATTAGCTGCCCCACTGATAAAGAGGGTTTTCGACGCTTCTACCTAGCATCATTTCCAGCCGTTTGCTCTGGTGACTGGATGTTTGTCGCACAAAGCCAGTTCATGACAGTGTTGCACGACCCAAATTTCCTCATTAGATTAATATCTGGAGCTAGCATTCATTTTTTCATCGAGCAGTAGCAAAGTTGAGTGGCTGGAGAGCTAGCATGATTTTCTCTTTAGGTTTTATATTGAATGTACTTTTACATCTTCTGATGCAACTGGCTTGCTAGTACTGTGATATTGTTATGGTTTTCTTAGATGTGCTCAACTAACCATAGCTCCAAATGTGATGGTCCTGAGAGTGAAACTGCCGCCGAATGGGAAGGGAAACGAGGTATTGACAATATTAAAATATGCATGGATCGAATGTTAGATTTATGAAACAGCATTTTGAAGTTATGGATTATTTACACATTATCAAATATTTTCACATTTTATCTGTCGCTTAAAGCCATCTCATCACTCAGTGAGAACGGCTGGAAAAGTGTGGCTAGTTAGAAATCCGCTCATTTATCGTTGGAGCGGCAAATGCCTCATTAAGAGTGCCAATGAACAAACATCAGCAACAGGTTATCGAGACAAAATGCGAACATTATTTGCGGTTAATTAAGCCAAATCCTGGGAATATGGCTATAGCTAAAATCACATTTTCGGGATGATATACCCGTCATCTGCTCATCATCAGTAGCAGAAGCAAACCGGAAATAGTTAAGCTTACCAACGTATTTCAGAATGTACACAGCGCCATCTTGTGCAACTAGCCAATCGAAAAGTCTTGAAATCTTGAACTTTGGTGTACATCTCACCTGTACTTTGGCCTAGATATGCCAAAATTTAATCACCTGTTCCTTGACTTTATACCCACCTTCTCTGAAAATTTCATCAAAATCGGTCCATTGCTTTTTGAGTTATCTTGCTAACAAACCAACAAACAAACGCTGCCAAAAACATAACCTCCTGGCGGAGGTAATAAAAACCTATTTGTATATTAATTGGCTCATTTATTTACTTCAGGGTTTATTTCATAGCTATTTTTATTTAATTCATAGGCATATTTATTTATTTATTTATTTACTTTCTTACTTAATATTAACCCAAATGGCGTTCCATAGTTCACAGCTTTATTATCAGCATGAAAATGTTTTTCTCCAGCGCTATCCTCAATAAGTTTAAATGTTCATGTGATAAAGATTTGATAATATTCGGACACTTTTAAAGATGTCGTGCTTTATTTCAAATTATTAATTGTCAAATCATGTCAGTCCCTCTTCAGCTCTTGAAGATAATGGTAGTAAATATATTTTTACTGCCATAAATGGCTTGCAGAGGAAACAACGCAAGTTTGGAGTGCTCAACTTCTGTTTGCTCGGCATTTTTCTAATTGGTGGCAGCACTTAATTTTATTGCTATATTTTGTGACTTTATAGGAAACTTTGTTCAAATAATTTAAGCCTGTACTGTGTGAATCAATTTGTCTGATATGGGTTAATGATATTATTATAATAGTCGTAATAATAATAATTATTATTATGCATATTTTTGAAACCCATATCTGCCAAAGTGTAGTTTGAAAGTTGTGTTCCCATACTCAGGGTGCAATATGTAACTGTGCGCTGTCGAAGACATGCTGCTTTGCCCTTTAGTAAGATATTCGAGCTGGTCAGAGCAGAGCTGCAGTTCACTTCAGTCCTCTCAATGATCTTTCCTCCCTGAACCCTGACAGACCACAGAATATGAATTAAATGCCTCACATTTGGGCAGGACTGTTTGTTTGAAAACACCATGAGTATTCCCACAGTTTTTTTGGAGACCTGGAAACCACAGTCAACTGTTCTTTCCATTTTCTTTTTTGACTGTCCCAGCATGTATTAGGAAACAGGCAGGAATAAACTCTGAAGGGATCACCATTTATTCACACACCATTTACTCACATGTGTTAATACCCCTGAGAAATGTGAACACTCTCCACATTGCCTGAGGCCCTTCATGGGTGATGCGGGAAGCAAACTAAAATGAGTAGTGAAAATCAAATGAGAGCGTGCATGAAAAATCTGGAGGAATTGTGATGGAAATGAAGCACTCTGTTGGGAAGGGGCCCATGGAAAGGGGAATCATATTTTATGCAGCAGGGAGAGAATTTACATTGAGCATGTTTGGTATGAATCTTTAGCTGTCCGCACAGTAGTGTGTTCATGTTATCTGAGGTGAACTGAGGTGATGAGTGAGCTAGTTGGCAAAAATATGTGCTGGTGTACTGCGATGGAGAACCGACTGGCGTTAGCATTAGGGCAGGTTGTTTTAATTTCATAGTGTTTTCTTTCTTTCAGGAAATACATTTCAATAATAATTAATGCGCACTGCAAACGGTCAGATCAATAAATATTTAGACATCGACAAAGTTGTTATTTTAGCAATCTACCACCACATGATGGATATCAAATTGAATAATGAATCACAAATGAATGAGCTCAGCATTCTGACTTTCAAGTAAAATTTTTGGAGGTTTACATCAAACCTCGTTGAACAGTGCACAAACTGCAGCACTTCATGTACATGCACCCCCACTTGTACGAGACCAAGGATAATTTTTTAGTTGGCTGTACAAGCATTCATTTGACAGGTGTGTGTCATGTCCATATTATTACATTTACGAGTAATCAGGTGAAAGTTCTTCGGCCCTATTTTGACAACCTAAACGTAGTCAGGGAAAGGCATGTGCTTATGGTATCACCGATTCAAACAGTCTTACTACATTCTAGCAATTTTATGACACAAGGCAGAAAAGCAGCGGCGGTGGGGCTATTTGCAAAAGTCAGCAATCGAAAGAAGTTTAAACGGGGTAGATACTGAGGGTTTACCACAGAATATACACCATTGATAAGTCTCAAAATCAGGACGTTGGCCAGAAAACCTCAAACTTGGAGAGTGTAGGACCTCTGCCGTTTTTGAAATTCGTCAGCGGAGGAATTATTGTTCACCGTGAGTGTTAAACGAGTCTCGGCAGTGTGATCTTGATGTGCGTAGGAATTCTTTTAGATTCTGGATCCAAAATATGAGTCAGATCCTCACCAAAATGTAATCACTTCCTCCTTAGCACTGTATAAATCGACACCCAAAACTTAATTGACATCCATTCATAGTTTTTGAGATATCCCGTCCACTGATGAACAAACAAACAAATGAACACAAATGCCACAGAAAACATATTGCCTGGCTGACGTATAAAAAGCCTGTTCAGTTCTATGGACAGAAGAAACAAAACAATTTTTATTAGAATGATGGGATGAGAAGATCATAGAGATGATTTGAAGCTTACGTCTCATTCGTGAAGCATGGGCATGTATGGCTGCCAATGGAACTGGTTCCCTTGTATTTATTAATGGAATGACTGCTGACAAAAAACAATAATGATGAATTTTGAATTGGATAGAGCTATATTATCTGCTCAGATATAGCCAAATGCTTCAAAACCCATTGGGCAATGCTTCACAGTGGAAATGAAATGACCCAAAACGTACAGAGAATTCGACTAAAGACTTCTTTAGGCAATGAGGTAGAATGTTCTACAGTGGCCTAATCACCTGACCTGAATCCAAATGAGCATGTATTTAATCTGCTGAGGGCAAATCCAAAGGCAAAGCACCTCAAGACCAAGCTGGAACTAAAGATTCCTGCAGTGAAGGCCACGCGAGGCAAATGGGGAAGAAACCTAGAATCTGGTGATGTCTATGGGTCACTGATCTCAGGCAGTCATTGACTGCATGGATTTACCACCAAGCATTCAAAATTACAATTTAATTTATGATGTTAGGTTTTTTTCAGTCACTTTTGAGGCTTCAAATACTACTTGCTTGAAGAAAGGCAATTCAATCAGGAAAGAACAATGAATTGAGACTGTGGGCAAAACAACTTTTAACAGTTTGATTACAAGAAATCATGCGGCCGTGTCACTGCTTAAAAAATATTCCTATAGCCCACACAGTCTTAAACGGTATCAATATCAGCTCCTGCAAAGACAGTGTGAAATGTACGCGTTCTTCTGTGCATCTATCTGTCAATTTGATTTTACTGATGAGAGAGAATGCACTTATGCCTAATGTCACAAATTCACAAATTGACTCTCTTAACAGAATATAACTGGGTTATAGCCTGTTCAATGGTTGTGCTTTACCTGGGAATAAATCTCTTACATCTGAATTACCCTCTCAGTTCCCGAAACAGAGTAATACTGAATCTTGTTTAGAGCATTAGTAAATCTATAAGTTGCTATTAACTCTTAAAGTGCCAAACGCTGCTGTAGTCACTCAAGGCACAAAATATACAATATGAAGCAAAATTTCAGACTTCAATCTTCAAATGATCAACAATTTTGTCAATTTTTTGCAGGCACGTTAGTTGACAATGACCTTCAGAAGGGTTCACTGGTACCTATGAGTCCTTCTGAAGGTCATTTGTCTACTAAATAATGAATGATTAACTTTTGGAGGGATCGGGTGAGTAAAAATTCAGCACTTTAAGGATTGATATGGCATTTTGTAAAAAAAAAATTAAATAAAGAAAGGAAAGTTATTAAATTAATCATTGTAGGCAAGTAAATGCCTGCAAAGCAGCAACCTGACCGGTCGACAGTGATGGTGTAATTTTGTGTTGAAGGAAATGCAATCTCTCCTTCCCCTGTTAGGGGCTCTGCCATTGCCAAGATTGTGGGATCCAACACGGCCTCAAACCCCAGGTTCGAGAAAATCGTGAACATGTGGGTGTTTGAGGAGATGGTGAGTGGACGCAAGCTCACTGAGATCATCAACACCGACCACGAGAATGTCAAGTACCTACCAGGACACAAGCTGCCCCCCAACGTGGTAAGAAGCAGGCTGATGTGTCATATTGACAACACAGCCCTGTCGTCATTTCATATACAGCTTTGTTAACTTTTTACCAATTCTGGTTCCATCACTCTCGTGTTTATGAGAAAAATGAATGGCGTTTTTGAAAATCGCCTAAAATGTGGTCAATGAGTATGTTTGTCCCCTGAGATGTGCATTTTGTTTAGTGAGATAAGACGTGTGTTAGGTTACATTCACGTGAGAAAAAAGCATTCCATGTCCATTAACCTTTTCCCCATAGACTCCCCCCCCCTCCTTTCCCATGATGTTTACGAATGACGACAAATGGGGAGGCTAGGGAAAAGGTCCATTGATATACGTATAGGTGTCATATGTAGTCATTATGTAGAAAAAAGTTCAAAAGTGCATGTTGCTAACCATATGCTACTATATACACAATAATTGAACTACAAGCATGGACGAGGTTTGAATGAGCTTATCATCTGAGACCAGTGGGTGGAGTAGTTCCATATTGTATCAACCCTAGTATATTGATATTAACGCTCATCTTTTAAGGTATCAAATTTTCAAAAGGCTCAGTATTCCACCGCATTATCACAGTAAGCAAAATGTTAACACTTTATGACATTCATTTAATCATGGACCTTATTTTTGCCAAAAACCTCATTTATATTTTCCATAAACACTGGACCGTTGGAACCGCAACTGAAATTATGCTAATAAAGTCTTATACAAATTTATTTCTCATTGTGACTCTATTGAAAAATGTGTAAGTACTGTATATCATAGAGTTTATGGCTGTATGAGAAATTAGACGTGTCAGATAAGCTGATGATACCGGACTTACTCCAGGCTTAGTGGAGTTTATAGCCTTACACCTCCTCTCCTGTTTCCTCCCTGTGCTTTGCATGGATATTTCCACTTTATGAGTTGTTTTTGTGCATTTGAATTCCTGGTTCACATTTCCCCTCGGCTACACCGTTATCTTCCAGCTTCAGTGTATTGCTCTTGCTCAAATGATTGATTAGTCATTCCGTTCCCAGTGCTGGAGGTCCTGGCGAGTTGCACTTCTTCTAGTATATTCTTTGTAAAAGTCCAAGAGTGTGCATCTGCCCTGTGTGTCTCGATCCCATTAGCTCGAAGCCCTGGCTGTTGAGCTCTGATCAGTCTCTTCTGCTATACCTAGCCAGACCCTTTGTGTTCTTGTTCACCCCCGCCTGACCTCGGACTGTCTTAATTCATGCATTATTACTTCAGTCTTGTGTTTGTTAAAGACACCATTTGGGATTTTGTCTGTTTTCTGTGTGTGGCTCGTATGTTCTGATACTTGACAGAACAGTGTAGCCACTTGCGGAGCCAGCAGATCACCCTCATCCATCCGTAGGAATCAGCTTACAGTGGATTCGCCCGGGGCAATTAGAGGTGGAGCGACTCTTGCTGCATCAGTGTTTTGGGGTCCTCTCCGGTCATCTTGCTTCCATCGCTGAGATCACTCGGGACTGCCCAAATTATCCAGTTCACTCTTTTTTGGAGCCCAAGCCCAGACCTCTAGGCTCCGAGAGCCTTGTCTCACATTGTCCGAGCAGTACAGCTGTAGTCCTTCTTCCTGCAGCAGTTTCCTGTCACAGTGTTCCATGATGTTTGACCTCCAGCCATCTTCCTTTCCTACAGACCATGCTAGAGTTGCTTTTGCTGTGACCTGCATTACCAAGTATGCCTGTGATTGGGCTGCTGCATGCTTTGAGGCTGGGGACCAAGCTGTATACACCTTCCCTGTCATTGCTGGCAAACTGAGGAAGATGCTCAACTGTTTCCTCTCCGGTTGCGTTGCTTCAAGACACCTCCTCCATCTCCACCAGGGCAACCAGTTTGTGTTTGATTATTTTATTGAGTTTTGCATGCTTGCAGCCTCCCCTCACTGGGTACCAGCCAATCCTTCCACCAGAGCTACTCTTCAGTTGCCACGCCTGGGGTTGATGCAGCACTGTGCCAGGCTGTTTTGGCTTTACCCAGTTGAGCAACAAAAATGCTTAAATTCGGGCTATTGCCTATACTGTGGCATCTCCAACCAACTCATCACCAACTGCCCAGTGTGGCAACCTCGGCCAGTCATAAGGGGAGAGGTGCTCACCGGTGCTTCTGCCTCTTCCTCTCAGCCATGAGGAGTCACCTGACCTGAAGGTTCTTCTACAATGTGCTTCTGCACTATGCTATTGATCTCCTCCCTGCGATATCATCACCTGGGGGTAGACTGTATTCCCTCTCTGCTACTGAATTCCAGAGGGATGGTTAAAATATTGTTGAGGCTCTGGCTTATGTAATCATCCATCCATTGATGTTGTTTGCTGGATCAGGCTTTTTCTTCATATTCAAGAAAGATGGTCTCCTTCATCCATGCATCAACTACAGAGGCTTCAGCGCCATCACCACCAAGAACCACTACTCGTATCCATTATGGATTCTGCCTTAATTATCTCCAAGGGTGCCACAACTTCATTTAATTGGACATCGGCAATGCATACCTCCTGGTTCACATCAGGGAGGGTGATTAATGGAAGACTACATTCTACATGTACTCTAGTACATGATGCCATTTGGGTTCATCTCGCCCCTGCAGTGTTCCAGGACTTGAACAATTATCTCCCCTGTTTTGCTCGTGCAGCTGAACGACATTCTAGTATTCTTCCACACTCTGGAAGAACATACCCATCAGGTCGTCCAGGTGATACAGGCACTCCGAGAAAAGCAGCTCTTTCTTAAACCTGAGAAGAGTGAATTGTGTTAAAAATTGGTCCAGTTGGGCTTCACGGTCTCCAGGGGAAAGATCAGCATGGATCAGAAAAAAGTGCAGGCTGTCCAGAGATTGCTGGAACTTGCAGACTGCAATTTTTTGACTTAATCAGCTTTTACAGGCACTTCATCCAGGGCTACTCCACAGTCGTTGCTCCACTTATTGCCCTCACCTCCTCCAAAGTTCTACACCACTGGACTTTTCAAGCCACCTTAGCCTTCCGCCAGCTCAAAGAGGGCTAGACCAATGCTCCTGTCTTTGCTTTTCTGGACTCCTCGCATCAGTTCATTGTTGAGGTGAATGGCTCTGAGATCAGAGACAGAGCTGTCCTCTCCCAGCAGGTTGCTGAAAACAAGATTCATCTCTGCATGTTCTCCCAGCTGCGGACCCCTGCACAGAGGAGCCATGTCATCAGGGACTGAACTGTTGGCTATCAAGCTGGCATTCCAAGAGTAGAGATACTGGCTTGAGGGGGCCAGAATTCCCTTCCTTGTTTTGACCGACCACTGGAACCTTGAATACCTCTTCAGCATGAAACCCTGGCTACTGACCTCAGACCAGTACACTCTGCTACATCTAGCCTGACCCTTTGCATTCCTGTTGACCCCCGCCAGACCTCTGATCATCTTCTGGCTGCCTTCTTTGTTCATGCTTAATTACACCAATCTTGTACTTTTTAAAGACGCCCTATGGGGCTTTGTCTGTGACTTGCGTGTGGCTCCTGTCTTCTAATTCGAGATGAGCAGGGTTCGTTTGGAACAAGTGATTTCTCAATGAAACTGGATTTTAAGAAAACCCCAGCCCTATGTTCCCTATGGCGTTTTCACATCTCTAATTCTTCATGGCACTGCAACTCTCTTACATGACTCGTAACCGATTTATAGGTTTAAATGGGCTTACAGGAGCCTTACAGACTTAAAATGACTTCTAGCAGCCTTATGGAATTTCATTCTCAGTACAGCCTTTTGGACAGAAGTAGACTCTGAACATACATGTTTTGTTTATTTATTTCCTTTAATCTCAATTTGGACAGTTTGCCTTGTTTAGAGTCTTAGGAGTCATTGAACGTTGCCTTTAATTTGAAACTAACATTAACTTCAACAGCTTAGGCTCATGTCTTCAAATAGGCTGTAAGCTTTACTTCATAATGGGTGATGGTGTGAGTATTGGTACCATTAGCGCTGCCAGTTTCCATTGGAAACAAAGCACTCATAATTCCTTGAAGAAATGCAGTGTCCTTGAAGCTTCCTGATGTTGGCACAGTATAATTGGCCCTTGTGGCTCAGAGCAGGATGTAAATGATTGTTTTCGAGGGTTGAGACTTTCTGAATTAAGCTCTGTTTCACAGGTTTGTACAGTAATAATGATTAACCTCCCATTTTCCCAGGTGGCCGTCCCGGAGCTGCTGGATGCCGTTAAAGGAGCGGACATTCTGGTGTTTGTTATCCCACACCAGTTTGTCGGGAGAGTGTGCGACACCATCAAGGGTCACATTAAGAGCGACGCTGTTGGCATGTCTCTCATCAAGGTCTGTGTTTTTACATCTGCCCCCCTTGAGGATCCTTCCCTTTTGTTTTATCTTATAATCGCACTTCAGAAAAAGTGCACATTCAAGAAAAGTCAGATACAGTGCTGTGAAAAAGTATTTGCCCCTTACCTGATTATTTTTTTTATTTTTATTTTTTTTTCAATTATTTGTCATATTTGAATGAATCTGATCATCTCACAAATTTTATAATAAGACAAAGAGTGACACAAAATGCAGCTTTTAAATTATCATTGAATGTATTGAAGGTAAAGAAATATCCAAAACCTTCATCACCCATCTGAAAGTATAATTGCCCTCCCACACCTAATAAGTGGTTGTGTCACCCTTGTCGGAAGGAGCTGCAGTTAAACATTTGTGATAACTGGCAATGAGTCTTTCACATTGCTGTGGAGGAATTTTGGCCCACTCTTCTTTACTGAATTGTTTTAATACAGCCGTATTGGAGGGTTTTTGAGAACAAACAACATATTTAAGCTTATGCCACAGCATCTTAGTTAGATTCAAGTCAGCTTCTGTTTCTTCATTCTGTTTCCTTTGAGGTGCACTTGCTTATGTGCTTTGGATTATTGTCCTACTGCATGCAACAACTGTGCTTGAGCTTTAGGTCACAAACTAATGGCCAGACAATTTCCTTCAAGATTTTCTGGTAGAGAGCAGAATTCATTGTTCCATCCATTATGGCAGGTCGCCCAGGTCCTGAAGCAGCAAAGCAGCCCCAGACCTGTTTGAGTGTTAGCTTGATGTTCTTATTGTGGAATGCTATGCTTGCTTTATGCCAAATATAACGGTGCCTATGTCTTCCAAAAAGTTAAACTTCTATTCAGTCCACTGAATATTACCTCAAAGGTTTTGGGGGTCATCTAGATATTTTTTAGCTTACGTGAGACGGGCCTTTGTGTTCTTTTTGGTCACCGATGGTTTCTACCTTGCAGCTCTCTCAGGGATGCCATTTTTACCCAGTCTCTTTCTTATTGTGGAGTCATGAATACTAACCTTAACTGAGGTAGGCGAGGATTGCTGGTCTTTAGTTATTAGCCTGAGTTCTTTTGTGACCTCTTGGAAGAATCATTGATGTGCTGGAGGGATTTTGGTAGGGTGGCAACTTCTGGGAAAATTCTCCTATGTTCCAGGTTTTCTTTATTTGTAGAAAATGCTCTCACTATGGTTTGCTCAAGTCCCAGAATCTTAGAAATTGCTTTGTCACCCTTTCTGGACGGATAGATGTCAACGACATTGTTTCTCATCTGTTCTTGATTTTATTCAGATCGTGGCATCCTGTGTTGCTTGTTGACTTTTTAACGCTGCCAAACAGGTTCCATTTGCGTAATATTTAGATTTAATAGGGCAAGCAGTAATTATGCTTGGGTGTATCTCGGGAAATTGACGCCAAATATGAACTAAATTTGTTGAAGTGGTTGATTTAGTAACTACGGCGGCAATGACCTTTTCAAACAGGGCCAAGTAGGGATGGGTAAGTTTTTTTTTTTTTTTTTTCTTTCGGAAAATGAAATCGTCCCCTTAAAACTGCATCTTCTGTTTAGCTGGTTATTTTTGTCTGATATTAAAATTAGTTTGATATCTGAAACATTTAAGTGTAATGTATGCGAAAATAGAGGAAATTAGGCTGGGAGCAGATACATTTTTACTGCACTGTAAAATCAAGAAGGTCCCACAGTGTTTAAAATGACCTCACTCCTAATGACCTTTTAACCTATTGTCTTGAATTTAGTTGCAGTCCTTGGACATTCGAATTCCATTTTTCAAACTCCTCTTTTTGTCACATGACCGCTGAGGACAGGGCTATGGCTTTAAAGTAGCCTTCTGAAGAAAGTCACTTTAGTGAGCCGTAAGCTGAGCTTATAAATATATTCAAAGTTTCCAAACGAACTCTATAAATCTGAAAACAATTGGCCTAGTTTATGCAGAGAGTTTGAATGTTCAACAAGCCCCATGACTAAGGCATTTTATATGCAGTAGGATCCATAAATTTTCAGACATTGAAAAAGTTTTATTTCAGTGATCTTCTGCAGTATATTGAAATTGAAATAAAATCATGAATATGAGCTTTATATGCTTTGACTGTATTCGCAGTACCACTCAAAAGTTTGCCATCACATCAATAAATCACTTGCTATTTGCGCGTTTGTATAATTGTTAATTATAGGAGACAAACACCAAAAAAAAATTTAGAATTTTTAATTTTGAATGTGAAATATTCGGGGGCAAATTTTTCAAATGATTATTAATGCAGTAATCTATTGAGTGTTTTCTCTTCCGAGTGTCCATAAAATATTAAACATTTTTTATTCATTTTACTCACATTCCACTCTCAATGAATTTCTTTGTAGACAGCAATATTTCTCTGGTGTATATCCAAGATGGGCACACTTCACAAACTTTATGACTGAGGTGACACCTTAACTGCTTAACAGGATTTAAACTTGGTCATTGTCTTGCTGTAGTAATGCATCATTTATATTGTGAGAATCACTAGTTACTCAAAGCTTTTCAGCAGTTGTGTACATCCAAATTGTATCTTTTTAAAGCAGTTTTCATATCTTTGTTCATGTGAGTGCCTACTATGTACATGAAAATTTTAAATGTGAAGATTTCCTGATTGTAATGTCTGGATTGGGCCGATAGGCTGATGCGGGCCTGTGGTCTGTACAGGAAGTGACCAGACCAGCGAGGTTACATTAGTAATGTGTAGTTGCGGCTGTGATATGTGGTTGAGCTGGTGATGTGCGGTTTTGTTTGAGATGTATGGTTGCATTTGTAATCTGTGGTTGCATTTGTACTGCATAGTTGCGTTTGTGATGTGCGGTGCGTTTGTTATGTGCAGTGTGTTTGTGATGTGCGGTTGCATTTGTTAGGTGCGGTTGCGTCTATGATATGCGATTGCATTTGTTATGTGCAGTTGCATCTGTGATATGCGGTTGCGTTTGTTATGCGCGGTTGTGTTTGTGATATGCGCTTGCGTTTGTGATATGCGGTTGCGTTTGTTATGTGCGATTGCGTTTGTGATATGCGGTTGAAATTGTTTTGTGCGGTTGCAATTGTGTTGTGCAGTTGCGTTTGTGATGTGGGGTTGCCTTTATGTGCGCTTGCGTTTCTTATGTGCGCTTGCGTTTCTTATGTGTGGTTGGGTTTGTGATATGCGGTTGAGTTTGTGATATGCGGTTACGTTTGTTATGTGCAGTTGCGTTTGTGATGTTCAGTTGCGTTTGTTATGTGCAGTTGCATTTTTGATGTGCGGTTGCGTTTGAATTGGGCGGTTGTGTTTGTGATTTGCGGTTGTTTTACAGGGCGTAGACGAAGGCCCCGAAGGCCTGAAGCTGATCTCTGATGTCATCAGAGAGAAACTGGGCATCGTCATGACGGTGCTGATGGGAGCAAACCTGGCCAATGAGGTGGCGGAGGAGAAGTTCTGTGAAACCACGATCGGTAATGGGCAGGGAGGAGACGTGATCAGATAAGCTTGAGATGTGGAGGGGCTAGAGAACTTCATACTGAGCGCTCGGTCTAGTGTGTTTCACCAACATACAGTGCCCTGAAAAACTATTAGCCCCCTTCCTGATTTCTTCTTTTTTTTTTTGCATATTTGTCGCTTCGATATTTCAGATCATCAAACAAATTTTAATATTAGACAAAGATAACCCAAGTAAATACAAAATGCAGTTTTATATGATGAGTTCATTTATTAAGGGAAAAAAGTTATCCAAACTTATCTGGCCCTATGTGAAAAAGTAATTGCCGCCTAACTCCTAATAACTGGTTGTGCCACCCTCGGCGACAACAACTGCAATCAAACGTTTACAATAACTGGCAATAAGTCTTTCACATCATTATGGAAGAATTTTAGCCCACTCTTCTTTGCAGAATTATTTTAATTCAGCCACATTGCAGGGGTTTTGAGTATGAACGGCCTGTTTAAGGTCATGCTACTGCATCTCAATATAATTTAAGCCCAGACTTTGACAAGGCTACTCCAAAATCTTCATTTTGTTTTTTTTTTTTAAGCCATTCAGAGGTGGACTGGCTGGTGTGTTTCAGATCATTGTCCTGCTGCATAACCCAAGTGCGCTTGAGCTTGAGGTCACAAACTGAGGGTTGGACATTCTCCTTCAGGATTTTCCAGTAGAGACCAGAATCGGGGGCCTGAAGCAGCAAAACAGCCCCAAACCATCACACTACCACCATCATGTTTGACTTTTGGTATGATGGTCTTTTTAGCTCGCCGGGACGAATGTCCGGAGAGCTATTGTCGTACCCCCGGCGTCCGCGTCCGTGTCCGTCCGCATGCAGAAAAACTTTAACCTTGCCCCCCGGCAAGCTTTGTTGTCTTTCTGACAACTCTTGTTATGAAATGCGGTGTTAGTTTTACGCCTGATGTAATGGGACGCACACCTATCAAAAAGTTCAACTTATATCTCGTCAGTCCACAGAATATTTTCCCAAGTCTTGGGGATCATCAAGATGTATTTTGGCAAATGTGAGACCAGCCTTCATGTTCTTTTTTGTCTGCTGTGGTTTTTGCCTTGAAACTGCCATGGATGCCATTTTTTGCCCAGTCTCTTTCTTGTTGTTGAATCATGAACACTGACTTTAACTGAGGCAAGTGAGGCCTGAAGTTCTATCGATGTTGTTCTGGGTTCTATTGTGACCTCCTGGATGAGTCGTCGATGCGCTCTTGGAGTAATTTTGATCGGCCGGCCACTCATGGGAAGGTTCGCCACTGTTCCAAGTTTTCTCCATTTGTAGATAATGGCTCTCACTGTGATTCGCCTGAGTCCCAAAGCCTTAGAAATGGTTTTGCAACCCTTTCCAGACTGGTAGATGTCAATTTCTTTGTTTCTCATTTGTTCTTGAATTTCTTTAGTTCGTGGCATGACATGTTGCTTTTTGAGATCTTTTAGCCTTCTTCACTTTGTCAGACATGTTCTATTGAAGTGATTTCTTGATTCAACAGGTCTGGCAGTAATCAGGCCTGGGTTTAGCTAGTGAAAATGGACTCAAAAAGTATGGTTAATCACAGTTAATTCATAATTTAACAGGGGGAGATGGGGGGCAATTACTTTTTCACATAGGGCCAGGTAGGTTTGGATAGCTTTTTCCCCTTAATAAATGAAAACATCATTTAAAAACTACATTTTCTATTTTCTCGGGTTATCTTTTTCTTATATTAAATTTTGTTTGATCTGAAACATTTAAGTGTGACAAATATGTGAAAAAGTAAGAAATCAGGGAGGAGGCAAATACTTTTTCACAGCACTGTATAGTGGCACAAAAAAACATTATAGTGTGTATTGTCCCCTCCTTAATATACCTTTGTTAATGCTTATTTGTCACATAGAATGTTTTTTTCGTTTTTTTTTTTTTTCACAAAATGTAATGGTATCTGGGCAAATACTGTGTAGATTTTAGAATTATTATTTCATTTAGTTCGTTAAATAAGTTATAAGCACTGGTGGGTATCTGTACAGGTCACTGGGAAAAAAATAATGATAATATTGCATTTTTGCTTTAAAGGGCCCATGTTGTTCTATGTTTTTAATCAATTTAACAAAATTCCCTGGTTTCTGTATGAAAATTTTTTAAGCTTTTAACATTATCAAAATTTTAGCAAAAACAGCCATTCTTTTGCATTAATAATGCCTTGCTTCAAGTAGGTGGTGATCCACTGAAAATAATTCACTGCTCTGATTGGCCTTGCCTTGTAAATGAATCCCCATGTGATGCAGATCTACAATATTAATAAAGAGGTGAAGGATCTGCAGCCCTTCTTATATGTAGTTCTACAGAGCCCTTTTCCTTAAATCTCAGTCCTCAAGGCCTGAGTACTGCTGATTTTCCAGCTACCCTTTGTCTGAGAGCGTTGGGTGAAGCCAGTCTGGCCAATTAGCTGAGTAAATTGCTTAGTTAATCATCTGGAAGGAAAGAAAACCCAGGCTGGGTTTGAATTTGATGTCCAAATTTGAGGATCCCCGTAATCAGGTATATACTGCCTGTCAGACCTACTGCCTCATAGGGGATCGATGGAAGTATACAGCATCAGAATCATGAAAATGAGTGTAATTTTAGGTTCAGATGCCACATGATATTGTGGATCTGAAAGATACCCCCCAATTCAATCTCCCAGCCACAGATCTACTGTGAAGCTCCAGATCTGTTTTGAGGTTTTACATCTCTTTGTAGAGCAAAGATCCACTGTGAAGGTCGTAGATCTCTGTGTAGGGTGCAGATCCTGTGTAAAGGATGCAGATCTCTGTGTGGAGCGCAGATCATTTCTGAAGGTTGCTGATCCCTGTCTGTTTGTGAATCCACTGTTAGGTCCACCTGATCCACCTGAGGTCATTTTCTCTCCATCCCCAGGCTGTAAGAGTGCAGAGCATGGGCCAGTACTGAAAGAGATGATGCAAACAAAGAACTTCCGTGTGACGGTGGTGGCCGAGGCTGACGTGGTGGAGATCTGCGGAGCCCTGAAGGTGTGTGAGCGTGTGTGTGAGTGTAAGTTCTCAAATGGAGTTCTTAGTCCATGATTTATGTGCACACACTGGTCCAGTCTCTGAAACGGCTATCATTCCATTTCTCAGTGTAAGCCATAGGGGGTTTTTGCGTGAATCTAAGCTATGTGAGGTTGTATGAGCTTCTGCATTTGAGAGAACTGCTTATCCAGGCTGACTTGCATATTTTTCTTTTTTTTTTCCTTTTCTTTAATTTGGCATCTCCAATCCCACCCGAATCTGGAATGCCCAAATGGTGAACTTGCTCGTGATTAGTGAAATTGCTTGCTCGTATGCGACCCCTTGCTGCCAACTCAGGATCGTGAAGACAGTTCACAGCTCTCCTCCGAAGCACGTGCCTGTCACCCACTGCTTCCTATACACTCATTGGTTGAATCTTCGCAAGTTCAGAACGAGGGTGGAGGATACCCGGACATGAACAGACTTAGAATCTTCCTGACGAGCGCCCGTCTGGTCAACAGGAGGCGCTTGAGCAATGAACAAAGCTATTTATTTATTTCCCTTACCCAGCAATCCCTTCCCAATTTGAAACCCTGTAGCGCGATGGCCAATTGTGCGCTACTCTGAAAAAGCTGCCGACCACTGCCGGTTGGTACGACCGGGGCTCGAACCTGGACACGATAGTCACCTCTGCTCTGCAATGCAGTGCCTTAACCAAGTGGGCTATCCGGCAGCTCTGAATCGCATATTTAACATTTTTCCACATTCTTCCTATTCACACTGCCTCATATGTACTTGTGACCTTAGGATACTCAGTTTAACTTTGATGGTCCACTGGAAGTTTATTATGTCATGCTTTTATGCTACACTATATAATACCATTTGACTAATGTTGATATCCCTTTTAGCAGTTTTTACTTAAATACTCATTCGGGAAATACATGTGAAGTTCCCTGGGCTAAAAGTATTTATGTCATGAAATGTCCATTTTGAGAAAAAAAAATCGTGGAAGTGGACTTGGGAAACTGTAGAAGATGTTTTCCTATCCTTGCCTGTTGATGTGTGAAAATGTGACAGTTGTACTTTTAGCATTAGCTTCAGTTATTCTTGGTGTATTCAAGGCGAGGAGTATTCTAATATATGACAGCGTGCCACCTGTGGGCTGTACAGCAGTTTCTGCCTCTCCTGTAGTAATGATAAGCTTTGGCTTTGATGGTGTAAAATGGTCCCTCCTCTGAAGTACTGTATGGTCTATAGCGGTGGTCCTCAGTCTTGGTCCTGGGTTATCTTTTTTAACTGTATCCTGGATAAGGAGTAGAGGATGTGATGGATCAGCGATCATTGCGCTGTGTCCACCACCGCATCCGTGGAGACTTCTTGATGGCACTCAACAGGTTGCAGTTCTTTGTGGATCCATTTCATAATTGCCATGGACCTTGAGTATGGTAACGTCACGAAGCCTGTTGATTTTGGGAGTGATTGCTTTTGGACATCCAAGGATATGTCAAACTGCGGGAAACCAAGGTTGTTATGATTAGAGGGTCATTTACCCTTTTAAACCACATTATAGCATTATGGCCATGTATTCAATGAAAAATAAAGGGCCAGTATTAACATTGCATTTACTTGACTATTTTACGATTAACAACGACTTCTTTTACTGATAAAATTCTCAAAAAAATTTATGTTGAATAAATAAACGGCTTAATTAGGTTTCTGACTGCATGTTTTTCATTCAAATATTTTCACTAATACTCATCAAGTCAGTGAATAGTTTTTATGACCACTTGTCCTGTGTCTTAATAGTAATTTCATTAGTTATAAATTCTGTCCTTTTGTGTAATAAAATAGTGCCATGGGCACTGTAGCTCACCTGGTTTATTTCAGACTTTAGTGTTAGGTAAGCTCACTAGTGGTAGTATTTTTTATGACTGTGTCCAACCTGGGTAAAATGAAAACACCTTTTGTATGAACTTATTAGCTCAATTTAAAGGCTTTTTACTTTGAATAGATGTTCAAATTTGCAATTAGAATCACATTTTTGCACCTATAGCATCCAAATCCAAAGTGTCAGCCTTTGAATACCAGTCGGAACCTTATTCACCCTATTTTAAAGGTTCTTTCCCAGTCAAGGTCACTGAATGGTCAAGTGATGGTAAATGTCAAAATATTCACCTGGATATAGATCGTCTGCCTCAAAAGAATGTGTGTACAAAGTTTCAGCATTCTAGCTGCTTTCAAAGGCTCTCCAGCATGATATAGTGCAAAATATTTCAAATATGGCCGACAGGCGGCCATGTTTGATGCTGAATTTCAACACCTTGAACAAACTTTAATATTTACATCCATATGTACCTTGCCACCAAACTTCACATTGTTTAATTCTGTGGTTTTGCAGAATAAGATCAAAGTTAACGCAGACACCGTCGCGACTGCGTGATTTCATTAGCTCCCTTTGGTCTGTTGGATCAAGTGAGCCTAAAAAGTCATTTGCAATAAAGAAGAATATGAATATGAAAGCTGTCAGGACTTGCATCCTAAAAGTAATCCCAACAAGGCAATCAGAGATGGCAGACTTCACCCCATTCACGCAAATATTGGCAACCCTGGAAACAAACAGAGACAAAGAAGCAAACAAACAAACGCACTGAGCTACTAAAAACAGTACTTCACCCCCACTCCGTGGGGTGAAGTAATAATCATGAGTAACATAACATAGCATAGTATGAATGGTGAGAACAGGCCTTTCAGCCCAACTACGCTCGCCAGTTTCTCTATACTATTGTGAATATATCACTTCAGATACTCAATGACTCAATGATGTATAGCTTCAAGTCAATCCTGCTCTTGAAAACTCCCAAGGTCTCTGCCTCAACAATATGGTCAGGCAAGCTATTCCACAGTGAAGTTACTCTTTGGGTGAAGAAATATTTCTTAATATCAGTGCTAAATTTGCCTTTGGTCAACTTCCATTTGTGACCTTGAGTTCTTCTAACAACACTTGGTCGACACTTCTAACAACACTTGGTTTGCAAGCTGTGAGTTAAGTCTGGTCCTGCCTCTGGAATAACTCTGGAATGCACTTACGTTCTCTGAACTCTGAAATAACTGCCTCTGGAATGCACTTACGTTCCTTCTGTATTTTAGGTCATTTTTGATACGAGCGTCTGTTAAATAGATTTAATCCAGTGTAATGTAGTGTAATTTGCTGTAATGAAGTATAATGTAGTGTAATGCGGTGTAATCTAATATAATTACATGAATGGCAGAATTGCAAAGGATAAAAAGAGAGCAGATGTGTTAAAAATTAAAAATTGCTTTTCAACAAAACAGCATTACTTACCTTGTATGGCCCCAGAGTGCCGTGGTAATACACCTCCACGCACTTTAATGAACCAGTCTGATTAGTAAGTGGGGCTTTTATGATGGAAATCAGACCTTGGGTTTCTTGGGTTCATTGTCCAAAAAAATCTATCTTTAATATATCCTTATCTGCAATGTACGCCTGTGAAAGAAATGCTTACACTGAAGGCTTAGTGGTAAAGATAAGATAGACAGACACGTTTACTGCAGAGGGGAATCATGTAAATATTTGTTAGCTGAAATAACCCCATTAATGGCATCAGATTTTTAATCAGAATTAGGATGACAGACTCAACTTGCCTCTAACATCAAAGCACATTTTTACCTTTATTAGGTGTCCTGCCACTTTTTGGGGGTCTGTTTCCTGTTCATGCATTTGCTATTCCTCACATTCTGTTCATTTGCGCTGCAACATGTTTATTAAAAAACATGTTTACTTATGTACCTTGATTAGTGATATAACAGCAAATGCTTACCTAGGAATCAAACTCACAACCTCTTGTTATAAAACTGAATGGGTTAATTCACAAAGCAGGTTTACGGTGTTAGCTGGCTTACTGAGCTTTATTAATTTATTTCATGTTCCAGATATCCAGAGGGGTGTTTGGTTTTATCTTCAGATATCTCAAAATGAAGAGGGTACTGAATTAACTAATCTGTCATTTGGTGTAATTAGCATTTTACAAGCTTAGTTAGATCTGAATAGTTGGGGTATGCCTTTGTATCTCTCCCCTTTTAATGTGTATAACCACAGTGAATACGGAAGTAATTCAGGTAAAATGGCTTGCTTAGTGGCTCTACCTGTGTGTCAAACAAGCTTAGTGTGTTATAAGTTCAGTCCACTAGCCTCAGCACTACACTGCTGCCACTAATCAAGCTGGCCGTGAGCTTATTTCAGGCTACACACAGAGTTCCATACAGCTTGAAGAAGCTGCAGCTTGGAGCATTGCATGAAATGTGATTGGATAAGGCCTCCGCCCGTCTCTTCTTCCTGCAGAACATAGTAGCCGTGGGGGCGGGGTTCTGTGACGGCCTGGGGTTCGGGGACAACACGAAAGCAGCAGTGATCCGCCTGGGACTGATGGAGATGATAGCCTTTGCCCGCGTCTTCTGCACTGCCGGCCCCGTCTCCCCAACGACCTTCCTGGAGAGCTGCGGCGTCGCCGACCTCATCACCACCTGCTACGGCGGCCGCAACCGTAAGATCGCTGAGGCCTTCGCCAAAACTGGCAAGGTGAGACACCGTGGAAACTCAGGACATTCTGTGCCCAATGCCCGCTGCTTCTAGATTCAATCGACCGTAGAATATTTGAGATGTGATTAAATAATAAATCTAAGTTCAAAGTGAGAACATTCTGCCTCTGCTTGAGGGTTAATACATCAGAAATTGAGTAGACGGTGTAGGAATTACAGCAGTTTTTATAGGTCCTCCCCTTTTAGGAACCATAAGTTTTTGAACAAGCTTACCTGCATGGAGGTGATATAATAGAACTGGAGAGAGTGAGGAAGTACCACCCCTATTACTTTTAATGGGAGGTGCTAGGCTAGCTACTTCAGCCCAGGAAGTATGGAATTGACCGACACCATCTATAAAAATGGCGTTCCATGGGTGCTTATTTCCGGCACCATTTCATAAGATCTGATTACACAGCACAAATGGCCAAGAAAATGTGTTGTCTGTGCGGATTTGCAAATGTGTTCGAGGTGACACGACAAGCAACGCTGTATCTGGAATGCACACGCACTGTACCTCATTGGCTGAACTGCTACAGTCAGAGCAACAGCTGGACAACCAAACTCGTGCACAAGCTGTCATCAAGCTCTAAGTAGCAGTTCTCATTTTACAGGCCCTCTTGAAAACATTGAACAGTTGCGTCAGACAAAGAGCAAAATAATGACGGATTACAGAATAAATTTTCTTTTTTTTTTCACTTTATTTGGTAAGAAGAAAATGCACACTTTTCAATTGGTGTCTATGGAGCTTCAGCGTCTTTGGCCACAAAATTGCATCTTTGGGAAACGCGGAAGCAGAAAGCTAACCTGCTAACTGGCTGAAGCAAAGGTACTTCCTCGTTCTCTCTGGCTCTATTTTATATTTCCATGCTTAGCTGTCCCAGGTGTATTTTGTTCTCCAATGGTTTAATTTAAAAATAAACACATAAAAGATTGACTGTTGAGTTTAAGAGTTACATTTTCATTTGAAATCTCTTGCTGTTCACTCTCAATATGAAATCCAAAGAGCTGTCCATGCCAGTGAAGCAAGTCATTATTTGGCTGAAAAATCAAAACAAACCCACCACAGAGAAATTGAAACCATTTGATGTAGCGAACTGAACCAGCTGTAAATCTGCTTCTGCTTGATGGTGACGCCACTGGGTTAAAATGCAAGTGAAACAATGATTCCTCCCACTTCCCAGGAATGAAATGAGTCCCAGTGAACTAGTGGGGACGCATGAAAGTCAGTGAAAGCGAAAAAGCGAAAGTAAGAGATACCTACATTAAGACTCGCGAGTGGGCGGCCATATTGAATTTCATTTTTTTTGTCGAGGCCTTTTGGACTGTAATTTCTGAACAGAAGGCCATAGAAACAAAATTCTTTTTCTCTTGAATTCTATAGGTCAGGCAAAATCTATCCATATAAGCCACATGCATTTGCATATTTACAAATTCAAATACTTGAGATCTGGCCTCTATCGGCCATCTGACAGAAGCATACAGAATTTGGTGTATATCCATCCATAGGTGGTGCTATAGCAGACAAATGGTCATTACTACAAAACCAATTGTCCACTCAACTTGAAATTTTGCAAGCTTCATGTTGGTCAGGGTTTCAATGAAAATCTTTAAGAATAAAGTGGTAAAAAGTGATCCCAAAAACAATATGACCAACATCAGCCAATCAAATTTCAGTTTACCTTTTACTCACTTTAGCTTTCACCTGTCATCATGAAACTTTACCATCTTGTTAAGGATCTCAAAATACAATCACAAAATATGATTTTTTTAATCCATCAATTCCACAAAGTAAAAACTGCTGTTGAAGGAGAATGCCGGTGTGAAATTGACTTTGGGTGTATTGAAACATGATAATGAGTACTAACTTTTGTCGAGCTCCCCACCTCCGTACGCACGCAACATTTCGAAATAAATGGCTTTTTAGCCAAACCTCCCAACAGGCTTATTATGGTAGTGAATCAGGCATAGCGTTGCCATGCAAAGAAATCGCTATTTTTTTCATCATTAACAAGGCTCAAAGTAGCTCCACGCTTCATCGGTAGAATTCCGAGGGCCCTGACTGAGAACTTTGAAAATGCACCGGTAGTTTATTAAAAAAAGACTATTTATGCAAACAGTACCTTGAGGTAGTTTCCAGTCGCCTCCATCTTGAAAGTCACAATAAGTCGAACGACGAGCACGAACGAATAGGAAGGATAGGGGAACAGATCGCAATCTATTTGTTCGTGCTCGTCGTTCGACTTATTGTGACTTTCAAGATGGAGGCGACTGGAAACTACCTCAAGGTACTGTTTGCATAAATAGTCTTTTTTTAATAAACTACCGGTGCATTTTCAAAGTTCTCAGTGCTTCATTTTAAAGCACGAACAAATAGATTGCGATCTGTTCCCCTATCCTTCCTATTCGTTCGTGCTCGTCAATCGACTTTTTGTGACTTTCAAGATGGAGGCAAATGGAAACTACCTCAAGTTACTGTTTGCATAAATAGTCTTTTTTAAGGCCTTGTTAATGATGAAAAAAATTACGATTTCTTTGCATGGCAAAACAATGCTCGATTCACTACCATTGTAAGCCTGTTGGGAGCTTCGGCTAAAAAGCCATTTATTTCGAAATGTTGCGTGCGTACATAGGTGGGGTATTCGACAAAAGTTAGTACTCATTATCATGTTTCAGTACACCCCCAAGTCAATTTCACACCGGAATTCTCCTTTAAGCCATGTGAATTAGAATTCTTTGGAAAAGGTATGTATTGGGGATCCCAGCCTCAAGGCTGATGTGCAGCTTCAGTCTAGTTTTGTTTATTTTTGCCATTTATGTTCTAAGTATTTCAAAGTTATTGAGATATGAAAAGAGCTGTTGAAGACTGATGTGTTAATGTCATCAGTTGTGATGTCCTCACACTCATTGTATTGTTCACTTCTTCCTGCTTGTGGGAAGTTGAAGCCTATTCCAGCATCCAGTGGGCGATAGGCACACATGCACAGTGTCTCCTACTTTCCTGTAATGTATGGAAAAACTAAGATAAATGATTGCAAACAGAGCAGCCTGAAGCCTGGTCAAACCCATGACCACCTCACAGAGAGGCTGCAGTGCTTTCCACTGTATTCCTGTGCCACCTCATCTCTGTAACTTTTATTGATTTAAAATTTATAAAATCTGAATCTGTTCAAAAACTGTCTCCTATCAGGTAGGATGGACAGATAAAGTTCAGGTGTATAAAATATGAAACGTTCAACATAAAAAGGAGGGTTATGAAGGGTAAAAGAGCTAAATTAGAGAAGGCTGGGTCATTACACCAGGCAATAAAGAGGCTGAGTTATTGGTGAAAAAATGCTGTCGTTGCAGTTAGCAGTTATTTCAGAGAGTTTTTGCTGCTTGAGAGCAGAGCATCTGTTCTGAAGGACAAGGGAACATAAGTGGACAGTCACACTGTCATTGGTTTTGTCTCTGCACTCGAGCACATTTAGTGTGACAATGAAAATTAGCTGAAACTAAAGACTTTTAGCTCAGCAATTATTTGTGAACATTAACATCCATTTTGCACCGGAGGTGTAATTATTCCCGGATTGCATGGATGTGGAGGCTGGGAGTGTGACCCTGATTTGATGCATGCTGTTGAGTGGCTGGGTTAGAAACTGCTATTGACTGGAGGCAGATAATTACACCTGTGCCAGTGGGTAGTACGTTTTCACTGGCATTTGTTTGATAGTTTGTTCGTTTGTTTGTCATGTAAAGGAGCTGTGTAATGATTACTGCGCATACTGAGAACTTGCATCCTAAGAAAGTGAATCTGCTAGACTGCTAGTTATAAACTGATTCCATCCTCGCCAATCTGTCTTCTTTTTGCATTGTATTAACATATTTTAGTTACTCTAGCGTTATGTTTTTTATATTAAGGAGCCAGCGCTATTTTAAGCTTTAGCCTCGGGATACGAATGTAAGCTGGTTGTCGTCACCAATAATCATAGAAGAAAAATACCTTCTAGATTTTCACTTGGAGTTGAGCGGATTTGCTTTGTTCAAAGTTGTGAGCATGCCCAGTAATCATGACACAGCTCCTTTAAGGGGTACGGTACATCAAAAAGCTATGGGTGGGTGTTAATTAAAATTTGTGTTGCCCGATACTGTGCTAAGCAGGAAGTGATTAACATTTGAAGACCCGATTCATATTCTTGATACGGGATCCAAAACGATTTCCGTGCACGTAAAGATGGGACTGTCAAGACATGTTTAACTCGCATGTTTGAAGATAATTCCTGCGCCACCAAATTTCAAACTGGCAAAGGTAATGTGCTCTTTGAGTGCCTTGTAGTTATTACTATGGATAAGCAGGAAAGTAAATTTGGATGGACCTATAATGTCTGCATACTGCCCTGTGCCTCAAATTACCATCTACATGATGTGATCCCTGACACTCTCAACATAGTGGTCTGTCCAATTGTAAATATTGTTTGTTTTATTCGTTGGCAGCTTAAGATGTGTTGTTTTATGCTGATGAGGCATTTTTAAATTACTTGCAACTGTCTTCTCCTCAGACCATTGAGGAGCTGGAGAAGGAGATGCTGAACGGTCAGAAATTGCAGGGTCCAGCGACGGCCATCGAAGTCAACCACATCCTGAAGCACAAGCAGATGGTGGACAAGTATGTGCTGCGGCCAAGCGCACTGACACAGTGGAGTTGATTCCACAAGCTCACTTTCTCAATTATCAGCCAGGAGCTGATTCTACAGGCACATTTTCTCAATTATAGTATGGTTTTTAATCATAGTAAGGAAAGACTCATTTTGGACCCAACAAAATTTTTTAAAAATTGTTGAAAGTCTTAGTTTCCATAAAAATCTTGTATCTCTTGTATCTATCACTGTGAAAAAGCACTAACATGACAATGAGGTCCCCAGTTATCTGAACAACTGGAAAAAGATACCACAGAATAAATGGGGGGGGGGGGAATTCTTCAAGACGGAACAATTTGCATCCTCATTTCCCCAACGGATTAGTTACAGCACTGTTGAAAGGGCTGTTGTAATATAGGGGTAAACACACCCCTGTCCCACATTGTTTGGATTGTGTTGCAGGCATAAAATGCTGAATGAGTATTTATTTCCAAAAACAAAGTTCAGAAGAAAAGAAATATGTTGCACTATTTTCAATTCAGTACTGATCAAGGACACGATATGTGAATGAATGTTTTTTTTTATTAGCATTTTCCATATCATCCCAACTTCAAAATGAGGTTGTATATCTTCCCCCTTCAAAGTAAACATCCCCGGCAGATACACAATAGTTCCATGGCTCCAGCCACCCTCAGAACTGATGCTCTATGTTTTGGCTGTTGATCTGCTGTCACTTGCCATTCAAGCTAGAGCTTTTCACATAAATCTCTGGGTCCTTTTTCAATCTGTAGGTCCTTTTTCAGTACAGATCAAGGACACCATATGTGAATGAATGTTTTTTTTTATTTGCATTTTCCATATCATCCCAACTTCAAACTAGAGTTGTATATCTTAACAATTGTTCCAATAGCAGCAGAAATAATGGTAGGGATAGTATTTGAGAACAAGTGTGGGGTCTTAGCATTATTAGGATTTGTAGAGATTGCAGTCGCAGTAGCAATAGAATTCATAGCAGTAGTTTGAGCTGCTAAGCAATAGCTAGGATAACTTTCAGGAACAGTAGAATTATTTGCAGTAATCCTAATATTTGGATTAGAGTAGTCATATCAAAATTTGTCGTAAAAGTAATATCAGTTGTCATTTTAGGATTAGTCGTGAAGGCAATGGTAAGTAGGCATAATGAGGATTAGGTCAAACTGGTAGGAGTTATGTTAGGATTGGTCATAAAAGGTGATTGCAGTAATTTTACAAGCCTGGCAAAAAATTCTGGAATCACCACACATAGTGGATGCTCATCCATTTTTTTTTTTAACTTCACAGCAAATAAACAAATCACAGATATGACACAGAACAATTTTTGTTTATAAACTGAACATCCAGCCTTCATGACACACACCTCAAACAAATTAGATAAAATTATTGCAATTAATGGAATTTTTTTTTCTATAATCAAATAAAGGAAAAATGATTGACAAGGTTGGGAAACACTGATGTAAGTAACAGTTTTCATGTCAGGATTGGACGGGGAAGTTATAATAGCAATATCAGGATTAGACGTGCAAGTAAAAGTAGCCATTTGGCTTAGATATGGAAGCCATAGTAGTCATATTAGGGTAGGAAATGGAGGTTATAGTTGTGATATTAGGATCAATGGTGAAGGTTATAGTAGTCATTAGAATTAAAATCGGAAGTTATAAAAGTCATATTAGGATTAGAAGTGGAACTTTCAGTATATTAGTCATGTTCGTGTTAGAAGTGGAAGTTATTGCATTCATGTTATGATTTGAAGTGGAAGTTGTAGAAGTAATTTTAGGACTATAAGAGGGAGTAAAAGCAGTCATGTTAGGACTAAATCTGGAAGCTAGAGCAGCCATTTTAGTATTAGAAGTGGGGGTTATCATTGTCATATTAGGATTAGAAGTGAAAGTTTTAGTAGTCACATTAGGATTATAAGAGGAAGTAAAAGTATTCATATTCGGATTAGAAGTGGAAGTTATAATAATCATGTTAGGATAAAAATTGGGAGTTATAGTAATCATGTTAGGATTAGAAATAGGGGTTATGGTAATCATGTTAAGATTAGAAATAGGGGTTAAGGTAATCATATCAGGATTAGAAATAGTTGGGGAAGCAGCTAATGTTGTCGTATCAAAATTCTGTCTCTTTCTATCCACCATCTCTCACTCTCGCCCTTCTCTAGGTTCCCCCTCTTCAACGCTGTGTACCAGATCTGTTACCAGGGCCTGCCTGTCAAAGAGTTTGTCACCTGTCTGCAGAACCATCCAGAACACATGTAACCTGCCGTGAGGTCGCATGGGTATGGGTGGGGGAGGGGTAGTGTGGAGGACACTGTCACAAAATTTGCCTCTCCCATTTTTTAATCCTTCTCTAGAAGAACCAGAATATTGTTCTGTTGTCCGAAAAAAGAATAATCTCCTCCCCGGTGATCATTTTTACCAGCTAGGCATACATAAGACCTGTTTCTGGAGCTATTTTCTGCTGCTACGATGACCTTACTACTAACTTGGAATGCCAAACACACTGTTTGCAAGAGACTATGCCAAAAAAAATGTAGAGGTATGGGCAGTATTGGCGGTCTGAATGTGAATACTTTCCCTGAAGTAAAATTATTATCATTATAATATTATAATGTAGTGTTATAATGGTATTATAGAACAACGAAGCAATGTTCTAATATAATTTTTATTGTGCTCTGGAAATTATGCCTAAAATAATTTAAGGAATTTGATGCAGGAATGCTTTCTGTATTTTTTTTGTGGAACCAGTAAAACATTTTTGCAGATTTGCAGAAGAAATCCAAGGCACTCCAATGGAGGTCCTTAGCGTTGTGTCTTAAAACATCTCTCTTTGAACAGGGCCTGTTAAAATGCTTTCTTTTGTTTATACTTCTTGCGGGTGTTCCTTTGACCGGGAAAGTTTAACGTATCCTAGAACACTGTCTCCTTTTGGTTAATCTTCAATGGGATAAAAGGTTCACTTTCAGCCATTAATTTTCAAACTAATAAAAAGTCTTACCCCCTTATTGCCATGGTTACTGCTGTCGTTGGTCCACTCTCCTTGTATTGGTCATGAGGTCTGGCCTATTGTATGTATGTGGCGAATGTATGTAAACATGTATTTAAAAAAATAAACTTATTTATTTAAGAACACACTGGTAATTTGGCTTTGCTTTGGTGAAGTGTAGTTTTTAAAATGTACTGGTTTTGCTGGGTAAATGAGTTTTTGTTGAAGAAGTTATTTAGATACTATATAGTTCAAACATCCAAGAGATTATTTGGAGTCCTGCTGCTCATACTAAAAGACTCAATATTTTTTTATCCCATAAATGATGAAAAATTGGTGCGATACAACCCCTGAGATACAGGTTTGGTATAACCACGTGTAATACAGCTTTCTCGGGTCGTAATTGATCAGATTCCATTCATTGGCAAACACGGTAAGCTTACCAATCCTGCTAGGAACTGGTAACCATCGCTAGCGTTTGTTTCCAGTTTGCAGTTTATTCAAGTAAGTAGGATGAATAATTAGATAGCTACCGTGCTAGCCCTTTTTGCCATTATAGTAATAATTTTTGAAGCGTGAGTTACTGTTTTTATTCTAGCTAGCTAAGTCATCCTATTGACTTGAATAGACCGCCAAATAGAAGCTAACTTTTAAAAAATTTTCCAAATAATACTACACCGACGTTAATGGGATCAATAGGATCTGACATTCGTGAGCCTGAGATATCAAATTTATGAAACTCGAGTGGTCATTTAAGTATATTCCATGCTAAAGACTTGGAATAAACAAAAATCACTACTCTCGATTCATATATTTGATATCATAGACTCACTCATTATAGATCCTCGGTCTATTTTGTGTGTAAAACAGCGAGTACACACTCAGGTCTCTCTCTGTCAATCACACCTATGCACACACTCTCACAGACACTCTGTCATGCTCACACAGACACTCTCTCTTGTGTACACACACACACACACTGCAATGGTGTAATTTGAGGACTCTGTGGCCTGCCTCTGCCCCCTCTGCTACATTAAACTCTTCACCTTTACCATTTCCACTTGAGTCACAGTAACCTTCTCTCTCTCTCCCTCTCACTCTCTCTATCGCACTCACTCGCACTTACTTTTTCCAAGGAATATGCTGTTTATGCCTCTTTTTAGGTCATTTTACAGGTTTTTTTTTGGCATTGGTGGCTGAGACCATTGGACCATTCCATACTGTGACTTTACTTTTCTTTTCCTGTCATGTTGGAAAGTAAAATTCCTCTCCAGTTTTCTAACAGAGCCCAGCAGGTTTTGCCCTAGAATGTCATTTTTATGACCTTCACAGGAAACCAAAAGCAGATTCAGGGTATATTTTAATGAGGGTATTTATTGATAGGAATACAGTGATACTATAACTAGAGAAGGCCCAATGCCCAGAACGAGCAATGTCCAGCTTAGGAGGAACACAGAGTTGAGGGTAATGGGCGTATCCGTGCCCAGCCAGGGGCGACTCGTGGCGGGGACTTGGTGGTGTTGACCCTCACCCAAAGCAGTACTGTCCGACAGCAGGTCCGAAGAGTTTAACAGGGACGCAGTCCCAACCCTGGAGACCAATGATGGCTTGGGAGATGTTTCTAATAAACTGTGCAGCAAAATAAACTGGAAAGGCAGGCTTACAGGAATGCCATCCCACTCCTGGAGAAATCTTTGTTTCAATTAATACATCTTTTTAGAGTAATTGCGTATTGCGCTGTCATAAAGGTTGCGATAATTTCCAAAGACGTAAATACAATTCTAAACCAGAAGACATAAAATGACTGGTAGCTTAAGAGCATTTAGCATGACAGTCCAGCGACTTTGCTGTTCAGAAATAATAAATAAATAAAGCTGCAATATAAACCACTGAAACACAAGAGAATGGGGCATACAAATGAATTACACCTGGATGAGGGGAGGCACACAAGACAACAAACCAATTAAGGAGACAATACCTCTAAAAGATGTCCAGGTTGCTGGAAAAAGGGACAAGACTATTAAGGAGACATGAGGGTTGTAACAATCTTCACATTTGTAGCAATTCACTATTCAATCTATCTAAACAAGAGCCTCTGTCCCAGCTGAAGAGAAGCAGTCTGAAAGCTTGTTGCTAAGTGGCCACCACACTTCACAGTTGTTCCGGTGATCTCTGGTTGATGAAAGCAGGCAGCAGAAACCTTTTCCCTCAAAACAGTGTTCATGAATGACATGGGTGTCCTGAATACATACATCACCACCTGAACAATGGTTGCCTTGACAAGTGTATCCCTATTAAGCTCGGAAATATTTAATCTGCAGCAGAAAATATTTCACCACATTTGCTCACAGAAAAAAATGACTAGTCATGACAATCATAGTAATCTGAGTCAATCAAAGCAACCACTCTCATCTTTCCTTTTCTTTTTTCTTTTTTTTTGCATGAAAACTCTTAACATATATTTTCCTGTTTAGAGAGCATTCTGTTGGAGCAGCTGTTGAGCCTCAGTGGTTTAATGCCAATGAGATTTACAGTACCAGACAGTTACTTTGAGGGGGCATTTATTGACTTTTCAGCGGCAGTTATAACGAGTATAATTATTTTTTGTGAACTCATATTTTTTTTATATATGCACTGGACTCTCCAGCTAAGTGCCCTGGTATTTTATAAGGTTGAATTTTTTGCAATGAGATATATAATGTTACTGATTCGCGATGACCTTCACAGTGCTAGAAGCAGCCCTGGTTTCAGAGAATGCGCTTGATCTCTGCTGGGCAGTTCAGAGATCACACGTTACCTCGCTGAGATTACAGATCAGAAGAGAGTAGGTGAAGTATAATGACCCACCTGGCACCTGCAATGGAGTGCCTGGCTTTGAGAGATACTTATTGGATGTTCATTTTTAAAAAGTCTTACCTTGGTCCTTAAAAAAAATCTGAACATGTTTGGTATCTTTAATGAAATAAAAAAAAAATTGAGGTTGAAATGTTTGGTCAAGTAGAAATGAAATCCCACTCCACAGTCAAGTCATATTAGACTTGTTAGATTTGGCCTTAAATGCTGAACCATCGATATCCAGTGTAATTTGGACTCCAACAGAATACTTACAAGCACATACACCGCCCTCCATAATTATTGGCACCCCTGGTTAAGATGTGTTCTTTAGCTTCTGATAAATTCAGTTTTTTCTAAATAATATAGGACCACACTGAAAAAAAGAGAAAATCCAACCTTTAATTCAAGTGCATTTATTCAGAGGGAAAAGAAGCCCACATTAAGAAATAATTATTTTACATCAGATCATGTGTGCCACAATTATTAGCACCCCAGATTTTAATACTTTGTACAACCCCCTTTTGCCAACAAAACGGCACCTAATCTTCTCCTATAATGTTTCACAAGATGGGAGAATACAGAAAGAGGGATCTTCGACCATTCCTCACACAATCTCTCTAAATCATACAGCGACCTGGGTCCTCTCCTCTGCACTCTCCTCTGCAGCTCACTCAACAGGTATTTAATGGTGTTGAGGTCTGGGGACTGAGATGGCCATGGGAGGAGCTTGATTCTGTGTCTGGTGAACCATTTATGTGTAGATTTGGCCACATGTTTCAGGTCATTACCTTGCTGAAAGACCCAATGACGACCCATCTTCAGCTTTCGGGCATTGGCCACCAGAATTTGATTTAAAATGTCCTGGTATTTCAAAGCGTTCATGATGCCATGCACCCTAACAAGGTTCCCAGGGCCTCTGGAAGAGAAACAGGCCCACAGCATCACCGATCCTCCCCCATACTTCACAGTGGGCATGAGGTGCTTTTCTGCATACTCATCTTTTGTGTTTCGCCAGACCCACTTAGAGTGTTTCTTGCCAAAAAGCTCTATCTTGGTCTCATCTGACCAAAGCACACGGTCCCAGTTGAAGTCCCAGTACCGCTTTGCGAACTCCAGACGTTTGCGTTTATGATTGTGTGTGAGAAAAGGTTTTTTCCGTGCATGCCTCCTAAACAGCTTGTTGGCATGTAGATAGCGCCTGATGGTTGTTTTGGAGACTTTGTGACCCCAAGATGCTACCATTTATGGCAAATCTTTCACAGTAAGCTTTGGAAAACTGTTTATTTCTCTTACCACTGTGCGTGGTGGCAAAATAACCTTGCGTCCTCGTCCAAGCTTGTTTACCACTGTTCCAGTTGTTTTAAACTTCTTAATGATTCCTCTGACAGTAGATATGGGCAGGTGCAGGCGAGTGGCTATTTTCTTGTAGCTATTGCCTAACTTGTGAAGGTCGACACACATCTGCCTTACTTGAATGGCATGTTCCTTTGTCTTTCCCATGTTGAAGAGTGGATAAGAGAAATAGCCTCTGTGTCACGTCACATTTATACCCCAGGGAAACAGGAAGTGATGAATGACTAATTAAATGTTCCTAGATACTCTGATCAACTTTGTAAACTACTGTAGAAATGACAGAAATACTTCAATTACATTTATTTCCTCGGAATTGTTAGGGGTGCCAATAATTGTGGAACAGGTGATTTTATGAAAAATAATTATTTCTTAGTCAGGGATTTTTTTCCCCTGAAAATTCACTTTAGTTGTAGGTTACATTTTTCTACAATTTTCAGTGTGAGAGTATGCTTCTGCAATAAAAATTGAATTTCTTTTAAGGCTTTTAACACATCTTAACCAGGGGTGCCAATAATTATGGAGGGCGCTGTACAGTGCTTAATAAATGTATTAGACCACCACGCAATGTAAGGTTCATGCCACAGCTGCCCTAAATTAACCGTGTTGGTAATTACCAAAATCATTTTTATGTTTATGTAATGGTTAATCCACCTGTATGCGCAAGCTCTTAAACTGAAATATTTTTAATGCCAAAATATAATTGCTGTTATCCACAAAATTTCAAATTCATTGTTTTACCAAAAAGCAGAATAAATAGTTGAGCACATAATTTTTTTTTTATTAAGATGCCAAATAGCAGTTATTTACTTGCATTCCTGGACATAAAAATTAGTTTTAATGGTTGAATGCAAGAATGCAACCGGTTACCAAGGCCAAAGAAGGTCATACAAAATATTAAGGTTTTTTTTTTTTTGGTTTTTATGTGTGAATAAGGATTTATTTAGTTATTTCAGTTTGTTATTTGCCAAAGAAATAACAATAAAATGTTTATATTTAAACAAGTTTTTGACAAATCTCAAAAAAATTTGTGTTTTCTCATTTTTATGACGTGGTCTAATAAATTGAAGTACTATACGTCACACACTGTAAGAGTTAATTCAGCTCTAAATACTCTGTTATGCAAAGAGAGACATGGTGCATCCAACCTGCCTTCCATATTGTGACTCTATACTGCTGCCTCCTCATGAGGGTTGTGGGGAGCTGCAGCTCATCTCAGCTGACTGCGGACAAAAGGCAGAGATGCCTGAACAGTTCACCAACACATCACATGTGAACACGGAGAAAACGAGCTCCCTCCACACACGGCCACAGGCTGGATTCAAATCCATGACCTCCTTGCTGTGAAGCAGCAGTGCTACCCACTGTGCCAACGGGCTTCGAGCAGCCGGAAAATTTCGCCGAGATTTCACCTTCCTGTCCCACATCGGTCTTGCACCCTCCCATCTGTAAAATCTTCTGCACCTTTCCTCTCTGAGAAGCTTTGAGGGGTTGTCGCTAAGTGGTCATTGCTTTCCTGTTTACCACAATACCTGTCTTGCAATACATTATATCACTGATATTCAGAGGGTGAATCCACAGAAGAAGTGGATAAATTGAAAGCCATTATCCCCAACCAATATGAACTATTACCAGTAATTATTCATGTTCTTGCACTGCTTAAACACAATCAGGGTGATAATTGCCAACAATTTACTTTTACAACATCATCAATTCATAGTTTTTGTTTTTATTCACCAGGAATCAAGTGCGGGGGTGGAGTGCAATCCATAGTAATACTTTAACAGTCAGACTGAGCCCAGAAGAGAATAGGACAGTTTAGTTGTCATGGGTGAAAAATAATTTAATTATATCCATCTGTGTGTCAGTGAGCATTTGCTCAGCGATTTCACTCAGTACATGGGTGTGGCATTTCCAGACAGTGATCAGACAGAATGAGCAGTACCCAGACATACCTTATACTAGGGACAATAAAAGGCAACCCCAAAATGTCAAATTTTGTCAAAAGTCTGATGCAAGATCAGGGAGACAACAGGAGCGAGGTGAAGGGGAATGAGGAGTTTATTGAAAATAAACAAAACTGGCACGAGGGCCAACAGAAATCTTGGCCCAAAGGGTTGCAAAACACAAACTAAAGAGAGCTTCACAGAGCTAAAAACTAAGGATCAAAAACGACGAAAATAAAAGCCACTGGAAACTCCGGGCAGATAATTCATAAACAGAAAAGAACAAAGATGCTAAGAATGAAAAGGCTATATACAAAATGACAAGAACTATGATTATGAAAAACAAACTAGAACAAGACTTGGCAAACATGAGCTTGGACTTGAAACGAGGACTTGAGACACTGTCTACCAGCCAACTTCCACCGCATCCAGATAAAGGGTAAGAAATCAGAACACATGAGGAGCAACACCTGGAGGAGGAGAAACAAGAGGCAAGGCAAGATCAAGACATGGACAGAGATAGGATGACATGACCTGCTCATTAAGAGAATGAGCGTGCTCAGCTTAAGTACCAATTAAGTATGCAGTTTGGAAGCAGCATGAATGTTAAGAACAGAAAAGCACAGCAAGACTTGAAATAGCAAAGCAGGAATCATGACAATAAACTCCCTGTCTAAATTAGTAGTATTAGTAATGTGCCTGTCTAAGAATTACACCACCCAGTGAGTGTTAGTAAATGTTAGTAACAATATCGCTGCATCCGGCTCGTCCACCTGCGGGATCAGTTCAGATCAGCAACACGCACAGCAGGTGAGACCGTTGGTCTGCACAACAGACGCATCACACCACAGACAGTCCGTAACCGCCTACTAGAAGCCAATTTGCACATTGGGCGTCCTCACCGTGGTCTGGATCTCACCGCTGTCCGGCGTCGGAACTGACTCACATGGACAAACGCACACGTTCGAAGGCCCTTGCCACGCTGGAGAAGAGTGCTATTCACAGACGAATCCTGGTTCCAGTTTTTTGCTTTTAAAAACTCAAAAATTTGACATGGGGCGTTTATATTTTTGTTCATTGTAAATAGGTCTGTGCACTGGTATTCTGCTACGGTAATTTTTCTCCAGCAAGAGCGGCTTTTCAGAACTCTTCAGAGAATTTCGGTGACAAGTATGGGCACCTATTTTAGCAGCACGGTCACCGCAACTTTCTGTAAAAAAAAGAAAAAAAAATTGACAGCTGTCCGAAAGGGAAAAAGTAAACGGACAACACCACATACTTGTCACCGAAATATAATTAATATAATACTATAGTTGGCCATGGAAATCCAACATCGGAGCTCCGATGACAAGACGACGCTGGTTGCTCAAAGGTAATGCAACAGGGCAATGACGCAGTGACGATTCTCTCTGACCAATCAGTGTGCTGCCGTGTTTTCACGTCACATTTTAGTACCTCCTAGTACCTGGTCGGCTTTTTTTTTTTTGCAACCCCAGGAGAGCAGGTACCAGAAAAGGTGGCACCAGGTACCAAGTACTCGGTACTTTCTCCTAATCGAAAAGCAAAAAAGGTGAGTAGAGCAGAGTAGAGCCGGTACCACATAGTGGAAATGGGGAGATGAAACAAGACCCTGCTGGGGATATGGGAGCTTGCGAGACTTAAATCTTGGGAGACATCACTTCTCACAGACATGCAAGTTGCTGAAAGGAAGGAGAAACAGAGGACATTCACACAAGAAAAACAACAGTATTTTTGTTTATTTATTTTTTGATCTGGAATGTGGCAGTGGATATAAGGTTAATGTGTAGTTTGTCAGTTTTTTCAAGGGTTTACGCCATTTTTGGTGATAATGAGAACTCAAAAATTTCTCAAGAAATTTTGTGTGGGTCTCAACTCATTTCATTTGCAAATTTTGCAAAAAATGATTTGGCAAATCGCAGCCAAAAGTCTTTCCACCCTTGCACTGATAATTCTACACTTTTTGATTTATTTTTTGCATATGTGCTGGCAACGCCGAGAGACTACTTGCATGCTAAAAACATACAGGAGAATATGTTTAAAGTAGCTATTGAATGGCTGGTGGCAACAATGTTTTTAGGTGGTTGCTAGGGTGTTTCCAAACAGTTGTGACGGTGTACGTGGTGGTTGGACTGTCTGTGTGGTTGCTGATGTGTATCTGGTGGTTAAAATGGAGTTCCTGAGTGGCTGCTATGGTATTTCTAAATGGTTGCTAGAGTGTCCAGGGTGGTTGCTTGGATGTTTCAAGTGGTAGCTACGGTGTATCTGTGTCATAGCTTGGTGTTTTTTGATGATTGATCTGGTACATAGGGTGGTTGCAAGGGTATTTCTTGGTGGTTGCTTGGGTTTTCAGGTTGTTTGCTATGGTATTCTTAGGTGTAGTCTATAGTGTGCAAGGTGGTGGCTGAGCTGTGCAGGGTGGTTGCTAAGGTGTTTTAAGTGGGTGCTAGAGTGAGCAGGGTGGTTGTTAGGGTGGTTTTATGTGGTTACTAGGGCATGAAAGGTGGTTGCTCTGGAGTTTCGGGGTGGTTCCTGGGGTGTTTCTTAAGGGGACCTGGAAGCAACATGCCAATTTTGGGTCAAAATTTTAGTTTTGAGGTACGGTAAGAACACGAACACGGTCGTTCAAATAGTCTGTAATATGGAGTTGTGTTCTGAAGGAAACATTTGTCACAAACACTGTCTTCAAGGCTGGAACAGCTATGAGTGTGGTGACTTTCAGTGATGGCAAACAAGGTATTGCCTCCATTCTTATGAAACTCGGCAAAAAGGCAGGGGCTCACTCAATGAAAGACTATCATGAAATGGACAGAAATCCTGTGATAAAGAGTGAAAAACGCACTCTAGAACTTGAAAAAAGAAATGTATAGACGCTTCACAAGCTGGTAAGACTGGGGAAGAATCAGATTGAAGAAGTGGGAGTTATGAGGCTGGTGCCTTTTAAGGAGGTAAAAAAAAATCCTAAAAACCCCTAAAAACAAAATACTAAATGTATTCCTCCTGAGAACATTACTGTCAAACTTCGATCACATTATTACTGCCGAACTAAAATCACGTTTTTCTAAAAATACAGATTTTCAACAAGAAAATACAGATTTCTCAGCAATTGTACATCCAATTAACTTCATATTTGGCATTTTTCTTCATTTTGATATGATTTATGTCTGTACGGAGCTCTTTTTGCAATATGTACCCCTGAATATGAGTAAATCAAAATATAAATATTTAATTAGCTGTTTCCCGCCAAAATTGATTTAGGGGCGTCAAAATCAATACTAGAACATAGAAACCTGGAAAAAAAAAACTGTAGTGACATTAGGAATGTTTTTTCCTTTGCATTACAGGTGAAATTATAACCAAACACTGTTTAGTTACCTCACATATTTCTAAGTATCTATATATTCATTAAAACAGCCATGGCAACCACTGATGCTACAGAAACTCAGTGTTTTCAGTTGCGATTTCTAATAGATTATTTTAATAATAATTTTTAGTTAAAAAGTGAATATCTTGGAAAAATATTTGCTTAACTATAAGTCCCCTTAATGGTTGCTACTGTGTACTGGGTGGTTGCAGCAGTATTGACAAAAGAAGACCCATTACAAAAGAGAACATTAAAAGCTTGTTGAGTCTGTGGAGAAGCTAGTGAGTGTATTATGACATTACAAAGGTTTTTGCAGATTTTGGCCATTTTTGAAAAAATTGTTTGATGAATCACTACCAGTAGACATGGCACATTTGTCCTCTTCTTTGCATATTTGCAGGCAATGCAGTGGAACTACGGAGAATTTTAATCAATACGCCATGAGCTTGTTCCACATTAGGCTCACAGAATTACAGCCATTTTGTGCACTGTGACAGCCTGAATAATCATGGACCGCCTTTTATTTCCTGAAGCTACTGATTTGACACGAGTCCTGCGCTGGTGATGATGTGCGTGCAGATCTTTCCCACCGTAGAGCAGCGCATTCTTGACGGAGCCGAGGCGCTGGCGGCTGTATCAAACTGCTTAGAGCGCTCGGGGCCGTTAATTAACAGGAACGCTGGCTGAAATAAATGGAATATCTTCTTGGCCAGGAGGCCAGTCAAACGGCTAATAATATCCTCGCCCATTGGACAAAGATGGTTGGGCTATTAATAGGTCCTAGGAAGAGCTGTGGGTGCGTCAAGGACAGAATGGTTATTTCGGCCTGCCGTGATAAAGTCTCAGTCCATCATTTTTTTTCTGTTTTATTTCATAGCGCGCTTTTGTCACTTTTAGTCGCAGAAGTTGATGTATCGAAGTTCCATTTGAAATGAAGCGGTTTGATATGCGCATGTCAAGTGCCTTATTTTTCTGCGAGGATAAACTGGCATCATATTCGGAAGATGAGCAGGCAAAACGCTTAAATCGATATTACGACAAAAAAAGCGGTTTGTCGAAGAGATTAATGTTATTTGATACAGTTACAAACTAAGGCAAAGAAATGATGCCCAAAAGCAACTGCAAAATCCAAAAACACTGTTCATTACTACCGGCCAATCAGTGTGGTAATAGTGCTGTAGAATACACAATTGCCATTAGAGGGAGAGATAACATCACAGCAGGAGGATAAAGAACTGCAGAGGAATGGAATTTCGTTGTTCTCACTGGGGTTTGAAGCAATACCACACGATGGCGGTATTGTGCCATCAAGTAAAGTCAGACGAAGGAGTCGGATTTAAAAAAAAAAAAATTTTCTGAGTCTTCGGTGTATGAGGTCATACTTTTAAACTCTTGGTAATGCAGAACGAATGTTTTATGCATGGAGGGTGTTGCTGGAATCTAAGGAATTGATAAACTAGCCACTGACATCGCCCACATCGAATTTCATTTTGACCAGGCCTTGACTGAAATCTATGCCAGCCTGCTTGTTGTGTGTTGTGGCAAACTGCTAATTTACTGAAGGACATAATATGACCTTGTCAGCGAGTAAAATACCTATTTCAAGAACACAGTTCCAGACAGAGTCTACGCTGTATCATCAATTTACAGAGGGACTGAAGGAGACTAGGGAGGATGCTGGGCTATGGAAGGAAAACTCTCCAGTTTTATTTTAACAATATCTTCCTAATTTCTAACATGACCCATACATGGTATTGTCTGTGAGAAACTACCCAGAACTTACGAGTCAAAATAGGAAAAAAAAAAAATAATTCATGGCATATTTCCTGGCTTGGCTGCATTGCAGTACCTTAGTCCACAACTATACAAAAATATACCCCCACAAAGTGATGTCACCTGCTTATGACTCATTGTCTTCTTCCACTGCATGGATGGTTGCTGAAGTGTACATAAAAACTCTTGACCTTCCGTTGAGTCTTAAATTTTTAATGAGTAACTTCAGAAATGCTAAGAAGATGTCACTGGCACACAGTTTTTTCCAGTGAAATGGTGCCTTCATTCATTTTGATGAAAAACACGTGGAGTTACATCCCAATTACCCCTTCAAATCAAATGTTTATTTTTAGATACAGTCAAAATACCTGGTTTTGATACATGAGATACTGGTCGCCCCACTTATTGGGAAGATAAAACATTCCAAATAAGTGTTCTGGGGAAGAGGGCTCCTTTAATGCAGACAGGCACAGTTTATATTGCTCCATCGCGTCTGTTCTTCGGCCGCCTAACCCCTGCGACTTATCAGGGCGTCGTGCCAGCAGGCTTCCAGACAGCGACTGCATGATTCAGCCCTCCATCGTCTGATTCTCAAGTTCCTCTATCGAGACCCCATTTCCCTCCAGCATTACTAATGAGAGCATCAGGGAAGCTATTTTAAATTTTTTTCTGAGGACCTTCACCTGACATTTAGAGATTTGAAGCGTGAGTTTAAAAATGAGCCATTAGAGGGTTTTAAACAGAACTTTCTGACACCGATGTCACCGTCACTGCCGCCATGTTGAAGCAATGGAGTTTTGGAGTTTTAAAATGTTGGCAAAGAATTAAGAGAATTTGTTCCAAAAAATCTGCCCTTTTAAAAGGTTAAGAGCCTCAGTTCTAGCCGACTCCATCAGTGGACAGAAAGCAAGAGCTCTTTACGTGTCACTCTCCAGCTGTTTTATGTCTGGAAAGGAGTATTCCCCAGTTAATCTGGAAACCTTGTGGAAAAAACAACACTACTCTCATTTGCATGTTATTTTAGACAACTGTGACTGACTTTTCTCAACTTTTCATTGTCTGAAAAATGGGACGATTCTACTAAATAGTTTAGAGGTGGTCGTCTCTTAGTTTGCAGCACACAGTAATTACATCTTGACTTTAATTACAGTGTTTACTTTGCAGTTGTGGTGAGCAGATTTTGTAATCCTATTAGAGGAGTACAAGCAGTTTTCTTGGCCCCAGAGACACGAGTACAGCAGAAGAGGTGCATGCTGGGTCAGCCCAGCATCAATAAAAGTGCTTCTCTGATCATTGGCCTGACTGGCTACCTGCCAAGTGTGATTGAGAAACATACCATTGGTTTACATTTCCTGTCAATAGCTACAAAATGGGTGCACTCCACACCCTCATCATTCCCCTTTTGATTTTATTCTACTCAAGAACATTCAGAAATTTTTTTGCATTTTTTTTCTGACAAGACATTTCAGTGTACAGCACTTACTTGGCTTGCTGGTGATTGCTGACAGACTTATTGTCAATTCTTGTATAAATATACAGGCTATGAACCCTTGCGATGTTACACTAGCAACTGTTATGCATTTCGTGGAGGCAGTGGAAAATAATTGTTTTGCAGTCTGGTGTGCATCAAATGGATATTTATATAGCACTAACAGTGTGTGTGATTGTGTGTGTTTGTCTGTGCGTGTCTGTGCGTATGTGCATGTGTGCGTGTGCAGGTGAGCGTGCGTGTGCTTAAGTGCACGTGTGCGTTAGTGCGGCATGCGCGTTTGTGTGTTTTTGTGTATGCATGCGTGAGTGTGTTTGAGTCTGTGTCTGTCTTTTGTTTAAATGCTGCAGGACCTGCATGGAATTGGTAGATGTAACGTGCCACAGTGCTGAGAAGATTCTATTTTTACTTATTTAATCCTCTATCATCCTCAAATTAACTAACAATTTTATTGTGTGTCGGCGTTATTTTGAATCCTGCAAAAAACCTACAGAAAATTATAGTAACTGAGAGTTTCATCCAAGTTTCTAGCTGATCTACTTTAGGCATTTTTACTGACCAAAAAAAAAAAACCCTGTAAATAAAACACGACTCCCCTCATCCTCCCATCATCCATCAAGTATTGATGTTCCATGATTATTATGAAACAAATGAGAACGAATGAGAAATGAATATGACAGTGCCCTCAATATTAGCCAACAAGACAAAAACAAGATCGAAATGATGTTTTTTATGACAATACAGCACGGGGTCAAAATAACCCCAACAACACAGATGTGTACAACTTGTTTGAGTAAATTTTATGCTTTCCCTATAAACTTATGATCTAGTGGAAAATCTGGCTGAAAAAAAGAATGTTAACCATGTAAACAGAGGATGGGGGTCAATTTGACCCCAAAGAGCTAATTTTAATACAACCCCTGGCAAACACTTTGGAATTACTGTGCATAGAGGAGGTTCATCCAGCTTTTTTACTTCAAATAAACAAATCGCAGATATGAAACAAAACTATTTTTGTTTAATAGATTAACTTTCTGGCTTCACGAAACCCTTCACAAACAAATTAGACTAATTTATTTTAAATAATGGCATATTTCATCACCAAGTGGAGGAAAAAGAATGACATCACTCATTGTTAAGGGAGACATTATTTTGGAAATCGATGTTCTCACCTCGGTAGTGGTCCAGAGATAAAGCCTGTTGTAGTTTTTAATATGCACAACAAGCAAACCTGGGCAAACATCTCACAATCAACTTGGAAGTAGTAGCGGTGCATATTTGTGATTTTCACCATACTTAGCTTTTCTAGCCATGATGCAGTGCTGTAGGTTGCAGAGTAGTCCTTGAGTAACAAAATGAGTGCACCCACTGGCTATTCAGTGCAAGTCTAACGGGGGTGCGTTTCCCAAAATCACAGATGCTAACTTGCATAGTTGGGCCCATTGACTGTGGATGGATGAACTTTGTAAGTTGCTAACTTAGTTAGCAACTACGTTTTTGAGAAATGCACCCTAAAACAGTAAGTGTTTTAGCGTATTAGCCCTCACTCATATTTAACAGGAAAATGAAATTCTTTTAGTTTACACAGGCAGCCAGTGGTATGAAACTCAAAATATGAATGCCTATAGCCAAAAGATAAATTTTTACAAGGAGCAATTGTTTCAGTGGTTCCTAACAATGGGCGATTTTGTCAATGAGGCATAGGAGTTTAGGAACCAACTTCATAATTTTATGATAAATAAATGATTTCAGACCAGTGCAGTGAATTACAAAGCTAAATTGCAGTGAAAATGTAGCTACAGATAGGTAAAAAAGACCTCAAAGAAGGAGGTTGTAAAACTAAAAGCGAAAAAAAGCGAATGCCGCTGCAACTAGGAAGACAAAAAAATCTGTAAAATATTCATTTTTTGGTCACTAAATCATATGTGAACCTGCAGCTGTTTAGGCGTCTGGCTGTGGCTGTATTATTTCTCTGGGCTGATGAGGCCTGGTCACAGCGCTACAGGGTCAGAAGAAAACACAAAATCTTTCTCTGTCTGACAAAAACTTTTATATTTCCAGTGTTGTTACTCAATTTTGGTAATATTATCAGCAATTCTGACTTTGAGAACAATTGACGGAGTGTCCCCCTTTCAAACTAGACCAGGATTATGCCTGTCGTCAACGCAGTTCACAAACAGTAAGCACTTTATTTTGGGCTACCGGCACTTTGAAGGGTTACAGGCAGAGCTAAAACTGAAGCAGCAAACCTCAATAGTGTGGGGTCCAGAAGATCAACACCAGCAGACTTTGATCAATTAAAAAATAAAGAATAAATAAATAAGCATCTCTCACTTCCAATAAAATAAGCTCAAAGAGAAACTACGGGGCCATTCCATATAAAATGAACAAGTGCCTCCCACCTGAACCCCTCGGAATCAGATCATTTTTCTAGTAGAGTAACTACAAGGGTTGTGCTCTGCACACTGGTGATGTGCACGGAGGACGAGAAGTTGAAGACTGGACTCAGTTGCTAGGTGGACTTGGTTATATTTAATATGCCATTGGCCCAGCAGGAAGGCACATACGATGCAATACAAATAAATAAAGGAATCAAGGTTCCAAAATCATATAATTAGTTAAATAATAAACACTGGGCTTTAGCTACAGTAACAATGTAGGATTAAAATAGAAATGAAAGAGGAAACAAGGTTCCTGATAATAAAGTTAAAGTGCTGACATAAACAACAAACAGCACGAATTTTAAGAGTTGGAATACATACACGCGAAAATGCTGGAAATAAATCTATCCAAGACTAAAGGTTAAACGCAGGCATGTGGCTTACGAGACTTCATTAAGACTAAGTTTCGAGGCTTGGTCTTAAATAGTGCAAGACTACCACACAGTGGAAATTAACAACAGCAGCATGTGATGATTGCGGAGCTGAGAATGTGGTCCAAGTCTTACTAGACCAGTGAGTTTGAAGGCTAGAGGCATGGTCTTACAGCAACTTTAGTATATTTAATGAATCCTTGCTATATTTTACTTTGATCTAGTGAATATTTTTTGAGTTGCAGGCTCTAAAATTAATCACATCATTATCTTGCCAAAAGCGATAAGCGGAACTTTTTGCAAGATATGTTGGTCGGAATGTTTGTTTATTGTTTGTTTGTTTTTTTGTCTGTAATCATGTTTCTTGAACACTTTTCTCTGCTGTGCGCGTTGCCTGCTCCTTATCATTTCTTGTGCAGTTGCCTACCAATGACTCATCACAAATTCCCATCATTTGGGGGACTCCATCAAGGTCAAGGTCAAAGGTCTGGGTCAATTTTTGGTAAATTTGAGGGGTTGACGAAACCCTTATTTTTTGAGTAGCTTTGATTGGATCGACTTCAAAATTTGTGTGAATGTAGTATATGGTTAGGCGCTCAGCTGATTAGTTTTTGGTTCTCGCTGAAGGTCGAAAATTTTTGACCCCAAGGTCAAATTTTGAGCTAGCAGGAACTATGTCGAATAATACCTCATATGAAAGCCCTTGATGACCGCTTTCCAGATCAGTCAAAATTTTTGCGCTCTGACGTCATTTGGTGACGTTATGACGAAAAACTGTTTTTTTACCGGAAATTTTTCTTGAACAATTTTCTCTGCTCTGCGTGATGCCTGCTCCTTGAGATCTTTTGTACGGTTGCCTAACAATGACTCATCACGATTCTTATTATTCGGGGGACCCCATCAAGGTCAAGGTCAAAGGTCAAGGTAAATTTTTGGTCAATTTGAGGGTTTGACGAAACCGTTATTTTTAGACTAGCTTTAATCGGATCGACTTCAAACTTGGTGTGAATGTAGTATATGGTCAGGCGCTCGGCTGATTAGTTTTTGGTGGCGATCGGCCTTGACCTTCATGGTTCTCGCTGAAAAATACACGACCCTTTTGGCAAGATACCGTTCAACCTACGGTTGACATCCTTCATTTTTTTATTTAGCATTTTTGAGCACCATAACTTCATGTGTATTAGAGATAGCTGAATGAAATTTTCTGAGCTGAAAAAAATATTGGAGCATTGTTAAAAACTGCAATTAAATCAATTGTATGCCAACTCTACATGTTGTAATCCTAAGCCAAAATCTGGATTTTTTTCAATGAGATTTGTTCTGTAACCAACTTCAAGCTTCAATATCATGGCAACAATGGAAGTCTAAATAACATCATTGCATCAATTTGATAACTGTAAGTAAACTTTTAAAAAAAACTTAAGTAAAAACAAGTATTGGAACCATGGATGTGTCATTTCTTTTCTTGTAATTCACCAGAGGAAACTCGAAAAAGAGCGTATTAGGAAAACTCCATGTGGGATAGGCTGATGATCAAATCAAGTTATGGCATATGAAAGATCTTATTTTGATACCAGACTCGTCTTCTAGCCATGATACAGTTTGTGCCAAATAATTTTCACACTCGTCAATGTAGCTACAATGAAGAGCTACATAGATGAGTGTGAAAATTACTTGAGTGCTTTGGAACATTGCCCAGCTACACAATGCAACTTCATTTGAGCTCTAGGTCACAAACTGATGACCAGGCTATATTAACCTTCATGATTTTCTAGTAGAGAGCAGAATTCATGGCTCCTCTGATTATGGCAAGTCGCCCAGGTTCTGAAGCCCCAAAGCAGCCCCAGACCATCGCTCTACCACTACCCAGTTTGACTGTTAGCATGATGTCCTTACTGTGGAATGCTGTATTAACTTTACTTCAGATGTAACAGGACCCACATCTTCCAACAAGATCTACTTTTGACTCATCAGTCCAAAGAATATTATCCCAAAACTCTTGGGGATCACTGGGATGTTTCTTGGCAAATGTGAAAAAAGCCTTTGTTTTCTTTTTGGTCAGCAGTGGGTTACGCCTTACGACACTCCCATGCAGAGGTTTACCGAATATTTTCCGACATTGACAGATTTTTTTTAACATTGATGGAACATTTTTAAGGCCGTCTGTCATTTTGACAGAATGTAATTCACACCCCCGTCCAATTGGTGGTGGGTGTTCTTTTGTCCCGAGCATTGTCTTTGATCTGTATGATCCTGTATCCCTGTATTCCTCATATTTCTATGATCATTTGCTCTTCATTTGTAAAATATTTGTGATGTTATATAAAGTTCAAACAGCAGTAAGTTTGAAAATCCACGCAGCACTGTGTGTAACACAGTGCTCAATGTGTGTCTACATGAATCACTTTTGGCATTCAGCTAATGCGTAATCTATGAATTATTCTGTTTATTTTATTTAAAAAAATAAAATTACAATGACGAATAATAATTGATTTTGACAGAATTTTTATGCTCCTGTCCAACACAATGACGGACAATCAGAAAGTGTAACATGACCTCTGCTCCCATGAATGCCATTTTTGCAGTTTCTTTCATATCATGGAATTGTGAATTCTGACCTTAACTGAGGCAAGTGAGGCTTGCAGTTCTTCAGATATTTGTATGGTTTCTTTTGTAACCTCCTCGAAGAGTCATTGTTGTAATCTTAAAGGAGTTTTAGTAAGCCGGCTGCATCTTAGAACGTTCAAAATTTCCTATTTTTTTCCATTTGATGATGATGGCTGTCACTGTGGTTTGCTGGAGTCTAAGAGCCTTAGAAATGACTTTGTTATTCTTTCCATATTGATAGATGTGAATGACTTTGTTTCTCATCTGCTCTGATTTTTTTTAGATCACAGCTTCTTGTGCTGCTTTTTGGCAACCTCAGATTGCCAGACAGGTTTTATTTATAAGTGATGTTTAGATTTAGCGGGACGGGCAGTAATCGTGACTAGGTGTGTCCCATGAAATTGAACACTATTATCAATTAAATGTGTTTAATTGGTTGATTTTGCAACTAGGGTCAGAGTCAACTACTTTTTCACATAGGATCAGATAGGGTTGGATAGCTTTTCCTTCAATAAATGGAATCTGCATTTGAAAATTGCATGTTATGTTTAATAGGATTAACTTAATCTGATATTAACATTAATTTGATGATCTACAGCGATTAAGTGGAACTAATATGCAAACATAGAATAAATTTGGAAGGAGGCAAATCTTTTGACAGCTTTTTCATTCATTGACAGGAAAATTGGTTTTCAGTGCAGTTCAAATATACATTACATTGCAGCACATCTATTTTTGACTATTGTGAACTTGAATAACAGTGTAGCAATGCCTTGAGGAAGTCAGAACTGGAGGACTATTTGAGTCAGTTAGGAGATGCAAACATAAAGTGGAGTAGCCGAGTACTGCAAGCCACTTTTTTTTCAATTTTGGCAGGAATACTGCTGCCAAATAACCTACCAGGATTTTTAATGACCACAGTGAATCAGGCGGAGCTAGGCAAGTGCAATGACATGAAAAAAAAATTGTGGCCACGAAATATAAGTCATTCCCACAATTTAGTAACTCGTGGCCACGAGATATAACTCATTCCCTCAATTTAATAAACTTGTTTCCTCAATTTTGTTAACTTAAATTGAGAGAACAAGTTATATCTCATTCGCACACGGAAGCTAAATCCTGGGAGCGACTTGTATCTTGTGGCCACAAAGTAGCTAAGCCGTGGCAATGGCTTGTATCTCATGGCCCCGAGAGAGCTAAGTCGTGGGAACAAGACAGCTAAATTGCGGGAACAATTTATATCTCATGGCCACGAAATTGCTAAATTTAGGGAAAGACTTGTATCTTGTGGCCACAAAATATATTTTTTTCATGTCATAGTATTTCCCGTGCTGCGTAGAATCAAAACCTCAATGCAACCATGTAAGGGGCCATAGAGTAGACCAAATGCCGCAAGTGGGCAGTGCCATAGCAAACTGCCCCTGCCCACAAGAGGGGGCCATGCTATTAAATCCAAAATGTGAGCAAGCTACGCCCATTAAGCTGGTGACTGGACCACAGAACATGCAATAGAGATTTCCCGCTTACATTCAATTTAATCTCAACAATGTTAAAAACAGTACAAGACAAAATGTGGCGATTAATAAACAATAAATACGCAATATCACAGTGCTAACGAGAGGGAGGAGTTCTCTTGATGTCCGGAAATCGTGGGATCGACTTGCATTGCAGCGAGCTGCTAACAAACACAAGGTAGCGAACTTCAGTGATTGTCATATCTATCGGTAACAAATACAATGCGTACACATCATCTCTGGAGGTGACAAGCCTGCACAGGCAAGGGAGCGGAGGGATCCTGTGAGCCTGGTAGAGGAACTCCCCAGGTGGAAAAACAAGCCTGTGGTAGAGCTGGCTCTGGAAAACTACCGCGTGAATGGAAATCCTGATAGAAAAAACAAAGAGTCGCCACTCAAAAGCTACCAGGCCGCCTTACAATTCTGGTGCTGCCTTTACAGGCCCCTCAGTGAGTCTGTTTTTCCTTTAAGCCGTGTGCAACAATGTCAAGGACTCGCAGATAGGTTGGACTAAAACAAAAGGGGGGACAGCAATAAGATGGCAGCAAACCACAGGCAGGGAGTAAACAAGGTAACTGCGAGTTCCACCCTATTTCCACAACATACATGGCACCTGCGCATACTGCAAAGAATTATTCATGTCAAGACACCACTTCAGTCTATATTTATATTCACATCACATGTGATTGGTCACTGCATCATAAATCGAACATATCACCAGGGCTCCTCATTACAACCACTCATACAAAGCAAAACCAGCACTTCTCTCGCTGTGGATCCACATATATTCCAGTTCAGTCAGGTGAACTTATGTATTTGGTCTCAACATGCATTGATACGAATGTATCATACCATTCCACCATAACTTTGGGACAAGGTTCAGCTCTATAGTTACTACCTCCCATGGAATAACAATCAGAACTAATTGAAAACAAAAATTAGGCCGGGAGCAGAACTTCTGAATCCCCCTTATTTCAGTCAGGGCAGAACCAGGCAGGTGGAGGGCAGGGTGGAGGCAGTAAACAAAGAAAACCTTGGGTTGAGGGGGTGGAAAATTTAAGCGGCAGAGGGGAATGAGCTCAACTGTCCTTGAGCTAGCCTGCCAATGAATGATAAGCAGTGCTGTCACTCTCTGATTGGTACATTCTTGTTGATGCAGATGAAGTAAGTACCAGACTAGCCTGCTAACAGGTGGTGGACACGCAGACTGTAAGTTTTCCCCTTCTCGTGCACCCCACCTTAGAGAAGTCAGGAATCTCATGAAACTATATCACAATAGGACAGTGTCCCAAATTTGTTTTGACCAAATATTGATTTGATTTAGTTGTTAGCTGTTTACCAGCTCTCTTTAGGACTTTTCTCATTAATCGGAAATTTTTAATTGGATCACTTTTGCAAGCATACAGTGCCGTGAAAAAATGTTTGCCCCCTTCTTGATTTCTTACTTATTTGCATATTTTTCACACTTAAATGTATCAGATCATCGGACAAATTTTAATATAAGACAAAGATAACCCGAGTAAAAACAAAATGCAGTTTTTAAATGATGATTCCTTTTATTAAGGGGAAAAAGCTATCCAAACCAACCTGGCCCTATGTGAAAAAGTAATTGCCCCCCCCTTCTTCTATCATGAATTAACTGTGATTAACCGCATTTTTAGAGTCCAATTTCATGAGCCACACCCAGGCCTGATTACTGCCAGACCTGTTTAATCAAGAAATCGCTTCAATAGAACCTGTTGACAAAGTGAAGTAGGCTAAAAGATCTCAAAAAGCAAATTATCATGCTGTGAACTAAAGAAATTCAAGAAAAGATGAGGCACAAAGAAATTGACATCTGTCAGTCTGGAAAGAGTTGCAAAACTCCGGTGAGCCATTATCCTCAAATGGAGAAAACATGGAACAGTGGTAAACCTACCCAGGAGAGGCCAGTGTACCAAAATTACTCCAAGACCGCATCGACAACTCATCAAGGACATCACAAAAGAACGCAGAACAACAGCTGAAGAACTGCAGGCCTCACTTGTCTCAGTTTAAGTCAGTGTTCATGATTCATCATTAAGAAAAAGACTTGGCAAAAATGGCATCCCTAGGAGAGTTCCAAGGCGAAAACCACTGCTGAGCAAAAAGATCACAAACTCGTCTCTCATTCGCCAAAATACATCTCGATGATCCCCAGGATTTTTGGGAAAATATTCTGTGGACTGAGGTGACAAGAGTTGAACTTTTTGGAAGGCGTGCGTCCCGTTACATCGGACGTAAAACAAACACATTTCATAAAAAGAACATCATACTAAAAGTCAAATATGGTGGTGGTAGTGTGATGGTTTGGGGCTGCTTTGCTGCTTCAGGACCTGGACGACTTGTCGTAATTGATGGAACTACGAATTCTGCTCTCTACCGGAAAATCCTAGAGAATGTCCAACCATCAGTTTGTGACCTCAAGCTCAAGTGCACTTGGGTTATGCAGCAGGACAATGATCCAAAACACACAAGAAAATCCATTTCTGAATGGCTTAAAAACACAAAATTAAGATTTTGGAGTGACCTAGTCAAAGTTCGAACTTAAATCCGCTTGACATGCAGTGGCTTGACCTTAAATAGGTCGTTCATGCTCAAAAAACCTCCAATGTGGCTGAATTAAAATAATTCTACAAAGAGGAGTGGGCTAAAATTCTTCCACAACAATGTGAAAGACTCATTGCCAGTTATCGCAAATGTTTCATTGAAGTTATTGTCGCCGAGGGTGGCACAACCAGTTATTAGGATTTAGGGGGCAATTACTTTTTCACATAGGGCCAGGTAGGTTTGGGTAGCTTTTTTCCCTCAATAAATGAAATCATCATTTAAAAAATGCATTTTGTATTTACTCCTGTCTTTGTCTAATATTAAAATTTGTTTGATGATCTGAAACATTTCAGTGTGACAAAAATGCAAAAAAAATATGAATTCAGGAATGGGGCAAATACTTTTTCACGGCCCTATGAAATTGTTTTAAATGTGCCTAGAACTTTTGCACAGTACACCCCCTCCTTTGAATTACAAGTTGCTGGACTGTAATTTGCTACTGTATGTGCACTTAGAATGAATCAGTATTTACTTGTAAAACTCTATGCCTTTTGAAAGTAAAATGTAACCTTTAATGAGAGTATTTCAGAGGAATGATGATCCTCTTGCAGAGGTGCTTTAAAAATTTTGAAAGTGGAATTTATTGCATTTTGTGATGAAAGTCTTCATATATTTGAGGTGCTTTCGCTGCCCTAAAATAGGCCTTGTGACTCCCCCAGTTGCTAAAATACGAGAAGAAAAGATCTGTGCTGGATGATGAGTAAGAAAAGGAATTGTTTTATACATTTTTGGGTAACTTTAGTGACAAAGCCTTCCCTGAGCCCAATTCTGTCTCTTGCACTCGAACACAAAACTCAAAGAGCAGCATTGCACCCGCAACTAAGTAAATACCCACACATTCACAACACATACACTCACACACACACAAGTGCATGCAGAGAGGGTAAAATAAAATTTATTTCACAGAGTTTCGCATTTCAAAGCACACAAATATCCTGCATGGGGTCAAATTAGAAGGAACCCAAAATAAAATGTCAGTGTCTGAATCTGTTTTGAATTGATTATTGTGCTTTTTGTATTTTTATTTATACATACATTTTTTTCTTGTCCATTGTTTATTTTAGTGTTTCCTTTTTTCACTTAGTCTTTCACTGTCTCATGTGCTTTCACTCCCTCATTCATTGTTTAATTAATTTATCGTCTCCACATTTGTGGCCACACCTCCCTGCACACATGTCTTTCCCCACACACCTGCATCCCTCTGATTTGCTCCTCTGTTCTCCCTTTATATACCCCTTTGTGTTCATGCTTATTTCGTGAGTTTACTTGCCCATTTATCCTCATGATACTTAGCGGTCCCTGAACTTCTGAGTCTTTCGGTTACAGTTCTGGCTTGTCTTTTGATCGCTGTTCTTGGTTTACCCTGAGCGCCCCCAGTTTCACTACCCCTGTTGGATTTCTCCTTTGTCTTAGTGATTTTTCGATTTGTTTGGTGATTTGGCTTTAGCGAACCTATTTCCTGATTTTAAACTTTGGACTGTCCTCTTATTACAGCTCTGGATTATACCTGTGTATTAAAACAGCCAAGCATGCTTCTTTTTTTTTTTTAACCCGCCTGGCCGACCACACTTTTCAATAAAGTTACTGAACTGGATTCACATCTGCACATGGGTTACACCTCAGCTCCTTGTCATGAAATGTTTTAATATAATATTGAAACTGCTTCAGTGCACTTTACAAGTCTCTGGCTCTCCGCTGGAGAGATATAACACCGCTGTACTAAAATATCTGAAGACCACAAACTAAAAAATGATCAGAGTCCAAATTTTGCAGTTCTGGATATTTTTTAGATTATATATTATTATTGTTATATTTATAACAATATATAATATTATACATTATTAATATTTTATATATTTTGCATATTTTTTCAGTGCTTTGTTTCTAAGATTGTTTTGAACTTTTAATTCTTAATTTCTCCACAATGTGAAAATGTGACTGATACTTTTTCCATTGTGGTCTTCCTATTCTCACAGTAAGAGTTTTAATGATGGTGGTGGAGAGGGCAAACTTTCACAGTTAGGCTTAGACCTGGTGTCTGCACAGGTCATGGCATATGATTCTCATACATTTCATACACATCGAACTATTCAGTTACCCTTCATGTTCTGTGGATAGGGGCACGGTCATTTGCATCAGCATCGAGATGTCTCATCATGGCATAAAGTTTATGACCAAAATTAATCCCTCATAATACAATTCCGAACTCCGACGAAGTGTAAATTGTGAATAAAATCAAAATGCAATGACTTTCAGATCACATGAGCCAATATGTTATTTACAACAGAACATAGATAACATTTCAAATGTTGAAACTGAGACATTTTACATTTCCTTCCACAAAATGACCTTATTTCAAATTTTCTGGCTGCAACAGGTCTCAAAAAAGTTGGGACACAGGCAAAAAAAAAAAAGGGCTGAAAAAGCTATTAATATATTAGAGAATCAGCTGAAAGAACATTTAGCGAGTAATTAAGTTAACTGGTATCAGGTGTGTTACATGATTGGCTATAAAAGGGATGTTTTAGAGAGACAGAGTCGCTCAGAAGTAAAGATGGCCAGAGGCTCTTCAACCTGTGAAGGCTTGCATAAAAAATTGTGGAATACTTTAAAAACAATGTTCCTAGACGACAAATTGCAAAGGCTTTGAAGGTCTCATCATCGATAGTGCATAACATCATCAAAAAATTCAGAGAAACTGAAAAAATCTCTGTGCGTAAGGGACAAGGCCGAAGACCTTGCGTTCATGTCTGTGATCTCAGACGCCACTGCATCACTCACCGGTATGATTCTGTCATTGACATTACTAAATGGGCCCAGGAATACTTCAAGAAACCACTGTCTGTAAATACAGTCTGCCGTTCCATCCACAGATGCCACCTTAGTCAGCTGCAAATATGGCTTGACCCCGACAAAAATTCCAACAAAAGTTTTCTCAGTAGTTTACAGTAGTATCAGATGTACTTAATAACATACTGAAAGTTTACCAAAGTTTGACTCCAAAAAAGGCCCCATTTTCAAAATGGCGGCCATCAGGTCCTTAAAATGACCATTACTCCTCCTGTATTCCTCCTAGACCAGGAATGCTGGTGCTTGATAATGTTCTGGCCATGGAATATTCTAATTAGCATATTTGCATGATAGATAAGTGATTACAAGTACAATTGTATATTAAAGCAATTGGTTACAAGCAAATTTATACAAAAAATGAGTACAATTTCCCTTACGTAATTGTATATTTCTCCTGTCTCATATAGTTTTGCCTAGTGTTGGTGGTTTCTGCAGTACATAACCATTCTTTTGATTCCAATAAAGAATAAAGTTTTTTTGGCCCTTTGTTTTTTATATATTTTTAATACTTTTCTCATTTATACATATCTTTTTCTACAGTGTTTTATTCAGTTGTTTCCTCTTATTCTGGTTTATTTTTTATACATTTTTGCACTGTGACCTTCACTAGATTTACCATTAGTTGTCACACTCTTCCTCCCATAAAGGTTGATTATAGTGATTCTCACAATTCCCAACTCAACATGGTCCACAAGCAGGCATGCATGGTAGTCCATAAGCCCTGCAACTGCACCATTGTGTTCGGCAGGCAGTTGTGCAATTACAGTGGATCATCTGCAGAAGGCTTTCTGGGGCAGCAGTCTTACTGGTCATAATTGGCAGGAACCAGTTGTCCACCAGTTTCCATCCTCAATCCACTGTGCTCATGTCACCTTCCTTTCCAACCCACACCATAATCTGGAAGTAAGCTCTTTGGCAGTGGTATTTGGTTGAGGACTCAGTTGGAGGCAGACGTTCTGGGGTAACAAATGATTTGGCGGTAACGATTTTCTTGCTAAAAAGGTTGTAGCGCAAAGAGGTGAGTAAATTGGTACTCCTTCTGCCAAACAACACAGCCATTGCCTTCGTTCCATGGTCCTCTATGACATTCCTTGCTTGATGTGGGAGCAGAAACACATTTGCACGGGACTGGATGGTTGATTCACCATTCACAAGTTTCTGGAATGCTGTCTGTTTGCCAATACTACAAATGCGTGAAGTTGTATCACATCCTGTGGAGGCGTGAACAAACAGCAACACAAGTCAAGGAACACAAGTCACTACCCAGGACTTGTTTCATCTCACTGATGCTATCCACTTTAGCAGCTTTGGACTTGTCTGAACAAAAATAGAAGCCTCTATTGTTTGTCCCAGCATAGTAGAGGTGAAGAATGAATAAGTCTGTATCCTCCCCTAGCTAGGTTATGGGCTGATGTTCTGAGGCCTTGACTGCAGCTTTGACATCGTCCACGTCTGCATCACCTGATGCATTGATAACAGTGCAGCCCTTCTTCTCCAGCTCCTCAGTCATAAAATTGATTAGTCCTTGTTTGTTGCAAGATGTGGAAAGGAAAACATCCTTTCTTCCCACAAACTCAGTCTCTGCATTAAAGTTAACGATGGAGTGAGTGTTTTCACCACGTCTCTGATATCTATTGTCTTTGATGGAAGGAAGGACCTTCGCTATAGCCATCAAAAACAACTGTTGCTTTACCATAATGGCGTACGGTAAAGTCTGCATATGACTGTGCAATGGCGCCGTAACTGTCATCCTTTGCCAAGTAGTGAACCAGGGAGCCACTGTCATGGACATCATGCTCAGTTAGTGGGATTGGAATCCAGGACAGTTTTGTTAGTTTTCTTGCTTGAGAACTCAGTGACTGCCTGCGCTAGTTGGGGCTTGTTGGCTTTATGGAAGATTTCCTTGCCTTCAAACAGGGTTGCAGGAAATGAGCAGAGCTCTTAGCTAATTACATCTTCCAGTGAAATCTGTCCAGTTTTCGACATGATCAGGAACCTTTGGAACATGTACTGAATAGGAGTTGCATGACATAGGCTAAATCGTTTACATCTCTGGTTCACCCCAAACAAAGATAAAACCTCACAAATAATATATTCCATAAGTATGTAATCATGTCAGTGCAATTTAGACAAGTCCAGTGGATTCATAATCCCAGAAAACATGGGGTTAGATACTAAGATTACTTGGCTAGGTCAAACAATGAAGGAGTTAGGATATTTTAAGGGCATCTTGGACACCATCTTGAAAATTACGCCTTTCTAGTGGTCAAACTTTGGTACACGTTTAGTATGTCATGAAGGACACCTAATACTGCAAAAAAAACAGCTGAGAAACCTTTTGCTAGAAATTTTTAGAGTTAGGAGTTCTTTGTTTCATATATGCAGCCGCCTACCTAAAACTCTATCATGCAAAAAGGAAGCCATTGTTCAGCATGATCCAGAAGCGCCGCTGTGTTCTGTGGGCCATGGCTCATTTAAAATTGACTGTAGCAAAGTGGCAAAGTGTCATGTGGTCAGACAAGTTCTTGTAGGAAATCATGGGCGTTGTGTCCCCCGGGCTAAAGAGGAGAAAGACCACCCCTCTTGCTATCAGCGTTCATTCAAAAGCCAGTATCTCTGGTGGTATGGGGATGCATCACTGCATATGGTGTGGGACGCTTGCATGTTTAAAAAAGCATCACGAATGCTGAAAGGTATACAAAGGTTTTAGAGCAACATATGCTCCCCTCCAGACAACACTTATTCCAGGGAAGGCCCTGTGTATTTCAGCAGGACAATGTAAAACCACATACTGCAGCTTTTACAACAGCATGGCTTCGTAGTAGAAGAGTCCGTGTGCTGAACTGGCCTGCCTGCAGTCCTGATCACCGATTGAGAACATTTTGACGCATAATTAAACAAAATATCTGTCGAAGGAGACCCAAAACTCACCAGCAGCTGGAAGCCTGTATTAAACAAGAGTGGGATCAAATTCCAATGGCTAAACTTAAGAAACTTGTCTCCTCAATGCCCAGACGCCACCACTCTGTGTTAAACAGAAGAGGGGATGTTACACCATGGTAAACAGGCCCCAGTCCCAACTTTTTTGAGACCTGTAGCAGCCGTCAAATTTGAAATGAGCTCATTTTGTGGATAAAATAGTAAAATTTCTCTGTTTCAACATTTGCTATGTTATCTCTGTTCTATTGTGAATAAAATATTGGCTGGTGTGATTTGAAAGTCAATGCGTTTTGTTTTTATGCACAATTTACACTTTGTCCCAACTATTTTGGAATTGCGGTTGTAACAATGTCTGCATTGTTGAGAGCCTTCCCTCTCTGGTGATAAGTGGACCAAAGTCATGCCAGAAAAATAGCATGATACATGATAACATGATATTATTGCCTCTCCATTAGTTCCCTCAGGTTTTTCCATTGTTGCCCATCTGTACAATGAAGTATATCTGTAACCAGATCATCATCCTGTGTGGCATGTGCATGTTTAATGACCTAAAGAGAATTGTTTGAAACTTTGGCACATGAGGAGGAAAGGTTTGATTTGAAACAGGAAGTGCCCTACAAATACAGTAGCCTATGGACCTCATTTTACGACAGCATTTTTGACCCAAACTCTGTGTACTGCTGTAATACACAGAGTGAGGCACTGACAGACAGTAAGGAGCGGATGCATTCTTGTGCTGGACATTGTGTTCTTCTCAAGTGGGAGGGAAAATGTGTTCCCTGACCAAGACGATTAATGTGACAGACAGCAAGTAAGCAAACAAACAACTAGCCTTTGAAAGTGGTCCAGGTTCTTCCCTTGGTAATGTGTTTTAATATGTAGCTTCAGACAGTTTTACTCACGATTTATTATGCATCTCCTGTGCGATAAACACAGTGATTAGACGAAATTAGCTTGTTTTCATTCTTGAAAGGCGATGTTTCACAAACACTACAATGGGTGGAGCTATGATATGCTGCATGTCAATAGCTGCTTTTGAACTAATGAGTTTGTCTCTGAACCATACCCTCTCTTGGTCAGGCCTCATCTCGCTGGCGGGCCCTCTCAGGTTTTGGGAAGTATAAACAGTGTGTCTTGATAAACGACACATCGGAGGCATAAATTCACACCTCAAAACATTTGTATGAATCACTATATGACGATCTGAGCACAGTCTGAACTGGTAAATTCAGGCCATGGCCTGTTGCTGGTGTGGTAAGTGACATTTTCAGATGAAAAAATGAGCCTAACTTTGTAGCCCTTTTTCACAAAGGAAGATTTTTGTGTTACCTGGTGTGTTATGTAAAGCATGGAGACATCCCTGATCTGGAACATTGACTAAAGAATGAAGAGGTGATCCAAGTTTAGCACAGTGCAGCTACATATCTAGCTAATGCTGTAATCCTGCTTCATAAAAACCTTGAGTTCCCCCTCATGCAGGTTCAGAGAAAAAAACACAGTATGTCTGCACCTTGTGGCATTCAATATCTCAGTGCTTAGAGTGGAAAGGATCCACTGGCTTATTGTTTTGCTTGTAAGGGCGCTGGTGTGTCAGAGTTTTATGAATACGGGATCTAGCATCAAGTAATGTAAGCTAAAGGGATCTAGCATGACAGAGCTTTGTGAATAAGGGATCCAGCATCTAGTGTTTTAAGTTTAAAAGACTAGTGAGTGTATCACTGCTTTGTGAATAAAGGATCCAGTATGTATTGTTTTAAGTGCAAGAGATCCTGTTTTTGTGTGTTTTATGTTCAATGTCCCCAGTGCATTGCTGCCTCCACATATGTGCCTATCAAGCTCAGCTGCTTTAGGCATGACATCATATTATGTGACCCTGGCTGCTCACACACACTCCACTGTTCCTCTATAGGAGAAGCTGGGGGGAGGCATTGGGTTGGGGGGGCAAGTGAATATCAGGAAGATTTCAGGCAGATGTGGTCAGAGCGTTTGACTCTTACCTGGGACTCTGGGGTTCAATTCCCCGCCTGGGCCCTCCTTTGGCCTGCTACATTCTGGCATAATCAGCAGGATCTGAGGATCCTAATAGAGGTCAGCATGTGTAAAGAATGGAGTGTGAGGACACGCTCCTGAAAGGGGGGAGAGATGTGACAGTTGAAGGGTCCTGTCACTAGAAATGTCTCTTAATAAGTATGCGCCCTGGCTACCTTGACAATGAGCCTGGCTCTTTGGCAATGTGGTCAGTGAATTTGACTCTTACTTGGGACTCTGGGGTTCAATTCCCTGCCCAGGCCTTCCTTCAACCTTCCACACATGCTATCGGACTACTCTGCCCTGTCAAGACAGACGGCAGTATCTCCAAAATAGTGAAACTGAGAAAATTAGCCTTAAGTTTTACTCTTAGTACTGGAAGGCAATTACATGGACCACAGTGCTATCAATGACATTGATTTTCTCTTAGACAGTGATTTTTTTGTGATACAATTGATAAAATTTTGAAATATTTGGTATAATAAATGGGATATTGGTTTTGAGCCATGATACAGTGTGAGCAGCTCGTTCCACTTGATTGCACATTGTTTAGAATTTTGCCAATCCCGTCAGGTTGAGTAGAACTCATTTACTAATCCTTTGAGAATTTGGTCAATAAATAGCCGTAGCAATGGGCAACTTAAATATTCCTTTGCACTATCCTAGGTCAACGTGTGACCATGCCGCGCCTAGGTCAAAATCAGCGAGAGCGAACCGTTGGTATGCTCACTGGTGGAATGTCGCAAAGATGGGTTGCAAGGAACCTGGGCGTCCACGTGTCGACCATATCACATCTCTGGAGCCGGTATGATGAAACAGGAAGCACCGATGATCAACCACGTGCCCCCAGACCACGTGTCACCACCCCTCAGCAGGATCGCCATATTCGCCTCCAGCACCTGCGCAATCGCTTCCTGCCAGCTACAGTCACTGCTGCTCAGACCAGAGGTCATCACCAGAAGTGGATTAGCGACAAAACCGTACGCGACCGCCTGCGTGAAGCCGACTTGCACAACCGACATCCCCGCCGTGGTTTGGTGTTGACTCCTGCACGTCGCCGCGTCCGTCTGCGATGGTCAAGGGCACATTTGGGCTGGAATGCTCTCAGGTGGAACAGGGTGCTCTTCTGCAATGAATCGAGGTTCAAGTTGAGTGTGTCTGACGGAAGACTGTGTGTCTGGCGTTGGCGACGGGGACGTTATACTGACGCTACCATCCTGCAGCGTGACCACTGGGGTGGACCCAATGTGATGGTTTGGGCTGGAATAAGCTGTAGACACAAGACAGACCTCATTTTCATCGATGGAAACCTCAGTGCGGCCCGTTACCGTGACGACATCCTTACCCCTGTCGCAGTTCCACTCGTCCATCGCTATCGCCTAACGCTGCAACAGCATAACGCAAGACCACATGTCGCCAGAGTCTGTCAGGACTACCTGAGACAGAATAATGTTCAGCGTCTTGATTGGCCTGCGTAAGGCGAAGGCGAAATTTGTTTGAACTTCTGACTTGCGTATAAAGATCAATTATGCGGTTGATTTGTACGAATATTCAATGAAGATCATGCGGAAGCCAGCTGGGCGAGGAGTCTCAGCTTATTCGGTCGACCAAACAAATTTTCGGTCATGACGGATCATGGGCGAGTGCGAAGATCGAGTCCTGAAATGGTTACCATTAACATCAAATGCTGTTTGCACAAACTCACATAATAATTTGGCATGTAACCACTTCATTACTATCTCAAACATGTTACGGAGCTTAGGTGAGACCATTCGCATTCACCGTACTAATTATTACAATCAGCTGAGCTAGCGTTAAGTTAATGGTAGCTAACCGCCACCCACCTGTGTAAGAGAGGGGAAGTTACCTTCGATATTTGTAATATAGCCTTTGATCCAATAGCTGTAGCCTTTTAGTAAGACTGTTATTAGTATCCGACATCCCTCCTCAGCCGATTTTTCTATGTCAGTAATTGTTAATTTACATAACAGCTCAAGGTTCGCTGTCTAGAACATTGAGCTTTGGTGAGGTATAGGGGTGACGTGCACTGCACTTGGCAGCTGAGAGCCCATCCCACCTGAGCCTCATTTTTGATTCAAAATGGCAGCTGCATGAAATCAGTTTGTTAACCGTATTATCTGGGTGTGTTAGTCGGGCTATGAGAAATTCCATTTAGCACGATTCCAGTCAGACTAACATGATTACATGCATTTTAAAAGTCTGGTTATAGTCGGACTAACACAATAACTCGATTTTCTTGAACGTCATGTAAATGCAATGATTAATTGCTTTGATCAGACAATTAAAGGGATGAATGGATCATTCGGAATTAGTTTAGGACAACCCTACTATTTCAATTGGAGATCTCTCTTGTAGTCCTCAAGAAGAAAATGCTTGCAGCAAACGCCTACATTTGTATACCTATAAGTGAGTCTACTTTACATCCCATGTTTGCAATGACCTGTTGCTATTCTAGCACCCGTATAGTATTTGCTGGTGAAGAGTGAAAAATTATGCCTGAAGCTTTGGTGGCCTGTTCACCTGCACACTGGCACTGGAAACTGGGCATTGTCATCACGACCAGTCCTCTTACAATAAAGTGAACAGTGTACCAATGTAATCTCTGACAACTGTAGGTCACAGATCCGCAGGAGACTGAGGGCTTCTGCGGAGTCATGAGGTTATGTAATGAATTTTAGTAGTTGTTGTCTTAACAGCAAATGCAAAGGGAAATATTCATACAACACTTACACTTGTGATTTAATTATTAGTGAATTGACCCTTTTACGGTTAACAGTATTTTTATGCTTCTTTCATGTGTATTTTTTCCAGGTCTGTGTTAAAGGATTTTACAGCCAAAAAACTATTTATATGATTAGAGTTAGCAGTTATTGGAAACTTATGCTACATTTTTAGCAGTTTATCAGTTCAGCATTATTGGAAGTATCTGTTTGTCAGCAGATTAGCGGTCATTGAAGCCAACCTTTCAGTTAGCTAAGCACACCACTGCCTGTAACTGGGGTACACTGTCTTTCTTTGTCAGGGTCAATGCACAGACTATGTTAATATACAGTATCTGTAACTGGGGCACACTGTCTTTCTGGGTTAGGATCAAAGCAGACTCTGTTTAAACTGGGGTACACCGGCTCTCTGTGTTAGAATCAAAGCACAGACTATGTAGCCTATATGTTGAACATGTTACTGAGGTACACCGACTCTCTGTGTTAGGATCAGAGTACAGACTGTGTTAATATACCTGTAACTGGGGTACACAGGCTCACTGTGTTACGGTCAAAGCAGAGATTGTGTTAATATACCTGTAACTGGGGTATACAGGCTCTCTGTGTTACGATCAAAGCACAGACTGTGTTAACATACCTGTAAATGGGGTACACAGGCTCTCTATTTTAGGATGAGGGTACAGACTGTGTTAATATACCTGTAACTGGGGTATACAGGCTCTCTGTGTTAGGATCAGAGTACAGACTGTGTTAATATACCTGTAACTGGGGTATACAGGCTCTCTGTGTTAGGATCAGAGTACAGACTGTGTTAATATACCTGTAACTGGGGTACACAGGCTCTCTGTGTTAGGATCAGAGTACAGACTGTGTTAATATACCTGTAACTGGGGTACACAGGCTCTCTGTGTTAGGATCAGAGTACAGACTGTGTTAATATACCTGTAACTGGGGTACACAGGCTCTCTGTGTTAGGATCAGAGTACAGACTGTGTTAATATACCTGTAACTGGGGTACACAGGCTCTCTGTGTTAGGCTCTGAGTGGTCACCATTTGGAGCCTCCAGCAGATAGAGGTTTTAATTTCTGGGAGACTGAACATGACATCATCTGTTTTTCCATTTTCCCAGTTCTGGTTTCAGTGACGCTGTTCGAGTACAGGAGTGAACATGACTACCCCTGGCAAATAATGTGAGGGATATGTGGGTGTGTGTTTGTGTGTGTCTGTGTATGTGTATGTATGTCTTGCTGTGAGTGTGAGTGTGTGGAAATGTATCTGTGAATGTGTATGTGGGTCTGTTTGTGCTTGGGTGTGTCTATGCATGCATTTGGGTGTGTGTGTGTGTCTATATATGTATGTGTACATGGATGTATGTGTGTTTGGTTGTGCTCGTTAGATTTTTAAATTGCTTAACTAAGATAACAAACAACCAAAATTAAAAAATGTTAACAACAGTTAAAAAAATAGTGGCATGGGCACTGCAGCTCATCTGAACAATGACTATTTAGTGACTTCATCAATGCCAAGTTTTAGCATTATCGGCCTGACAGTTTTAGAGAAGATGTTTGTCGACAATAGAACAGTGGCCACCAGTGAACTAGTGATAGGGAAAGCTCAAACCCATCCCGTAAAAATAATGATTGGTCATAACCTGTTTTCATTCGTTCATTTAAGTTACCATTACAGAAACTCCAAAAACTCTTAACTTTATCAGGTGTGGTTAGTTGAAGCATACCTGTCAACTCTTGCGCATTTGGTGTGAGTTTTAGTGGCATATTTATGTTCCCCTGCTGTAGTCAGGAATGATTCTATCAACGCATATGATAGAGATTCTCTCGCGGAATTGAAGTTCTTGTTCAGGTTTATCAGTTTTACATGCGTTACGGTGGATTTCACCTCTTGTAAATGGAAACCGATTATGACTTCGGACTTCTCACGCTTTTCTTTACTCAGAGGTTGGAAGCAATGCATTTGTTTCATTATCAATTTAATTTTTTAAACGAAATAACATCATTTGAAACGTCTTTATGCAGTTCCCTTGCTTCCAATGATCTTATTAAATTTAAACAAAGTCCTATCAACTGTGGTTGAAAGAAACTGCACACACAGGGGTGCCCCTGGACCAGGTTTGGGAACCACAGCACCAGGAGACATTAAAAAGACATTTAAAAGACGAATGTCGAACACCCTCTCACATCTAAAGACAATGTGCCATAAAGTCATAGAGTTTTTACTCACAGACTATAAGATTTTCCGAAGATTGGGGATCTTGCAGAGTTGACAATGTTCACATCCTTGAACTCTTCTATTTTCATGGGACAAGACTGAAGACTTCAGATAATATTGAGCATGTTTGATTTTTTCAGAATGTGGAGATGAGAAAAAGGGTCAGTTTTATGACTATCTAAGACTGAATGATCAACTTGATTGCCCCTACTCAAGCAAAACTCTCATGATTTTATTCCGATAACTGGGATTGGTCAACTACAGTGAAAAGGCTTCAAATGTCTTCTAATGTTTTAGCTAGCTCTGAAGCTGAGCAGGGTTAGGGTTGTTTAGATCTGATGCTACGCTTGGCTGGAAGCAGTGTTGGGTTTAGATAGAACCGAATTAAGGAGGTATGATATAAATATTATTGCAGCTGAGCTGGGTTGGGCTTGGTTAGCACTGAAGCTAGGTGGTGCAGCTGATTTGTGGTGTGTGTTCTGACCCAAAATGCCAGCCAAACATGCAGGTGTGAACTCCCAGATGCTAAATTTAAAACAATTCTCTATTCATTTAGCACATTACTGCTGTATATTTATGAAGAGCACTGTCAACAAACCACTGTGAGGCTGTGAATAAATTGCACTCCCAGTATGTTCTAGTTTTAATCTTGGTACTATTCAGATGTTGATGAAAAAAAGTTTAAAAACCCAGCTCTGACAGGAGATTAACTTGAAACATTCAATAAATACTGCACACGTTCAGTAAAATATTATTTTGTTGCTTTAGTTTGTATTAATAGAGGCCAAAAGAAATTGCTCAGGACTCATGACATCACCAAGACCGAGAAAAGAGAGGGAGAGAGAAGAAAGAAGAGTGTAGGGTGGGATGAGGATAGATGGAGTCAGAGATGGGAGAGAGTTGAAGGAGAGACAGGGAGAGGAGGAGAGTCAGAGAATAGTGAGAGAAGGATTGCAGTGAGAGAGGGAGAGACTGGGCGAGAGAGGGGGAGAGAGAGGGAGGGGGTGGAGCGAGTGAGGGCTCCAGTGCTTTTTCCCTTTTTTGGGGTGAGGAATGTGAGAGGGGATTGGGTGAGGCAGTGATGAATGGCTGATCTCTACACTTTCTCCTACACTCCACAAACACAAACAAACACACACACACTCACACACACACAAACATATGTACTCAGTCTCATACGTATGCCCTTGCTAATACACGCACATTCATATGCGCGCGCGCACACACACACACACACACACACAGTCTCATTCTCATGCATTTGCTTGCACACACACACACTCACATGCCCACACACACACATGCACACACAAACAAACGCACATATACAGTGCTGTGAGAAAGTATTTGCCCCCTTCCTGATTTCTTATTTTTTTGCATATTTGTCACACTAAAATGTTTCAGCTCAGCAAATAAATTTTAATATTTGACAAAGACAACCCGAGTAAATACAAAATGCAGTTTTTAAATGATGATTTAATTTATTAAGGGGAAAAGCTCTCCTAACCTACCTGGCCTGGTGTGAAAAAGTAATTGCCCCCTAAACCTAATCACTGGTTGTGCCACCCTCTGCGACAACAACTGCAATCAAGTGTTCGCGATAATTGACACATCACTGTGGAGGATTTGTGGCCCAGTCTTCTTTGCAGAATTTGCAGAATTCAGCCACATTGGTGGGTTTTTGAGCATGAATGGCCTGTTTAAGGTCATGACACAGCATCACAATCAGACTAAAGTCCGGACTTTGCTTTGGCCGCTTCAAAACCTTCAGTTAGTTTTTTTTAAGCCATTCAGAAGTGGACTTGCTGGTGCGTTTCAGATAATTTTCCTGCTGCATAACCCAAGTGTGCTTGAGCTCGAGATCACAATCTGAGGGTTGGACATTCTCCTTCAGGATTTTCCTGTAGAGAGCAGAATTCATGGTTCCATCAATTATAACAAGTCGTCCAGGTCCTGAAGCAGCAAAGCAGCCCCAAACCATCACACTACCACCACCGTATTTGACTTTTGGTATGATGTTCATTTTATAAAATGCTGTGTTAGTTTTAGGCCTGGTGTAACGGGATGCACACCCTCCAAAAAGTTCAACTTTTGTCTTGTTAGTCCACAGAATATTTCCCCAAAAGTCTTGGGGATCATCAAGATGTATTTTGGCAAATGTGAGACAAGCCTTTGTGTTCTTTTTGGTCGGCAGTTGTTTTCGCCTTGGAACTCTCCCATGGATGCCATTTTTGCCCAGCCTCTTTCTTATTGTTGAATCATGAACACTGACTTTAACTGACGCAAGTGAGGCCTGTAGTTCTTTAGATGTTGTTCTGGGTTTTTTTGTGGCCTCCTGGATGAGTTGTCGATGCACTCTTGAAGTAATTTTAGTAGGCCGACCACTCCTGGGAAGGTTCACCACTGTTCCAAGTTTTCTCCATCAGTGGATAATGGCTCTCACCGTGATCCGCCAGAGTTCCATAGCCTTAGAAATGGCTTTGCAACCCTTTCCGGACTGATAGCTGTCACTTCCTTTGTTTTTCTTCTGTTTTTGAATTTCTTTAGATCGCGGTATGACGTGTTGCATTTTGAGATCTTTTACCCTACTTCACTTTGTCAAACAGGTGCTATTGAAGTGTTTCTTGATTCAACAGGTCTGGCAGTAATCAGGGCTGGGTGTAGCTAATGAAATTGGACTCAAAAAATGTGGTTAACCACAGTTAATTCATGATTTAAGAAGGGGGGCAATTATTTTTTAACATGGGGCCAGGTAGATTTGGATAGCTTTTCCCATTAATAAATGAAATCGACATTTAAAAACAGCATTTTTGCATTCACATGGGTTATCTTTGTCTTATATTAAAATTTGTTTGATGATCTGAATCATTTAAATGTGAAAAACATGCAAAAAAGTAAAAAATCAGGAAGGGAGAAAATACTTTTTCACGGCACTGTATACGCATTCAGACTCAGTCAGACACAAACCCACAATTACACCAGCTCTCATATAACACACATGCTATATAAATATTTTATATATATATTTATATAGCGTGTGTGTTATATGAGGGCTGGTTTTAAAATTTTATTTGAACGCCATATTTCAAAACCAAAGTTATAAAGTGCATTATAATAAAAGACTTGAAAGCAAACAAGATGAATAACTTTAAGAGGCAATGGACTACCTTCTACACTAACTTATCATCATGAAATAAATTTTGATCGAAAGGTGAAATGGCTGAAGAATAATGGAACTATCAGTGTTTAAATCGATTCCAAGTAAGTCTTGCTTTCATGATGTAATTCGGTACAATCTTCAGGAAAACGAAGGCTCAAATTATGCGCAGTGGAGGTGCATCAACCATTCCACAACCAACAGAGCAGGAGCATAGAGCTCTTGTTTTCCCCAGTAACTTTCATTAGCTATAACCAGTAGAGCTTCCTATTGTATCACTATATCATGAATGTGGAATATTGCACAGGCAAATCTGATTACACAGTACTTGTATTTGGAAAGACTATGTATTAGTTGGATTGAGTATGCTAACTACCTGAAAAAACTTGCCTTTTGATATCTAGAAGGGGTTCTTCCAATGAGCCGTGCTAGCTAATGGGAAGACAACCCTCGAGCCCAACTGGATCACTGTTATGATCCGGACCAGGAATCAAGTGCGGAGTCAGAGTTCAGTCCAATAGTGGGGTTTATTGATAGTAATACGATAGATTGTGGGACGGATCCCAGGGGGGAATAACAGAGTTCAGTCCAGATGTTTCAGGCAGAGCAGTATGGGCGTAGCCAGTGCCTGGCCTGTGGTTTTCCGAGACTGCCAGATAGAGAGCACACCTCTCCGGAGCTGAACTGCTAGAATGCTGGATGGAGAAATTTAGGAGGAAGGCAGTCCCAATCCTGATGAGTATAGAAGGCTTGGGAGCTTGTTCCTAATAAACTGAACAGAGGATCAGACTGAGAGTTGATTAACAGGAACACGGTCTCAATCCTGCGACCATGAAAGAAGCTTGAGAGCTTTATTCTATTGAGTGATCAAGAAGGAGTATGTCTGTACATTAGTATCATTAAAGGTTACGTCTTACTTTCAAAAGACAAAGAGTTTTTCAAGCAAATACTGACTGGTGCTGAAGTGGTAGTCCAGCAAATTGCAAAAGAAGGGGCTGAAATAACGTCACACACAAACAAACTCTTTACTTACTCTAACTCTTTGCTTTACTTTCTGATGGGCTTGTTCATATGATAATCATCAAACTAAAAATATGATGTCACCATCTCCAGTGCACAGTTTATTTCATTCTGTCAGAACATAAACATGCTACCATCCCGGCTGACTTTTTTAACACATGCTACAGAATTTCTGCTGTCATGTTTCCATTCTAGACTAAATGAATCAACACTAGCTCTTTTTCCCCCTATTTTTTTAAATGTTTTTTTTTGTTTGTTTGTTTGTTTTTTTATTTTACTGTCATGATTCTGGTTTTTGTGTTCATGCTTTATGTTCATGGTCATGTCTTTTCTTTATTCTTTTTGGTAATTTTATTCTCAGGTTTTCTGTTCATACTAATTTAAGTTTCATTGCACGTGTCTCCCCTGTCTTGTGATAAAGTTGGTTCAGTCCGTCTCCCCGGTCTGTGTGCTCACCTGCTTGGGGTGATTTCAATGGTTTCTGGTGTTTCATATATTTACTTCAATTCTCGTTTACTTCCTTTGCCTTGCTGTTCTAGATTAGTAACAAGACTAACATTTATATTTTGTATCATTGTCTACTAACCCAACTGATTCATGTATATATTACTAACTCACTAACAAGCACTTTAGTTAATCTGTAAAGCAGCACCACAACTAATTAGTACAAATTCAGTCTCAGCAATCACCCCGTTCTAGTCTCCACCCCTTACTTGGCTTTCCCTGTCTCTCCCTACATTTCTGCGAGATCTCTCGCACGTGCTTAATTGCTGTCCTGCACTCATTGTCTGTGCACTGAGAACTCCTTGACCGGAGCTGTTTATTTGTAATAGGATGTCAGCGTGAATCCCGTCCGTGTCTTGGCTTTTACCAATTGTGGTTTAGGATTTCCCCCCCATGTGTACCTCCCTTTGTAATTAGCTCATCCCATTCACCTGTTCCCTGCATAGCATGTGACTTCCCTCATCTAAAGTCCTCACTGCTGTTTTGACTTTGTCAGAACGTTGATCTATATTCCTTTGTGCAGAGTCTCGTGTATGCCAATTGATTTGTTACTCTTCCACTGTTTCGTCTGACCTTGATTTTTGCCATTGCCCTTTTTGTCTTGTTTTGTCTTTCTGGATTTTTGACCCATTTCTGTACGACCACGTCTTTGTTTGGATGCCCTGTGTATGACTCATTGCTTTGGATTTTGAATACGATTTTTTTTCCTACTGTCTATGTACCGTTGCATCTCTGCTTTTCTGCTTCAGACCCCGGCCTGTCTAGTTGACTTTGTTTTTGGGTTTCGTTTTGTGGCCTGGTAATTTGTGTTTACTGGTCCTGACCCGGCAATCAAAGGCATACGATTTTTGGATATCCCTCTCTCGCATGTGGTTCCTGAACGCACCGTCACAGTTCCTCTCCACTGTACCCCATCACCAGCCCCAGGCAAATTACTTGTTTGCATGATGCTACAATATTCTGTGCTATTATTATGCATTGCACATTATTGCATAACTTGTCTAATCTGAATTCAATATAAAATTTGGATGATTTAAATTTCTGTTCTCATTTCTCAATTGGTGTTGATAGTTTCTTCATGGAGCTTGACATTGCGCAAAATGGAAGAGATTCCTTTGTATCTGTTATGGCAGCATAGCTAATAACGCCAGTGGGAAACGCTGGGGTGAAAGTGGAAAAGTTGTTTTATGTCGTCTTTATAGCCTTTTCTTCTGTAAAATGTCAAGGTCCCATTGTAACGTTTGCATAACATGAATGCAAATTTCCTTTGGATCACCTGCCTAAAGTGGATAATCAGTGGTTATTATTCATTTAACCACCACTCCACAGCAGTAAAACCTTTCATTGTGTGCCCTTCATATTACAGAGCACCGTTAAGGGAGGAGGCCTTAAGGCGGTGATTCCCAACTCAGTCCTCAAGGACCCCCTGCCCTGCAGGTTTTTGCTCTTTCTACACTTTCACACCTGATCCATTTAAGGGCTTCATGCTGATTGGTTGAAAAAGGTACCTGAACAGGGTGTGCATGAAGGTGCATTGGGCCTTAAATGGGTAAGGTGTGCAAAAGTAAAACTGCAACAAAAACCTGTTGGACAGGGGGGCCTTGAGGACTGGGTTGGGAACCACCGCCTGAAGGGGACAGGAACCAAAACAGCTCGTTATAGGCTGATCGAGCCGGAGTGCTGCACAAGCAGCCTGTACAGCTGTAACTTAGCACTTTCTGACAAAAAAAATGCAAATGTTTGTAAAATATTCTCAGAAATTAAAATATTGGACTGAGAAATGGGTTGAATTTAACCCCTTCAAAATAAAGCTCAAATAAAGCTAAAGTTTCTCAACGATGGAGAAGCAGGTGAGCAAGACGGGCAAACGGCTGCAATCATTTCTATGTCTGACTGCAAGGCCACATCCTCAATGAGTTGTTCTTGGCTGGCGAAAAATGAAATATTCTGGGGGGGACGAGAGCGGTACATTTATCAGGATTAATTTAAAACTGTGATGACAAAAAAAAACCCCTCAATATTGTTGGTTATGTGGTCATGATGGAATCCCAGCAGGTAAAAGACTGATTTCCAAGGGGCCCTTCATTGGGGTAAATTGAGGTGATTTGAATGCAGGGATGGAAGAATCTGCAGACTGATTTTGTAAAATAATGCTTTCAAATTCAGGCTGTCCAAGTGGTGCATGTTCATGATAAAGAAATGAACATTTGGGCATTGGTGTACAGTAACTTGATTTGATGGACGTCTGTTAACTCTCATCTCCCATGTTTGGACAGTTCTGGCTTACCCTCTTCTGTTTTGCCTTCAACATGTGTCATAATTACTGTTGCGTGTCTTGTTGAGCCCAGTTTCCAAATCTGGCTCTGTGTCCCACTCATTGCAATCTCTTCTCACTCATGACTGCAACTCTGTGATGGGTAACGCCAGTCATGCGACCAGTTTTTCGGGGGAGAGCCTGAGGCAGGGCTGCCAACCTTCACGCATTCGGCCTGAGTTTAAGAGGCATACTCACGTTCCCGTGCCGTTATGTCAGCAATTATTCAATTAGCATGTTTGTAAGAGATTCTCAGGCGGAATTCATGTCCTTGTGCACGGAGCTTTATCAGTTTCACATGCGTACCGGTGGATTTCACCACTAGTTACATGGAAATCAGTTATGACTCCGGACTTCTCACGCTTTTCTTCACTCAGGGGTTTCAAATGGTCTTATTTAAAAGATTCCAGTAGTCTTATTTAAACAATTTGAACGAACCTGTAACACATGAATTGCGTTGATTGAATAATTGGGGACTACGGCACAGGAAGGCGAATGTGGTACTGAATCTCACACCGAATGCGCAAGAGTTGGCAGCCCTGCAGAGGGCAAATAAACAGTCTCACATTATTGTGAAAATATTCTATATTTCACTTTTTTATTTGACAAAAAAATCTACAGCCTCCTGTCCAGTTTGGGAAGGTGGGCAACTCTTGTCTGTTTTTTTTTTTATTAATGTGTCATTGGTCATAATTTGGCACCGATAGCATCAACAGCTTTTGCTCTGGAAGCAGCTGAAGTTGTTTTATGGAACAAACTCTAACTGAGATCTGTAGAGGCAGAACATGTTGAAAATATGGAAAGAAAGTATCATCCCAGAACCTATTAAGTTTATAATTTAGCCATGCAGCACTGCTTTATTTTGGGTATGAAATGCTAATGCTTCATAACTGCTGGCACACAGAGGCTTTTATGAAGCTAATGCAATGTGAATAGTTTTGTCTTTGATTACAGCCATCGTACTGTAACTACCATAGAAGAAACCAGCGCTGATTTGCAGCCCATTTGTAATATTGCTCCTCAGTTTCGTGTCTGGTGTATCTTGGCATTTCGCCAGCTTTTCTTTGCGCGTCCTGCTGATAATCTCTTGTGATTGAATTCCAGCACAGATTCCTTTCTCTGGATGAGGTGAGTTCATTTAGGCCTGACCAATAATGTGTGCAGAGGCCTCACCGGGAGCTGAACATGCTCGTACATCGGTAAATTTCAGTTGCCTGAACTGTGAAACATGTCGCTGTGACTATAATGGCATTTAATTTTGTGTTGTCTGGACTCCTTCAGTTCTTCAGGTCTGTGGTTAAGTGGAAGTGTGTTTTTTTTCATCGTCTATTTTGTGAATGGTTTGTCTCAAAAGATAAAAATGATAATTATCCTATGTAAAAAAAAAAAAAAAGCTGGTAGCACATGTAATTTACATTTAAGAACAGTGTTCACATTGAGTTTTATAAACCGGTGGTGGCAGGTGAAGTTTTGTTCGCATGCAAACTTTATAATCACAGTCTACACAGAGGGTGCCTGTCATCTTATGTTTTAATCACATGCAAGAGTGAAAGTCCCTTTAAATGCTGCAGATTGAACTGACCGGATGAGTTGAGGGAGATGTTTGACAGGAAAAAGAGAGGTAGATTGCTGCCTGGATCCCGCTGTGATGTCACTGACCGCTTCAACCAATCAGCACGTCTGACCTCGTACTTTACAGTGTGTGTGTGTGTGTGTATGTGTGTGTGTGTGTGGTAGGCTTGCTGGCACATCCCGCAACTGCATTCAGTTCTTTTTTTTTCAGGGTTGGTTGTTTGGAAATTCTTGCAGTGTGGATGCGAGTTTACCTTAAATGGCTGTGTTTGTGCGGGAGGGATTCTGGTTTGGAGAAGCAGAGCTTGTAAAGACTTCAGGCTCTGTGGAAGTGCGAGGGGAGGCAGGAGAGAGGGAAAGGTCAGGATGGCTATAGGGCACTCTGTGTGTGGGAGGGAGAAGGGTGCACTGTGGGTGAACAGGAGGGTCAGGATTTCTGTAAACTAAACTTAGCCAAATAAAACTTCATTCAATCTCAGACTGATCCTTTCTATCTTCAACCCTCTCTTTCATAACTCCCATTTCTCAACTCATTCTCGATTTCTCATTAATTGTGCTTTTTTTGGCTAATAGTGCATTGTTGAATCACCCATTTCTTTTCAATAATATTCCCAAGTCATGGCCTGGAGAAACTGAAACATCAGATGGCAGGCAGTGATCAGTAACAGAATAAAATGAGTTCATATCTTTAATTTGTATTTCTACATATCAAAGGCTTCCTTCATTTTGGTCACATCCCTGCTTGCTGACCCTTCTACCTTTTTTAATCCTCTTTTTCACTCTGTTCGCTGATCTCATCCTTCTCTCTCTGTCATATATACCCTCATTCCGTGCACATCTAATCTCTCACACATCCTCATCTCCAATTCATCCCCCTCTTTTCACATCCCTCTCTTTTCTCACCCATTCCTCTCCTTTTTTTGCTCACGTCTGGGCTGGCGGAGTGTCCTTGTGTCGCTGCTCAGAAGAGCCCCTCAGCCCTCACACACGCATTCCGTCAGGATGTGCTCATTACACGTCAAACATCAGAGAGATCATCATGAAAGCAGCTCTCTGTATTCCGTGCTTTTGAGAGCTGCATTGTCTTCCTGCGTCAATGTCCGACGACTTTGTTTCCACTAGCAACATACTGAATTCACATGAACATTATTCCTGCTCAGATTTGACTGTTAGAAGTTTAGGGCCTACTTGGAGACCAGAGCAGACATTTCAAATGAGGAAGTTCACTGGAATCAAGAAGCCTGTTATGTAAATGCTAAGGTTGCTTAATTGATTTGATTGAGAGCAGTATAATGTATTTGTGTAGTTTTTACAAGAAGGGGAGCGCTGGGTCAAATTAATGTTCTGTATCCTTGTTTGATCATTCACTACGGGAAAAATCAAAACATGACGTCAAATAAAATAATCATATAAAATATTTTTGATAAATCACGGTAAGTCACTGTTCAGATACCTTTAGAATGGTTTTCCGCAGCTGTACTGGCCGGTCCCTCTTTTTGACATTGCCTAACTGAAGAAACATTCAGGTTCATGGGGCCATGATGTTCCTTTTGGTGATTTGTGTAAGCACTTGAATGAATAAAATCAGCAGTGACTGTGTTTAATTGTGGAATGCCTGCATTAGCTGCAGACTTGAGCAATGTGCTGGTGCACTGCATTACCACAGATTACCATATCTGTTGTAGTGAAGATCTCTGCATCATTATTGTGCAGCCGCACTGCTGAAGCCCTGCCTTTTAATGGAAGCTGAGCAGGGGCTCATGAGAGTGAAGAATTCTTTGACTGTGATTCACAGCTTCTGGACAGCCGGCTTACCATTTAAAGCATAACAGCAAGTATGCAGCTAGACACGCACACACATGCATGCGCACGCGCGCGCACACACACACACACACACACTTGCTTGTTCCAGGATGCTGTAATTTATTAGCTAGTAGCTAAGAATATCGGATGAAGAGAATGAAGCACTGTGAAAAATGAAGGAGAAGACAGAGATCTGGTATCTGTTAAGGCTCTGTTCCAGTGTGTGGATGGGCCCCATGGTCTGGTATCTGTTAAGGCTCTGTTCCAGTGTGTGGATGGGCCCCATGGTCTGGTATCTGTTAAGGCTCTGTTCCAGTGTGTGGATGGGCCCCATGGTCTGGTATCTGTTAAGGCTCTGTTCCAGTGTGTGGATGGGCCCCATGGTCTGGTATCTGTTAAGGCTCTGTTCCAGTGTGTGGATGGGCCCCATGGTCTGGTTTGTGTTAAGGCTCTGTTCCAGTGTGTGGATGGGCCCCATGGTCTGGTATCTGTTAAGGCTCTGTTCCAGTGTGTGGATGGGCCCCATGGTCTGGTATCTGTTAAGGCTCTGTTCCAGTGTGTGGATGGGCCCCATGGTCTGGTTTCTGTTAAGGCTTTGTCCCATTGTGTGGATGGGCCCCATGGTCTGGTATCTGTTCAGGGTCTGTTCCAGTGTGTGGACGGGCCCCATGGTCTGGTATCTGTTAAGGCTCTGTTCCAGTGTGTTGATGGGCCCTATGGTCTGGTATCTGTTAAGGGTCTGTTCCAGTGTGTGGATGGGCCCCATGTTCTGGCATCTGTTAAGGCTCTGTACCAGTGTGAGGATGGGCCCCATGGTCTGGTATCTGTCAAGGCTCTGTTCCAGTGTGTGGATGGGCCCCACGGTCTGGTATCTGTAAAGGCTCTGTTCCAGTGTGAGGATGGGCCCCATGGTCTGGTATCTGTTAAGGCTGTGTTCCAGTATCTGGATGGGCACCATGGTCTGGTATCTGTTAGGGCTCTGTTCCAGTGTGTGGATGGGCCCCATGGTCTGGTATCTGTTAAGGCTGTGTTCCAGTGTGTGGATGGGCCCCACGGTCTGGTATCTGTTAAGGCTCTGTTCCAGTGTGTGGATGGGCCCCACGGTCTGGTATCTGTCAAGGCTCTGTTCCAGTGTGTGGATGGGCCCCACGATCTGGTATCTGTAAAGGCTCTGTTCCAGTGTGAGGATGGGCCCCATGGTCTGGTATCTGTTAAGGCTCTGTTCCAGTGTGTGGATGGGCCCCATGGTCTGGCATCTGTTAAGGCTCTATTCCAGTGTGTGGATGGGCCCCCTGGTCTGGTAAATGTTACGGCTTTGTGCCAGTGCCAGTGTATTGGTCTTATGCTGTCTGTTAATATGATGTCCTGCTCAGTGTGTATAAGATCAAAGCTTAACCATTACTGTTGTGTATTCATGGGGGTTTTCATGGAACAAACTTATTTTTGCTTCTTTTCATGTTACATTCTAGAATACGCAACTACAACCCCAATTCCGCAATGGTTGGAACCAAGTGTAAATTGTGAATAAAATCAAAATGCAAGGACTTTCAGATCACATGAGCTGATGTGTTATTTACAATAGAACATAGATAACATTTGAAATGTTGAAACTGAGATATTTTACGTTTTTTATCTACAAAATTTTATCTACATTTTATCTACAAAATGAGCTTATTTCAAATTTTCTGGCTGCACCAGGTCTCTAAAAAGTTGGAACACAGACAAAAAAAAGGGCTGGAAAAAGTGATTAATACATAAAAGAATCAGCTGAAAGAACATTTAGCAAGTAATTAAGTTAACTGGCATCAGGTGTGTAACATGATTGGCGAAAAAAGGGATGTCTTAGAGACGCTGAGTCTCTCAGAAGTAAAGATGGCCAGAGACTCTCCAACCGTTGAAGGCTTTCGTAAAAAAAATTGTGGAATACTTTAAAAACAATGTTCCTCGACGTCAAATTGCCAAGGCTTTGAAGGTCTCCTCATCAGCAGTGCATAACATCATCAAAAGATTCAAAGAAACTGTAAAAATTTTTGTGCGTAAGGGACAAGACCGAAGACCTTTACCGGATGCCCGCGATCTTCGGGCCCTCAGACACCACTGCATCACTCACCAGCATGATTCTGTCTTTGACATTACTAAATGGGCCCAGGAATACAGCAAGATACCACTGTCTTTAGTCATAGTCTGCCGTGCCATCCACAGATGCCACCCAAAACTCTATCATGCAAAAAGGAAGCCATTGTTGAGCATGATCCAGAAGCGCTGCTGTGTTCTGTAGGCCAAGGCTCATTTTAAATGGACTGTAGCAAAATGGCAAAGTGGCCTGTGGTCAGACGAGTCCAAATTTGACATTCAATTTGGAAATCGTGGGCGTTGTGTCCTCTGGGCTAAAGAGGAGAAAGATCACCTCTCCTGTTATCAGCGTTCAGTTCAAAAGCCAGCATCTTTGATGGTATGGGGATGCATTAGTGTATATGGTGTGGGACGCTTGCATGGTTTTAAAAGCACCATAAATGCTGAAAGGTATATCAAGATTTTAGAGCAACATATGCTCCCCTCTAGACGACATCTATTCCAGGGAAGGCCTTGTGTATTTCAGCTGGACAATGCAAAACCACATACTGCAGCTTTTACAACAGCATCTCTTCATAGTAGAAGAGTCTTTGTGCTGAACTGGCCTGCCTGCAGTCCTGATCTTTCACCGATTGAGAACTTTTGGCGCATAATTAAATGAAAAGTCCATCAAAGGAGACCCAAATTCTCCAGCAGCTGGAAGCCTGTATTAAACAAGAGTGGGATCAAATTACGGTGGCTAAATTCAAGAAACTTGTCTCCTCAATGCCTCCACTCTGTTTTAAAAAGAAGAGGGGATGCTACATCATGGTAAACAAGCCCCTGTCCCAACTTTTTTGAGACCTGTAGCAGCCATCAAATTTGAAATGAGCTCATTTTGTGAATAAAATAGTACAATTTCTCTGTTTCAACATTTGCTATGTTATCTCTGTTCTTTTGTGAGTAAAATATTGGCTGGTGTGATTTTAAAGTCAATGTGTTTTGTTTTTATTCACAATTTACCCTTTGTCTCAACTATTTTGGAATTGGGGTTGTATTTCTGTGATGAACTTTAACCTGTGGCTAAAAATTTTAATTCAGAAAATTAGAGTATGTGACTCCTGTGTGAGTCGTCTGTTGTGTCTCTTTGCAATTCAGCAGCATGTGTGTCTCAGACCCAGTCTGTTCCTGAACCAGTCTATATTCGGACTGTTTCAGTGCCAGTGTGATGCCCAGTTCCTGTTCCTGTGCCAATCTGAAATCCAGTCTGTTCCTATGCCATTCAGAAGCCCAGTCTGTTTCTGTGCCAGTCTGAAATCCAGTCTGTTCCTGTACCAGTCTGAAATCCAGTCTGTTCCTGTACCAGTCTGAAATCCAGTCTGTTCTTGTACCAATCTGAAATCCAGTCTGTTCCTGTGCTTGGCTGAAATCCAGTCTGTTCCCCGGGCAGTCTGAAATCCAGTCTGTTCTTGTACCAGTCGTTCACCCAGTCTTGTACTCCTGGTTCATGAACTCTGCCCACCTGACTACATCTTCATCTGCTGATTCTGTACTGTAATGTATTTGCCTGTTTGCTAAACTTTGCCAGTCTGACCAGGCCTTGTGATTGTGTCTTTGTATCACTGTCTGTATGATCAAACCAAGTTCAGGAAATGTTCTGCTGTCTTAGTATTTGTGTGTTTGTGTGTGTGTACGCGCGTGTGTGTTTGTGTGCACACATTAGGGCAAGTGTTTGTACGCACACATGTACTGTACTTGTGTTTGTGTGTGTGCATTTGTGCATGTGCATCTGTGTGTGTTCGTGTGCATATGTGTGTGTGTACATAAGGGTATGTGTGCTTCCATGAGTGCTTGTTTTTATGACTGTGTGTGTAGGCGGGTATTAGTGGTTTAGTCTGCAGCATGTCCCCACAAAATGTGAAAACGTGCGTGTATGTGTGTGTGTGTGCGCGTGCGTGTGTGTGTGTACAACCCCAATACCGAAATAGTTTGGACAAAGTGTAAATTGTGAATAAAATCAAAACGCAATGACTTTCAACTCACACCAGCCAGTATTTTATTCACAATAGAACAGAGATAACATAGCAAATGTTGAAACAGAAATTTTACAATTTTATCCACAAAATGAGCACATTTCAAATTGGATGGCTGCTACAGGTCTCACAAAAGTTGGGACAGGGGCCTGTTTACCATGGTGTAGCATCCCCTCTTCTTTTTAACACGGAGTGGAGGCCTCTGGGCATTGAGGAGACAAGTTTCTTGAGTTTAGCCATTGAAATTTGATCCCACTCTTGTTTAATACAGGCTTACTGCTGGAGAGTTTCGGGTCTCCTTTGACGGACTTTTCCTTAAGTTACGCGTCAAATGTTCTCAATTGGTGAAAGATCAAGACTGCAGGCAGACCAGTTCAGTACATGGACTCTTCTACTACGAAGCCATGCTGTTGTAATAGCTGCAGTATGTGGTTTTGCATTGTCCTGCTGAAGTACACAAGGCCTTCCCTGGTATAGATGTCGTCTGGAGGGGAGCATATGTTGCTCTAAAACCTTTATATACCTTTCAGCATTTATGGTGCTTTTTAAAACATACAACTGTCCCACATCATGTGCACTAATGCATCCCCATACCATCAGAGTTGCTGGCTTTTGAACTGAACGCCGATAATAGGAGGGGGGGTCTTTTTCCTCTTTAGCCCGGAGGACACGACGCTCATGATTTCCAACAAGAATGTGAAATTTGGACCCGTCTGACCACAAGACACTTTTCCACTTTGCTACAGTCCATTTTAAATGAGACTTGGCCCACAGAACACGGCGGTGCTTCTGGGTCATGCTCAACAATGGCTTCCTTTTTGCATGATAGAGTTTTAGGTGGCATCTGTGGATGGCAAGGCGGACTGGGTTTACAGAATGTCATTTCTTTAAGTACTCCTGGGCCCATTTAGTAATGTCAATAACAGAATCATGCCGGTGAGTGATGCAGTGGCATCTGTGGGCCCGAAGATCACGGGTATCCAGTAAAGGTCTTCGGCCTTGTCCTTTACGAACAGAGATTTTTCCAGTTTCTCTGAATCTTTTGATGATGTTATGCACTGTCGATGATTAGACCTTCAAAGCCTTTGCAATTTGACGTAGAGGAACATTGTTTTTAAAGTATTCCACATTTTTTCACGAAAGCTTTCACAGGTTGGAGAGCCTCTGGTCATCTTTACTTCTGAGAGACTCAACCTCTCTAAGACATCCCTTTTTTCGCCAATCATGTTACACACCTGTTGCCAGTTAACTTAATTACTTGCTAAATGTTCTTTCAGCTGATTCTCTTATATATTAATCGCTTTTTCCAGCCCTTTTTTTGCCTCTGTTCCAACTTTTTAGAGACCTGTTGCAACCAGATAATTTGAAATAAGCTCATTTTGTGGATAAAAATGTAAAATGTCTCAGTTTCAACATTTGAAATGTTATCTATGTTCTATTGTAAATAACATTGGCTTGTGATCTGAAAGTCATTGCATTTTGATTTTATTCACAATTTACACTTGGTCCCAACTATTTCAGAATCGGGCTTGTATTTGTGTGTATGTATATGTATTTGTGTGTGTACTTGTGAGTGCATATGAGGAGTTGGAATGCAAAACCCACAAAGTCCACTCAACATCTTTTGTTTTAAATTGAGGTTTTTTTATATGCTGAGAGGTTGAGAGGACTTCATGGGTTTTGCATTTCAACTCTTCATATGTTTGCATCAGTGCGTGCATATGTGAGTGACTCACATACTGTGCTGATAACTCATAGCCCACACCCAGAGGAAGTGAGAGGTGGCTCCTGCCCTATCGTGCTTCCTGCATCCAGAGAGAGCTCTGAGAATTATTTGAGGTGTAAATTTTATACTGTGAGTTATTCTTTACCTTCAACACACAATATACAGTTACAGTCCGTCAACATCTCAGCTTTCTTTAGCTGCTTCAGAAACCTGTTTGTGTGTTGTTATACCTTTGTCCAAGGTAACGGTATATCCTTTTGTTTTTGTCAATATATGATAAGGTATTTTTTCACCGTTACTTGAGGAAGACAGGTGGGATAATTTATTTAGTACCTGCTTCAGTTCTGCATCACTTAATTAGTCTGATTACTGAAATTTGTAGTTTTTGTCTGTTACACAACAACATACGGAGGAAGCCATTCTGTCCCTGCTATTCATTAAAAGAAATACAAGTAAGTCACAGTTCAGGAATCCCATCGGGAAATTAACTATATTCTCCTTTTTCAATATCTTTTATAATAATATGACAAATATAAAAGAAATACAGCTTAAAAAATAACAAAAAAAAAGAATTCCATTGTCACTCAGCTCTTAAGTAAGTGAAAAAATATATCAATTACCTAATGATCTCACCTCACCGGGGGTCTTGGGTGTGAACTAGTTGCTGGTTTTGTGGCAAAAGTAGCTGCAAATAAACCAAGCAGCTCTCCAGGACCAGGGTTAGGGACCCCAACAGATCCTGTGTCTCTCTAGGACCAGAGGTAGCGACCCCAGCAGATCCCGTGTCTCTCCAGGACAAGGGCTAGAGACTTCTGATTTAAATAAGAAATAACCCAAACAAGGCAGGAAAGATCTGATTGATCAATCAGCAGTGTGAATGCAGGTATTTAAAATATTTACCAAATAGGTGTAAGATAGTATGCTCTCGTGAGTGTATGAAATAAATGGCTCAGAAAAAGTGCAGTCACCTTGAGCATTGTTCAGAATCTCCATCAGAGCAAACAATCCCAAGTTACATACTGTATATGTACTGCAGGAAACAGGATGTAGCTCTGCAGTCTAATCAAGTTTTCTAAACCTCCTCAAGGTCAAAGAAGCTGGCGAGCCGACAAGATTCGCTTTAATTTATTTGCTGCAAAAACCATAGCACACATTTAATACTGGGACAGCACTACATTTTACATCACTTTGCAAAATTTAATTGTAATGCTGTCAGTTTCTTCCAATGAATGTACCAAAACGGACCTGCATACCAAAACTCTCCTAAATCGGTAACGTGGACCTGAGGAGAAAAAGAGTTGTGTCTGCGTCACAGTCTGCAGTTATCCATCCTACTCCATAATCCTGCGTCCTTATCCAGGCTCCAGAGTCGCCTCTGATACTCATGTCCAGAGCCAATAAGGCAAGTCCTGCATTCATCTCATGAAAAATCTTGTTTCTCGGAAACGGTCCTTGGTTTCTCATGAGATTTGTCACTCCGGTCGGATCGAAAGATGCCGCAATGGACTGACCCCCCCATGAGCCCCCCCAGAGACCCCATGGTCATTTCTGACCAAAGCATTCTCGTTTTCAGGTCAGAGGCACAGAGCCTGCGGGATGCTTATGCTCGACTCTGTCATCTGCATGTGATTACATGTGTTTTTCTTGTGGCCTCTGGCTCAAAAGAGAGGTTCTATAATTTGCTATCATAAGGGGTGGAGGGGTGGGGGGTGGCAGAAGGCGGAGGGGGGTGAGATGGGGGGGAATCATCTCGACGCTGGACTTCACTGAGTTGGGCCCCCTCCCCCTCCCCCTCCCTCTCCCTGCTGTTGTCAGCAAAGTGAATACACATCTGATATCAGTTCCGATAGCTGGGTGGGCCAGAAACCTCCTCACCTCCCCCAATCTCGACTATTACTGAAGGAACAAGACAGTCATCTACTTTGCAAACTGCATTTTACAGATGTGGGCGCTATCTGCACATACTGTACCTAGTATGTCCTCAGCTATACCAGGTATGAATGTTACTGAACAATCACAGTCTATAAGCAATGCTGGAAAGGAGTAGTTTCACTATTAACTATTCTCAACCAAAGCCAGAAGATACCAGTCCATAGCAGAAGGTACCATAACTCAGTTATAACAAATGAGAAATATCAGGAAGTAATTTTTCCTGCCGAATCAATCTGTTCCACAGGAAATTATACCATCTACTGTAGTACTCGAAGCTGCTGAACCTGTGTTGTCTTTAATTGCTGTGAATTCGCAACATTGGTCCTGAGGGTCCACTGTGCGTGGTGGGTTTAGTGTCAACCACAGTTGCATTGGTAAGAGTTTAACAAGCTGTTAATTTGTCTTAATTTGGGGCATTTTATGCTTAGGGCAGTTATTTACTTTTTAAAAAATACATTATGACAGAAATATTTATCCATGTCTTGAAGAATACAAGACCCTTGAACATGTGAAGCTTTTTTTCTATCTTGTAAGTAATTTCAGGGCATAACATTTTTAAATAGATCAAATTAGAAATTGAGAAAATCAGTAAGCTCCAAGTTAGTTTACTGAACACAGGTGTCCTAAGTTCTTTCAAAATACTTTGCAACAACTTCTTTATATAAACATGACACAAGACAGGTTTGATTCTTTACCATTTGCTTGCATCGTAAATGGTCTGTTTTCATGCCAATGTTTCAATTAGTTTTTGGTCGTTAGGAACTTACTTAATTTGATTGTTTAAATTTTTTCCACTGGTTGACTTCTCTTAAAATAATTTTGCCCCATAGTTTACACAGGTATTGCAACGAGTTGAGCTTTTGCACACCTGTAAATTCAGAGATGCTTAAAGGATCTGAGTCCGTCGAAAGGACTCCGTTGTTCGATTACGCAGGTATTGCATTGTAAGGACATCTTCAAGAAGCACAGTATTACTGCTGGAGGGCGTGCCTGGATGCCCTGAAGACCGCACAGTATGCTTGAAAGTAAACCCGTGTTTGTGCCTTTGGTTCATTTAAAAAAGGAGCCAACCAAGGTGTTACCTGCTAGGCTTAGCCATTAGCATAGCACCCAGGTATCGATGGACGGCAGGGAAGATTATTAGCTTAAAGGCAATGTATAACTTTCCAATTTCGGTTTAATCATGTGGCTACCTAAAACTGCATTTTCTTCACCAACGCTGGGGGTGTGGGCATGTCACCTGGCCAAAATGACGCTGCAGGTCTGTTTGTTCTCTGATGCTGCTAGAGGGCTGGGACTTTGTTTAGTCCTGGGAGGCTCAGACACTGAAGTGTGAGTCAGTAATCGCCCATCTGTTTGGGGCCTTAGTGATGTGATCCCGGCAGGCGATAGCCGCAGGTGCCTGACTGCAGCACTTACGCAATCGGAGACGGGCGAAGGTGAGTGATTACTCAGGCTTACGTAATGTTACAGACTCACAGCCTGTTCAGGCGCAGTAACGGGACATTTAAATCTCTGAAACCGAGCGGAGACCACCACACTGTCCACAGTGATTGATTTTTACTTTCATTTTGCCTCTTAAACCCTCTTTAAATTCATAGCCAGAAAACTTGCTGTATCCCAACTGAAGATTGACTTGGTTTGACAGATACCAGTCACACGCCGCTGTCACAGCCCTTGATTGAATGCCTTCCATTCCTCCTCCTCCTATTTGGCAACTTGTGTGTATATTAGAAGTGTGTCTCCCTTGGTCATTTTATGTCCTGCGTGTTTACCATTCCCCAGCTGAGTCTCGTTTAATTTTTACTCCCTGATGGCTCTGCGGTATTTAAACCCCCTGCTTTGAGTTGCAAGTCGCTGGATTGTAATTTGCTATCTGTGATTAGAACCAGTCAGTGTTCATTGTGAAAGGTCTTTGTTTTATTAAGTGTAACATAACCTTTAATGACAGCGATTTGCAAAAGCTCTCCTCAAACAAGCTTCCAATCCTATTAGGGGCTCAGGGTTGGGACTGTGTTTAAATTAACCCAGCACAAGTCAGTTATCCTGTCCAGTTTAATGGGAACAAGGTTTTAAGCCTGATCAGGGTCCAGGATTGGGGCTGCGTTCTTGTTAACCCTTCCAAGTCTGTTCCTCTGTACAATTTGTTAGGACCAAGCTCCAAATTTTTCTGCAGTCATCAGGACTGGAACCAGTCTGGTGAAGTCTGCTCTCCACCTGGCTGTCATTCTGAAAGCCACTGGCTGGCGATTCGCAGCCCAGCTTCGGCCATTACATCTGTGTTGAATTGTGCTCTCTTCTTCTGGGCTTCCGTCTCCAATCACAACCACACCGCTGCCAATATACCGACCAATTGGATGGTACTCTGCTTCCGCACTTGATTCCTGGTCTGGACCATAACACCACTGTAAACATGATGAACCATTTTCAGCTTTTAGCAAATGGTAACCTTAAAGTTGGAATCTCGTCGCACGTTCTTTTCTCATCTGCCTCCTTGCTCTTAGCATTAGCATGTTAACCACCACTCAGTGTAGCCAAGGCCAGGTCATTGACATTGGCCTAAGATTCAGATCTTCCTGTAGCAGCGGAATTGCTTGTAGCATTAGGATGCTATTCAGCATTAGCTCACTCTGTCCTGCCTGTGTCATTTCCTCAGGTCACATGAAGAACAGTGACTGCCGGGTTAAAAAAGTAAAGGCAGATATACTACCCTGAAAGGAAATCTAAAACATCCCGACTTGCTAACCAGGAAATCGACATTCAACCGTGCTTCTTTATATCCTTATTATCTCCCACCACAAACTCAAAGTGGAGGGATATTGTAATGGAGTTCGTCCTTCCATCCGTCTGTCCATCTGGATTTGTAGGAACACGTTTTTTCAGAGTGCCCTACTGAGATGAATGAAATTTTGAGTGTGTGTTGGGGATATTGATGACAATATTGTCTTTTTATTAGTATAATTGGGAATAATATAGTCAATCTTAGGATTTAAAAATGTGCATAAAAGGAAGCTTATACCACTTATTCTCTGTACAGTGTTATGGGGCAATCTTCCCTCAGCTGCTACCAGTATAAAGTATCCATCATTTTTAATACGTGAAAATTAAAGGAGAAGTAGTTTATGCAGTGCTGGGTCTAAAAATTTTCTAAGAATCTGTATGAGGTTCACTTTTATTTGGGATAGCTACACTGTTCCCACATCCGTATGGGACATTTCCAGGTGTTTCCTGTTTTCATTACCCGACATTATTAGCATATGCTTTACAGTAAGTCGTACAGTCAGGTTGTTATTAATTTTCATGTGGCTGAGGTCCTTATTTAGCAATGGTTTGTTAAAAATTGGGCATTAAGTATAAGTATTTAGTTATGTCAAGCTGGTGAGAGTTACGAGATGGATATGCATTGACCAGTGAAAAGTTGTAGTAAAATAACAATTTTATAGTAGTTATAGTAGTTGCGCATATTCTTTCATATGGGCTGTCATATGATGCTGAAAGTCCACGCCCATGACTACTGGAGTGGAAGTTTCCACAAATGTGATGCACTTATTCACCGCTACTTGATTATTCTGTTCATTTTGTCCGAAATTAACTGGATATTACACTTTAGTACTTCCATTGTTGGAAAATCGTTTACCTGTAAGTTTAGTTTACCTGTTTATTTTACAAATGGCTTCTGATTAACTTCAAAATTGAGGTAACTATCCCATGAAAGAAAAGATCCTGTTTGACTTCTCGTAGTGCTTACCTTGTGTCATTTAGGCAATTTACATCAGTTTAAACTGCTCACAATCTTACTAATCACATGAATGACAACATGACTGAAGACTTTTGACTGGTGATGTGTATGAGATATGAGTTATGCTGAGGGATCTCTAAACACAGTATGCTTAGTATCTTGCTGTAATATTAAGTGCATAAGTGCACAGTGGTGAAAGGCGAGCCTTGCTACTAAGGAAGGGTGGGTCTTATGTACAAATTTACTCACACACAAACGCATCAGCGATGTCAATGTTACTCATCCTTCAGCAACCACACGGACACACACACACATTCACATGCACGCACACTTTCTGTCACATACACAGAGAACACACCAACCAATTCACTCTCACACTCCTTACTGTCAGACACTCATATACTCTTACACAAACTCCTGTCACAGGTACATACATGCTTAATTTCGTACAATCGCAAGTACACTTAAATTCATTCACTTGCCAGCAGATATATACGGTACACACACACAGACACACACACATACGCACACACTTCTTTCATATTTATCCAGTGCACAATCTCTCATAGAGGTATTTCACTCTTACACTCAGCTGTCTATAGCAATAGGGACAGTACTTCAACTGTATGTGTTGGAATTGTATAGCACATTTATTTCATATGTAATATATACTGCTGACCTCTATCTCTGTATGGTTTATACCCTTTCTGAGACTTGGAAAGTGGCCAGAAGCTCCACCACCATTTTGATTGTAGTTTATCGATTCTTTTGTGCAGCAGACATTTTGTGACAGCATCCATTGTATTTCATTACTAGCTGTGGAAGGGGTTTTTGAGCAAAGAAACCGAGGTCATGTGGGGTCATGTTTCATTTGGCCTGGCAGAGTCTCACGCTCCACTGCTAACTTTCCTCTGCTGAACAGCGCTCTGTCTCTCCTCTCCCACCCACAGCTCTCAGACAGAAGACATGCCAGCGCCAGACCTGGAAATCACTGGGAAATCCTGTTCCCAGCCGGAGAGGAGCAACAGGGGAAAAACTGACCCAATGAGCACGCTGCACCCTGTTCCCCATTTACCTTGCAAGAGTCTGCCAGCTAACCCGCAAAGCCTAGCAAAAACTTAAAAGACTTTCTTAAATATTTAGTCTCCATTGTGAAGTTTCACTTAAAATCTTTCACTTCAAAAAAAAAAAAAAATTTCTTTGATGAATGAGGCAATTACATTGCCATGGTCATTTGAATGCATCTTAAATTTCCAACTTAAAACTGAGGCAAATTAAGAATCTAAGTCTGAGATAAAAACAAATAAAAAGATAAGATTCCCAGAGTTAATTCAACGCCAGTAGAGTTTATATGGGTTCATTTTTGCCATCTTGGACTCAAACTCTGTAAGCACTAATTTAATACTGTAAATTTTACTGTGTAATGTTTTCTGGTGGTGAAGGAGACATGCTGACAAACCAAACCATTCTGTCCGCCTCGGCAGCAATGTCATAGTGCATGTAGGCCACTTCCTGTTTCAGGGAGGGTGTGACTGGCAGGCTGCAATGGGCTGAACACTGCAGAGTCACACAGAGCGGACTGAGCAAACGCCCTATACTTCAGCACAATCACGCTTGTCCTCAACAAGTTTCTCTTCCGCAAAAGAAAAACAAGAAAACCACCACAACCGCAGAACAATACCACAGCTCTGACTCATGCACTTTAACTCCATCTGCTATCCATCCTGATTCCAGATAAGAAAAATAGAGGCTGATAGATACAAACCCCAATTCCAATGAAGTTGGGACGTTGCGTAAAACGTGAATAAAAACAGAATACCATGATTTGCAAATCCTTTTTGACCGATATTCAATTGAGTATACTACAAAGACAAGATATTTCATGTTCACACTGATAAACGTCATTGTTAATTTTTTTAAATATTCACTCATTTTGAAATTGTTGCATGCAACACGTTTGAAAAAAGCTGGAAAAGGGTCATGTTTACCCTGTGTTATATCACCTTTCCTTCTAAGAACACTCAATAAGCCTTTGTGGGTGGAATTCTATCCCATTTTTGATTGATGTATGACTTCAGTTGCCCAACAGCCCGGGGTCTATGTTGATGCATTTCATGCTTCATAATGTGTCACACATTTGCGTCACACATTTTCAATGGGAGACAGGTCTGGACTGCTGGCAGGACAGTCTATTACCCAAACTCTTTTAATACGAAGCCATGCTTTTGTAATGTGCAGAATGTGGCATGGTATTGTCTTGCTGAAAAAAGTAGGGACCTCCCTGAAAAAGACGTTGCTTGGATGGCAGTATATGTTGCTCCAAATCCTGTATGTACCCTTCACCATAAATGGTGCCTTCACAGACGTGCATGTTACCTATGCCGTGGGCACTAACACATCCCCATACCAACACAGATGCTGGCTTTTGAACTTTGCGCTGATAACAATCTGAATGTTCCTTTTCCTCTTTCGCCCAGTAGACACGACATCCATGATTTCAAAAAATAATTTGAAATGTGGACTTGTTAGACTACAGCACACTTTTCCACTTTGCGTCAGTTCATCTCAGATGAGCTCGGGCCCAGAGAAGCCGGCAGCGTTTCTGGGTGTTGTAGATATATGGCTTTCGCTTTGCATGGTACAGTTTTAACTTGCACTTGTAGATGTAACGACGAACTGTCTTAACTGACAATGATATTCCAAAGTGTTCCTGAGCCCACATGGTAATATCCTTTACTGAATGATGCCGGTTTTGCTGCCTGAATGCATGGGCATTCAATGTTGGTCTGAATCTTTTGATGATATTATGGACTGTAGGTGATGAAATTTAATATTAGACAATGACATTTTGAGTTAATGCAAGATGCAGTGTCTAAATAACTTTGTCATTTTTTGAAGGTAAAAAGTTAGTCAAAAGCTATATTACCCTTTTGAAAAAATAATTGCCCCCTTGAACCGAATAAGTTGTTGCGTTACCCTCGGCAGCAACAACAGTGATCAAACATTTGAGATAATTGGCAGTGAGTCTTTTACAATGCTGTGGGGGAAATCCGGTTCACTCTTCTTTGCAGAATTGTTTTAATTCACAGTGGAGGGTTTTCGACCAACTGCCTCTTTAAGGTCACGCCCCAATATCTCAGATGGATTCAAGTCAGGACTTTGACTTTGCCACTCCAAAACCTTAATTTCATTTTTTGTTGAGACAATGAGAGGTGAACTTGCACGTGTGCTTTGGAGCACTGTCCTGCAGTATAACCCAACTGGCCTTGAGCTTAAGGTCACAAACTGATGGCGGGACATACTCACTCAGGTTTTTGGTATGTAGCCGAATTCATAAATCTAAGCTAATGTTAGCTAAAATTAAAACAAATAAGGAAGGGGTAAATACTTTTTCAACAGTGCTGTATGTACATGCCAAAACCACAAAACTGCACTCCAACTAAAACTGTGCATTCTTTTTTGGTGCGGATTTGGATAAAGGGTGTTTCAACCCTTTCAGAATGATAATCACAGTTATGTGATTAAAATGTTTTTTTATGCTTTTTTTTTAGTTAATGCGAATATAACGGTCACTACAGGAAGCTCAAAGCACTTGAGGTTGAGAAAACTGACTTAAAAAAAAAAAATCTGCTCCACAAATAGGTGGCGTTCTAGAACAGTGAAGATTTCAGAAGAAAAGTTATGTCCTGTTTCTGTGTATATTACTTTCCCCTTCAGTTTGGCTGTCTGCATCTTTTCCAGTTTGTTTTCTCTGAGTGATTCAATCATTCACTTTTTGTCTCGTGGCTTCATCACTCCCCTTTTGCATTCCTCGGCCTTCCTCCCTCACCTTTATTGTTAACTGCGGTCTCTGTATATTTAAGTTCCTCACATTCTTCACTCACTCACCTAATTAGTAACCTTTATTTGTGTTGAGCACACTCTCTCTCTCTTTCAGTGTTACTTCGATTTCCCACTTCTTTTTGTTTTCTTATTGACTTTTTCCCTGCTCATTGTCTTCATTGTTCATCGTCCTTCCCCAACTTAGTGTCTCCTGCTCCCTCCGGACTGAGGCTTACAGTTTTGACCAGGACCTGGACTCTGATCAGCCTCTTCCCATGACCACTGTTCGCTGCTGCTCAACCTCTGCCAGCCCCCCCGCCGACTATAATCTGCCTGCCCTCCACAGCACAGTCTGCCTGTTCTCTGACCTGCTCTGCCAATGAAGCTCATTCTGATTGTAATTCTGATCCTGTTTTGGTGCTGCCTATTCTGACATCCATGAAGAAAAAACATTAAGAGCTCCTCTGGGGCTGGGGTTTAGACTCCGATAAGCATGTAGCAAATAACTGTTAATGTCTTCTCTTTTTTTTATTACTTCTTTGATACTACAATGTGTGTTTTATGAGATTTATGCCAGTATTTAATATGAAGCAGTGATGATCACACCGTGACAATCCAATGGCATTGAACTTACAAGGGCAAGCCACTGCTGGGCTTTCATTGATATTGCTGGGCACAGACAAAACATGGTAATATTCTGTATTAAACCTGTTTCATATGAAGTAATTAATTCAAATAATGTTCTGCCAAATGTGTCAAATAATTTATGTATTGTGTTCCCCAGTCAGCCATATGTCATAACAACAAGAAAACCACTGATTTGTTTACAAAATCATGGTGCAGGAACAAAGACTGAAATTATTTATGCCACAAAGACTGTTAGTTCATAAAACTATTTTCATTGTTCCCGAAACATTCCATGCAGCAAACATTACAAAAATGTGACTGCTCAGTTTCTGGGATATCTTTTGTACATTAGATGTAGTAGCATAACAAAGAGTATTACATGAATTGACTTTATCAACTTTTTGTGCTTTTCATATCCTGTACCATATGAAATACCTTCCGATTTCCATCATTCATTAATTGTTTTGTTATAGCTAAAATGTTGAATGAACTTGCCAATTCAACAATTACATTCAAGGCATTCCGTAAATGCATTCCAAAGTACGCAGCATCACGTTTCCTCATAAGTGACTGCAGGACCTCAACAGAACCTTCCAGGAACTCTGTTTATAAAATTATCTCAAGCAATTTTAATACTGAAATCTCCAAAAAAAAAGAATGTGGGAAAACTTCAATTAAACAAAACTCAGTTCTAATGAGATTGATTCAAAAGTTTCCATGGAGGTGCTGAAGCTCATCCAGTTAAGGCTCTGTTCCAGTGTGTGGATGGGCCCCATGGTCTGGTATCTGTTAAGGCTGTGTTCCAGTGTGTGGATGGGCCCCATGGTCTGGTATCTGATAAGGCTCTGTTCCAGTGTGTGGATGGGCCCCATGGTCTGGTATCTGTCAAGGCTCTGTTCCAGTGTGTGGATGGAGCCCATGATCTGGTGAATGCAGGGAAACGCATGATTGGCAGTTGCGTCCCTAAACAGAGCCGGTTTCACTCAGCCAGAAAGACCATCTCACATCTGCATTTATTGCCCCCGGCCTGTTACTTGGGCACAATGGCACTTGTACTGAACAGTACTGGAAGTATTTAATTCCATGATTCTGAGCACACCTTGTTAAATGTGCTGTGAAAAGAAGAGGTAGTGCCATCATGTGTTTTAAGAGAGCACCTGCTTGTAATCAACTGACAACTGCAAAGATTACTATGACCATCACAGCGCCAGTTTGATTGAGCAGTCCAAATTTGGTTAGTAAGCGGGATAAGCCTCAGTTAGAAAAAAACATGTCATCTTTTGTCACTTTACAGCCTGTTTTATGGCTTTTAGCTGTTGATGCTTCCTTGCCCCTGTGTCAGAGTTTATCTCCTTTTGTGGTAAAAGGCTGGCCGACCCCTATCGGGGCTCCTTCTCCTCTTTTTCAGGTTTAGCCAACACAAGAAGGGAGGCAGGAAACACTCTCTGCTCATGCTCTGAACATTCGGCATGAGAAGTGCTGAGCCTCACCATCTTCATTTTCTCAAATTACATTTGTCGTATCTCTGAGAAACCTAATGTCTGCTGGTTTTCGCTTTGACCCCAACAGCATTCTCGTAAATAAAAAAAAAGTTAATATTTCTTAAAAACATTTGCCCAAATTACAGTGACTATTTGTGTGCTTTAGCCACAAGATTCAAAAATAGCTACAGATGCCATCGTTCTCTTTGTCTATGAATTGGTCTTCATCAGCCATGGCATCATTTTTGGAGGCCATGCGTCAACTCTCTCAGGAATTCATAACTTGAGGATTTGCCTCTGTCTCTGCTAAAATAGAACATAGTCTTTATGGGATGCACAACCATTCCTGACTAAATCTTGCTTAATCTGTATAAATAATCACGCAAAACAGGAAAAGTGTTCTGAGAATGTAACAGTGTGTTAAGCAAGAGGGACACCGGTCATCGTTAGAAAAAAACCCAGCATACACTGCGGTCGCCTTGACTGAGTTTGGAAACCACTGTCCATTTTATTCGGCCTGTAAGAATCCTACCAATCAATGCAAGCCAGCATTTTGCAAAAAATAAAGATAAAAAATCTCCTCACACTGGCAAAGTCACCACTGCAAACATGGCTGACCCTGCATGATTCTCAGACTCACAGGCCCTCCCTTCTTCAGTGCAGTGAATGCCAAGTTAAGTTCCAAGTCTCAAAAAATGAAAATGGAAACCACTGAGAGGGCTACTAATGAGTCAGCATTGCATATTTTACTTCAGCATCTTCATATTGTGGTTTTTATAATCTAATTTGAGTTATGAAAGGACATTCCTCAACTTCAACAATGAAAAACAAAACCAAAATTCCTCCCCTCCTAACACACACACACACACACACACACACACACACACCACTTATTAAACACACAGAAACAAAGATGCCTCTTAAAACCACATTCCTCTCATATCTGTGACATCCTTTAGGTAATCTCAACGTTCAGGACATGCAAATAAGAACATCTCAACTGTGCATCAAGAACCGAGAACAGGGGTAGGGAACCCAGTATGCCATATTCCAAATGATTTAGATGTCACTCTGCTCTTACACACCTGATTCAAATGATTGCCTCGTTATCAAGCCTTTGACAAGCTGCAATCATTTTAATCAGGTGTGTAAGAGCAGACATACACCAAGGCCATGCAGGGCCATGGCTTTCCGTGTGCAGGGTTCCCTTCCCCAGCGCAAGTAAACTGCGTTTATATGGCATAGCTACGTCAGTGAATAACCACCAATCATCAGCATATGTATCAATTTATTCGAACGGCGCGTACATAGAAAGTGACATTACTGCCGCTTTCCTTGCACGACCCCCCGGTCCCCTTGTGATCTCACCAGAAGAAACAAAAAGTTATAGCATGATACATACATGCTTTGGATCCTGCACAGGGCACACATAATCAGTACATGGTTGAATTATTTTGTCACAACAAATCACAGGTAAGGAAACTTATTTATAATGTTAAATATCAAACAGAGGAAGCCAAGAGGAGGTTCGCATTGAGGTATTCAGCTCACGTAAATCGAAAGATCAAAAAACCGTCGACATCTCGTATGAGTTTTGAGATGCACGGGCGAGCAGAACAGAGTGACATCATACCTTTAAAATCTGAAGGCGCGGCCACCGGTATAACGTCAGCCCCCTTCGATAAAACACGCTCGGACCAGGAGAAAAAGTGCCCCCCTCTGATATTTTACCAATTAAGGCTTTTGCTATTGCAACTGCAAAGAGAAAGGAGGCAGAAAAGGCGAAGGGGTGTCACTCTTGTTCTTTCTCGAGTTCACCGAAGACTCATTTTCCCAAGAGAGACGCGTCGGGGAGGGAGCTGCGAGGGTGATAGTCTATTTTCCTTACTTAGCTTCAAGCACGTTCGGGTGGCGAACTGGGAGAGAGGAGCCTTACTTTAAAAGCATAAGCCAAACACTGGCATTGCATAAAAGCGAAAAGTAAGTTTGAAACTTTACGCGTGTCGCGTCTGTTAATCGACGTGCTTGTTCCAGGCTAAACATTTCTTTAAAACTTGTGAGAAGTGTCCTACTTGCGGTAGGTACTTTATTTAATGCATTTTAAGGGCATTTGTAATACCTTGGCATTCTCGATGTACCAAGGTCATAGCAGGCGAAAAATTAAGAGAATGGATATTATAATACGGATGCCCACACCGATATTATCCTGGTTTTCATTGTTTATCGCCGGTTTTCTGAATGGCATTCTTGTTGCCAGGAGAAATTGGTGATGCGATTTTATCTTGAGTCCGCTAAAAGTGCATTGGTTTGCCAATAAAACGCATTGCTGGTTGTTAAATGCATGGAATGATTCTCTGCATAAACAGAAATATGCGCGACCTTATTCATTATTAGCTATGTTTGTTCCTTCAGATTGCAATGCAGTGTATTTCCAGATACGGATTTGATGCTTAACATTACCATTCTGATGGAATGCCCGAAACGTGATGTTTTATTGTCGCCTGTCATTTATCGCAAAATTACCTTATACAGTTTTGCAATGATGTCTGGATATAGAAAGTAATTTAGTTCGTTGATTTTAAGAATTACCTTTAATTTTAATTGATATCCTTCACATTACAAAATTTGATCATGTGTTTATGCGTTTGGTTGTAGATGAAGTTGATTTATTGATTGATTGATTGAGGAAACTTGCCACTACCAATCGTCATCCAGCGTACGCGGGATTTTAAACTAAATCATATCGGCAAGATTAATTAAGAACTCCTTGCCAAATAAGGCGATTACTGTAAGTCATTCTTTGTGCATGGCTGGGGAAATTACAAGAAAGTAGTTTGCGCCCCCCTACGCCTATTCTAGGGTCTGCGCTTACATGCGCAGGATTGACTCAGAAATACTATAACATAACCCTCCTCGTTTGGCCTGAGTTGTTAACTCATTTATGCTGTGAGTTCATTATTCGGTTTGATGGTGCGTATAAGGGTCTCTGGGGTCAGTCGAAGCGCAGGCTATGCCTATATTGTGGAATATGTTGTTCGGAAATATTAATAGACGTAATCAACGTGATCTTGATGACCTTGCTGTTAATTGTCTATAAATCTGCTGGGACGAGGTAGTGTCTCTCGGGTTGCATTCTAATTAGGCTGCGCAATGCAACGAACGTGAACCTGCAATCTAAGCAGTTAACAAAGTCAATTGGTTGCATTTGGCTGCGGTTACGACCGCGACTTCCTTTATTTTTGTTAGCCCAGAAGTAAGAGCTATAGTTGAACCTGATTGAGTTTAACTTCTGAGGAACTTGAAATTAAAATGCTGAAATATTTGAGCAGTGCCTTGATGAAACTTCTTCCAATTCATTAGAACAGCGACATGGAAAAGTTTCTGGTGCGAATACCTTTTGAAGCTGAACATGGGCCAGTTCAGCATTGGGTTCCTCATTAAATTGTTTGACGCCCTGTAGGATGGGGAACATCGGGTGGAGGGTTTTTGCGCGATGGCGAAGAAGAGGGGCGGTGGCTTGTATCTGATGCACCATAGATGTGCTGAAAAGAATTGACCTTCTCTAGGTGATTCCATGATGAAGGTGAAAGGTGTTCATGGTTACCTCTTGGAGCTCTTCCTGACCAAGATAATGAGATAAAGAGAAAAGAGAGAGGGAGAGAGATGCGCACTCTTGGACTATTCATCGGTTAAATAAAAAGTTATCGTTATTGTTGTTGAAGTAGAAGAGGCGATTTATCTTCTTATAATTGTCAATAATGATAATCATCATGCTATCATGAAATAACGACTGGAGTGTTTAAATGAATTTCATGCGAAATGCTTCCAAAGGCGTCTGATATTTTAGGACTATAGAAGCCTACTCTTAGGGCTTCTCTGCAGTCAGAGCCTAGAGGGCACTAGACTCTGCACTACTGCTCTTGTCTCTGGCTGTGAAAAGACGTCTCCTTCAGGACCAATTATGATAAGGAACTATGATTATAAGACTCCAGACTGGTGTTGACATGAGCAACATGTGAAAGCGACAGTACCTATCCCTCAGTACACATGCCCCTGGCGCTTGAAAAACTCACTGCACTGAAACATCTCAGCAATGACTGGTTGATTCAACTTATCTCGTGATTGTGGACTCATTGTGTATTTGCTTCACTGAAGCAGCACACTTTACACTCCTTTATACCTCTTTATTATTCAACGACTTCAACTTCTGCCAAAATTTTGTTCACCAACTAGTTGAGCACTGCTCAAGCGATCAATCGCTGTTCAAGTTTTAAATATGCAGCATGTTCTGATCTCGTGCACTTCTGAACAGATTTTGATACTATTTACAATTTTTTAAATAAATTTTTAAACTTTGTTTTGGACCCATTAAGTCCAACCATCTTTGGTGATTTTGACCTGATTTCACGCTGACTTTTCAACATTTTCTCCTTGTTCTTACTTTCATGTTGATTCCATTTTTGGAATAATTCAACTTTTCACATGTACAGGTTATTTTTTTGAAATTAAGTTTTTAATTGTCTTTTATACTTTTTATAATGTATACTTTTATTTTAACCTTTTTTTCTTAAGATCGCAGTCAAAGAAGAATGCTGAAACCCAGCCCTTTAAGTCTTCCTACTCCTTTATACTTACGGCTAGTGGTAATTTTTTGGTGTAAAACAACTTTCTAATGTCTTTTAAACTCTCAGAGAAATCATAGTTTAAGTTTTAAGCATTTTTCAGAAGATCTTATGCATTGCCCACTCTTAAAGGCACGTACAGCCTCATGGGCTCGGTCTTAGTCTTTTTTTTCCCCTCTGTTTAAACCCCCAAAATTTAAACAAACATACCAATATTTATGAATAAAATGTGGGTGTTTTTCTCCTGGCTCTAGTCATGACATTTTTGTGGCAATATGACTCAGTTTATTCAGCAGTGACCTTCTGCTTGCGGGGAGTTCTTTTTGTCCCATTAAATCCATTCATTTCACTGGTTTTCATCCATTTTTCAACTCAGTTCTCTTTTCTTACTTTGAGTGAGAATCCCCATTCCACTTGCAAAATGTTCTGCTTACTTTGCTAATGAAGAGTGCAATTCAACTTTTTGATATCTTTTATTAATTTTTACTACAGTAGACACACAAACTGACCCAATGTTTTAATAACTCTTGCTAATGTCACAAATTGTCACAAATAGTCGCTAATGACTACTGAAGATTAAAATTCACCCTTTTTAATTTTTCAAACAGAAGCAAATACAGATTAGTCCTAAAATCACTGATAATGCTTATGCATTTTATTTTTGTCCTTATTATGTCAAAACGTATTGATTCTAATTTCTTATATTAACAGTTATATTGCTGTAACCATGGGAGCAAAACTGTGGATATAGCCCCTCAAAAACCTATAAAACACTTGAATTATATCCAAATTAATGTTGAACATTACATTTTAACCTGAATTATAACCTGGGAATTCTGTATTTCTGCAAATTATGATATTCACTCTTTTGCTGTTTGGGTCAACAATGACCCACTTTCAATGTTTAATTTATTTAAAGTTTAAATTTAGATAAGTCTATTAATGAAAGTGTGCTTAACAACACATTCATGTTGAAAAACTGAACAGAAGTCAAGGGTCAACGCAACAACTGATTGGAACCAAAACTGTTTCTTTTTCCAGTGAGAATTTTTAATCAAATCTGCCAGATATCTAGTCCCTGAATGCCAGCACCCACACGTCAGAACAGGCCGGCCTCCTGTAGTAAGGACAAAGGTGCTACTGAGCAAAACCTCTCAGACTGCCCCCTACTGACACCCCTCCCCACTGCCCCTCATCTGTGAGGATGGGGGGTGCTTCAGTAGCTCATTAGAGGTCAGCATTCTTCACATTCTCCTGCTGTAACTAAGGGGGAAGAGAAACATTCTTCATGGACTGCGTCCATACAAGAGCGTTTGGCAGGGTTGCCTTATTTAGTAATCGGCTGCAAGCTGCAAACCCACTTTCTCCAGCCAAATATCTTACCATTTTGCTACTGCGAAGTGTTCCTTCACCTACAGCAGTGCCAAAAGTAAATGGGTTTTTTTTTTTCTCCCACAATACTCGCATATCTCAGCATCTCCTTTTAAATTTTTAATCAGTTTTTCTTGCTTGGAAAATAGACTGGACAAATGTAATGTTTTCATGAGCCATAACGCTGATCTGTTCATTTACTAGTACGTAAATATCGTTTAGTGATAGGGCATAGTGTACACTTATATGATTTAAAGATTAAAACTTTTCCGTGGACCTGTTTTCTGGATTCCAGAACCCAGTGTAGATGTAGGCAACTGCACCATTGAGTCATTCATGGTCATAATGTACAAGATGTTCCGACACACATCATGTGACCACATCCTCCTAAGACCATGCAGAGGATGTATTGGTGTCCTCAGTAGGGATGTGAGCGTCTGGTCCTAATCTCACAAGCCGCATAGTGCTGAAACCTAATCCAAGTGAGCCAAAACTTTATTCACGAGGAGGAGAGAGAATGTGAGAAAGCAGTGGCTTAAAACTACGAGGCTCTTCTTCAGAGACTTTGCCCAACACCTTTGTCATAAGGGTCCAAAGAAAGATTTTTTTAAAAAAGTCTTACAAAAAGGGGAGTGAAGTAACATAAAAGTTTCAACTATTCGATTATCAACTATCAGGTCGGCTCCTTGTCACAGGAACAGGTGTTAACGCAACACCCGCAGAGCGCCCTTCAGTCTGAGGAACTGCAGCGCTGAATGAGCTGCAGCCTTCAGCACTTTTTTATTTTTTTTTAATAGTTGTACAGTCATGATACAGTAAGCCTTCCTGGCTGGATATTCAGTTTATCTTGGCATATAAATATATAAAAATGTAATTTCATCTGCTGTTCTGACATGAAAAAAGCAGACATGGTCTTTTTCAAAAAAAAAAAAAAATGCAGTTCGGCATAGTTTCATATTTTAATTTCAAATGACTTTATCTTCTCCATATTGTATTTAGACATACGTGTTCTTTTAGGTTATACAATATATAACATACAATAATTAATTTACATGCCATTCGCCAATTCATTCAAAATCAATGCAACGTCGCCGAATCCGATTTAAGACCGTCTTGGGCAGCGTTCTTCAAATCACGAGGTCTGTAGGCTAGGGATTACGGTTTGGCTCGTGTTGCCATAGTTTCCAAGGCACCCACGCGTTGTGTGTGCAATAAATAATGTGAATAGGCTAGAGCTACACTGTCAATGTCAGATATCGTTATTGAATTCGAGATCGTTCCAATCGCCAATATATAAAACAAGATCGGTGAATAAAAATAAGTATTGAAAAGAGAACAAAAAAAAAAAAAAGAAAAAAGATTTAATCATTGGCAGTTCATTCCACGCCAACTCCTCTTGTTCCCGGTGCTGACCCAGAAATCACGTCACCCAAAAGTATTTGGGCCTGAGCTGAAATTATGGTGGTCTGATTCTTCGCTCAAACTAGATTTCAGTTTCCCTAACGTTACTTGTCTTTTTCTCCCTTTCAGAAGAATACACTGCTTCCAAGAAGAGGATTGCGAGGATTTGTAAAAACCCACTGACCCCACCCAAAAAGCTAGACAGCGAACGAGTGAGAGCGCAGAGTCAATAAAAATGAGCAGTCCACACCCACGACTCCACCAGTCGAGCGCTGCCGCTTCCAGCCCCGTCTCCAACTCTGTCCACGGCTCGGATAAGGACGTAGACATGCCTGCCACGGAGAAGGATCTAGCGGAGGACGCTCCGTGGAAGAAGATTCAGCAAAACACCTTCACACGCTGGTGTAACGAACACCTAAAATGCGTCAACAAGCGCATCGCCAACCTGCAAACCGACCTGAGTGACGGGCTCCGACTTATCGGTCTTCTGGAAGTCCTAAGCCAGAAAAAGATGTTCCGAAAGTACAACCAGCGCCCGACGTTCCGGCAGATGCAGCTGGAAAACGTCTCGGTGGCGCTTGAATTTTTGGACAAGGAGAATATCAAACTTGTGTCCATAGGTTAGTGCCCGTTATATCTATGCGATTGCATTCTAAAATGTTTCAAAGGCAACTCGAACCAGCATGTTCTTTAATGAAATACTCCAGATTGGAAAGTGGGGGGTTGCACTTGGAGGCAAAAAGTGGATGTTAGCCTATGGAAGCTGACAAATAGTTTTAATGAATTTTAACTTTGAAATGTCTGGTTGCTACAACTGTGGAAACTGCTACGTGTGAACTGTGAATGCTGCGTCTCGGTCAGTTTAAAGCACGTTTAAATTCGATACCTCCGTGCATAGCATAGCGTATCTTCACTGAAATCGTCTCTGAGTCAAGCCGCTTTCACACTGGACGCGAAACGAATTTTTCGCACGACAGATCACATTCATAGTCAATGCAAAGACGCGAATACATGCGTTTCGAGTCCTTTCATTGACTTTGAATGTAATCTGTCGTGCGAAAAATTCGTTTCGCGTCCGGTGTGAAAGCGGCTTCAGACCGCAGCGAACTAACACGCATATAACGGAGCAAGATGGTCTTGAGAATCTGAGATTTTTCTTTTTTGCAACCTAATGCAGAATCTCTGGTTTAAAAACTCCGTGTGATATCCTCGTGGCCTACATAAGTATTAAGATTTGTCTGGAGTTCGTAAGTGGATAAGAATGTGAGTTTTATAGTCATGTGATTAAATATCAGCGAAACTGTATCCTTTTTTTCCATAAAAAAGAGAAACATTTTCCCCTCGTGTTGCAGTGGTGGAGGCGCCTGGTCTGCCTGAATCAAAGCGTTCCGGTGTTCCTAGTAACGGGCAGGGATAATTTTGGCCACTTCGGATGTGCGGTGGGATGTAACAATAACCTACTTCTGAAAGTAAAGGCCCCTCTTCATTACGCTAAAGCTTGTTTCCATGCTCGATAGGCAGCCTCTGCTCCAGACAGAAAAAGAGGGAGGGGGAAAACGGCGAAATTGTCAATGGGCGGACGGACAGCCGAACAACTTCTCTGCTTTTGTCTCGGTCTCAGTGTCGATATGTCTGTATAAAGTCCGCCTTTCGTCGGCGAATGAAGTTTAAAGTCTGCTCTGTGAATTCTTTTAATTCTTGTTTCGCATGATTCAACAAGCAAAAGTCTTACGGGTCGGATTATATAAAACAACTTTAACACTTCAACGATCTGAGAAATGTAGGCTATGCAGAGATTTGCATATTTGCTATTGCAATGTTACCTGATCTTTCGGCATTGCGGGATGCCTGAATGCTTTGGATGGTGTGGACATGAAGTTGCAAAAATTTTAAATTAAAAGTTCCTATTTCCGACTGTCTGTTTACGCATCTCGGCTTCTCTTAACTGCATGAGGACACCCATCATATAGAATTAACCGTCGAGATTGGGCATTTCAGCTCGACTGCATCAATTATTAAGCATATCAGTGAAAGTCGGTTCTTGTGCCCGCCCGCACCATGGTGATCATAATGAGAGCCATATTCCCACTTGGTCCTTCAATATGATGGTAGGTTCTCTGGATCTACAATGCACAACCCAATAGGAAATTCCTTTAATCTGTAAGGCCATCTTTGAAATTGGGTATTGATCAACACGGGGTCAGTGTTTGTTTGTTTTAAAGGAGTCTTGAGTCCTCCTATTCGTCTGTTCGATACTTTTTTAGAGAAATATAGGGCTAAGCAATTGGCATCTAGTTAGTTTTGTTTAGAATGGAACAAAGGTATTTTGTGTGTGGAAACGAACACTAGACTGACGTTCAGAACGTACAGGTTCACCATTCGGGGTTTAGGAGGACTGGTGAAGTGGGCAAGTTTGGGCAGCAGATAGGCCGTGTTCATAGTGGTGTATGTGTGTGTGTGTATGTAATGTATAGAAATAAGAGGTAATGTTGGTCAGGGACCGAATATCACTGTGAAACCCTTGTCTTCATGATTATAGGTAAAAGGATTGGGTTCTTTAGATTACGCTGGTACTGTGTCATTACTGTTATACACGCTTTCAAATGGCATGCATTTATCCACATGATGCCTGATGACATAATTTTGGTAACTAACTTTCTTTTTGTTTAAAGTAAGGAAGGCTGAAGGGCCATTCAGTGGAAAATCATCAAGAGGTGTGCCAGTGACACCCTTGGACTTTGATGACAAAATTGCGAAAACACTTTGAAGTACTTAAAGAAGAAATCCCAAGCTATAGGCTCAAGAAACCTACCATTTTTGAGTTATGCCCCCCCCCCCCCTTTTGGAACCCATAATGCGCTTTTTCTATTCGTGAGCATATTTGGAGGTTCATAACTTCCTTATCGATAAATATGTGTAGACCTAACATTTAGTAATATGGGTCATGCTGGCTGATGCGTTTTGAATGTGAGAGGGAGTGTAGAATGCACCATTTTCCAAACACAGTTGGATGAAAAGTTAATTTTGAACAGATGCTTTTGTTTGGTCATTTTTCCCAGCCTCCCAAATCAACAACAACAGTTACCCTGAAGTTCCTAAAGCACTTATTTCAGAATATATGGAAAAGCCTTTGTGGCCTGGAGCAATTATAGCTTCACAAGACTGTAAATAAATGTTTGGTGGGTACAAATTTGGTCTCAGGTGAGGGGTATGGGGGAGGGTAAACAGTCAGTACCCTCTCTCTGGGTAACTGATACACCATTTCATTCATTGTAATGAAATTTTTCCCACGCAAAGATGAATCTACTGTCTATTTAAAGCTTGTTAACCATGCTCCTTTTATTCCTTCCATTAATGAAAATGAATTTAGGATGAGAGATCTGTTGATGATGATTATACAGTGCAACTGCTTTTGAAAAAGTAGCTGGGAGATTTGATTCCAATTTTCCTGACAAGCTGCTGCTCGGTAAGTGTTTTGTTTGTTTATGATTAAAAAAAAAAAAAAAAAAAGTTGGGTTGGCTGTATTACTGAACACTCAATGGAAAATAAAGATCTGAAAATCAGCTTTATGAAATATTCAAATCAAACTGGACTGTTTCCTGGCCTTCAATTTATGCTGGAGATGACAAATGCTGGGTACCTTACCATGCCTTCATTTGTCTCTCAAGCGCCTCAGACCTTCAAGGACACAGTGCCAGATATTATAGACTTGGTGCTCAGGATGAAGCTGAAGTCAGGGAAAGATGGCCTGAATTTTGTGATGTACATGCAGAAGATTTGTCAGGTTAGATGGCTGACAGATATTATAACTAGACTTTTTGACAGGCATGATGTGTGCAGCAGTATGTTGGATGAATGAGAGATGTAAAATATCGCTTTTTAGAAAATTTTACCATCATTGAAATGACAAAACTATTTTGATATGAGACCCAGTTATTTCCTGTTTCTGCTTCTCAATTCTATGTTCTTGACGTATGCACTGTAGTACATTATATAGTACATGCACAGTACACCATGCGGTGCATTTTTGTTGAAAATTGACCACATTTCAAAAATTCAGTTTGCATGTAAGGAATAAAGAAACCTTTTTAAGTTGATCGGAGTTACACAACTGATGCATCTTTGAGTGGAAGAAATTTCATTACAATGAATAACTGCACAGGTTGCCTGAGGATGGTGGTATAAACTTTATTTTTTCACCTGTGACCAACTTCGGGTACCCACCAAACATTTACTATCTGATTAAGTTGTAATTGCTCATGCCCAAAATTCCCTTACCATACGCTCTAACCTTAGTGCTTTTGGAACCTTATGGCAGCTGTTGGTTCAGGAGGCTGGGGGACAATGTGGAAAAATGGAAAAAATTCAAAATTCAGTTCTCATTTGGCTGTATCTGGAGAATGGCACATTCTTTCCGTTTTCTGATGGCATATTCAGAAGTCGTGAGTCTGAGTCACTTATACTACCAAATTTCAGGTCCATACATTTATTTATTAGATGAGCTATGGCCTTCCAAAAATGCTCCCAAACACCAAAAGTGTACCTCTGGTATCAAAAAGGGGACAACATTGTGTTTTTTTTTAAAAGTTCCCTAACTCAAGAACTATTGAGTTCTTGGGTCTATAGTTTTTAATTTTTTTTTATAAAACTTTCCTGCAATTTATTCTATGAATTTTCTGCAAAATGCTAAATCCAAGAAAGTCACTGGCATAACTTTCTGATTTTTTTTTTTTTTTTTTTTTTTAGTTAATTGGTGAATTGCATGGACTGACTGTAAATGCATCCACTGACTGGGTGAGGTGATGACCATTGACCTGTATGATGATGGCTCTGCCTTCCTTTAAGGTTGAGGAGGACCTCTTTGGATCCGCTCCATTTCTTGATTTCAACCACTCCTCTTAATTTATTACACCAGTCATATTGCCCTAGTCTACATGATTTTACATTTTTGCTTCATTTATTGATAAGCATATCAATGAAAATCGATGTCTGTTCTGTATTAGTACTCAGGGGTACTAATATCAATGAGGACTTTTCCTGGAAGTATTTCACATTGCCTCTGAAGTTTGATTGGTCTGCATTTGAGGCTCCATCATGGATGTCTCAAGAGGAGAGAAAAAAAATGTGCAAGATCACCTGAACAGTCATGGCGGCGCAACAACTCAAAATTTTCATCCCTGAAATTGTGCTCCTAATTTTCAGTTGGCTCACAGGTTGTAGTCAAAATACCATAGTTGTTTACTTTGAAGAAACTAAGGTCTTTCTTCAGTATGACACATCTTGAGTTCATTGCCTGGGGTTATTCTTCACACTGATTCAAACCTGACTGGACCAACCTGAGCCATCAGCCCTGCCACTTAGATTACATCTTCAATTACATAAAGTTGTAGAGAGTGGCTTTTGGTTGAATGTTGACAATCAAATCAGAAGATGTTTTTGTGAAGAACCATCCTTGAATCCGGCCAGTGACGGTGCTGGTTTGTCCCTAGTTTGCCCTTTTGCTAATGCTTTAAAATTTTTTCTGTTCCTGGTATTTTGATCTCTGTATCTAAGCCTCTGGGTTTGCTGACTCAGCCACATCAGGAGTAAGCCAGTTATATCTGTGCCTTCTCTCAAAGTGAAAATACTAAGTTTTCTTGCTGACCCAGATAATTTCTTTTTGGTTATGGGGTGGGTTGAACCCCATTGGTTAAGATATTGGGTGAGTTGATCCCCACTTGTTGCACATTGGGATGGGTTTCTCCCCATTGGTTAATTGTTGATATGTGTTTTGGTGCATTCAAACTTGGAACTTGCATCTGGGTTAAAGCCTCTTTTTTTTTTTTTTTTTTTTTTTTTAAAGCAAATTAACTCTCGTCCTGCCTCTGGGCTAATGCTTCTCGATGTCCAGCATATAGGGAAATGGCTACCAGAGAGCAATATTTTGACAACCAGCACACTAGGTAACAAGTGTGGTTCCTCTATATTTTGGTGACTGGCTGGGCTAGGGTTAAAAATGGTGATTAGTGTTCGAGTTGTCCAACAATTTGCCTCTGGGAGAAACATGGCCTCACGTCATGGAATGGCTTTGTTGTCAAGGCAACTACAACTGCTTTCTCAGTCAGATGAATCAAGATCAGGTTGCGCCTTTAGGGGCACTGGGGGTAAAAATTGAAATGCGTCTAATTTTACATTGTGTGTTATTTTCAGTAAATATGGTATTCTCCTGATAATTGCATCAAATCTCATGGACTAGTCACAAATGCTAAGCATTCTATGGCCTCAAATGTACGCAAACCCGAGATCCATTTACGTTGAGGACACTACAGGAATAAAGCTGGATTTCTGGTTCTGCGTCGCCGTCGCCATGCAAAGCCTCTGCGGTGACGTGACCACCGCCCACCCCCCACCCCCCCGCAGAGCCTCTGCGTTGCCTGTCGTGCACCTCAAATTTTCTTAATGCACGTCAAAGCGACGCAGACCCCAAGGGCACTGATCGGTCCACTCTGCTACATCTCTTCCAGAGCTTTGCTTTTCCGGATTGTTCCTTCTGCTAAACCACCTCGAGTCTCGTGATTTCACGACGGGCCGTACTGAAATCTGACGCCACCTAGTGGTTTGGCGGTGAATTGCTTCGCGGCACAGCAGGAGGCAAATGACCTCAACGCAGAACTTTGAAAGGTCCACGACGCCGTCAAGACGACGTGCCCTTTGCATGGAGTCGATGCAGAACCATAAGTCCAGCTTAAGTGTGTGCGTGTGCGTGTGCGTGTGCGTGTGCGTGTGCGTGTGCGTGTGCGCGTGCGCGTGCGGAGGGAAAGAGACTAGTTTTTTTCAATAAAATGTTCAATTTATTAAATACTTGCCTTTTATCATAATATAAAAAAACAAATAAAAAAAATTAGTTGCGCTTACCTAAAATATTGCTATTTATAACCACAATCAATTTTATAATACAGAATCACCAGCTGAAATTAAATAATAGAAATTATTTAATAGCACATACTATAACATAGACCAAGGGATATTGACAGCCTGATCTCAATTAACATCCGTTCATTCAGGAGCTTTTATGGCTCATACTGTTACCCTCTCAAACAGCCAAGTCTGGGAATGATTATCTTCTGCATTTACATGTCGAAGTAACCCTAAACATCATAAAAACAGTTGTTCAGTTGTTCACAATTCCACTAACATCTTTCATACCATTCAAAAGTCTCTGAAGTCATTTGGGAAAGTCGTAGGAGCAAGAAAAGATTTGAATATTCCATCTCTAAGTTCCCACTAAAGTACAGAACTTTTTGCATTTTTTTTGCCCACAGGAAGTCTGAATCCCCTCTTTTACCCACTTTGAATTGAATGTGCCATTAATCCCCATCATTTCCTCATTGGGGGCTGTTGATAACCATTTGTTGCCCTTTTAGGTGAGTTGATCCCACTTGATTGCATAGTTGGGTAGTTTGATTCCCACAGGTTACCTTGTATGGTGTATTTTCTCCTCATTGGTCGTTAATGGTCCCCAGTGGTTTCTCAGTTGATTGCTTGATCTCCATTGGGGTGTGTTGATCTCCATTGGTTGCTAAATGCGTGTTGATACAAATTGCTTGCTGGCATTGGTGTGTTGGTCGCCAATGGTTGTTTACTATGCCTCCGCCAGGAGGTAGTGTTTTCACCTTGTTTGTTTGTTTGTTTTTGTTGGTTCATTCGTCAGGTCACGGGATATTTCAAAAAATTATCGATAGAGTCGATGAAAATATTCATGTCAGTACATGGCATTGTCCAACAGTATGTAAAAAAAAAAAAAAAAAAATCATTTTTTCTGGCTTTGAACCTTCTTCAGGGAAAATTTAAGCGAAAAGTCAGAGTTTATGGGGTTAATTTCATTGATTATGATGATTAGTTAATGGGTTCTTACATTTTATTTAAATAAGTGACGTTTTTCACTTTCTAAATTAAAACCTCATTATGCTATGGGACACATTTTTAGCTGGTTTGTGAAATGCTACCATTTGAGTCCAGTCTAATTTGATAGGCTTACGTTACCTCATACTGTGGTGTACTGTGGTATACTGTGCATGCAGTATTTCTGATAGACAAGCACTTTTAAAAAAGGAAAGCATTGCATATAGTTAAGACTTGGGATTCCACGGTCGGTATGTTTTTAGATGAACATTTCTGCCCGTATGGACATGATGCAGAACCAGCATAGCTCTGGGTAATAAGCTCTTAGGACTGCAGTACTTAAGTCATTGCACATGGTTGCCATATCATTTCTCATCCCTGCCACACCCTATAATGTGTGTTCTGTACTTCTGCTAGACTGTAAATGACGTGTTTCTACTCTTAAGATGTCTGGGTAGTTAACGTAGGTTCTGTGGTATTATTTGTCAGCTGTGCATCAATATTGTGTACTGGCATTGCATTACCTTTTGTGGTGGCTAACAGAGACTGAATTCAAGAGGAATGATTTCACTGCTGGGGCATCTTTTGTGCTTTTGCTGTAACCCCCGCCATGTTCCTCGAGGTCTGTGCACGCCATTCTGTGCATAATCTGCTCAGCGAGATCACTTGGCGACTGAGGTGTTTGATTTGGGTTGGTATAATACAAGTTGGTATGCGTCCGTGAGGGCAATGGGACTTCCCTTATTTAGCAGTTTTGTGGGCTGTGCTTTGTTACATAGCTGATGGATCTACGGGAACAGTGTTGGACAGCCCTGCTCACACTGTTAAATGAGTATATTTAGCTGTGGTTGGAGTGAACCTGCTGGATGGATGATGTCCGGTTATAGGGCTGGGAAATGGGAAGGCCAACTTTGAAAAAAGGGTCAGTAGAATGAGCCCTTAATACCACTTTCAACTACGCATGGTGTTGCATAACCACCACAAGGTTGTTCTGTTTTAGTTGTCGAGTTTCATTGTTTCAATTTTCCTGATATAGATTGCTGTCCTCATATTTTTGTGGTTTATCATTTTCCTGTCAACTATTTATTCGGCTTTGCGGTTCTGAAGATAGCGTTGTCTGTCTGCGCCGTTCACCTCTGATACAGGAAACAATGGTCTGCCTTGATTTTGAGACACTTTTTTTTTTTTCGTCTTTAAGAAGGTCATTGTTTCCACCTGTACAGTCAGTAATGAGTAATCCGGTAGCTGGGTCCTTGTTCTGTGTGGGAGAATAAGTACATAGAGCATGTCTTATTTCCTTTCTCAATCTCGTTGCCGCCTCCTTCCTCCATCCAAGGCATTATCATTCCTTTCTTCCTCTCTAACCTTTTTTTGCCACCTGTTTGTTTAGCCATTACGCCCCAGTGATTCCATTGAACCCCTTGGCGCAGATATCGATGCCGGCGTCCATAAATCCCGAAATTTTAATTCCTAAATAATTCTATAATTGAATTTCCGATGTCCTGCTTCACTTGAATAATTTTCCATATTCTCTGTGACAAAAATAAATCCAAAATGGGCTAATACACAACAGGAAATTTCAACAATTTTTTTTTTTTTGTATTCTCTGCAAAGGGGTTAATAGAAGGGTTACAACAGGGTTGAGGGACACTGACCTTTTATACAAGTGATTTGGCTACATGTTTTATATGCATATTGTTGAACTGTGTGGCCGCCATTTCGGATGTGGTTTCAGTCGTAATAGTCTCTTTGTGTATTGAGAGTAAATGGTTTTAAAACATAAGTATTTGTCTCATGCTCATTGTCTTTGTCATTTGCGTAGAGGTCCTTGATTTGCGGCGTAGTGTAGGGCATTGATGAACATTAAGCTTTGTCTTGTCCTTGTTGGACCTTCACGACACACCTTTTAATAATCTCTGGATTTGTGTGTGTAGTTTTGCTCATTGGTAGCCTCTTTCCTAATGTTATGACTGTAGAAGTGTCTACGGGCTTCTGCTTTTCCATGTTATCTTAACTTCAGGGTGTTGCTATGGCTTCTGAGTTTATTTTGCTGGACGTAGTTTGGTGTTCTTTGTTCAATGCCATGGGGTTGACTTTGAGTCTTGCAAGCTGTACAATGGTGCTTTGGATGGACTAATGCTCTAAACGCTGTCACTGATTTTCTTTTCTGAGCAATGGGTACGAACGTACCTCTTATGGGCTGCATTATGTGTTGAAATGAATTTCTTGGCTGTATTTATAAAATGGATCCTTGGACAATGTAAAATCGTGGCTGTTTTCCATCAGAGTTACTATCGTTTCTGCCCTCTGTAGAAATGGTGAAAGAAATTGGTCTCCTGGAGGTTGACATTATAGCCAGTGTAATTCCTGTAGTTTAGCTGTGAAGGTGGTTTATTTCTCTGTTATATTGGTGTGCTTGTGTGTGTGGGGAGGGGTAAAATTTGTCAGGAAGTGAAGTTCCCATGTGCGGAACAGGAACTATCAATTGAAGATGTGGGATTGATTACATAAGTGCCTGAAGTGGTTGCCATAGTGCATTGACAACACATTTGCCCAGTGATTGGTTGCCATGGCATTGTGGTTTAGCTCTAAAAACCACTTTCCTTCTGGTAAAATGAATCCCTGAGCAGAAGGTGTGCTCGGGCCAAAGAAAACCCCTGCCTCAGTCCTGTCAGGCGTTTTAGTGTCCATCAATGCCAGGATTGTGGATTTGTGCACTTATTCAATGCTCCGTGTAAATTGCTAATGAGTTTAGCGGCTAGTATAAAATGACATGAGAACATTGGCTGCCTTGGATCCTCGTCATATGAACTGATTTTTGGCTTTGTTGGTTTCTGCCTCCCATTGCAGATCTGAACTCGAGATTGTAGCAACTATTGTGCCAGAACAAACGCTTGCTTTATTTGCAACTGTTGTTGTTCATATTGAGTTCTATCGCGGCCTGTGGTTGCTCACTGAAGCTAACGTCAGCACATTTATGAGGAGTTGGGTGAGGATGAGGGATGGGGGCGGGGGGGGGGATGCTGAGTTAATGGCCCAGCCCAGGGCTGGTGTTGGAATGTGATTTGTACAGCCTGCTCTCAGCAGTGACTGCCTCCATGTTGCGACAAGCCCAGGGAGGGCGGTGGCTCTTACTGGTTACCCAGGAGATTTCAGCTCTATCCAAATAGCCCTTTTAAGGAGCACTTGCTCAGCATCACGTACAGGGTACTGCGTACTAATAAAGGCCACTTGGATGTTAGGGCTACTTGCAGTCAGGGAATTACGTTTTGTGCCAGCTAATTGAACTGAGCCCAGCATACAATTGTTCTCTGCCTATTGGCCGAAGGGGAAGAATGTTCTATCCAGTGTCTGGTCACTATCACACAGGGGGTATCGGCCTTATCCAGGAAGTGCTAGTATGGGTACTGTGCTCATAGTCTAGCCCTCTCTGAATGAGATGGAGTATTTTTGCAAAAGAGGTTCTCAAACAGAACATTTTCTCCCACTGCTGAGCCGCAGATTTGTGCTAACCTGGGGTGCGTTTCCCAAAATCACAGATGCTAGCTCACATAGTTGGGTCCATTGACTGTGAATGGACAAACTATGTAAGTTGCTAACTTTGTCAGTAACTATGCTTTTGGGACATGCGCCCCTGATCAAGCATTCAGCCCGTGTTGAATATGGGAACACAACATGAGAACAGACCTATCAGCCCATCTAGAACACAAGAATATTAGAGCACATCATGAAAAAGGCCTGTCAGCCCATCTAGAACACGAGAATATTAGAGCACATCATGAAAAAGGCCTGTCAGCCCATCTAGAACACGAGAATATTAGAGCACATCATGAAAAAGGCCTGTCAGCCCATCTAGAACACGAGAATATTAGAGCACATCATGAAAAAGGCCTGTCAGCCCATCTAGAACACGAGAATATTAGAGCACATCATGAAAAAGGCCTGTCAGCCCATCTAGAACACAAGAATATAAGAATACATCCGGAGAAAAGGCCTTACAGCCCCCCTAAAACTCAAGAATATAAGAGCACATCATGTGAACAGGCCAGTCCACTCCTGTACAACACAAGAATGAGAGCACGTAATACTCCATTCAGCCCATCTAGAATAGAAGAATACATATGTGGATAAGAAACCATTCAGCCCGTCGACAACATAGGAATACATGATGAGAAGTCAGTTCAGCCATTGGATCCATAAGAGCTCGCAGTGAGAACAGGCCCCTCTGCCCATCTCTGCTGAGGAGGAAGGAAGTCGTTACATGTGCATGCACAGAATTTTATCAGTTATCTACAGTCTTGCGGCTGTAGGCCTCCCATTGGCAGCCTTCAGACCCATGTGGTCTGGAGCTCCTTCGTGACAGAGCATAGCTGATTAGAACGCTGCCTTCTGAATACTCCAAACTACTTACTGCTTAGTGCGTTCTCCAGTTGAAGGGCCTCACCCTTCTAACGGAGATGCCAAGATTTGCTCGATTCCTCCGCATGCGGGGACATGCTACGTTTCATCATGAGTGTTTGTGTGACGCGTGTCCTTCAGCGGCGAAGGAAAGGTGCCAAGCTCATAAATGGTACGCGGTCAACGCTACAGCGATGCGCAAGATTAATTTCTTCATCTGAAAGGAGCGTCTCGCCCCGCCCCAGAGAATCTGTTGCCCTCGAGGGCACGGATTGTGCAAGGTTTTACCACTATTTGTCTCAACGGATATTTCTCTTGCAAAACACAAGTGAAGTACCTGGTGTGTTGGGCTACATGCCATCATTGTCCTTTGAAAACCTTTCTCTGAATGGGCAGTCCTGCTCAACAGATGAACACTGAAGTGTTGAATGCTGCCAGCGTTTCATCACTCAAATAACCGTTTATTCAGCACCTTACATGAGTCAGCCATAATACCCTATTGCAGAATGTGGAAGTGTGTCTAGTAGGTTCTAAGATCTGTCCGTCTGTGGCTTTCTTGGCTGTGTGGATTATTCTTTCCCATTCGGTGATGGGATTTTTTTTCCCATCAATAACTAGTTGTACCCCTGCGACAGACTGATTGCTGTCTGGCGTTCTGAGATGACGCTTATGTGAACAAGCGTGTTCCCCGAGCTTGCTGTCATTCAGGAATTTGGGTTGCATCATAAATGTCTTTCCGTACCTGGCAGGCTTGGAGTTGCCATATGCAGGTTTAAAGTGCCTTGTGTGATACATTTGTCTGTCAGTATTTTGCAATTCTGGAATTTAAAAAAAAAAAAAAAAAAAAGCACTGTCTTTCCACAGTACATTTGAGGTGAGTCGGCATTACATAACATTGTCATTTCTTCAGGTTGTCATTGTGGCTGTTTTTAGTTGGAAACCTAATGTTGGCATTGGTGCAAAAGGCCTGACTGAATGCTATACGTAATGATTAGTCTTCAGATAGTCTTCGGACTGTTTTCTCAAACTTGTATGCTGCAAAGGTAGTTGACTGCAGTGACATTACGGTCTGTAAGTTGCAGTTTGAGTCACAAACTCCCTTTTATGAGTGCAACACTTGAGTAATCCAGGCGTTCAGTCCAAAAGAGAACTTGCACCACTAATGCCGATGCAAAGAAAAAAAAAAAAACTCAAGTGAAGTGTTACCCAATGAAGTGCAAAACGTTTTTGGTCAGTCAGACCATCATCAGTGCAAACATTGAAAATAAAGACACACCCTTGTATAGTCCTCATCTACTGAAGACGGGAATTCAACCTAGCTTGTATGCAGGGAAGGGTGTACAGTGGAAATCATCCTATCAGCGCTGTTCCAGTCGTGCATTGAAAAGGCAGCTCATATGTTGTAAATAACAGAAATTAATAATACAAAATGATACATAATTGAAAATGACAAACATTAGTAATGGTCCCCTTTTTCCTTTTTAATGGACAATTTGCAAAGTCATCAGTCAGCGCAGACATTGCTTACCATTGTCAAAGAAAACACGTCAGATCGAAGTCATCATTAAGACCATTAGGCTGGAGATTAAAATAAATACTTCTAGCCTCGCATCTTGGTAAAAACTGGCCTGAACAGTTTTGCCTTTGAGCAGGAAGAACTCTGTCAATACCCATAAATTTACGATCAGCAGTCGAATGACTTCCTTGAAATGTCGCGTAACTGGTGATTTGGGGTCTTTTCTATTGATCTCGCTGCGATGCTCATTTAATCGGATCCTCAGTTGTCTACGTGTGTATCCCACATACTGAAAGCCACAAGGACAGCTAAGGAGATAAATAACATTAACAAAGTTACAGGATATAAATTTTCTGATATAATAACCTTGTTTTTAATTACTCTGTTTTCCCGTCAAATTGGTGAAATTATCAGTCTTGTGGATATTATTGCACGAAGTACAGTTACGACAAGGGAAAAAGCCCGTCATATTACCCAAGTGTTCACGTGGATGCTTTGAATGATCAAACGTGTCAGAGTGCACCAATCTGTCTTAAATTTGGAGACCTTGAGTTCGTAAAAAGAGGAGGATTGGGAAAGAGTTCTGAACATTTAGTATTCGTCTGAAAGACATGCCAGTGTTGCTTGCCAATCTTTATCTAGTTACCACAGATGAGTGGAGGATCCCCACGTTGGGATTTCACACCAGAGCGAGTGTGTGAAATCCAGATCTGGATTCACCTCGAAATTCACCTGTTCCAAGGCAGCATCAAGAATCTGAGTGACATAACCACGCTGGATGAATTCCTGATGCAGTTTATAGTACCCATCATAATCATTGGCACCCCTGGTTAAGATGTGTTAAAAGCCTTAAAATAAGTTCAATTTTTATTGCAGAAGCATACTCTCACACTGAAAATTGTAGAAAAATGTAACCTTCAACTCAAGTGAATTTTAAGGGTAACAAAAATCCCTGACTAAGAAATAATTATTTTGCATAAAATCACCTGTTCCACAATGATTGGCACCCCTAACAATTCCTAGGAATTAAATGTAATTGAAGTATTTCTGTCATTTTCTACAGTCATTTACAAAGTTGATCAGAGTATCTAGGAACATTTAACTAGTAATTCATCACTTCCTGTTTCCCTGGGGTATAAATATCACGTGACACAGAGGCCATTTCTCTTATCCACTGTTCAACATGGGAAAGACAAAGGAACACACCATTCAAGTAAGGCAGATGTGTGTCGACCTTCACAAGTCAGGCAATGGCTACAAGAAAATAGCCACTCAACTGCACCTGCCCAAATCCACTGTCAGAGGAACCATTAAGAAGTTTAAAACAACTGGAACAGTGGTAAACAAGCCTGGACGAGGACGCAAGGTTATTTTGCCCCCACGCACAGTGAGGAGGATGGTAAGGGAAATAAAAAGTTCTCCAAAGCTCATTGTTAAAGAATTGCAACAAATGGTAGCATCTTAGGGTCACAAAGTCTCCAAAACAACCATCAGGCGCTATCTACATGCCAACAAGCTGTTTTGGAGGCATGCACGGAACTGTGAAGTATGGGGGAGGATCGGTGATGCTGTGGCCAAATCTACACAGAAATGGTTCACCAGACACAGAATCAAGCTCCTCCCATGGCCATCTTAGTCCCCAGACCTCAACCCCATTGAAAACCTGTGGAGTGAGCTGAAGAGGAGAGTGCAGAGGAGAGGACCCAGGTCGCTGGATGATTTAGAGAGATTGTACAAAGAGGAATGGTCGAAGATCCCTCTTTCTGTATTCTCCCATCTTGTGAAACATTATAGGAGAAGATTAGGTGCTGTTTTGTTGGCAAAAAGGGGTTGTACAAAGTATCAACATCAGGGGTGCTAATAATTGTGGCACACATGATTTGATGTAAAAGAATTATTTCTTAATGTGGGATTTTTTCACACTGAATAAATGCACTTGACTTAAAGGTTTGATTTTCCTCTTCATTGTGATCCTATATTATTTAGAAAAAAACGGAATTTATTAGAACACATCTTAACCAGGGGTGCCAATAACTATAACTAATAACAATGGCGGGCAGTGTATTTGCATCGATCGTGAAGTCCTCATCCCTCAGACCCGCCTTATGTGCAAAAATTGGCTGTGTGGTAGCCCTCTCTTAGTGGGCTCTGGGTGGAAACTAGAGGCATGTAGACAGCAGTTCTTGTCAGTGGGTTTTTTGTATAATGTCGTATACAGTTGATTACCTTTTACGTTTAACCCAAGTATCAAGAAAAAGTATTTGGCAAGTGTCGTATTCCAGACTGAATTTTATGGTATCCACCAAGTTATTCATATAACGGTGGAACTCGAGTAACCGTAACTCTGTGCCTTTCCAAATCAAGAACAAATCATCAATCTGACGTTTAAACTTAATGTTGTCAATGAAGGGGTTGTCTGTGTATATATGTTTATGTCCCAAAAAGCCTTGTAGTCATTGGTGGTCACAGTTATATTGTTCTGCAGTTAGAGTGGTGATAGCAGCTCAGGTTTGGAGTACAGTAGATGAGATGTTTCCGCCTAGGCTTTTTTTTTTGGTTTTGCACCTGCAAGGCCCACATTTTAATCTCTGAATTACTTCTTTTTTTTCTTTTTTTTTTTTTTTTTTGAAGAGCTCGACCAGAATGACGTGTGTTGATAGTTTCGAACCCTCCTGGCACGCGAAGTGGTTGCCAACCATAGCCTACATCAATCTCAGGGCTTCGATCATTTCCTGTCTGTCTCTTTCTCCCACATCCTGTTATTGAGTTTTATTTATTGTGTTGCACCTTTAAGACCTGCAGATCCTTGTCTGGAATTCTCATGCAAATTGAAACCGATTTTGCCTTCTAGCATGGATAAAAATATCATTTTACTTGTGTGAAGACGATGCTAAATTCTCTTGTTACTGGCGATCAGGTATTCCTTATTGATCCTCCAGAGTGTTCTTTCCTGGATTATTTCTCACAGACCAACCAAAAGCCATGAGCACAGAAACCCAACGCCTTTTATAAGACTCCACAGGAGCGTCGGAGGACGATGTCTCAGGTGTGAGACCTTGTCATGCTGTTTCATTAAAGACGTTGTGTTTCAGGGCTCTTGGGTACTCAAGCTCTCTCTCATTCTGGTTATTCCCAGAGCCATTCCAGCTCAAATGGACCAGGGGGTGACACCTCCCAGTCATAGATTTATGTGATTGTTGCTCGATTAGTTGAGCAAATTTTGGTGCCAATAGGTGCTATAGTTTTTGATTTATTGTGAAAAAAGTGGGAGGGCACGTCGCGACGCATTTAAAAGGTCATTTTTGAAGTGGCTGCCATTTTGTAACCAGTTGGAGTTGGCAGCCAAAATTGAGATTTTTGTCCATGTACATATAGCAACTATTGGTGGAAAAATTGGGACAATCTGGTGGTGGTTAGAAATACAAATTTTTTTTTTTTTCTTTTTTTCCCCCCCTTTAAGAGTTCCATGTGTTTTAGTGTGTGTTGTGCACACTGCTCTCAGTTTTATACTGCAGACATTAAGCATTTATGGAACTCCCCTTCTGACTCAATAGGTTGTTTAGTTGGTGAATTGGGTAAATTTCACTATCGTCCTCGGTTGTTTGTCAGTAATGAAGTACCTTAATCAGCGCTTCAGAAGTTTTAATGCTTCTCTAAATCGATAGTCCCCTACGTCGGTCTCGGGGGCCCACTGTGTTTGCTGTTTTTTTTTTTTTTTTTTATGGTTTCAACCACAACTGCAAGCATAGGATTTTAACAAGCTATTTATTAAACCAGGTGCCTTTCTTGTTTAGAGCACTTGATTACATTCCAAAACCATATTGACAGAAATGCCCTTCCGTGCCGTATAGAATGAAAGACCCAAGAACATATTGTGCTTTTTTTATATTGCAGATAATTACTGGTATTGGTTTTTAAACTGATCAACCAGGTTGCTGAACGTAAGTTTTCAAAATACTTTGCTTGACCTTAACTGCAAAACAAAACAGGTTTTACTGTCATTTGCTTGCATAATAAATCGTCATATGTTAGCTTTTTGTAACCATGTGACAATTTATTTTCACGAACTAGGAACCTACTAGTTCTTGTTTTTGGTAGTTTTTTCCCTCCTATCATGCAATTGTTTTCAATATATCTATGTGGATGTGGAATTTTTATTTTCCATGGCATGCATGGATAGTTCTATCAATATGTGGCTTTAGGGGGTAAATATAAACAAGGAATTCTCCTTAAGACAAATAAACTGCTTCTTACATTCTTAGGATTTTAATTGTGGTCGAACCAAAAAGCAGCATTCTCAGTTAGACCCCAGGACCAATGTTGGGGACTACCACTCTTTCTCAAGTAGGGTAGACAGATCTGTCCCATGCGAAGGGCTGTAGATTATGGTACATTCCAAACCACCCCCTGGTCCATAGTCTCTCCCAGGGAGTTATAATCATTTCCCCTTTCTGTTCAGTTGGATTTATTCCAGGGATGGACAGCCCTGTCCCTGGAGAGCTCCCTTTGTTTCCACCAGCTTTCCACCTACAGAACTAGAGTGTTCTGCTGTCATCGGAAGGTTAAGTGAAGATTATGCTGTGTGTGAGATCAGTGGTCAAACCAGCTGTGACCAGCTTATTTTGGCCAATGGCAGGAAGATGACTGGAAGTTGCTTCAAAATCTCAAAACAGGTTTCATTACCCTGGTTGTGAACCTTAGGTGGACTGAGTCACTGCTTTTTGGTCAATCATGTTGTCCTGGAAGGGATCCATTACCCACAATCCCCTGCCTAAAGGCAAAGCCGAGAGAACATTTCAGAGCAAAAGTGGACAGCACCGTGTGTTTTGTATGCTGCTGTTGGCAAACGGGGGATGCTAACTGGCTTTGTTTACTTGAGATTACTGTTGGGGAAATAGAAATTCTGCACCAATGCATTTTCTACAGCTTACAAATAAAAAGCCTCTACTGTAATGATCACAGAATGGATTGTACCATGAGTCGGTCCACTGGACAGAGATGCTACATTAGATTAAAATGAGATGAGCTTACCAGTGGTGTGAAGCATCAGTAGTACTGGTCATCTCATGGAGTTGTTGTGGTTAATTTTGGCTGAGGTGGCCCCATTGGTGGAGAGTTGCCGCCAGTGTCTGGATAGAGACCCAAATCTGGTCTGAACTGCAGCCGACAGGATGATCCCGTCCTACCGACAGGATGTAATACAAACCCTGCTCCAGCTCCACCGTTCCGCTCCGACTTCCTCTCCTCTGGCTTCTCCACCCTAGTGCCCCAGCAGAGCAACTGAATCTCCACTCCCCTTAGAACTGCGCAGTCTCTGCCCATTTTCTGCTGTGGTCTGGAGACATCTGTTCAGACTCTACCTCACCTAATAACACTTCTCTGCAGAGCTACCCCCAAATAAATGTCCATATTGATTGTCTATCTCCTTTATGTTAAAACTGTATCTTGATCCCGTATGACACGTCCTACTGTCTTTGTGATCTGACTTTCTCGCTTAAGACTGAGCTTTACTGATTTGTCTCAGGACTTCACTGTGTGGTCGAGAGTAATCGGTCATTGCTATGGATATCCTCTACTTGGAGAATTGTACTTTATCTGACCCGTATTGGCATTTATTCCAAGGACTTGTGGTCCGCGCTTGATTATCCATTGCTTTCGGTAAAAGCCTCCTTCCAACTCGGGGGGGCATTTTTGTGGAAGCTGAGGTCACTGGAACAGAGGGCGATGAATCGGAACACCGGGCTGCCATCCAGATCACTGCATTACCCCTCCATCACCTGCCTCACTGACCACTGCAGAACTCACTCTCTGCTGACAGTTAGGCCCAGAAGTATTTGTACGATTCTGCAGTCTCTGCTTTTTGGCTCTGTGCTCCAGTTAAGGGATTTTTGAAACACTGCGACAGTGTTCAAATGCTTATGAATTTCATGTACATGCTTAGTTAAGGATTATGGACTTCTCTGTAAAAGCTTAGTTAAGGGTTATGGACCTCACTATAAAAGCTTAGTTAAGGTTTATGGACCTCGCTGCACATGCTTCGTCAAGGGTTATGGACCTCGCTGCACAAGCTTAGTTGAGGGTTATGGACTTCGCTGCACATGCTTAGTTAAGGGCTATGGATCTCACTGAACATGCTTGGGTAATGGTAACGGACCTCACTGTAGATGTTTAGTTAAGGGTTATGGACATCACTGTAAATGCTTAGTTGAGGGTTATGGACCTCATTGCACATGCTTAGTTAAGGGCTATGGACCTCACTGTACATGCTTGGGTGATGGTTATGGACCTCACTGTTCATGCTTAGTTAAGGGTTACGGACCTCATTGCACGTGCTTAGTTAAGGGTTATGGACTTCACTGTACATGCTTAGGTAATGGTTATGGACCTCACTGCACATGCTTATTTAAGGGTTATGTACCTCACTGCACATGCTTAATTGAGGGTTATGGACCTCGCTGCACATGCTTAGTTGAGGGTAATGGACCTCACTGTACATGCTTAGTTAATGATTATGAGTAGTTGTGAGCAAAGTGCATTGTGGGCGAGGTTTACCCTTCTGGGGGGGTCCAGGCGTATGACGAATGGAGGTTTTAAAAACTCCCTACGCTGCACTCCCCCCTCCTCTCCTCCTTCCTCTCCTGCTTCCCTCCCTCCTCTTTCCTCTCTTCCTGCTGTAACCAGAAACCTCGGAGCCGGCGGAACGGGGAGACTGCCAGGATCAAGTTTGCTTCTGCCCTTTTAAGGCTAAAAAAGCTGAGGGAATGTTTCCAGTGCACAGGAGGGTGGGGAAGCGGAGCGGTTTGGAGGCTGTCTGCATGAGACATGTTCTCTCTTGCGCTCCTAGTTGGCCCTGTAAGCCAGAACACCATGTTTTCCTCCCATGTTTTAACATTTCGCCCTTTCTACAATGATTTGCTTTGGTTTTTCAATGCAATAATACAAAAAGAGAAAAGGATTGTAATGAATGCGTTAGTTCATGCCATTCAAAAAAAAAACTGTCTTGAACGGGCACTTTTTTTTTTTTTTTGGATTTTAATCCTCTTGGACCTGGTGTTTAATTCACTATAAACTTGTCCAAGGTTCGGCCCTTGACTTGGTCTATGGGTTTACACGTGCAGGTCTCTCGATCGCTCCCTGCTCGCTCTCGCTCTCTCTCTCTCTTTCTCTCTTTCTTTCTCTCCCTGTGTGTGTGAGAGGAGGTGTCCAGCCCTTCGGCTCTGTGTTAAACGCCCCCTCATTGTGCCAGTGCTCGGGGGGGGTCTGAGTCATGGAATGACTGGGGGGTGACTGTGGCCTGACTCCAGACCAGGCTTTCTGTGATAAGAGGCCCCAGGAATGTGAACAGTTTCCTCTGGCTCCTGTGCAGATGCAGTGAGCTCAGCCCCTGGGATGGGTGTTATAACCCCCCACTTCTTTCAGCCTTATTTTTTCCCTGTCTGGCTATTGGGTGCTGAGATTTACTTAAAAAAATGTTACTCTGGCCGAGTACTGCCTACAGCAGAGGTTATCACTCTTTGCTTCAACCAGCGATGTCATTGACAATTATTTCTGGCCCTGCCTGGTGTGGTTACTCAATGCTGTCCATCACAGTGGCCAGCGAGCTGTACTTAAATACTGTCCACCTCTATAGTGGCCTTTGTGCAGCATTTAAATACTGTCCCCGCAGCTGGCAGTGTGCAGCATTTAAATACTGTCTCATGCTGCAGTGGCCAGGGTGCAGCATTTAAATACTGTCCCCGATGTAGTGGCCAATGCGCAGCATTTAAATACTGTCCCCGATTGTAGTGGCCAATGCGCAGCATTTAAATACTGTTCCCGCAGCTGCCAGTGTGCAGCAGTAAATTCTGTCCCACACTGCAGTGGCCAGTGTGCAGCATTTGAATACAAATCACCTCTCCAGTGGCCAATGAGCAGCATTTAAATACTGTCCCCGATGTAGTGGCCAATACGCAGCATTTAAATACTGTTCCCGCAGCTGCTAGTGTGCAGCAGTAAATTCTGTCCCACACTGCAGTGGCCAGTGTGCGGCATTTAAATACAAATCACCTCTCCAGTGGCCAGTGTGCAGCAGCAAAATTCTGTCCCATGCTGCAGCTGCTTGTGTGCCGTATTTAAATATTTTCTCACGCTGCCATGGCCTGTGGGCAGCATTTTAAATACTGTCCCACACTGCCGCAGCCAGTGTGCAGCAGTTAAATACTCTTCACCTCTCCAGGGGCCAGTGTGCAGGATTTAATGTCCTCCGCTGCAGTGGCCAGTGTGCAGCATTTAAGAGCCAATTTTTGGGAAGTTGAGGGAGTCAGAATTGTTGCCCCCCTAGATTTGGCTGATATGTTATTTTTGAAATGGGTATGGTACCCAAACCACTCCTCTGTTAACCCCTTCTGTCCCGAGCTTCAGCAACCCCTTTTTTTGCCCCTTTTTGGCCACTTTAACAAAATTGCAAGTTCCCACCTCTAATTCTGAAATTCAGTGGTGACCCAGCTCAAGGTTCATTAAAAGTGGGTCTTTAGGGAGGGCAGATTACCAGAATGTAGTTATCCTCCTGGGGCACCCTTGAGGTTTGTCAATAGGGAGGGGGGGGGCTCAAATGCTCAAAATGCTCCAAACAATTATTTTTTTTCTGAAGTTTGTCACAGATTTTCTGTAAACTTCCAAGGTGTCCCAGTTGCCCTTTTGCAGGAATCCTTTATTTGAATGGACCTTAATTCAAATTTACCGTTTCTTTTGTGGGACAACTGTTAAGTTTGCAGAAAAAAGGGACAGAAGGTTCTCGGACCAAAAAAGGGGTCATTTTGGGACCCTTTTTCTCAAAACTTCAAAAAGGTAGTCAAATGCTGATAATCACTCATGAAATTCTCAGACCTGTTTATTACAAATAAATAACAGAACCGTTTGGATCTTATCTCATTTGCTTATAATTAATGAAACCAAGATGCTATTTTTAGAATTTATCTGGCAGCACTAATCCTTAAAAAAAAATGAACGTTGTGCTTTGTTGTGATAAGACGCATGTGTGCATACATGTGCAGTCAGGAATATGTTCTCGATACAGTTGTACCTGCTGCCTTTTCATGGCCAGGCTCATGGTATGAGAGATGAGATCAGAATAACAGTAAGCTTATATCACGGTAGTGACAAATGAATGAAAAGAAAATCAGAAGTCCTTTTGTCCATCACTGCCCGAGAGCAGCGGGAATGTCTGCTTCTCCTGGCGAACTTCATACACCTGCTTGAGTTTTAGAGCTTCAAATCCCGAGCAGTCCTAACAGCAGAGGCAGTGGCAAATGAGACAAGATCCCAGCTAATTTTTTCTTTTATTGTAATGTATAGGTCCATTCGGATGTAATTATCGGCGTTTGGCTGTCTCTTTTACGTTTTGAGAAATAGGGTCTCAAAATGACTCCTTTTTTGGTCTGAGACCCTTTTATACAGTAGATTTGAATTAAGGTCCTTCCAACTAGAAGATTCCTGCAAAAAGGCAACTGGGATACCTTTGTAGTTTGGAGAAAATCCATGTCAGGTTTGGAGCATTTTGAGTGCCCCCTATTTGCAAACTTCAAGGGTGCCCCAGGTGGATAACTACATTCTGGTAATCTGCCGCCCTCATAGACTCACTTTCAATAAACTTCGAGCTGGGACACCGTTGAAGTTCAGAATTATAGAGATGGGAACTTGCAATTTTGTTAAATTGGTGAAAAAGGGCCAAAAAATGGGCTGGTTGTAGGTCAGCGCAGGAGGGGTCAACAGAGGAGCGGTTTGGGTACTATACCCATCTCAAAAATTAAACAAGTGGTGCCAGGCACAACAAACCCCGCCGCTCGCACATGTTTAACTTTCACCTACTTGTCCCAAATTCAATAGGCATCTATTCTGGGTCTGTGGCAATGCCTAAACCCAATTTGGGGTGAATCTGTCCTTTTAGTTTTGCTGCTAAAGTGTTAAACAAACAAACTGAACCAAAAACAATACCCTGGCCCTCCCATTGTGGGGAGGGGTGGGGTGAAAATCTGCAAAATGCAGGGGGCGCCAACAATCCAATGTGTCTGATTTTGTCTGAATCTCTCAAATTGGCTCTTAAATACTAACCCCCCCCCCTTCTGCAGTGGCCAGTATGCAGCATTTGAATACTGTTCCACGCTGCAGTGGCCAGTGTGCAGCATTTGAATACTGTCCATCACTGCAGTGGCCAGTGTGCTATATTGCAGTACTGTTCACTGCTTCAGTGGCGAGTGTGCTGTGGATCACTGCTGCTCACAAATACTGTCATCACTGCAATTACAGCCATTGGGATTTGTGGTTTGTGTTGCTACATAACATATTTGGTTCCATGTGGACCCAATGGGGCACAATAAATGCAGTCCAGAAACCCGTCATGAAGTGGTTTCCTGTGTCGTAAGACTGTTATAGTTGTGGAAACTGCAGTGAAAGCGAAGCTCTAGGACTTGTGCTTGAAACCTGTTGCTTAGAAAGCTAATTAGCCACGAGCGTATTGAGACACAGTACTTACCCCAATAAATGAAGCTGCTGGTAGTGTGTGGTTCTTTACCCTGGTAAATTAAGCAGCAGGTAGTGTGTGGCTGTTGCGCATTAGTGGCTCATGTTAGAGCAGACTGGGGATGGATTCTCTGTGCGGCCAGTGTTGGGGCTGGTAGGGAATGTTTATCCTGATAGTTGCCAGTGTTGGGGCTCTGCTAGCAGCTTTCGTATTGACAGGAAGGGGATTGTGCCTTTGTTACAGGTCAGTAGTGAGTAGGAAAGGAATGGATTTTCTCAGTTTGAGGCCGTATTGGAGTGGATGAATCTGAATATTATCTCACCCTCTGCACGTAAAGGAGTAGATGAGTCGTTGCTTCTGTGGAGCTCTTGAGCTGTGGGACTCATGTTTGGGGAATTTGTCAGGATGCTGCTGTTGAGCCTAGGGTGCCCGTTTATGTCCAAAAAAGGCCTGCGTGTGTTTGCGTGTGTGTGTGTGTGTGTGTGTGTGTGTGTGTGTGTGTGTGTGTTCAGCGCATTGGCCAAAATTGGAATGCTGTAGGATTCCTGTCATGTTTGCCACTAACTTGTCGTTTGATAAGTGAACGCTCCCCCCCCCCCCTTTCTCTTTCTTTCTCTCTCTGGTTTATCCTTGAGAATCACTCTTCCTCAACACTGGCTGCTCACTTCCTCTGGCTTCTCTATCAGCTGCGGCCTTTATGGTGCAGCCAAACTCGTCTTGAGGTCTGGTGCGCCTTATAAACTGTCATTGTTACTGAGACTGCACCCCTACATTTCAGAAAGCTGAAATTGCTCTTAAGCTATAGAGTGAGGGTAGCGTGACTCTAGAAACGCACTGGATAGAGTGCATAACTCTAACTGCACCACCGTTTGAGCTGTTCTGAGATGTTGACCGTGATCTTGCACCTCAACCTGTGAAAATGTGATCACCTCTTACCCTTGTCTCGTACTACCGCCCCACAAAGGTTCAGCAAAATCGGTCCAGTGCTTTTTCCGTAATACAAGTTTGAAATGGACAAACTAATGGGGTGAGGAAATGACCTTCGTGCACCTTTGATGGCAGTCGAACTGAAGACTGTAAGGATTATCGGTGCATGATTGACATGTAGCCTGAGGTGTGAGCCTCGCCCATTGGCTGACTGACAGTACGACATGTTCCCTATTGCTCTGGAGATCAGAGTAGTCAGTGTTTGGTAAGAACTCACCTGAGGGCAGGTATCTCTCCATCTCCAGATTTACATTCAGTTCAAGTATTATTTGTGCCCATTGTAGAAACGAGCAAAAATTACTGCATGGAATAAACATAATGACTCAAATTTGTGACAGTATGTTTTTGATTTTATGAAGGGTGCCAGAAATTCTTGAGTCAAAGCATAATTCTGTTTTATTACCTGAGGATAAAAATAATTCTCTGGTTCATTGCTGCAAGTTTGTTTCCTGGTCACCCACGAGCAGACCGAATGAGTGATCTTCAGACGTCACATACACACTCCGGACACAGTGAGTGGTGTTCAGACTTCACATACACACTCCACACACAGTGAGTAGTGTTCAGACTTCACATACACACTAACTTGCGCCTGGTAGTTTTCCTCTCTTCCCCCTCGACTTCACAAAAGAATACAGGGGTGCATGGAGCACCCCTGTTACCAAGGATACCACATTACTATGCAGGATGCCATGGTTACAGGATTGCTGGATTTGGTTTGGCCTGATGGTGACCCCAGACCCCACGCAATGCAGTTTTATCCATCTGAGTTGCATGGGATCAAGATTTAATCTCCTAACTTATGAGAGACCATTCTTCATGTTTGCAGCAGTTTCATTATCAATGTGAGCAAAATATTTCCAATGTTTTCAGCGCATGCAGCTTCTTTTTTTTCTTCACATGACATGAGGTGCACGTTGGGCAGGGTGGCTGTGTTATGATATGCGATGGGGAATTTTAAAAAATGAGATGTGGGTGTTGCAGTGCACTTGCAAGGTGTGCTCATGACTGCTCTGGCGTGCCACTCTAACCTTCGCGACTTGGCGCTGTTCCCCGCGCATCTGAATCGCGTGAAATGTTGGCTGTGACTGTTCGTTCTGACAGTGGGGAACTGGAAACTCGCCCCCTCTGATATTTCTGCTCTCCTCTCCAGCCAGAGGCAGCGGTGTCGTTCGGTCTGCGCCCCATTCTGCCCCCGACCCTGCCCCAGCCCCAGAGTCTGCTGATGACTCAGCCTTTACCGGCGTCTGTGCGATGTGCTTGCTCAAATACGCTACAAGCTCATTGGGTACTGAGGGTTTCTAGTGTGAAAATGACCATGAATCCCTCCCCGATTTTTCTTTTTTCTTTCTCTTTTTTTTTTGTTCTTAACCCCTCTCCCCTTATTTTTTTATATTCTTTAGTTTTTGTATTCAAGGAATGGCCATAATTTTAAATAATATTTTTCTACTGGCATTTTGAGAATACATTGTAAATCCATGTGAATACGCACACCATGGATATTTCAGCGTTGCAGTACGGCTACACATCCCCGGATACATGGATTTAGCTTTTTAAAGGGATGATTTGTGTGGCTAGTTTTACAGTTTGCTCATATAAAGCAGTTGAATAAAACTTTTCCTCTTTTTTTTTTTTGGTCACTACATGACATTCTCACCCGTTAATGCCCATATCCAAGAATGTTCTAGAACAGGGGTTCCCAAACTTCTCCAAATCAGGGCCCACTTGAAAATCTAAAAAATGTCCGCGGCCCACCTTTGTCCTATAGACAGTACATAGACGAAATTATGCATTCTCAGAGCACTTAACAGCAACAATAATTGTTGTTGTTGTTAAGAAAATAAAATAAATAAAATAAATAAAAAACAACAACAATAATTTAAATCAAAGTCAAATGGAGCCGCATGCTTTTTAACGCCAAGTGCCACTTTTTTCCCACTCAATACCAAGAGTAATTTTGAATAACGTTGATTTAAATTAAGCAAACGTTTCCAGATGAATTATTGTCGTCTTACCTAATCGGGGAGAACAAGCAGCACCTGTTAAGTGCGGAGCGCTCTTGGAGTGAACATTTTGTTAATCATGAAAATGACTGCGAACAGGTCAAGACTAATAATTCTTAAAAACAGATATTACGTCCACCCCAATTCTCAGTTTTACAGAATTTACCCCATGACTTCATCGCTGTTAGATCGCATGAGAAACCGTGTCTTCAGTGGCCTATGACGATAATTGGAAAACGCGTCAATAAAGAAAAATAATTGAGAACTAGCCAGGACTATCCTAATTGTCATAAAGGGACGTGTCTGTGCCACCCCAATTCCCGGTTCTAGCTTCGCCCCTGGATAAAGGAAGCCCAAACTTTTAATCTGTGGTGTACACACAAGACAGAATTAATTATCGAGCACAGTACGTGCTCCTCCAATTATGACCCCCGGTCATGATGACCAGAAAGCTACGTTCCGATCATAAACTACATAAGGTTCCTAAAATATTGTGAGGTCAATAACACTCAATAGGTTATTACTTCTAAATATTTTTTTAAATCGTGCAACAAATATTTTACAATACAAATCATGAAAAATCATATTTGCAAAAATGAATCATATTTTTAATGACCTCACACGGCCCACCTGCAGTACCACTACGGCCCACCAGGGGGCCGCGGCCCACACTTTGGGAATCACTGTTCTAGAAGATGGCAGTCCGAAAGCGGAGTTTCTAAACTTATAAGCAAAAAAGCATGAAACTGTCATGATTTCAAGGCAGTTCGATTCCTGTTGTTCGTACCTCCTGAAAAACGGGCTGTTGTTTGCGGATTGAGCTTTGTTCTTATTGGCCAGTGAGTAGAGCCACCGTGTCAACTGATGCCGACAAAGTAATATTCCCCCAGCTACTGGCTACTCTCCAAATGTAGAGGGTTGAATAAGTAGTTTGCTAGCAAGCTGTTAAACTACACCATGAGTGTGGTAAGGTTGCTAACTTCTGCAGGCTAAGAAAGCTTAGGTGTAACATTCACAGATTTGCGATATGTGGTCCCCATAAGAATTTCACAACACTTGTAATTCAGTCTTAAAAATGATCCGTTGCTGGTGTCTGTATAGTAGCTACTTTTAGCTAACATTCCATTTATTGCGCAAGCTACTCTATTTAAAAAGGACTGAATTTGATTAAAAAAACGGTCACATATTCGACCTCTTCCTTGTATGGGTCTTGGACATTCTGGCTTCTGATGAACCAGCAGCGGTTTATAAATTCAGTGTAGTGGCTGGCTAGTAGGAAGGGGAGCCTGAATGCCACACTGAATGCCATGTTTCCTGAAAGAGGCATCCTGTAAAAAAAATTGACTGGGTTGTTTTACTTATCAGTTGGTTGGTCAGCGCTCAAGATACCAGGATGAACATGCACAAGAACTGAAAAAGTGAGTTTTTCATGACCCCTTAAAGGCTTAGTACAGCCGGGGTCTGTAACTCCTGCTTAGGTCTGGTGCAGCATGTAGTCACAATACGTTTTGTTTTGCAGACTCAAAGGCGATTGTGGACGGAAACCTGAAGCTGATCCTGGGCCTGATATGGACGCTGATCCTGCACTACTCCATCTCCATGCCCATGTGGGACGAGGAGGAGGAGAGCGAGGAGGCCAAACAGAAGACGCCCAAGCAGAGGCTGCTAGGATGGATCCAGAACAAACTCCCCGAGCTGCCCATCACTAACTTCAACCGCGACTGGCAGACAGGCCAGGCCCTGGGAGCTCTGGTCGATAGCTGCGCTCCTGGTGAGAGGGAGAGGGCTACAAACTGTTAGGGAGCTACTGGGGGCCTCATTCTGTTGAGGCTCTACTCCAGTGTGTGGATGGGCCCCATGGTCTGATATCTGTTAAGGCTCTGTTCCAGTGTGTGGATGGGCCCCATGGTCTGATATCTGTTAAGGCTCTGTTCCAGTGTGTGGATGGGCCCCATGGTCTGGTATCTGTTAAGGCTCTGTTCCAGTGTGTGGATGGGCCCCATGGTCAGGTATCTGTTAAGGCTCTGTTCCAGTGTGTGGATGGGCCCCATGGTCTGGTATCTGTTAAGGCTCTGTTCCAGTGTGTGGATGGGACCCATGGTCTGGTATCTGTTAAGGCTCTGTTCCAGTGTGTGGATGGGCCCCATGGTCTGGTATCTGTTAAGGCTCTGTTCCAGTGTGTGGATGGGCCCCATGGTCTGGTATCTGTAAAGATTCTGTTCCAGTATGTGGTAGGGCCCCATGGTCTGGTATCTGTTTAGGCTCTGTTCCAGTATGTGGTAGGGCCCCATGGTCTGGTATCTGTTACGGCTCTGTTCCAGTGTGTGGATGGGTATAAATGCTGGCCTGTATGAACTTGGTCTCCCTTTATCTTCCAGGTCTTTGCCCCGACTGGGACTCCTGGGACCAGACAAAGCCGGTGGACAACGCCCGCGAGGCCATGCAGCAGGCTGACGATTGGCTGGGAATCCCACAGGTTTGTCCTCCCGGCCGAGCTCACATCAACACCGTAACCTGAGTGACGCACACCCCTCAGGAAGAGACACGCCCACTTGGGACGATGACTCTGTTTGTTCCGATTCTTCCCCTTTAACCGGCCCATTTGGATATGCGATTTCTGAGGCTAGCTCAGCAACACATGGGTTCAGCACCAAAATCATTATTCCTTGTACACGTAAGACTGAGATGTTGAGCCAGTTGGTTGACCAAAGCCGGAGCAGACTCTTTACCAAGGCTAGACTGAATAAAAGCAGCAGGTGCAGATTTTAGAGTTTTGAGTCTGATTCTTCAGAGCGGCACCGGAAGTGCGGCAGACATGGCGCGTTCCACTGCGGGCGACGTGTGCCAGGCCGGCAGTTGCTTGTGGTTTTCCTGCGACTGGCACCAGCTCTGCTCAGAGAGCTACTTTCAATTCCGCTGTCGAGGGTAGGATTTGTACCGAGCTGTATTTCTCGCTCGGCCGGCTGGCTGTCTGGCTGACTGGCTTTATGGCTAGTATCAGGAGTCGGAGAGGTGGGAATGTAGTGACTGAGCTGGTTAGTTGCTGTAGGTTCGTGTGCATTTGGAGTGGAGTTCAAGCAGGAATCCCTCACTTCTCCCACATTCAAGTTATATTTTATTAGCCTATTATCAAATAAATCATCAAATATCATGATTTCAGAGAACAGTTTATCAGCTGTAAGCTGTCCAAATGAACCAGTGCAGTCCTGAAGTTTCCTTAGGGAATCGTGAAAGTGAACTCAGTCTAACTCTCTCACTTTCTCTCTCTCGCACACACAAATGCACTTACACGCACACGTGCGTACACACACACACTGTCCTCAGTGAGGGGTCATAAAGAACTGTTCCTGGATGCCGGTCTGTGGGCTGTTCTCACTTCCCCTGTATCTGTGCCCTCAGCTCTGCCCTGGGCCTTCGACTGTCTCCTGGCCTAATTGCCTGAATCGTGCTAAACTGGGTCCCCTTATCTTCATCTCATTTGTCAGCAGTCCTGATGGGGCCTCTGCATCATCCATGTCAATAACAAGCCCTTCGCCTTGTTAATTCATTTCTATTTTACGAAATCTGCAAGCTTTTCACTTTTCAATGTTCATGCAGGATGTAATGCTGAAATTAAAAGGGTGTTTGGAAGTCAGGAACTGTTACTTTGGGCAGAAGGGTGACAAATCTCACAATTCTCAGCTTTGCTTTAGTGTCTCTTCTCAGCTGGTCATTGCTTGCTTAATAAACCCTGCTGTAGCAGGAGGTTTCCTGGGGAAATAAGGCTTCTTTGTCGGGAGTGTTGGTGTTTGTATAGTCCTGCCCAGGACCATTATACTTTGTATCGTGGTCCTTAATTGCTACGCTTGTGAAGCACCCGTTTGGGCTTTAAGGAATAGTCGTAATTCAATGACATCAGCCATTGAGTACGAAATGTATGAATAGGTGACTGTTGCAATGTGAATTTTGACTGTTAGTGGCAGTACTGAGCAGGATGCCGCAAATCAGTCCCCACATGGAGAGAAGAAAACGGTGACCATCTTGGATTTTACGTGGATTGTATTGAGCGCAATATAAATGAGCTTATAGCTTGTCAGCAGTCATGTGATCCTGATAACGCATGAAAGCCAGATGGGCAGCAGGAAGTGAAGATAGCCGGTTGGGAATAGTTGGTCTGTATTTCGTTAGACTTTAGCCAGACATGTAAAGTGAAGTAGCTGGATGATGGTACCCTCACCTTTCATGATGTTGTCACTGCATGCGCAAACTTTGTCTGACTGCTCCCTCAGACATTAAACAGACTTTTTAAATCCATGTTTGCTGCTGTTTCTTCATGAGCTTCTTAAATTTCTCCACTTTGTGTCACTACTTTCGAGACTCTAAAGTAGCTCTGGCTTTTTTTCCCCGATTTGATCGGGCGGCACACCCGAGAACCGCACAGAACTTTGGCATTTTGATCGTGCTTCTCAATGGAGAAATCACTGTCTGCCCCCATCTGCAGTTCCCGCTGTGACGTGACACAACGTCATCTGCCAACAACTTATGTAGTGTGTCTTAAGTTTTTTTTTATTTTTTTTAAATGCGCCTGACGACAACATAGTCACGTGAAATATAGCGGACAAGTCTGTCTTGCACCGTTGAGTACACTTTTTCAAAATTCTTTTGTAAAGTAACTGAGCCCTTAAAGCCTGAAATGGGTGCTTCATATGCCTAGCAATCAAGAACCATGATGCTTACGATGATGTATAAATACTGATATTCTATATGGGCCTATTCATTATGCATCCAAATGTGTGGCAGCAACTTGAATTTGGTTACTCACAAAACCACAATATGCTGCTTTTACATTTATGCATGAACAAACGTATGCAGTCCGATTTTGTGTATGCAGCTTGTAAATGTGCAATGCTGGACATGAGACCTGTGCACGTTGCCCACTTTGGCTCAGATGGCTAATCAGAACTGTAATGCAGTAATGATGCCCCCATGAATTCATTGATGTGGTTTGTCACCCTCCTCTGTGCCAGGTGATCACCCCAGAGGAGATTGTGGACCCTAACGTAGACGAGCACTCAGTTATGACCTACCTGTCCCAGTTCCCCAAAGCCAAGCTGAAGCCAGGGGCTCCCCTTCGCCCCAAACTCAACCCAAAAAAGGCCCGTGCTTATGGACCAGGTATGTGTGTGTGTGAGGGTGTATATGTGTGTGCGTGTGTGCTTGCGTGCGCGTGTGCGTGGTGGATACACGATGTGATGTTGGTTTTTTTTTTTTTTTTTGTGCTTTTAGTGAGAATGTATGTGTGTGTTTCTGTCTCAATCTGTGTCTGTGAAGCTTTATTCTATGGGCTGGGTGTCTGATTCCCACATTTCAGTCTGCTGGTGTGTATGATGTATAGTCCTTTTCATGGTATTGGACACAACTCTCCATGTGACATGAATACAAGGGTCAATCTCTGTTTACTTTCTCTCTGTTTAGCAAGTATTGAGTATGTGAATGATGTGCATGATGAGTACTCTTTTGTAGGTTCTGATTGTATGATGTATGTGAGTGACTTCACCTCTCTGTTATTCAGGTATAAACTGTGTATGATGTATATGATGGATACCATTATGTTGGTTTTGATTACATGTATGTATTTGTGGGACTATGTTAATGTGATTGGTTTTCTGCATTGTTCAGGTATTTGTGTGTTTGTTTGTTTGTGTGTTTGTGTGCGCGTGCATGCGTGCGTGTGTGAGATGTATATGGTGAATACTGCTTTATAGGTTTCGATTGTATCTATTATGTATGCGTGAGAGTATGGTTCTCATGGTTATTCAGGTATTAAGTTTGCATGATTTATATGATGGATACTCTTGTGTAGTTTAAGTTGTGTGTATGAGTGTGGCTTTGCATTTAATTAGTTGCATTGATTGCTCAGGTATTGAGTGTGTATATGATGCATAACGTGGATACTTATTTGAAAGTCGGATTGTATGTGTGATGTACGTGCGTGACAATGGTTCTCTCTGTCATTCAGGTATTAAGTGTGTATGATGTATATGGAGGATACTCCAGCGTAGGTTTTGATTGTTTGTATGATGTATGTGCATGACTGTGTATTGTGACTGGCTGTCTGCCTTGCGCAGGTATTGAGCCCACAGGTAATGTGGTGATGAAGAAGGCCACGTTCACCGTGGAGACCATCAGCGCCGGGTTGGGGGAGGTTCTAGTGTATGTGGAGGACCCTGCTGGTCACAGAGAGGAGGTGCGCAGGCGCGGTCACATGACTGATCACATGACCGATGCGTCATCAATGCCATATAAACATAATGCATAAACTGATTGTACCTTCACACATCTTATCGCCTTTGCTTTGAATGTCTCGCAGGCGAAAGTCACTGCCAACAACGACAAGAACCGCACATACTCTGTGGTCTACATTCCCAAAGTCACTGGACTGCACAAGGTAAATCAACCCCATCTATGGATGGTTTACACTGCTTACTGGTGTTTCAGTGGGGTTGTTGGTCAGCGTTAGTCTGCTGATGTTCTAGTACCATGACTGTTATAAATCAGAAATGCCCTTGTTTCACTTGTTTCAGACACCACTATAGATTAGAGAACTTGTGCCAAAATCAGATGAAATGAACCAAACACGAATACATTCCAGTCATTTTCTGCTCCGGAAAAGCGGCAAATGTAATCATTTTATAGAGAATTCTGATATCTCTGCCACTTGTCCTTTCGTTTCATCCTAAAAAAAGGTTGTTTGGGTTAATTGTCTCGCTGACCTGAGTGAACACAAGGTCAATAAGTTATTTTTTACAGTGGGGCTCAGCGAAGTATGGAACAGAAGTATGGAAAGAAAAACTGAACAGGATGTCTAGTCATCGCACATTACACATTACACTGCCGTTATGTGCCATTTCATTGATTTTTCCCAGTATATGAAACTGTGGGAAAATAGAATTTTTTTTTTTTCCATTTTTTCCACGAGACCATGAGCTCACTTGATGAATATGCTGATTTCCATCTCCAAAGCCTTTCTGGAATGTTCCGTTCGTTTTATTAAAAAAATTAAATAAATACAAGCAAGGTCCCATTTGTCTGATGTTCCACACAGAGCTGGGGTGCGTTTCCCAAAATCTCAGACGTTAACTTGCATAGTTGGAACAATTGTCTGTGAATAGACAAACTATATAAGTTGCATAGTTGGCAAATACGCTTTTAGGAAATACATCCCTGATCGATCCTTCTTGTTCAGTGAAGCTCTCACAGAACTCCCTAAAAATCGTCCCTCTATATTTATAAATGTGTCTGAAACACTAGTGTATATGGCCACTCTTGTACATTCATGAATTTTGCACAGTGGGATAGCATTTCTATTACTAATTGATGCCAAGCTAGCTTTGTAGCATAACATTAATGCATTTTATGATGGCGGTTATTGTATAGTGCGTAACAGAAGCAGTCTTGCGTGGCCACCAGTAGCCCAGCTCATAGCCACACATTGCCTGAATGACGGGCGCCTTTTCCATGAGTAACGAATGGTGCGCTGTTGCCTTGCAGGTCACTGTTCTGTTTGCCGGGCTGCACATCTCCAAGAGCCCCTTCGAGGTGGACGTGGGCATGGCCCAGGGTGACTCCAGCAAGGCCACCGCTCAAGGTCCCGGCATCGAGCCGTCGGGCAACATTGCCAACAAGACCACCTACTTCGACGTGTACACCGCAGGTAGCCTAGCACATGCTATTGTCTGCACCTGCTGCATTTGTCCTCTGTAGTTTGCATTCTAGTAGTGTAGTGCTGACATTTTCTTGAGGAAAATGGCCTCCCTCAGAAGACAGCTCTTTAAGGAAAGGGTCACTGCTAGCGGTGCAAGTTGGGGATGGTGTTTGGCAGTCAGGATGGGGACGGTTGCGGGCAGGGTTGGCTGTGCATGTTGGGGTTGGTGTTTGACGGTTTGGATGGGGACAGTGAGAGGTAGTTGTGGGAATGATTGGCTGTGCATGTTGGGGATGTAGACAGGTTTGCCCTTTGTAGCTAGGCAGTGGTGGGTGTGGTTCTTAGTAGTCGTGGTTGAGGCTGTTGGTTGTGGGTGGGGATTGTGATTGTGAGGGGTGGGGCTGGGCCTTTGAGTTGATCTGGCTAGCAGATGTAGATGAAGCTGGTGATGATGGGTGGGGTTTTATCTCCTGGTTACACCCCTCTGCCCCACCTCCAACCCTCACAGGTGCTGGTGTCGGGGAAGTGGAGGTGACCATCACTGATCCCAATGGGAAGAAGTTGGACTGTCAGATCGAGGACAAGGGGAACAGCAGCTACCACTGTACTTACAAACCTGTCCACGAGGGAGTGCACACTATCCAAATCACCTTCGCTGGAGGGCATATCTCCAAGAGCCCCTTTACTGTCACTGTTGGGGAGGGTAAGTGTGTAGGGTACACTATGGGGGAGCATGAGTGTGTAGTGTGTAGGGTACAGGATGCGTTCAAGCGCATCTGCAAGTATTGCATGGTTTGAAGGGCTTATCGCACAACTTTGGTAAGATTCTCGTGTAATTTTTCGGGAATCTTGCGCAGCTGGGTTACTTGCAGACACGCTCGAATGCACCCACACTGTTGGAGAGGGTAAGTGTGTAGTGTGTAGAGTACTCTGTGTGGGAGGGTAAGTGTGTAGTATGTAGAGTACACTGTGGGAGAGGGTAAGTGTGTAGTGTATAGGGTACTCTGTGGGGGAGGGGAAGTGTGTAGTGTATAGGGTACACTGTGGGGGAGGGTAAGTGTGTAGGGTACACTGTGGAGGAGGGGAAGTGTGTAGTGTATAGGGTACACTGTGGGGGAGGGTAAGTGTGTAGGGTACACTGTGGAGGAGGGGAAGTGTGTAGTGTATAGGGTACTCTGTGGGGGAGGGTAAGTGTGTAGGGTACACTGGAGGAGGGGAAGTGTGTAGTGTATAGGGTACACTGTGGGGGAGGGTAAGTGTGTAGTGTATAGGGTACTCTGTGGGGGAGGGCAAGTGTGTAGTGCGTAGGGTACACTGTGGAGGAGGGGAAGTGTGTAGTGTATAGGGTACACTGTGGGGGAGGGTAAGTGTGTAGTGTATAGGGTACTCTGTGGGGGAGGGCAAGTGTGTAGTGCGTAGGGTACACTGTGGGGGAGGGTAGGTGTGTAGTGTATAGGGTACACTGTGGGGGAGGGTAAGTGTGTAGTGTGCAGGGTACACTGTGGGGGAGGGAAAGTGTGTAGTGAGTGGGGTACACTGCGGGGGAGGATACTTGTGTAGTGTGTAGGGTACACTGTGGGGGAGGGTACATGTGTAGTGTGTAGGGTACACTGTGGGGGAGGGTAAGTGTGTAGTGTGTAGGGTACACTGTGGGGGAGGGTACGTGTGTAGTGTGTACGGTACTCTGTGGGGGAGGGTAAGTGTGTAGTGTGTAGGGTACTCTGTGGGGGAGGGTAAGTGTGTAGTGTGTAGGGTACACTGGGGAAGGTAAACTTAGTTGGTTAGAAAAGTACCAATTTGTATGTAACTGATGGGTCGATCATGAGTCTTGCATGAGCCTCACAGCACCATTTGAGAGTATCTCAGAGTTCAGTGCTGGTCTGTGCCGAGACCATGCTAGGAAACTCAGGGTTATAACACGTGAAACGACAGATCCTGAGACCATGAATCTCCTGTTTTCTAATCATATTTTTGCGCTGCTTTGTGCTCTTTTGTCTCAGACCTTCCTTCTTTCACTTTGCTCGCCTGGCTGGTAGGCATCTCTTTTGCTCCCTCTCTGGATCAGCTTCCTGAATTCTGATGTCACTTCCTGTCTCCTTGGATCTCTGCTGGGTACCTGATGAGTGCTCTCACAAGTATTTGTGTGCTGCATGCATTTGTTTTCCATGGTAACGGTTTCCTGTGCCAATGGTTGTGGTAGTGGAGCACATGAGTTTATGCTCATTGCACGTGGGCAGTGGTCTGTGTGGTTCTACCCAAGCATGTTTTGAACATCATACTTTGTTTTTGTGCAATTTTTTTTGGCCAAATGAATCTCGTAAACAAGCTCAGCGTGTTGAAATTGTACACTTTTCTAATCATGCATCATGATATATGCACGCACACATATGCCCTCAATCAATTATTACCGTCAGAAAACTTCAGATGAGTCTCATTTTCTTCTGGGGAAGTCCTGTCATTACTGGGAATTTTCCGGAGGTTTTAAATAGACTGCTCGCATGACCATGACACATCGTGGCTGCTTGCTAATAGATAAGGTTTGGAAGTATATATCCCTGTCCGTCTGTCTGTCTCTCTGTGGGTGCTTCTGTATGCTGCGATAGTGACCGCTGAGGGTTGGAGCATGATGGTCTTATGTGGCATTTGTTCTATACAGTCTGAAATTGGTTTGGTCATTAAAACTGTATTTTAAAAAGCCCGCAATTCCGACCAGTTTCACCTGCACACAATTGCTGATATTCTCCAGCAAATAAATAAATAATAAACTGGTGATTAACCAGCTGACTTCAGAATGTGTAAACTCAATCGTCTGTAAAACATTTTCAATCATAACCTTTAGTGGTCAAAAATATTGATCAAATTTGATATGGAACGTCTGTAGCACATAAACAACTCCCAAAAGTGGGCGCTGCAGGGTCATCCTGAAAAATGGAACTTGTCCATTTCCTGCCTTTTCAAATGTAAAGAGTCGAAACGCGGTCTGTAAGTGGTATACAACATTTCAACATGCGAAGGACAGATTTTCGGGATTTTTGAAAAATGACCATTTGGTGGCCTTTGACATCCCTTTGCTCATAGACCCCTATTTGAACAACTCGTATTCTCTAGTGGCCATAAATACTGATAAGAATTAATGAAACATTTCATACTCCATCTTGAGATCATAAACTACTTCGGTATTTCATCCCACCCTGCTTCCTTACTCCCAAATACGTGCGGGAGGATGGCGGACATTTTGAGATGCAGGTTCACTTGGACCTTGAGTTTTTAAATCCAGTAATCTGTAGTATCAAGCCAAAAATCAATTTTGTTCTAGTCCAATTCCTTAATCTGCTCTATTTGTAGTTTTATTTACTGACTTTGTTGCTCCAGCGAATTTCTACCCTCCAGACACATCTGGTTTAGTTGCCCTGTGGTTTTGTTGCAGTATTATCATACATTCCAACCCCACCTTAGATGTTAAGAGAGGCGTCTCTCCCTCCCTCATCTCTCTCATCTTTCCCTTTCCTCATTCCCTTTGTCCTTCTCCTCTTCTGTCTTCCGCTCTTTCTATTGCTCTTTCCCTCAATCTCCCCTTCCATATATAGAAATAAACAGATGGGGAGTGTTAGTCCAGACCTGTTGATTTAGTGGCTGAAGTGTATGTACTTTCATGTGTATGTTTATTGGTAGAGAGTAAGTGTAGGTCTTTCTGAGTCTATCCTCCGTGTCGCCGCCGTCGGCCTGTTCCTGGGCTTTGATCCCTGAGCCTGTGCTTCGTCAGTGGCGCTTTGATGTTTTACTGCTGAGGTTGCGCAGTCTGTCGTCCTTTCTCTTTTTTTTCAGTTTTGGTCGTACTACTTTTGTTTTCCAGTAGGGGGTGCACTTTACTTTGTTTCTTTTTTTTTTTTTTATCATTGTTCGGCAAGCATTACCTTGTGTTTAATCGCGAGTTTCCCGAGGTGTTCAAATGCTTGGCCCGACTTGTTTACGTATTACATTCATCACCTATTTATAATAGGTTCTGAGAAATTTACCAAAAATATAGTGTTTTTACATCAGTAAGTATTTTACACTTGCTTGGTTGTGTGGTGGAGACACAAACTAGCAAAAACACTGGTGCAGTTCAGTCCTGGACTCTACATTAATTTTGTATTAATGATAGCTGTTAATGTTCTTCTGTTAGAGACTCCGGACTCATACATATCCTTTTTCATGTGGACCAAAGTAATTTACTATCCCAGTTTCACTAATTCATGACTTATTTCATTAAGTTACTTCCCTGTGTGTTTATTTGTGTTTTCAATAGCATACTTTTGCATGCCTCCTTTTTTATTTCAGTGTTTTGTGGAATAAAATGCCCAGTTGGTAGTCGTTATTGAGTAGCTTCCATTTTGAGAGTGGAGGTTGAGCGTCTCTCTCTGTTCCCTCACAGCCTGTAACCCCAGCCTCTGCAGAGCTTCAGGACGCGGCCTGCAGCCCAAGGGGCTTCGCACTAAAGAGCCTGCCGAATTCAAGGTGTTCACCAAGGGAGCCGGGACAGGGGACCTGAAAGTCACCATCAAAGGGCCCAGTAAGTCACTTGCTTGGCATTGGGTCACTACCCGAAAACACTGCCGGCCTCCTCCGGGGGTCTCCACACCAGAACAGCCCCTCACTCCAGAGACATGTATACAGTCAGATATCAACATCATCACTGCTGCTGCCCCCAGGAGGAAAATAAGAAAAAACATATTTTCCTGAGCCGCCCTGAAATATCCCACAGGAATTCACCCCAAAAATTCCACCCTCATGGTTAAGCACCCTGAAATTTCTCAAGCAGACCCCCTCCTCCCTCCAAAGCTGTAATTGCACCCTGCAGTAATGCCCATAATTTCCTCCTGAAGCATTACACAGGCAAGATGCTGGCAGCAGGACAACAATCTGTAACTGATGCCTCTGTCAAAGTGAATTTAATGTTTAAATGCATAATTGCATCAAGCCTAAATTATACAATTCCTTGTAACTGGTGCATTTACTCGTATTAATTTAATTGGCTGGTATATTCGTTTTGCTCTTGTTCTAGAATTAGTGTTAGTTGTTGTGCGCTTGTTAGTTGCTCTGGCTGAAACCGTGCATCACATGAGGATTAAACGTGACTAAATTGCGAGCGCTGGCTTTGGCTAGCAGTCGCTCAGTAGCCACTCTGACTAGCAGTCGTTCTGTAGCCGTTTTGTCTAGCAGTCCTTCAGTAGCCGCTCTGGCTAGCAGTCTCTCAGTCACTGCTGTGGCTGTTCTCATTGTGGGCTCTGCCATGTTTCAGAGGGTCTTGAGGAGCCGTGTAAGAAAAAGGACCTGGGTGACGGCACGTACAGCTTTGAGTATTACCCAACCAACCCCGGGAACTACATCATCAGCATCACCTGGGGAGGACAGCACATTCCACGCAGGTGAGGTCACTGTCTGTGGGTGGAAGATTCTGGAAGAGAGACGCATTAAGCCTGTCTTGGCATGACTGAATTCTGTTCTGAGTAGAGATTTTTCTATTTAAAAAAAAAAAAAAAGACTGTTTGCTCCTGAACTAAGTTTTAGCTGTGTCTGTATAACTGGCCTATTGTTCTCTTAATTTTGACATGACTACAAATCAGTTTTGTGTTGCATTGATTGCTGCCAGTCTTAACAATGTAAAGCAGGGCTGATCAACATTATCCTGAAAGGGCCAGTGTGGGAACAGGCTTTCATTCCAACCCAACACTTACACACTTGATACTACTAATCAAGCTCATTGGCAAAGACTCGTGGGGCTGATTAGTGGTGTTGGGTGTGTAACTGCTTGGTTGGAATGAGAGCCTGCACCCACACCGGCCCTATCTGGACACGGTTGAATAGCCCTGATGTAAATGAATCTTACGGTGTGCCCTGAATGTATTTGGACAGGAGCACCTTTCGGATCAAAGTCCCAAAAGCAAGCAATTTTACTGTCCTCATACCTACAGACAGCTCTTCCTATAGCAGAGAGCCAGCAAGGCAAGACACCTGTGGAAGCTGACCATTTACACCAGAGCTGTGACTGAGATGGCTTCCTTAAACCTGTGCAGATTCTACTAGTTTGCAAGGCAGCTTGTTAACAGTTGCAAACAACCAGGGCACCGCCAATCACAATGCTCGAGAGCCAAGAACTGCTGGTTCTCCACCCTCTCTTTACCTGGGAGTCAGGTGTGATGAGTCTGGCCAATCAGCAGCAATAATCTGGCATTCTGGCCTGTCAGTAGCAATAATCATTCACCTGGTTGCTAGGAAGGATAGAAAACTAGGGCTGGATTTGGATTTGTAGGCCAGATTTTGGGAGCCCTGATCAACCCCATGTACTTTCTCCCCACCCTCTTCCCCAGCCCATTTGAGGTGAAGGTTGGCTCCGAGGCTGGCCCCCAGAAGGTCCGGGCGTGGGGCCCAGGACTGGAGGGTGGCGTCGTCGGCAAATCGGCAGACTTTGTGGTGGAAGCAGTTGGGGACAATGTTGGCACATTAGGTAAGACCTTAAAACTTTAAAGTTCATCTCATTTGGGATTTGAAGAGGAACACTCCCTGGAAACTTACTCTCTGTGTTTTTCCTGGTATGACCTTCATTTAATGCGTGTGAACCAAATCATTCACCTGTGTGTTCAAATTTTCACTTGGAGCAGAGATGTTATTGAGGTGCATCTTGCATAACTGGATATCATCTTATCTTATGTGTAATGTTGACGTGTTGCCTGTACTTCTGAAGTAACAGTCACCTTATTTAAGCCATTGCTGAAGGGTTTGAGTCCATAATCTGAACTGCAGCATGAGAGCCCATCCCTTATAATGGGACGAGAGCTATACCGATGCAACATTGTTGTTTGAGGTGTGGGCCCTCTGCATTATTATTGTTGCTGAAGTGTAATTGAAGCGAAGCCCATTATTTGTCCTGTTCCAAAATACTCAGTTATTCTTCTCCTGGTAGGTTTCTCTGTGGAGGGCCCATCCCAGGCCAAGATAGAGTGTGACGACAAGGGCGATGGGTCATGTGACGTGCGCTACTGGCCTTTGGAGCCGGGCGAGTACGCCGTGCACGTGCTTTGTAATAACGAGGACATCCAGCACAGCCCTTTCATGGCCCAGATCAACCCCTCGCCCGGCAAGGACTTCCATCCTGAGAAGGTCTGTCCTCAGTCCCCCATAAACGCACATTAAACCAGGCCATAACCTGAAGAGGGTTGGGTTCACTTCTAATCGAGAACTTTGACCCAAGTTTGCCTGTTTGAAATGTGAAAACATTTTACTAATCTTATGCCTCCTCACTTTCACTATGCTGTGGGGTTCTACCAAGTCATGGGAGAGTCTGTCTCCATATACAATAAATGCGTTTTAACCTGAAGTGAAACTTCTAGCACTGTTTCAAAGGAAGGCTAAAGCATGCTGTTACCCACCCACGACCGGCCCACGGGAGGTTGCCATGAACTGATTGGCTGAAATGTCTCACCCTCAAGTGGTTGCTACAGTGGCCCTCTGAACTAGTTGAATTACACTTTTTTTATCATTCCAAACTGTAAATCGTATTTCACCTCCATAGACTAGAGCTTATATTTGTGCTTAATGATTAGCATGCCACTGAGATGAAAGGGCAATGAATATTTAATTTGTTCTTATCGCACTTATTTACTCTCCTTTTTGTCTCTGAAGTTTATGTAACTATACAACAAGGGTAATTACTGTGTGCATCCTTTAGACTGTGAAAAGAATGATAAACGCATGTTTGACTTTTCAGCGGCAATTATGCACAACATGCCTTTTCCCAAGTCAGCCCTGTTGAATGGCCACAAAATTTCTCTGGGTCAGCTCAGCTGGGCTCTGTGGGTAGTGGAAATGTGACATTGGTCTTATGAGAACATGATTTAAGCCCAGGCCCCCATCAAATCAGAACCCCTCACTGTCGATAAGTGAAGGTGTGATGTAAAATGTGCGATGATTGCATGTGCCATGTTTTGCCTTAGAAATGACTGAATTCCTTAACTCTGGAAAAGGGTGATTCGTAGTTCAGTCTGGCAGTGGGTAGCGTTTGAAAATGTACTGCAGTCTGATCGTGTCATGTGACTGTTGTTACTAAGCAGTGAGCTATTGTTTTTGGCAGATGGCTGGACTTCTTTCTTTTTCTCACCATATCACTCACCGCAGATTTTTGGTCTTTGGCTGTGCCTTTGTGTTAGCAAAAATGGGACCTCATTCATGCTTTTTTCCCCATATTTTTAGCATTAGCTTCCTATCTTGCTGCATTTTAAGGATAACTTTAAACAACGGAAAAAAGCTGGAAATGGATGCTGGGTGAAAAAAATATTGTAAAATTGTTATAAAACCTCTGCATAGTCTGCTAGACAACAGTAAAATCTTCGACCATTTGATTCTAAGCCTGTATTTGGGCAGTACCAAATGGCATGACTCAAATCTCCTTCCTATGCCATAGGTGAAGGCCTTTGGTCCTGGTCTGGAGAGCAGTGGCCTGAATGTGAACAAGCCTACAGAGTTCACTGTGGATGCCAAACTTGGAGGAAAAGCTCCGCTCAAAATCCATGCCCAGGTATGAGCATTCAAGTTCTATTAGGCACAGCTATTAATGAATAATGCCTCCTGTGCAGTTAGTAAGCATTTTGGACAGCAACATGATCTTTGTCTTCACTCAAATTGGACTTGAAAACAATAATTAGATATAAACTGGAATTTTGAACTTGAATACAAATGCCAGTCTTCCCATTCCAATGAATTAAATGTATACAGCTCTGTGAATGTGAATTGGCAAAATTTTCTGTCTCCTACGTGTTAATCTTAGTTTCTCAGCGCTCCCCAATTTTTACCATTTTCCATCCTAGGATGGCGAAGGGAATCCTGTGGATGTGCAGGTGAAGGACAATGGGAACGGGACCTACAGCTGCAGCTACACCCCGAAAAAACCCCTCAAGCACACTGTGATGGTGTCCTGGGGTGGAGTCAACATCCCGAAGAGTCCGTTCAGGGTCAGTACTAATGTACTTGCAGTTTAACATTACCAAGAACTCTTTTTGGTTCAGCGTTGTTGTGCTAGCAGTGTAACATTACCAGTGTTTCTTTAGGGTTAGTGCTATCATGCTTGCAGCCTAACATTACTAGTAGCCCTTTTAGGGTCAGTGGTATCTTGCTAGCAGTGTAACATTACCATTAACTCTTTTTTGGTTCAGTGCTATCATGCTAGCAGTTTAACATCACCAATAGCTCTTTTGGGGTCAATACTGAAGTGCTGGCAGTATAACATCACCGGTAGCTCTTTAAGGGTCGCTTTTTAAGTGCTAGCAGTATAACATTACCAGTAGCTCTTGTTGGGTTACTACTAAGATGCTGGCTGTGTAAAATTACCTCTGGTTTTATTTTTGGGACAGTGCTAACATGCAAACCGCAGAACATCCCTAATGTCTTTTGAGGAACAGTTTTATCAAATATTTGCAGTCTAACATCCATAGTAGCCTTTTCAGAGTAAGGGCTAGGTTGTTAATGTCATTAGCATGGGTGGAGTGCTTGATTGTGATCTGCTCTTCCCCCGATATAGATGAACGTTGGAGCAGGCTGTCACCCCAATAAGGTGAAGGTGTCTGGACCTGGAGTTGCGAAGACTGGTCTGAAAGCCTTTGAGCCCACGTACTTCACTGTGGACTGTGCTGAAGCTGGCCAAGGTAAGCCCCGTAGCAACTCACTCTCTAATTGGTCAAATGGCTTATGGGAGGTGAAGTTAAATCCTTATATATACAAATGGACTGCATCCTGGCAAACTCTATACTGCCAAAATGCATTCCCATTCCCCATTTTTAGTGTTCTAATTGCTTGTAAGGAAAAGGCACAACTCTTGCTCTCATATTACAAAAGTACAACATTTCAGATTTATTGATGTTTTTAACGATAATTTATCAATAAAGTTATTATATTGTAAGCTGGGAGACAGAATGGTGCCTCTACTTTGAATCACATTTCTGGTTGCACCTGCCTCTTGCGGTCTTCACTGTGGTTTTTTCAACATCTCTTTGAAAAGGACATGGCAATGTAATTGAATGGATATTTAAATCATATTCTCCTAAAAGATGCCCTTAAATGAAATGCAGCACTGCCTTTTTTTTCCTCTGAATCACTCGCTAGTTTTTGGTCTCTTCTAATTTATGTTCCAAGATGTGCAATTTTGTAATTGAAGGGGAATTTGTCCTGAATTCGTAGGAGACATCAGCATTGGGATCAAGTGCGCCCCAGGTGTCGTGGGACCCACGGAGGCCGACATAGATTTCGACATCATCCGTAATGATAACGACACCTTCACCGTCAAGTATACCCCGCCAGGTGCCGGGAGCTACACCATAATGGTGCTGTTTGCTGATCAGGTGTGTAAATGCTTTATTTACTTTTATTTTGAAATTATCTGGATATATTGGTAAATGACTGCACATTTGCTCCACCTGCTGCTGATTAATGTTACTATGACGTTCAGTCAGGCTAGTCAGTATCTGCTCATTATTAGACAAGCAACTTGAGCTCCTGTAACCTTAAATAATAGGAGAATACAAACTTTCTTGGCGTGGAAAATTAACCACTAAAAAGTAAATTTAAAATGTGTGTCCGTAAACAATAGATATCAGTGCTTTTATTGCTCAGTGCCTGAATTTACTTCCCCTTTTTTAATGTCTAATGTCACGGGTCAGATTTGGGTGACTCTGGTTGAGAGGGCAGGATTGAGGATAAACAAAACGAGTCGTTTCATGATTTTGTTCAGGCTATTCCCTTGACGCCCATCCGGGTGAAAGTGGACGCGGCGCACGACGCCAGCAAGGTGAAGGCTGAGGGCCCCGGGCTCAGTCGCAGTGGTGAGTGTGGTCCTTTGGCCAGCAGGGGGCGAACAATTTTGAGTACTCATTTCTTCATATATCCCCGCCCTCTTAATCAGACTGTAGATAATGTACTGCTCGCACTCTCTCAGGCGTGGAGCTGAACAAGCCCACCCATTTCACCGTCAACACAAAGGGCGCAGGAAAAGCCAAGCTGGACGCCCAGTTCGTCGGCCCGACCAAAGGCGATGCAGTCACCGACTTTGATGTCATCAATAACCACGACAACACCTACACCGTCAAATACACGCCCGTGCAACAGGTGAGAACAACCACAACAACTCCTGTTCTGTTGGATGGACACCAGTGCCACCAGGAACCATGAAAACATGTACACCACTAAACATACACCAGTGCAAATTGCTGCCGTGAAGATGCCAGCACCATCATAAACACACTTGTGTAACAAACTGTGAGGACATTTGAAACAGGTGACAGGTCTGCGCTCAGTTCTCCTGTGATCTGGAGAAACCTAGTGAGTTTATCAGTGGTAAGGGTCTCATAATTTGAGTTTTCCTGAAAGGAAAAAAATGATAAACTTGATTTTGACAGTTAAAATTACACAAATAGGAAGTGTTTTAAGATTTTCACTGCTCTAGATTACAGCAAATGAGGGTCAAACTCAGTTTCCACCGAAAGTGACATGCGTACTAGGTTTTTCCAGATCACAGGAGAGTTGCAGATAGAGGAAATTGCTGTGAGCGTGACTGTGGTTGTGTTAAGCAGTGCGGTCTGTGTGTTTGGTTAGTGGCGCTGTTTGAAATCGGCGAGGATAACTACACTGTGCATAATATTGATGCAAATAATTTTAAAATAAAGCTTTTTAGCTCTACTTTGCATATGGTGATAATGACCCTGAGTGAATACAGAGCTAAGGAGCGAAAAATCTTTCTTGTCCAAATATGTAGACTGCATTATATCTTTCTATTATTTCAGGGTAATTTGGGAGTGAATGTGACCTACGGCGGGGACCCCATCCCTAGAACCCCCTTCTCTGTGGCCGTCGCCCCCTCTGTGGACCTCAGCAAGGTCAAGGTGTCCGGTCTGCCCAACAGTGAGTTTCAGTTCAGCTCAGTCAGAGAGAAATCTCCTTCACTTTTGCGTGAAGGCTGACTGTGATGACTGTACCTGTAACTGGATTATAGATGGTGGCTACTCGGGTCAGAGGGTGGAGATACAGCCCATTTTATACATCTGTGTGTGTGTATAGGTTTGTGTGGAATGAAAACTGGCTCATCAGTTGTGTGGCCCTCTTTTAACAAACTCACCACATTAACTCTTGTTTTGCACCCACGGAGTTTCATGTCTCCTGCTTTGTATACAGTACAGGCCAAAAGTTTGGATACACCTTCTCATTCGATGCATTTCCTTTATTTTCAGGACTATTTACATTGTAGATTCTCACCGAAGGCATCAAAACTATGAACGAGCACATGTGGAATTGTGTACTTAACAAAAAAAGTAAAATACCTGTAACTGAAAACATGTCTTGTATTCTAGTTTCTTCAAAGTAGCCACCCTTTGCTCTGATTACTGCTCTGCACACTCTTGGCATTCTCTTGATGAGCTTCAAGAGGTCGTCACCTGAAATGGTTTTCACTTCACAGGTGTGCCTTGTCAGGGTTAATTAGTGGTATTTCTTGCCTTATCATTGGGGTTGGGACTGTCAGTTGTCTTGTGCAGAAGTCAGGTTGATATACAGCCGACAGCCCTATTGGACAACTGTTGGATACATACATACATAATTCCACATGTGTTCATTCATAGTTTTGATGCCATCTGTGAGAATCTACAATGTAAATAGTCATGAAAATAAAGGAAACGCATTGAATGAGAAGGTGTGTCCAAACTTTTGGCCTGTATATTCCTGCGTGCCGACGTACAGAAGTAGCTCATCAATCTGCTGTATATTTCACAGTTGTATGATGTGTGGCCACACGAGCTGGATTCTTAGCTGAACACTAATCCTGATGTTACAGTTGCTACTGGTAAATGACTGCAAATGAGCTCTAGACTTTGAATTTAAGACTTTTATGGAAAGAATTCCTCAAAATCCTGGTCTTTACAAGGTGGCCAGTTTCATGGCTTCGAAGGAAATGCTCATGGGGATCTTGAAAGGTCAGTTGAATCAGCAGACCATGGAGAAAGATGAGCCGAAATGGAGGGCTGTTGGGGACTAACCCAGTAATTTTTGCTGGAGTTTTGGGAAATCCCACAGAGATGGGACAGCTGAACGCCTCCAGCACTGACCCCTTTGTCCCCCTCCTCTTGCAGAGATGACGGTTGGGAAGGACCAGGACATCACGGTGAAGACGAAGGGCGCGGGGGGCCAGGGTAAGGTGGGGGCCAAGGTGACGGGCCCCTCAGGGAAGAGCCTGCCCTGTAAGGTGGAGCCAGGCCTGAGCCCTGAGACCAGCCAGGTGCGCTTCATCCCCCGGGATAAGGGCCCTCACCAGGTGGAGCTCACCTACGACGGGGCCCCCATTCCCGGGAGCCCCTTCCCCACCCAGGCTCTGCCCCCTGCAGACCCCTCCAAGGTGAGGATACGGGCAGTACTGCTGATCAGGAGGTTCTGGTTTCGAGTCCATGCGGGTGGGAAGATGTTTTAAGTGGGGGGTAGGAGGGCTGGCGCCTGATGTTCAAGTGTGACACCATAGTTGCATCCGCCATGGAGGCGTTGGTTTGTCTGTTTTTGTGCAAGAACTCCAATAGTAATGAACGGATATCTCTAAAATTTTGTAGGTGGGTTGCTATTACATCACAGATGGACCCAAGTGATTTTGACTGCAATCAGTCAAACCATATGGCCGCCACAGCTACGATCTCGAAATCCTATGTTGCGGTTACCTTAAAATTCTTATGAGTCTTGTTCACTCAACAGCGTTTCGACTGTGCTGCCTCAACGGAGGTTGCGCTCTTGGAGTGCCTCTAGTTATATTTCTTTGGTGCAGAATAGACTGCCGTAGCACTGTTTGTGGCACTGCCAACTACACCCCCACGCTAGTCGACCGGGTGTTACACATGCTGAATTGATGCTAGCATCACGGCCGCAGTGTTATCAGTAAACACCAGTATTGCGTGGAATTACAGGGCATTAACGTGGGGGTGGATGGATAAATCATCTGTGTTATGTGCGTATGTTTGGCGTTGCAACCCGTTCGGGCTCGTAGTGCTTGCTGCCCAGTAACGTCAGAGGCTTGTCGAGGCAGAGCGTCAGGAACCGCACTGCTGCTGTCAACGCTGGCTGTAATCTCTGCTGACGCGGCATGACTGAGAATTTTTGGCCATGGCGCAGTTGGTTCCGGTAGCCTACGCTGTATTGACTGATTCAGAATTGTTTTTTGTGTTCAGACTCAAATGTAACAGTATATGTGAGATTGATCTTGGATAACTTTGAAATAATGCATTAGGCAACAATCAGATGCTTGGTGGTGATTGAATATTGAATGTATGGTGTTTGTTGAACTGTATTGTGTATCAGGACCTCTGTCTCTTCTTCGAAGGAATAGGGTGATGGTAAATGATTCGCTGGTCTGCGGCTCACATAATACTTCACAAATGTTTAATCAAAATGAATTAATTCTATTTTTCATGCAACCCTACCCAACTGTTTTAATTCATAATTACATAATCCTGTATGGGGTCGGTTAGTGTGATGTCATGACCTAGTTATCACCATGGAGATGTGCCGTATTTCCTATTACTCCATGCGGGGTCTAATGTGCGCGCCTTCTGCTGTACAGGTGCGCTGCTCCGGCCCAGGCCTGCAGCGAGCGAAGGTCGGTGAGCCGGGCCAGTTTGTGGTGGACTGCACCAACGCGGGCCCAGCCGAGCTCACCATCGAGATCATCTCCCCCAACGGCACCGAAGCCGAGGTCCACATCCAGGACAACGGAGACGGCACCTACACCATCACCTACATCCCGCTATACCCCGGCACCTACACCCTCACCATCCGCTACGGGGGCCAGGATGTGCCAAACTTCCCCTCCCGCCTCAACGTGGAGCCGGCAGTGGACTCCAGTGGGGTCAAGGTGTTCGGCCCTGGAGTGGAGGGCAAAGGTACCGTCCGTCCGTACACCCACCCGTTTTAAGCCTGCTTAAAAGGACACAGTCTGTGTGCTCAGCTCGGCCTTCAGTTCTCCCTTCCAGTTATTGACGCTGTGATAGACTGTATGCCGTGTACAGTGCCACCTCAGTGAACAGTCAGTGACCATTTTCATCGGCCCTGCATATAATGCGCGAGATTATAGTGATGGGTGCGGTTGTCCGTCCGTCCGTCTGCAAACAGTTCAATATTTCTTAACACAATTTGGTGTGCACAATAATCATGACCTGAAGTGGTGCCTTTTGCTGATCCGAAGTTGATGAATTTTGTACTTTTTCTGGTTTCCGCGGAAACATTTTGAGCTTAGGATTTTAGGGGGCATGGTTTGTTCCTGGAGCAGATGGTATTTCCATTCTTTCAATATGTGGGGCCGGGAGGATATAACATCTCCTGATGGCTCTTGTTTACTCCAGCTGTATTGTCCAGCTCATTGGATTGTCGGCTTAAATTTGTATATTTTTTTCAGTATATCCATATCATGCGCATTACCATTTCATGCTGTGTCACTGCCAAAATAAGTTATCCACTGCATAGCTCTGGTCTTTTTAGTACATTTGTGGCAATAATGGGGTCTTGTAGTGATGTTTTGACGTGTGTGTGAGTGTGTTTCTGTCTGTGTTTGTTTGTGTGTATGCTCTCTTACGGCTGTACCTGCTGCTTCTACCACAGGAGTGTTCAGGGAGGCTACTACGGACTTCACGGTGGACGCGCGTGCTCTCACCAAATCTGGCGGCGACCACATCAAGGCCTGCATCAACAACCCCTCAGGCAGCTGCACGGACGCCCTGATTCGGGACCTGGGGGATGGGACCTACCAAGTGGAGTACACTCCGTATGAGGACGGTGAGCTGATGTCACTCCTTCATCCTGTTGCATCTGTCGACAGGCTTTATCAAAGATACAGGACTGTCCTGTATGGTACTCTGAGGCATCGCCCATGTGCTTTGAACGCACCCTAAACCTGACATCTTATAATTTCATTTAAGATTAGTACATCAGTGTTTTAAAGGTTTGTAAACTAAATGGAACTGTAATATACTGTTCAAGTGAGACTTGAATGAGAAAAGTGATGCTAGCCTTTGGAAATTATTTGAGTTTGCTCAATTTCACTGGCCTACACAGCTGCTTATTATCCCCCGCCGACGTGAAGTGAGAGGGGGATATAGGTTTGACGTGCGTGCATGTGTGTGTCCATCCGTCCGGCCGTCAGAGAAAGGGGACAACTTTTCTCAGAAAGGGGACAACATTTCTCAGAAACTATTTCACATAGGACAACCAAATTGGGTGTTTAGCTTCAGACCATAAAGGCCTTGATGTAGTTTGAAAATGAGAAGCACATGATTGGCAGGGGATTTTGTAGACCATGTCTACTTGTTATCAATCTCCTTATCACTATAGTCTCTGACCTGTTTGGCTGTATAGTCTCGGCACTCCAATAGCCTACTCACTGTCTGGGGTTAGCTTTGCTGGGGTTTAGACTGGAATGTGTGAAATGCCTGGTGACAAATTATTCATTGTGTTGTGTAAATAACACTTGGATTCATGCACTGGAAAATCACCGCCAAGCTGCTAAAGATGGCGGATCACTGAAAATGGTGATGTTGGGGATATGCTCAGTAACACGCGTCCTCTCTGATGCCTGTCCACAGGGGTTCACAGTGTAGAGGTGGCGTATGACGGCTCACCCGTGCCGAAGAGCCCGTTCAGCGTGCCCGTTACCGAGGGCTGCGACCCCGCCCGCGTGAGAGTTCACGGACCGGGGCTGCAGTGCGGCACGACCAACAAACCCAACAAGTTTACTGTGGAGACGCGGTGAGTAGAGTTTAATCACTGAACTCCACTTAACTCTTCCTCAACTAATAAACCCAACAAGCTCACTGTGGAGACGTGGTGAGCAGATTATAATCACAGAACTCCACTTAACTCAATGCGCTAGTGTACACTGAAATTTTTCGGCCATTTTCTCATTCCATCGGTGGGAAATAGGTTTGGTTATGATGCAGTCACTTTTCAGAATGACAGTGCCTCTTGCCACAGAGAAAAGAGTGTAAAAGCTTTTCTTCAGGAAAGGCATATGGACTCAGAGTTATAGCCCTCCCTCGTATTTTCTGGTGCATTAAAAAAAATGGCAAGTGGAGTGAACCTGAAAATCAACCGGTCTATCAGCAGTTTGTTTGGGAGTGGGGTACAGGGCTGAAATGAAATGCCCAACTAGTTTATGTATTGAAGATGATGTATGTAAGGTTTCATGAAATTTGATCAATATTTCTGACCATTTATAGATGGGTGTCAATGGTCAAAGGAAAGTCATAGGTCACTAAATGACCCTCAGAAATATTCTGGATCCATCATATACTGTATGTGTGGAGAGATGAATTATATGCTACATACATGGGTCAATTACGTGACATTGTCCGAGCGCACTACATTGGTTTAAAATCATAAAATCATAAGCATCATTTTATCCTATGAAACCTGTTTAATTTGAACATATTTACAAAGTTGAATCGTTTAATTGTTCTTAAATTGTTTGGAAAACCAAAATACCCGCCCCGTACAACAAAGAACCCATAAGTTACTTTTAACTCCCAGCTCAACTACAAAATAGTAATGTTCTCGGCAGAGTAGACAAACTCAGGTATACTTACTAAAAAATTCCTGTAAGTACTGTATATAGACTAAAAGAGAAGAAAGGAAGAAAAAGGAAAAAGAAAAAGAAAAGGAGAAGAAAAGAGAAGTGTAATCACTGCCCCCCCTGCTTTTTTATTGTATGTGTTGTGTTTGTTTGTAATAAAATTATCAGTAAAAAAGAAATAACTTACAAAAAAAAGAGGGAAGCGTCCCCCCCCCCCCCCCCCCAAGAAACCTTTGGTTGCACCACCTGACATTTTTTTTTGACTAGTTAAACTGTACTAAAACCCTGCAAATGTTGTGCAACCATTAAGACATGTTTAAACACATTCTTCCAGCTTCAAATAATTGTATTCTGTACACTTTTAAAGATTAATAAAAAAAAAAAAAACATTTTTATAAGGCTTATTTGTCATTGACCCACATACTAACTTTCAGTTGTTATCTGCATTAGAAAGGTTTAAAACGGAAAACTCCAGTTTTTCAGTATGACCTCCCTCCCAGCCTCACTTCTGGGGTTGGGGGGCTGAAATACAATCCCAAAGCAGGTTATGGGCTAAAGAAGATGCATATGAAGTTCTGTCAAATTTGATCTGTATTCATGACTTGTAGATGTTACAGATCAGATTGTTCATGAGGACATGACAGATTAACCCATTTATGTCTAGCGTCCTCACATGAGGACTGTTAAGTGTCCTGTTTGAATGATTATTAGAGTGGTATTTTGAAGTATAATAACATAAAGTAAAAAAAAGAAAATTCAGGCATAAATGGGTTAAGAGTTCTTCAGGGTAAAATGTAGAAATAATCATAATAATGTAAAAATGAAGAAATGAACATGCTCAACATGATTTTAAACTCATAAAATGTAGTATTTTGATGATTTACATGGTTGCCCTGGAAATAGCACTTTATTGACAAAATCTGAAAACATTTTGTGGCACTGATATTTCAATAACCCATGGTCAGATTTTACTCAAATTGGTCTCATATGAAAGGTTTAGGATAGTTCTATGAAATGGCATAGGATGCTTTTGTTTGGAACATTTATGAATATTTAATGTTCTGTTAGTGATTTTTCTTATGGTCACATATCATCAGCTTGCTTCATTTTCAAAATTACCCCCCTAGGGATGCACCCAGCTAGAAATCCCATGTCATTTCATAGATCTCCAACAGATACAACTTAAGTCCAAATTTCAAGCCACTCAGATTAATATTAATGATTTTTATGAATGCCACAAATCAGTGGTGGATTTGAAAATCAGTCAAAATTGTGATTTTTGGTAATTTGCATTTAAAGTCACAAGTAACAATTGAGGCAGAGGAAAAACATAGATTCTGGGTGTTTACTGGCATCTCACTGCATTCCTTTATTTTATGTGAAAATCAAAAATATTTTTGAAAAAAAATTAAATATTTACCCTGAAGACCTCTAAAAGGCGTCTGATGAGAGTTTACGCCATCTTAATAACTGAGCTGTTCAAGCACCAGTTGAGTTAACACGCAGTAGAATAAATTAGTCATTTTTAGCCGGGACAAATGTCCTTGGAGAGTTATTGCCATACCCTCTGCGTCGGCATCTGTGTCCGTGGGCAGCAAGCTTAGTTTTCAGGCGAGCTGTGATGTCTTCTGACAGCTCTTGTTTTAACTCTGCTGATTGCTGATGTGCTGTTTCACGCGGCCCTCAGCTCCATGTCTGGAAGTCTCTGAGCCATTTCGCCATATCCAGTGTTTGCATGTGTTTTGTATGCCTTCAAGAAACCTTTTTTTGACGAAGTGGTCTATCAGAAGTCACAGGTTTTGACAGTTTTTGAATAAAAATGTTAGTTTTGAGACCTTTTTTCCCTGCTCTCATAGACATCAATGTGAATGAGCTGAAATCTTTAGTGGCTATAAATGATGCTCAAATTTCTTGAAACTTTGCAAGCAACATCTTTAGGACATAAATTACTTTATTTCATTTCATTCTTGCTCCCAACTCCCAACTGGGTTTGGCTAGGGGGCAGGCCAATTGACTTTTCTAGTTAATAGGAGGACGCAGATCCTTTGCATACAATAACTGCTTGATGTCTGATGCATAGCTATCACCAGACTCAGGGGAATGCTTCTACATATGAAGTGCACACAGAGGGTCAGTGGCAGGTGTGTGTTCATGTGCTTGTGTCTCCTCTCTCTGTAGCGGTGCGGGCACTGGCGGTTTGGGCTTGGCTATGGAGGGTCCCTCTGAGGCTAAGATGTCCTGCACTGATAACAAAGATGGCAGCTGCTCCGTGGAGTACATCCCCTACGAGCCGGGCAAATACAACCTCAACGTCACCTACGGAGGCCAGCCAGTCACCGGTGAGACACCTCATTTCGCAGCCACCCATTCAGGAAGTGAGCCACACCGTTAGATCTTGTGACCTGAGGTATAGGGTTCCAGAAATTTCTGCCCTGTGTGTACTGGAAGTGTGAGGTTTAGCCTGGACTGCTGGGTTCATCTCTTACTACTTCTCCTTATCTCACTCTCCCTTTCCATTGCCTGTCATCTTTCTCTTTCTTTGTCCTTCACTTTCTTTCCTCCTCGATCCTCTGTCAATTCACTCACTTACGTAACATTTTTATTAAAAGCATATTGTCGGAGGAATTCACAATGAAATAAACAGATGTTGGACTAATGAATATTTGGACAGTGGAAAGCACTTTTGGACCAATGATGATCATATCTCCCCGACGACGATAGTCGTGAGATACTATGGTTTAGTTCCGGGGCCGCCGCCGCAGAGATTTTCTGGAAGCCACAATTATTACTGGAATTTCTCCAAATGTCACACAGGCAAATATATTGATTAGACAATGCTCAAGACCGATTTTCACGAATTTTGGACATCCAGTATGGCTGCCGGCGGCCATTTTGTCCGAAATTTGGGGATCGGGGAAATGCACGACTCTGTCCCTGTGGCGACTGACTTATCTAGTTTGTACACTGGAAGGTACTGTTGGACGAAGATGATTTGTACGGTGGAAAGTACTTCTGACTAATGATAATTTGGACCCTGGAAAGTACTGTATAAATAAAAGTATTTGTAATTGAAGCCGAAGCTAAACGTATTGACATTCTTTAATGGCGAGCATTAATACGGTTAGCAGTAATGGCATGTGCCCCTCTCCCTCACTCGTGCAGGAAGCCCTTTCTCAGTGCCAGTCCATGACACTGTGGACTCCTCTAAGGTGAAATGCCTGGGTCAGGGTCTGGGTACCAACGTCCGAGCCAATGTGCCCCAGGCCTTCACCGTAGACGCCAGTAAGGCCGGGGTCGCCCCTCTCAAGGTCCGAGTGCAGGGTCCCAAAGGTGAGCAGCCCCAAAACAAACCTAGTTCCCCTGCAGGGTTTCAGTCTGCCTGTGGGCTCATCAGCCAGGCCTGAGATTTTAAAAGGCGGTGTATTTTTCTCCAGGTGTGACTGAGCCAGTGGAAGTGGTGGATAACGGCGACCAGACGCACACGGTGAGCTACGTGCCCACGCGTGAAGGGCCGTACTCCATCAACGTGCTCTACGCTGATGAAGAGATCCCACACAGGTGAGGACAGTCCTCTGTACCCTGTGGATATTGCAGCAGTTACCCTTCCTCCATGGAATTTCAACTGGTTTTTCTGTGGATTTTTAAGGTGTCAAGTCCCAAACGTGTTGATGATTGATGTGGTCTCTGTGTGCATGATTTGGTGATTTTGCTGTGTGGATCGTTTTGCTGATTGTGTGGAAATCTCTCTGGATGTTGAAGTGGTTTTACTCTGTGGATGTTGAAGTGGTCTCTGTGTTGGTGTTGAAGTGTTTTCTCTTTCTGGATGCTGAAGCCGTTTGTCCCTCTGGGTGTTTATGTACTCTCCGTGTGGATGTTGAGGTACTCTCTCCGTGTGGATGTTGACGTACTCTCTCCGTGTGGATGTTGACGTACTCTCCCAATGTTGATGTTCTCTCTCTGTGTGGATGTTGGCGTACTCTCCCAGTGTGGATGTTGATGTACTCTCCCAGTGTGGATGTTGATGTACTCTCCCAGTGTGGATGTTGATGTACTCTCCCAGTGTGGATGTTGATGTACTATCCCAGTGTGAGTGTTGAGGTACTCTCTCTGAATGTTGACGTACTCTCTCTCTGTGGATGTTGACGTACTCTCTCTGCGTGGATGTTGACATACTCTCTCTACGTGGAAGTTGATGTACTATCCCAGTATGGATGTTGTGTTACTCTCTCTGTGTGAATGTTGTGGTACTCTCTCTGTGTGGATGTTGAGGTACTCTCTCTGTGTGGATGTTGTGGTACTCTCTCTGTGTGGATGTTGATGTACTCTCTCTTCCATCAGCCCTTACAAACTGAAGGTGCTGCCCACTCATGATGCCAGTAAGGTGCGAGCCAGCGGCCCTGGGCTCAACACCACCGGAGTGCCAGCCAGTCTGCCTGTTGAGTTCACCATTGATGCCAAGGATGCTGGAGAGGGGCTACTGGCCGTACAGATCACGGTGAGGTGGCACTCTATTCGCCAACATCCTCAGTTTGACCTTCCTTATTGGTCCCATGATAACATGTTCTTTTTAGAACCATATTATCTCTGGTGACCACCAGTGTTTGCTGTCAGTCTGTTTTTAACAAATGTTTTAATATTGTTATTGGGCTTGAAATATTTTATCCTCTCTCAAAAAGGAAATATTGTCTTGTCTTTAGTTGTTCAGTTTTAAAGTCCATTTTTATTACCTCATTGTCAAATGCTGAAATGGGTCCATCATTCTTGTCACTTGGTTGATGTTTTTGTCCTTTTTAGCAATAAGTAGTACATGGAAAACCATAGCATTTTCTCAGATTGTTTAGATATAATTTTTTTTATTTTTTATTTTCTTTATTTGGTGGGATTTGGCTTTATGCTGAATGGTTTCTACTTGAATCAGTTGTTAGAGGTAAAGCTCAAGCCATGCCCACTGATGTCATACCTGTTTTATCTTCCTCTTGTTGAGACATTTGGGGTAGAAACAGTATTTCTTTGTTAATTAGTAAAAATGACATTCTCGCATTAATAGTTGTTGCTACCATGGAAGCAGCCTTGTAAAGGTGCAGACCTAAACTTATCATTTTGATCGGTTGTGGCAGGATCCAGAGGGAAAACCCAAGAAGGCCAAGATCAGGGACAACCAGGATGGGACTTACCTTGTGTCCTATGTGCCAGACATGACCGGGCGCTACACCATCCTCATCAAGTACGGAGGCGATGAAATTCCCTACTCGCCCTACCGGATTCGAGCCCTGCCTACTGGAGACGCCAGCAAGTGCACTGTCACAGGTACCATCACTCATCAAACACGGGTCTTTGTATCTTTCCTGACAGAACAGCAATGTTGGGCTTATATCACTATAGTATCTCACTCGCTACGTGGAATGCAGCAAAGCGACAGAGCTAAAGTTGACTTTTTATAGCTTTTCTAAAAGAGCTGCAGGGGTGTTAGTGTTGATGTAATCTCGGGTTATATCTATTGTAATGATTTGTGATTTTTTTTTTTTTATATATAAGGAACATGTAATAGATGTTCTAATCTGGTGCTGCGACATGAATATAAAACCATAAGAGTGACTAAAGGGGCCATCACACATGGATGTGGAGTGTCTAAATTTGACTCGTACTATAAAGTCTTTGGTAAAAACGTGCTAGTCATTGATTCAAGAAGAGCAATGAAGCCTGAATATTTTATCCACTTCTCTCAACCTAATGTTGCACGCTTTAGTCTGCATTGAGCACCACTGACACTTCAGTAGCATTAGCTTTGAAGAGGTGCATTTACACTGGCTGGCTTTCTGAACAGCTGCAGTTTCAACCATATTCATTAAGATGATAGAAATTTCTAGTCACCATCACAATGTAAATTGAGCAAAAAATTTATCAAAGACGCTGAGGTTTTCAGAGTCATTAAAACTGGAGGCTGAGAGTTTCAAGTTAAATGGAACAGGATGCTGAGGGTTTCAGAGTTATTAGAAAAGGGCACTGAGGTTTCAGGCACAATAGAACAGGATGCTAAGGGCTTCAGGCTCATTTGAACAGGAAGCTGAGATTTTCAGGGCCACTGGAACTGGACAAGGAAGGTTTTTGGTTCATTGGAATCAGAGGCCAAGAGTTTCTGGTTCATTGAAATAGGATGCTGTGAGTTTTTGGCTCATTTGAACAGGATGCTGAGAGTTTCAGGGTCACTGGAACCGGACATGGAGAGTTTTGGGCTCATTGGAACAGCATACTGAGAGTTTCAGGCTCATTGGATTAGGATTCAGACCCGGGTCTTCAGTTTTAAGATCATTGGAACAGGATGCTGAAGGTTTCATGGTCATTGGAACAAAATGCAGGATGTTTCAGGCTCATTGGACCAGAATACTGAGAGTTAGGGCTCATTGGACCAGAATGCAGAGCGTTTCAGGGGCTAATTGGAACAGAATGGAGAGAGATTCAGGCTTTTTGGAACAGAAGGTTGAGAGTTTCATGCTCGTTGAAAAAAAAATTCAGGGAGTTCTGGGCTCGGTGGAACTGGATACTGAGAGATTTTGAGTCATTGGAACAAGAGGTTGAGGGTTTTAGGGACAGTGGAAAAGGATGCAGAGATTGAGTCTCACTGAAACAGAATGAATTAACTTTTTGGCTCTTTAGAACAGGATGTATAAAGCTTTAGGCTCATTGAAACTCAGCATGCTGTTCCAATGTTATTTCGGAGCAGGAATCTTGGTGTTTCAAGCTCATCCAAACAGGAAAGTGAGGGTTTCAGGGTCATTGTAACAAGAGGCCGAGAGTTAAGTTTTTTTGAACAGGTTGCAGAGAGTTTCAGGCTCATTGGAAGAGAATGAACAGAGGATTACAGGCTCATTGGAACTGGATGCTGAGTGTTCCAGGGTCATTTGAACAGGACACCGGGAGTTTTGGGCAAATTAGGATAGGCTCTAGAAAGTTCAGGCTTATTGGAACTGGATGCTGAGTGTCAGGCTCATTGGAAGAGGATGCTGTGAGGTTTGGTTTCATTTAGTCCTATATTTCCAAATCTGGTGCTAAAGTTGAATAGAGTCATACCGAAGCAATGCGTCTAGTTTCACAATCCACAAGTACATACACACAAATGTGTGGAAACGCACTCAAACACACACAGATACACGTCACCTGTTCTGCCCTGCTGCTCACACTCACAATCACATTTTTATTTTGTTTTACCATCCCTTGTTCTTTTTGGAGCACATTTTGCCTTTTTTTGTTATTGCCAAAGATCTCACTTTTTCGCCCTCTGCTTCTCACTTTCCCTCAGTCTCAATTGGAGGTCACGGGTTGGGTAAGAAGCGCTTTCTCAAACTTCCCCTTTGTTTCGTTTTGCATGACGATCTAGCATGGGTCCGTTAAGCAAAGCTTATCTGATGTGCGCTTGGACTATATCCATCTATCTCTTGGAACAACTTCTTCATCAAAGTATGAGAATGGTAATGCGAAGAATGTTCTTGAATACCACAGTGCGACCAGGATGAAGCATTACCTACTTAACAACAATGAGCATTTTGCATTACAGTGCAGTTCTGAAATGCTCGTATTTAGGTTTACTGCTTCAAAGGAAAGCTGGCTATTTCATGGTTAACCAAGAAAATTCAGATGGATTGGATTTACTTACTCTTAAGCCCTGTTCAGACCAAAGATTCGCGACATGACAGGACCGTTTTAGAACGTCGCTGGGAGGAGTCGCAGCAGTGTGAACTGGCCGTCTCAGCTAGTTGCAAGCCGGCTGATGGCGTCGCCAGCGATTCAGCTTGTCAAATCACAAGAGGCTGGTTTGAGAACGTTAAGCACTTCAGCCCTCCAAGTAGCCAATCAGCTCGTAGCGAATTCAGCTGGTCACGGGAGTTGCAAACTATCAGCTGGTGGGAACTGCTCTGAGAATAACAGAGAAATTTACAAAAGAGGGCAGGTCTCCCGTTGCGAGCTCCCGGCACAGATTGGCATCAGCGCCCTGGGTATTTCGTTGAAGGACCTGGGTATTTCGTTCATGGACCAGTAGTGCAGCCAGAACTTAAAATTGCATGGGCAATAAACATCTCTTTAAAACAATTATTAGTTCTGAGTCGATCGCGGTCATTTTTTCAAATTAACTATGCCTTCAATCCAAAAACACTCCGCATTATCAGGTGTTGCTTGTTCACCTCGTTCAGGCAAAACCACAATCATTCATTTGGACGTGCAATTTTGTGCACTTCAAATCTGTCTTTGGTTCAATTTCAACCATGAAGCACAGGTTAGATCGCCTGATGAGCCGAAAAGGTTGCACGGCAGTTCCAGAACAGTTTAGCTCTCGAAGTATGATTAAAAGTATTAAAGTATAACTTATGTGTAACTTATTTTTCTGAACTGAATTATGCCTATTGATTAGTCGCCCTTAGATCACATCACTAAAGAAGCCATGTCTTTAATTGCCAATTGAGTATTGATATAAATGGAAATTGCTTTAACAAAGGAAAATGGCTGAGAACAAGTTAGATATAATAACTTTAGTAAAGCTATGTTATGTGGCTGCTCATTTTTCAGGTGTGGCTATGCCACTGATTTGAAATGCACAAAATTGCGCGTGGAAATGAATGATTGTCGTCTTGCCTGAGCAAGGTGAACTAGCAACACCTGATAGTGCAGAGTGTTTTCGGATTGAATTAATTGTTAATTAGGAAAAATGACTGCAATCGAGTCAGAATGAATAAATGTTTTGAAGATATGTTTAGTGCCCAGTCAATTTTAAAGGCCATCTAAAGTCAATTACCATCGTTTTTGTTTATCGGCCAATCTGCGAGCCGCACCTACGCAAAGGAACGAAATGGAAGGAAAAATTACGCATGTACACAAAACATTAGTTTATATTAATGTGACAATGCAAGATGTCAACAAAAGCAAGTTATTTGTTTGCAAACATTGGATGTTTAACGTCCCGTCTGAGAATCTACTTTAGATGCCCTTTAAGCTCTGGTTACGCCACTGCGGTGACGACTCCAAATTCTCGCCCCTTTCTTTTTTTTGTGTGTCCTCGCTTTTTTAACAGCAGAAATGCAACTGTTGCACCTAACTCATCATCGCTATTATCAATATTTTCAATCGCGGCAGCAAATGTATCAACTGGAAAAAAGGCCTGAAAAGCCAGCAGTTAGAACTGAAGCACAGAGTCGTTGCTGTGGAAATGATACACCATCTCATCTCGTCACATCTGTGTGAACTGTGAGAGCGTTGCAGACCAGGGCGTCGCAACTAGTTGCAAGTCTCAGCCCGTCTCGTTGCAGGTCTTAGGTCCGAACTGGGCTTAAAGACAGCCATTGCATCATCTATTGTTTGTATCATGCAAAGACAATAATGTTTGTTTAGATTTTCTCTCTATCCGTCTGTCTGTCCAGCCATCCATTCCGACTAAATGTCCGCAGCATGACCTTCCGTCCTCAGGGCTATGTCCATGGTTACTAATGACTAACCGTAGCAATACACTCTTTTCATTGTTATGGCTAATATGACCCTTTTCTTTATGGTTATTTTATGGGAAATTGTAGAGTGGGGGTTAATATTTAGTGACAATCTTATTATTAACTGAATGCGTTGTCCAAAAAACTGGAGCAATTGCAAAATGGAGAGGATGTTGTGAGAAAGTTCAATTTTTTTATCGCTTGGTGGATCTCTGGACGCCATGTGAATTTCAAGTTTGTTTTGTTTTTAGCAATCACCGTAGTAGCTATAACAGCTATTTTTCACCATCTAAAGGGGACCATAAGCTCCTTGGTTTTGTTGTATAGGTAATTCAATTTACATACACACCCCTCCTCTTCCAGTTTCTCCAGTTTCATGTGTCGTGGTTTGAATGTTACCGTTGGTTACCAGGCCAGAGTCAAAAGTGCATCTGAAAATGTCCAACTCTATATGATGCTGGTAACATTTGAAAACTCTCCTGTAATAGTCAGCGGTCTACAAGGTTGTGTTTACTTGTGTCCAGAGCAGAGTGATCTTTATAGTGATATCAAATTTTTTATTTATTTATTTTTTTTAAGTGCAATAATGATCACCACTGTATGAACGTCTTTCTGTTAATATTAATCAAACCTGATTTACTGGAAAGCATTCATCTTGAAGAGACGATGTGAATTGCTTTTCGGGAAAAACAGAATTGATTTTTTAGCTTCCATGTCATTTGATGTTTTCATTAATCATATGGACTGAAAAGCCTTGCAATGGATCTACCGATTTATGAAGACCCATTAGGTCAGTAGAGAGATTTTTCCATTAGTCATACAGCCATTTCATCCAGCCTCTGAAGTTTGGACAGTAACATGATGGCGATGAATGATCATTTTTACACTTAAAAACAGTTTATTGATTTACTGGTGGAGAATGGAAGCAGTGGAGGCTGAATGTGTCTCCTGTAAATATAAGCCAACATACTAACTGATTTCTTTGTTTTTTGTTTGCTTTCTTTTCTTCGTGCAACTGCCTAAATTTGGAAACAAATTTGGCGTACTCCAGGGGCTGGTGTCGGGCCCACTATCCAGATCGGTGAGCAGACTGTGATCACAGTGGATGCCAAGGCGGCTGGAAAAGGCAAGGTGACCTGCACTGTGTGCACACCAGAGGGGGCAGAGGTTGACGTGGACGTAGTGGAGAACGAGGACGGCACCTTTGACATTTTTTACACCGCTCCGCAACCCGGGAAGTACGTCATCTGCGTGCGCTTCGGAGGAGAGCATATTCCCAACAGCCCCTTCCAGGTCACGGTAAGGACACCACTACCGCAGTAATAATCAGATTGAGATATATAATATAAATAATGTATAGAACTGTGTGTGTAATTATATTATATAGTAGTTGTGATATAGGAAAACAAAGGAGTCCCGCATACTGTCTAACTTGCAAATAGCAAAACTCCTTTGTTTTCTTTTGAACTGTTTATCCTAGTCCGACGCACCGGTCGTTAGAAATAGATGTGCGAAGTGTCTATTTCTTTGTATAGTTGTGATTTAGAATTTTTAATGACTCTTGTGTAATATAATTCAGCATTTTTGTGACCGTTACAATCCAACCAGTAATTTTTGTGGTTATTTAATGATACCAATAAATTTAATAGCAGATAATTTTAGAAATAATTGTAATGCCAATAATTAAGATTATTCAGAACCTCACAAAAAGGACTCAGTTGAGGTGCTGATCATGATATTAGTTCTTCCTGACGCACAGAAATATTGGGATTTCCTTTTAGATTTCATCCAGTTACATGAAGCATCGCGATACACCTGACTTCCTCTTAGCTTCAGTATTATTGGTTATGATGTGTCTGCACTTAAACTTTGACTGCTGCTGATGCTCAGTGCTGACATTCTGAATGATCTGCATCTTACTGGATGTCATTAAGGAATTGTTGCGATTGTTTACAGCTGATGCCTAATGATTGACGTTTGTTTGACAGCACTGGATTTAGTCAGGTCTGCACTGCTGTTTTGCAGCTACCCTGTATGTGCCATGTGTGATTTATTCTGTTTCTGCAGTTTAATGGACTCAATTGTGCTGTCGGTGAGAAATGTTAGAGAATGAAGGGAAAGCTGGTATCTCCCTCCTCCATTCTCCTACTTTTTTCTCTTTTCATCCTTTCTTTGCTGTTTTTCCTCTCTTTGTTCCTCCCCTCTAATGATTTGTCTCCAATTCACACCTGGCAATATCTTTTTCTCTCGCTCTCCTCCTCCCCCTCTTTCCTTCCTTCCTGCAGGCGCTGGACGGAGGCCCCACAGAGCAGCTGCTGCAGCAGACCCAGGTCCCGCAGTACGCCTACGCCCCCAACATGGGCCAGCCCTGGGTACTACCACCTCACCTCGCTCCCCCCTCAGTCAGCCCCGATATCTCCTAACATGCGCCCTCATGCTTCAGTCCTGCTTTCTCTCTCATAGCTCTCCGCTCCTGGGACTAACTGCTGCTTCATTTCCCTGCAGGTTTAACAGCAGCTGCCCATAACCTCCCATTTCCTCATCTAGTACAGCGACAAAATGGAGGGCGTCCATTTTGATGTTGACTTTCCAAAATGGATGCCTCAGGAAACTATATGAGGCAAAACTATGATCAGTTTTATCCATAAGTGTCAATATCTGCTTGAAACTCATGCAAAGCCTTTGTGCTGACGTATTTGGCTATGCTGATTTGAACACCATAATGGTTGATCACCAAAATTGACAAAGGTCATAAAAGCGAGACCTCTTTCTGAGGAAAATTATGGTTCTAATATTTACTAAAATAATTGGAAGAGACAAGTATGATCAGTACAAATGCTGCTGAAACAACTTACATTTTCTAATTTAATCCTTTACTTTGGCTTTGGATAATATCTTTTTGTTTTTTTTTGTTTTTTTTTTTTTCCCCAAAATGCATGATCTCTGGGTCTCCATTCTTACTAGCATCATTAGACTCATAGCTATTCAGTCCTGAATCTGCTCTGTTACGTCTCTGGGCCAAGAGCTCTGTATCTTCAGTGAAGTAATTTCCTCTTGCAGTACAGTGTTGGGGAATCCATCTTCTACCTGTGCACTGTGATGTCACTTCTTGCAGTCTATGTGGTTGATCCCATGGAAATCTCTTTTTCGCCCCAGTGTACTGTGACATCAATTCATCGTGCAGTATCACTGGCGATTCCATGGTCCTCTCCTGACTCCTGTGTGTTGTTATCTCACTTCCTCTTGTAGAGTCCCTGTCGGTGATTACATGGCCATCTTGTCCTAACCGTGTTGTGTTTTAACCTCTTCATACGCATCCCTTCAGTCATCCCATCTATTCTTTCTGACAGCTTACATCATTGCGTGGATGATGTCCCTGTTATCAAGCTTTCTCTATCACTACGACATCAATTTGTTGGAGGATACAGAATCTGTTTACTTATGCTATCCTGAAACATTTGAGCAATACAGGAAAGATTAAATTGCAAGGAAAAATTTCCTGAAAGAAAAAAATCGGTCCCTGGTTTGAGGAAAGGAATGTAGATTTTGTTAAATTTGCTGATCATTGACTGACCAATCGAGCTACAGCCATGCTCATCTCAAGGTCATCAGCCAGTAAGCTAAATTTCTCCAGTAAATGCAAATTAATTGTGTGGTAATCGGTGGATTCTCATGACACAGCTGGATAAGACCTGTGACCCTTTGCTACAGGCAACGGATCAGCCAATGGGCATGAATGGACTGGATGTGGCTGGGCTACGACCTTTCGACCTGGTCATTCCGTTCACTATCCAAAAGGGTGAGATCACAGGTGAGTCCGCCTGAACTTAAGCTGCTGGAAGAGATGGGCAATATTGGAGGAGCCACAGATGGTCAAAATCACTGTTGTTCACAGGAGATGTTCGGATGCCCTCTGGGAAGGTGGCTAAGCCCGACATCACAGATAACAAAGATGGCACCGTCACCGTCAAGTACGCCCCCACTGAGGCTGGACTCCATGAGATGGACATCAAATACGACGGCATCCATATTCCAGGTGAACAACTCATTGCAACACCATGCAAAGGTTCGGCTAGTCGTCCTCACAACAAATAACAAGGCCAGGTCAAAACCTAGGGCATGGCTGAACTGTTCGTGGTCTCTGCAAAATTGTGAGCCCTTCATTACCGGGATAATCAGTGGTATGGTCTATAACGTAAATTGCTGAATGTTAGATGTTCAGTGAATATTCTTTTGGTCTTGGTTGTTATTCTTGTTAAACTGTATCCGTGCCTATTCACTGTCAACACCCCAGATCTAACAGAAACTGTTTGTGCCAAATCAGTTTGAAAGTGCAACAGGCAATGAGGGAAGTATACTTGGCTGGCCGACCAATGGTATAGCATCATCAGACGCTCGCACACTTGGCTAAGGATATCTGCGGATATAGGGCCATTCATATTTTGGTAAAAAAAGGCTGCAAGCCATCCGTATTATAGATGAAATACTCCGAGATTCACATTCCAGTCGAATGCTGTCGGACATCCACATTCTCAGTAGAAATGTTGTGAAGTAACCAGATTTTAGGAAAAAACATGGACTTGCCCTAGTACGCCTCACCATCTTATAAATCCCTTTAGATGACCATGTGTTCTAAATTATTTTAAATTGTTTGTGTACTGAGTGCCCCTTACTGACCTGTACAGGAAGTCCTCTGCAGTTTTACGTGGACTATGTGAACAGTGGTCATGTGACTGCCTATGGTCCTGGGCTGATCCATGGCATGGTCAACAAACCTGCAGTCTTCACAGTCGACACCAAAGACGCTGGAGAAGGTACAGCCACAAAACTGCAGTGCACCCTGATAATTGGCCCTCAGCAGATATTGAAGCCTGCACACTCAGAGTCTCTAATTGACCCTGTTCTCTGTGGTGCACTGGCAGAATTTGGGAGAATAAATCTGAATGAGTTAAATTTAGTTTGTGTATAATACGATATAAACACTATATGTTGTAATTGTGTGCTTATTTGTACAGTCCAGTGTTTGCTTATGGATATGAGTGCTTGTATTTGGAATTGGATATTGTGCATTTGTGTGCGTGCTTATTTTTTGGATCTGAGTTTGTGTTGAAACTATGCCCCCAGGTGGTCTGTCCCTGGCAATTGAGGGTCCTTCGAAGGCCGATATCAGCTGCACTGATAACCAGGACGGCACCTGCACGGTGTCCTACCTCCCTGTTTTGCCTGGAGACTACAACATCCTGGTGAAATATAACGACAAGCACATCCCCGGCAGTCCTTATGTGGCCAAAATCACCGGTAAGACCTGAGACTCTACATCTACACCGCTACTCCTGGGGTAAATCCACAGTCCACTTTGCGGGAAAAGTGACCCTGTGCCAGAATGGCATCATGCTTCATGAAACGGTGTCAAAATGGCACCATGTATCTAAGAGAAAATTGTATTCAAAGATTAATCAGGGTTTATAATGTAACCCTTAAAGGTCACGATAAGTTGATTGACGAGCACGAACGAATAGGAAGGATAGGACCAGATTGCAAAATTAATTTGTTCGTGCTCTTCAATCGACTTATTGTGACTTTCAAAATGGCGGTGACAGGAAACTACTTCAAGGTGATGTCTGCATAAACAGTCATTTTAATAAACTACCTGTGCATTTTCAAAGTTCTCAGTGCCTCATTTTAAATGTCAGGGCCCTTTGAATTCTACCAATGAATCGTGAAGCTACTTTGAGCCTTGTTACTGATTTAAAAATAGCAATTCCTTTGCATGGTGATGCTATGCCCCATTCACTACCATTGTAAGCCTGTTGGGACCTTCGGCTAAAAAGCCCTGTATTTCGAAATGTTGGGTGCGTATGGAGGTGGGCTATTCGACAAAGGTTAGTACTCGTTATCATGTTTCAATACACCCCAAGTCAATTTCACTAATGAAGTTTCAAGTTGACTTCATTATTTCTTGCTTGTTAGAAATGGGTTCAGCACACCTTTGTAGCATTTTACTCATATTGTGTAGCTCCATCATTCACAATGAATCGAATATTTGCTGACTCTTTCAAACATCATTATCTGTTAGTGACATGGCTAATGCTGGGTCCGGATGTGTTTCAAATGAAGTGTCTCTCTTCAAAGCATTAAATCCCTGCAATTCCATTTTGTAGGTGATGACTCGATGAGGATGTCGCACTTGAAAGTGGGGTCTGCAGCGGACATTCCTCTGGACATTGGGGAGCTTGATCTGAGTCAGCTGACTGCCTCACTTACCACACCGTCTGGCAGGGAGGAACCCTGCCTGCTCAAGATGCTGCGCAATGGTCACGTGGGTAAGTGACAGGCCCTGATACACACCCTCTGTGGGTGAGTGACAGGCTCAGATACACGCCCCATATGCATGACGGACAGGCTCAGATACATGCCCTCTACGCATGAGTGACCGGCTCAGATACACGCCCCCTATGCATGAGTGACCGGCTCAGATACACGCCCCCTATGCATGAGTGACAGGCACAGATACACACCCTCTATGCATGAGTGACAGGCTCAGATACACACCCTCTATGCATGAGTGACAGGCTCAGATACACACCCTCTATGCATGAGTGACAGGCTCAGATACACGCCCCCTATGCATGAGTGACAGGCTCAGATACACGCCCCCTATGCATGAGTGACAGGCTCAGATACACGCCCCCTATGCATGAGTGACAGGCTCAGATACACGCCCCCTATGCAGACTCAGATGCACAATCCCTGTGAGTAAGTCACAGGCCCAGAAACAGGCCTGTTGGTCTTGTCTTACTCATGTCGACCGAGTTCTGAGTTCCTGCTCCTCTCTCCATCCAGGTGTGTCGTTTGTGCCGAAGGAGATCGGGGAGCACTTGGTGAATATCCGCAAGAATGGCCGCCATATTCCCAGCAGCCCCATCGCTGTGACCATCAGCCAATCCGAGATCGGGGATGCCAGCCGGGTCCGTGTTTCAGGGCGGGGCCTAAGCGAGGCCCACACCTTTGAGCCTGCTGTCTTCGTCATCGACACCAGAGAAGCAGGTGAGGGAGGAGGAAGAGGAGGACTTATAAGGCTGCTGCAACCGAAAAGTGCAGAGTGCAGGAGTTTTAACACTACTGGGACCAATGAGAGCAGAGAGAAGGAGGAGTTTTAATGCTGTGTGTACCAGTAAGAGCCGAGAGGAGAGGTGGTGGGATTTCTGCATGGGTCAATCTGTTTTTTGGACCAAAATGACAAGTATGACAAGACTGACATCAATTTTCATTTGTTTTTGCTTGATGCAACATATGGTGCCAATGAGGTGACATTTGACTTGCGTCAAGACTTGCTTAGTGCTAATTCCACAGCACAGAGTAACTCCAAACAAGCTCCTGAATGCGTTTGAGACTGGGATTGGGGCCTTTCTCTGTGGAGTTTGCAAGTTCTCCCCATATTTGCATGAGCTTACAATCGGTACTCTGGTTTCCTCCCAAATCCAAAGACAAGAATGTTAGGCTAATTGGTGACCAACTTTTCCATTGGTATGAATGAGTGGAGTGTGCATCCTTTTATGTTAAGAAGAGAATGGCAGGTGAAAACTGAGACACAAGTTTCTGAAACAATTAAGACACAAAATGTACGAGCTTATGTTTGAGAGAAGAAAACACGGTGGTTGGATGCTACGTTTTTTTAGAAGTGACGTCATCTGTCCCCGAACAGTGTTGTTGGACTCCGTTCTAGGAACCCTTGTTTTTTATGTTAGTTTTTGTTCCACCCTCACCTTAAAAAGTTAACTCTTATTGTATTGTGTGCAGTACAGCACACTGAGGATATGGGAATGGAACTCTGTGGGATGCATTAGTATCTTTACCATGTGGCTCAACTCCCAAGTTTAATTTTCTCCTCTCTGTAACGACGCTCCACTGCGAGTGAGCATTGAGCCAGTGAAAAAAACAAGGATCAGCTTTGATTGGGAAAAATGAATAATGCCAAAAACAAAACTCGTCTATACTGGCCTGTATTATGTAAATGACTCCCCATGTAATGTCAAAGGAGAACAGAATCAAAACTGGCCATTCAAGAACATGGTTTCTCAGGCGCTGCAGCAGCAATGCACAGATGATTTGTTTTCATTTTTTTGTCAGATTTTGGAGGGAGGACCAAGTTATGTGTTGATCTATAATTTTTATTTCAACAGCGCGGGAACTTTATGACAAATTAACAACTTTGTTAATGGGAGTGAATTGAACTCCAATTTGGCTGAACCATGGTGCGTTTCCCTGCTCCAGGATACGGGGGCCTCAGTTTGTCCATTGAGGGCCCCAGTAAGGTGGACATCAACACCGAGGACCAGGAGGACGGGACCTGCAAGGTGACCTACTGCCCCACCGAGCCAGGAAATTACATCATCAACATCAAATTCGCCGATCAGCATGTGCCAGGTAGCCTGCCTACTATGAAAAATATTAAAATAAATTTTCAGTCTGTTTGTGTTTTAATAAAGCAAAAATAAAAAAGAAAATTAACAAAAGTATTATCAACTCTGCCAGTTGCGGAGTGTTGGTATGTAACGTATTATGTATGCCGTTGTAATGTCCATCAGAGTAGGAGGGTAAAATACTTTATTGCCATTTAAAAATGCAAGTTATACTGTATTATAACTATGTTATAATAATGGCCACTATCTCTGTTAATGTTGATTATTACTGTGTGGTAGATGTTGTTAATCAGTCAGGTGGAAAGGTGGGGAAGAAATTCCTGTTTGTATTTTCTCACCCTCACTCACTTCCTCTTTGACAGGAAGTGCCTTCACTGTTAAGGTGACTGGAGAAGGCAGGATGAAGCAGAGTATCACTCGCAGCAGACAAGCCGCATCCGTGGCCAACGTGGGCAGCCAGTGCGACCTGAGCCTGAAGATGCCAGGTACTGGGGCCTAAAGGATTAAATGCCATCACAGGTTGTGTTTGAAGGGGTGAACACAATGACAGGGGAAGCCTAATGATCCAAATGCGGCGGGAGGCGGAATCTTAAGGGAGAAATGCAGTGAGTGGAGGAGTGTGTTTTTCAAAAGCTTGGGTTGTTCGCTTCGAAATGAACAGAAAGAGAGCCACGCCCATTGCAGCCATATTGAAGGGCATTCCAATTCAAAGTGCGTAAAACTCATCGCTACATTGAACCCTACATAATGGTGCTCTCTGAAGTGAGCAGGCGATGGTTACACACACAATGCGGTGTGACGACTCGAGCCTAGTGGCATGTGCAACTCATCGTCATTCAAGAAAATGACAACGGTGGCTGATCGTTGGCGCACAGAAAGCTAACGAACCTAGCTCGATAGCTTATGGACTTCGACTGGCTGACGCTAGTTATAAACGGATGTTTTAATTTTTTTTTACCCGAGGAAATTTGTCATCTTAGGAAAGCTTTGAGGTTGGTTATACAGCTACTGCAAAACCAGTAAACGGCCAATGAAAGCTGTTCTCCTGTTGGCAGACTGCCTTTTACACTTGTTTAAACAGATTGCGGCAGCCCTGATATGCGTATGTCGAAGGACATTCCAAACGATCATTACCTGGCCTCCCTACTCCCTGCTGCCCTTCAGTTTTCACTATGATGGGAAGTGACTTCACTGGGTGTAAGGTGTAGGGATCCACCCTTATATAATGAAATGCAGCCAAGGTCTACAGGCATAAATACAGTGATCAACTACATGGCTGTGTGAACTTTGTGCCCGAAGTATGCTTACATATTTCATAGCAATAGCTGGTCTGACAGGTACTTTTTACCCCTCAACCAACGAAAGTCGTGGAGGGGGATTGTCGTGGTGAGGGGCGTCGATCTGTCGGTCCGTTAACTTCTCGTTTCCGGACGATAGCTGAAAAACGCCATGGCCAAATGCTCTCATTTTCTGGTGGTGTTTTCGGGGTGGTTAGAGGAAGCTCCCTATCGATTTCTGTCCCACTGTGATAATCAAAATGGCCGCCACAGTAGGGCAAGTGCAACAGCAGGCTATTTTTCTAGGGCTGTAAAGGTGAAATTATGAAGAACATAAGCTGAAGGCTGAGTTGGTTAGGTGGTCACCCAGTTCTCTTCTCTCTGTCCCGCTTTTCACACACCCAGAAATCAGCATCGCTGACATGACGGCTCAGGTCACCAGCCCTTCCGGAAAAGTCCACGATGCAGAGATCATGGAGGGAGAGAACAACACGTACTGCATCCGCTTTGTTCCCACGGAGATGGGCATTCACACGGTCAGTGTGAAGTGCCGGGGCCAGCATGTCCCCGGGAGCCCCTTCCAGTTCACTGTCGGGCCCCTCGGGGAAGGAGGGGCCCACAAGGTCCGTGCTGGAGGGCCAGGCCTGGAGAGGGCTGAGGCTGGGGTTCCAGGTACTGTGTGCGTGCGAGTGTGCGCGCGTGTTCACTTTGTGTAATGTTCACAATGCTTACATTTGCTGGTATGATGGAGGTTGAATTTTGTTTGCTCTCTCTTATACAGCGGAGTTCAGCATTTGGACGAGAGAAGCAGGGGCAGGAGGCCTATCCATCGCAGTGGAGGGACCCAGTAAGGCTGAGATCACCTTCGAAGATCGGAAGGATGGATCCAGTGGAGTGTCTTACACGGTCCAGGAGCCAGGTACTTACACCCTGTCCAGTCAGGAGCCAGGTGCATACACCCTGTCCAATCAGGAGCCAGGTGCATACACCCAGTCAAATCAGCAGCCAGGTACGTGCACCCTGTCCAATCAGCAGCCAGGTACGTACACCCTGAATCAGCAGCCAGGTACGTGCACCCTGTCCAATCAGCAGCCAGGTACGTGCACCCTGTCCAGTCAGCAGCCAGGTACGTGCACCCTGTCCAGTCAGCAGCCAGGTACGTGCACCCTGTCCAGTCAGCAGCCAGGTACGTGCACCCTGTCCAGTCAGCAGCCAGGTACGTGCACCCTGTCCAGTCAGCAGCCAGGTACGTGCACCCTGTCCAGTCAGCAGCCAGGTACGTGCACCCTGTCCAGTCAGCAGCCAGGTACGTGCACCCTGTCCAGTCAGCAGCCAGGTACGTGCACCCTGTCCAGTCAGCAGCCAGGTACGTGCACCCTGTCCAGTCAGCAGCCAGGTACGTGCACCCTGTCCAGTCAGCAGCCAGGTACGTGCACCCTGTCCAGTCAGCAGCCAGGTACGTGCACCCTGTCCAACTGAACACGGCTAACATACAGAGCCAGGTACTTGGGTACACGCACATCCTGCCTACCTGAACACTGTTAGTGCACAAAGTCAGGTACACACACCCTGTTCACCTGACCACTACTTAAACACAGAGCCAAGTACACACGCCAGCCTATCTGCACTATGACTCATTTTAAAGCACGCCTATTATCCAACTCTAGCAAACACAGGTTCTGCGTTAAGTAACTTGTTTGCTCTCTAGGTCATGCCAATGGGAGATTTGACAAGCAAGTGAGATACAGTATTGCCATTAGGAAGTAGAGCCGCGTCAGCGGTTTAGGGAAATGAATGGATGAAATTTCATTGGATTGTTATCGTCCCCTGGTGTTCATGGAGTATAGCTGACGCCCTTTTTGTCTCACGCAGTGCAGAGATAAGTGGGACGGTGTAAGAACGCAGTGTAAATCCAGGCTTTATCCTGCTCTCCTCACAGGCGATTACGAGGTGTCGATCCGCTTCAACGACGAGCACATCCCTGACAGCCCCTTCATCGTTCCTGTGGCCTGCCCCTCGGACGACGCAAAGCGCCTCACTGTTGCCAGCCTTCAGGTGAGACATCGGGAAAGACAGACTCCTGTCTGGAGCCCCCAGCACCCCCACGTCAGCAAACGCAGCAGGTCGTCTGTAGGGAGATGTAGTTGGGTCGGAGCATCTTCAGAGCGAGTGGAAAGTGGCATAGATCATGGGATGGAGAAATGGCATTGGAGTCTTGCAGCATCCAGAGCCAGCAAGCCTGATGGTGGAGATTCATCATCCTGAAGGTTTTCATGTCAGAGCTGATTGGGAGCCTGATGCCCATGTTCAGATGTTGAGTGAGGTGTTCTTTGTAAGGGCTGGAGTAAAAACCTGCTGGATGGTTGATCCCCAGGTTTAGTTACCACGAGTGTTGATGATTATCTGGACCAATTTGGGCGAAAAACATGGGACTAGGACAGACAATGCTCAGTTATGGGAGGATGGGGTATAGAGAGGACCCCTAGTAAAAATGTGCTCCAGATGCCATTCCTGAAGTGTACACATCACTGTTCAACTGCAGTTTCCTGCCTGTAGCGGCATGACTTAGCATTGTTGTTCAGTTTTACTTATGCCTTACTGAAGCTCAATTCACCTGATGACACAGGTATTATGATGTCTGAAAGTAAGGAGTTAATGGGGAAGAGTTTTCACCGTCGATGAGGAGATATAGTCATATGAAGGGAGGGTAAACTAGAAAAGTTTAAAGGGGTGAGGGTATGGGGATGTAGCAGACCCTGCTGTGGATTTGCTGGGTGGTTCGGAAGCTCTGGGATTGAAGGACTGTGTGTGTTTCTCGTGTCTCTACCTAAAGCCTCTCAACAGCCCTGTCCCTCACAGCCCAGGTGGTGGAAATCAGCAGCTAAGGGGTTAAAGATGGCTGGAGAGGCTGTGCTGTACTGTGCTGCTGGCCAAATACTCATAAGCTCTGCCAGACTCCACACTACATACTAAAACATTCACACACATACTCCTCACTAGATGCTCCAACACTTGCATGTATACACCACACGACATACTCAAACGCTCATAAACATCCAGCACATTGAATGTTCGAATGCTCGCACACATTGAGCATGTAGTGTGCCCTAACCCTCAGAAACATACACCACAATACATACTCAAATGATTGCACGTACACCACACTACATATTCAAATGCTTACACGCACCCACCACGTTACATTCTCCAACACTCACATGCATACTCCGTGCTAAACCCTCAAACGCATACTCTACACTACTAACTCAAATGCTCAATCACGTGCACCACACGCCTTCACGTACAAACATGAATGCACATACACGTATACTCCACATGAAATACTCAAGTGCTGACACTACATACTCGAACGTTAACTAGCATATTCCACACTATGCGCTGAAAAGCTCACAGGCGTACACCCCATGCTTTCACGTACACGCATGCTATACACAGGCGCTACATTCATACATGTACATGCGAACGCGCATGCGCACACACAAACTTGACGCTTTGCGCTCCTCTGAAGCCTTCCTCTTTAACCCTGTTAGCTCCCCTGAGGTAAATCTGTAGTCACTTTCCTTACGCAACGGTGAGGATGTCAGTCATTCTTCTGTCAACTGAGTCTTTATTCCTCCTGACTTCAGTTAATAATGTTTTATCATTTGAAGCGTTATTCGAAAATATCAAGCATGTAACATATATGCCATGATTTTCAGAGGATTATGCTTATTTCTTGCTAACATGAAAGGCTCAGTTCCGGGGACTAATGGTCTGGGCCTGTGGAAGTGTTCCCCCATAATAAGCTGATGATTCAGATGTAAGCGTTCAGATTTGATTCCCTGCAGGAGTCCGGGCTGAAGGTGAACCACCCGGCTTCTTTCGCAGTGAGCCTGAATGGCGCTAAGGGCGTCATCGACGCCAAGGTGCACAGCCCCTCCGGAGCTCAGGAGGAATGCTTCGTCACCGAGCTCGATGAAGGTAACCTTGGAAGATTTAGAGATGAACTTCAGCCCTATATCATTGCTTAATTATGAATACAAGATCAATTCAAAACTACAGTCCAGTGTCATCAACTTTTAATCTGTGCAAACTAATTGGAGTTAAAGGAGAGACGGTGCATCGTCTTTTCCAAAGAAGGTAACCAGGTTAGTTAACTTTTGACCAGTATCATTAGCTTATAAATATTGTCGCCAAAGAGGGATTAAAAAGTGAGCTTCAATCCAAACTCATTACTATACATTCAATGTATTGAAAGGGAAGGGAACCAAATACTTGTACTTTGTCATAAATGCAACCAGAGTAGGAATTAAAGGTTGGCTATAGCTCATGATGATTACTTGATACATAAGACTACTGAGGAGGAGATGACTGGGACACAGGTGCAGTCTTTCATTGTATCTCCTTGACGACGATAGTCGGGAGATGCTATAGTTTAGTGCCTGGGCCGCCACGCCTGCCCGCAGAGATTTTCTGTTCCGGGCTCTGGAAGTGACTATTACAGGAATTTTTCCTAATTTTGCACAGGTGAAGATAATTATTTGACAATGCTCAAGACCGATTTTTGGCAATTTTGGACGTCCAATATGGCTGCCGGTGGCCATTTGTCCAAAATTTGGGGATTGGGGAGATGCACGACTTTGTCCCTGTGGCGACCAAGTTATCTAGTTGTATATTTAATGTTGAAAGAAAATTCCCCACCCAGACGTCACACTGCTCACTCTTTACATTGCAGTGCTGGGCATTAACTGCTAACCTTGACCCCCTGCAGATAAGTATGCTGTGCGATTCATCCCGCGGGAGAACGGGCTCTACCTGATTGATGTGAAGTTCAATGGCTCCCACATCCCTGGCAGCCCCTTCAAGATCCGCGTGGGGGATACCAGTCAGGCTGGGGACCCCGGCATGGTGTCTGCGTACGGCGCCGGCCTGGAGGGGGGCAGTACAGGTACGCAACCCCTCAAAGAGCAGGGACGTACGTGTGTGTGTGTGTGTGTGTGTGTGTGGGTGTGTGGGTGTGTGGGTGTGTGTGTGTGTGTGTGTGTGTGTGTGTGTGTGTGTGTGTGTGTGTGTGTGTGTGTGTGTGTGTGTGTGTGTGTGTGTGTGTGTGTGTTGGCTTTGCATGTACATGTGACTGTATGTGCTGGTGTCTGCTGTAGACCAGGGCAGCCCTACAATCATGCACCATCTTGTTGGTTTTCTCTTCAAACTTAGCACCTCAATGAACGGGTCAAACCTGATTGATGTAATAATCCGCGGAACCAAATAATGGTAGAATTTGAACATTCGGTATTGACAGCCTACCTATTGGTAGACTTCCAGAAAGAGGCTTGACAAGCCCTACTTTAGTACATCTAGGCCTTGTTATAGTGTGCATGTGTGTTCGTATCTACTTTTACGTGTGTGTGCGTGGGTTCATTCAATGGACACATTGTATGTGTTTGTTGCTCTGTGCAGGCTCTCCCTGTGAGTTCATAGTGAACACCAGCTCTGCAGGCCCCGGGGCCCTGGCCGTCACCATCGACGGGCCCTCCAAAGTGAAGATGGACTGCCAGGAGTGTCCTGAGGGGTATAAGGTCACATATACACCTATGGCCCCTGGGAATTACCTGATCTCCATCAAATACGGAGGACCCTACCACATTGTGGGGAGCCCCTTCAAGGCCAAGATCACTGGTGAGTAATCGTAGTTACTTGTCACAGGAAAGGCATCAGTTTCTTTCAGTCAACTTCAGGAACTCCTCCAATACACAGATCATCCTAATTAATCAGTGAAAACTGGCTGCACTGATTACTGTAGTGCCAGTTACTATCCCTTGAAATGAATCGTGAAAAAGCACACAGCTCGCAGCTGATGTAAAAATCCAGGTTTACATTGCAAGCCTTCTCACCCATTCCTTGGCTTTGCTTATTAGTGCAACTTTTCAGCAGGATGTAGAGATGATGATTTCTAAAATCAGCCTGCCACGTGGAGGAAAGGCATGGCAGGACTTTTACTTGGAGAGGTTGATCTTCCAATCCTCTACACTTTTCACCTCAAAAGTGTCATACAGAATTGCTGGGATACTCAGTGAGACCTGCTTATGTTTCCTCAGGGTCGCGTTTGGTGAGCAGCCACAGCATGCACGAGACCTCCTCCGTCATGGTGGACCCAGTTTCCCGCAGAGTTTCCACAACACAGCAGGGGGCGCCAGGCTGGGCGTCCTCAGATGCCAGCCGCGTGGTGGCCAAGGGCCCTGGCCTTAGCAAGGGCTATGTGGGCCAGAAGAGCAGCTTCAGTGTGGACTGCAGCAAAGCAGGTATGTTTTCCTGACAAGTTTTGGGGGGTCCTGGCATAGATCCATGGGGGGGACACCAGATCCTCAATGGCTCAGGGTTGTGATCCTCTGCAGAGGCAGTTTGGCTTTATTTACAATGTTGCCCGCAAACAACTACTTACGAAAGAACCAATTTGGAGGACTAAACACTGAACCCCCCCCCCGCCCCATCCTTGCCCACCCTCTTATTTTTATTGATGGTTATTGTATCTACACATTCAAACTGATGAGTTTTGTCGTTTTTAGGGAGGAACATGCTGCTGGTGGGTGTGGATGGTCCCAGGGTGCCATGTGAGGAGATTCTGGTTAAGCACCTGGGAAACCGCATGTACAACGTGTCGTACCAGCTAAAGGAGAAGGGGGAGTACATTCTGGTGGTGAAATGGGGAGACGAGCACATCCCTGGAAGCCCTTATCGAATCTCCGTGTAGCCCTGTTGCAACCTCTGTTATCTCTGCCCCCTTCATGGCCCTCTGTACCCCAGTTTTAAATACTGAAACACTGAGCTCCCCCTTTAGGTTTTTGTCACAAGCTTCACTGCCCTATTTTCTGTAAGCCCTGTTGTAGACACATTTTTCCTCTGTACTTTACAGTCTTACACACGCCTTTTATTTTGCCTCCATGATGGAAGCTTGTATCTGGACAGTGGTTCAAAAAATGCATTTTAGTCAGACATCCAAAATAAGTTTAGTTGCTGCTAGTCTTTTTTTGCTAGGATTTAGTGACACTGCTGTCATAATTGATCACAAGAGGGTGGAGAATTGAATCTGTCAATTCACCTATGAATGCTGGATGATACTGTTGATTTCACTGAACTAAAACAAACTACAGTCATTGCTTCAAAAAAAAAAAAAACCTAATTTGCCAGATGTTGTGTCAAACGTCTCTGGTTTTAGTAAGCTGTACTATGAAAGCAAGATAGTTACCGAGGCTGGGTCTGTACAAAGCACTGCCAAAAACCTGAGATTTGAAAGGGATGCTTGAGATTACAGGAAGCAGCTGAATAGCTTGTGTTGTGCAGAGAGGAGGGACTTGGAAGATACAGCTACTATATGTGGATGTTTCTTTTTTTAATTCAGTGTTAACCAGTTGATGAAACTGCTCTTTTTTGACATTCACTTTAAAGCAGTCTCATGACGCCATTATCACCACTCCCCCACCACCCTACCCTCCCGGTATTTGTGATTATGTAATCAGTATATCAAAAAAAAAATGAGGAAAAGATGGTGTCTTGTGTGATTGAGATAAAAGAAATGGCTTTTTTAAAATGACTGTTGCAGTTGCATTTTGATACACAATAAAGTTGTCTAAAATATTTTTTTGCACATGAAACTTTTGTCTCTGGTTTTGTAGGATCTGTGACCTCAAAGGGTAATTTCATCATTCGAAGCAGGTTGCAAAGGGTTGGCTAGTCTGTTTTAAAGATGCACTTCAATATAAACTGGTTTGAAATGTACTGCCAACTCAAGAAATATTGAAACTATTTATAAAAGATCAGTCCGATATGGCCTCAACTGTATGCCATGTAACAAAAGAAACAATGTGAACAGGAGCTTAATTTTGCCTTTTTTGGTTTGGCTACATTATGGTGGATCATTCGGGTCCTAATTTTTAATTACATTGCTGAACATGATCCTCTTTTCTGTTTAGCACAATGCAAGTTTGTCTAATTCTCCTCGTCTATTAGCTACTAAATGGCTATTTCCGGAGGGAAACTGAAAGAGAAAATCAATTGGCCTCAAAGCAGCAAAAAAAAAAAAGCCATTAATGGAATTAAGTGTTTCAATACGAATGGACTAAGTGCAGTGAAGGCTATTGCAAAAATTTCTGCTTTTTTTAATGATGCAAAAAGATATACAACTGAATAGTGCGAATAAAAATTGAAATCTTGTCAAATTATATTAAGATTGGTTCGTGCTCCAACATCTATAGCACAGAATTGGCCTGTGTAGAGGCCGTACAAAAGGCCTGCTCATCAAGCTGGAAGAGGTAAAGCTCCCAAATTTCAGCTTCATACATTATGGCCATGGGAAATGGGTGCTACACCCACTTTTTTCCTGCATTCAATTTGTAACTGTATCTAGAAACCCATAACTTTTCTGAGCCACAAGGCTAAACAGATTTTAACAAGTATTTGCCACTAACGTGTCTTAGTTCCCCGCCAGGAAATGGCAAATCGTGTCAAAATTAAGTGTCTCGGTGTAACCTTGCGAGTGACACAAAGGTCACCAAAATCGACTGGCGCTGGGGCACCACCCTAATGCATGTTGACAGGAAATTTGTTCTTGAGATATCTCGCTGACAAGGATTCGGGATGGACGGCCGGTCGTGAATACTATGTCGCGCCGCTTCGCACATTCGCACGGCGGGGGACAAAAAGTGGGTGTAGCGCCAAAATGAATAAAGGTATGAAGCTGAAATTTGGGATTCCTTCATTTGGGGTCAAGAACTAATTTCAGAAATTTTTTTCGTAAAATCTGAGAAGCCACTGGGAAAGTTTCTGGAGTGTGTGTGAATTGACATGGAATGACCCTTAAACTCTTGAGACCTCGGAGCCATGTTTTATTAACGCAATCCATACCATCTAAAGTCATGTTTAGGGGACACTTCAGGCACATTATCTCATGAAATGTTTTTAATTATTGCACAGGTAAATGAGTACAAACACTGATGCTGATGTGTTGGGCTTCTGTCCACCCAATTTAGTCAGTGGCAAAAGGTAAAACAGATGCACATTATCAGCTTTCAGATTAAACAGTTCATAGCCTAACCCTTATTTTATTTGGTTAGAATGTGTGTTCACATTCATGCAAGCTTTAGTTTCTGACCTTGTACATGTAAACATACTCTCCAGGGTGAACACAGCATGGAGTCAATTACAGAAAAATGGGGGGGTCCAAGATGACACTGCAGAAGAAATTAATAAAATATCTGAGGATAAAGGCAAATTCATAACTATCCCCAGAAGCTGCAACATTGATTTGGGTAGGAATCATGCTGCAGCATAATGATGTACCCACATAACTACAGCCAGTTAGCAGGCGTTGCTTCCTCCTGCCTCAGTTCTGGGTCATCAGTCATGTTGCGCTGGACAGAGGGCATTTGAGGAGCTCCACTCCTCTCCAGCTTATGGAGGAAATGCCTCCAATCCCAGATCCGTGTCCATGTACACACGCAGAAGGACGAACACTCAATCCCAATAATTGGAGACAGTCGCCAGGCACCGTATGGAGAAGTACCACTAGGGGGCTGTAAAGAAGCATGGATGAAAGTTAGCAGGGACCAATGTCGTGAAGTCCAGTCCCCCCATGTGACTCCCGTTAGATATTGCGCTTCTATTGAATCCTCTACCTGACTTACGTAGTACATCTTCTCAGCAATAAATAAGCCAGTTCATAGCATTCAAACTCAATGATTACTGCAGAAGTTGCATTAGCGGACATTATACAGTTGTTTGCTAATACTGAAATAACTAGCCAACTTGCTTGCTAGTAAGGCCACAGTACACTTCAACGGTAATAACTGCTAGCTAGCTAGCTTAGGTGATGGCTAACTCTTAAATGTTACAGCTAGCACACCAGTGTAGCAAGCTAGCTATCTTGCTAATAAGGCTACACTTCAGTTGAACTGTAGTTAACGCTCGCTATCAAGTGGTAAACTCTTATGTTACAGTCAGCACACCAACTAGCTTGCTAATAAGGCTACAGTATACCACATGCACGCAGCCATAATTCAATTAAATCAACGCCATTTCAACAGTGAGCGATACTAAAATCTCGCAAGATGCGTCATTTGACGCGCATTATGCAACGAAGTCCAGATTTTATGGGGGAGAGGTGTGTTCAAGATCAAAATGGCCTGCGTTAGTGCTCGCACGCACCTTTTAACGTGATCTTGAATGACAGCAGGCAGCAAACGTATAATTCACAAATTTGATTGGGTCTAAAGGAATGTTTGGCAAAAGCCAATCAGAAACGAGATTCTTGTTCTTTTATAGCCAAACAAACATAAGCCATAGTTTCCCTACCATTTTCGAAAACCTTTTCACTTCAAATACTTAGCAAAACTAGCTTGCAGTGCCCCGGGAACAAAACAAGCGTATTTTATTGACAAATCTGCATTCTTCAAAACCAAATGCTCGAGAAATGTTGCTGGACACCATATTTGCTCGCTAAGCGAAACACCTCCAAGTGAGTAATGCAAGAGCTTGCGGGCATTGGGCTGGGCAGCCCTGTTCAGGAGATGCGCGCAAGCAAGCTCACACTGGTTCCTGCTGAGTTGAACACGCCTAAGATTTTACGGAACGCCGTCAGGGTGGGTTTTAATGGGGGTTTACCCCCCGGGGAAATTTTTAAAAATGAGTTTTGGTGCATTCTGATGCCATTTTAAAAAGGATTTTTGGATTTGCATTTCTCAGGTATAACCGTTAATTTCTCTTGTAAGCAGTAGCTGACGTGGCCCCAAGTTATTTCCCAGATATGAACACAATGATACATCAATGCTGGTTGTTTCTGCTGAGAAACTGAGATGATAGACAGTAATTTTTTGGCTAATTAGCTAGGCTAGCTGAGTATGCACGCGCACAAATCACATCCCTACCATTTACCAAATATGCGGTACAACCAAGTTACATAAAGCTATAATATGAGCCATTTTTTTTCCTTCAGTAAAACGACCCCATACAATGCTAGAGTCACCATTTGTCGGTCTATTTCCAACATACAGTTAACTGCCAACCTGCTGCAGCTGCCTGGTTTTTGTTTTGTAATTATTTCTTCCAGCCCAACAAGAAGCTCCTCCTCTGCTCCACAAGTCACTACTCTCCCCTCTGTAGCATGGGACTCGCTAAACTTATATCACATGCATGGGCGTGGTATTGCAGGACATAGCAATGCACTTCACGGCCCTTGCTCCAAGTCAAAGTCTTTACAGGCTGTCTGAGTCCGCAACAGAGGAACTTGCATGGCTCATCTCATGTCTAGAAGCGTTTCTTGGCTCGCACATGAATGAGTGAAACCATCCACTAATTACTCAGATTTATCAATTTGTACACAAGTAAAACCTAGCTGACCGTATTGTCAGAGGAACATTATCGTTGGCTTGAATAATAACTTGGATAACGTAACTACTGCAGAAACTGACAAAGTGGAAGAACTTTCTCCTTCAAATATCAGTTCACCGCAATGTCAGTAACACAAGAGGAAAATTAATAATATCTCACAAGTGCATAAATTCATATGGTTTCCTTCCACAAGATTTCTTTAGTAAGCTTCAAATTCCTGTCACACAATGCATCTGTAAGACTGTACTCTCTATAATGATGGCAGACCTCAATCCATTTCTGGATCGGGGCAAACGAAGGGCGAGAAAAGTCAATGAGGATACAAGGGCTGATGGGAGACTGAGTATCTGAATGAGACTATAGCAGGAGAGCCACATTTCTCAAAACCATCAGTGTGATCTGCAGAAGACTAACTACACATCTGCACTGGGCGGCTCAATCACGCAACCAATCATTTTTTGTGCAGTTGCAGAAGTCTTTCCACACCGGGAAAACATGACCCCAGTGAGCTTCGAACATCTGCTTGCAAATTAACACCACTAAGATCCATTACAATGTGAACAAATATAGAACAAGCACAGATGGATCATTATTAATGCAGTTTCAGTTTAAAACTAATAAAACTAAATACGGTTATCCATTTCTGACGGATCAGTCCAGCCCCTTTTTATATAGATTGGCACCACTTAACCTGGCCTCTAGTCTCTTGTATTTCTTAGCTTTAATAGTGGTGAATGTTAACATACTCAGGATTAACCTGCATTAGGCAGGGCGATAAATTTATCGTAATAATTTTAAGCGCAATAAAAGTAACTGCCGCCAGGGGGCAGAAAAACGAGCTCGCATTTATCTTTTCTATGAAGCATACTTGATGCAGTATTGAACAAACATTAGAGGCCATTTGACATGCTACTGGAAAGAAAACTGAATTTTGAAGTCAGCCAATTACCAGTGCAGTTGTACAGCATCCATCACCTAGGCACAATTATCCTACCCTAAATCTATTCCCATGTACTTTGCCTAACTAGCAATCGAGCCATTTATTCAGCCAACTGACCAATTAAAACGAATAAATAAGAAGTGATGATGAGAAGCAGATAGACCTAACCAGGTTACTGTGTTAGATTGACAGAATGCCAATAATCTGAAAGGAAATTTCTCTGAATTTATCCTCTCATCGCTGATTTTTACGCATTATTAAAGATTTAATAAAGATACATTCATTTTGAGATGGCTCTGGTTTTTAAGCATCTAAAATGTATGCAAAGTGGAATACATTTTGAGCAGCATATCAAATTATCAAATGTGAGAGAAATTATTTTTGCATAGCATGCAATAGTCAAATGTGCCGAAGACTTGCCAAACACTCAGGCAAATCTGTGCCACAAATTTGTAGCATTTTTTAATTTGAGAAATGAAAACGATCAACGAAAAAAAAGTAATTCATAACACTTGTTTTTGGTTACTTTTCAGCATCTTAATAGCCTGCAGTAAAAGTGAAAAACATTTTTTTAAGCACATCAAACTTGAAATATACATCCTCACTATTGCCAATACAAAAAAAGACACCCGGATGTGGTCATCAAGCCCCATTTTAGGTGCATTAGAGGACAGTTTGGTAGCCAAGTCGCTTCCGGTTTCACGCAGCTCCTTGACAAGGAATTCTTTCCATCAAAAAAGGTTTCAGCTGGGGAACGGTCATTTTCTCAAAGTTTCGAGAAGGATTTCCCATGGCGGTATTCACATGACTAGCATAGTTTTTGACACTGCTGTCAAGAATAACAGATGATGTAGATCAGCGCTTCTAAACCCTCTCCTGAGTACTGTTATGGCCCCAATTTGTAATGACATATCGGACAGCGAGGGATGACAGACAAAATTTTAAAACTTGAACAGATTTAATAAAACAAAGTCTGACCAAGACTGAAATATATTTTTAAAAAATGAGATAGTTACAGTCCCATGGTAACCGAGATGGGGTTTCTATGTTGCAATGTCCTGGGACAGGAAAATGCCCCAACACAGGCAATAATCCACAAAAAGAGCTTCACGGGTCTTGAAAAGAGTGACAAGTCTGGTCAAATGTATCCTTCCAGAATTTCCCCTTGCAATTTCTCCCACGACTTTACTCTCTCAATTTTTCTCCTTATGTACTCTTTTCTAGCCCCCTCCCACCTTCCAGACTTTTTTCAATTCTCTGGTACTTCCCCTCTAAGGCATGCCCAGGACATGCCCAAAACCCAGCTCCAGACTGGCTTAACAAAAAAAATGTCAATACTGCCATCTAGTGGCTTTCCCCCCCCACATTACAGTACCGCCTCTCCCGCATGTTTTAGATCTCTCCCCGATAGCACAGATGATTTGCTCATTATCAACCATCTTCACGAGTTCTAACAAGCTGATCATTTGACTCACCTGTGCTGGATCAGAGAGGGCTCTTAAACCTGCAGGAGAAGTGGTTCTCCAGGAGAGGTTAGAGAAGGGCCGATGTGGATAATAAGATCTCCATCATTCCATGTAATGACGTGCACACAATACGCCTAAGCACCAGCGCAAAGCACGTCACTACGCAAGCTGTGCACAGGAAGTGTGGCAGTCCCAGAAGTTAAAGAAATTTTGGCAAAAAAGCCACATCCGGGTATTTTTTTTTTGCATATTGGCGATAGCGAGAGTCGTTACCGCATTTGCACGCAGCGGCCAAATGGAAAACCAGCAAACACACTCACAGGGTTCCTACAGGTTTCAAGTTAAATTTAACACTTTTTTAAGACCTTTTTGTTTTAAGCCTACTTACAACAAAATTTAATGCCCATTTCATAGCCTATTTCACTGCCATACCGGTAAAAAATTAGTGATTCCAAGAATTTAAGAAAATGTATTTCTATACATCAGCAGATTGCACAGAGAACTGCGTGTGTGTGCGCGCACACACTTCACTTAAGTCTGAGTGATCACAAAAAAAGATCCCTCTACAATAATAACAATAATAATAATTGATTACTTACTTTGACATTGGCCAGCAAGTCCTGTGCTGTGGAGTGACCCATGAACTAGGACCCCAGGTACCTGGACTGAACTTATCCCTCATCCCAGAAACGGACGTGCACGCCCCAGAGATGCCAAGTCTCACGGATTCTGCGCGAGTCTCTCGCCTGAGTGGCATTCCCATTCCTGTGCCATAGTCAGCAATTATTCAATCCACGCGCACTTAAGATATTCACTCGCGGAATTTAAGTCATTGTGCATCAAGTTAATCAGTTTTACGTGCTTTACGGTGAATTTCCCCACTAGTGACACGGAAATCGATTATGACTCGGGAATTATCACGCTGGTCTTTACTGAGGGATTGAAAACAATGGAATCGCATAAAGACGTTTCAAATGGTCATTTCATTAAAACAATTTAAATGATCATGAAACAAGTGCATTGTTCCAATCCCAGAATAAACAGAAGCACAGGAAGTCTGGAGTCATCATCGCTTTCCATGTTATTTGTGGTGAGGTTCACCTTGCAAATGAAACGGAAACTTCAATGCACAAGGATTTTAATTCCGCGTGAGAATCTCGGTAAGCATTCAATGAATAATTGCGGACAACGGTGAATAAGCCTAAAAATGCGTGAGGCCTACGCCGAATGCTTGAGACTTGACATCTCTGACGTCCAGCTGTTTGTTTTTGGTAGTCAGGATCAAGCTCTCGTTAAACATTAGGATGAACGCCCCGTTGTTCACTTTTGAAACTAGCTCTGCCTTGATGAACACAGCTGATCCGAATTTGGCGATGTACGCCGTTTTGTCAGCCCCACACGTAAACGTGCTGGCAATATCCGAACTGGGGAACATACATTTAAAGAGCTCACCGATCCCATCCTGAGCATTGTAGGACATATGTTTGACGACAGTATTTAAAGTCCACAAAACTTCTGCTCCCAGGGTCGGGGTTGAACCAAACACCGTTCGGAGGTCAATTTACTAGGCATAAAAATTGGTGCTGGCTGGCTTACGTTATGCGATGGTCCTAGGGCAGACACGAACACGGAGATGGCGTTCCTTTGTTGTTTAGCTTTGGCGAGAGCCATGTGTTTCGACGACTGCTCATGCGATTCCAAAGCTTTGACACCCATTGTCCTGAGTTAGATGAATTTCTTGCACAAGGTGCAGCGAGCCTCGAATAAGTTCCCTCCACTGGTGACAACCAGGTCGAGAAAGAACTTCTCTCTAACCACGCATGATTAAATCTGCACTTCCCCATTCTACCTGCTAAGGAGCCGACAAATGTGAACACTGACTACACTGTTGGGTCGAGTGTGCTCTGATCATTTCTCACCGGGGGGCTGCAAAGTTATTGGTTCCTAATTTCAATATAAATTCTCGGGTTGGAAGGGGTAAAACTGAGTAGGCTAACGTTACTTTCTTTGCAGCTTGGACATTTCCCAAACACATTTACACAACGAAACAGGGAACGGGTTAACGTCAACATAATTTAAGACCCGTCACATCAAATTTAAAACCTTTAGAAGACTTTTTTCAGGTATTACATGCAGATTTGCAAATTTAAGACTTCTAAGGCTTTCTAAAACCCAGTGGGAACCCCGCACTCAGGCAAATCTGCAGTGTTTCATGGTCATTTAAATTTCAAAATGTGACCAGTAAAAATGTTCTCTACATAAATCAGATGGTCTACCAGCTGAAGTTGTTAACTGGGCCAATCTACTGTTTGACTGTAAACTGAGCGAAGTAAATGGGAGCGGGGCGAGAGCAGTTGTGGGCTAGAAGCTGATGATTCTGCAGACCATAACGTTGCTCAGTTCAGCACATAGCTGACAAAGGCTGAAGTGAGTGAAGTTATTTTCCGGAAGCATTTAAAATGGACTGATTTTCGGCAGCCGCATGTTCAAGGCCACATCAGATATGACTCGTGGAAAACAAAAGGAGCAAGTTTGTCTGTGCGCCCCATGGAGGCAGGTACTTTTATTGCGCTTAAAACTGTATCAGAAATGTATTGTCTAGCCCTAACCAGGGCCCACTATATTACGATCCTTACTTTCTTTTTGTCGTCCAAGACCAAACTTTATCACAAAATCCAAATCCTGTAAAAATTGGCTCTGGGACGGCCATGTTGGCAGAGGTGCAACAGTTACCTGGCAGCACTCTGGAAGAGAAACATCAGTATTCACCTTCTTCCTGCGGAGTGAACATCAGGTGCATTTAGACTCCATGTCATAGAGCTCCAGTAGTTTGGAGATTATGTCATCGATTGTAGATTTAGTGACGTCTTCACAAAAAACCTGCCAAAGGAGGAATTCATTTCAATTGTCACATGAACAGCTGAAAAATAAGACTAGCATGACTCATGTCCTCATGATATTTATATTAACACACCAGAGGACTGAAGCAATACCATCACCCGATCTCTCCATAGTTACTACACGAGAAATATATAGTTACCGCTTCAGTCAAAATTAAGGGCCAAACTCAATTACTGAACACATGCAGCAGGCTGAAATGCAGCAGAGTAGAAACATATTCTTATCAGCAATATAACCCCAACTATCCAGAACAGGAATCTTACAAGCATGTACACACACAGATTGTGCAGGCATTTAGTTGTTGAATCAGACAGACAGACAGACAGATGCTCTTGCACACACAAAAGGACATGCACAGACACACCCATGGTCACACACACATGCAAACAGACACACACCTGCCACCACTCCACGGATCCCTGAGGCAGCTCCACACCGTAGATGAGCAGCGCAAGGTACAGCACAGATACAGCAAGGTGTTGGGGGCGGTGCTCCACACACAGGGGCCCATGGTAGCTGTCCCTCAGCAGGGCCCAGGCTGTCTCACACACGGGCGTGCGGCCCCAGGCGTGTCGATTCAGCACAGCCTTCAGCGACAGCAGGTAGTGCAGCAGGTACTGAGCAGGGAACACAAACAGTCACTCTGCAGTCAGTACACAAACAGTAAATCCATGTTCAGTACACAAACAGTAACTCTGAGGTCAGTACACAAACGGTAACTCCATGTTCAGTACAAAAACAGCCACTCTGAGGTCAGAACACAAATGGTCACTCCGCGGTCAGTACACAAACAGCCACTCAGTGGTCAGAACACAAACAGTAATTCCATGTTCAGTACACAAACAGTAACTCTGCGGTCAGTACACAGGCACTCTGAGGTCAGTTCATAAATAGTCACTCTGCAGTCAGTGCACAAATAGTCACTCTGTGGCCACTACACCAACATTCACTCTGCGGTCAGTACACCGACAGTCACGCTGCGGTCAGTGCACAAACAGTCACTCTGCCGTCAGTGCACAAACAGTCACTCTGCCATCAGTGCACAAACAGTCACTCTGCCGTCAGTGCACAAACAGTCACTCTGCCGTCAGTGCACAAACAGTCACTCTGCCGTCAGTGCACAAACAGTCACTCTGCCGTCAGTGCACAAACAGTCACTCTGCCGTCAGTGCACAAACAGTCACTCTGCCGTCAGTGCACAAACAGTCACTCTGCCGTCAGTGCACAAACAGTCACTCTGCCGTCAGTGCACAAACAGTCACTCTGCCGTCAGTGCACAAACAGTCACTCTGAGGTCAGTGCACAAACAGTCACTCTGAGGTCAGTGCACAAAGTGTCACTCCGCAGTCAGTGCACAAACAGCCACTCCGCAGTCAGTGCACAAACAGTCACTCTGCAGTCAGTGCACAAACAGTCACTCTGCAGCCAGTGCAGAAACAGTTACTCTGTGGGTAGTACACAAACAGTCACTCTGAGGTCAGTACGCAAACAGTCAGCGGTCAGGACACAAACAGTCACTCTGCGGTCAGTACAAAGTCATTCTGAGGTTAGTTCATAAACAGTCACTCCGCAGTCAGTGCACAAACAGTCACTCTGCGGTCAGTACGCAAACAGTCAGCGGTCAGGACACAAACAGTCACTCTGCGGTCAGTACAAAGTCATTCTGAGGTTAGTTCATAAACAGTCACTCCGCAGTCAGTGCACAAACAGTCACTCTGAGGTCAGTACACAAACAGTCACTCTGAGGTCAGTGCACAAACAGTCACTCTGAGGTCAGTGCACAAACAGCCACTCTGCGGTCAGTACGCAAACAGTCAGCGGTCAGTACACAAACAGTCACTCTGCGGTCAGTACAAAGTCATTCTGAGGTTAGTTCATAAACAGTCACTCCGCAGTCAGTGCACAAACAGTCACTCTGAGGTCAGTACACAAACAGTCACTCTGAGGTCAGTGCACAAACAGTCACTCTGAGGTCAGTGCACAGACACTATGATCTATGCACAAACTGTCACACTGCAGTCAGTACACAAACAGTCACTCTGTGGGTAGTACACAAACAGTCACTCTGAGGTCAGTGCACAAACAGCCACTCTGCGGTCAGTACACAGTCAGTCACTCTGCTGTCAGTATACAAACAGTTACTCCATGTTCAGTACAAAAACAGCCACTCTGAGGTCAGAACACAAATGGTCACTCCGCGGTCAGTACACAAACAGTCACTCTGCGGTCAGTATACAAACAGTCACTCTGCGGGCAGTACATAAAGTCATTCTGAGGTTAGTTCATAAACAGTCACTCCGCAGTCAGTGCACAAACAGTCACTCCGCGGTCAGTGCACAAACAGTCACTCTGAGGTCAGAGCACAAACAGTCACTCTGAGGTCAGTGCACAGACACTATGATCTATGCATAAACTGTCACACTGCAGTCAGTACACAAACAGTCACTCTGTGGGTAGTACACAAACAGTCACTCAGAGGTCAGTGCACAAACAGCCACTCTGCGGTCAGTACACAAACAGCCACTCTGCGGTCAGTACACAGTCAGTCACTCTGCAGTCAGTACACAAACAGTCACTCTGTGGGCAGTACACAAACAGTCACTCTGAGGTCAGTGCACAAACAGTCACTCTGTGGTCAATGCACAAACTATCACACTGTGGTCAGTACACAAACAGTCACTCTGTGGGCAGCACACAAGCACGCACTATGCGGTCTGTACAGGCCCCATTCAGTTCCCGAGTGCTTCTGGCACATTCTCTTGCATTGTCAGGTGTCAAAGTGCTGAAGCTTTTTTTGTGTAAGCTAAAAACTGGCCATAAATGTGTACATTAGTTGAGCAAACTCCCAACCACTTCCTCCTTTAGGCCGCGAAAATACGCCGTTTCTGTGTTTCCGTTCACAACAGTGTATCGCCAAAATTTCCACCCAGCACTATGCCGTGGTGGCTACCTGGAGGAGATCAGAGAGCTTTCTACTGCATCTAATGTAAGTAGTGGCAATTTGTAGCTCATACAACCCCACTTCAAAAAAAGTTAACTTTCCCTTTAAGGTCGACGTCCACCTTTTAACACCACAGTAGCCGCTAAATTTGATATTATCGAAGTGACTATTCGCACTTATTCAACTGCATCCAAGCACAAAAACTGATCAAAATTCGCGCTAGACGTACTTATAAGTGTGGCCAAAATGCACATTGCTCCATTGCCCACAATTATTTTAAGTGTGTCCAAAGCTATTTTATTTTCTTGGCCAAACTTATTTTAAGCGGTACTTTTTCTAAAAACTGGAATGGTCAGCACTTATAAGTGTGGCCAAGAATAAAATTCAGCATTGGCCACACGTATAAGCGCAAATAACACTAGCCTATTATTCAGTTGTGTGGGCCGAGTCCTATCAAATTAAGCGATCTGTCAATGAAGTATGTTGTTTTGGTACCTTATATGAAAAGGAAATTTGAAAACATGGCCCCCAAGATAGTCAAAATCACTTTGAGCAAGTTTTCTCAAACGTAACAAATGCCACAGTCATGAATCAAAGTGTATATTATTTAAGTTGTCGCGCATGTTTGTATAGAATTTCTATTTTGAAATTTTACGTTATTAGCGTAAAAAAAAATTTAATAACGTAAAATTTCAAAATAGTAATTCTATACAAACATAAAATAAACATAACAAAATAAACATACATTTTTTTTACGTTATTAGAGAGAAAAAAACCAATTAGATCAGAGGAATCGAAAGTTACGAATGTAACTACGGTTCTATGAATCCCGAATGACCGCCAGAGGGCGGTGCTTAAAGCACTGAATATTCCCCTTCGCGCATGCGTAGTGCGAGTATGTATACCAACAATGTCACCTGTGACCTGCAGGTGACCCAAAGAAGATTATATCTTCCGGTGTCACCTGAGGATCGTTTCTTACAGAATCTTCTCGCGAGCACACGAGGATTCTGAGTGACAGAGAGCTCTGGCGGTCATTCGGGATTCATAGAACCGTAGTTACATTCGTAACTTTCGTTCTATTTCATCCCTGCTGACCGCCAGAGGGCGGTGCTTAAAGCACTGAATGACTTATACCAACAAGGTCACGAAGAATCCGAATCACGGACCTTCAGTGTGCAAAAAGTCAGAAGACCCCGGCCGCAGAACCACGGCTAAGGGGTGGGGTGTGGCGACGTTCACCCTGTAGAACCTGGAGAACGTGTCCGGTGACAACCATGAAGCTGCGGCACAAATGTCCTCCAAGGACACTCCCCTCAGGGCAGCCCATGAAGTAGCAACACTCCTGGTAGAGTGGCACCTCACGCCAGGTGGAAGGGGACGGTTACTCGTCCGATAGGCATGGGTGATGACATTAATAATCCAGTGGGACACACGCTGCTTGGAGATGGCGCAACTCCTGTTAGGGCCACCGTAGCAGAGAAAAAGTTGTTCAGACCTTCGAATGCATACAGTAGCTGCAGTGTAGGCCTTCAGAGCCCGCACTGGACATAACAGTTCAGGCTCATCCCCACTCTCCCTTGGAGAAGGGTCAAACCGAGCCAGCCGAATAGGCTGGTTGCGGTGAGCGTGAGCCAACACTTTAGGGAGAAACGCTGTGTTCGGCCACAGAGTGACCCCTGAGCCATCAGAGTTCCACCTCAAACACGAGTCACTGACAGACAGGGCATGCAGCTCGCTGACACGCTTTGCAGAGCAAATGGCCAGAAGGAACGCAGTCTTACAAGACACCACTTCAGCTCCGCTTGTGTCAAGGGTTCAAATGGGGGCCGGCTTAGTGCATCCAGTACCAGGGGAGATCCCATGCTGGAGCTCTTGGGGCACTCAGAGGATGTAATCTCTGAGCCCCCTTCAAGAAGAGGAACACCAAACTATGGCTCCCCACAGTGCCATTGTCAATCCTCACATGACCACAAGATATTGCCGCTACGTACACTTTCAACGTCGAATGAGACCGACCTTCATCCAGAAGAGACTGAAGAGGTCAAAAATAGTTGGCACAGAGCAGCGCACAGGGTCCTCATCCCGACTTGTACACCAGTCGGAAAACAGTTTCCATCTATTCTCATATTGAAGACGAGTGGACGGCGCTCTAGCATTCAATATGGTGTATTCGACAGGGTCCGCACAGGAGCTAAACAGCAACTCGGGCCCTCCAGCAGCCAAACAGACAGTTGGAGGCATCGTGGATTGGGGTGCCAGATCCGCCCCGCCAGCTGGGACAGGAGATCCCTCCTGTCGGGAAGGCGCCACGGTACACCGCGACAGAGTCCGTGCAGCAGTGGGAACCAGCTCCTCCCTGGCCAGAAGGGAGCCACAAGGAGGACACTGCGACCCCCCTGAAGGATCCTCTGAAGTACCGACCGAATCAGAGGAAGCGGGGGTAAGGCATACAGGAGGCCGTCCGGCCAAGGGTGGGCCAATGCGTCCTGGCCCGAGGGACTGGTTGTCTCGGCTAAGGAGAACCACAGAGGACAGTGGGTAGAGACTTCTGAAGCGAAGAGGTCCACGTCCACTCTGCCGAAGAGGCTCCAAATAGTGCTGACCATTTCCGGGTGGAGGCGCCACACTCCTGACGGAGTTTTTGACGGGAGAGGGAGTCTGTCAGGTTGCTCCGCTCTCCCGATAGATACATTGCCCGAAGGCTGATCAGACGGGGGGGCCGCCCACATGAGGAGCTCTTCTGTCAGTCGCAGCGACCGCGCAGACTTGGTCCTGCCCTGATGATTTATATGATATACGGTTGATGTGTCTGACCTTACGAGGACATGCTTGCCCCTCAGGTGTGGCAGAAAGTGCCTGAGTGCCGGGTGAGCCAAGGCAAGGAGACACCTTTGTGACACCCTGAGCTTCCTGTGCCAGTGTCGCTTGGCATCCAAGTGGAAGCTGTTCAGCCACCTCAGCAGGGGGCGTAGTGCCAGCAAGCTCAGCGGAACCACAGCTGAAATGGACGTTTGTTCGCCCACGAGGCGAGGAAATGCAAGGAAGGTCAGCCAATGGCCCTCTTGGAACAGGGCAAGAAGGTGAAGGATGTCGCCCACACAGCGGGGGGCGGTCTGGCTATCATGGCTACACTGTCCAATGCAATCCCAATGAAAGTTGTAGCCTGAGATGGCACCAGGCAACTCTTTCCCATATTCACCTCGAGTCCGAGGCAGGCCACGTGGGACAGGAGACATGCTGTATCACTGGACACCTGAGCATGGGATGGTGGACAGACCAGCCAGTCATCCAGGTATGGGAGAATTTTCAAGCCTTGAGACTGTAGAGGCGCAAAGGCTGCGGCAACACACCTCGTGAAGACCCTTGGAGAGAGGGAGAGCCCAAAGGGTAGCAACCTGAACTGCCAGTGGCGGTCTCGGTAGGCAAAGCGGAGAAACCGCCGATGTTTTTGAGTGATGGGGACACGGAAGTAAGCGTCCTTGAGGTCAATGGACGTAAACCATTCTCCCTGTGCCACAGTTTGCAGGACATCTGCAGTGGTCAACATGTGGAAAGGGATGACCTTCATAAATATGTTCAGCCCTCTGAGGTCCAAGATTGGGCGAAATCCGCCAGTCTGTTTCGTCACTAGGAAGTATGTTGAATAGTACCCCCGGGGACGCGACAGAGGGTCCACGGGCTCGATGGCGCCTTTGGCCAGGAGGGTGGATAACTCCTGGCCCAACACGCGAGCCTTTGCCGGGTCGCTGATAGAGGCCATTTTGACCCGGCCAGAAGTGAGGGGCCGGCGGCGGAATTGAAGCTTGTACCCGTGGGTCAAGGTGGCAACCACCCACGGGTCTGAAGTATGAGCAGCCCACTGTTGGAGCTGATGTGAAAAATATCCGACCGCCGGCCCCACGGCCTCAATGTCTGGCCCCCCGGCCCCTAAGGGGGGGGGGGTGGACAGGCGGGCAGGGCCACGAAAGTCCCAAGCTGGTCTCCGCATGGGACGCTGGGCAACACGACGGCCAGTGGAGTGGGTCGGCCGTGGTAAGCGGGTGTCAGAAGCAGCCGAGGAACCCCTCGTTCTGCTGGCAGGAGGCCTATCAAGAAGAGGCATCCGCCTAAGGCCCGCAAGCCGCTGCCTGGTTTGCACAGCCTGGATGGTCCTTTCCAGTGCTTCCTGGGCTGCAGGACCAAATATCTCTCCTGGTTCCATGGGGAGACTGCGAAGGAGTCTCCTGGATGCCTCTGTCAAGTTTGACTGAGATAGCCAAACCTGGCGACGAGCCTGAACCAGGATGGACATCATCCGTCCAAGTTCCCTGGACAGAAGGCCGAATGCCTCCAGTGAGGCATCACAAAAAGTGACAGAATCAGCAGCCACGTTGCCCTCCTGCAGTGAAGCTGAGAGCGCCAACGTGAGATTCGACAAAGAGCTCCCCATGCGGCAAGCACGTGCTCCAGCATCATAAGGCCTTGTGAGAAGGTCTCCAACAGGCCTGCAGCTCCTTCAGATAGTCCTTAGAGTGGGGAATAACGAAGGTAGTGGGGGCTGGCCTGCGCCTGAAGAGGGCACTAGCAGGTGCAGCTTCTGCCTGCTGTGGTACATGCATGTGCAGTCGATCTAAAGCCATGCGCATGATTGCCCGCATGGAGCCATCCCCCAACTCAGCCACTGAACTCGGAGCCGAGGAGTGGGCGCCCCGCTCAGATGCCTGGGAACCCCCATTTTACGAATCTCTCCCATAACCATGGAAGTAGGTAGCCGAAGCTGCCAGGGAAAATGTATCCTCCTCAGGTACCAGCACTGGCATTGGAGGAGAGGGTGTCAAATCACCTTGCAATGGGGCATCAGGCTGGCAGTCTCTGAGCATGGGCCTGACCTGGGCCAGCTCAGCAGACAGCTGATCGACTTTAGATGAGAGCCTGCTTTCTTGTCTCTTTTTGAGCAGATTTCGCCCTCTTCCTGGAGGGTGCGACTGCTGTAGCCGCAGCCCGCCGCTTAGAGCGTCTCTAACAGGCCGGGGGAGACTGGCCTGATGGGGGGAGGTCACTTTCATCCCCTTGATGTTCCACCTGCGCCCGACTGGCAGCCCTCACCGCCCAAGGCAAGTAACTGCAGTTCATGCAGGGGTTGTCTGACGGCGCCTCCCGCAGGTGCTCAGGACCGAGGCATGCGGGGCGTAGGTCATGGCCGTCCTCTGGCTGTAGAGGAGCCTCACATGACGTACAGAAATGGGAGTCATCCATTGTGGTGGCGCTGGAGGCTTACACGACACTCACCTGTCCAAATAAGCCCAGACGCTCCCGCTAGTATGCTACAGGGGCTTGCACTGGAGGGAGGGAGCGCGTACGCTGCCTATACCGAGTAAGGAACCCAGCTGGTATTTAATGAATATTTCTCGGATAACCTGAGCGCGAACGCTAAGGACAAACCGAGTATGGACACCGTAAGCCGGAGGGAGGGAGCGCGTACGCTGCCTATACCGAGTAAGGAATCCAGCTGGTATTTAATGAATACTCCTCGGGTAACCTGAGCGCGAACGCTAAGGACAAACAGAGTATGGACACCGTAAGCCGGAGGGAGGGAGCGCGTACGCTGCCTATACCGAGTAAGGAACCCAGCTGGTATTTAATGAATACTCCTCGGGTAACCTGGAATACTCCTCGGATAACCTGAGCGCGAACGCTATGGACAAACCGAGTATGGACGCCGTAAGCTGGAGGGAGGGAGCGCGTACGCTGCCTATACCAGCAGGGGCTCAGTAACAAATCCAAATCGGGACACAGCACAAAGCAAAACACAAACCATATGCTGGGAGGAGGCAGCGCGCACGCAGCCTCTACCAACAGAGGTTAATGCAAACTCACCAGCAGGTGTAGCTATGCAAGCGTTACCGCTAATAATTACTCACGCTGGACACCGGGAAAACGCTTACGCAACCCGCCAGCCAGCAAACAAAGTCAGCTTGACCGACTAATTAAACGTCGGGACACAGCACAAACACAAAAACAGACCATATGCTGGGGGGAGGCAGCGTGCACGCAGCCTGTACCAACAGAGGTTAATGCAAACTCACCAGCAGGTGTAGCTATGCAAGCGTTACCGCTAATAATTAGTCACGCTGGACACCGGGAAACGCTCACGCAACCCGCCAGCCAGCAACAAAGTCAGCTCGACCGACTAAATTAAACGTCGGGGCGCAGCACAAACATATAAACAAATCATATGCTGGGGGGAAGCAGCGCGCACGCAGCCTGTACCAACAGACGTTAATGCAAACTCACCAGCAGGTGTAGCTATGCAAGCGTTACTGATAATAATTATTCACACTGGACACCGGGAAACGCTCACGCAACCCGCCAGCCAGCAACAAAGTCAGCTTGACCGACTAAATTAAACGTCGGCACACAGCACAAACACAAAAACAGACCATATGCTGGGGGGAGGCAGCGCCCACGCAGCCTGAACCAGCAGAGGCTAATGCAAACTCACCTGAAGGTGTAGCCATGCAAGCGTTACTGCTAATAATTATTCACGCTGGACACCGGGAAACGCTCACGCAACCCGCCAGCCAGCAAACAAAGTCAGCTCGACCGACTAAATTAAATGTCGGGGCGCAGCACAAACATATAAACAAACCATATGCTGGGGGGAGGCAGCGCCCACGCAGCCTGAACCAGCAGAGGCTAATGCAAACTCACCTGAAGGTGTAGCTATGCAAGCGCTACCGCTAATAATTATCCGCTGGACACCGGGAAACGCTCACGCAACCCGCCAGCCAGCAAACGATGTCAGCTCGACCGACTAAATTAAGCGTCGGGACACAGCACAAACACAAAAACAGACCATATGCTGGGGGGAGGCAGCGCCTACGCAGCCTGTCCCAACAGAGGCTAATGCAACTCACTTGAAGGTGTAGCTATGCAAGCGCTACCGCTAATAATTATCCACGCTGGACACCGGGAAACGCTGACGCAACCCGCCAGCCAGCAAACAAAGTCAGCTCGACAGACTACATTAAAACGTCGGGATAAGGATGCGCGAACGCAACCGTCACCGATAAGTAATTAACAAACGCAGCAAAGTAACGTAAAGTCTCTCTCAACCAGAGAAAGATCGCCGTCGCAGTTCCTGGAGGGCGAACAATCGCTGCTCCGACCGACAATGGTCGCGGAACTACTAGCAACGGAATTTAGTAGTAAAGCAATAGACTCATTGCTTTCCAAGCAAGCAAACTACGCGCGAGAAGAAAATAAGAAACGATCCTCAGGTGACACCGGAAGATATAATCTTCTTTGGGTCACCTGCAGGTCACAGGTGACATTGTTGGTATACATACTCGCACTACGCATGCGCGAAGGGGAATATTCAGTGCTTTAAGCACCGCCCTCTGGCGGTCAGCAGGGATGAAATAGAACTAGTAGCTGCGACCAGGCCTAGCATCCGTCACGTGGCCAAGTGTCCATGACTGGTGGTTTGTGTGACCTCGAAATTGGCAAATGACTTTGAAAATCAATAGGGAACCCTTCCTCTGTACCAAGAAGCTTGTTGTAAGATTTAATAGCCATCCATCAAGTTAATTTAAATAAAGTTGTGGGTTTATATTGAAATCTAATTATAGTCACGTTATTTCATTCATTATTCTGATTCTCACTGATGCTATTATTACACTAATTTGAAGCGAGGCAGTGGGAAAATTCAACTGGCGTTATTAGAAAAACGGTGCCCTTTCAATCCCGGCGAACAGCGTACCAAGTTACCACGTGCATGGAGGGTAAAAGCCCATGTGCGTCAAAAGGTAAACAAAAGCTTGTGCTCAATTCTTGTCGGCTGTCAGCTAATGAGATAAAGTCGGTTTAAAGAAGTCCGGTAGGAAAATATGTAACCTACGTGTATCACGTAACATCATGTTAGTTTCAAAGGTGTCGCATTCGATTTTAAATAATAGCTTGTAGTTTTGCGTAAACTCGACATCTTTTGGGGATTTAGTGAACACTTTATAAGCATTAGGCAAAACTGCATTTTTCCAAACCTTTCCAAAACCGCTAGTTAATTCCATAACTTTTCCAGACTGGAAAACAGGTTTTTCAAATTTCATAACTTTTCCAGGAATTTCATGACTGCGGGAACCCTGAACCCATGACCTTGTCACCAGCTTGTAGCCGTGACAAAACAGCACAACCCACTGTGCCCACATGCCTCATGCAAAGTAATGGTTACTTCCATTCAAAAATGTTACTCTCAGTACGGTTTTGAGAGAGGGGGAGAAACACGAGACAGGACAAGACGAGGCAACACAGGACAATACAATACAAGACAAAACGTGAAAATGTGAGACAGGATGTGATGGTGCGCGACAATGTGAGACAGGACGTGACGATACGAGACAGGATGTGACGGTGCGCGATGGGGTGAGACAGGACATGACGATGCGAGAGAGGATATGACAGAGCACGAAGGGGCGAGACAGGACGTGAAAATGCGAGACAGGACGTGACAGAGCACGACGGGGTGAGACAGGACGTGACAGAGCACGACGGGGTGAGACAGGACGTGACAGAGCACGACGGGGTGAGACAGGACGTGACAGAGCACGACGGGATATGACAGAGCACGACGGGGTGAGACAGGACGTGACGATGCGAGACAGGACGTGACAGAGCACGACAAGGTGAGACAGGACGTGACAGAGCACGACGGGGTGAGACAGGACGTGACGATGCGAGACAGGATGCGACAGTGCGAGAGAGGGCAAGGCAGGTTGTGCCAGTGCTAGACAGGGCGAGACAGGATGTGACTGGTAGACTGGGTGAGACAAGATGTGACTGTGCAGGCACTTTATCAGAGCTGGAAAGAGCAAAACAGGGCGAGACGGGGCGAGACAGGGTGACACAATATGAGGCAGTGTGAGACAGCGTGAGATGGGCAAAGACAAGTCAGGACAGGACAGGCACCTTGTGTGGGTGTTGGAAGGAGACCTGGAAGTTGAGCTGTCGCAGAATGAGGAGCTCAGTCTGTACCACGCTGTCCCTCAGCTCCCAAAACTGGGAGTTAAGCTCCAGGGGCTCGCTGTCTGCATGCATATACCTGAGAGAGACAATTTCACAATTCCTCGATTCAATCACTTTCAATGATTCTCCATTCATAAAATCTATAAGAACCTTAAAAAACCCACATGAAAAAGACAAGCTGCCATCTTGAATTACGTCACACAATATCCCTCCCACAGCCCAGATATGATTAAATTTAACCACATTATTGACAAACTTAGAATAAACATTTGCAACTTTTACCAAAGGGTGAGAGAGAGAGGGAATCGGAGGGAGCGGGAAGGAAAGAGTGTGCTGGAGGGGAAGAGAGTGAGGGAGAGGGGGAAGAAAGGAAGAGAGTGAGGCAGACGGTGGGAGAGATGGAGAGGAGGTCGTAGGGGACAAAGAGGAAGAGAAGGGGGAGAGAGACCAAAAAGGAATTGGTTTAGTTCAAAGAGGAGGAGTGAAGAAGGGAAGCCAAGGCAGAGAAGCAGCAGTATGGAAAAACCAGCTTCAAAAATAAATTTCAACCGTACAGGAAACAACTCTTTCACATGCTAAAACCAACTATTAAATATGCACAAGGGTCATTCCACATGGAGTCAACCAGGGCTCCCATGGGCATAGTCAAGGATTTTCTTCAAATTTTGACAGAATGATGCTTTGGGTGCCAAAATGGAGACATACCAAATTTTTGCTCAATAAGCCCACTAGTACAAATTTTCTGGGGGGGCAAAGAAGTAGGCATGGCACTCTGGTTGGTGAAATTAGCATTTTTTTTATATTTTTAACAGGCTTAAAACTTTGGAAGTAACTTTTTCAGGACTTGTTCTCTATGCAATGCACTACCCTTTATTAACAATCAATGTAGTTTAAACCCTTTCATTGTGGTTTTACAGACTCTCAAAAATGCTACTTTTACAAACCAGCATGAAAACATACACATTTAAGGATACCATTTTCACACCCATCTGATGACATGTGGATGTGTGGTAATATCAGCTGTTCGTAATGGTCAAAAGCTTTCTATAGCCACCAATTAATACCATGTGTAGCATATATAGTTCTTTGGTAATATTGTACCTTATTTTAGCTCCCTATGGAGGGTGACCCTTTTTCAACCCCTTTTTTCAGGATGTGGGTATCCTTCAATTTTAATGAAACCTATATTTTTGGAAAGCCCTTGTTGTGCACTGCCACCAAAATTTATTTCATTATGGAACTAGCATACCTTCATTAAAAATGGATGCGTCTTTTCCATATACTTTAATCTTTATTGTGTTAGAAAATGAACCTCATAGTGCAATTAAAGATGACAGACAAACTAGTGAGATGCTGCTTTTGTTGCCATCCCTCCCAAATACATGACAGCAGTGATTCCTCAATAGCTGCATCAGTGGCAGGATATGCTAATGAGCGCGTCTTGAGCCAATGACTACAAGTTTGTGAAACTACCTCTCAATCTTGCATCATTGGAAACACTCTCAACTTAAACAATGGTCATAAAAAGACAAATGCTAGGTAAGTATTGGGCACGGGGAATAAAAAAGAATCCCTTCAAAGAACATAACATGCAGAAACAGAGTTGACCAAAACAGATGTTTTGAAGATGCTCCTAAAATTCCTGGTACCGGGGATAATCAATGCTTTATTCCTTCAGCTGATGGTTCCATCATTGTGAAATGCGCGTCTGAGGATGATAATGGGTTTCAGTCTGGGCAGATGATGGACGCTGATTACAAAGAACAGTCAACCCATTAACAGTTTACACCAGGACTTCATAGGACTTCATCATCCATAGCCTGCCTGTATGATGGCCACTGGTGGCTGGAAGTTGTCTTGAATACATCAAAGAATATCAGGACGTGAGTGTTAAATTCATGTACCCTGATAGACCAATGCAGAAGTTTCAGTGGCCCCAGAATAAAGATGACATTTGACACGTTCCCCCGAACCACGTGTAAATCATCTCTGCACCAAGTACTGCAGGATCTGGACGGCAGTACACTCTTTCTGATGATGAGCTTGACAGAATCACCAAGTGGTTTAGAAACCAGCGACTCCTGTAGTGGTACTGGTCAGAACTGAAGCAGCTTAAGGAGCCATTCACAATTTTCAACATCAGGTGTGTGGGGGTGGGGTCATCCGTGTACACTTCTTACATTTAAAACAGAGAAAATATTGAACTTAAACTGCATATTTTCACAATATATTTTTTGGGGGAGGAGAACCTGAAAAAAATGTTCTTTTTAAACCTGTGAAAATGTTTAGTATTGTGAACGACCCCTAAAAGGGGGGTTATTTCTGGATGAAAATTGAATAAAATGACTCAACATTTTTTAATGAAGGTATGCTCGTTCCATAATGAAATTAATTTTGGTGGCAGAGCACAGCAAGAACTTTCCAAAAATATAAGTTTTATTAAAACTGAAGGATGCCCACATCCTGAAAAAGGGGGGGTTGAAAAGGGGTCACCCCCCACAGGGGGGTAAATAAGGGTCAATATTACCAAAGAACTATAAATGCTACAGGATATTAATAGGTGGCTATAGAAAGTTCTTCACCATTACTAACAGCTGATATTACCACAAATCCACAGGTCATCAGATGGGTGAGAAAATGGAACCCTTAAGGCCATCCTTAAAAATATTCTTGTTTGCCATAACCCGACCGACCCTATCAAATTGGGCCTGACTCAGATTCTTTTTTTTTTTTTTTTTTTACATTTGACTCCGACCGACTTGCCGGTCCTATCAAGTGTTGTGCAGACTTATTCCGCATTTCCAGATCCATAAAGCCTTCTTGTGTCAGACTCACAGGATGAAAGGTTTTGTGTAAAGTAACACTCAAATGTAAAACTGCGGCATCTATGGTGATAATGTGGTATTGCATTTGGGGACATAAGGTAGTCATATAGACATTGCGACCAAAATTTTACTTTTTTTTTTTTTTTTGACTCCAGTCTCCAAAAAAAAAAAAAAAATTATTGCCTACCTACCCACCCATTTTTTTTTTTTTTAAATTGAAATGTTACAGCAAACAAACTTATATTTAAGGATGGCCTAAATATATGCTCTGATACAAGTGTATAAAAGTAGCGTTTTTGGGAGCCTATAAAACCACAACAAAAGCAATAAAATAAATAAAGGGTATTACACAGCATACAGAACAAGACCTGCAGAAAACATGGGGTTGGCTTTATTACTTCCAGAGTTCCAGCCAGTTAAAAATTAATAAAAAAAGAATCAAAATTAGCAAGCCAAATAAGCTAAAACTTGGTAGTTTTTCCATTTTGCACCCAAAGCAACAGGGGGCCCCCAAGCCAATGTTGACATGGAGAATAAAAAAAAAAAAATTTAGAAGTATGTGTTATGATTGGTCATTATAAGTGGAAAACTCATTGTAATATATTGCCTAAATGTAAAAATGTAAATAATTATGTATATATGTACAATATATTGAAATAAGTACATTGAAACTAATTAATACTATTGCTGTCATTCTGTGACAATTTGCCTCTTGTAGTTCCGTGACATTGACCTTTTGAAATTTCTTGCCCATAAAGCCGGGTTAAAGTCAATATGTGTTTCTATAACTTACAATATTAACAAAAAACACCTTAAATATGAACATATTGAAGTTTCATAACTTTACTATGACAGGAACATCATTTTCTGAATAGTTAAACACAACATTAAAAAAACCAGGTCAATTTTGTGCAATTCCATGACGGAGTAGTTTTTGCTTGTTTCTTCTATGAAAATTTCTCAAAAAATATATTTTCACGAAATAATATTAAAGAACAAGTTAATACCTTCAATATGACACATCATACTTGATTTTATCTTATTTAGTTGTAGAGTTACAACCCAAAATGTAGTGGGACTGTAATTCCGTGACAGCTTGGCAGCCCCCAACATTCCATTAAAGTTCAAAGAAAATTCATGACAATGCCCATGAAACTTGTCTGAAAATTGGTTGATTTCATATGGAATGATCATAAACAAAAGGATATTTAATACCATGAACATAAAAGTCACAGGAGAAACTAACCTGTGACAGACATTGATGATGTCTCGCGTCCTAAGGTGCTGTTCCTCCACCTTGCCTGCGAGGTAGATCGCCGACATCGCAACCAAGTACGGCTCGTACACGCGCAAACTTGCAGTCTTGAAGAACCGATGGTAAAGCGCACAGGCCGTCGCAACTGGGACTGAATGCATACCCAGCTTGACTCCTAAAATAGTTGGTGAGCAGAAAAGTGCTCATCTTTGTCAGCCAAACTTTAAAAATGACACTTTTCTCCATAGAGCTCACAGTTAAGACAAGAACACAACAAGCCACTTCTCGTGAAAACAGAGAGGGTGATGAACACTTATTACATAACCACTCATGATGTTACATGCAAAAGATGACATTACAGGGTTATAAGGAGCTTGGTCCACAGCCATGGGTAACCAAGCAGGTAAAATCTGATCACCAAAAAAGTGAGGACTTTGGATTGGACTTTAATTTCCAAGGCTAAGTACTAGCGGACTGAAAAATGAAGAATATCTGATATAAACAAAATGCATAATAGGGGAACAAAACTTCAAAGGAAGCGGTACTGAAATGTTCTGTGGATGCCTAGCCATTTCTGCATAAACTGGCTCAAAACACCAAATAATCCAACAACCCCATTACTAGTGAACTTGCGAGCAATGGGCCAGGTCACGTGGTAACGGAATTACAAAACTGGTGTATTTTGTATCATAACTCCAAAACTAAGTAAGATAGTTACAGTTTAAATGACTTTGTGTAGGTCTTCCCTAGTAATTACCGTTTTCACCAAAAATCAAATTACCAAAATGAGCCATTTTCTTTTTTGAAGTGCAAGGGAAGACCTACACAAAGCCATTTAAAAAATAAATCTATCTTACTTAGTTTTGGAGCAATGATACAGAATACATCAATTTTGTAATTCCGTTACCGCTTGACCTGGCGCAATTACCAATTCGTAAAAACTCAAGGACTGATGTAGTATGGTTACTACTGACACCATAATATACTGCAGTACCCCGGAACTGAATTTGGAAACCACTGTTACAGATATGGCTGAAGTCTGTTTCTATTCGTAGCTTCTTATTCAAAAAGGGCTATATTTATGCATCACATGTAACCACTACCTCCTGTCTTCTTTTGCGAAATAGTAGCAAACAACCTATTCTGACTAATCGAGTCAATATCGGTCGAGGCCACTGATGTATATCCAGCCGGAAAATGAGTATTGAACGCGTTTACATTTTTCTAAGTGAATATATTTCTAATGGGGTAATTGACATGAAATTTTCAGCAGATGACGGTAAAAACCCAAATAATCCACACATGCAAAGAAAGCAAAACAAAAAAGTTAATAAATTATGTGCAATAACATGGAATGACAGGGTAAAAGTACTGAACATGCTTACTGAAATTTATTTAATACTTAGTAGAAAAGCCTTTGTTGGTAATGACAGCTTCAAGACGCCTTCTGTATGGAGAAACTAGTTGCATGCATTGCTCAGATGTGATTTTGGCCCATTCTTCCACACAAACTGTTCTCAAATCTTGAAGGTCCCAGGGGCCTCTTCTATGAACTCTGATCTTCAGTTCTTTTCGTAGATTTTCAATTGGATTCAATCTGGTGATTGACTGGGCCATTCTAGCAGCTTTAATTTCTTTCTCTGAAACCAACCGAGAGCTTCCTTGGCTGTGTGTTTGGGATCTTTGTCTTGCTGTAATGTCCGACCTCATTTCATCTTCAGCATCCTAGTAGATGGCAGCAGATTCCTATCAAGAATGTACATTCATTTCCATTTATCCTTCCTTCAATTATATGAAGTCTGCCAGTGCCATATACTGAAAAACAGCCCCCACATTGATGTTCCCACATCCAAACTTCACTCATAGCATGCCGTTTTGGGCGTGATGTGCAGTGCCGTTTGTGCTCCAAACACGGTGTGTGCCATGACATCCAAAGGGTTCAATTTTGGTCCAACTATATTCTCCTAATATTTCATAGGCTTGTCCAAATGTTGTGCAGTAAATATTAAACAAGCTTCAACATACATTTTCTTCAGCAAGGAGTCTTGCGCGGTGAGCGTGCATAGAGGTCATGGTGGTTGAGTGCATTACTTATTGTTTTCCTTGAAACAACTGTGCCTGCTAATTCCAGGTCTTTCTGAAGCTCTCCAAGGACTTTCTGAAGTCCTTCGCTCTTGGACAACTCTTCTGATCATTCTTTTGACTCCTTAGGCAGAAATCTTGCAAGGAGCAACTGGTCGAGGCCGGTTCATGGTGAAATGGCACTCTATCCACTTCCGGATTATGGCCCCAGTGGTGCTCGCTGGAACGGTCAGAAGTTTAGAATGACGTCTGTAAGCAATACCATTGGTATATTTTAGAACATTAAGGTTGTGAAGGCCTTGAGAGAGCTCTTTGCTTTCCCCGTCATGAGATGCTTCTTGTGTGACACCTTGGCAATGACAAACGGTTTTATAAGCCATCACTTAGGACTAAGCCAGCTGATATTAATGCTCATTGATGGGGGGCAGGATTGCTTTCTAAATACTGACAGATTTCTGCTGGTTTCTTGGCTTTCCGTGCCTTTTTGCACCTCATTTTCTCCATGTGTTCAGTGTTTATTCCCCATCATTACACTTCATTACACATAATTTATGGTATTAATTGTTTTCACGTGTGGATTACTTGGGTTGTTACTGACATCTGGTGAAAATTGTATGTCAACAGCCCCATTAAAAATACATTTTTACAGAGAAAAATGTTGACGTATTCGATACTTATTTTCCCCGCAGTAGATCAGTGGTCGAGGCACCTTATGACAGGATTGGCTGGAGAACTGGGTTGAATCTGCTGATCTTAAGAGAGATGGTTTTTATACTAACGTAACCAACAATGCAATATTCTTTCAGTAAATCTTTCCGGCTAAGGTATTCAAACAATAATTTGACATTTTTACAACGTAGCAGAGATATCAACAGTGCTGCACTAAAGGTATGTTAGCTAAACAATATAGGCTATCGAGCAAGCTAGCTAATTAGCCTAGCAAAAAAATATACAACTCGCCTGTTTCCATGATGAACCTACACACACGAAAATGCGTCTTAGTGTCCGCGCTGGCGCCTGATGCATTATGTTGATCGCTCGCCACTGTATTTGATGCCATTGCTATGTTCCGTTTCATACAACTAATGCAAACGCTGCAGAAAGTGAACCAAGTGCAGCAGAATCATGTCTAACGACCCCGAATTCAACTTCCGGTTTTACACTTCCGTTTTCATTTACGATACATTTATTTCATAATAAAAGATATTCTCGCTCGCTTTTCGACATGGAGTATCCCTGAACACGATTACCATTTTTAAAATCTTATGTCAGGACATTCGAATTTGTGAGGTTTCGACACAAATGTACGTACGTATATGCTATTTTATGAATTTGAGATTAAAAACAAGCATTCATCTTGCAAAGCATAGGACAGGACTGAGTGGCATAATATCAACGCTGGGGGGCATATGTGCAGGAAATACATAGGAATAAAGCCTCTTGACATTAATGGCGAGGCAAGAATTTCAAACAGGGTTACATGTATTGTATAAGACTAGCTGCTACCCGCTACCCGGAGTGAAATTGCCTTTTTTTTTTTTTTTTTGCGTTTTTCAAAAGTGGGGCGACGTCAAGTCCTTACTGGTGTCCAATTGGGTATTCACACCAAATTTGGTGATAATCAGTTGAGAAATGTAGGAGAAAAACGTGTACATACACGCAGACAGACAAACATCGACCTCAAATATATTATAGATACGCATACTGCCCGGCCAAAAAAAGTCACCCTCTGGATTTAACTGAGCACAAAGATTCCACTGAATAATTACTGCAGTGATTAATATGTTTCAGCGGGCAACAAGTTATTTAATCATAAATGTGCAGTGTGTCATACTCTTTTTTTTTTATAATCATGTTGGGAAAATGTGTCCTGTGGTCATGGAAAAGATGCTACATTGTTTCAGAGGGGCCAAATTATTTGCCTGCATCAAGCAAAGGAAACAACTAATCAGATTGCTGTAACTACTAAAATTGGGTGAAAAAATGTCCTTGGCATGATTAAAACCTGGAAGGATAGTGGTTAACCATCAACTTAGCAGAAGAATTTGCTGAGAAAAAATCATGAATGATCACGATTGAGATCACCAAAATGCTTGATGAAGTGTCATCCTTAAATATCCACATTAGAGCTCATTGTTATGTTTAATTGTGAAAGGCAGAGAATTTCCACAAACACAATGCAACATGTTATGGCCCCAATTTGTTATGACCCCAATTCATTATGACATATCGGACAGCAAGGGATGACAGACAAAATTTTAAAACTTGAACAGATTGAATAAAACAAAGACTGACCAAGATTGAAATGTATATATATTAAAAAATGAGATAGTTACAGTCCCGTGGTAACTGAGATGGAGTTTCTAGGTTGCGATGTCCTGGGACAGGAAAATGCTCCAACACAGACAAAAATCCACAAAAAGAGCTTCACAGGTCTTGCAAAGAGTGACAGGTCTGGTCAAATGTATCCTTCCACTATTTCTCCTTGCAATTTCTCCAACTACTTTACTCTCACAATTTTTCTCCTTATATACTCTTTTCCAGCCCCTTCCCACCTTCCAGACTTTTTTCCAATTCTCTGGGACTTTCCTCTCTGAGGCATGCCCAGGGCATGCCCAAAAACCTAGCTCCAGACTGGTTTAACAAAAAGAAAAAGTCAATACTGCCATCTAGTGGCTTTTTTTTCTCCATATTACAAACAAGAACTCGCACTACTGGGACGAAAGAGCTGCATCGCGGCAAGAAAGCCACTTGTAAGTGAGAGTAATTGGGGAGAAAACAACTTCCATTTGCTAGGGACCATAAAGATTGGACTGTGGAGCAATGATAAAAGGCTGTGTGGTCTGATGAGCCTAAGTTTACCCTATTCCAGACTGATGAGTGTGTCAGGGTAGCAAAGGAAGCCCATGAAGTGATGCACCCATCATACTACCCACTGTACAAGCTTCACACTGGGTTTAAAGTGCTTGAAAGTCTGAAAAAAAGATACTGAAACAAGACTTATGTCATTTTGTAGGTCTTAGTGAGCAGATAAAGAAAATGCAAAAATTAAAAAAAAATCTGGTGGGAATTTTTTGGAGAAAATCCACTTTTTCTTTGGCACCCAACTTGAAATTTTCAAACTGATGTTAAAGGGTTCAAAAAAACTTCTGCGTATTGGTGATTTATTTCTGAAAGTCTCCTCTGCAGGGCTGTCGATCAAAAGAATGTGAAAAATACTTTTGTAGTAATAGTAGTCCGACTCCTTTCTTTAACCCTCACGTGGCAAAAATGTTCTATCTAGCTAAATGTAATGCTTAGACATGTGCGCTATTGTACTCTTTGACGGCTTGCTTTAAGCGCAAACCAAATAGTTTGTTGCTGCTATTCTTTATCTGATGCCTCTCCCAGACTGAACTCTGGGGCTGATCCAACGCTGGCCTTCAATTACCTTTTCCAGTTGGTACAGACAGTTGAATGTTTGGTCAAGATTACCTTGCCTCATCTTATAAACCTTTGTTTTACCAGTGTCACAAAGTGATGTTGGTAAACAGCGGTCATGTACGTCATACTGAGATATTATGTTATCCTGAATTGTTTTGATGAGGTGAACTTCACTCACTCACAAAGCAAACAAATTCTTGAGCGAGCTTCGCTGTGATCCATAATGGTAGGGCATCAGTCATGGAAAAGCCTATCTTCCACATGCTCTGGCTTTTATGGATGTAAGGTTATGCAACTTTTAAGCTGCATTAACTCCCCAAGTAGGAATAATGATGAAAATGACATGGGCATTACTTCCACTCCAGCTGAGGTAATGACTGAAAAGGCCTATTATACATGATGTAATCAGCTGCCAATTGTTCCCACCTCGCAAAAGGAGAGTTTTGGACTATTGGACTAAAGCTGACCAACATTTTGAGCAACATGATGGGTTATATTCAGGGATTTAATATTTTCATATTTTTGACAATAAATTTGGTTACCATGGTAACCATTTTGTATTTTCACCAATCTGACCCTGTGGTATGATTATCTAATAAGTCAAACTATCGAAAAAACATGATGGCTTGCAATTAATAACCCCTTTCTTAGGATTTTGCAATTCAAGATGACTGCCACATAAAAAAAAGGATTTTCTCCAAAAATTCCCAACAGATTTTTTTTGTTTTTGCATTTTCTTTATCTGCTCACTAAGACCGACAAAATGACACAGGTCTTGTTTCAGTATCTTTTTTTCAGACTTTCAAGCACTTTAAACCCAGTGAGGCTTCTGGAGGCAATGTTATGACATGAGGTTGCTTCAATTTCTCAGGTCTTGCTCGGCAACATTATGAAGAAATGAAATGAAGTCAGCAGACAGTTGGAATGGACTGAAAGGCCAGGTTATCCTATTAATTGACTTTTTAATCCTTCACTGCAAAGGTGTATCCCATGAAGACACTGCCAAGAGTGATTGGGCTGAATTGTGGTTCAGCAAACTTGAGGAATCATTTTCACACATGAATTGGCCACCACAAGGATCTGACCGCACCCATTTGAAAATCTTTAGGATCTGCTGGAAAAGGCTTTATGGAGTGGTTGGACTCAACCATCATCAATACAAGATCTCAGCCAAAAACTGATGCAACTTTGGTCGAAAATAATGTTGTAACATTGCATAAGATTGTCAAAACAACGCCAGGATGAAAGTGCACCATGGTCAAAGCTAAAGGTTGACTTAAAGAAATATTGGAGTGTGGAACTTTTTTCTTGGCCAGGCAGTGTGTATTCAAATGCCACATACAATGTCCATGATGCAAGAATGTTGTAGGTCATTTTTAATATATATTTACTTGTTTTTCAAAATGTTTCTTTATATTGCTGAACAACTATGTTTAAATTGAAATATGAAGTAGATGTACATTGAAGAAATGAATTTGAAGGTGCTGAAGTAGAAACATCTGAGACAAGCTCTGACACCCAACATTCAACTGGTTCTGAATTGTATGTTTTCATAAATATTCATGTGGACAAAAGTGCATTAACAAAGACGGCGATGCTTCAGATGCTGCTTGATCCATTTATTTTGTATTCAGATACAACTGCTGATTCAGAAGCATATATGCAGAAGCATACCCATTACAATGTCATTGCTCCCAAATGCTCGTCTTCCCCTCCCCCTCCCCTTTGACCCTTCCTTCTTTATTCAAATATCATCAATCATAATACAAACTCAGCACCCCTGGCCCCACCCCACCCACCTGTTTTTGTCAACACCCCCTCAATAACATCACCCCCCTCACTCAAGACTTATACCATAACTCTGTCTCATAGAAGCTGTCTGTCTTATTTCACATATTTGCCATTTTCTTCAATTTTTTTGTTAAATAAAAGCAAAAAATGAAGAGATCCGGAGTAAATGAACAACTGAAATCGCCCAGGCAGAAGAGCAAACGCCCGATGTAATACCACATCCCTGCACTGTCAGACTTCATGCCTGCCAGGAACCTACCAGGACTTACAAAACAATTTTTAAAAATCTGAACCTATCCATCATCAAATCAGTAGATACAACATCCAATTTGTCAAAATCAACAGTCACCAGGCTCGCCTATTATCAGAATCAATGTCTACAAGAAAAAATCAATAAAATCAGCACCCACATTTTCTTATGATGAAAGCCAGCATCTTTCCATCAGATTTATCAAAATCAGCATCTGCTAGCTCTGCTTCTCATGAAATTCAGAGCCTCCAAGATCTGATTTGTCATATGCAGGATCCTCAAGATCTGCATATGGAAACAAACCTTTTAGGGATCTGATTTATCAAGATCAGTACCTACAAGATCTGATTTTTTAGATACACAGTTAACATTATCTTGAACTCCTGATGAAAGACATGCATAATAGCCATGTCAAAATAGAATTCAAAATTACTTCAGGCGAGGAATGATGGAGTGTAATGTGAACGATACCTTAACTTTTTTTGCTTTAAATCGAGAATACATTGGATTAACACGGTTGGGCAACTTAGCAAACCTTGGCTGTAGATACTGTTTATGAATAGTTTATCACTTAAACTAATGTCTGGGCCAAATGATAAAAGCTGATGGACAGAGTGCTTAACATCTGGTCTGGGTAATGATGGTTGGGGTCAAAGGTCATGCAACTTCACTACAGTGATGTAAGCCTCGATTAAAGGAAAGAATGTCTGATGTTTTTTGCTGAACAAGGACACGCCAGGTTAAAAAGCTGTTTAAGTCCGTCTTAAGAAAATAATCGCGTGTAACAGGAAGAATAATGGACACTCAATTGTCAAACTTAAAAATGACATTGATAAGATTGCATTTTGTTCATATCTTAATATTTTATTTGGTATTGTAGATCCTTCTAGTCATGATAATTGCTACGGACTGTTTCTCTTTTAGCTGCAACAATCACAAATGTAATGCAGAGATTAGTACTTTCCAGCGCATATTTGTAACGCAGCCAAAAATATTATTAAGCTACAGTACATGGATCAGAAAACCAAACATTATAAAAGATCTTTTGTCTTTCAGGACAACTGAACACATATTAAGTAAATTTGATAACATAGGATGATATGATAAAAGCAGAAAAATTAAAGGCAAAAATCCTTGATGAAGTGATAACTCGGACAATCTTTTGAAATTTATTTACATTCAGAAAGTGTCATTTTAAATGTTCGCTGTTTTTGGCAGTTACTCCCCTACACTTATCAATGCGGTGCCTCCATTTTGTTTTATTTGCGTAAACACTGTTACATGTGAAATTCGAATATTTGGTGTAGAACCATCATTTGTCCTTCGTAGCCACATTCTTCATGTTTGACATGTTTCCTATCAGTTGTAATAAGCCAGAATGGAAATTTAAAATCTTTTTTGGCAGACCTTGAATTGAATGGAGCCGTGTGTGGGTGTGCATGTACATGCACACGTACTTGTGTATGTGTGTGTGCGTGTGTGTGTGCATGCTTTTGCCATGCTCAGATGCAAAAACCCTACTCTCAACAGTGATGCAGCCTCCAATACAATGGGGACTTGTAGCCAGCAAAATGTAGGAAATGATGAATAAAGCTCAATTCTAATGAAGGAGAGGCGGTACAAAAAAAACTATGGGAATCAGAGTAACATTTCATCATGTAATAACCTTTAATGAGCTTGTTGAAGATGGCTTTCCACCAATCTAAATATAGGCCAGTTTGTGCTAGCCCAAAAACTTCCAGCATATTTCAATGAACATGTTGTACGAGCAGAGCTCAGATAAGTGAGGCTTCGGGACAAGCTCTGCTATCATTCGCTAGAATTAATGCTGCTGGTTCAGATTAGTTACTGGGAAGGTTACAGGGTAACCAGTAACGGCACCCCCCCCCAACCTCCTGTTCCCCCCAGCTCACCTGCCCCCCTGCCTACTGTGTTTACGTTGCTCTGGACAACACCACAACAGTAGTGACATTCTGCTAATAAGGCATGGCTTTAAAATCTCCATATAAAATGAACAAATGGCGACACATACCACAGACAAATGTAGGCCTAAATAGACACATGAACACACGGATTTACTCAGGCCTCTTTTGCTATAAGATGCTCCTGCAATTATACATAAAACTGTTCTTGTTGCAATATCGGCCCCAGGACTGATAACGCCTGCTCAGATATCCAAAACTGCCAGAAATCAAGAGAATGCAGTATTTCTGAAACAGTTTCAAAATTTACGTTTTCATGTTTGCATTTTGTGAGTAATATTGGTGGGTCACATCTTTTTTCTGTTGGTCTATACCAATGCACCTTTGTAGTTTACAGATGCACTTACAGTAGATGGGTAGTTTTTTAGTGAAGCATAACGTGTAGGGAACCTTAAGGATAAGACCAAATACAGGACACAGTGTTGATTATACCACTCAAGACACTGGGCAAATAACCTCACAGCCATACCTAAAATAAGGAAGAATAATGACAGTGTCAACTGACAATATGCCCACGATTCCTGACTGCATACGGGCACCTGAAGGAGAGCATTGGTATGGAGAATCGCCGAATATGCAGTATGCTAATGCTACTGGTAACATTACCGCACTTTTTAAACCTATCCAAACGCATGACTGTAACACACTCATACGGATCAACAATTGTTATCAGTAATTTTTCTAACCACATGATATTTAATTCTTCAACAGCTCAAAGCATACAGATCTCTGACTTGGCCAGATTAATATAGGAAATATATTAGGTTATAGTTCTCCCATACACGTACAACAATAATACACAAGGAAGACATGTTAAATGCAGACATACACATTTTGTAATAGGACAGAGAAACAGAGAAATGAAAAAAAATAATTGAAAAATATAAAGATCTATCATGACTCAAAAAATACATAAAAATCACATTAAATGTATGAATTTGATACACAAATATAAAATAAATCTGACAATCAAAAAAATATACAATGACCTTTAATGAAAAGAAGTAGAAAAATAATATAATCCAAAAAAAAATTGACAAAAATAAGAAATACAATAAAAACATGTAAGACAATAAACTTTACCGTGAGATTTAAAAGACACTTAAATGGCAATAATATTAATATTAATAATAATAAGAATAGCTGCACACAGAAATAGGCAGGGGCAAAGCGTTAGGGCTACTGACCCCAGGGAAAGGTCAGATGAAGCATTTTTGGACTGCAAACTGAAAAATGCCGTTAAATATTCTGTGCTAGCCATGCCTCACTGCAGTTACATGGAAAGATGCTGCATTTCAGGAGATACAAAACACCCAAGTTTCTTTTACATAAAAAGCTTTGCCGAGCAGCTGTTTCAAAGCTCATAGAAAGTTTTACTAAGGTAACGGCAACAACAGCCAATAAAAATGATTATAACAACCACGGCCAATAAAAAATAAGCTTTAAAATCTATCCTGTGACATCAGATTGAATATCACCAGATGCCTCTAGGGACAGCTAGTTCACAAATACCTCAGTTGGCAATGAGTTTTCATTTGGAAACTGCTAGGTCTTAAGTAATTATCAGTCATTGCAGAATCCATCAGTCTGTTTTGCAATTATTGAGAAACCATTAATTACAAAAGAGTCTAAGCTGTGGAATGCACAGGCACTATGCTTCAGAGCACTTAGGGAACTTCAGCAGAGACAGCCATCAGGACTTCGCCCCACCGTACCAATTACAGCATCAGCCATCTGATTACAACCTTAAGAAACTGTAGGCAGTGTATTCCGGGTAGTTTTGGTCATTTCAAACTGACAAACTGGGGAAAAAAATCTTTGTTGGTACAAAAACTAAACCTAAAACGCAGTCAAGGCAGCAGTTTATGCTCTGTGTCCAATCTTTAGGTTCAAAATCTGCAAAGAAAAGGCCAACCGAATGCAGATGCAATATAAACAGGGTAAAATAACAACACTTTTAACAAAGAAGAAAATATCTCTCCAAAGTCGTGGTTAGTGAGTCAACGTATTTGAAGCAAGCGTAGATTAATCCAGGCTAGCCAATTTTTTTCTTTTTTTTAACTGTTCTATGCGCATGCTGACAATCGGTTGATTTTCTTAACTCTGATCATTTGGAGAGAAAAAAGAGATTTTTTTTAGAGATTTGATCATTATTTCTAAAGCAACAGAGCAAAATTAAGGATCTCGATTGTTTAAAAATATCAGATGAAAACAAGACACCCCACGCCTCGGAGGTGCTTTGCCCCCTAAAACAGTAACCAAGTCAAAAGCATTAGGGCGCTGCAAGCCTATAGGGCTTCTATCGGCCCCCAAACGAAGATAACAGACATTTTTAGACACTCAGTCCATACAGAAATGGCCCTTCGAATGAACATGGCTTGATGAAACATCAATATATCACACTAAGAAGGTACAACATGTTTAAAATCCCACGGGTCCTCTCCTGTCTGTTTACCCCTGCCCCCCACCCTCCATCTCTCTCACACCAATGAATAGTCGGAGTGCCACTGCTTTTAACTGCAGCACTTTATTCTATTACAGCATGAATGACAGGGGTTCTCTCTGGCATCTGTGGAATCCATCTGTGGGTTCTGTTTGGCAACTGCAGGGTCAATAGGGTTCCATTTTGTTGCAGTAGCAAGAGCAGATGCTTACTCTAGTCCTGCATTATATTCTGGGCTCTTATAATCTGGTGACTGCACCGACAACAGGGTTCTTCGCTATTGGTTTCTGCTTGGTAACCAAAGAAATGACAGGGACCCATTATGTCAGTTGAACTCTACCCTCTTACTGTTCCATAGAGAAATGACAGTAAATATTTACTGGAGAGTAAGTACTGATGTGGTTTGTGTGTGTGTGTGTGTGTGTGTGTGTGTGTGAATAGCAGAGAGAGAAGAGGGTGTCACTTCTTTGAAACATTGCTTAAGTAAACTCCATCTGCAACCTAAAAAGGCCAAGTTAATCGTGTAAACGATTTGCAGGACAGTTATTTAGAAGCGTGTACTGGTTCTAAGTTGATCTTGCAGGAATGTCGGTGCATTTCCCTGTCAAAGTCAAAACGTCAGTTACTACAGTCCTCATGCCTTGGAGTCAGTGGTACAGTCCCAGAGTTAGAAGAGTGGGTTCCCTTGTCCAGGTCCTGTGGAGGCAGTGCGTCAGAGAGCTGAGTAGGCATGTGATTTTGTCAGTGTGCCAGAGTTAAAGCTAATCCATGCTTCAACGCCAAAGTTTCCTGCAATGGTAGTGTCTGCTGAAAGGGTTTATCCAGCAATATATAGCACAGCGACAGATCACTTTGTTACTATAGCGACCAGCTGCACCTCAAGTGAATCAATTTCAAAATTTAGCCATGTAAACAAATAAGTAAACAATGGTAAACTAGCATCGCCACCATTAAAACCTTATGACTTCCTGGCAGCCGACCAATCGCAGCTGTATGTTTTTTCCTGATGGGAGGGTAACCCTGAAAAATGTGAATAATTTTATGTGCACAGCCATGTCGCAGGTCAGTTTATTGTCGAGGCCTTAATTAGCCTTAAGCCCTCTGGTCACTGTCGGTCAGTCAGCGAGTCAATCAGCACGGGAGATGCTAGGCTAATCGGGCAGTCTAGTTACCTCTGTCTAGAAGGCCTGAGATGGAGTTAAGTAAGTCAGTGCGTACGTCTGTCAATGAGACACAAGGCTAATTAGCTGGCCTAGTTTCCACTGCCCATAAGGCCTGCGGTGGAGGTGGGTCAGCCAGTGTAATCTATCTGTGGAATGCTAGGCTAATTAGCAGGCCAAGTGGCCTCTGCCCATATCACCAGTAATAGAGTTGGGTCAGTCAATATGTAGGTCTGTTCATAGGATGCTAGGCTAATTAGTTAGCCTAGTCGCTTCAACTCTTAAGGCCTGCAATAAAGTTGGGTCAGTCAATATGTAGGTCTGTCCATAGAATGCTAGGCTAATTAGTTAGCCTAGTCACCTCAACTCTTAAGGCCTGTAATGAAATTAGGTCAGTCAGTGTGTAAGTCTGTCCATGGGACGCTTAGTTAATTGGCAGGGTTAGTTGCCTCTGCCCATGAGGCCTGTAATGGAGTTAGGCAGGCCCATGCCAGGAGGGCCCATTGTGGAGGGGTTGATTGGAGAGGTGGCCCCTGAGCTGTCGGGGCCCCCGGGACCCGGCCCATCACGGTGGCCACTGTACTGGCCGATGAAGGAGCCGTCCTCGTTGAACTGGATGTCAACGCTGTCACCGTACTCCGCTAAGCTGTCATCGCTGCCCAGCTTGCTGTCTGCACACAGTGACGGCTGGCTCGCAGTCCGCTTCTCTTCGTTATCACTGGAGGAGAAAGGGCGATAGATGTTTATAGCTACTTTTATGCATTTCTGATATGTGTCCTGTGAATGCTGCGCTCCGTGTGTTTCGCGTGTTTTGCATGTGGCTTCTTTTCTTCTCTGAATGCACTCAGGGCCTTTCACAGATGGAGACTGAGCCCAAACTGACTAATCTGTGACTAAGAAACTGGTCAATAGTGTCATAGAAAAGAAATTGCTTTGGCAATGTGACAACAGTAGTCCTGCCTAAAAAGGAAACAGAAATTTAAACAGAATCTGAAAGAGAGAAGAAAGACCGCGGGCGAGAGAGCCAGGGAAGCCAAAAAAAAAACAAAAAAAAACTTTTCATTCCCATTATTTCCCTAATGAAAAAGAATTCAACTTAGCAACGAAATGAAAGTGCTAGTTGTGACAACAGGAAGGGGCTCAGCAAGATATACTTTAGTTAAGTGCATTTTTCAGATCAGAAAAGCCTTCTACATGGAGATACTGGTAAAGACAAGACATATGGATGCAACGACAGACTAGAGTAAAATGGGACAACAAATCCAAAATGATGATGCAGGAGCCCAGGAGTCAAGAATTCAAGGAGACACAAACAGCCAATCACACAAAACAATACACACAGACAGCCAAGCACAAAGTGCTATGCACAATCAATTACTCAAAAAAGCAAATCACAAGCTCCCAATCACCCAAAAAGAGACACAACCAACTAATCAGACAACCAGATGATAATGTAACCAAAGTGTTGCATACACTCTCACAAAATCCCACAGAGATACAGACAGCACATGCAGCCAAGTAAACAGACACAACTCACATACCTTTCAAGAGATCTAAGAAGCGGCAAGGAAGCAGTCAGAGGAAGAAAGAGGAAGTAAGCAGGAGAACCTATAGCTGAACCCTTTAACCTTTATAGGTGTGAAGTGATACACAGTTTGTGATTCAAATATTATTAACCCCTTTGCGCAGAAGCCAAATATGGTTATTTATGTGTTAACAAATTTAAGGTTTTATAATTCAAGACCTGAGCTTCACAGAGAGGGTGAAAATGGCTGAAATGATTCAAGATACTTAAAGCATTTTGAATTCCATCATATTTCACTTTCTTTTCGTAATTTTAGTTCAGAGTGATGGCCACAAACACAGAGAATCTTCTTGAAAATTCAGCAATGAAATTATGGAAAAAAATAATACAGAGAATTGAAAAATGGCTGGGAGTAAAAACAATGTATTTCTGGGATCATAAACTCCTCAACCACAATTCTACTTCATGTGACAGTGCTTTTCAAAATGATCTGTTCTCTATGAGTCAAATACCACAGCTCTCCAAGGGGCTCTCCATGCAGTGAGAACCCTCAAAATAGAGCACTGTCAAATCATAAAATTATCATAGGTTTAACATAAATCAATTTTCTACTCATGAAGTTCAATATGAATTGATGATTTTCTGGCAAAATTTAGCATGAATTTATCAATCAAACCATGATGAAGTTCAGAGTTTTGTCCATTTTTCTACGAAGCTGCATCAGCAAGCACACATACTCATTAAAGGAACTGCTTATTTTACTGTCAGAATGTTCATTCTGAGACGGTAAGCTTGCTGTTTACAATATCCGATCATTCAAATGAAAAGAGACATTGTATAAACACTTTTCACACCCTATGAGGAGGAAGTATAACTGACTAACATGGTTTGAAATATACCTTAGTTTATAAAAACAGACATTCCACCATCAGGAACAAGCAGGCAATACGCCACCCTAGATTGAACAGAGTTGTTGGTGTAACAAAGGAAGCAGAGTAATTACCGAAGCCTGCTCTTATTTTAAATGACTGAAAATCCAAGGCATTCTATTTTTTTGAATGTGATATAAATTCTAAAACAGATCGCCACATTAAAGCTGCTGTAAGTGATTTTTTGTTTTCAAAAAGGTATTAAATAGCTCCACATTCTGACATTGATCATTTATTTAGAGAATCTGGTCGATAACACAGGTCTCTCAGTCACTGTCTTCTGCCATAAAGCAGCATATAAAATTCTGGAGTTGCCGACTGCCTCTATCCAATCAGGTAAGAGAACGCCATAAAGACGCGATTCTCTCTGCTTGTGAAAGCACAGAGCTTCATCTACGTTGTTAGAGCACTATCTATCGGAAAAATTATTCGGAGAAAAATCTATGTTGTTGGCAATAGCAAACAGACGAAGACGGCATACACAATTAAACAGCCAAAGCGCCGAAGAACAGTAGAGGAACAAATAGAACTAAGGAGGAAAAACGCGAGATGGCCAAGAGCTGCATTCATATCGGTGCCGTTTTCAATGGGGGAAAACTGAAGGAATCAAAGGGTGTAAAAAGCGATGCATAGCTAGCCTTGGTGCTACTGGACAGGTAAGCTTTGTTTTACCCTGTAGTTGTTTTGCAGTTTTATCAGTCTTGGACAGTCCTGTTGGTGGTTTTTAATCCAGCTAATGTCAGTTTATGAATGAACTGTCATCGTTTGTGGCCGACAACAGCTTGCTTAGCTGTGTAACGATACTATATGTGGATATAGGACACTAGCTAGTTTTAGCTAATTCCTTCAAAATACCATTCATGCCGCAGTTTCTGCATGAATGTATTGTGTCGTTGGTCCACGTTTTCAGTGAGGCTTTCACACGACAATCACTGAGAGAGTCTGTTTATATTGTACTTGTATTATAACTGAGATGCTACTCTCTTCTGGCTGTCGGAAAATGATTTATGTTCCTGTGAGTGGCTTGAAGATGCAGGGCGGGGACTACTTACATGAGCTTCGGACAAGAAGCTACAAAAATGACCAAATCAGTTACAGCAGCTTAAAGCAAAATGCCAGCACGTGCAGCATTATTAGCAGGGCTATCGGCTACTCTTGTTAACCAATGCGGCAAACTCGCTGTGATCACCATGGTAAACCAAAAAAAATAGTTCCACGGGCCCTGTAGCTCACCTGACTACTCAAGGGAAACGCCTTGAACAAATTTAGTGTCCTAATGGGTGGGAAGATACTTGTCAAGTTTCAGCTTCATTGGTCAAGTAGCTTTAGAGAAGAAGAGTTTTAAAGGTTTCAGTGTAACTTAGAGGGGTCGTACAAAGTTGAGGGTCAAAGCAAGGTCAAAATTCAAAATATGGAAAAACTTGTTGTATATGTGATGTATCCTGCTACTTACTATCTACATAGCAAATTTCAGCTGAATATGTGCAATAATAGCTTTCAGATGGCCAAGTATGTGATTTTCAATATCGGCCATGTTTGAAATCGGATGGAAACGCCTTGAACAAAACATAGTGTCCTCATAGGCAGGAAGGTACCTGTCAAGTTTCACCTTCATTGGCCAAGTAGTTTCGGAGAAGATGATTTTGAAAGATTTCAATGTAACTCACAGGGGTTGTATAAAGTTGAAGGTGAAAGCAAGGTCAAAATTCAAAAAACGGAAAAAGCCTTAAGATATGTGATGTATCTTGCCACGTACTGACTACACAGCAAATTTCAGCTGCATATGTGCATTAATAGCTTTCAGATGGCCAATTATGTGGTATTAAATATGGCCGCCGTGGCGGCCATGTTTGAAATCGGATCGGAACGCCTTGAACAAATTATGGTGTCCTCATGGGTAGAAAGGTACCTATTAAGTTTCAGCTTCATAGGCCGAGTGGTTTTGGAGGAAAAGATGTTTACGGACGACGAACGACGACGAACGATGGACAAACAGGCCATGACATAAGCTCATCTGACTTAGTCGTCAGGTCAGCTAATTAGAAATAGCTGGCTAGTTTGCTAGCTGGCTGAAAGAAAGATAGAGCTACTCCATTGCAAAGACAGTTCAACTCACATTGTAAAAGGAAAAACTCTCCATCATTAAATTTCTCCTCCAAACAATCAATGCTGTCAGCCCTCCAGTCTATTCCATTCAGAATAACTGCCATTTTCCCTCTCTGAATTCCATCCCGCAAATAGACGCTCAGAACTCCAGGGTTGGTTCTGGAAGTCTTTTTATCCATTCAATCATTTTATCCATTCAGTCATTCTCAGCTGCGCAAAGTTGAGAGAATGTATCCTAACTGCTATTACACAAGTGTTTAAACACTTTTCTGAGGGTTCAATCAATGAATTTCAATTACTGAGGAAAGCTTATACTGTCTGGAATTGGATTAAAAAAAGTGTCAATCAAAAGATAATTACCGAGAGAATTTCACATGGGCATGAACTATAGCTATGGTTTATGCAGATAAGCCAGAGCAACCATAGAGCTGACTGCATTTCCATGAGGGATTGTACAACCCTCTAAAAAACAGCTGAATTGTTCGAGAGACAGACCTATGGATAAATCCACCGTAGGAAATTATGCATTTTTAATATTTGATGACTCAATACCATGGTGAAATTCTGCTTAAGAAAATTGATTTTTTTATTACGTAATTGGGATACCTTTGGCTCACAATAGCTGAATTGGTTGCTAAAAAGGACAACAATTTATTCTTTTTAACTGCTGGATAGGTACTAAGCGCAAGTATATTGAGCAGTTTGCACATTAGGCTTAGCTGAGGAGTTGAATTCATGCAACTCCTGGAAAACAGGGATGGAACATAACTCGTCCATATTTGTATCCCCCGAACGAAGGTCGGAGGATACTATGGATTTGGCCTCGTCACGCGGCAGAGATTTTCTTGTGAACGCTCTACAGCCCACATAAGTGCACCGATTCTTTTCTAATTTTGCAGGGACATGTATTATGGTAAGTTCACGACACCTAATGATTTTGGGTACTCTGGGACCATCTGGGCCCAACTGGGGGGCCTTCGGGGGATACATGTGCTCGGTTGCCGAGTGCTCTAGTCTAAACTGTGTTTGAGCTCGGCTTGCAAGTGAATATAAGGTAATTGATCCAGGTGTGCCATCTAGTATTAGAATAGTGTATCTGCAGCATAAAGAGAGTAGCTCCATGTCCGCTGGCGTCTACATATGCACAGAGGGGTTAACGTGACTCAACACATAAAATCTGTCAAATGCTTTTTTTTATCCATATAAAGGGTATTTTTGCCACAAATTGCATCCCAACTCAATGCCTCTATAGACTGCAACTGAAATGGTGGAGGTGCAGGTGATTTTGCCAACAGCAGAGGAGAGCGATTCTACATGCTCCTGATTTTTCGCTTCCTGAAAGCTGTTTTCCACTCACACACCTGTACTCCCCAAAGGTGTCGTCCTTCATTGGTCGGGCCTCCGAGTCCACCTGGCCCTCTTCCTTATCCTTCACTGAAATAGAGAGTCAGAGAGACACCTCAGTGCTGCTGTGGGCAGTGCAGTGTGAGAGCGACTGTGAAACACTGAGAAATCCTGGCTGTGAAAAATTGGGAAATACTAGGCAATCCTGATGCTAAAAAAGGGAAATGCTGGCTATGAGACTGTGTAATCATGACCATGAAAAACTGGGAAATCCTGACTGTGAGAGTGGTAATCCTGAATGTGAAAAACAGGGAAATCCTAACCGTGAAAGACAGGGAATTCCAGTCTGTAAAGGTTGAGAAATTCTGACTGAGAAAGAGTGGGAAATCCTACATTTGAAAGACAGGGAATTCCTGTCTGGAAAGACTGGGAAATCCTAACATGGAAAAAGAGGTAAATCCTGACTGTGATAAACTGGGAAAACCTAAATTTGAAAGGCAGGGAAATCCTGACAGTGAAAGGCTGGGAAATACAGACAGGAAGTGACTGGGAAGTCCTGAAAGTGCAAAACTGGGTAATCTGGAATGTGACAAACTGTGAACAAGTTTTGACTGTAAAAGACAGGCAAATCCTGACTATGAAAGACTACACGGAATACCAATAACCATGCTTATAAAAATGTTTGAAATTACAAGCAAGCTCTCAGCTGTTCTTTCGGGAAATGCTCCGATTTAATTATTGTATTTATTCTGTCCATTCTAATCACAGCTTAACCTTAAAGTGACTTTGATCTGTGCAGGTTGTGAACCCATGTGCTGAAAGTGCAGAGGATGGATTCGGTGTGATACAGAGGACGGGCGCGAGACGTTTACCTGAATATTTCCCGCCCTTGCTCCGCTTGATGAAGCAGAGGATGAGCAGTATCAGCAACAGCAGTACGATGGCGCTGATGAGCCCAATGAACCAGCCCTGAGTGGCAAAGTTTCCCACTATCACAGACACTGCTAATGAAGGGAGGAGAAATACTGACATGAGCACATACGAGACCAGCACTTATAATGAGACCTGCGTTAATAAGGCCTAATAAAACAAATACTTCCGGTAACATGCTCTGAAAAATCTAGGGTGGTAGGAAGGGACAATGTTTTATATGGACATACTGAAATTCAATCCAGTTTTCTGACAAAAATGGCATAAACAGTATGACTCTAATATTACAAAAGTTCCTCTCATATTTAACAAGTATAAATCATTTAGCAACCTCTGTCATTCAACGTTCTTGTTGGTTTTAAAACAAGCTTTCTTTTCTGTTTGTGCAATAACCATTTCCATTTTGTTTGTGTATTATTTTGGCTTCAAACTGACATTCCAGTAGTCGTTTAGATGCCTGCATGGTTCCTAGCACCCTCAAGGCTCATCTAAGTAGAAGTAGATTACCTGCAGTACCTGCATTGTTTTCCTAATTGGATTCACCACAATATGCGCAATATTGCTAATTTTGCACTCATTCTATCACTGAGCATGTTACTTAATGACATGGGACCTCAAATATATGAAATATAAATGTAGTGTACAATATAAGACAATCCTAGTTTGCACACTGTAGCACAAAATCGGCTCAGACAAGACCCATTTTGGAATCAGTGATTTACTAATCCCTGATGAAAATTTTAGAGCCTCTGAAATATTGTGTGTGATAGTTTCCAATCTGTTTGAGTGGGAGAGAGCCAATCAGTTCACTAATATACAATTAATGACTTCAATTGAGGGGAATCCAATGATTTATTCACTGCGGGAAAATGCGTAAGATGTGAATATAACAATCTGACGGACCCCCCCGCCCCTGAAGGAGCTCCTGACAGTGTCCGTATTTTGTGTCGGTCCCTGTCAGGAGCTTCACGTATCCACAAGAATACTCCCTACAAGGAACAGTGTAGATCAGTCATTTTATATTTTCAAGTAGGGTCATATAATAAAACAGGTTCTGAATTCAGTTATCGGTGAATCCAATGATTAATCCACCTTGGGGCCGCGCCTTGGTGAATATCAATTGTCTGAGATGGATAAATCATTGGATTCACGTCAACTGAAGTCAATAATTGTATATTAGTATGCAAAAATGTTAAACGCATGGCATTACATGGTCTTGAACAAGCCAGAAGGACTGCACGTTGCTTGTATCAGCAAGTTTGCTAACCAAGGTAGCTAGCTGGTGAATATGATAAGCGATTCAGGCAAAGTCTTATAAACACTTGATTTCACCTATCGTCATGCTTACGCTGTTTGTTTTGTGTTTCTGGCCCAGCACTGCATTGGTGTTACTTGTGCAGCTCTTTATTTCTTGCCTGCAATAGCCAGCTAGCTAGCTGTGGAGCTACATAAAAACAACCATGGCATCTTTAGTTTTTGACTGAATCTCTCATAATTTTAATGTGCTAGCTAGCTAAGCTAGCAAGGAAGCTGATATGAGCAACATGCAATCCCACTGGATTGTTCAGGACCATGTGATTAGATACATTGTTGCACATTAATATACTACACTGTGACTTCACAGGATTCAACCTAATTTTAATCAGTTTATGTGCTACCTAGTAAGTGACAAAAAGCTGATTCCAAGAAAAAGACAGAAAACTGTATCCCTCTGAGGTTAAGCTCTTGTCCGACAATGACACTGACATGATAGCTATTAGTTCATTGCATAATAAGAGATATTTATGGAGGATTTTTTTCTTTTTTATTACAACCCCAATTCTGAAATGGTTTGAAGAGTAAATTGTGAATAAAATCAAAATGCAATAACTTTCAGCTCACATGAGCCAATATTTTATTTACAATAGAACGTAGATAACATTTAAAATGTTGAAACTGGGACATTCTACATTTTTATCCACAAAATGAGCTCATTTCAAATCTTCTGGCTGCAACAGGTCTCAAAATAGTTGAGACACAGACAAAAAAAAGTACGAAAAAGCAATTAATATACAGTGCCCTCCGTAATTATTGGCACCCCTGGTTACGATGTGTTCTTCAGCTTCTACTAAATTCAGTTTTTTTTCTAAATAATATAGGACCAAAATGAAAAAAAAACAGGAAAATCCAACCTTTACTTCAAGTGCATTTATTCAGTAGGAAAAAAATCCCACATTAATAAATAATTCTTTTACATCAAATCATGTGTGCCACAATTATTAGCACCCCTGATGTAAATACTTTGTACAACCCCCTTTTGCCAACAATTCAGCATCTAATCTTCTCCTATAATGTTTCACAAGATGAGAGAATACAGAAAGAGGGATCTTCGACCATTCCTCTTTGCACAATCACTCTAAATCATCCAGCGACCTGGGTCTTCTCCTCTGCACTCTCCTCTTCAGCTCACTCCACAGGTTTTCAATAGGGTTGAGATCTGGGGACTGAGATGGCCATGGGAGGAGCTTGATTCTGTGTCTGGTGAACCATTTCTGTGTAGATTTGGCCACATGTTTAGGGTCATTATCTTGCTGAAAGACCCAGTGATGACCCATCTTCAGCTTTCGGGCAGAGGCCACCAGATTTTGATTTAAAATGTCCTGGTATTTCAAAGCGTTCATCATGCCATGCTTCCTAACAAGGTTCCCAGGGCCTCTGGAAGAGAAACAGGCCCACAGCATCACCGATCCTCCCCCATACCCCAGGTGCTTTTCTGCATACTCATCTTTTGTGTTCCGCCAGACCCACTTCGAGTGTTTGTTGCCAAAAAGCTCTATCTTGGGCTCATCTGAGCAAAGCACACGGTCCCAGCTGAGGTCCCAGTACTGCTCAGCAAACTCCAGACGTTTGTGTTTATGATTGTAAGTGAGAAAAGGTTTTTTCCGTGCATGCCTCCCAAGCAGCTTGTTGGCAGGTAGATAGCGCCTGCTGGTGGTTTTGGAGACTTTGTGACCACAAGATGCTACCATTTGTTACAATTCTTAAGCTCCCCACCTCTCTCCCCCTCCCATTCCCCTGAAAAAATTCCAACGCGTTTCCTGTGTGTCGTGTTATAACCTGATGTATTATTATGTCTGATCTCATCTTCTGTGTTAACTGTAACCTTTAATTTTTCGAAGAACAAAGTGGAGTTGGTGGCTTGACGCACGTTGCAGCGGCCCGGAGCACTTTCTCTCCAAACCAGTCTCCTTGTATCTTTGGTACAATGACAATAAAGGCTATTTTATTCTATTCTTTAACTGTGAGCTTTGGAGAACTTTTTATTTCTCTTACCATCCTCCTCACTGTGCGTGGTGGCAAAATAACTTTGCGTCCTCGTCCAGGCTTGTTTACCACTATTCCAGTTGTTTAAAACTTCATAATGACTCCTCTGACAGTAGATATGGGCTGGTGCAGGCGAGTGGCTATTTTCTTGTAGCCATTGCCTGACTTGTGAAGGTCGACACATATGCCTTACTGCCTTACTTGACTGGTGTGTTCCTTTGTCTTTCCCATGTTGAAGAGTGGATAAGAGAAATGGCCTCTGTGTCACGTTATTTTTATACCCCAGGGAAACAGGATGTGAAGATTTACAAATTTAATGCTCCTAGATACTCTGATCAACTTTGCAAACAATTGTAGAAATGACAGAAATACTTCAATTACATTTAATTCCTCCGAATTTTTAGGGGTGCCAATAATTGTGGAACAAGTGATTTTATGAAAAATAAAAATTCACTTGAGTTGGAAGTTACATTTTTCTACAACTTTCAGTGTGAGAGAATGCTTTTGCAATAAAAATTGAATTTATTTTAAGGCTTTTAACACATCTTAACCAATAATTATGGAGGGCGCTGTATATGACAATCAGCTGAAAGAACATTTAGCAAGTAATTACATTAACTGTCATCAGGTGCGTAACATGATTTGCAATAAAAGGGAGGTCTTAGAGAGGCTCATTCTCTCAGAAATAAAGACGGCCAGCGGCTCTCCAACCCGTGAAGACTGGCATTAAAAATTTGTGGAATACTTTAAAAACAATGTTCCTCAACGTCAAATTGCAAAGGCTTTGAAGGTCTCATCATGGACAGTGCATAACATCATCAAAAATTTCAGAGAAACTGGAAAAATCTCTGCACGTAAGGGACAAGGCCAAAGACCTTTACAGGATGCCCTTGATCTTCGGGCCCTCAGACGCCACTTCGTCACTCACTGGCATGATCCTGTCATTGACATTACTAAATGGGCCCAGGAATGCTTCAAGAAACCATTGTTGGTAAACACAGTCCGGCGTGCCATCCACAGATGCCACCAAAAACTCTATCATGCAAAAAGGAAGCCATTGTTGAGCATGATCCAGAAGCGCCACCGAGCTCTATGGGCCAAGGCTCATTTAAAATGGACTGTAGCAAAGTGGCAAAGTGTCCTGTGGTCAGACGAGTCCAAATTTGACATTCATGTTGGAAATCATGGGCATTGTGTCCGCCAGACTAAAGAGGAGAAAGACCACCCCTCCTGTTACCAACGTTCAGTTCAAAAGCCAGCATCTCTGATGGTATGGGGATACATTAGTGCATATGGTGTGGGACACTTGCATGTTTAAAAAAGCACCATGAATGCTGAAAGGAATATAAAGGTTTAAGAGCAACTTATGCTCCCCTCCAGACAACATCTATTCCAAGGAAGGCCTTGTGTATTTCAGCAGGACAATGCAAAACCACATAGTGCAGCTATTACAACAGCATGGCTTCCTAGTAGAAGAGTCTGTGTGCTGAACTGGTCTGCCTGCAGTCCCGATCTTTCACCGATTGAGAACCTTTGGCGCATAATTAAACAAAAAGTCTGTCAAAGGAGACCCAAAACTCTCCAGCAGCTGGAAGTCTGTATTAAACAAGAGTGGGATCAAATTCCATTGGCTAAACTCAAGAAACATGTCTCCTAAATGCCCAGACGCCTCCACTCTGTGTTAAAAAGAAGAGGGGATGCTACACCATGGTAAACAGGCCCCTGTGACCTCTAGCAGCCATCAAATTTGAAATAAACTCATTTTGTGAATAAAACTGTAAAATTTCTCAGTTTCAACATTTCCTTTATCTCTGTTCTATTGTGAATAAAATACTGGCTTGTGAGATTTTTAAGTCATTGCATTTTGATTTTATTCACAATTTAAACTTTGTCCCCACTATTTTGGAATTGGGGTTGTAGTATCCCTGGCAATATGACTTCAGATATTTTTCCATCTGAAAATATAAAATGTCAAATCTCAAATGATGGACAAAAACCTAATGAATATGCAGCTGCAGTGGCATTTGACAGTTTTTCAGTGTTAACTTCACCATCTGCTTCCCTCTTCAAGCCATTTTTCAGTTGTTATAAGCAGAGTTACCTCACAGATCAGATAAAATAGGTATTCTGCTTCATAACCGGCTAATTCACTAACCAGGTTTTATCATTAAAAAATAGAAAAATTTTATGTGGAATAACCAAGGAAGATCAACTTGCTTGATTTTGACCTCACAACTGATTAAATACCGATGACTTGCTTGGTTTTACCACAGGAAAACATAGGAAATCAACGATTATTTTTCATGTATCATGCTGTATATGATAAGGCAAAGCCTAATAAGTGCAAAAATGGTCCCAACTTAGTTTCGACCAAAATTAGACTTGCTATGTCTTTCCATGACACTCAAAAATAGGCTAATTTACAGGACTTCTTAATGCGAGAGAGAGAGAGTCAGGGGAAAAATAAAATAATTGTGGTTACCGGCAGCAAGATGTCAGAGTTTTGAAATGAGCTACTCTTAAAAAAAATTTTTTTTGCACAAGGGGATAATTATTTTTTTTGGCGGTAAAAAAGAGGGATGGGCAGGTTATTGGAAACTGGAATTTATTTTTATTAGGCCCAGTAAAGGCCAGCGGTAATAAAGAGACCTGCGCAAATAATGAAAGCCAGGGTGAATAACAAAGCCCAGAGCTAATAATGAGACCTGCGCTAATAATGAATGCCAGCGCTAATAATAAGACCTGCGCAAATAACAAAGCCCACCGCTAATAATGAGACCTGCGCGAATAACAAAGCCCAGCGCTAATAATGAGACCTGCGTTAATAATGAAGGCCAGCGATAATAGTAAGACCAGCGCGAATAACAAAGCCGATCGCTAATAATGAGACCTGCACGAACAACAAAGTCCAGCTAATAAGAGCTAATAAGAAAGCTAATAAGAAAGACCAGCGCTAATAATGAGACCTGCACTAATAATGAAGGCCAGCACTAGTGAGACCAGCGCTAGTAATAAAGTCCAGCGCTCATAATGAGACCTGCGCTAATCATGAAGGCCAGTGCTAATGAGATCAGCGCAAATAATGAAGGCCAGCGCTAATAATGAGACCTGCGCTAATCATGAAGGCCTGCATAGATGATGAGCTGAACTCTGATACTAAGATATGCACAGATCATGAAACCAGGACTGATAATGAACTTATCACTAAGAGCGGTTTCAGTATTAATGACGGGATGAATCTCACAAAATCAATACTGATGATGAAACAAATAGAACTACGTTGCAGTATGTAGGAGAACACACTGATATAACATAAATACAACATGGGGTGATGTTACCTGGTCCTTCAGTTTTTATGTTCTCACTCCAGTGCGTCAGATTATTGAAGATGATACTAAGGTTGTAGTGGGTGCCAGGTTCCAGATTTTTTATCGTGTGGAAGGACTGAGAGGAGCTCACAGTATCCGATACCACCTCAGAACCACCTGACGGAGGTAAAAGTTGAGTCAGTGTGATCCATTATACATTCGGGATTCAATGCAATTTTAATTGTGTAGCACTTTTCTCAGGACTGTCACAAATATGCAGAGTGAATAAGGACAGTGCCCAGCCTAATCCCCTAAATAAGTTAAAAAAAACTTCCAGTAGGGTGAAAAATCCTTTATCAGGGGTGAGAAAAAAAAACTCCCCCAGTGAGAAGAAATCTCAGGAGGAACTTGACTATAATGGGGAGCCCATCCTTCACTGGCAAGCTAATTAAGATTAAAATCTAATCAAGAAGTCGTAAAATCCAACCATCTGAAAGTCTAGGAAGTGGCGAGGCAATGATGGGGTAGAATCACAGACTGTATAAAAAGATGGACAAAGCAACCGTGAAGTCACCCATTAGTTCCAGCATACCATTTGGGAAGCCAGGATTTTGGCAATTTGAACAGCACCATTTTGTTATTTTGAAACCGGATGTGATTTCTATTGGACGAGTGCATAAATTGAAGATCCAGGGAGGAGCGAGGGGTGTATCTACAGGTGGATCTGACCATATCGGACAAGGACCAGAAGATAGCCACGCCCCTAAAGCATATTCTGGCTTTACCCTTTATTCTAGTCTACTTGGGACCATAATTTACAAAAATGAACATCATGATTTATCGAAGGAGACTTAAAATGTGCGACAGATACCATAAAATTATGTGGAAAATCATTACTGAAATAATAAATCAGGAGGTTAAGTAGGGTCATTTTCTCATAGACTTCTGTACCATTGAACTTCATTCTGTGACAACCAACATCGCCATCTGCTGGCCAATAAATAGAATGCAAATTTTAGAGATTTCCGCATCGGCCTCACTTTTCGGAGCTGGGTGTTGCGCCCATCTTTTTATACAGTCTATGGGTAGCTTTGGATCAGGACAGCCGCAGCCAGCGATCACACGGTGAAGGACAGATCTTAGGTCCATTTACGGATGCCTGTGTGCAATAAACGCAGAACACTTTCTCAGCCACATCACAGTTGGTTTTTGTGGAGACTAAGGGATTCCTGAGCACCCCAGTTGCCCAAGCAAATACTTGGTTTCACAACTGGATTTACGAAGTAGGCTAAGAGGGCCATTTCCCAGAGCTAAGCTTGCCCTGCCAGACGGGCAGGGTTAGCACTGCGATCACAGCGTTGATGGAAAAATGTAGCAGCCGTGCCAGTGTTTCAGGTGTGGAAATGAATCCCTTCGCCTTGGGCTTTGGAAAGCCCTCTCAACCAAGCGTGAGAAGGTTCCCCCAGGATCCCTCGGGTTCTCACCGGTGTATCGCTGATACTGTACGCTGAACTGCACATTCCTGTGCCTCTCTCCTGGCACCCAGCTCAAGTTCACAGACCTATCTCCCACAGACATGCTGATATTGGAGGGAGGTACTGAGAGAGAGAGAGAGACAGAGAGAGAGAAAGAGAGTGAGAGAGAGACAGAGAGAGAGAGAGAGAGAGAAAGAAGAGGTATTCAATATGCAACTCTTCACTCAGTGTTTCACACATTTTCACTTTAATCCCCAGTACTGCCCTGTTGCCCCCAACTCCTTTATCCTTTATTAAGTTTACTTCATATACAGCTAAGTTATTGAAATTTTACTACTGCAGTGAATAATGGTGAATGCAGAGAATAAATGCATCTTATTACAGTATATACATGCTGTATAAGAACATCTTTGTTTTACTACATGCAGCAATGACCAGCACAATCCAATCTTTGGCTACTTCTCGTAAAACACACTCTTGTTACAACCTGTTCTCATTACTGCTTTGGTGCAAGCAGAATGGCGAGATCTGCCATTGGCAAGTAGATTCCTGAGCCTAGTGCCAGCAACTCAAGTGTTAATGATAATACGGTTAGGGTCTACAATAAGGAGCATGTCAATAGAAATGCTCCATGTTGTGAAACTATGGTGGACAAAAATGTTTCAAGCAATAATGCTGCAGCATTGTGAACTCACAACAGAATGAGCACGTGACAGAAAGAAGAAATATGTTACATAGAGTACTAAATCCATGTTCAAGCTGTCAAAGTCTAGCTACCAAGGCGCTACATCAATTCAAAATAATGTTTTTTTTTTTGAACGAATGACTTTTTTTAAATAAATGTTCTTTTTTTTTTACCAGCCCATTACTTCAAATGGCGGACGTAAGAAGATGCCATTTGAACCTGCATCAGTGACAGTAGATTTAAAGACAATCAATTACAGAGACTTACCCCATGTCTAGACCGCAAGCGCCACGTCAGCGTCGCGCTCACGTGACGACAACGTTCACACGACACAGAAGTGACTGTCTATACTGGCGCACAATAGGGCCCTATATTTATTAGTAAATAAATATAGTAAATAATATGAAAGGTGACTTCATAGATGGATTTTCTACATGTTGAATCCCATTGCAAATAAAATGTTTTTTCTAGTCTCTACTTCAACTAAAATTACTTCTATCTCAGCTTCAGTGAAGTTCTTCTCACCCTCTCTCCTTCTTTGCACCATGTTTGCAGGCCGCGTAATGCACCTATGCATATTTAAATCATCTCCTTTTATGGTGGTCATTGGCTATTCAGGGGCGGGGATGTATGCCAATTTATTAATAGCAGGAGCGCGCTGTCAATTTAGGCTTGATCGCCATTCATCAACTACACATGTACTTACGATTAAATCCAAGTTTTCCACAGCTATCATGAATCCGGTGTAGGTTTTTAGTACCAAAGGATTTTATGTGTAAATTTACCAATAAATTTACCAATGTTTCATGAGTGAGACTCACTAACTCCCCACAAACTGAGACACCGGCCTGGAATCACATCAAAGGAACCAGATTAACAATCTATTGTTAGTATTAAATCCCAGTTTGCCCAGCCTTTGCAATGTATCTCCTCCCAAACTGCCCAACGGATCCCCGTGCCCTCTGGCAAATGCCTTCCAGAGGAGCCTACCTCTGTCTTCCACCATGAGGGATCGAACCAACTCGCCTCGTTACTGAAATTTGGGTTATTTTATCCGTTTTTGCCTTTCGTTACGATGATGACAGGCGATGTCACTATTCATCAGGACTATTGGTCACAATCAACCCAGTGGAGCACGGGTATGGCTAGTTCAGACTGAAATTCCAGCTTAGACACATACCTCTATGGCCTTGTAAATTCATCTGAATCCCTACCCTTCACTTCTTGTTCAGCAGTATACTATGATGTAAAACCATTCAGAGAGAAAAATGTCGTCAAATTATTTGTTAATGCATATAACATGATCTACAAATATTCTGCAATTCACAAATTTTCTTTGCCATCCACAACCATAAAATTCCTGTTTCATGGCTGGTAGGCTGGCGTTTAAATAAATGTGCTATGATTTGTCCACATCGATGTCCATTTGTAAATATATCGTAGGTAAGTTTTAAAAATACTTCTTACTTGTTTGCATTTCTGGCAAAATATTAATTGTATAATTCTGCCTGTGAAGTGTCGAATTTGCATTTGTGGCTCAGCCAACATGCGCATTCATTCATGCTTTCGCAGCAAAAATTTTACAAATATTGTTCACGTTTGTGTTCACATGTCAAAAAAAACAAAGTACAAAGTATGAAAAAAATATGAAGATCAAAAAAAATGAAAAAGTGATTTTCAAGTGACTTCTTTTAAGCGGAGTTATTGCAACTATGTCACTTGTGACTGTCAATAGAGCCCTGTGCGTTTTTTTTTTTTCATATTCTTTGTGAGAAATGCATTTTTATGCAGTTCTACCTCCGTCCAGCCAGGTGACAGCATCCTTGAAGATGGCGGGTCCGTCTCCTGCCGCAGTTCGGCCGCGCAGGTAGACGCGATAGCGGCTCTGAGGGTTCAGGGATCGGAGGGTGAAGTGAGAGGCGTTTGGGTCGTCGATGTCCTCCACCTCCATTGGGCTGTCATCATTCTGAACTGAGGGAGAGCGAGAGAGGGGTAGAAAGAGAGGGAGAGAGAAAGAGGAGAGGGAGGTGGGAGAGAGGAGAGACAATGCAACTGAACAAGAAAGAGAGAGCCATCAGATTTTATCATTCCTTTTACTCTAAGAAAAAAAAAATCATCTACTTTGAGATGAAATTAGAAGCATGAGGTCAAAGGCGATGTTGAGCGCAGCAGACTGGAAAGGCAGGGGTACCGCAGATTCAGAGTCTGTTTTCACGGGCAATGTGATCTGATTACAAGATAGGAAAGCTATTTTCTTTTTTAGGTTGAAAAAAATGAAAGGTTTACTAGGGGTGCTGCTCATACTTCAGCTTTGAAACTTGTTTTAAAGAACATAATGAACATCTATCAGGTTAATAACCAACTTTTCAATACGGTCTGTGATGTCTTTTGTTTGCTTAGAATGGGGGAAACATGTTTCTAAAGATAAAAGTGAAGACATTGCTAGTCGTATGAAAGCAGCAAACAGGATAACACATAGCGACCTAGAATAATAGTACCAAAAATGGACAGTTTGCATAACTGTTTAGAGGAGTTAGACAGAAAATGAATGGGAATGAGCCCAAATTGTGATTTGGGAGGAGTAACCCTTGAAATGTAAACACTGTATTTGAACTAAGTGCGCAACAGGTAGAATTTTCCAACCTCACTGGCAAATTTTAAAAGAGGCAAATAAAATCACTCATTGGCAAATTATATTATATTATTATATAATATTTTAATTATGATATATAAAACTATATCATAACCATAACTATATCATAACAACCATTCTTAAGAGGAAATTTCCTCTTAAAAACCACTTATGCACTTTTTACAAAGATTCACCAACGTTTTCTTCTCTGGAATTTGTTCTTTGGTAAGAACAGAATGTACACGCACTGAAGAGCACTCTTACACACATTCAAGTGCTGACATATTTGAGCAAAATAAGTGGTTATCGCATTGCTTTCTGTTGTACAGTTGTGTAATATTATATTATTTGAATTACAATAATATTGTTGTAATTTAGAATATTTTTCAAAAACTGTTGTTTCTCAAAGAATTGGGTGCTTTCAAAATAATATGAACATTACACTGCACCTCAACCTACATCAATCATGTTCACTGGGAACCACATTCCATCCATTACTCAGTGATTGTCACCTCATTTATTGGCCAAAAAGAAGGACTTCTACATCCTGCTCACACAATGGCATATTTACTGCCACTGCAAATTACTGCAGATAGTGCCCTATGGGGGGCACACATTTTCCATGACCAGATGTGTTTACAGAGAGTGGGAGTTATTGGGAATCTTTAGGCTACCCAGAGCTGTCCTGTCGGACTTTTGTGATCAATTGGGGCCAGCACTTCAGAGCCACACAAGACAGTCTAACCCTGTGCCTCCACAATATGAAGGTCTTCTCCACCCTGGGTTTTTTAGCCACTGGGACCTTACAGCAGGAGCTGGGAGACAGGAGGTACTGCTGTGGGGAGGCACTGACTGCGCTGGGTTGGACTGCAAAGTTCCAGGTTGTGTTTGGCTTAGGACTTCATCTTTTGATAATTGACGATTAAAACACTGTAGTGACCTTTATCTGCGATTGTTAAACAGGCTCAAATGTTTTAATTACCAATACAAGCAGGTATTCTATTGAAACACGATCTTGCAAGTTAGACCTGCCTTAGGGACACACTCATTATAAATGATATTATCAGAGAAAAATAGCTTGCCCTCTGGTTTCTCTTGGATAGGAGATGGACGAGGAGGAGATGAAGGCGCTCGCTCGGGGCCCAGGTCTCTGTCCAGACACTCAGCCGATGGCACACCTGATAGTGCCATCTACCGTGGCCCCGATGTGCTGGTCCAACTCAGACAATTCTTTGCCTGATAAACCCCCTCCAGTGCTGCGCATCTCTCATCTGAATTCTGAATTTATTAATCTATTTATTTATTTATTTATTTCTTGGTGTCAGATTTCCATTCAAAGTATTTCTTTTTAACCTCATCTGCCGTGCACCCCTCTGCAGATAAAGCATTCACAGAAAGGGTAACTGCATCCCATGCATATTTTTTTTGTATGCAATTTTACATCCAGAATTAACATCACTAGATATCACCGCATGTTTGTCATTCACTTCCAGTAGCAGTACCTCCACTTCACACCTACTATTTGCGTTTTGATTCTGGTGCTCCGTTTTTAGATTTCCATTTTGGCATTTCCTCTACTTTCCCTCAAGGAAAAGACTTATGTCTATGTCCGCACATGGCCCTTCCATTTCATGCTCTTCTCAGGGCATTTGTGGGCATTTACTTATGCTAATTAGGGACAATTGACGCGCTTCCAATTTGCGAAAAGAATGGAATTAATCAATCTAAGAAAATAAAGTGCGAACGATTCTGCAGGTTAAGAACACGTCCGTGAATCTGATGTAGAGTTTTCGTAAGAACTTTCTTAAGACCAATTTAAGAAGGAATTAAAGTAAATACTCAAGATATTGGTAAATGAGGCCCATTCACACATTTGTGATGGAGGAACATCCACAGACAAAACCTAAGAAAAGATTTTGTGATGTTTTGAACTTATTTTAGTTCTGTAGTGGTAATTTAAACAAAGCTTTGTCAGGCATTATATTTACATATTTAACGCCAATGAGGCATTAAGATTCGGGGAAGGGGGAAAAGTAAAACTGATGACATGTCAGTACATTCATTAGACAAACAGCAAAGCAGATAGACAGATGGTAAGGCAGAAAGACACAAGGAAAAACAAACAGAATGACAGAAACACACAAACAAGCAATGCTGTCAGGCAAATATAAAGACAAGCAGACTCTCACTATCTTGGTATTGCAGTAGGTAGCCCCTCAGGACCCCGTTGACTTGGGCGGGCGGCGTCCAGCTCAGGGTTAGCTCAGTTTCCGAGGGGCTGTAGAACGTCAAGGAGGCGGGACGCTCCGGCACTGCAGACATAAACATGCATAAATTAACCCAAATGCAAGGCAATAACACTATGTTAAAGACATTAGTTCTAATCTCGTTCTGTACTACATTTCACAGACAGAAACATGCCCACATTAGACCAAACGCAAGGCAAAATACTATGCTACATTTATTAGTTCTACTCTCGTACTGTAGTACATTAACTCTAAGACACATACATGTCCACATTAGTACAAATGCAAGGCGTTGATACTTTGTAAGTAGTTTTTCTCTTGTACTACAAAACATTTCACTCTACAAACACAAACATGCCAACATTAGCCCAAACCCATGGCAAAATACGATGCTAAAGTTATCAGTTGCACTCTGTACTGTAATACATTCCACGCCACGGATACAAACATGCCCGCATTTTCAAATGGCGAAGTCTGCTGTGCACTCAGACTCCATTTTGGCTCAGTTTTTGAATGGAGTGCACTGGATACTCACCTCCCTCAGGCGTGCTGAAGCTCTTGGGCTCAGACTCAGGCCCATATCCCTTGCTGTTGAAGGCAGAGATTGAGAGATTGTAGTGGGAGTACGGTCGCAGGCCTCTCACAACCGCCTCATCTTTGGACCCCAGGACATTTCTGCTTTCATACTCCCCCTCTTTCTCCCTCTCCCTCCTCTCTCTCTTTCTCTTCCTCATGTGGCCCACACCATTACTTCGATGTCCCAGCCACCGCAGATGAATCTGCAGAAAAGAAACACTTACTGATATATGCCATAAATAATACCCAATATACAGTATCTGGGGGGGACTATATTTCATGCGGTAAAATATTAGCAATAGTGGGGTTTTTTTTTTTTGAGCAAAAAAGCACAATCATCACATGACCTTCACTAGTGCAGCAATGACCATCACTGAATCAAGGGAGGGAAATTCAAATTCACAAAGTAAAAGTCCAATTTAGCTGATGTCCTAGAACAGAATTCCTAAAACAAAATATCCAAGAGGCAGAAGTGACAGCTGGTTCAGTTCTTTGGTGGAAGAAATTTCTATCGTCTGATGCCTGGACATAATATATAGGAAAATATCGCAGTAGAGAGATGTAACTGCACAAAGTCATACCTGTCTAATCTTGTGTTTCTATCTTTATCCCTACTCCCAATCCCCTTCCACCCCCGGGAGTCCAATACCTTGTACCCCAGCAGTTTTCCCCGGACTAACTCAGGGAGCACTGGGTCCCACTTCACTCGAACCACTGAGCTCATTTTATCTGAGGTGTCCAAGTGCTCCACGTGCACTTTAGAGGGAGCGCCTAAGGGAACTGCAAAAGAACAGCACTGTAGTCAATCACTGCAATGCACACACTTTACTGTGAGAAAAAGTGTACACTTTTCCATGAGTAAGAGTGTACCCCTTACCATGAGCAGGAGTGTAAACTTTACCATGAGGGAAAGTGAATATTTTACCATGAGTAAGGGTGTACACTTTACTATGAGTAAGAGCATATCCTTTACCATGAGTAAGAATGTACACTATACCACGAGTAAGAGCGCACTCTTTACCATACAGCTTTCAATGAGCAAGTGTGTGCACTTAACCAACAAAAACACTGCATACTTTACATCTAACATTTTGCTCATTATCACTAACCCTTACACTTTAAGACAACATGTACTGAGAAATCAGAAAATGGGATAATTATACCTCTACGAAAAGGTAATGTCGTCGAGACGATAGATAAAACACTTTCTGGACACTCACTCAAAAAGGAAGAGAATAAAAAGAGGCATTTTGAATACCCTTTCAATTTGCGCACATCCCCAAAAAGACCGAACAAAAATAGCCCCTTTCTGATGATGTAACTTGTGGGAAACAGGGACATGCTGTGCGGAAGTCGAGAGTATCGATTATCGTCTGCCTGTCCTAATTTCTTGGTCTCGTCTCGTTTTATATTTCCAGCGGATTAGATTTATGCTTGTCAAAAAAATGTTATTGTTGATGAGGCAGAACACATCTTCAGTCACCGAAACTGAAAAGTCATTAAAACCTATAATAAAGCGGTAGTTCATATTACTTTCAACATATATCTGAAGTTTTATGTACATTGACCAATTTCCAGCGTACTTTATTCGAATCCCAAACTCGCACGGTGGAACTTGTGGGCGGCCATTTTGCATCACAATAGTCTGGATTTGGGCTTGTTAACTCAAAATATCGCTTCATATCCCAAAGTGATTAAAAATTGGCGTGATACAACCCATTAGATACAGGTTTACCAATTCTGCTGGTTGCCATTCACGGTCGCTGGTGTTGACAGTGTATTCTAGTCAATGTGATAAAGAATTTGTTAGCTTGCAAGCTAATGCTTTTAGCCAGTAAAGTAGTGAGTTACACTTGTAAGTACTGTTGTAGACGCTTGAATTTGTTAATTTGATGGCAAAAAGCGTTAGCATGCTTGTTAGCGAATTATTCATTCCATTGACTTGAAAAGACTGTCGGAGGCTAATGTTGACGCTTTTTTCCATTGTCCAAATAATACAACGCTGACATATATGGGATGAATAGGATCACAAATTTGTGAGCCCGAAATATCAAATTTATGAAACTTAAGTACTCTCGCGGCATAAATTTGATATCTCGGGCTTACTTATTGGAGATCCTATGTATGTATGTATATTTGATGACTAAGTCAAGCAGGGGTTGAAAAAATTCTGACAGTTACAGTGGATTTCGACGTATTGTTTGCAATGTAAAATACACATGTGATAACCTACATGTCACAATTGATCCCACGTGTGACGTCACAGCCCTCTGCCTGATTCACACTGCTGTTCAAGGTCAATATTTGGGGTTGCTAAAAGCCCGTTTTATATCCATGATTACTCTATTCTATTATCATCTCTGGGTGGAAAATGTTGATAGAGAGAGTATTGCATGCCCATTCTGACGATACCAAATACAACAATTTTTTATAAAGTTTCAAATCAATACATATCGACTTTAACCTCAGTAAAAGCATACGCACTTTATAGAAGCGAAAACGTAGCCTTTATTATTAATACCAATGCTCTTTATTGTAAACTTAATCACTAATCTTTGTACTTTATCGTCCACTTTACCAGATGTTTCGCCAAACACTGAATGTTTTAAGTTTGACACTGCACACTTTGACAATAACACTAAGGTACATATTACAAAATGAGCTCAATATTGGTAAAAAAATATTTTTTAAAAAACTTTTTTAGGCACAAAGATTGAAGAAAAGCCACTAAAGGCAGCCAACTAACCATCTTCTCCAGAATGCAGAGTCTTTTCGAGGGGAACGGGGCCTTCCCCAAGATTATTGACAGCCTGCACTTTGACCATGAACGGTGTGTAGGTTCCTGCTTTTGGCACGACATGAGGGGGCTTTTCCACTTCAGCATGATGCCAGTGAGAGCCTCTCTCATCTCTCCGCTTCCACATCACTTTATACTTGAAACCGGGGCCATTGAAGTTGCGCTGCTCCATCTCCTGTAGAGGGAAAGGAGAGCCATCAGTAGGGGGCACAATAACTACATGAAAATACACTTAAAATGCACACAAACTATACAAACCACACAGGGGACATACAACCACTCAACTAATAGAATTAATATGGGTTACATACATAATATACAAATTATGCAGACAAGTATCTACCCTCATACGGCATACAAAATATACAAAAACTAAACACAAAGTACGTAGACAACGAGAAATTACAAATAGACCACATACAAACTATACACGAATTATATGCAAACTATATAGACCACCCAACTACACAGGTGACGTACAAAACCACACAGGTAACACACAAACTGCACATACACAACAAACAGAATGCACATGAACTGCATGCGAGACACACAAGCCACGTTCATGCAACACAAACTACACTCAGACTATATACAGAATGTACTCAAACTACAAGTAGAAACCACAACAATTAAATATAGCCTGCATACAAACTTCACACAAATTACAAGAAAACTATAGATTACACCACTACATGAGACAGAAATGACACATTACATACTTACTGCTCAAAAAGAACATACAGAACACACAAACTACACAGAGGACATACATACTTCACACAGGTAACACACAAACACACAAAAACTACAGTACAAACAGAATGCACACAAGATACATAGACACTACATACGGACTACACAGAAACTGCATATACATTACACATAGACAATTCAGAAACTGACACTGAAAAGGGCACATTTTTAACATGAAGTTCTGCTTTATTTGGCCAATTCCATGGCTACCAAAATTGATATTTGTCTTGACGTAACTATAACCTATGTCCACACTGAATATCAAAAGAAACAGTTGAATTCTGTGGACTGTAGAATCTCCACGGACACGGCAGGGGTGGCAGAAACAACAACCATGAATCCGTAGTAGCCGCCCAACTTTGTCCAGGTCGACAATTACACACAGATCACATACAATCAACGCTCACATTACAAAAAGACAAAACAAACACAACTCCACAAGTAGCATGCAAACAACACATAGGTAACACACAAACCACTAAAAACAACAGAGAATACAATAACTACACAGACTACACAAGGGACATGAAGACACATGGGAAACACAAAAAATACACATACTGTAAAACACATACAAAAGTATGTATACTTGGTTCCTGAGGGACTAGGGCTTTTTCTGAGACTCCTCTCTCTTACTAAAACATAATTAGCTCATCTTTTACCATTACTTGTCTCACTTCACCTCATTATTGCGACTTGTTCATCATTATTAGTCCTGAATTGCCTTTGCTCAATTCTTTGGAGTCTGTTGCAGTCACCAGATTTGAAATAAGCATATATTTTCAATAACCAAACAATTTAATTCACTAGTCATCAAGCATCAAATAATCTGCTGTTGGAATAGGGGTTGTACAATATATAACCACAGTCAACTCACAAGCGACAATCAAGCAACAGTACGTTCAGGATATGCACACATGGCATAAAAACTATACATAGACAACACAAATTATAAACATGTCACTCGCAAACAACGCACAAGTTTTATGCAGACTACACAACTACACATTGCTGACACACAAACTATACAGGTAACACAAACTACAAATAGAATACATACAGAAACCACGTACAAAATATTCACTGGCCAAACATGAGATAAACGCAGAATACAGAAAAATCACATAAAAACTGTGCACAGGTGAAACACAGATTACATAATTGCCATGCATGAAAGCACAAGTTATGCATATGGCACACAATAACAACATAGGAACTACGTGAAAACCATGCACAGACTACTCTTAAGCAAATTCAAAACTACGCACAGGCTATGCACAAACCACACAAGCTACATATAAAATACAGCAGTACACTAAAACTGCATATGCCCCACAAAAACTAAACATAGGCTTTTCACAAAGTACAGACAATCTACAAAATCCATGTGCGAGCCAAATTGAACATCTATCAAACACTACCTACAATAATACAAACTCCAACATCAACTACTGCTACACATAAACTACGCAGAGATTACAGAGAGGCTAAACACAGGCTTAGCAGAATAAATACACACCTCCCATGTGATCACCAACTTGTCCGGATCACTCAAATCACTTGTCACATTCTGTGGGCTCCCTGTAGGAGCTATAGAGAGAGAAACAGAGAAATGGAGGAGGGGCAAGGAAATGTTATTATTTAGTATTGTCATTTTTCTTATTATTCTGATAATTACACTTCTGAAATTTGTATTTTAAAATGCAGGTACAGTGCAAAATATTAGAATCACTTGAACGTGTGGGGTGTAATATTATGTAATGTTGCAATGTTAACATTCACCATTTAATGTCATGTACCACAAAAAAGTATACTTTACTCCCTGTAAGTGAGCCCATAAGTTGACAACCAATATTTATTCAGCATGATTGATCAGGCATTGAAAAAATTTTGCACTGTACTTGTATGCGGTTTCATATTTCTAAATTTGAGAGTTTCAACATTCTGGAAGTAAAATAATCCTCTCAAGTTACCTCTGCCATTACCTTTTGGTTTGGTTTGTTTGTAGCCTGCTGAAATTTTCCATTTCAACTGACGTATTGGTCAGTTGAGTTTGTTGCTTGCAGAAATTTTTGATTTCAATAAGCACATTAGTCAGCTAAGAAGTTTGCTTGTTTTCAGGTTTCAGTTCAATACTGATCCTCACAAAACTTCTAATGAATGTAGGCCTTGGTCCAGAATAGAAACCTACTGTCTTTTATGTACATAGGTCCAAGTCAAAGTTTAACAACGTATGGGCCAAAGATCAATAGGCAATACCTTGCCTCAAAATGATCCTATTAACTTAAAACTAAACAAATTCTATTGTCCTTTCAACACTGTATGATATGAAGTAAAACTTAAAATCAGGAATCTCACCCCTTTCTTAGCGTTAAGGAGGTTACATAGGGTTGTACAAAGAGATTCAAATGTGCAAACATTTGTCAATATTCATCAGACTGTCTTCACATTTCTTACATGACATTTTATAAGGGATGTCTGAATGTTTATAAAATATGGCTGAAATCCATTCATTCACTTCTGGTTTCCATGAAAATGGCATTTTCCCATTACAAGCAATGGGGAATTTGCTGATAACAATAATCATTTACTATAGCCAAAAATAGTGGCAAAGCCACTGCTCCTGCTTGGCCAAACATGGCCAAAATTGAACTTGGCCTGGATTTTCATCCCATATATTCCATCCCATCATACATAAAATATGAATAGGATGTGCAAAAAACTGAAGGTGCTAGAACGCTGACAAGGAAAAAAGTTTAAGGACGCACAACAAACCACCATGAAGGCATCTGATCACAGCATAAGCCCGATCAGCCTAGAGGCCAAGCAGGCAAAAAATTACGAGATATTCTGATATAAATTGGTTGATAGATATAGTAGGTATCGTGGCTAAAAATGGGCCTGTTTTAGCCTTCAAACATGAATGTAACATTCTCACTTGACATGCATTTTTACAAAGTTTCAGCAAGCTAAGAGCTGGCACAACTGATTCCCGTTTGTCAGCAGGATTACAAAAAAAATCACCCTTATTTTCATGAATGATGATGGAGTGGTGTAGCATGGGCCAGGGAACAACCCAATAATTTTGGAGCAGATCTGAATTGTAGGGCGGTTACAAAAATAGTTTTTCTTTACTTTCGTTAACATTGGGAGATACAGCTTTTGGCCAAAGCAAAATGAATGCCATGCATCTTGAAATCCAGAAGATGGAAGTAAGGTTCAAAACATAGGGTAGCCTACATATACTGGTGCTCAAATTTCATACAGAAGGCCATCTTTAACACCTTTTTGCAGACTTAGATGCCTCCGGACATACAGCAGCTCTCTATATGGAAGCAGTTGCACTACCCTATCACGAGATGGTACCCCCGGATCAGTCATTGGATATTCACAAGCCAGCAGAGCTGGAACACAGTCACAGGGGTCCTAAAATCTGGACCTCGAATCCAAATCCACCCCAGGTTTTCTGTTATCCCAGGCAAGTAAATGAACAAAGTGCCTCTAATTGGCCAGACTGTGTTGACACCTGACTCCCAGGTAAAGGGAGGGTGAGAAAACAGCAGTCCTCGGACCTCGTAGGGTATGATTTGAAGACCTGGGGGTCTAGAAAATTGATGGGTTCACTCCTATCCCTGTTTTTCAGGAGTTGCATGAGTAAAACTCCTCAGCTAAGCCTGATGTGCAAACTGCTCAACATCCTTGCCCATAGTATCTATCCAGCAGTTTGAAAAAATTATCCCCTGCGAAAGAAAAAATTGTTGTTCGCTGTAGCGACTACTTCAGTAAAAGTGACTCAATGGTATTCCAAGTAGTTTAAAAAAAAATCTATTTCCTGAGGCAAAAATTCGTGAAAGTGTGACTACCAACTGAAAGTGTGACAACCGGACAGACAGATAGACGGACAGACCGACGCCGGACAAAGTGATCCCTATGTGCCGCTATGCTTCGCAGGCGACACAACTAGAGTGGACGACGTGTGGGCTGGACCTAAGCAGAAACGGCAGAATAGCTTCCCCATCTTGTGTATGTAAAAATGTCCAATGAGGCACATGTAACAGTAGGCTAAACATGGGTGTCGACAAATTAGAGACTTGTTTTCAGTTTTCTTTTTATCCTTTCATCCTTAAAATGGACACGAATAAGGAATTGTAATCAAATAACAAAATTTATTTAAAAGAATTTTATTTTTAAAATCCGGTGTATTCGATGTTTATTTCATTGGAAGACATTACAGAGAAACCGGAACTTCAGCTGTTGTCCTGTATGAGCGAGTTTTCGTTTTTTTCGAGCACGGTTCAGGCCAGTTATACTGCATTTTCCATTGAGCGTCTGCTCCGATATACATACACAAGATGGCGGCGGCGGGCTGACCCGGAAACAACGAGATTGTCCGCTCTAGTTTTCTTAAATCTCTGTGGTTTGGAGCACAGACCTGCTCAATAGTATCTGCGTGGAAGCCCAGCTGTAGCTCACGCCCACGTGTAATTCTCCTGGTAATTACCAGTTGGTTTACACGATTTTTATCCAGAGCTGACTTGACTTAAAACCTGGAGAAACGTCACTGATTATTCTGCGTCATTAGGTGAAAAGGTCTGCCTTCAACAAACGCTTCACGACGAGAGCAAACGTGAGGGCGTGCACTGAGCTTGGTGGACAACGGGAGATTTGAAATATGGAGTGCGATTTAGCAGAAAGTTCAAAAAAGAAAAGGAAAAAAGGAAGTAGGAATGAAAACGAGGAAGAAGAATACATTGTTGGAATGAAGGCTGCAGCCATTGGATGTCGTGCAAACGGTCTTTTTAGTGATTTGCGCGAAGTAGGAAGATTTATAAAATGTGAAATCGGAGATGTGAAGGCAGTGAGAGCAACGCGGGGTGGAACGGTAGTGGTGGAATGTAAAAGTTACAGGCAATATGATAAATCATTGAAGATTACAATGTTTGATTTGACAAACATGGTTTGTTTTCCATTGAAAAGAAACGCTAATTTTAAGGGGGTCATAAGCGGCGTGCCGCTATCAGTTGAGGCCAGTGATTTCTTTGAATATTGAAAGTTTGTGAGGCAAGGAGGCTGAAAACACGAAGGGAAGGAATGGAGAAGGAAAGCCTAGCCGTTCTATTGGAATTTAAATCTGAGTTACCTGAGAGAGTATTTTTAGATTATGTCAGTAATCGGGTTCGAGACTGTGTAAGGGCACCACTCAGATGTTACTGGTGTCAGGAGTATGGGCATGTGGCTGCGGTATGTAGAAACAGATGCATCCCTTTTAAAGATTACTAGCCCTGGCTTGTTCTCAGTCATTTTCAAAATTAACAATACATTCACTCTGAAAAGACTCCATACTATCATACAATTTTGAATAACGCTGATTTAAATGCACCAAAGTGCGCGTCCAAATGAATGACTGTAGTCTAATGGGGAGAACAAGCAATGCCTGATAGTGAGGAGTCTTTTCTGAGTGATATATTGTTAATTCAGGTAATGACGGAGAACGAGTCAGAACAAATAATTGTAAATTATTTTAAAGGGATGTTCTGTGCGGACATGAAGCAACCTAAAACCTGACTGTAGAATGAAATGCAGGCACTTAAGAAATGAGTGCCAAAATAACCATATTTAAAGGTTATTGTGGACGAGTATAACACACACGATTATGTGCTTGCTTCGGCAAACCACACACCTTACACTCTTACATACCTCATTTTTCTTTTCTCCACTCAGATTTTGGCCTCTAAATCTCTTCACACCATTTAAGCTAATGACAGTGTTTAGACTTGAAAATGTTTATCACTTTCTGGTGTATGATGTCTGTGCACAGATATTTGATATTATTCATAGTATTTCAATTCATTTTTTAAAGTCATGTTTTGCCCCAATTAAATCCAGCCTTTTCAGTGATTTTCAGCTGATTCGGTGATTTATTGTGAAAAAAAGCATTCAACTCTTCAAATGTTCCACATTTTCTGTCTTTCTTACAAAAACTATGTCCAACTTTTTAATCTTTTATACAACACTAAAAATATTTTTTCTAGCCCCTTTTCACAATGATTCTTAAAGGAACATACTTACAAAACCATCCCTTTTGTAAGTCTTACTACTCTTGGAGATATTCATATTCAAATTCAGCTGTTTTATAAGTAGTTTGCTTCTTATGAAATCGCAATCAAAGTTTTATACTTTATTTCCCAGTCGTTTCAGCTTTAGTAATGAGTGTGTATTGTACCCAGCTTGAGCGGGAAATCTCCCAGCTCCCTCTCGCTGTGAAGAAAAAAAACATGTATTTACATGTATCATGATTTTGAAATTTTTCTTCCCTCACTAGCCCTGCCATTTCTGAAGCAATCAGACTCATTGATTTTTAAACAATGAACTTCTGTTCGCCAGACGTCTTCTAGTCCTGAGTTTAGTCCTTTCATTTTCAGTGTTTATCCAGTTTTCAACTCTAACTACTCATTTATTCTTTCAACTAGAAACAACATTCCTCCTCGTTTTTATTAAGTAAATATATAAGTAGATAATGAACATAAACACTGTAAGATTACTCAGATTTATGAATAAGAATTAATATTACATCCTATTAATTTCAAGCCATGAACTGGCACAGGTTGGTGAGATAGAGTTTTACATCTTAATTTACTTCCTTAATTGAACACCCTCTTGGGTTAAAATGAATGTGATGAATAGAATTAGCATGCGAGTTCATAGTCAAAAATCTAAGCTATTTCATTTATGTAAATAAATCTGAGATTTACCCTGAGATTAATGCTAATGCAAGCAGACAAATTTTCCTCTGGAAATTCAGCCTTTTCTAGTTACTAATTGTTTCTTGAGCAAGTGTTTTGCAACAACTGTTTCAGATGAACCACAGTAGCTTGTTCTGATGTTATTTCAGTCTAAGCATTTGATGATTGTGCGTATGTAAATTATGATAATGTGTTTCCTGGCTACCACTAACATACATTAGTCATGGGATATATTGTACGTTTAAAATACACAGTTGAGGCGATGAGCCTTCTAATGGGCACAGCCATATTTCGACGCAGTTTCGGGAGTTTTGGACGCACCGGCAGCAGGGATCTCCAGAGGCGCGGAGGGGCTCGAGGGATCACTCTCCCCGAGCTCGTTTACAGCCTTCACGCGGAATCTGTAGATGGAGTACGGATGAGGATGAAGGTCCACGTTCAAGAACTCTCCCTGCACCTGCGTCTCGACCTCCCATCTCCCCTCGCTGAATCGCTGCTCCTCGGACTCCACGATGAACTCTGCGGAGAGAGAGAGAGATGGGGAGAGGGGCCAAAATAAAAATGGGAGAAGGAATGAGACAGATGGGAGAGAGGGGCAGAGGTATTAATATTCAGAAAGAAATGTATGATTTTTCCAATTTTCATGTTATTATTATTAATAACAACAACCTGCTGGTGTTCTAATAACTGCATCAGCTTTGTGTAAAGAATATGCAATTTAAAAATTCCAGTTGAATTTCAGGGTGATTAGAATGACTGTGTCGGGGCTACAACCATTTAGCCTGTACCAGAGCTGAAGTCAAAATGAAGTACACAGTGTTACAGCCCTCACAACCAGGAGGCAGTGAATGAAAATGATATCAGAATTGTCTGAAATTCGTAGATGCATTTGCCTTGGTTATTGCATATGGTGTATTGCATGTTTGAAGTCATCTGTGTTGCATGAGTAGTGTTCAGTATTGTGTATTGCATGAGTGATGTTTTGTATTGTGTTGCCTGGGAGCAGCTTTATTTACTGAATATGCCCTGTTACTGTATGTATGGTGTGTGTGTGTGTGTGTGTGTGTGAGAGAGAGAGAGGTCAACTAGATGCATTTTGTAAGATGATGAGTGTTGTTTGATATGTGCATGTGTTGAATATATCATGCATGAGTTATGAGGTGTATTTTGTTTGTTGCATATGTGATGTTGTATGTTGTGAGTCGTTAGTTTGATGACATGAGTGAGTATTGACTATATCATGCATTAAATATGAGGAGTACTGCGTGCATTGCATGCATGAGTGATTTGTGAATTTTATAGTTTGATTGCGTGATGTTGTATGTTGTGAGTTGTGTGTTTGACATGTGTGTGCTGAGTATGAAGTGTGAGTGCATATTTTGTGTGTTCCATCTGTGATGATGCATGTTATGGGTTGTGTGTTTGATAAATATATTTGTTAAGCATGTCATGCATAAGTGATGTTTTATGTATTGGGCATGCTGGATAAGTGATGCAAGTTGAAAGTTTGATGTTACATGTAGGTGTTGAGTATGTGATGCTTCAGTGACGTGTGTATTTTGAGTGTTGCGTGTGTAATGTGAGTTGTGTGTTTGATGTTATGTACAGCTGTGCTCAAAATTTTGCATACACTAGCTGAATTTGTGAAATGTTGCCATTTATTTTGAAAATGATTCATCATGCAAAAAATTGACTTTTATTTAAAGATAGTGATCATGTGAAGTCATTTATCATCACATAGGTGGCTCCTTTTTCAATCATGATGATAACTGAAATCACCTGAACAGCCCTGATCACAAGTTTACATATGCTGGAATGGTTGACCTTGTTGTATAGACACAAGTTGACACAAGCAGGTTTAAATGGCTATTAAGGGTTCCACACCTGTGGCTTTTAAAATTGTCACTGGTGTCTATGTGTAGTCATAAGGTTTGTTAGGTCCTGAGTGGATGCACTGATCTGGTTTGACACTGAGCCATGGGGAGTGGAAAAAAATGTCGATGGACCTTCGTAACAAGGTAGTTCAAATTTTTAAAGGTTGGAAATGGTATAAAAAGATATTCCAAGACTTGAAAATGCCAGTCATGGGATACACTTGGACTTTCCAGCATGACAATGATCCAAAGCCCAAGGCCAAGTTGACATTCCAGTGGTTACAGAAGACAAAACAAATGTAAAAGTTCTGAAATGGCCATCACAGTCTCCTGACCTTAATATCATTGAGCCGCTTGGGGTAGATCTCAAATGTACAGTTCATGCAAGACGACCAAAGAATCTGCATGAGCTGGAGTAATGTTGAAAGGAGGAATGGGCAGCTATACCACCTGAGAGAATTAGGGGCCTCATTGACAACCATCACAGAAGACTGCACGCTGCTATTGATGCTAAAGGGGGCAATACACAGTATTAAAAACTAAGGGCATGCACACTTTTGAACAGGGTTCATTTTTTCCCTTATTGCCATGTTTTATTTGATGATCGTGCCAGACTACATGATCTATAGTTGGATATGAATCCAATAAGAAATAAAAGAAATGTGTTTTGCCTGGCCATCCACAGTTTCTTTAAAAAATGTAATTTTCTTTACAAATTCAGCCAGGGTATGCAAACTTTTGAGCGCAACTGTATGTGAGTTGATTGTGTGATGCATGAGTTATGAGGAGTATTGTGTGCGTTGCGTGCGTTAGTGATGTGTGTATTTCATATTTTGCCTATGCCATGTTGTGAGTTGTGTGTTTGATGTTACACGTGTTGAGCACGATGCGTGAGTGATGTGTGCATTTTGTGTAGTCCATATGTGATGTTGTATATTGAGCAGTGCGTTTAATGTTACGTATGTGCGTTGAGTATGCGATGCGTGAGTGATGGGAGTATTTTATGTGTTGCTTGTGTGATGTTGATGTTTTGTGTGTGTATTGAGTATAGTATGATGCATGAGTTATGATGTATATCGTGGGCAGATTATACAGTGCTGTGAAAAAGTTTGTCCCTTCCCGATTTATTCTATTTTTTGCTTATTTGTGATATTAGAATGCTTCTGACCATCCAACTAATTTTAGTACAAGACGAAGTCAACAGAGTAAACACAAAATACAAAATACAGCTTTTAAATGATCATTTTATTTATTGAAGGTTAAGAGTTATTGAAAACCATAATCACCCATGTGAAAAAATAATTGCCCCCCGAAATCTAATGACTGGTAGTGCCACTCTTCACGCCAATATCTGCAGTCAAACATTTGCGATACCTGGCAATGAGTCACTGTAGTCGCTGTGGAGGAATTTTGGCCCACTCTTCCTTGCAGAATTGTTTTAATTCAGCCACTTTGGGAGGGTTTTCAAGCATGAACTGACTATTTAAGGTCAAGGTCTATTCAAGGATTGGGGAATTGGAGGATTGGGGGCGTTCGGGGATATACCCCCAGCTGTCTCCTCCGACGGCATAAGCCTAGTTTGTTCTGTTGTGAGGATCAGTCCGTATCCATTTCCCCTCAGCTTGCTTTACAGTTCATTGATATAATTATCTAGCATGGTGACATAAAACGTCAATGTCTTACAAAGCATCTGAATTCCTGCAGCTCACAAAACGTAATATATTTATTTCTGCGTCTGCGTCCGATTGGCTTGATACGCCTAAGAAAATGTTTCTAATCAAAGTGACATTATCGTTAACTCCTGGATAAGCTGTTTGTAAATCATGTGGTCATGCTAACGGCAAATCGATGGATTGACTGATTGTTTAGTGAGTGACAGTCGAGTCTCATCACAACACTCCCTCCTAAGCTTTGCTTATCTAGGAGTAAAAATGTGAGAGATGAGTAAGTTATTTTCAGTCAGCAGTGGTTTCTGCCATGGATGCCATATTTGCCCAGACTTATTGTCCCCCACCGCGCGGTACGCGCGAAGCGGTGGGACATATTATTCACGACCGTCCGTCCGTACATCCCGAATCCTTGTCAGCGAGATATCTCAAGAACAAATTGACGGATTTTCTTCAAATTTGATGTCAACATGTATTAGGGGATACCCCGGCGCCAGTCGATTTTGGTGACCTTCGCGTCACTCTCAAGGTCACACCGAGAGATTGCTCATTTTGACACGATTTCACAATTTGTGGCGGAGGACAAAGACACGTTAGTGGCAAATACTTATTCTTACTGTAGAATCATGAACACTTATGTCAGTCTGGGTTCTTTTGTAACCACCTGGATGAGTCATTGATGTACTCTTGGAGGAAGTTTGGGACGCCAGACATTCCTGGGAAGGTTCACCACTGTTCCAAGTTTTCTCCATTTGTAGGCACTGTCTCTCATCTTGGAATGCTTGAGTCCCAGAGCCATAGAAATGACTTTGTAACCCTCTCTAGCCTGATAGATTTCAATGACCTTCTTCCTCATCTGTTCTTGAATTTCTTGATTGCAACATTGTGTTCTGCTTTTTTCTGACTTCACATTGTCAGACAGGTTCTATTTAAGTGATCTTAAGGTCTAGCTGGGTTGACAATAATCATGCTTGGGTGTGTCTAGAGTAATTGAATCCAATTATTGATTAAATATGTTAATTTGTTAATTTACTATGTAAGAAGGCAGTAACTTTTTTACATAGGGCCTGGTAAGGCCGGATATCTTTTTTCCTTGAAAATGAAATAATTTAAAAACTGTGGTTTGTGTGTACTCTGCATGTCTTAGCGTAATTTAAAAATGAGTATGATGATCTGAAACATATAAGAGAGACAAATATGCAAAGATAGAGGAATTCGAGAAGGGGCCAAATCCTTTTTCACAGTTCTTTCTGTGATGTTCTGCACATTGTGTGCTAGGTGTGAGGTAGTATTGCAGAAACAGTGTGTTTGATGTAATACATTATGTTTTGTCTTACCCAGAATAGGGCTGTTGTGGTGGCTCCCTGGGACCCAGCGCAGGGTCACTTTGTGGTCCTGGTGTTGGGTAACCTGCAGGTCCCTGGGTGGGTCGGGCCGGTCTAAGAGAGAGGAAAAAAAATTGCTTCCATGAAACACGTATGTCCCTGTTGATGTTCGGGAAAATTTTAACTTCTGATGTGCTTAATTGACTAAATTGATAGTACATAAAGAATACATTAGATTGGTTCATGATCAAACATTGGTTAACAATATCTATGATAAACACTAATTGGGAAAAGAATATTATGTGTCAGAAAGGCAAGTGATATTTTCTGTTGCAATCATTGGATCGTTCTTTACGTCCAGACAGTGTTATTTGGGAGACCTACATTTTAGCATCATGACTTTCATTGGAACCAAGCAGCTACACACCTGATGCTACTAATCAAGGTTATTAGCAAAGAGTCCAGGGGTTAATAAGTAGTATCAGGTGTGTAATTGTTTGGTTGCAATGAAAGCCTGCACCCACACCGGCCCTTTCTGGGAAAGATTGGGGACCCCTGACTTAGAGAGTCAGAAATGTCACTGTTCGGAAGAGGGTTCTGTCCAAGGGCAATTGATTCCAGGCTTATCATTTCATTTGTGGCAATAGTTGGGGGTCTTAATTTTATTCTTGCTGAAATGAATAAGTTTCATCCCTGGTAATGGCTTGACCCAACTTAGAGCTACATAAGCTTGAACATATCCTTGAGTCTTTTCAAAGGAAACGACAATCTTCTTTAAAGTTTGCACCTGGATTGTGTGTTCTGTACAATCCCAAGACAAACATACCGCAAACTGTCGGAGGATTACTTGCAGACTGGGTTCGACCTTTAAGAGTGAAAATCATGTCTCTGTCGGCCAACTGGTAGTATTTATTATGCCTACTGTGCAGCAGAAGGCACGGACGAAGCAATACAATAGGAACAGGAATTGAGGTTCCTGACTAAACACTCTTGGTAATACAGACTCCGGGCATTAGCTGCAGGAACAATGTATTACAAACTGAAAACAAACAGGAATCGAGGTACCTGAATGTAAACTGCTGGAAAAAACAATAAGCTGCACTAATTTAGAATTGGAGGTTAAGCACATGTGAAAAAGAGGGGATATACATCTTATACAAAGACTAGAATGCAACACAGACGTGGTTAGAAGACTTCGCTATGACTACGTGCTGAGTCCAATGTTCCCACCGCCATATTTGTGTCTGAGTCCACTTTTCCCCCCCGCTCATAACAGTGAACACGGTACATTGAAATGAGGAAGAAAGTCAGCGTTAATCGTAAAAAAAAAAAAAATCAATAATCGGTTGCGATCCATGTTTAGTACCCCTTATTTTATTTTGTCTGTTAACATTTGCGAAGTGTCCACCCCAACTAACATTTCCTGATATTTATTTTTACCTTGAAAGCCTGAAGGCTTTCAAAAGTCTGGATGCCAATCAATATGCAGTTACAGGATTCGTGAGCGACAGTGGAATCTGGTGACAAAAAATATCTATGTGATAAGAGGACATTAAATAATTCAGCAACAATTAGCAGCCCTGTTATCTTGGCAGTGATTAAGTCTGGAGTGCTACATTTAGCTTGTTTGTTTTGTAACAAGCTAGGCTGAGGCTGTGCAGGCTACAGGTGCGACTTCCCATGTGGAGAATTACAGTCATTTGCCAATTCTGAAACAATGGATTACCACACGTTTTTCGATTTGCCTATCAGTATTTATTTGAATGATTTTGTTACCAGTTGCAGGTTTAGGCAGAGTTTAATGTTTTCTTCTGTAGCTATCCTGTTTCCCAATTTTAAAAAGGTAACCTAGCTAATACTCAAGGCTGTTTATTTTTACTGGCAGGTCTAAGCTAATTTGTCACTATTTTAAAACGTTGCCTTCTGTGTCAAACCACCGAATGCAAAGAAACGTTCGCTAAAAATGAAACATTAAAAAAGAGAAATGTATGTCAATGAATGCAATATGCCACTGTTTGCAGTTCACCTTAAAGTACTGCTTAGCAAAGCTAGTGTTTGTCTAACGCAATGTATGTTAGCAAAAGTTATGTCTTCACTCATTATAATACAGTCTTGCTTAGTTTGCCAACGTTACCATTAAGATAAGCGAAACCTCCTAGGAATATTCACGCAGATAACGGAAGAGCAATCGCAGGAATAAATGCATGTGATTATATCTCGCAGGTAAGCATGCCTATGTTACCGTTTGTTGCTAACCTATTTAAATTCTGTAACGCTGCGCTACATAGCTAGCCAGTGAACAATGTTAATTGCTGCTTTGTTTCCTAAAATATCAAGAACTGGTTTGACAAACCGAACAATTAATAGCGCGACTCAATGACGGTTTTCATGTAAGTTAATTAACTGCATTTGAGCGTTTAAAGTGTTTCTATAGAGTTTTCCTGGCAAGGGGTGCTAAAGGATAAAAAATAATAATTAGCTAAGTTGAGGACAACTTGCCTAAAATAAAGTGCTGACAGCACAATCACTAGATGCAGGCTCCCCCTGGTCCCTTCTGATGGGAGCCAACCATTTATTCTGCCGGTTTAGCGAAGTCTTTCACAATGGAATGAAACTGTAGTGTGGAGTTTCCCTGACAATTGTTGTTACAGCAAACTGTACGATACATCTTGGGCATATTGGATTTACTTCATTTTAGTATTTTGTACGTCTTCATGTCTCGTCTGCCAACTGCAGTCAATGGCTGTGGGATGCAGTTGTGACCATTTCGGACACAAATATGGTGGCGCAAAAGCACAGTGACATCACATGGTCCCTATGAATAGCACACTGCCACCACTCAGTGGAAATGAGGGGCAGCTGCAGGTAATGATGAGGAGTTGAGGAATGCAGTCTGGGTCTCAATAGACTGGTGAGCAGGACGGCTGGAGGTGTCATCTAACGACAACGTCATTGGCTGAGCCAACCACAAAATAACCACAAAATGCGAGACATCTCTGCCATCTTGTGAAATGAATCGGCGGGGGAATTGCGCAATCAAACGCTGTACATGTGTATATGTGACTAGATAAAATGAAGTGCAAAACACTGGACAGGTGTCACACACCAGCCTACAAGCACAACCATTATTTAATAAATAAATTTTTTGTTTACGGGTGTTTGTTGTCAGGAAATTCTTAAACGTTAGTTAGAATATAAAAGATTGAATTTAAATTAACTGTAAATATATATAAAAGAGTTGTATATGTCTAAGGAATGCTGTTTTCATATTTTGAACGCATGTACAAAACCCAAAACCAGTGAAGTTGGCACGTTGTGTAAATCGTAAATAAAAACAGAATACAATGATTTGCAAATCCTTTTCAACCTATATTCAATTGAATACACTGCAAAGACAAGTTACTTAATGTTCGAACAGGTAAACTTTGTAATTTTTTGCAAATATTAGCTCATTTGGAATTTGTTTCAAAATGTTTCAAAAAAGCTGGCACAAATGGCAAAAAAGACTAAGAGAGTTGAAGAATGCTCATCAAACACTTATTTGGAACATCCAATAGGTGAACGGGCTAATTGGGAGCAGGTGGGTGCCATGATTGGGTATAAAAGCAGCTTCCCTGAAATGCTCAGTCATTCACAAACAAGGATGGGGCGAGGGTCACCACTTAGTGAACAAATGCGTGAGCTGATTGTCGAACAGTTTAAAAACAACATTCCTCAATGAGCTATTGCAAGAAATTTAGGGATTTCATCATCTACGGTCCGTAATATCATCAAAAGGTTCAGAGAATCTGGAGAAATCACTGCACGTAAGCGACAAGGCCAATAACCAACATTGAATGCCCGTGACTTTCGATCCCTCAGGCGGTACTGCATCAAAAACCGACATCAGTGTGTGAAGGACATCACCACATGGGCTCAGGAACACTTCAGAAAACCACTGTCAGTAACAACAGTTCGTTGCTACATCTGCAAGGGCAAATTAAACTCTACAATGCAAAGCGAAAGCCATTTATCAACAACACCCTGATCATTCTTGTATTCTTGAACTCTTTGAAAAAATGTTTAAATGCATCATTGTTTAAAAAAACACTTGAGTTTTCTCATGCTTGCCAATTCTGCAGTACCTGTCTGTGAAACACTCCATTGAAAGTCCTGCTCCCACCCTCCCGAAAACTCCAGTGTGCTGTGATTGGTCAACTCGATCACTCACTTGTGATTAGGCCACCATTCGCCCCCCTTACCATAAATGGATTGCCTCTTTCGAAACAAATACCGGTTAAGCCAAGTGGGCAAAACCTACTTGATTCAAGGGCGTGCCGAACTATCTGCTTGGTGCGAAAATTCAAATGTTGACATCACCAATTGATGAAAAAAATGGCCAGAAGCGATTACGGTGTTTAAGTCAGCTCTGGAGCAGTGAGTTTTGCAGCAGAGAGTGCTTCTTCTGGAGGTGACTTGTTTTCCAACACAGACCTTTTAAATGCGCATAAAAACGATATGATTCACGCTACAACACTAAAATAATGAAAATAACAACCAGTATTAATTTCTTTCACAGTAAAAATATTATGTATGATGAAAATCATCAATATAATCTCTGTATTCCACCTCTGAACTACCTTCTTCTAAGGTTTCTCACAGTTCCACGCGAGGCGCTATCCTTCGGTAAGATGGCGGATGCAAATCTCGCCAAAACTGGTCTCGTGTCCACTTTAGTGTTTTCTTTAGCTCTGTGGGGATACAGTGGGGGAAATAAGTATTTGATCCCTTGCTGATTTTGCAGATTTGCCCACTAACAAAGAGTGCAATGGTCTATAATTTTAATGATAGGTTTATTTTAACAGTGAGAGACAGAATACCACCAGAAAAGTGGAATAAGACATTGTATGCATTTTAGGAATTTATTTGCATATTTTTGGTCAAAAATAAGTATTTGACCCCCTGGACAAACAGCATGTTCATATTTTGTAGAAAAGCCATTATTGGCCAGCACAGATGTCAAACTATTTTTATAGTTGTTGACAATGTTTGTGCACATTTTGGCAGGGATGTTGGCCCACTCCTCCCTGCAGACAGCCACCAAATCATTCAGGTCCCGAGGCTGTCGCCTTGCAACCCGAATTTTAAGCTCCCTCTAAAGATTTTCAATTGGATTCAGGTCTGGAGACTGGCTTAGCCACTCCAGACCCTTGATGTTCTTCTTCTTCAGCAACTCTTTTGTTGCTTTGGCGGTGTGCTCAGGGTAGTTGTTGTGCTGAAACACCCATCCTCGACCCATGTTCAGCTCTCTCACTGAGGGAAGAAGCTGTTGGTCCAGAATTGCACGGTATATGGCCCCGTTCATCCTCCCCTCAATGCGATGGAGTTGTGCCGTCCCCTTGGCTGAAAAGCACCACTGTGCTTGACGGTGGGGATGGTGTTCTTTGGGTTGTACTCTGTGTTCTTTGCCCTCCAAACACGGCAAGTTGAGTTGAGCTCAAATAATTCTATTTTGGTCTCATCTGACCTCATCACCTTCTTCCAGGCCTCTTCTGAGTCATCCAGGTGGTGAATGGCAAACTTCAGGCGGGCCTGTACATGTGCCCTCTTGAGCAGGGGCACCTTGCGTGCGCTGCAGGATTTCAATCCATGACCGCATAGTGTGTTACCTACTGTTTCTTTTGTAACTGTGGTCCCAGCTGCCTTCAGTTCATTAACCAGTTCCCCCCTTGTGATTCCTCACCGTTCGCATGATTGGGGACATCTCATGAGGCAAGACCTTGCATGGAGGCCCAGACCGAGGGAGGTTGGTGGCAGTGTGGTACTTCTTCCATTTCCTGATAACTGCACCGACAGTTGATCTTTTCTCTCAAAGTTGCTTTCCAATTCTCTTGTAGCCCATCCCAGCCTTGTGTAGGTCAACAATCTTGTCCCTGATGTCCTTAGACAGCTCTTTGGTCTTGCCCATGGTGGAGGTGTTGGAATCTGGTTGTTTGGGAGTGGACAGGTGTCTTTATACAGGTAATGAGGTGAGGCAGGTGTATTTGATGTAAATAATTAGTTGGGATTGGGGGTGTGTCTTAAAGAAAGACTAACTGGCTTGTGGGACCCAGAATACTTGCTGTTTGGTAGGGGGTCAAATACTTATTTTTCCTCATCAGATGGTTATCAATTTTTATAAATTCATATTATGTGATTTTCTGGAATTTTTTTTGTGATTCTGTCTCTCACTGTTAGAATGTATATACGATTAAAATTATAAATCGTTGCATTCTTTTTAAGTGGGCAAACCTACAAAATCAGCGAGGGGTCAAATACTTATTTCCCCCACTCTAAGTGATGTTGACATACCCTGACTGGCTGGGGATACGATGACAAAAATTGATTGATCAGCTGTACTCTGCATGTGGGGTACAGCCTGACTGGCTGGAGGAATTTTACTCATGAATGTAAAATCATAATCAAAATATGAACAAATAATTGGGAAAGTAAAACCGACTGGGGGAGGGAACATGAGAAATTAGAATATGTAAATTCTCAATGAATTACACTGATCTTGCTTGTGCTAGTTCGCGAAGGAACATCTTACCTACGACAGTAATAGAAGCAGAGGCTCGGGCCATGTCCACACTTGTCATGACTTCACATGTGTACCTTCCTTCATCTTCAGGTGTGACCTTTGGGATTATCAGGGAATCGCCCTCAAATATGTACCTATATAACACAAAATTTTCCACACAAACTTCACTGCAAATTTACAGCAGGTTAAGGTGATACACAGAAATTTAACAACTCTACACTGTCCTCAGTTGAGTTACATACGAGTGCAAAATGCTCAAATCATAAAGTAGATAATGAAAAACATTACAGATGCATACCCAGAATTTGAAAATGTTAGATTATTTCTGCGAATCAGTTTCAGTTAAATAATTGTTGGAGTACTGTATCCATTCTGCACTAAGTTCCTCCTGTTTCCTATACATACAGCGCAGTGCAAAAATCAAGTGCACAGCATACATTCCTCAAAATAAAAGTATAAAAATAGTGCCACAGATACTGTAGCTCACCTGGACATATGTAACCTTCTAAAGATATCAAATATTAGTTCTAACATATTTCATTTTTCGAAAGTGACAATGTGAAAGGGCCAAAGTGACACATTTACATAGTTCTCTTGCTACATACACATTACATGGGTAATTGAAGTTATATTATATGTAGTACACAGTGCTGGAGACTACAATGGTGATAGAAGCAGTCAGGTGGGCGTGTATCTGACCCCTTGCTTCATATATGCTCTCGTCCAATCAGAATCCCATCCGGTTTCAAAAAGATGGTGCTGGTCAATTCTTGACAAAAGAGGCCTCCTTTTTGGTATTCTAAAAACAATGGGTGACGTCATGCTTGCTTTGTCCATCTTTTATATACAGTCTATGGTTTAAATGTATGACGGAAATAATTAAGAGTGGCCAGAGACCAACGGTCAAATTTAAAGATTTCTCAAAATCTGCCAGATTGAAACCCCATTTACTACGGGCATTTATACCAGGGACCATAATTTCATACACTTCATATTGATAAGATATTAATGCTACTTTCCAGGCATTTTATGAAGGCTTGTACAAGTCTGAGATGAGTAATGTTTCAAAAAACAATGTTGAATTTCTTGTCAAATATTGAATTACCACATATCTCCTGAAGACCGAGATCAGCTGGATAATCCCCTTAGCCGAGAGGAAGTAGCTACTGCAATAAGTGAACTTCGGAATAATAAGGCACCTGGTACTGATGGCCTAACCGCAGAATTTTATGAACAATTCAAGGATTGTCTAATTGAGCCACTGATTGATGTCTTGGCCCAATATTTTGAGGAAGGTTTACTTCCTAGTTCAAAAATAGAGGCTTATCTCTCTTTGATTCATAAGAAGGGCAGGTCAGTGGATGAGTGTGCTTCCTACCGACCAATTTCACTGCTAAATTTGGACAGGAAAATATTAGCTAGAATACTTGCTCGACATCTAGAGGCTGTTTCGCCACAGTTAGTGTCTGCAGACCAGACTGGTTTTTATAAAGGGGCGAAATTCATGTAATAATGTAAGACATTTGTTAAATATTATACAGTATGGTGCTAAACTAAAAGATAAGGCTTTGTTTGTATCTTTGGATGCATATAAAGCTTTTGATAGGGTAGAATGGCCCTATCTCTTTCATGTTCTTTCTAATTTTGGGCTCGGTGGCAATTTGCTGAAATGGATAAAGGTGCTGTATGCGGCTTCAAAGGCCTCTGTAATTACAAATGGCAAACAATCTCCTGTTTTCTCACTTGAATGAGGTACTGTTCAGGGATGTCTACTATCACCTTTAATTTTTGCTCTAGCAATAGAGCCCTTTGCACAGGCCATCCGTACAGATCCTGACATTAAAGGCATCCATACAAAGACAAAGCAGCACAAAATATCATTATATGCCGATGACGTATTGCTCTACTTAAAGGAGAATTCTGGTGTGAAATTGACTTGGGGTGTATTGAAACATGATATTGAGTATTAACTTTTGTAGAATAGCCCATTTCCGTACGCACTCAGCATTTCGAAATACGTGGCTTTTTAGCCAAAGCTCCAGACAGGCTTATAATGGTAGTGAATTGGGCATACCGTTGCCATGCAAAGAAATCGCTATTTTTTCATCCTTTACAAGGCTCAAAGTAGCTCCACACTTCATTGGTAGAATTGCGACGGCCCTGACATTTAAAACGAGGCACTGAGAACTTTGAAAATGCACAGATAGTTTATTAAGAAAGAGAGTTTATCAGGCTGCCGGGTGGCTCACACGGTTAAGGCACTGCGCTGCAGTGCAGAGGTGATCACTACGTCGCGGGTTCGAGCCTCGGCGTACCCACCGGCAGGGGTCGGCAGCCTTTTCAGAGTAGCGCACAATTGGCTATCGCGCTACAGGGTTACAAATTGGGAAGAGACTGCCGGATTTGGGTCTTCGATAACAGCTTTGTTCGTTGCTCCAGCGCCTCCTGTTGGCCAGACGGGCGCTCGTCAGGAAGACTCCGGCTTGGTTCATGTCCGGGTATCCTCCGCCCTCGCTCTGAACTTGCGAAAATTCAACCAGCGAGTGTATAAGAATCAGTGGCTGACAGGCACGTGCTTCGGAGGAGAGCCGTGAACTGTCTTCACTATCCTGAGTTGGCAGCAAGGGGTCTCATACGAGCAAGCTTTGTACATAGTTCCCCAATTGGGCATTCCAAATTCGGGTGGGATTGGAGATGCCAAATTTAAAAAAAAAAAAAAAAAGAGAGTTTATGCGAACAGTACATTGAGGTAGTTTCCAGTCGCCTCCATCTTGAAAGTCACGATAAGTCGATTGACGAGCACGAATGAATAGGAAGGATAGGGGAACAGATGGCAATCTATTCGTCTATTCGGTCTCGAAACCGTGATAATTTCTTCTATATAAAAAGTATTTATTAATGATGAAGACCCAACTAAATGAATAACACTATTTTATAGAACACTTTCTGGGACAGCAAAAGAAAATACAGCGAAAATTAAATTAGAATGGGAGGCCGACTTCGGTGTCGAGAGTGAAGAGGAAGAGTGGAATGATATTTGGATAAACGTGTCTAATTGTTTTAATTCTAACAGGGCAAAAGAACTTCAGGTTAAGATAAATCATAGACTGCATATCACCCCAATGAGACGTAATAAAATGAACCCCACTTCTGACAAAGCTGTGCAATAAGTGCAAGAATATAGAAGGCACATACATTCACTGTTTTCTGGAATGCATTTATATTCACAATTTCTGGAATGCTGTTCTTAAAGAAATCAATGATATACACTTGGCCAAACATTGCTCCTGTTGCATGTATTCTTGGTATACATAATCCTTCAAATATTTCTCTAAATTCACGAAAACTTCTGAAAATCCTTCTTATCTGTGCTAGAAGATGCATTTTATTGAAGTGGGAGTCAGAGGAACCTCCTCATATTACCCAATGAATAAGTATTGTGTTCGTGTTCATGCCTTTAGGAGCGCTCTGCTTTTATTTAAGGGAGGAACTTTTTCAATTTTATAAAGTATGGAGTCCTTTTATAACTTACTTGGGATCAGACTGTTTACAAACATTAAACTGCAGGGCTCTGTGGTCTGGCATGGGAACAGTAATGTATTACTTCAAATGCACTGTGTTCTGACAGTGTCTGTACATTTTTGTATGTATGTATTTTGTAAATTATTTATTTTTTTATTTAGCAATTTTTTCCCCCTTTTCTTGCTTGTTGGTTTTTTTTCTTTTTTTTTTTGACTGACTGTAAACCTGTCGATATGAATTAATATAAATAATTTGGAAATTTGTGAAGTTTCGTCTGGTGGAGGCACGACAGAAGAGGTTGTAACATCACAAAAAATGACTGGGTCTGTTGGCTCCGCACCAGGCATCAACACAAACCATTTCATGTGATTCCCACAAGAACTGCTCTCATTAGCATGCAAATGATCTGTAGTTGCAGCATCCAAGGTGAATCTATAATAACTTGAAATACTCAGTTTTGAGAATTTAAGAACAGCAGTAAGAACCGTCTCACGTAGAATACGCAACAGTTCCTATTAGAGGCCCCAAAACTACTTGTCAAAAGTTTTAGAACACTTTGCTTATGTTTTGTTCCATGTTTCAATGAAATAAACACAGTTTTAGCTCATTTAAATAACCTCAAATTGCAGAAAGTAAAATGTGAAGAGTGAGAAACTGAAAAAAAAATCAATTTTTGGTAGCACCTTACATTACAGCTTGGTAATAGCATGGAAATACTGGGGTACTAATGAAGCAATACTGCATCATATCTAATCTATAACCTGATTATTACATTGCTGAGAATAAGGTATTAATTATTACTTGTTTGCTATCAAACGATTACCTCAGTATTACCAGAGCAGTGTTAGTTATAAACCTTTGCAACCCAACAGTCATTGGAGAAAAAAAAAAATCCATTAAATGTGATTAGAAATTATCACAGCAAAAGACTGTCTCTTTGATCCATCTAGGATTCATATAGTAATTGGTAAAACAAAAATAATTTAAGTAAGATTTTTCGATTCCTGACATCGCGAAAGTTCGTGGTGCCCCAAAACTTTAAACCGAAAGAGTTCATACTCACGCGCCGACAGATGATTCCATCAGCTTCTGTCCTGACTTTCTCCACTGTCTCTGTTCAATCTCCAGTCGGGGGTCAATGCTTGCTTGGCAGGTGATGGTGGCGGATTTTCCACTGCGGATTTGTTGAGACTCTGGAAGGGGCTGGATCACTGAAGGGGCTGCAAAAGGGAATTTGCATCACTAAATTTCATCCCTGTGAGCTACAGAGGAGTAGAACGCCTGGCCAAGTCCTCTTATCACTACAGCATGACCTCATGTCTGTCAGAGATCACATTAACACATGAAGATGATATCATGATGAATGTGTCATGTTGATTACACTGTCTACCGCTAATGACAGCAATGTCACCATAGAATACAGTATTCCTTGTGAGGGGGTTTGAGAGATAATTTTATTGTCTTTTAAATGCAATTTCAAATGTTAAAATTGATAATGTGTTCAGCTTCGGTGTACATTACCTAATCAATGCACAGACTGCAGGCTATGTAATGTGCAACCTTACGACAACAGTGCAATCTGCTTGCATAAGAACAGAAACTGAATTTCAGCCGGTTTTGGCCGTTTTTTTATAGCACATGACAGTGTGAATATGAATATTATGGTACATACATCCATATTGCATGACCTGTATTGGATTTACAATTTTTCCGAGTTTATATATATATATATATATATATATATATATATATATATATATATATATATATCACTGATTCTTGAGACTTGGGACAAATCATGTCCTACATAAGAAAGACAAATTTTTATTAAAAATCAATAAATTTATCAGAATCAACATGCTTAAAAACTTAAATCTAAAGGAATGTTGTATATCAATGTCATTTTTATCATCAATGTTTAACCCTTTTTTTGGGAATTTGTTTGATTTTCTGGTCTGTGGTTAGGTGGTCTATGTTATTCAACCTGTCCTCAGCAAGAGGTCTCAAAATTGACCCACCCAAAAACTTAAAAAATAATCTGAGTTTATAGTTTATATAGTTTATACCTGGTTCTGAGTTTATAAAACAATGCATTAAGTGAACTTCAAACAATATTTTCCCTAAAAATCTGCCTGTCAAAGTTATGTCCTCTGTTTCTGTCAACTCCGTCAGATTTTTTCACAATTCACACAAAATCAGGCAATAGCATGGTCAGCCATTTCCTGAGGACCCCCTTTCCTCTTCCTGGTAGTGCTGATTTCAGCACTACCACTGATGCTCTGGTAAGTTTTACATTTTTTTATATTTTAGATAAACAATGTTGATATTACTATGGTCACAGCTGGAACATGTCAACACCGTCTTCCATTTAAAATGTTTTTTTTTAACAGCATTGAATAGAATTTAGGGCTGCTAGCTATTGAGGAAAATTTGTCTTGCTGCAGTGTACAGTACATGTTTTGGAGGGAAAATAGAATCCTTTATGTCATCACCGTCACACGTCAATTCTGTCAGTTTTTAAGACTGACGGAGTTGACAAAGTCACCTTTGATCTCTAAATGTGCTAAAATAATATTATCTCTGAGCATAATAAAGAATTAAATGATATTTCACTGCTATATTAACCCCTTTGCGCAGAAGCCAAATCTGGCTTTTTAGGTGTTACCTGATTTAAGGCTTTATAATTTAAGATTGCAGCTTTACAGACAGGAAAACTTTGGCTCAATTGAGTCTAGACACTTGAAGCATTTAGACTCCCAACAAATTTCAGTTTATTTTTATGATTTTGTTGGAGAAAAGGGGCTGCAAACATAAAACATCTTCATGAGAATTCACCATTGAAACAGCAAAAAAAATAATACTGACAATTGAAAAACTGCTGGGGCCTAAAACTTCATAGAACATGAACATGTTCAACGCAAGGTGAGGAAGGAGTAGCCCTGAAGATGAGAAAGAGAGAGGGTGGTGACTAATGAAGGAGCAGAGGAGAGGTGATGGTGGGAAGAGAAACATAAGAAGAAAGGATGGGAAGTACAAGTAGCTAATTAAGGGGGGGGGGGGGGGGTAGGGGGTGGAGGAGGGTAAAAAGGACCCTTTAGTTCTTTGTTGTTTTCATATATTAGTAGTAAATGAGATGAAAATTAGTTTTTTGTTTTATGTTCAATTTTAAGACAGACAACAGTTGTCAATGAATTGTTGAAAATACGTTATATTTATTATAATATTTTTTTTTGCAGTAATGCGGTAATGGAGTTGACAACTTTTTTGTCAACTCCGTCAGTTCTCTGTCAACCCTGTCAGGTGTATGTTTTTGTTGTTTTTTGAAAAATATGTTTATTCTTTGTACTGTTTTTGTAATTAATGTAACAAAGTACCTTCTGTTCTACATATCTTGATGTGTAATTTATTTAAGAAAATTATTTTTATCATACTAAAATTAAATCCAAATAATAGAAATTTTGACATTTAGAAATTTCGGTTTTCAGAATAGAGTGAAATCCCAACACAAATATATATATATATAGTATTTTATGACATATCAGAGTAACTAAGAACTATTTAAACATAGTTTTAGACTTTGGATTCTTCTTTGACTGGAAGAGTTAAAATTGTACACTTTTTAATGTGTCTGACGGAGTTGACACAAATCAAGCTCTAAACTGAAAGATGATTATTTATTTAAAAAGTGTTTTTGATTAGAACCTGTTCCTTTACATGGTTAAATACTTAAGACTTGTCTCTACAGACATATGCAAGTCCATATAATACAATGTGCATTTTTAAAAAATATATTTTTTAATCTGTTTTTTGTCCCTTATCTCAAGAATGAGTGATATATATATATATATATATATATGTATACACACACACACATTTCAGTCCATCATTTTGTTCTCCACATTTTAATAAATAGAGGATCTTACATGAGTGGGCGCGTCATATGAAAGTTATGAAACACACAAAGTAAATTTTGCATTTGTTGCCAGCTTAAGTGAGCAAAAACCCTAAATTTATACAATTTCATAACTTATGACACAACCAAGACTATAAGATCCTGTTTATCACGCAACTGAAATGTGTAATTTAATAAAACCCAGATGTAATTTGTGTTTGCGCCCATTGTATTTTAGCAACGAGCTAACTCCATCACTCTACCAGCATAGTGAGTCACTAAGGCACAGACATTCGCGGCTGCAATAGTAACGGTTAGTAAATTAATTTAGCTGAGAAGCCAGCTAACATTGGCTTGCTGGCTTGTAAATAAATGTTAAATAATGGTAATGGAAAAAGTATTGCATACACTCCTGCTTGCTAAGTTACGTGAATTTAGTGATGTGAGTGGCATGTGGCTAGCTTGCTACAGTGCTGAGGCATATTAATTCAACCATTAACACTTGGTATTCAGTTTGGCTAAATATTAACAACATAACATTTTGCGGAGCAATTTTTTTCCCCTCACGCTCTCAGTCAGTGAAATTTTCACGAGCGATATTTGCCTTTGGTGACATCAAAAATATGTCATGAGCTGGGCAGTGGGAAAAGTACTACGGTTATGCGATAATCTTAAATGATCATATCTGGTACTTGGTGGCAAATCATCCATTTTTGATGACCGCTTGAAGCTCAGCATTCATTTAGCCTACTCATTTACCTATTCATGTATTGATTTCTAATCCAACTCAATGGAGAATGATGCCAAAAGAAAAATTGAGTCACTGTCCAAACATCATTGGACCACACTATGCTGTGTTAGCCAACAGCGAAGGATAGCTGGGATTAACTTGCTGCTACTACTGACTCAAGTTCAGGGTTCTCAACACTTTGAAATCACCAGTTGACACTGTAAATTATAGGTGTCTGCCAAGCACAGCGCGGCAAAAAAAATTATCCGGGGGTCTGTGGCCTGTGGCCCCCAGTCGCCTGGATTTCAAGACATGTACTCTCAGAGATTTTAATGGAGCTATGTCACAATTACTGCGCATGCTCTCAATTCTGAATGACGTAAATCCGCTCAACTGCAAATCTAACTGTAGAAAGTATTTTTCTAGTAGCTACCTTGTCTATTCTCCTTATGCTTCACTCAACATTACACAACTATTCGCTCTGAGCTAGCAAGCCAGTGACATAAAATGCATAATTTCCTAGGCTAGCTAGCCATCTCCCTAGACTGGGCAGTGCATAGAGTAGTGAAGTGATGATGTCGCAGCTACTTAGCTTCTGGTGTCAGAAGTATAATGCCCACGGAAATTTATGATGGGGTTTGGACACTTTCCGGCATTGCTTGAACTCATATTAATCTTATGAGCCAGCTTGCTCTGAGAATAGCCTAAGGGGTATACAGATGCAAATAATCAAATCAAATTTGTCGTTCACTGCAAAAAAGATATGCTTTTGCATTTGAAGTCTAGTTTGTAGTCTGCTTTTGCGAACTACATATCCACTACATAAGCAGACACATACCCCGTGATTTGTTGACAGCTAATGGGGTACCACAGTTTCAACAAACATTCACTCGAAGGAAGCCGATCAGTGACCTAAACTGCCGTTGGCTGTCTCCGTGCAAACATTACTACACAGCATGCCGCTATCAGCTAGCTAGCTACATGCCTAGAAATGAATGGATGACAGTGAATGGCTATTATTCGCCATTTATCGAGCTAGTATTTATGAGCAACATATACGACTAGCTACGCCAGCAGGCTACCTAGCTTGTCAGCTAGTTAGCTAATTACATCTTGTGTACAGAGCCAAATTTGTAAAAAAAAGTAAATGGTTATTTTCCTGTCACTTAGCAAGCTAGCTCACATGAGTACTCACCAAATATAACTAGCTACGCTAGTGAAATAGCTAGCAAGCTTGTTCACTAGCTTAGCTAGCGAGCTAGTTAAGTCAATGAAACCAGTGAATAGTTTGATGTTATTTGGCTACTTAGCTAACATTGAGCCACGAGCATTTCACTAGCTGGCATTTACAAGCAGCAAAAATGATGTTAGCCGACTACTGAAGTCAAAAAACTAGCTCGCTGGCTAAGTTAGTCAGATAACAGTTAGTTTGCTTGCTCTGGTAGCCTTACTTGGTGAATATTTAAATCACTACTCGAAACAGTGAACAGCAATTATTTTGGTACTTATCCAGCGTTAGATGAGCAAGTGGACATTAATTGGCTATGTAGGCTAATTAATAAGGCTGATAAGCTTGTTTACTAGCTACTGCGTTTTTGAGCAAACAGACGTTGGCCAAAGGTGCTTGTCTACTATTGTAAGTCGGCGCTAGTTGTATCTATTTAATATCTAATACGCTAAGCATGACACAGTAGAATGTAGAGTGCCTAACTACAGTAATTAGCATAGTCTCAGCAGGCTAAGCAAACAAATAAACTCAAAATGATGTCATCACTTTTTCAGCACATTGTCAGTGCCCAGGTTTTTTTTTTTTGGTTGAGATTTTGGCAAGAACACCCAATGGTACAACTGAAAACAGCTGTAAGTCCAGCCTATTTGGAGAACCCTGCGTGTTGGGTGATAGTTGGGTGATAACCTTTTAATGGTTGATTAGTCGCCGATGGGCAAACAAATAATTGATCTGCTCAATAATTAGTTAATAATTATTAATTAGGATAATTAATGGAATGAATGGACAATATTGGCACCATTACCTCCGCCAACTTGTTGGATTGAGGTTATGTTTTTACCCTGTTTGTTTGTCTGTCTGTCTGCCTATAAGCAAGATTAGTGAGAAAGTGATTAGATTTTCAAGGGTCAAGGTAAAAATTGCAGAAAATTATTGAAAACATTTTATATGTTGCGGTGAACATGGGTTCGATAAGCTTATTGAGATGCATTTTAATTTATAAACCACGGTTTGAAAATAAATCTCATAATTTTTACCTTTCATAATCGCTGATGGAAAAATTTAATAATGGGTCATGGAATTAAGAGAAAGTTTAAATTTTTCTAAAAACCCCAATTCCAATGAAGTTGGATGTTATGTAAAATGTGAATAAAAACAGAATACAAAGATTTGCAAATCCTTTTCAACTTATAATCTATTGAGTACACTACCAAGACAAGATATATAATATTCAAACTGATGAACTTTATTGTTTTTTTGAAATATTCACTCACTTTGAATTTAATGCCTGCAACATGTTCTAAAAAAGCTGGAACAGCGGCAACAAAAGACTGTGAAAGTTGAGGAATGCTCAAAAAACACCTGTTTGCTAATATGTAAGCTAATATGCTCTCATATAACATTTATGGTCATGGAGGCTAATTTTGCATGGAGGCAAACATGGTCTAATATAGAACGTAGGCTAAATGAGGCTAATGTTGCATGTCAGCTAATATGATTTAACAAAACAAATAGGATGATGAAGGTTCATGTCACATGTTTGCTAACATGGTCTAATGTAGCACATAGACTAATGCAGGATAATTCGGCAAGTAAGCTAACATGATCTAATATTGCATGTAGGCTAATGCAAGCTAATGTCGAATCTAAGCTAACGTGGTCATATATAGCAAGTAGATTAATGGAGGGTAGTGTCACATGTAGGCTAACATAAGCTCTCGCTCATGGGTTAATGCAGAGGCTGAAAGTAGGCTCTGTCAGATTGTGGGAGTTTTTCACTGGAATTTCTCCACTTACTGAAGACAAGCAGCTCAGCTTTGATGGATAAGGAGCTGTTGATCACTGAGCAGGTGTACAGGCCAGCATCCTCAGTGGAGGTTTTCTCTATCTGCAGGGAACCATTATTGGGATGTGGTGACATCCGGAGGTCGGACAGCGCCAAGTGCAAACTTGGGTTGACCCTGCATTCAAAAAACACATTCAGCAAACACACAAAAAACACACATACACTTACATACGCTAACATACCTTAGAAGTTCAGGTCAGAAAGAAAGGACAGTAAACTTACAAAGGATTACAGGTTTGCGAAAGTAAAACTTGCTCTGTTCTTATCGTTAACTTCTTTGAGTTTAGTATATTAGAAAAGAAATCAATGAAATTTCAGGGAAAATGTATCTGAGTCAAAGATATAGTCCGCCATCTTGGATTTTGGTACTTTAAATTCAATAACGTCATCAAATTAGCATAATCTAATTCTAGTTAACAAAGCTGACATTAAATTACGTAAGATACTGTAAATATAATGGAATAAGTATATGTTAAAAAGAAAATCTGGAAACTACATTGATAAAACCGAAATTGGCGATTTTTTGTCAGACATACCGGTGAGAAAACCATTGCCATGGAAACGGCAAAGATGGTGGACTTAACTCATAGTTATAAAATTGTTCCCAGACAAGTTTTAGGAAAAGTCACCAAAAAAGTTTGTTGGTCCTGGCTCAAGCCGTTCAGATATTATACGACGTGAAAATTGGCACGGACATAAAACAAGCCCCCCCAAGTCTAGATAGGACTAAACTCACTCGTGCATAAACCCAGGCTTTGGAACGTTTGGTCTGGATGGACTGAGTGATCACAGTCACATAATTCACACGCACTTGTTTCAAAAGTCAATGTGCACTGACCCACAAAAAACACACATCACTTCACATGCTTACAAGAGCTTTGAGCAACATTCAGTGAAAGATAAGAAAGGATTTGTGTTATAATGAATGAAGACCTATTTATAGACCATCATGCTGTAGTAGTTATAATCCTCTATTGGTCTCTCACCATTTGACTTTTGGCCGAGGGGATCCGAAGGTTTCGCATTTGAGCGAAGCTGTCTGTCCCTCAGTCACTTTGTACAACTGCTGGTCCTGTGTCAGAATCTGTGGTGGAAGACCTGCAAAGCAGGCAGGGGAGGGGTGGAGGAAAACAAAATTAGGAAGAATAGAGCAGGAAAGAATAAAGGAAATAGAAAAGGAGAGAGGGTCAGGGAGAGGCGGAGAGACTGAAGGTGATAGGAAGAGTGGGAGACTGCATGCCATTAAAAAGCACCAAGAAGCAGGAGGGGAAGACAGAATGGAAGAGGTAGAAAGTGACAGATGAACAGAGCCAGTGAGAGAAAGTAAGGGAGATGGATGACAGAGAAAAGAAGGGTAGACTTTTAAGCGAAAGTTTTTGTGAAATATGGGGAGGAGTCATTGATCTGGGTGTGGTGCAATGGGTAGGAGTCTTTTACAAGCGGCAATCTCCAGGGTTGAAACATGAGGCCAATACAGAAGTGCCAGAAACTGCAGTTCCTTGAATGGCCAGTCGAGGCTGACTGCAGAAGTGAGTCGATCCCCATTGACCCCCATGTTAAAAAGCCCAATTTTACAGCAGAAATAAACATGTTTACAGCCTGATTGAAAATACGGTTTTGGTCTCTATGGCTAATTTTCCCCATCGTGGAAACTTTGAAGTGGGTGAATTTTTATGTCATTCTCCTATTTACGTTACGTAAAGGCTTAAAGTTCTGCATAAATAAGGGCATGGCCACTCTGAGTGACAGAACCTTAAATTACATCGTCACATCCAGTCATGTCATGTGGCTAGGATAGCGCACAGGCCTACATGGTTCCAGGATAGAGTAGGAACACCAAACCCAGCCGCTAACCCCTGGTTGAGCCTAGGTGTCTGACGGGGGTTACCCCAGACTAATTTGAGTCACAGAACTTGACACTTTGGCCACATTTGTGACCGGAGAATTTTTATCGAAATATCAAGAAAATAATGTCTTGCTGCGTAGTTAGGAGTCTGTGGTCTATTTTGTTAGGTGAAAAATTTAATATTATTTCACATAGCATCATATATTAGCATGAAGTAGCAAGTGTTAGTAGTTGTTCCTTAACTAGCCAGCTAGCCAGAGAATGAATTCAGTAAGCCTTCAGTTAGCTTCTGCCCAAGATGTCCAGCTGTGCTAATGGGAGTGTACGCCAGCCACATTATTAAACTAGCATGCAGCGAAGTAAGAGCGTTACAGAGAAGTGTCAGAATTTAGGGTAAAAATATTTTTGAAGAAAAGGTGTCAGTCAAGGGTTGGAAAACCGTTATGGCTTCCCGAACAGGTTGCTAACGTAGCTGGCTAGTTCACAGCAGCATTAGAACCACCATAGAAAACTATCAGCTGACAGAGACCCTCAGCTGATTCCCCGGGGCATTTGGAGGGCTTGTCTGAAGATTGTTGAAATTATATAGTCAATAGATACATACAGCAAGTTCCAAAGGGGCAACAATTGTTGCTGCTTCTTCACAAATGGATTTGGTCCATTTTCATTGCGCTTACTGATACAGTATGACTGTATTTGAAAAGGCTAGCTTGCTAGCTGTATAGCTAATTAAACCTATCCTACATTATCTAGCAAGCTGGCTAGCTGTCGCTAAATGTGTTTCTTCATTAAGTTCATCATCCGGAAGCTAGCCAGCTATATTCACCCAATGAGCCCCTTGCATGACGATGTACAAGTTAGGCATTATGGGATTGAAGTGGGGTCTCGCTATCTTGCTTTGCACCTTAACAGATATTGTGTAGCAGATGAGCTGATTTAAGTCAGGTTTAATATGTGATGCTGCAATGCACTTAATTAATTTGCAAAAACGCACACACAGCCCTGAACAATCCAGTAGGACTGCACTTCTTTTTTCAATTTGCTGGCTAACCAAGCTAGCAAGCACATTAAAATAATGAGCGATTCAGTCAAAGCTTCATGTGGGCTCGATGTCACCAATTCACGCAAGTGATGTTCAGTTTGTGTATCTGGCTCAGTTGATGCGTATGTTACCAATGTTACTTGCGCATACCTTCATTTCACATCTGCTGTAGCCATCTAACTAGCTAGCTCAGTAGCTACATGAAAATGGTGGTGCTGAGCTAGCTATTGCAAACATAAAATTATACTGGCTGGGCAGGAATAATTTAGGCATTGTCTATACTAACTTGCTAAGTTACATTCTCTAGACACTTCCTGACTCTATAAGTGGCACTTCAGCCATGTTGCATCATTTTTGATTAATGTGCAAGAAGACACCGCATCGCAGGGTCCTATAATATCCAGTGAGATTGTATGTTGCTGTTGATACAAAAGAGAAGGAATGGAGTCTAAGGCAGTGATGAATTATCAGTATGTGCATTAGACTACATAAGAACAACTACAATAAATGATTTCAGAATTGTATTTTAGCACAAGTGTAGCATGCGATCCAGATTTTATAGTTTTTTGGCCTTGATACTCCATCCAACATCGTAGAGCATCTTCTGAGCTTTTCTCCTCACACCTCTCCAGCAGTTCAGCACTTCTGGCATCCTCACTTTGGGATCATACATTACCCATACCCACCGCTATTTTTGTCTTTACATGACCCTCATTTCAATCCCACAATTCCAAGCGCAAACTGTTACCTCACGTCATCCATCAATGGATCCATTAATAAGCCAAATAGCAACGGAAAACAGTGTCGCTTACTAGCCACGCTCAGCTATATTCGGTGTCCAGTGACACTCAATTTATACGAAAAAACAAAATTGAAAAGTGTAGCTAAGAGCAAAGACTCTTTGCTGATGTCCAGAAGTTCCTTAAAGTATACGACGCAAAAGAAAGGTTGCATGTTGTAGTGGTATTGTTAGCTAATATAAAGGCCATAGATTAGCTGGGTAGCTGATGAAGTTACCACAGTTTAGCCTTGGAGCCAGACACCCAGCTTTGCTAGCATAGATAACCCGTGCATATGGTGCTTTCCACAGTAGCCAAATAATTCAGCATTCACCAAAGTCAAATGTTACATTAGGGTGATAATACTTTTGATCAACATGTGTGTGTGTGAGGTACGAAAATTAGGGTCCACCAGGTTTGCTAATAGGCTCGCGTAATGCAATGATATCGTTTGACTGGCCAAGCTACCTTTAATGTGACTTGGCTAACGTCCGTAAAAAAGCTAAACCGAGCGCCCGTTTGGACTCCCAGGGGTATATCGATACACAGTGAGCCAACTGCCGCAATTTTCCGGAGGTATACAATGTTCGTCTCACAACCGCTTCAGGGATATAGACAGCATTCGACCTGCCATCGCAAGCAGCCTGGCAGGCTCCACTCCTTTCCTAGGATACATATGAGAGATATGACCCCGCATCTCAGCCATAGTGAACTATGTAGCATTGATCTGATTTAACTTCTTTGCCTGGTTTGTAAGCCATGGCTAGCTTGGTAGCTTCACGCAAGGAGGGCATGTTTCAGCCACCAGGCTCCATTTGGCCCGCCGATTGGGTCCACCTCAGTTCCAGCAATGGTCCACCTTGTCGCCCATTTTTGGATTAGCCGGGAGGTAGGTGGGGTCAAGTAACTGCCAAGATGGCGACCAAATGAGCTTCAAAATGGATATTCAGAAACCTATGGGTCATGTCACAGAGGCTACGTCCATGTTTTATACAGTCAATGGTCTTCTATAACTGGAGGGTCTGATGGAGAGGAGTCCTTAACAGAGGAAAGGCCTAGTGGTAGGAGTCTTTGATAAGTGAGAGGTCTGATCGAAAGGAGTCTTTTATAGGGGAACAGTCTGATGGGGAGGAGTCTTCACAGTGGGCAGGGCCTTGTGAGAGGAGTCTGGTGGGAGGAGTGTCTGAAGATAGCCCTTGGTCTGAGCATGTGACTCACTGATCACATAGATGTGGGTGTTTAACAAGATGGTGCCATGTATGTTTGTTGCCTGGCACTGGTACACTGCCGTGTCACCATACTTGACGTCATTGAGAATCAAAGTCCCTCCATCGACCCTGCGCCGTTTCTCCGGGTCGAGCCCTGCAGCAACATAGCACAAACCACACCAAAATAAGATCTGCTCCTGCTGTGGCAGCATTTAAAGAACTAATCCACAAATGCGTACATTGTGTTATGACTTGAAATGGCATGTCCATTGTTGCTATAAGTTTGTAAATGTATGGATTGTGTGGTGAATAAAAATGATGTTTCTCTTGATATTCAAACATTGTGATTATTTGTATTGTGTTCTGAACTGAAATGGAGTTTTGGTTTGTGGTGTAATAGTGCGCTTTTGCATTGTACTTGTCTCAGTGCCCTCTGTAACGTACAAACCTGAAATGGCCTCTCCGTTCATGCTCCAGGTGATGTTAGGATTGGGGGTGCCTTTGGCATCACAGTGAAGACGTACAGTCTCTCCTTGAGCGTACAGTTCACTCTTTGGCTGCTTAGTCCAGTATGGAGCCGCTGGGTGAATAAAAGCATAAGCATCATCAAAATCACACTCAGTAAAATCATCATCACCTCCTTCAACATTATCTTCATCATCATCTGCATTATAAGTGTGACACTATGTCAACATCATCACAACCATCAACATTGTCAGTTATAATCTGCATTATCACCCTCACACTAGAAACAAATGTCACCACCACCATCGCCATTATCTTCATCATCATCAGTATTATCACTGATACACTACTCATCATTGTCATCACCAACATCATCATTGCCCTCCTCATCTGCATTATCACGAATATACATCACCAATATCCCCATTATCTCCTTTATCTTCATCATCATATGCATTACCTCCATTACATTATTCATGAACATCATCACCACCATCATGATCCTTTTACAACAGTTTAACTATTTCAACATCCCGCCACCATCAACATTATCTATCATCATCATTTCCATTATCCCCCTTCCCTTAATAACACTATACATCAACATCATCACCACCATCGCCATAATTTATCATCGTTTGCAATATCACTGTTACACAACACATCGTCCTCATCACCATCATCTTTACCACCATATGCATTATCTGCACTACACTATGCGTTAGCATCATCACCATTATTTCCATCATCTGCATTGTCACATTACATTATGCATCATCACCACCATCACCACTATCTCAATTATCACCTGCATTATCACCAGTGCACTTCACGTCAACATCAACTCCATTATCTTCATCATCCTATGCATTATCTCCAATGCACTGCACATTAGCATCATCCCTACCATCTTAAATTATCGCCATCATAATCTGCATTATCAGTTACACCATACATCATCATCATCACAATATCTTTATCACCATATGCATTATCTACGCTAAACTACACACCAACATCATCACCACATCATCATTATCTCTGTCATCATCTGCATTATCACCACTGCACTTTAAATCAACATCAATACCATTATCGTCATCATTATCTGCATTATCTCCAATACATTTCGAATCAACATCATCAGTACCATCTCGGTTATCATCATCATCATCTGCATTATCACATTTGCACAATACATCATCATCCTCATGATCTTTAGTATCACATGCATTATCTCCATTACATTGTACATCAATATCATCGCCACCATCACCACTATCTTCGTCATCGCCTACATTATCACCTTTACATTATGAATCAACATCATTATAATCACCATTATCGTCATCATCATATGCATATTGCTCTATTCATTGGGCTCAAAAATTACTGGCACCCCTGACTTGCAATGCACAAACAATACTTTAAAAAAAAAACAACCCCATTTCCAGAAAAGCTGGGACAGTGTGTAAAATGTAAATAAAAGCAATGCATTGATTTGCAAATCATTTAAAACCTATATTTTCATTGAAAATAGTGCACAGGTAACATATCAAATGTTTAGACTGAGAAATGTTATTTCTTTGAAAATCATTCGCTCATCTTGAATTTGATGCCAGCAACATGTTTCAAAAAAGTTGGGATAGGGGCTATAAAAGACTGGAAAAGCTGAATGATGAAAAACAAAATACACCTGGAAGAACATCTCACGGCAAATAGGGGTGATTGGCAACAGGTCAGTAACATTATTGGGTTTAAAAAGTCTTTTGGACATAAAGATGGCAATGGCTTCACCAAGAACTGCATCGGCAAAAAGTTCAACCATTTAAAATAAAAATAACATAACATAACAATAAAATAACATTTCTCAAAGTAAAATTGTAAAGAATTTGGGGATTTCATCCTCTATGGTACATAATGTTATCAAAAGATTCAGATTGTCCAGAGAAATCTCTGTATGCAAGGGACAAGACTGAAAACCAATATTGAATGGCCAAGATCTTCAGGCATCAGGCAGCACTGCCTTAAAACAGACGGGACTCTGAAGTGGAAATCGCTGGACTGACTCAGGAACACTTCTGTAAACCTGCAACAGTTGTGCTTCGTGCACAGTCCAGATGCACGGAGGACAGGAGGTTGAGGACAGGACTCAGGTGCGAGGATGGACTTGGTTGTATTTATTATGCCTACTGCACAACAGGAGGCACAAATGTTGCAATACAAAACAAAAAGTAAGCGAGATCCCTTACTAAACACTATTAGTGCTACAGACTCTGGGCTTAAGCTCCAGTAAAAATGTATTACAAATAGGAAACAACATAAGAATCATGGTTCCTTTAAATAAAGTGCTGGTTTAAAACAATAAACAGCACTAAGTCAGATTTAGAGAATAATACACGCGAAACGCAGAGAATACGTCTATATAAGACTAGGATAATAGCACAGGCATGAAGATCCAAGACTTCGCAAAGACTAAGTGCGAAGCTTGGTCTTAAATAGCACACTGCCACCGCACAGTGGAAATGAACAACAGGTACAGGTGATAATTGAATAAAGGGGCGAAGTGCAGTCTGGGTCTTAGTAGAATGGTGACCAGGACGGCTGGAGGCGTCGTCTTACAAAACCATTGTTAGTGAAGACTGTTTGTCGCTGTATTCACAAATAAAAGTTAAAAATCTACCATGGAAATATTAAACAAAGATCTAGAAATTCAATGGCCTGAGTCAAAGTGGGAAACTGTCCTGTGGTCTGACCAATCAAAGAAGTGAAATTATTTTGGGAAATTATGGACACCGCCTCCGCTGGGCTTAAGAGGAGAGGGCCCATCCAGCTTGTTATCAGTGCACAGTTCAAAAGCCAGCATCCATTATTGTATGGAGGTGAATTATTGCCCATGGTATGGGTAACTTGCACAACTATGAAGACACTATTAATGCTAAACAATATATACAGGTTTTGGAGTTTCATATACTGCCATCCAGAAGTCGTTGACAGGGAGGACCTTGCTTATTTCAGAAAAACAATGCCGAATACAATATTATGCATGTATTACAACAACATGGCTCAGTAGTAAAAGAGGCTGAGTGCCAAACTGGCCTTCCTGCAGGCCGGACCTATAACTCACTGAAAAAATTTGGTGCATTATGAAAAAAAATATGAAAAAGGAGTCTACGATGTGTTGATAAGCTGAAAAAGCCTAGAGCAACCAAGAAAAGGAAAACATTTTGCTTCCAAAACCATAGGGCTCGGCCAAGCAGGAGTTACCATCTAGGGTAAAAAATAAAACTCAATGTTTTATATCATTTTGCTCTTTTTTATTCTTTCCTGCACCAAAGTGTCAATGATGATGATGATGATGATTACAATGTTCTAAAAAAAAAAAATACAGTTTGAATAATAAGACTGTAGAGCAGGGCAATCAACCCCAAAAAGTCTTTCCTAAAGAGCTTGAGTAGTATCAGGTGTGTAAGTGCTGGGTTGGAATGAAAGCCTGCACCCACACCGGCCCTTGCAGGATAATGTTGAATAACCCTGCTGTGGGGAAAAGTGCGCTATAGTGGACTTACACAGTTAAGTTATAATTAAATACCTTTAATATAATAGGTTGTGCAGTAACCTGAGGCATGAAACTCACGGGCTGAAAATGAGTCCCACTCCGGCCCTGCCTGAAACCCATCTGTCCCGCTTTTATTAACAAATTATAATAGGGCCCTATATATCAACTTCATCCCCACCATCGCCATTTTTTACATTATCATCTGCATTATCATCCCTATATATCAACATCTTCGACACAACCATCATTTTCACACTTTTTACCGTCAAAAATATCATTATCACAATGACAATGATCATTGATCTCACTATTCGCCTTAATCATCACAACCAGTCATCACACAATAAGTCTTAATCATCGGCATTGTCACTGTGGCCAGCATCATCATCCTCCTCATAATTTGCATCGTGATCACAATTGGTCATCACATTGCTCAGCTTCCTTGTCATCACCATCATCATCATGATAACCCTCATTCATCACACTATTCAGCTTAAATGCCATGATCATCATCATTCTCATCATTGTAATCATCATCATCGCTGTCATAATACTCACCAACATCATCAGCGTCATCATCATGATCAACAGTGTTGTGAAAGTGATTATCATTGTCTTGCTCGTGGTTATTTACTGTTTATGAGAGTATCAGCCTGAAAGCTGTAAAGCTGCGGTTATCTAAAAAAAAATCCAGCCTGCACTACTTATCAGTGGTCTGAAGGCCAATAAGGAATTTAAATCAGGTCCATCCAAACCTGGTCCTGGATATCGCCTGACAGATTTTTTTTGCAGCAGAAAGGAGCATGCGTGAGATTCACGTACCTTCCACGTGGACGGTGAATAAGTGTTTGGCCGTGCCCAATGAGTTATTGGCTCGGCACTCATATTCCCCGTCGTCGTGTTCCGAGATTTTTTCAAAGTTCAGCCATCTACCAAAGTTCTTCACTGAGGTTCTAGAGATGGAGAGTGTCCCGTCCTTTCTGACCCACTGCACGGTGGGAGTAGGGCTGCAGCGAAACCGTCAATGTCATAAATATCATTACATTACCAGTGGTTTTTCAATAAGAGAGTTTAACGACTAATTTTCTTTCCATTACCTGAGGCAATTGTTGCCTTGCTATTAGAAAATTCATACATGAACATTCTAACCATTATATGTTACATAAGCCCTTAAAAGTACAGTATGATAGGGGCGATAATAACATTATCAGCACTATATTGTGGCATCATGGTCAGCTACAGTATATTGCTTACAGCACGAAATACTATCAATTTAAGTGTACATACTTTTTCAGAATGGCTTGCACAACATTTTACATTTTTGCAAAGCAGTGAACTGCTGGACACATACAAAATCAATCTATTAAAGTACTTTTCATCACCAAGGCACAGTAGTGTGCACTCATGATTGTGCATCACCACTTTCATCTAAAAAGGGTCCTAATCATAGACTGTATAAAAAGATGGACGAAGCAACGGTGACGTCACCCATTGGTTTCAGCATACCATTTAGGAAGCTTCGATTTTGGCAATTTGAATAGCATTTTTGTCATTTTGAAACCAGATGTGATTCCTATTGGACGAGAGCGTGAACTGAAGATCCGGGGAGGACCATGGCTCAGGATCTGACCGTATCGGACGAGGACCAGAGGATAGCCACGCCCCTAAAGCATATTCTGGCTTTATTCTTTATTCTAGTCTACTTGGGACCATAATTTATGAAAATGGACATCACAATATATCAAAGGACACTTGAAACATGTATAAAATGAAGTGGAAATCATAAATAATTGAAATCATAAATCAAGTGGCAAAATAGGGGCATTTTCTCATAGATTCAATAGCACTGAATTTCTCAATGCAACCTCCGACGTCGCTTCTGTCTGCCATTGAATATAATGCAAATTTCTGAGATTTCCGCATCGGCTTCACTTATCAGACCCGAGTGCTGTGTCCATCTTTTTATGCAGTCTATGGTCCTGATACATTACTTATTGATAATTTTTTTGGCAACACTGTATTGAAAAATACAATTGAAGGCAATGAGAACAACAAAAAAAAAAAACTAAAAATCATTCCCACAAGTATATTGAAGTAAAAATATGGGTAATATACAAAAACAGTGAAAACATCCATTTTTTAATAACAATTGAAAGGTGTCACAAATTTAATTTTTTGACTGTTGCATAGGCTGAATACATGTTTGAAGGTTCATTCAATGATAATTGATGCAAAAAAATTTGCTAAAGCTTGTGTGAGGCAACATTATTCAGCAAAATTACCTCTGATGGTCAGTTGTTCCAGTATATAAGGTGACATGAACACAGTGTTAAACACAATGGCACGATGGAAGGAGCTCTCTGAGATTGTTCATGGCTGCATTGTGGCCTTTCATGAAACTGAAGACATTATATATTGCCTTGGCACTGCAAGAAACACCATCAAGCGTTTCAAAGAGACCAGTTTGCTGAAATCTGGTGGCAATAAAGGTGGAAAACAGAAGTTTAGTGCCTCGTTATCTGTGTAAGACAAGTAAATAAAAATCAGCGGATGACAGCACAACAACTCCATTATGATATTAATAGCACCAGAAGAGAAGAAATGAAAGTATTAAGATCTACTATTTCAAGACGAATGTGTGAAAAGGGCCTGATTGGTGGTAACAAGTCCTTTTGATTGATGAATCAACATTCAAAATTTTCTCACCAAAATACAAAACCTATGTGCTCCGTAGAGCTGGAGAACTTTCAAAAATGACTGTTAAACCCTTTTAGTAAAACGTGGAGGTTGTAATTTTATGGTTTGGGGTTCAGTCTGCTCAAAAGGAGCCAGTGATCTGATAAAAATCAGTGAAATCATGGATCAAAAGAAGTATCACAGCATCCTTGTGAGGCATGCATTGACATCTGGAAAGAGACTGATTGGTCGGGGATTTTATTAACCTCCGCCGAGGAGGTTTATGTTTTCAGTGCCGTTTGTTTGTTGGTTTGTTTGATTGTGTACACGATAACTCAAAAACAAATGGCCGGATTTTTATGAAATTTTCAGGGTAGGTGGGTATTAAGTCATGGAAGAGGTAATTAAATTTTGGCATATCTAGGCCAAAGTACTGCTGAGATATACTCCAAAGTTCAAGATTTCAAGTTTTTCCAATGGGCCAGAGTTCCAATTGCCGTGCTTTTGGCTTTGCTGCCCCCTGGCAACGGAGGTTCTGCGCTCTCTGAGTGCTCTTCTAGTTTTTAATAAGATAATGACGCTTGACACATTTCTAAGTTGTGCAAAAATGATCTCAGTTGGAAAGAAACAATAGATGACACAAAAGTCATGGCTCGACCTGCTCGAAGTCCAGGCCTTAATCCGATTGAGGAAATCTGTTGTAACATCCAAAGAATCTCTTTAGAATGAACTTGAAACCATATAGAATGGTTTAGTGAGTGGAGAAATAAAATAAAATATGTGAAAACTATGCCAGAAAGATTACATGCTGTAATCAAAGCAAAAGGCAGCAACACTAGATATTGACTTTTTCTCCCAAAAAGACATTATTTTGTTTGTTCATCCATATGATAGAATATTAAATGAAATAAATACTTGAATAGTACTTGATTTCTGATTTATCTTCCCTTTTTTAAGAGTACAATCATCATTACACACTACTGTATATTAAGAGGGTCTTTTCAGGGAATCAAACCTACAACCAGCTACAAGCCCAATCATTACATAAATCATTACAGACCCACGTTTTATTTGGCAGTAGTACTTGAGTCACTCTACCTTAAAAAATCTCAACCCTAGTGATTTTATAGCACTTAAGAGATGGGTCAAGGGACTACTCTGAAGCTGTCATTGATTTTAAAGAAAAATGCTCAAATATGATTGGCAATTATAAACATTATGGTGTCATACTATTCTGAAAGGGATTTTGAATAAAGATGCAGAGAAGACAGTAACTCAGAGATATAAGACACAGTCACGCTGGGATATAGAGCACAGACACACAGAACTAGTGGATACAGTCACACAGAGATATAGTACACTGACACAGAGACATTGGACACAGTCACACTGAGATATAGAACACAGACACATAGAAATAAGACTCAGCCATGCAGAGATATAGAACACAGTTACACTAAGATAAAGAGCACAGACACATAGAGATATAGGACACAGTCACACATTGATATAGGATAGAGTCAGACAGATATATAGGGTAGACTCATAGAAAAACGGTATGTGACACATTTACACTGAGATATAGGACACAGTCTCAAAGAGATATACGGGACAGTAACAAATAAATATAGAGCACAGTCATACACAGCTACAGAATGCAGTAAAACAACAAGATAGGTCACAGTCACACAAAGATATAGGACACAAAACCACAAACATAGACGTCACAGTCACAGAAAGGATATAGGAAACAGTCACATAAAGATATAGCACACAATATAGGAAACAGTCAAACAGACATATAGAGCCGCAGTAACACAGAGATATACGTCACAGTCACACCGAGATGAAGGCCACATTAAAATAATATAGGTAAGAAAGATATAGAGCACAGCAGTGGCAGTTCTAGAACCAGGAATTGGGGGGGCGCAGACATGTCCCTTTATAACAATTAGTCCTGGCTAGTTCTGAATCATTTTCCTTTGCTGATGCGTTGGCCAATTATCATACTTGGCAAGTGAAGACACGGTTTCTCTCCATATGCGACGGAACAGCAATGAAATCATGGGCTAAATTCATTACAGTGGCGAAACCAAAACTGAGAATTGTGACAAAACATCAATTTAAAACAGTTAGTCCAGACCTGTACTCAGTCATTTTCATGATTAACAAAAGGTTCACTCCAAGAGCACTCCACAGTTAACAAGTGCTGATTGTCTTCTCACGTAAGCGGGGAGAACAATCATTCATCTGGACGCGTATTTGCTGAATTTAAATCAACGTTATTCAAATTTGCATACCTGCCGACTCTCACGTAAACAGCTTGAGCAGCACGCTGCCTATTTAACTGCTGAATGCCACTTTTTTTTTTTTAAAATCAACCCACGCAATACCGCGAGTGAAAGGCGATATTACATTGGAACGCGGATGTGGTCAATCAACGCGAAGCACTGGCCTATTAATAGGTAAATTATTTTTCTGTACTGAATTTCGCCCATGATTTCATCACTGTTCGATCGCATATGGAGAGAAACAGTGTCTTCAGTTGCCAATTACGATAATTGGAAAACGCGTCAGTAAAGGAAAATGATTGAGAACTAGCCAGGACTATTGTCATAAAGGGACGTGTCTGTGCCCCGCCATTCCCAGTTCTAGAACCCTCACTGGAGCACAGTCATACAGAAATATAGGGCACAGTCACACACGGATATAAGACAGTCACCCTGAAATACCGGTCACAGTCATCTAGAGATGTAGGACGCAATATCAGATATAAAGGTCAGTCACACGGGGATACATGATACAGTCACAGAGATAGGACACAGTCACACAGAGAAATAGGACACAGTAATAGAAAATCATGTCACAGTCACACAGAGATAGAGGACAGAGTTGCACAGAGGTATTTGTCAGAGTCATACGGAGATATGAAACACTGTCACAATGAGATATAGATTACAATCACGCAAAGATTTAGTACACAGTTACTCAAAAAAAGGTCACAATCCTACCGAGATACAGTATAGAACACAGTCACACATTGGTACCAGTCTCAGTCGCATAGAGGTAACGATTACAGTCACATGAAAATACAGGACACAGTCACAGATTATAGGCAGCGGCGTGCCGTCAGGTGTTCTGAGGGCCTACAGTAACCGCACCCTTTACCTCTCGATTGCCCTCAAGCTGTTCTTATTCAAGTTCGCCAGATTAACAATCAAACGATTTATCGACTGAACAACCAAGACCAATATATGACCTATAATAAGAAATGATAATGAAAAAGTGAATGCCTATTGCCTATATTTATATACAACCCCAATTCCGAAATAGTTGGGACAAAACTATTTTTTGAATAAAATCAAAATGCAATTACTTTCAGATCACATGAGCCAATATGTTATTTACAATAGAACATACATAACATTTCAAATGTTGAAATTGAGACAATTCACATTTTTATCCACAAAATGAGCTTATTTCAAATTTTCTGGCTGCAACAGGTCTCAAAAAATTTGAGACACAGGCTAAAAAGGGCTGAAAAAGCTATTAATATATCAGAGAATCAGCTGAAAGAACATTTAGCAAATAATTAAGTTAACTGGCATCAGGTGTGTAACATGATTGGCTATAAAAGGGAAGTCACAGAGAGGCTGAGCTCTCAGAAGTAAAGATGGCCAGAGGCTCTCCAACCTATGAAGGCTTGCGTAAAAAAATTATCAAATACTTTAAAAAAATGTTCCTCAAAGTCAAATTGTGAAGGCTTTGAAGGTCTCATCATCGACAGTGAATAACATCATCAAAGGATTCAGAGAAACTGGAAAAATCTCTGCGTAAGGGACAACACCGAAGACTTTTACTGGATGCCCCTGATCTTCGGGCCCTCAGGCGCCACTGCATCACTCGCCGACATGATTCTGTCATTGACATTACTAAATGGGTCCAGGAATACTTCAAGAAACCACGGTCTGTAAACACAGTCCACCGTGCCATCCACAGATGCCATCTAAAACCATATCATGCATAAAGGAAGCCATTGTTGAGAATGATCCAGAAGCGCCGCCGTGTTCTGTGGGCCAAGGCTCATTTAAAATGTACTGTAGCAAAGTGGAAAAGTATCCTGTGGTCAGACAAGTCCAAATTTGACGTTGTTGTTGAAAATCATGGGCGTCGTGTCCTCTGGGCTAAAGAGGAGAAAGACCACCCCTCCAGTTATCAGCATTCATTTAAAAAGCCAGCATCTCTGATGGTATGTGGATGCATTAGTGCATATGGTGTGGGACACTTGCATGTCTTAAAAAGGACCATGAATGCTGAAAGGTATATTAAGGTTTAAGAGCAACATATGCTCCCTCCAGATGACATCTATTCCAGGGAAGGCTTTGCGTATTTCAGCAGGACAGTGCAAAACCACATACTGCAGCTATTACAACAGCAAAGCTTTATAGTAGAAGAGTCTGTATGCTGAACTGGCCTGCCTGCAGTCCTGATCTTTCACCTATTGAGAACATATGGCGCATAATGAAACAAAAAATCTGTCAATGGAGACCCAATAATCTCCAGCAGCTGGAAGCCGGTATTAAACAAGAATGGGATCAAATTCTAGTGGCTGAACTCAAGAAACTTGTCTCCTCAATGCCCAGATGCCTCCACTCTGTGTTAAAAAGAAGAGGGGATGCTACACCATGGTAAACAGGCCCCTGTCCCAACTTTTTTGAGATCCGTAGCAGGCATTAAATTTGAAATGAGCTCATTTTGTGGATAAAATTGTAAAATTTCTCAGTTTCAACATTTGCAATGTTACCTCTGTTCTATTGTGAATAAAATACTGGCTAGTGTGATTTGAAAGTCATTGCTTTTTGATTTTATTCACAATTTACACTTTGTCCCAACTATTTCGGAATTGGGGGAGCTTATATGGCGTTGGAAGGATGACAATATAAATGCAAAAAAATCTAAAACTTGCGCTGACTTCGCTGCATTTATTTTCGCCATCCTTACAATTGTCACTCAGCTCTGCATTGTGCCTAACAACTCCCTTTAGGCGTGACTACATTCAGAATATAGAGAGGATTCTCATGGCGTATTAATTAATGAGCCTCGCGAACCAATTTAAACAAATCTGAGCTGTTTCAGGAGCTACATGACCACAGAATTGATAAAGACATATTTTGAGTCGCCATTCATGAGCGGAAGAAAATGCCAAATTATTTTGTGGTGCAATGTATTGCATTGCTATCAAAAATAAATTTGACTGTCATTCAAGAAATTAGTCTGAAAAACAGGTTTAAATGAAATATGATCATTTGAAATGTCTTTCATCCAATGATCATATTTCATTCAAACAATTTAAACGATCATGAAACATGCATTGCTTCCAACCGCTGAGAAAAGAAAAGAGTGAGAAGTCCGGAGTCATAATCGCGCGTGACACTGATAAACCTTCATGCATAAGGACTTCAGTTCTGTGTGAGAATCTCTTACATACGCGTTGATTAAGTACTTGCTGACTACAGCAGGAGAATGTAAATATACCACTAAAACTGAGGCCGAATGCTTGAGAGTTGACAGGTATGCATTATTAATGAAAACTAGCCACACCGGATAATGTTGAGAGTTTTCAGAGTTTCTGAAATGGTGATTTAAATGAATTTTTGAAAACAGGTCATGACCAATCATTATTTTTAAGGAATGGGTTTCAGCCTCCCCTTTCGCCAGTTCACCAACCGCTACTGGTCTTGCAAACAATAACAGTGATACCTCTCAGATTTTCTCGAAACATTATGATTATCTGGAGTCCTCTTCTAAGTCCAGGTACAGTGAAAAAGTTGAACTTTTTGGTTAAAGCCACCCGATTATACAGAGGATTTGGCCACATTACCAGCGATTGAGTAGCTACCCTGTGTGAACCATCTCGTTCTACACCAGTGGGGGAGGCAGAATTGGGTATTGGAAACACCGTGAAGCACCGTACTCTTGGTTGTGCTTATCATCCATCATGGCGGATTACGGGTTTGCCAAATATGCGTGATGTCACGTGCACACAAAGAATAGATCATATTTTCGGGGGCTTCGCATGCCCCTGAGGGGCCCCGCCCCCGTCCTCGCATAGAGAACATCATCTTTCAGAAGCTGTTCACATTCACTGTTCGTACTTACACCTACGGAAATTAATGCAGTATAATTTGTGTAGAACCCAAGTTATTCTGAGCCAGGACATCTGTGTTTAACAATAAACTCTGAAAACTATCTGAAACACGGCTGGAACAAAAGATTTAGGACTTTGTAGTGGGAGAACAGCTGAACCCCAAACCATAATATCACCACCTCCATGTTGTACTTTTTTTTTAAAACGTTCTCCAACTCTACGGCACACAAAAGTTCTGTATTTGGGTAAGAAAATTTTGAATTTTGATTCTTTGATGCAAAGGACTTGTTTCCAGTCCATTGGTGTCTAATCCTTGAATTCCTTTGCAAACTCAAGTCTTTCTTTGATGTTGCCAGCTCTGAGCAGCAATATGACTAATCAGATCATTTTCTCACAGGCGTCAGGAAATGGTAGATCTTCATACAGTCATCTCTTCACGTCTGGCACAATTAATAACATCATGGAGTTGTCATGCTGTCAAGTGCCAATTCACTTTTTACTTGTCATACACAGAGAACAAACGTCAGAGGCACTTTTCTGCTTTGCGCCTCTATTGCCACTAGTTCTCAGCAAACTGGTCTCTTAGAAACACTTGATGGTGTTTCTTACAGTGGCTTGACAGCATTTAATGCCTTCAGCATCACGTAAGGCTACAATGCAGCTACAAACAATCAAAGGGAGCTCTGTCCGTCATGCCATCACGTTTAACACTGTGACACTGCTCAAAGCTCATTTCATCTTATATACTGTAACAACTGACCATCAGAGGTAATTTTACAGAATATTGTTGCCTCAAACCAGCTTGTACTAAATTTTTGCATCAATAATCATGGAATGAGCTTTCAAACATACATTCAGGCTATGCAAGAATCATAAAGAATAAAATTTGCAACACCTTTCAACTGTTATTTAAAAAAAAAGATGTTTTCACTGCTCATTAGCCATATTTTGACCTCAGTATACTTGTGGGAATGATTTTTTGATCTCATTGCCAAAAATAGCATTTTTAAATACATTTTCACCAAAATAACTAGACTAGCCAGTCAGACGCCACCACATGGGCGTAGCCCCCGAAAGCCCGCTTCTCCCCTTTTTTATTATGGCATTATTTATTATTTGGCCAATACGGTCGCCATGTTGACCAAATCGATATGTGTCATAAGTGTCCATACCAAATATGAAAGTAATCAGTCAAAAATTGCAGCCTGTGCTGCGTCCACATGAAAATCTCATAGTTTTACCACTAATTTGCACATTATTCGGCCAATCCTGTCGCCGTGGCAACCAAAATTGATAGGTGTCATAAGTGTAGTGTAACGCATGCCGATACCAAATATGAAATGTTTTTTTTTTTTAATTTGCAGCCTGTAGAACATCTACAAGAAAGTGTCTACAGACGCGGATGCGGCATAAACAACACACGTGAATCCATGGCAGCCGCTCAACTTCATCGGGGGGCTACAATTATACAGAAGTATAGGACCCCTTTTAGACAAACGTGGTGGTGTATAATCATCAATGCACTCAACTGTCCATGCCATAAATCATCACTTTATAGACAAAATTTTGACGAATTCTTAGATTCCATATCCAGGAGCATTTCAGCTTGTGTTCCCTGTCCAAGCCAACTCACACAACCGATCTTCTTGCATCCTGCATATACATAAATTTTTTTTTCCACTGTGATGCTCTGTTTGTGAAAGGGGGCACCTCTCGTGACTTGAGGTAAGCTACTGACAGTCACACAGAGATGTAGAGCACTGTGACACAGATATATAGGAAACAGTCACATAGAAATACAGAACAGACACATTCAGATGTACAACACAGTCAAACTCACAGTCCTTCGGGGATGCACTCCAATGTCAGATTCTTTCCTCTGATAGCCAGTACGCGGCTGTGATCTGAAGTTGGGCTGAGCAGTGTGGGTTTCCTGTTGCTCACAACATCATTAGCTGGAGAGAGAGAGAGAGAGAGAGTGAGATACAGAGAGAGACAGAGTATGAGGCAATGCAGGCACAGACACCATGAATATGCATACAGACACCAGCTGAGTATGCAAATTATCTCTAACTCAACTCTTTTCATTAACTGCAGACCTGGTGATGCTCAGAGGCAGGTTCAGTCAATGTTTTTTTCTATTAAACCCCGATTCCAATGAAGTTGGGACGTTGCATAAAACGTTGAATACAGAATACAATTATTTGCAAATCCTCCTCAACCTATATTCAATTGAGAACACTACAAAGACAAGATATTTAATGTTCAAACTGATAAACTTTTTTTATTTTTGGAAATATTCCCTAAGTTCGAATTTGGTGCCTGCAACATTTATCTCTAGATTACATCACCTTTCCTATCAATAACTCAATAAACATTTGGGAACTGAGGACACTAATTGTAGAAGCTTTGTCGGTGGAATTCTTTCCCATTCTTGCATGATGTACGACTTCAGTTGCTCAACTGTCCGGGGTCTCCGTTGTCATATTTTGCGGTTCATAAATGTGCCACACATTTTCAATGGGAGATAAGTCTGGACTACAGGCAGGCCAGTCTATTACCTGCACACGTTTACAACGAAGCCACACTGTTGTAACGTGCAGATTGTGGCTTGGCATTGTCATGCTGTAATAAGTAGGGACATCCCGGAAAAAGACGTCACTTGGATGGCAGCATATGTTGCTCCAAAAGCTGTACGTACATTTCAGCATTAATGGTGCCTTCACAGACGTGCACGTTACCTATGCCATGGGCACTAACACATCCCCATACCATCACAGATGCTGGCTTTTGAACTTTGCGCTGATAACAATCTGGATGGTCTTTTTTCTCCTTAGCCCGAAGGACACAACGTCCACGATTTCCAAAAACAATTTTAAATGTTGACTCTTCTGACCCATACAAATAATATAATAGAACTGGAGAGAGGGAGGAAGTACCACCCCTATTACTTTCAATGGGAAATGCTAGGCTAGCTATTTCAGCCCTGGAAGTATGGAATTGACCAACGGCATCTATTAAAATGGCGTTCCATGGGTGCTTATTTCCGGCACCATTTCATAAGATTGCCAATCTGTTTACACAACACAAATGGCCAAGAAAGTGTGTCGGCTGTGCGGTCTGGCGCATGTTTTCAAAGAGAAATGATGAGAAACGCTATTAATCCGGAACGCGGTCGCACTTTTCACTCTTTTCGTGCACTCGTGCACAAGCTGTCATCAAACTCTAAATATCAGTTCTTATTTTACAGACCCTCTTAAAAACTTTGAACAGTTGCGTCAAACAAGGAGCAAAACAATGAAGGATTACCAAATACATTTTCTTTTGCTTTCGCTTCATTTGGCAAGAAAAAAATGCACACTTTTCAATTGATGTCTGTGGCGTCACTGCGCTATATATCTCTATGGTCAGACCACCGCACACTTCTCCACTTTGTGTCAGTCCATCTCAGATAAGCTCAGGCCCAGAGAAGCTGGTGGTGTTTCTGGGTGTTGTTGATATATGGCTTTCACTTTGCCTGGTAGAGTTTTAACTTGCATGTGTAGATGTAGCGACGAACTGCGTTGTCAATGGTTTTCCGAAATGTTCCTGAGCCCACATGGTAATATCCTTTACAGAATGATGTCACTTTTTAATGCAGTGCTGCCTGAGGGACCGACGGTCCTGGGCATTCAATGTTGGTTTTCAGTATTGCCGCTTACGCGTAGAGATCTTCGGATTCTCTGAATCTTTTGATGATATTATGGACTTCAGATGATGAAATCCCTAAATTCCTTGCAACTGCACGTCGAGAAGAGTTGTTCCTAATCTGTTGGACTATTTGCTTACGCATTTGTTCACAAAGTGATGAACTCGCCACATTCCTACTTGCAAATGACTGAGCCTTTCAGGGATGCTCCTTTTATACGTTATCATGACACTCATCCATCATCTGGCGTGACCTCAAAAACTAGGATCTGTTCTCTGCATTCCTTCAATTAATTACCTTTTGAGCTATCTGGGCTCTCCGTCTGTGTGCTTGTGGGTCACTATGGAGGCTAAGGTGTGAGTGGAAAAGTCGGGGCTGTCTGAACATTGAAGTGTCGGGGGTTGACATGATAGCAAAAGATGTTAGCCTCTGCTGACATCTTATTTCTACTGCGTTAGTCTGATCTGATTCCATTTTCTGGACACCATTAGTAATTGTGCACAACCAGGATGAACGGTCCGCTGCCTGGACCTCTGGTCTTTTTTATAAGCTGGTCTTTCAACCACCTCCTTGGTCCCCCTATTGGCCAGGAGCCATGAGTCAACGCAGCATGCAGGGTCTGTTCGGGGAGTGATGTATCCTTCCTGCAACGTAAATGTCCAAAGAAGCGCAGCTGATTTTTGGCCATGAGTGCTTCCATACTTGGAAGGCCAGGGCGAGTTAGGACAAGGTTGTTTGTGATGCGTTCTTCCCAGCAGATTTGCAGGATTGTCCACAACTTTTCCTGGTGAAACCTCTCCAGGGTCCTGATGTTCCTTCTGTAGAGAGTCCAGCTCTAAGAACTATAGAGGAGGGTTGGGATCACAACAGCTCTGTAGACAGTGATTTTGGACAAGCCATTTTGTGAAAAGACACGATGGTACAGCTTGCCGAAGGCTTGATGGGCAGAGCAAATCCGATTATATTTGTCATCATCAGGATCATTGGCGTTATTGATCATGGACCAGAGGTAGCAAAATCTGGACACCTATTAAACCGATTTTCCATGGATGGAGAGGTCGAATAGATGGAAAAGATGCGCAGGGTGGAATTGTGGCAGGACTTTTGTCTTTCCAACATTGACTTCCAGGCCAGCACTCTCATATGCTTTCACAAAAGCGTCAGTGGATTCCTGTACATCAGCAAGAGAGGAGGCTGGGGCATAATTGTCATCAGTATATTGGAGTTTCGAGATGATTTCTTTAAATGTCTTTGATCGTGCCTTCAGACGCTGTAAGTTGAAAAGGATCCATCCGGTATCTGATAGGCACTCCGAGTTGGGGGTGGGGTGCATTTACTTAGATCAGAACAGCTGCAAGATACAGTGAGAAGAGTGTCAGAGCAAGTACACAACCCTGCTTGACATCTATGCCAATTGGGAGTGATGGTAAGACAGAGGAGCCATGGAGGGCGCAGCCCCTCTTTTCATTGTGCAGACCCTGCACTAGTTGGACAAAGTGCAGAGGGCAAACAAACTTCTCGAGCACTCCCCAGAGAACAGCACAGGGGACAGAATCAAAGGTCTTGTACAGGTCAAAGAAGTTATTGTCACAGGTTGCTGTTGTTCCCTGGCTTTTTCAAGCAGTTGTCGAGCGCAGAGGATTATATCAGCAGTTCCGCGGTTTGGTCGAAAACCATGTTGAGACTCAGAGAGAACGGATTCACTGAGATCGTGAAGGTGCTTGAGTAGGATTTGGGCAAAAATCTTCCCTGTGATGGAGAGCAGGGAGATTCCACGATAATTACCACAAGTTGAGCGATCGCCTCCCTCAAATTGTCACAAGATCAACAATTGATTGTAACAATATTTGCATCCCGTAGATCTTGGGGAATCTGCTTGGATTCCCAGATCGATAGGAAGAGGAGGTAGATTCGGCTCCGGAGGCAGTTCCCACCATGTTGAATGAGCTCAGCCAGGATGTTATCAGAGCCAGGTACCTTATTGGACTTGATCTGCTTGATAGCTTGATGTGTTTCTCTAAGAGAGGGTGGGAGACTCATAGTCTAAGTGGGTGCTGGGGAATATCCCGGAGGAGGTCTTCTCAAGCCCGTTCAGGAAGTCTTCTAAAGTCCTCCTTCCAGCATGCAAGAATGGCATCATCTTCCTTCAGGAGAACCTGGTCGTCTTCAGAGCTTAGAGGAGGAATGGGAGGGTTGATGGATGGTGCGGACGGCTTGAAAAAAAATTATTGTCTCGTGTCAGTCAGCATAGGCTTGGATCTCCTTGGCTTTTTTGTTCCACTAGTCATTCTGAAGCTTTCGCGTGGTATGCTGAGCTGCAGCCTTGATCCTGCGATTGTTTTTTTCCTTGTTTTTGGATGCTGGTTCGCATGCTGGGCAAGACCTCTGTTTTTGGTCATGGTTTTTGAGATTATTCTCATTAAACCAGTCTTGATGGCACTGTTTCACATAGCCAATGATCTCACAGGCAGCTGAGTTGATGGCAACTTGAATGCGCACCAGGAGGTCTCGGACTCTAAGTGGCTATGGCTGGTGTCTTGAAGTCATTGAGACAGAGAGGATTGGAATTGAGCTGAGGTATCAGGATCTTTCAATGCAGCGATATTGAGTTTCTTACGGGGAGGGTTTGAATGCACTTGGGGTTTTGGCTTCAGGTGAAATCTCAGAGAGCAAAAGATAGGACAATGGTCAGTCCAGCAATCGTTTACCCCTCGGAGGGCCTGAGTGATCAGAATCAGGCCTAGATCTTTCTTACAAATGATGTCATAGTCAATCAGATGCCAGTGGCATGAGCACGAGTCCATCCAGAAAGTCTTGTCCGGGGTGCGGAGTCTGAAGGTGGTGTTAGTTATCAGAAGGTTCAATTCTGCACATAAACCAAGAAGAAGCAAGCCATTAGCATTGCACCTGTCAATTCCTTGGTTCCCAATGATGCCATGCCAGAGTTGATAGTCCATCCCTACTTGCGCATTAAAATCTCCCATGAGAAGAAGTTTTTCATGCAGGGGAACAGCCAAAAGGGCAGTCCGGAGAGAGGCATGGAAAGAATCCTTGACATCATCATCGGCATCCAGAGTTAGGGCATAGACTCCATGAAGGCGAGGTTCAGCAGCGGGCTTCCCCTTCCAGAAAAATGTATATCCTGCCCCAGTTTCCATGATTTGGCCTTCATCAGCTAGTCTAGTCTCACTCAAGGCAGCCACATCAATGTTACACTGGGTGAGCTCCATCGTGACAGGAGAGGTTCAGCATTCTGGCTAATCGCCGTCAACACTACCCACGAGGATGTGAACATTCCAGGAGATGAGATGAAGAGACTGTACATTCAACTACCTTCTTGTTTTATGTTGACCGCATAGGAGGGTGAGTCTGCTGGGTGCGGTTTACGGCCAAACTTGGAGGTAGCGAGCGTGTTTGGCCACACCTTTTCTAGAGCCTTCCCCGGATTTGAGAGGGCAGCGCTATGGCTAAAAAGCCCTGCCCTGCCACAGCTACAGCTACCGAAGGGTGACGTTGCCACCATGTTCGCCGGCCCAGCAACCATCTTGCGTCTGCCGTTTGGGTCCCAGGCTGGGAGTTTCGAGGGCTCACCTGCCACTGCTCCCATCATCTATTTCCCATTGCCATTGGACTTGAACGGGTAGAGGGAGAGATGGAAAAGCTAGGAAAGGAGAAAGAGAAGGTCTGAGGAAAAGCTGGAGTTGGAGCGCGACCTTCGATCCACCATCTTGGTCTTCAGGCATCTTTATCCACGGCAGGAAAAGAGATCCCAATGGCGGAGATGTCATCTGCCTGCAGCCAAGGGTCAGAACCAACAGGGGTGTTTCTTTGACAGATATTGTTTTTGGTTCCACGGGGTACCTGATCACCCTCCCCGAGAACTGAGTCGTTCAAGGAGTTTGCCGGTTTAGTCGCCGACGACCCAACCGTGAGCTGGCAGTACTGGTTACCAGTAGTGAGAAATGTTTTCCTGGCAGGACTTGGACATGACACTCACCTGTTTCCAATTAACCTGTTGACTTGTGGAATGTTCCAAACAGGTGTTTTTTGAGCATTCCTAAACATTCTCAGTATTTTATTGCCCCTGTCCCAGCTTTTTTGAAATGTGTTGCAGGCATCAAATTACAGTTTGAACATTAAATATTGTGTCTTAGTAGTGTACTCAATTGAATATAGGTCAAAAAGGATTTGCAAGTCATTGTATTCTGTTTTTATTCACGTTTTGCACAACGTCCCAACTTCATTGGAATTGGGGTTTGTACATGACTACACTGAAATTTCCTTCATATTTCAGACACCATGAGTTACAGGTGGAAAAACTTATTTTGTAGTAGATTTTCTCAAAATAGACATTTTGTGACTTAAGCCCTTTTAGCACTAGGGTCTTGAATTGCACTTAACTGCTCAAGTCATCTGCTTACTTCAGAAGTTAAACCAGCTTCATCTAAGCCACAAAAACTAGGCTTTGTGTTTGGGGATCAGCCCATGTTCATGAAAACAGGTGCAGGTCACTAGCAGCACCGCAGTTGACTGCAGTGTAGGCAGTTCAGCCACCATTCTACATGTAATTCAATGATAATCATGTCAAATTTGACGTGAAAATTTTTCACTAAAAGAAAATGTTCACTCAGCGTAAAGACTCGGTGGCGCTACTGCCGGACACTGGCTCGAAATTAGGTAACGTCCTAAAACTGTCCAACAATTGATCTAAACTCTATTCATCTTGAAGAGACTCATTGGGTGACTAAACCAAAACTTAATCCATGATTTTAACCAGTATTAATAGCCATAGAGAAGCTATGAGCTATTATTAGTAGCTGAAACACATGCAAACAGCCCCAGTTGGTCTCCACAGCATTTTACTGCAGGGGTAAAATGATAGTTTACCATATGCACTGAACAAAGCATGATGGACTCAGGTTAGCGATAGTAAGAGGAGCGAAAAGGGCTTTTTAGCCTCGAGTAGCATTGCACTCACATGGGTTGACAGTAAGAGATATGGGGTCCTGAGGTCTGATTGTCCTGGCACTGACGTAGTAAGCATTGCAGGTGTAGTCAGACCGGTTGTCGTCCACGATCAAGTTGGCAAAATAAAGTCTGCCGTCCAGACCAATGGTTATTCGTTCATTCAGCTGGATGTGTGTTAGCACTGGAGATAAAAAGTAGATGGCTTTAATGCTATGCAGGATTTTCACTAAGAAAATATTACAAATGAAAGCATGCTAACACATATCTGTGATGTTTTTAGCTATCTCCGACGAGCCAAATTCACACTCCTTTACCTGTATTTGAAATTCTAAAAATGTGTTTTTGATGTTTTCGGCCATGGCACACTGTTGGCTACTGCAAAGCTACACAAGAAATTGACTATTTCAAGACTAATTTTGGTTTTGAAGTGAAAGGAGATGTAGCAGCTACGGACCAACGCAGGCAGAAGCCAAGAACAGCAGCTGACTCACTTGTGTCCATCCAGTGAATGCTAGGACGTATGCTGCGAAAGGGCGGGTTACAGGGCAATACCACGCTGTGCCCCTCCTCTACCTTCATTATCACCTTCTTCTCTTTCGACAAAGCGGGCAAATCTGACAAGGGGGGTGGGGGTGGGGTTGGAGGAGCAGGGAGGAGATATGTGTCCTGTTAATCAGTTACAGAGAACCATATAAACCAGTGCGCGAACATTTTTATAATCAAATGTTTTTCATATGGAGTTATCCATGACCAGCCCTCAGGTAGAAGTTGAGAAATAAGAAAGGTCACACCTACTGAAAGGAGCACAGTGCTCTCAGAATTGGGAATGGGAGTCCTGCAAGGCTTAGTGTTAGGACATCTGTTCTTATTTGTTTAGATAAATGGTCCTGGTAAACATGTTGGGCAGGCCAGTTAAATTGACATAATACCAGTGGGTAGTGGGTAGAAAACAGTTGGAAACTACTAAAAGAACTTGCTGGATCTTTAATTGGGTAGCTATGTATGAAATGTCACATAATGATGGCACAATAATGCAGATGAAATAATTCACTTAGAAATGGCTAAATGGCGATGTTTGAAAAGGGTATAGGAAAAGTCAACCCATATCTATATGCATGCTGCAATTTTGTGGAGTTTATGAGAAAAAACCAGGAGGGAGCTGTGATTATGGAAGTTAAATAGGTTATGTGTGAAGGTGAATGTAGAGTAAATTATTTATGCCAGGCCTTTGCCAGAACACATGTAATACAGTAACTTCATAGCTCCATCCTTTCCAAAAAGAAAGACGTTGAGGCTTTAAGTATGTGGGCCACAAACTGGTTCCAAGCCACAGCAAATTAGCAGTTATCATCAACTTTTGAATGCAGGATGAGGCAATAAAGTCGTCTGTTTTACAACGTACATTCTTACACATTTTTGCTGAACTTTGATTGTATAAAATTAAAAACTGTAAACGCAAATGCAAAAATTTCACTCAAGATCACAAAAACCACAGCTACAGAACCACACAACTGCTAAAATCCTCTCAACAGTACAGAATAACAATATGTTTTACATAGCGGAAAGTGGCAATGAAGTAATGTAGCAGAGCTGGCCAATCTTGATCTTCCTGCCTCTTGAAAGCCAAAAATCAAGAAATGAAATACAGATAGAATACAGCAATTAAACCGAACAACTGGGATTTAATGTGACAGTGATAAACGCACAGCACTTATCTTCATACCTTTACCTTTGGAGTAGCTTTGTAAATCACAATTTAAAATTTTCTCGGTGTGGTATTTACTGCTCTCATCTGCTCAAATAACGCATCTGTTCTTTTTGAATGATTGATTTCACACCGGTGAACAGAAGCAAGGGGTGCAGATTATGATATGCGAAGTGAACTCACCCTCAAAGATGAGCTGCGCTTCGTCGGAGATGGCCGTGCCCAGGATGTTCGAAGCATAGCAGCGGTACGTTCCTTCGTACCGTGTGGGATCTCTGCTTGTTTTTAGGATTAATGTTCCAGCACGGTCTTCCATTTTAACCCATTCGTCTGCGGTGGGGTCATACTCCACGTTGTTCCGAACCCACCGAAACCTGGCAACCAGGCAGGAAATTATTATCGATATTGAGTAATAATGGCCCTGTTGATACTCCACCGTAACACCATAATGTCACAAGAAATGCCATAAACGAGTATAGTTGTTAGCGTTTATTAGCAGCAGAGGTGGAAGGTTACTAAATACATTTACTTAAGTGTTTTCATACTTTTTTTAGTAGTTATGCAATTCAATAATTGTACTTTTGCTGAAGTATATTTTTTGGGATGTATTGTACTTTGCAATATTTTAAATAGCATTCCTTACTGAATAAAAAATTTAAAAAAGGGTAAAAGAGATCCAAGCTTTCCATAATGACGTAAACTGGCCAGCTGAGTGGCTTACATGCACCACACATAGACTGTATAAAAAGATGGCCGAAGCAACCGTGACGTCACCCACTGGTTTCAGCATAGCAATTTGATCAGTGCCATTTTGTCATTTTGAAACCAGATGTCATTCCTATTGGACGAGGGCGTGAGTTGAAGATCCAGGGAGGAGCGAGGGGTGGATCTATGGGTGGATCTGACCGTATCTAACGAGGACCACAGGATAGCTACGCCCCAAGTGCATATCTTTATCCTTTATTCTAGTCTATTTGGGACTATAATTTGCAAAAATGAACATCATGATATATCAAAGGAGACTTAAAACCAGTGATAAAATACGATAAAATAATGTGGAAAATCATTATTGAAATAATAAATCAAGTGGGAAAGTAAGGTCATTTTTTCATACTTCTATAGCATTGAACTTCTTTCCGCTACCACCGATGTCGCCATCTGCTGGCCATTAAATGGAATGCAATTTCCTCATTGGCTTGACTTTTCAGACCGGAGTGCTGCATCCGTCTTTTTATACAGTCTGTGGCACCATAGGCCGCGCACGCTTTGGGGGACAGAAAACCTCAGAAAACCCACTGATCTTAATGTACATTGCTCACTAAATTATACGGATATTATGGTTATGTTTTATATAAAATATAATATTGAAGAATTAACATTAAATGTACCATTAATTTTTCTTCCTAAGCATTTCATTGAGCCAATTGAAAAAAATTAAACATTAACAAAAAGTCTACCAGTCCGTAGTGGGTGAGCAATGGAGTACCTGTATCCTGATGAAAATGCGAAGGTGGGTGATAGGGGTCAATGTGACCATCTCTAGCCTGATGACTTCTTATCCTGTTCACAAGTTTTTTAAAGCTATTCCAAGGAATGTTTTCCCTATTTTTGGTCCCAAACTCAAAAACCATGAAGTATGAAAAGATTTGGATCAGTTTTGAGCTGATCTTAGAAAAAGTCACTCTTAACAATTAAAAACTTTGCTGTTCTTAATTCTTATATTACATTGTCACTGTGCAATATAGGCATTGAAACTGATTATGTGGAGACCCGGTATAGATTGATAATGTATTAACTTTTCAGTTGTGAGTAGTTATCTATATTATTTGATACTAATTCATGTGGGACTTATTCTAAAGTGTTACCATGATGTCATTGCTTTTACAGTTTCTTCATGTGTGTGATTAATCAATTTAGATGACTCAGTGAAAAGAAACTTTTTAGGCAGCAATGACTGCCACCGTCTGTATGGGAATGGTAAGATATAGACTGCTGTGCGGAAAGGCTTGTATTTTGCAGGCGAAAGTATTTTCTTTGTCACGATTTAAAAATTTAGGCAAAGATTGTAAAAAGATAACTATTTCAAACAGTTACTTTTTCAAATAAAACCTTTCCTAGTGTGGCAGTGGTGAGTCCGTGACAGAGATCTAAGCCTATCGGAGAGCAGGCTTTCAGTTGTAGCCTCTAGCTCCTAACCCATTTTAGCGTTGAGCTATTCTGTGGATTCAGTGATGTATTTGCCACAATCCATTCATGCAACAAGTGAATAGGAGATGATGAGGAGATGTTTGACTCTCACGTCGGTGCGGGATTCCCAGAGGCATTGCAGGCCAGAGTGATTCCATCAAAACGATAAGCGGTGTGTGACTTTGGCTGGTCTGTGATACTGGGTGGCATTTTCACTGCAAAGAGAGAACAAAAGAGTCAGCCAAGCCACCCATCATCATCCTCAAGTTTCAGCCGTTCCATCCTAATCACTTTCTACCAGCGGCGTGCCGTCAGGTGTTCTGAGGGCCTTCAGGAACCGCACCCTCTACCACTCGATTGCCCTCAAGCTGTTCTCGTTTAATTTCGCCAGATTGACAATCTAACAATTTATCAACTGAAGAACCAAGACCAATACATGACCTATAATAAGAAATGATCATGAAAAAGTGAATGCCTATTGCTTATATTTATAAAGCTTATATGGCATTGGAATGATGGCAATATAAATGCAAAAAATCAAAAACTTTCGCTGACCTCGCTGCATTTGTTTTCGCCATCCTTACAATTGTCACTCAGCTCTGCGTCGTGCCAAACAACTCCCTTTAGCCACCATTACATTCAGAATATAGAACGGATTCTCGTGGCGTATTGCTGAAGCCTTGCAAATCTGAGCCGTTTCAGGCGTTACATGAGCCCAGAATTTACAGACATGTTGATATTTTAAGTCGCCATTTATGTGCGGAAGAAAACAACAAATAATTTTGTGCTGCAGGGTATTACAATACTATCAAAAATAAATTTGACTGTTATTCAAGCAATTAGTCTGAGCAACTGTTGCTAATCGGGAAAAGCAAACTGTTAGAGGTTTAGTTTATTATGTATTGAAAGGTGAGGTTTCCGAAGGACTTCATTACTGCCGACGGTCCGCTCTGCTTTCCACCATTATGCTCTTCTCCACTACAATGACTTCTTGTTTGCCTTTTACTGTGATACATCTGGACATCTGGACCTTTGCAGTAAGACCCTGTCCCATGTTAGCAGTCACTCCAGGCCAGTGAAGAAGCGTAACCTGCTAAATCATACCAGATCATACTTACATCTAGACTTTCTGAAATAAGACAGTGTTTGGCTAATGAAAGTCAAGCACTATTTTTCCAGAAACTCAGCTGCTCTGCACATGCTCATTGGGAGAGATTAACACAGCATTTCGCTGAAATTTTTTCCCCTCAACTTCCTCTATCCTTCAACTTTTGAGGACTCTTTCTTCTCTTTTGATCTCCCTCCATTCTTCATCTGCCTCCTCCTGACCCCAGCTGTATAACATCTGCATGGCCTCAGTCCAATTGCCAACTTCTCGCATCCTACCTTCCTGAAATTTCACCCTTTACTTGCTCCTAATTCTGAGACTACAAAAACACAAGAAAAGCGAGTGAAGATGGCTGGATGGAAGCGAAAAGAGATATTCTTGCTCCCTGCCTCTTAGTGATGTCAGATGCAGACAGTTACAGGAAACTTGGGCGCACAGCTTATGGAGCGATGTTGACTCACAGGATAATTACTCCTATAGCTCAAATTCTGGAGAAAAAAGAATTCTTGTCTTGTGTTTCCTTGCTTGAGATCCTTTGGAGACTTGTTATCCCTTTGCCTGAGCTATTTAGGGCAAGGACCTCAAACTCAAATACTGGAGGATCGCTCTGGCTGCTGGTTTTGGTCCGTTCCTGTATTTCAGTGCTAAATTAAGGAGGGCGCACGCCTCTTTTATGAGGCCTGGGTTAGCTGCTGGTTGAACAGAAATCCCAAAAACCCATACATAATGCAGCCCTCAAGGAATTAAGTGTTTCAGAACCCTGATTTAATGATCAGTAATCTTAATGATGGTGGGTTTCAGGGTTTTCATTTGAGAACAGGGTCAAGTGCACACATGGAAGGGAGGTTGTTAAAAACGAGAGGCTGGTATGAGCCCCGTCCGCATCGTTCTAAATCTGTCATGGCTTATCCTGGGCAGCAGTGACACTGATTATCCTCTCAGGTGTACCGTCCGGGAGGCGCAGGTGGAAAGTCTCCTCACAGGCAGTAAAAGTTCTGCCTAATGTTTTATTCCTGTTCTGGATTTCATATTAGCTCAATTCTTAAAGGTAACCAATTCGTTCTTTATCCTCAACTTTTCGCATGATTTTTCAGGCTGTGACAATAAAAAGATATGTGCATAAGTTTTAATGTCATCCTCAACCCCTAACAAGGATAAATTCCGAAAAAAAGCAGTCACTCGACCGTTACGATCAGCCATTGTGGCTGCTACCGTGGAAATTTCGACGTGCCTACGACTTAATATGCATGAGTGATTTGCCTGAAAAGTCACGTCACATCAGTCATCAGATTTGACTGCTGGTAAATAAATTACAAAACGTTTATGCATTAGAAATTCATGACTATAAATATGTCTAGTTAGAAACACGGGACGATCTCAAGTGCATTAACGATCTGAAAGTGCTGGGAGACAGCACAGCAATATATTGCAAAAAACAATCTTCACCATCGAGCTCATGTTGTATTGAAGGTGTATCACTGCAAAAAAATGATAAGATAAAAATAGTAGGTAAGATGAATTTACTTATTTTAAGACTTAAAACACTTATTTCTATCACAATTTTTCTTAGTAAGACAAAACATTTTTTCTCGTTTTGAGGTCATTTTAACTAGCTTGCCAATGGGGTAAGTGAATTTCACTCATCAAGTCAAATAATAACTTGTTTTAAGTTATTTTTTTCTTAAAACAAGTTACTATTTGACTTGACAAGTGAAACTTAGTTACTCCATTGCCAAGCTGGTTAAAATGACCTCAAAACGAAAAAAAATGTTTTGTCTTACAAAGAAAAATTGTGATAGAAATAAGAGTTTTAAGTCTTAAAATAAGTAAATTCATCTTACCTAGTATTTTTATCTTATCATTTTTTGCAGTGATACACCTTCAATACATCATGAGCTCGACAGCGAAGATTAATGTTTTGCAATTTATTGCAAAACTTTGGCTCTGTATGATGTTTCCGTCACTACAGCTGCATAGGATTGTGATTTACACTTAACAAAAATATAAACGCCCCATTTGACACTTTTAAACTTTAATTAGTATTAAGGGTTTTACAATATATTAATCATACACAATTCATTTAATTGTTCAATAAGCAACAGATTACCGTTCATTAAAGCAAGATAGTGGCCGATGGCAATCAGAGATACTCGTAGACGCGGTTGGGATCACGATGAGGACAAAGAGTGTGTGGGTTCGCTTAACTCCAAACGGACAGTTTGAGATGTGATACGTCTGTTGTGCAGACCAACTGTTTCATCTGCTGTGCGTGTTGCTGGTCTGCGGCGGTCACGCAAGTGGAGAATCCGAATGTGAAAATCTTGTGCTCGTGCGGTCACACGTGGACAACGAGGGTAGGTCGACTTGCTGTACTGTCAGTCTGTCTAAAACGAACTCTTAAAGGCCCAATTGTTTGATAGTGAACATTCAGCTGTGCAGCAACTGCTCTGGTGGACATTCCTGCATCCAGCATTCCTATGGCGCGTTCCCGCATGATCTGCGACATTTGTGGCATGGTGACTTATGATGAAATTTAACATTTTGGGGTGGACTTTTATTGTCCCCAGTTTTTGAGAGTGCGTGAGTTCCGTTCACGCTGTTTGAGCAGCGTCTGCACATGCCACACCTGTGTTGTGGGTGGAATCAATGCATCACAGGGCAGGTGCTCACTGGCAGAGATGAACACAAATGTTGCACACAGATCAAGACAAATAACCATTTTGCACAATTTAGACATTATAAGCTCATTTAGGGTAACACATTTCAGGTTACATAAATAATTTACATGGGGCGTTTATATTTTTGTTAAGTGTATATCCAATCTGTCCTTTTTTCCTAAGGTTGGTCCTGTGTTTCCTTGCTGGAAGGAAGCTTCTAAGGAGCTAATCGCCTCCTTTGCTTGATGAAATAGACAATTTGGTGCTACTTGCCATGACTACCAGCTTGGCTCTTTCCGGGTCATGTCCGTTTGTGAGGAAGGTACCATACTCTTAGAATTAGAGTCAAATTTTCAACATCTGCCCATACATTTCTTCTTTAGCCCTGATTTGGCACACCTGACCGCAGCAGTGGGTGTGCTTTGTTAGGGTTACAGTGTAGACCTGTGGTTCCCAACCCTGTTCTTAAGGACCCCCTGCCCTGCAGGTTTTTGCTCTCTTTCTACTCTTTCACTCCTGATCCATTTAAGGGCTTCATGCTGATTGGTTGAAAAAGATCTACCTGAACAGGGTGTGCATGAAGGTGCATTGAACCTTTAATGGATAAGGTGTGCTAAAGTAAAACTGCAACAAAAACCTGCAGGACAGTGGGTCCTTGAGGACTGGGTTGGGAAGCACTGGTGGAGACCACGACAGTAGAGCTTTTGGGACAGGGTTGTTTGCCCCAGGTCAAAGGGCAATAAATGCCAAAGAAACACTGAAATGTAGGCACAGGAATGGTGAGTGGCAGCATTAGTGTTCTTTGGAGGCTTTTAGGAGGAAATGAGAGACACGAAAAGGTACTTACGGTCAGTTACATTGTCTGTTTATCCAACGAGAACAGCAATAGAGAGAAATTTGGAAAAAAAGAGGATAAGTAACACTTATTTATACATCCACACAGGCATAAACACAGGGCAAAAAGACACACAAATTAAAGACGTAACAGTCAGAAATCCAGTCACTGGCCAGAAATACACTGCCCTCCATAATTATTGATACTCTTGGTTAAGATGTGTTCTTTAGCTTCTAATAAATTCAGTTTTTTTCTAAATAATATAGGACCACTATGAAAAAAGAGAAAATCCAACCTTTAATTCATGTGCATTTATTCAGAGGGAAAAAAATCCCATACTAAGAAATAATTCTTTTGCATCAAATCATGTGTGCCACAATTATTAGCACCCCTGATGTTAATACTTTGTACAACCCCCTTTTGCCAACAAAACAGCATCTAATCTTCTCCTATAATGTTTCACAAGATGGGAGAATACAGAAAGAGGGATCTTTGACCATTCCTCTTTGCACTATCTCTCTAAATCATCCAGCGACCTGGGTCCTCTCCTCTGCACTCTGCTCTTCAGCTCACCCCACAGGTTTTCAATGGGGTTGAGGTCTGGGGACTGAGATGGCCATGGGGGGAGCTTGATTCTGTGACTGGTGAACCATTTTTGCGTAGATTTGGCCACATGTTAAGGGTCATTATCTTGCTGAAAGACCCAATGACGACCCATCTTCAGCTTTCAGGCAGAGGCCACCAGATTTTGATTTAAAATGTGCTGGTATTTCTAAGTGTTCATGATGCCATGCACCCTAACAAGGTTCCCAGGGCCTCTGGAAGAGTAACAGGCCCACAGCATCACCGATCCTCCCCCATACTTCACAGTGGGCATGAGATGCTTTTCTGCATACTGTTCCGCCAGACCCACTTAGAGTGTTTGTTGCCAAAAAGCTCTCTTGGTCTCATCTGACCAAATCACACGGTCCCAGTTGAAGTCCCAGTACCACTTAGTGAACTCCAGATGTTTGGATTTATGATTGTGAACAAGAGAGGGTTTTTTCCGTGCATGCCTCCCAAACAGCTTGTTGGCATGTAGATAGCGCCTGATGGTTGTTTTGGAGACTTTGTGACCCTAAGATGCTACCATCTTTTGGAATTCTTTAACAGTGAGCTTTGGAGAACTTTTCATTTCTCTTACCATCCTCCTCACTGCGCGTGGTGGCAAAATTACCTTGCGTCCTCGTCCAGGCTCGTTTACCACTGTTCCAGTTGTTTTAAACTTCTTAATGATTCCTCTGACAGTAGATATTGGCAGGTGCAGGTGAGTGGCTATTTTCTTGTAACCATCGCCAGACTTGTGAAGGTCGACACATATCTGCCTTACTTGAATGGCGTGTTCCTTTGTCTTTCCCATGTTGAAGAGTGGATAAGAGAAATGGCCTCTGTGTCACGTCATATTTATACCCCAGGGAAACAGGAAGTGATGAATTACTAATTAAATGTTCCTAGATACTCTGATCAACTTTGTCAACTACTGTAGAAATGACAGAAATACTTCAATTACATTTATTTCCTAGGAATTGTTAGGGGTGCCAGTAATTGTGGAACAGGTGATTTTATGAAAAATAATTATTTCTTAGTCAGGGATTTTTTTTTCCTTAAAATTCACTTGAGTTGAAGGTTACATTTTTCTACAATTTTCAGTGTGAGAGTATGCTTCTGCAATAAAAATTGAATTTAGTTTAAGGCTTTTCAGACATCTTAACCAGGGGTGCCAATAATTATTGAGGGTGCTGTACATGCAGGTGCCAAATGCATGACTGTTTGCATTATGTTCAAATGTCTGTCTACACTTCCCCATGTTGGATTATTAAAATAATTAAAAGGCTTATGCTGTTCAGCAAGAAACACAATAAATCTGAGAGGAAAATTTACATTTTGATGATCCACCCCTCCCTCTCTTCCTCCTCTCCTCCTTTCTCTCCATCACTCCTCCCCCTCTTTTACAAATTGCACAATGACATTTTGACCTCCCCTCAGCCGCACCCTCCCTCTGTCTGTGACTTCTGAACAATGACCCTTAAACAATTAGGCTCTGAGAATGTATGCGTTTGTGTGTATGTATGTACGTACGTGTGCATGCGCGTGTGTCCGCGAGAAGGGTAGGGAGGGAGAATGCTCGTCCTTTAGTGTGTTGGTGTGTAGGACAGAGAGAGAGGGTATGTTTGTGAATGTGCATTGTACAGACATCATTGTTTCAAACTGGTACATCCACAGGCATAACCAAGGAGCCAAGCTATGGCATTCAGCTCCTTACTGGATTATAATTGCACACTACCTAAAGGAACCTTCTCCATACTAGAATAGGAAGTACAGCCCTAATACAAAAGAGGGTTGAGTGGGCAGGTTTATTTAACCAATGACAGTAGATTTGCAGACCATGGTAACCCCATAACAATGCAAGTTTTGGTGGCTGATTCTCGGAATGAGCAGAAATCACTAATTGCGGAGCTTGATATTTCAGCCATCCAGTTTGTTTATGAGTATGAAGCATATTTATGCAATGGTGACAAATCATTTTGGCAGCCCAACAAAGAATATGGTACGACGCTGGGAAAATATACTGTAATACAGTAACAACTCAAGATAATTAAAAAGGTAAGAAATCATCAGGAAAATAAAAAAATAAGAATCAAGTTGTACTATATTAATCATCTGCATGAATCTTAGCTGTAAAACTTGTGAGTATTTGAAATTACCTCAGGTAAGGTACAGCATGATCTCTTTGCTTTAGACTGATATTAGACCGTGGCCTGCATACACACGCACACATACACACACACATACACAGACAAACACGCATTCTTACACTCAGTGAGACATGCTCATTCACACACACACACACAAACAAAAACAGACTAAAACATATACATACGGACTCACACTCACACACCCACATGCATATGGACACAGAGACTCACATGCGGACACTCACACAGACACACATAGACTCACACATGCCCATGCACTTATAATTACACACACACTCAGAGACTCACACACATACACACAAGCACATACACGCAACCTCATGCACACACACACACACACACACACACACAGACTCACACAGATTCACACACACACACCCATACACTCTCAGCATGAAAAGAGAAGACCCCGGTACTCACATTCAGGAGGGATGTGCAGGGTTGCCTGGCTGAGCTGCGGGTGGAGGGATGAGAGGAGGATGAGCAGGAGGAGTGAGAGAGCAGAGTTGCTCCACCCGTCCCCAGCCTGCCACTGCTGCATTGGAGACATGGCTCACTGTCCCATTAAAATGCACCGCCTTTCAACACACGCTCACACACCCAGGTCTGGCTTTGTCTGACACACAGGCACGTGCCCTCGTGCACACACCCGAGGCTGGCTTTGTGGGACAGGTGCACGCCTGGCGCGCGCTGCCTGCCGTCGCGCACACACACACGCGCACTCGCGCACACACACACACACGCACGCCCTCTGTCCTCTGGAGGTTGTAGTTTTGTGTTGAACTGTCAGGTGCCTCCCTCTTCACGTGGATCCGACCCTGCTGAACCCTCTCCTCCGCCGGCAGACGCCTCTCCCACTGAGAGACCAAAGGGAGAGAGAACGAGGGAATAGGGAGGGAGGGGCAGAGATGGACAGATTAACAGAGGGCAGAGAGGAGGGGTGGGGAAGGGGAGGAGAGAAGAGGTTGCATTAAGAAAAAAGACTGACAGAGGCCAGAATGACAAAGAATCAGTCAGCATGGGGCGAAACTGCAGTTCATCCTTTTCAGAGAGGCCTCATATACCGACTAATTAGCAATATTAGTCTGAATAGACACAGAGAGATAGACGAACCACAACAATGACAAATGAAAGGATGTGTTGCGGCTCCAGATTGGAGATATGTACGAACAGAGAGAACAGATTCTGAGTGATTGATGACTGGCCGGAGATAATTAGCTGAGTAAGCGGATGAGGCTCTTGGTTAAAATCTCCAGAGGAGTTCATGTCCTACATCTGTTCTGCTTTTAGTGATGGAGATCATCTCAAGCAGGTACCAGCCAAACCACAATATGTTTCATGCTTAAACTGCAGCTTTTACTAACAGCAAATACAGAAGATTTCCAGAGGTTAATTTGACTTGATGACTTCACGGATGTTTTTGTAATCTTGTTTCTGTCCCGCTGAAAGCTTCTTGTCTGAGATTATGCAGGCACGCAGTTGAGATGTATATTCCATTAATCATTAATGAGTTGTAAATATGAGAGAATTATGGTGTCTGAATTTTTTGCTGTTTTTTATGCTGTTCGTGTAGTTCATCCAGGGACAGGTTGGGGGGGTATTTCACAAAGCATTAGTGCAGCGTTAGCCGGATAACTGAGCCGAGTTAAACTCGGACCTGCACTTTTTCAGTCGGCGTCTAATTCACTCAGAGCAGTGCAGTCATTCCGCAAACTCAACGATCCTGCCTGTGAACACTGGGCCTGGATCTCCATGCCCAGCAGAATCCATGGTAATGGTTCATAACCGCACCCAGTTCAGGCCAAGTGTCATTTCTAGACACACTCATTTCAGGTGAGATGAGGTATCCCACAGACCGGGTCAAAGTCTTGACTATGGTCAACTTCAGGTCAGGATTGTTACTGATCACAGCTAGAAAGATGGTCACAAAAAGAGAGCGGAGAGCCCAGATTCTTCTCATGATTGAACCGTCATTTTAACTGACAAAATAGAGGACACAGCATTAAATCAAACTGTATTCTTCTTTAATCACACTGCTGTTTGAGTCACTGACCTGTCACTGAATAAAAAAGCTGATGCCGAGCGCCGAGAGAACCCCACAGCTCCTATGTCAAGACTCAGGTCACCATGACAAGGTCAAAGGTCAAATCAACTAATGACCGTTACTTTGCATACCAAACCCTCACAAGGTACCTGCCCGTCAAATTTGAAACAGCTGTGGTTAATACTTTTGGGAAAATGGCCCAGACAAAATTTTCAAGTCAAATCTCACTGTGCCTAGTACAAAGGTCAGATCCACTGATCACCCTTACCTTGTACACCTTCACAAGGAACCAGAATATCACGTTTGAAGCTGCTGTGGTTAATACTTTTGGAAATATGGCTCAGACGAAAATTTTAAGTTCAAGGTCATTGTGCAAAGGTCAAAGGCCAAATCCACCAATGACCCTTACATTGCACACTAATGCCTCAAAAAGAACCTGCATACCGAATTTGAAGCTCCTGTGTCCAACACTTTCGGAGATATGGCCCGGACGAATTATGGAGCCGCTGCCCGCCCCGAATGCCACAGGATATGACAATACCCCATCTGCCCATAAAGGGCGGTGGGGTGAAAACAATTTTAAAACATGGCTGAATTTGTAAGACACAACTGCAGTTGGATATTGGACATGATTTTACAAAAGTCACTTTGTAATTTTATTGGTAGCTAAAATTGGTGATGGGGGTTATTTATTCACCATAGCCCCACATGAAGAGTCGGGAATAATATTGATCAGTGATCGTCATGCTGCATGCGCCGCCACTGCGTCAGTAGAGATGTCTTGTGAGCGCTTGACAGGTCTCAGTTCTTTCATATTTGGCGTGGGCCTGGTGTGTGGTAAGGTCGTGAAGGCTATTGATTTTGGAAGTGATTGCTTAAGGGCAGCCGGGGATAACATCGACCTGTGGGCGACCGAATGTCTGGTTTATCTATTTATTTATTTATTTTTATTGGCTAGAATTCATAGCTGTGATCATAATGAACGTTTTCAGTTCACAATGAAATGCGATTCTGCTGCTCGTTTAAAATGGAAATGTTTTGTCTGACATTTTGCGACATTCACTTGTATTTGCTTAATGAAAGATCCCAAACAAAGAGGCTTTTGTGGAAATAAGCACCTATTCCTGATGCATGAAATAAATAATATATGAAATATGCACTGCATTTGATAGTGCTGACATAGCTGGCCCTGATAAGGGGCGGAGCACAATGGGGGCTGGGTCTAGAGACTGACAGCTGTAGAACCACATGACCATAATTACACTTCAGATCTCAATTCATTTCCTCGCTCTCTCATTCTCTCTCTCTCTCTCTCATGCACATCTTTTGTCCCAGTACTCAGAGCAGTGCTTGGCTCAGTGACTTCCTCCCAGGCAGCTGACAGATTGGCCCTCAGGGGTCAGGGCAGGTCCTAGGGGAGTGCAGAGCAAGGCTTGGGTTTCCCTATCACTAGTCGCCAAGGAGAAAGTGTGGGGGTGATGTCACAGAGGCAGGGGCTGGCCCCGCCCAACAATCTGTGCCTGCTCTACCTGGTCATAGGGCACCTAAAAGCACACACTCACGCTTTCTGACACACGCACATGCACACACACACACACACACACTCAGTACATATGCATGATAGCCCCTCCCTCACTGTTTGTTAACCCCGCCCAAAACACACCCAATAAATGCATTATGTGTCAGCAATAGAGACTGCCTCCCGACAAAAGGAGTATATGCCAGCGTTGGTCATGTTTAAAGTAACTATTTTTACTTATAACCACTCCCATCACTGATGTCACACAACAATGTTCACTATTTGTGAGAGCATGTGTATGTATGTGTGTGTATGATGCGTGTGTATGTGGTGTGTATGTATTTTTGTGAGCATGTGTTGCGTCCGTATTTGTGAGCGCATGTGCGTATGATCTATGTGTGCGTGCGTGAGCATATGTGTGTGTTTATGTGTATATGGGTGTCCATTTATGTATGTGCGTGTGTGTTTCCTGTATGCGCACGTGTGTGTGTGTGTGGTGTGTGTGAGCATGTGCGTGTGTTTGTGTGAATGTGTGTGTGTGTGCATATTTTGTGTATCTGTGTGATGTGTGCCTGTGTGATGTGTGCGTGTTTGTCAGTAAATGTGTGTGTGTGTGTGTGTTTGTGTGTGCGAGAGAGAGAGAGAGAGAGAGAGAGAGAGAAAGAGATGTGTCTTGTCATGCATGCTCTTTAAACATTGAAGAGCCCCAGCTGTGTGGATGTGTCAGGCCAAGATGGTGCAGGGGGTTGGTGAATAAACAAATACATGTTCCCCCTCCCTGTGGCCAGCTCCCTCTGAGAAGGAGGGGGAGATACAGGCTACTGAAGCAGAGAGAGCGGGGAGAGGAAGTGAGAGATTAATTTACTCCAAAATAATGGTGGAGAGGTGGGAGTTACAGTGTGAGAGTTAATTTAGACCCTCAGAGCGGAGTTAATTATTTATACCAGGTCCCATATCTGTCAGTACGATTTGCCCCAAATTCAGCAACATTCATAATTCATATTCTCTATTTACTCTTTTCTCAAGAGAGTGTGGGGCCTTAATTCCACCTTCCTCTGTCTCTCTCCATCACTTTCTCCCTCTCAGTCAGTATCCCTCGCTTTCTTCCTCACTCTGACACTCTGTCTGCATCCTCATCCATTACAGCCCTGTGCCTCTCACACGAACACACTGCCTGAGGTCCGCAATATCAAAGGCTGACAGCGCACACGTCCTCAAGACTGCTGTGCCTGGTGTAAAATCCTGCATGAATCCTGCTGACGTTACTGTGAGCCGGAAGATTTTTTACCCTCTGCCACCAGCCAATTAGTTTTCATCCCCCGGCATATAATGCAGGATATAGTCATCAGTCTGTCAGTCCGTCGGTCCATCTGTCTGTGAGTGAACATTTCCTTTAAGCCACAAAGCATCAATACCGTTCAATATTTCTTCACAAAGCTTGCTGTGCGTATTAATCAGGTCTAATCAGGTCTATTTGTGTGATTAGATTGTGGGGGCCAGGGGATATGTCATTTTTTGATGACTCTTGGGGTCCCGAGTCTCAGGCATTTGGAAGACAGTATGCGAGAGAAGGAAGCTGGGGTAAAGGTCTGGATGCACTCTTGGTGTTGAGGGCCTTGCTTAAAGGCTCAAAAGCAGAGTTCTTCCCACTTAAGCTCCACAGATACCAGTCAGAATCCCACAAACCACTGGGAGGGGAACCAGGGCAGCCTGGAGTCTCCAGCCGAGCAGCAGGACAACCCAGACTACATCTGAAAAACTGTATGGACAGACCTTGACAACAAGGGACATATGAAAATAAATTTTGTTGGCTTCACAAAGCTAAACTGTTAGGGGGTGGGGCTTTATGAATTTGTATCTAACTTTTCGTTTGTACAGAAACCCAGTCCACAACTATCTGGGACAAATTATTCAGCAGTTATGAAGGATAGAAGCTTAACTAATCAGGAAAAGGAACAGGGCTTCTGTAATTGAAATGTGACTCTTTCCTGAGTCCAATAACCCAACCCCCAACTTTCTATGAAAAACAATTCATAGTTATGAAGAATTCAAATATTGGCCAATCAGGAAAGGGTGCAGGGCTTCAATAATTAATAATTGACCATTACCTGATACCAACAACCAAATCGCAAGCGAGTCTTCAACAATTAACATGTGACCCTTTTCCAAATCCAATTACCCAGACCCCAACTCTCAATGACAAACAATTTAATATTCTGAAGGATCAAATATCGACCAGTCAGGAAATAAGAAAGGGGTTTGTCAATTTATATGTGACCCTTTCAGGAGTCCAACAAATAAACCCCAGGTGGAGCTTCAACATTTAACATGAGTTCCTTCCCAAATCCAATAACCCAGCCCCCAACTCTCCATGACAAACAGTTAATTGGTTATTAAGTATCACATATCAACCAATTAGGAAGGGGGCTGAGGCTTCACTGTTTTACATGTGACCCTTCCCTGCATCCAACAACCCAACTCTTCGTGACTCAGGATTCAAAAAATTAATTCCATGATATGGAGGGCAGAAACATCGATATCCATTCTTTGGAAAAGTGTTAAGTGTGAAGCAAGTTTGAAGGCTCTCGCTGGAAAGTAGAGAGATTTGGTAAATGAATGGAGTTCAAAGTAGGGTGGAGTGATGAAAAAGAAAAAATGGGAAGACAGAATAATTGGCATCCATCCTTTGGGACTGTCTGAAGCAGCATAGAAAGTTTGGAGGCTCTAGTCGTCAAATTGTGCAAGTATGAGACTTTAAAATGAAAGGACGTCTATCAAGGTCAAAAGGAGAAGGCGAAAAAGAAGGGATGGAAGTGGGGGATCATCAAGAAAAATGACAAATCTGATCCATAATTAATATGCACAGCAAGTTAGATGCTTCTAACTGTGAAAATGTATGAGTATATGAGTATGAGCAGTTTTAAGAAATGGCCCATTAAGTTTATGGGGACCGAGAATGGGACAGATGTGAGGTCACCTTGACCTTTGGCCTTTGACCACCAAAATCTGATAATCCAACAGGACATTTGTGCAAAATTTTTTTTTTTTAATTCTCTCAGGGCACTCTGGGGATATTACCTTCAAAATAAGGAGATGGACTCGAGGTCACAGTGATCTTGACTTTTGACCACCAACATCTAATCAGTTAATCCATTAGTCCAAGTAGAAATTTATGGCAAGTCATTAGACAAACCTTCCATGTGTTCCAGAAATAGAGCCTTAACAAAACTGGAGTGAAAGGACAAATACGGCCGGCTGGACGACTCAGAAACCGCCTCTGACCTCTCAACCGCCATTTAATTCTGTTCCTGTATGCCAAATAAATTCACTCATAAAATCTGTAGAGCTGATGAGCTGAGTCAAAGCCAACTGCTCAAAAGTGGTGGTAACCAACCTGGTTCTCTCAGATCTTTATATTTTTAACAAAAATCTTAAAAAGAACCCCATCACATCAACCCGTCACATCATTCAACACCTTCAGATTTTCAAGTCAGGCATGTCAAACAAGGTTTGGAATGAAAACCTACCACAGAATGGTAGACTTCCAGGAATATGGTTGGTGGACAGTTCTAAAGTAAATCCACACTCACCAACATTGTATCAGGAAGTAATACTGATGCTGAGTAAGGCCTCCCATTGCTCCCAGAACAGCCGGAGTTCTTCATGTCATGGATTCCGCAATATGTTAGAAAAATGCCTCTGTTGGACTCAGGTCTGATCACTGGGGAGACGGCTGAACTATGCTACACTCATTGTCATTTTCATGAAACAAGTTTTTGAACATTTTGCATTGTGACATGGTGCATTATCACACTGGAAGTAGCCATTAGAAAATGAGTAAACTATGACAATTAAGTGATGTACAAGGTCAGCAACAATACTCAAATAGGCCTTGGCTTTCAGATAATGAATTCTTGGAATAAATAGACCCAAAGTGTACCAAGAAAATATTCCTCACACCATTACACCAACAATACCAGCCTGGACAGTCAACATAAAGCAGGTTGTGTTGCTAGATTCATGGTGTTAATGCCAAATTCTTCTCTCTGGCTGTCACAGCAAAAACCTACATTTTTCAGGCCAGGCCACATTTTTCCAGTTGTCAGGTGTCCAGTTCTGCAAAGCCTGGGCCCTCTGCAACCTGAGACTTCCTTAGTTGGCTGATAGGAGTGGAACCCAATGTGATCTGCTCCTGTTGTAGCCCAAGCCCCGCAAGGTTTGAGGCCTTGTGCTTTCTGAAATTATCATCTGCTCACCACAATCGCGCAGAGTGGCTATTTGAGTTACTGCATCTTCTCTGTCAGCTTGGACCAATCTGGCCATTCTCATTGACAAGGTGTCTTTTTTTGTTGTTGTTTTTTTTTAAACTCCATAGACTGTCGCGTGTGAAAATCCTGGGCAATTAGCAATATCAGATGTACTCCAACAACAAGGCTCCAACAACAAGCCTGCTATTGTCCAAGCCACAGAGATTATGTTTATCCCCATTCTGATTTTTGATATAAACTGAAGCTCTGAAGCTCCTGTCCTGTACCAGATCTTATGCATTGTACTGCTGCCATGAGATTTGCTGATTGGATAATTTTATGAATGAGCACATACAGGTGTTCCAGAATTTATAAAGTACCTAGTGAGAGTATGTCAGTGGCCTCCAACCCTAATCCTGGAGAGCAATGATCCTGAAGGTTTTCACTCCAGCCAAAGCACTGCACACCTAATTTCCCAGTGAGGGATCTTGATGAGCTGCTGACTCACCAAATCAAGTGAGTTGAATTTGGGTTGGAGTGAAAACATACAGGATGGCAGTTCTTCAAGTACAGGGTTTGAGACCACTAGCGCATGCTGTAAGGCTATAAAATACTAAACAATTCTTGCTGTTTAAAGCATTCCAGTAGCTAGCAAACAGGCAGCACTAATTTCAGCCCTGGCCCTCAATATGCTGCATAACATTGCACTGCACTCCACTATGCCGAAAAGCAGAGTCAACTGCACTGCTTTGAATCACTCTAGTTTGAAAATGGCCCTCCCCATATGTACTTAATCCCTCAAGATATGTCAGGCAGCTAAGATATTCAACTGCAGCTACTCACTTATATACAGACCTCAAAATAAAACTGTATTTATTACAGTACACTTGGCCAACACCATACAACAGCCAGTCGTACTTTTGCCAAATATTTGCCGTCTGCCCTGGACACAACCAGACGTCTACCAGAGTCAAGAATTTAACAGAAGCAATACCTCATTGATTTGCTAAATGTATTACAAGTAGCGCAGGCATGACAAACAGAAGCTTGTAATGTACCATTAAAAATAAAAAAAGAGAAGTGCATTACCGTTGTTGTCCATAATGACTTAAAATAAAAGAGAACATTTAATGCTTTAGTGCTACATCTGACAAACCACCCCAAACCAGGTTACATCGGTTACATTAAGTGAATAAACAGTACAGTGACTCGTATCAACTTACAACGGTGTCTTCCTCAGTTATGCAATTCATAACACACCATTTATGTGGCCCTCCCTCAGTTGATGCAGATGCGACCTTGTTTTTATCCTAACATAGGCAAGTTTTTTGGGAGGGGAAAACATACTGTATATACATGTCTATATACCATACATATAGACATACTATATGTTTATGTATTATACTACTATATAGTCTGCATCTAAACTCTTGATTGTGAATGCAACAGAGAGTAATTACCCAAATATCATGAGAGCTGGGACCATTTCTGTCTATGTGCAAGTTCTGTGAAAGCTAATCCATTATTTAGCATTCTAATCCATTATCTTCTATTACATGCTTGTCTGTTCTACTCTTAGATAGCAGTTCACCAAATCTTATTATAAATGCATTGCACTTAGCTTCTGATACTATCTTGCCCTTTAGGTAATGAGGCTTTGTGCCCTAAGCTCTTTAGGCAAGAGCCACTAGCTAGTTAAATGATAAGTGAGCAAAAAACTAAACAATTGAAATGAACAACTTTTTTGGTGTCCTAGTTTGACATCCTAATTTCTGGGTTTTGTGCTGTTTTTTTATGCAGCTCCATCAGTTGACTCATTAGCGAGCCACAAAAATAAAAAAAGAAAAGAATTGTTCACTGGCATTCTGACTGTAACAAAGTTAAGACATAATGATTAATTTACTGAAAGTATGAGGTCAGTAAACTGACAAAAATTCTGTTGGTAGTTCAGTTCTCAATATCAAATATTTGTCATTTCGTCATATAAGTAAAATCCCATGTCTCCGTCTGGATACTTTTGTCCATCTTCAGAGGAAAGAAAATGAATAATTTTGTCAAAAACAGAGAAAAAATGCATAAGATTATGCACATAGTAGTAGTTATCTGTATTGATAATGAGAAGCGCGTGGGAAGGCCAATAGCAGTGTACAGAGACATGGACCCTTCCCTTTAAATGATTACAAACGCATGACAGCACATTATAGTCATACTGAATTTATATGTCAAATGCAATGGTAGAACTTTAGAATCTTAGTACATATGGCACAAATGCACATTAAGAGCATAACTGAAATCCATTAGTGCATCTACATTAATGCACAGAAAGAAAGATCAAATATTACATGCAGCAAGCACTAGAAGACACTCGGAGAGAGCATTATCTGCGCCGTCGCATTATCATTGAACGTGATAGTTGGCGAGTCTCGACAGCACTGCCTTTACACGCACAGAAGTTCTTTTGGATCCTGTGTCAAGACTATGAGTTGGATCTTTACTAAATTAAACCAGTTCCTCCTTAGCACAGTACCTCAACACTCAAAGTTTAGTTTACATCCATCCATAACTTTTTGAAATATCCCGTTAGCTAACTGATGAATGAACAAGCGAAAAAATGCCAGTGAAACGTACCTCCTGGTGGAGGCCAAATAAAATTAGAAATATAAAATAATAAAGCTTTGTTGGCCGACAGCCACTAAACCTTTGAGGGGAGTGTGTTATTCATTTAATAATGTGCTCATCATTATCTGCCAAACCAATACAAATGACTGCCATTTTCAGGGAAGAATATTAACACTCAACGAGCGGAGGGAATACAAAGCCCAGCTCAAGGTTAGGCTGAAAAAATAAATAACGCAATATCCTAATTGATCAGCCTCTCTCTCCACACACCCACACACACCCACACACCTCTTACTGGCAGTGACTCAGTGCTTTGACTAATGAACTGCTTTATAGAATCATGTCACAAATGATGCAGTCTGGGCATAGAAGCTGGATGACTGTGCCGTGATTTACAGAAACTCACCGCATATGTGTGGTTCAGATATAGATGTGTGTGTGCGTGTGTGTGTTTGAGTGCACACGGGCGCTTGAGTATCTGTGTCCACATGCTTTGTGCTTCATTGTGTCTTACTAGAGAGCGCAGGCTCATTGATATTTCTGTGCATAAGCCGGTATACTTGTAAATTAGTCTGTGAGTGTGAGTGTGCGTGTGTGTTTATCTGTGTGTGCGTGTTACCTGCGTGTGAGTGTAGGTGTGTGTGTGTGCGTAAGCGCATGCGTGTGTGTTCATGCGTGCGTGTACGTGTGTGTGTGTGCATGTGTAAACATGCACGTGTGTGTGTGTGGGCGTAAGCGTGTGTGAGTGCGTGTGCGAGCACGTTTGTCTGTGTGCGTGCGTGTGTCTATGATACCTGCGTGTATGTGTGTGTATGTGTGTGGGAGAGCATCTGGCGGTGCGGGTGTGGATGATGTCATCCTGTTGTATGTGTGGCTGGTGAGGTGAGAACGTCCCTCCCGCCTTTCCCCCCTCGTCTACCCGTCGCCATGGAAACCCCCTGACTCCTGCCGTACGGAGCGATATATCTCCATAACCATCCCCCACCCCTCACTTCTCCCCTCCCCCTCCCTGTCTGCACATCTTCCCGGATTTCCATCCCTCTCCGTTCCCCTCTGCTTCCTCTCCTCCATCTATCCCTCGCTTCCCCACCCTCCGCCCTCACTGCTCACCTTACACCCACTTAAACAAAAAGAGCTGCTCCCTCCATCATTTCTACAATGATGCACCCGTATTGAGTACATGTGTATATATAATTTATGCCTCTATTGGATGTCTATAATCAATACATATCTCTATGATGATTCTATAAAGGTTTCTCTGGACTTCTGCACATATCAATAAAATATATAATGTATATGTGATGGCGCAGGTGTTTGGACGCCAGGAACAGTGGCTCAAAATAAAAGACAAATCCAGCAAAGTGCTGGTCTAAAACAGATGGAAATAACAAGGCTCGCGCTATCCACGGACCTGACGTAGTCCGTGGTTGCCAAAATGCGAGCTCAACAAAATATAAGATCCTGCCTATACTCTCACTTCTCACACTAATACTTTAATGCAGCTAAGATCCTGCCTATCCTCTCACTTCTCAAAATACCTTACCGGCTCAAGCGTCAAAAGCAAAATGACACTCCAGCAACACGAACGAGGAAAGGCAGGAGCTTAAATAGAGTCCGGGCAACGCCCCCAATCAATGCCAACTGGCTAAGGAATCCGATGGTGAGCAAACCGATATCGTCCCGGACGAGAGTAACAAAAGGAGCTAACAGAGCTCCCAAACCATGACAGTATATCTATGTTAATTTGCTTGTAAAGCAATAATCTTGTATAAAAAGTATGCATAATATTATCTTTTAGTGTCTGCTCGATTTATAATGTCTAATTCTGTGCTGTATGCATATAATTTCTTCATGGATACTGTAATTATAGACAAGTGACAAATTAATTGAAAAATCGACATGAAGGGCTCTATTTTACACTTGGCACAGTGTGGCGCCATGCGTGACATAAGCGCCTTTGCTAGTTTATGTACCGGCGCATTCGTCATTTTCTCATCCGGCACCGAATTTGCTTTAAAAGCAAATGAATTTGCAGCAAACTGAGTGCCCATGGACATGATGGTTTTAAAATGAGGAGTGGTCAGGTGCACTGATGGCATGTTGCTATCTTGAGGCAGCAAAAAGCGATTGTGGGATTGACCAACAAAGACCCGGTCTAAAGTAAATAGTCAGTTAATGACTGCTATTTTAAGGGCGCATAGTAAGACAGTATTCCGCGGATTTGTAGGGGGGTGCACAACTTGTACAATCCACTCTTTAAATTCTACACAGAGACAAGCCGCAGTGCCCACACATGCAAACAATTAAAAATAGAAAGATTGCAATATGAGCATATTATCAAAATATTTAAAAAAATACAGGTCACTATGGTTAGTGCAATAGACGCCTTCCATCAGAGAATGCTCTGTATTTGAATCACATGGGAACCTGTTCCATCGGGTAAGTTGAATCCTTGAGTTTCCAAAGGGGCCAACTCCAAGGAACACTGTTTTCCAGCAGAGGGGGGGAAAAAAATCTTTCTTTTTTACCCAAATATTATAAGCCATATATTTATCCTTTATTTCCTTCCAAGAGGGTGTCACTGGGATACTTTCGGCAGAGTACCTTTTTCGTTATAAGATAATAACGAAAGATAATAATATAAGATAATAATAATATAAGACCTCTCAGTCATTGGAGTTGGGCCCTTTGGAAACTCAATGATTCAATTGCGAATCAGCAAGTGAAGTTACACATGTAGACATTTGCAAGTTATTCTGGATAAAGCCATTATTCTGGACTCCTTCTTACTGGCAAACTGTGTCATTCCTGCAGTCTTTCAGGGGATCCCTCCTGAAGGATGGCTGTTCAGGGACACTAATTAGCCTATATATTTAAGACATGGTATATCATGTCTTAAACAGTGCGTGAATTTAGAACAAATATTCGAAATGCAGAAAATTCAGACAATTGGATAAGTTCCGTCAAAGTCCTGCACGGGTCAACCTGTTCCCCGCCATTATCTATAAAACTATTTTGAATCTGACTGATCCATAAGTACAGTTCCTGCAACCCATCTGTCGTGCTTCCAAAATCAAAATTAAAACTCCTCATTTCATTCGAATTGTGTTTATTATTATTATTTACAGATTGGCTGACAAATAAAGCAGCCTTAAAAGGCAGCACTTTTAGAAAGAAGCAAAGTGAAGGATGACATTATCACCACCATCTATAATAAATCTGAATTTCTTCCCTGCATCTGACTTGACCTTCAGTAGTCAGCCAAGCAAATTCTTTTCACTCCTGTTGGATATTGTTCAAGGGGTTATGGTAACATAATCAATATTTACCTCCGTAAAGGAGGTTATATTTTCTCCGGCATTGGTTTGTCTGTCTGACTGTCTGTGTGCAAGATAACTCAAAAAGTAATGAATAGATATCTCTGAAAGCTTGTGGATTGGTTGCTATAACATCAGGGATGGATCCTATTGATTTTGATCGCAATTGTTCAAACAGCATGGCTGCCACAGCAGTCATCTTGAAATCCTAAGACATGCAATAACTGAACTTCACTCCCAGTGATATCACTCAAATTTTGTGGGTTGATTGGTTTCGCATCTGGGAAGGAACCTATCAAGTTTTGAATGCACCGCATCCAGCAATATGGTCATCATCTTGAAATCCTATGTTGCAGATGCCTTCAATTTCTGATGAGCCATGTTCACTCGGCAAAATTTTGACTGTACTGCCTGTTGGCAGAGTTTTGCACTCTCGGAGTGCCTCTAGTTTATAAATATTTTTTAAAATTTTTTTGGAGATCACTGTGGACAGGTTTCGATACTTTCAGCAATGGTTGGCTTGCATGCTTTCACTTTTTGCTTGCGTAGCCCCATTTCCTCTACAGAGAAGAGTTTTTTTTTATGCTGCAACTTGGCAAATCCACCATTGTAACAGCAATTTGCAAAGTTGCAAGGGCCTCTGGCGTTTAAAGGGAATGGGAGATGACTCTCTGTGATCAGTTCATTTCAAAACACGCCTATGATTAATTAAGAGATTAAGTAAGACCCCTTTGAACTATGCATCTTATTTTGCGCTCAGATTATGTGCAACTATAACATATTCATGTTTGTGCTGTTCATCTACAATATAGTAATATCTGTAAAGTACAGTTGTATGCAATAGTTTGGGCACCCCTGATCAAAATTTCTGTTCCTGTGAATAGCTAAGCGAGTAAAAGATGACAGCTCTCCTAAAGGCATAAAGTGAAAATAGACACATTTTACAGTTTCAAAACGACAAAAAAGGAAAAGGGTCCGAAGCAAAAGTTTGGGCACCCTGCATGGTCAGTTCTTAGTAACACTCCCTTTGGCAAGTATCACAGTTTGTAAACACTTTTTGGTGCCAGCCTAGAGTTTTTGAATTCTGGTTGAAGGATTTAGCCCATTATTCTTTTTCAAAGGCTACTAGTTCTGTGAGATTCTTTGGCTGCCTTGCATGCACTGCTCTTTTGAGGTTCATCCACAGATTTTCAATGATGTTGAGGTAGGAGACCTAGACGGCTTTGGTGAAACCTTCAGCTCGCACCTCTTAAGGTAGTCAGTTGTGGATTTTGAAGTGTGTTTGGTATCATTATCCTGTTGTGGAAGCCATCGTCTGTTCATCTTCAGCCTTTTTACAGATGGTGTGATGTTTGCTTCCAGAATTTGTCGGAATTTAATTGAATCCATTCTTACTTTCTACCAGTGACATGTTCCCCGTGCCACTGGCTGCAACACAAGCCTAAAGCAAGATTGATCCAACCACGTGCTTGACAGTTAGAGAGGTGTTCTTTTAATGAAATTCTGCACCCTTTTTTCCCCAAACATACCTCTACTCATTGCAGCCAATGAATTCTATTTAAACTTCATCAGTTCAAAGGACTTGTTTCCTAAATGCATCAGTCTTGTTCAGATGTTAATTAGCAACCTTCTGATGCTGAATTTCATGGTTAGGATGCAGGAAAGGTTTCCTTCTCATGACTCTTCCGTGGAGGTCATATTTGAGGAAGTGTCGCTGAACTGTAGGGCAGTGCACCATGACTACGTGCTGGGCTAAGTCTTGATGAAGGTGTTTTGTTGCCAAACAGATGTTTTTGATTGACCTTTCTCGCAATCCGACGAGCAGTTTTCTTGCAAAGTTATCTTGGTCCTAAACAAGACCTTCACAGTTTCTGTTGACAGCCATTTCTTAAGTATATTATGAAATTGCAACCTAAAGACATTTTTCTATCTTCTTATAGCCTTCTCCTGCTTTGTGGGCATTAATTATATTCATTTTCAGAGAGCTAGACGCCTGCGTAGAGGATCCTATGGCTTCCGATTGTTGGGCTAAGATTAGAGGAGTCTGGGTATTTATAAACTTTGAAATTTGCATCACCTGGCTTTTCCTAATGATGACTGTGAACAAGCCAAAGCCTTAACAAGCTAAATACCATCTGAGAATATAGTCAAAGTCACTTGAGAGCTCAAATCTTTTGGGGTGCCCAAATTTTTGTATGGTGCTCATTTCCTTTTTTTTCACTCTAGAATTGTACAGAACAAAAGTAATACACTAATACTTCTTAAAATGTCAAAATTAGTGTTTTATCTTTAAATTTATGCCATTCAGAGATCAGTCCATCTTCTTCTTGCTTAACTATTCTCAGTGACAGAAATTTTGATCAGGGGCGCCCAAACATTTGCATACAACTGTACATCTGCAATATATATGTACTTTACATTTGTTATATATCATGTCTATTCTATAGTGCTATTATATGCTGTGTCAGTGCAGTACATCTATAATGTATTCATTTCTGTATTGTGCACCTATGATGTATTCATGGCCGTACAGTTCATAATGTATTAATGTCTGTACTGTTCACCTATATCATATCAGTACTGCACAGCTGTAATAAATTATCTCTGGACTGTATGCCTTTAATGTATTCATGTCTGTATTGAGGTAATTTATCATATCTGTACATTTCTCTATAATATATCATGTCTGCACTGCACACCTATAGTATGTCACATCTGTAGTATACCCCTATTATGCACTCAGGTTTCTCCTGCAAAACTAAAGTATATTATCCCTGTAATTGACCTCAACGATATATCCGTGTGTTTCTTATAAATCTATAATATAGCTGTACTGGACATCTATAATGTATCCATGTCTGTCCTGAAAATTTATAACATCTCACATCTGTACTGGACTTCTGTACTATATGAATGTCTTACAGGTTGCTCTATAATCCATTCATATCTGGCCTGTTCATCTATAATATATCTGTACTAGACCTCTATAATCTATCCATGCCTGTACCGCACATCTATACCATATTAATGTCTGCTGCATTACTCATCTATAATATTTTAATGTCTGTACTGTATAATGGTGGAGCCTGCAGTGTGTCTGTATTGTTTCTCTGTGTGAAATAGAGAGACTGCAGAGAGTCTCACAGACCAGACGAAGACGAGGCAGGATGAACACTGAATATAGTGAGAGGTGAGATAAGCCATATTGTCTGCATCTGTCAGTAGTGCTTTATTATCATATGGCCCTGCTATCGGCCGGCTTTATTGCATCAAGGCGGCCATTTCCTGCTTTCAGTAGCACAGGAGGCTCAACTCCTGAAGAGTCAATGAAAACTTGGCCAAAAAGTGCACTGTGTGCCTCAAAAAGAAACTGGAGAAGTTTGTTCAACATTTTTATTTAAGTTTGACAGATAATATAAAATGTGATCCTGTTATTTTCCTGTCATCGTCAAGTTGGCCTGTTGGTTTTCCTGGTTTCATTATGAATCTCTTAATAATTAACTCCGTTGGTTGCATTGTGTGTTATTTGGGCACTAGCAATTCTCACAAAGAACCTTCCATTCGCTTTCCAAACTACATCTTGGAGAAAAACCTGAATGAACTTGAGAAATGACAAAAGCTGATCTTACTAAAATGACGGCGAGTCACACCTATGCTCATTCTACGGAAATATGCGAGAGTAACGAGCCATCTTGCGTTGTTGTTTTGCAATGCGTTTTCACCTTCGGTGTAAACTTTCAAAATGGGCAGCCGCCAAAAATTAGGAGCACGAAACAGATCAGAGAAACTAAAATGAGAAAATGAAAAGAGAGGTGCCAGGGATTTTCATGACCAAATTTTTAAAAAGTTGTGACGTGGACAAAAGGATTACAAAATGACCAACAAGGATTATCCACTGCAAGGCAAGACAGTTAAATGCATAGCACAGACAATGACGACCAAATTTCAGCCTAGCTATACACCCTGTACCCGCCAACAGAGTTAATATAAGCTCTGCTCTTACTTCGCCTGAAAACACTTTACTTCCCCAAACCCATTCCCATTAATGTTTCCTAATTAGCAACTAAATGATTCGTTCAGTTTTGAAGATCAGTCTGTAGAATTACTGGCCATTCCCCTCAACTGGCATTATTGTTCTTTCCAACAGTTATTGAGCATTTTCTGTCCACACTAATGGTGACATAAAATGTTAATGTCTTTCAAAGGTGCTGAATTTCTTTAGCTCACAAAATGGTGCATATTGTTTTTTTCTGCATCAATGTTTGATTGGAGAAAACGCTTTTAAAAATGCGGTTTTGCCAACTCATGTCCGGGTGTTAAGTTTGCTCTGAATTAAACCTAAACTCTGTAGGTCAATTCTCAACTTGTTTTCGATTTAGAATAGGAAAATTCATTATATTAATTTAATGAGCAAATAGGCTAACAATTAGCTGCGTTGCCAATAATCATTACAACATTTTGCGATAAAAAGAAAGGCTACAATATGTCATTGCAATGATGGCAATTAATTGAAATTTATTGAAATTCTATCTTAAGGTAGAAATGCTGCTAAAGATGGTATTTTGATAGTTAGTGGCTATATGCCCCGCTGTGAGGTGAATTGGGGGAGAGAGATTGACTATCTGCCTCGCAGCGGGACAGACAAGAGAAGCAGTTCTGCTATTCGCACCGCGGTGGGGCGGATAAGGGGAGCAGTCCTCCTAATCGCACCGCGCTGGGGCGGATAAGGGGAGCACCTCTGCTATTCGCACCGCGGTAGGGCGGATAAGGAGAGCACTTATGCTATTTGCATCACAGCTGGGCCAATAAGAGATTTCATTTTATGATCCGAACCACTCTTTCAACGTCTGCACCGAAGCGCTGCGGGGCGAACAGCCTCTGCCTTTTAGATAAGGCTTATATAGTGTTTCTAATGAATTAGTTTGATAATTCCTGCCCGCACAATCTCAAATTGTAGCTTTCCTACAACTTTCCCAGAAACTGGACTTTAAAGACCTCATCAATGATTGTGCTGCCATGAAAGTTATGAAGCATCGTATGCACTTAGAGTTCAAACCTACCACCAGCAAAAGCAAAAGACTGTCGGGACATGGAACTATTGGGACATGGCTCTGACGGCTCCTTCTAACAACAAATTTTCAAACATGTTATGACATGTTATGCTGGGCTACATTTGTTAATCATAGTAACATGCCAATATGCTCAGTACTATTGCAAGTATAAATCTCCAGGCATAGCATATGTAAAAAGCAGTATCTGTTTTACATATTTAAACTTGAAAGATTGGCTGATAAAATAAAGGTGGTTTATTAATAGTAACTGACATAATATAAGAGAGTGCCTCTTGTGCCCATCTCGGGAATAGGGTGCGTATGTGAAGTGGGGCAGGGCAAGGTTTGGTGACGGGGGGGCCCTCTGGAGTCACCTTGTCCCGGGGCCGGGCAAACCTGTCAGCTGCCCTGCTTGGAGATACTAAATTGCCTGTAAATATGAGTGTGTGAGTGAATGGTGTGTGTGCCCTGCGATGGATTGGCGAGCTGTCCATGGTGGGTCCCTGCCTTCCACCCAGAGTCAGCTGGGATAGACTCCAGCTCAGCTGAAAACCAAGTAAGGAAGAAGCGGAATCGCAAATGGAAGGAATAATTAAATGCAGTACGAAATAGAAAACATCCACTGGAATGTGATTCATATAAATTTAAGTATTCTGAGGCTTCAAAATAATAAACACATTAGTATGGACTTTAATAGATGTATCTTGTAATAAAAATACCCTTTTTAATATGAGCATTATGTTGCTTATATATTCTATGCATGGTGCAGCATGTGCAATATAGTCCTCTCCATTGTTTCCTCAGCCATCAGCTATTTTTACTGCATGAAGCCACATATTTGTCCTCACTTGCAAGGCGCTGTTGGAAGAATCTCATGGGACTTCCCCATCTGCCCTGAGGTCTGGAGAGCTGAAACATTGTGACATGCCCCAGCTGGAGTGTGTGTGGGCACGGAAAACTGGACAGACTGGCAATGCCAATCACACGCTCCCTGCTGAAAATATCTCTCTGAACTGGGGATCTGAAAATCCCTGAATTTACGCTCTGACACCAAAGAAGTGTTGTTTATCCAGGACAATGACAAATGCCCTGCCAGAAGGCAAATATTTCCCGCAAATGGTGAAAGATTAAAACAGTTTGAGGAAATTCTTGGCCAGCGCGGCGTGCCTGCAATGGATTAAACATTTTTGGACACATGCCAGGTCATTTCTCATGAAAATCTGCCAGGAACCCACAGAATGAAAGGTTGATGCTCCCCCCGGGTCATTGTTTAGACCTTCATGTTGCAAAACAAAAAGCATTTTTTCCATTTAAGTTTCTAATCATGTTTAGTGTTTTGCGGGATGAGCGTTATCAGCAATGAAAATTCAGCACGCCATTGATTTGCACATTTTCCAGCGTTCAGTAACGTAACTGCTGAAGACCATGGCAGTCGGTTAGACACAAATCAATTAAACACACTGTAACAAAGTTGTTTGACACTCCTATCTAAACCCGTGCAATGTATGGACTTATAACTTCTTTTAAACATTACTTAGTGTGGGGGTACTCTCATCAGAACCTCATTTGTTTTTAAATGAAAAATTTGCCATTAGCTATGGCTGCACTTAATCAACCAGTAAATTTCCCATTTATGCGCATAATATGCAAATAAGGTTTAAGAGGAGGGAAAGTCATTAGGATTGCTGCCATTACACACATACTGGCTTAACTTTCTCTGCACAAAATGTGCTTAATAAAGAAATGCTAATGATTGTGATAGAATGAAATGATTAAATCTTTGTAAACATGTACAGTTTGGGACTGCAACCTCAGCAAATGAGGGATAAAAAAGAAATCAATTCAGATCAGCTCCCTATACTTCTGAACATCATTAATCAGCCATTTTTTTGTTTTATAATAGGGAGTTTTGTTCCCCATGTTGTACCATTTGAGGCAGATTTAAATGGGAAGGGGCCAGTCACTTCCTGAGGGACTGTTGTTTGAGTGCAGGTTTTCATCCGAGCTCTCCTTACCCCAGCCAATTAGCTGATTAGTTTCACATCCCATCCACCGACAAAAAGGCAATAAAATGACTCACTTGGGGACAAAGCGTAGAAAAAAAACTGTGATGGGGACATGGTGACAGTATTTTGCTTTCACTGTTGCCCAAATCAAGAGCCTTAGCCAAAATCAAAATGAGTGAGCTAATTTTATGAGGAAAAGCAGCTGGCAGCATAAAACTGATACAGAATCATAGCCCACCTAAGGCTAGGATAAATATAAATGTGTAAGGTGTGAATACGCTTCGCTGTGAAAGAGAGTGACGGTTTAGCTCATTAATGGGCACTGCCAGACTAATGTGTTGGGAAAGCCATAGCATATGCGCCTTTGGACAGCAAGCAATATCGTGAGTAACTACATTCATAAAAGACTGACTGCACTGGTGAAAGACCTACAGTCTTTGTTTTTCAGTTTGGATAAGACTGAAGATTCAGCAGGGGATTTGAAACTGAAGGAGAACAAAGTAAGTGAGGGCTGGTCCAAGTGAGAGGTCAATGATCTGAAACACAAATAGAGATACCAAAGGACTCATGCAGTGAACGGGTAGTATTAAAAAAATCTGCCAATTTATCAGAGCGAGCCTTATATTGATTTGTAATGAGATCCTCAAAGAGTAAAAATGGACCATCTCCAAGAAAATGTTATCGGAGATGCGTAGCATTGCATCACGTTTTGTCAGCGTAGTTTCGATTTATTACACATGCACAACATCGTATATCCAGTTAAGGCAGCTAAATCGCATGCTCTATATTTCATCTTTAACCGTTTAAACCACGAGGTCAAAAACATGTAATTTCTTAACTGAGCATCACAATGCAGATGTTAAAATCAATACTTGTGACAGAGGACAATCGAACAAGGCTATGAGGCAAGCAAAAGGAACCGAATGAAACCGCAGAGTGGGTTGCAGTGTTGGATAATTTTCAGGTAAGAGGGACTGCACACCTCCAGGTTTTCAGATTCAATTTTCAGTCTTGCCACAGCAGCACAATGCAACTGCCAAAAAAGTGTTAGTTATTTAACAATCTGGACATTGTTTAATTAAATCAAACACTTAAGAGCCTGAACATCAATTTCAGAAGAAATGGGAAAATGTGTCGTAAATGAAAACGGTAAGTAGTAATTTGCAAATCTTTTCTAGTTTTTAACCTGTATTCAATTTTAAAAAGTTCGGGGAAAATTCGTTGTAATGTGTTGAGTCAAGGTAACTTTTTTTTTTTTTGGAAAATAATAGCTATTTGGACATGCAATGCCTGTAACACTTTCAAATGAAGTTGGCAAAGGTGCAAATTTAACCACTCAGTACTTGTTTTTGGAATTGAGGACACTGATAGAGTCTAAAAAGTAGAATTTGTTCCCATCCTTGCCTGATTAAAGACTTCAGTTGGTCAACAGTCTGGGATCCCTGTTGCTATATTTTGCGCTTCATAATCCACAACACACTTTCAATAGGACACAGATCTGGGCTGCAGGCAGGCTGGTCTTTGTACTCAGACTCTGTGACTATGAAGCAAAGCTCTGGTAATATGTGCCGAGTGTGGCTGGGCAAGATATTGCGAGAACAAGTGCTGACAGCCTGGAGAAACAGGATGTCTGAAGGGCAGCAAATGTTGTTCAAAAATGCGTGCGTACCCTTCAGTGTCAATGGTGCCTTCACAGATGTGCAAATTGACCCTGCCAAGAGCACTAATTCAGCCCCAGACCATGACAGATGCTGGCTTTTGAATTTGTTTTTGGTAACAGTCGGGATTGTCCTTCTCATGTTTGGCGCAAGAACATAATGTCCATTATTTCCAGAAACTACGTGAAAGATGGACTTGTCAGATCACAGCACTACTTTCCACTGCACGTCAGGCCTTTTGAGATGAACTTGAGCCAAGTGAAGTTGGTGGTGCATCTGGATGGTGTTGACATTCTTTGCATAGTAGAGTCTTTACTCGCATTTGATGATGCTACGATGAACTGTGTTCACATGAACAGTCATGTAAAGCATTCATGAGCCCATGCTGTAACGTCCATCACAGAAACAAGCCAGTTCCCAATGTAGTGCCATCTGACGGCTCAAAGGTCATGCACACCAATGGAATTAACCCTTTTCTTTTCTGCTCGGAGATTTCTTTGGCTCCTTCAGATTATCTGAATCTTTTCACCACGTTAATGACATTGGATGGTAAGATCCATAAATAGCGTGCAATTGCACATTCATAAACGCTATTCTCAAACTCTTTGATTATTTGTTCATATAGCTTTTAGCAAAATGGTGAACCAAATCATCTTGATCATTAATGACTGCGCCTTTTGTGCCGGCTTATTTTATACCCAATAATAACTGAATCATCATTTAATCATCTTGCGAACCTGAAATTTGGAATTAGCAGATATTTACAAAAATCAAAACAGCTTATAAAGTGAAACTTTCAATTTTCTTCTTGTGCTGTTTTCAACTAACTTAAGGGTAAAATAAGAATAATTCAGAGATTATTTTTTTTCTGTTCTTATTTATATTTCATGTACTATCCCAGTTCTTACAAAACTGAATAAAGCTGCTATCCAGATGAAACAAAATTCCAACTAGGTGTGAAGCAGAGGGGCAGCCAGGTTAACGTGACAATACATGGCATTAGGAAAAAGTCACATGTGGTCTCAGCCTTTTCACATGTCAAAAACACCAGCTCACAAGTGAACTGAACTCTCACATTTGATCGACCATGTTCAATGCGGTTTAATTTTGTCACAAGAGAACAGAAATGAGTGAATTCATCAATAATAATAATTATGTGCAGACACTCTCATTTACAGATGTGACCGATCTTTTCCTGCAAATTAACTCTTAATCAAGCTCAGACAGGAATGGAACCCACTGGACAAAAATTGCACACTAAAAAACAGTAAACCATTCGTCCAAAAAATTATGGTGCCTTGAACAGAATTGCAGGAACATATTTGCAAAATGACCATAAATTAATGCATGACATAAAACATAATTGGCACTTTGTCCACATGCTTGAGGAGTGATCTAAAATTGAGGAATACAGATCAAGAAAAAGAACTGACCAAAGAATTATGGCTCTCGCCGGTAATTAAATGAGCTGCACAGCCATAAGACCGCCTTCGTCAACATAAACAAGCATGTTTTCTGAAACTACACTGCAATCATTTGATAAGGGCTGTGATGCTCAGTGTTTAGACAAGCCTGTCATGAGTCATGGAAGTGTGCAGTGGAAATTATGCAGATCCTAAAACAGAGACTGCCAATATGGTGGCTCCTGAAAATAGTTTGTAGCACAACTGTGTCGGCTATCGCTGAGCAGTCACATCTTCTTAAAACTCTACAGTGAGCACTGTGACTGAATGGACAGTGACACATTTTTTATGTTGTTATTTTGGTTCTTTTGGCTGAGCCAGTCACTGGATCTGAATCCAGACAAACATGCATTTCACATGCTGAAGAGGGGACAGAAGGCAAGAAGTCCTGGAAACAACAGGAACTGAAGATGCATGATGGTTGCAATAGAGGCCAGGCAGAGCATCACCAGGGAATATTCCCAGCATCTGGTGATGCTTATGTGTCCCAGACTTAAAGAAATCATTGAATGCAAAGAATGGGCAACCAAATGTTAAAAACGATTAATTTATCTTACATTATAGTAAACCGTCCTATATTTTTCGATATGCCTGGAAATTGGGGGACATGGACTGAGTGCTGTAATTTCTTAGCAATTGATCCATTACATATGAAAACATGCTGAAATTAGAGCAGGCACCTTGCACTTGAACATAATTGCCATTGTATCCTTTCAAATGCAAAGCTCTAAATGTCACTCACATTATCTGCATCAGTTTTTTGAGGACTACTTCCATGTTGCGAAGCCAGACGTGAAGCAATCATAAAGATTTACAAGATATTTTACACATCATGCTTAGAACTACTGCATTATAACCCTAAATCTGGCGCATCTTGCAGCAGGAATGAAATGGTTCGCATGCACCAAAATCAAGAAAATGGCTAAACTGTTCATAAACTGCATTAAATAGGATCTCATCCCTCACTTTACCGGTGAGGCAGAATTCCTAGAAAGTTCCGGGAAGCACACTCTTGGTTTGAAAGAACAAGCACTGGGCTAACAATGACATGGTGCCAAAAAAAGTTTCTCTTATCAAACATCTAGGAGATAAACCTGTGCAGCCTAATGATCATTAGAGCCCATGTCAGAAACATGCTGGGGATATCGGCACCACAAAGGCTCCCTGGAACAGCACTTAATGTACAAAAGTAGCTATATAGTCAATAGCTGATTCAGTGATAGTCGCGCCTGCGACCGGGCATCTTATCACGTGACCACATTAAGACAGCCTGTCCATCAATTTCAGCTTACGCATCCATCCATCCATTATCTATCCTGCTTATCTCTGGTCAGGGGTTTGGAGGGATGGAAGATCGTATCCCAGCAGGCTGTACGTGAAGAGGAAGCCCAGCATGGACAAGGCACCAATCATAGAGCGCACAGGTTTCGGTTACAGTATGACATCTACAGCTAATTTGGGGCCTCAAATCATTATAGGTCTGATCTCACTTGGTCCAGCATGCCTTCAAACAGTAGGAGAATGTAGACCATCGGGACGTTTGACCGAAGCCCATGTACACGTGTGGAGAGCATGCAAGCACACAAAAAGGCCCCAGGTACGAGATAAATTCCAGGCCTCTTCTAGATGTGAGGTTCCAGTGTGTCTCGCTGTACCACTGTGCTTCTCCAAGCATAGAAGTGTCATAGGATCATAACTTTTCAATAGAACACATAAGTTTTGCTCATTTACACATTATCATCCCTGAAGTGCCAAATTACTACAAAAGCCTCCATATGTGTTCTCAAGCCCACATGAAAATGGAAAAGGCACAGATTTTATGCTACTTTCATGATCACTAGAGAACTTTAGAAGGCAGAAACACAATGTCTGACCCAAGTTTTTGGTAATGCGCATTTTGAGTCGCTGTATCTAATGGAAAGATGTGGCAAACTGAACTCAACCCGGTTAAGTCACCTCTAACACTCGGCTGAGGTGTGCTATGCTGAAAAAAATCTGACCAGTTAAGCTCAACAACTCGTTCAATTAGATACAGAGACTCACCCTGTGCTCCACTAAAAGGCTGAGCGGACAGTGAGATGGTTAAAGATGGAGAAGTGAAGATGGCCTTCAGTAGCACAGGAGGTGTGTGTGGTGGTGTTGTGTGACAGGAAATGTGTGTGGTACAGAAGATGTATGTGACACAAGAAATGTGTGTGGCGCAGGAAGTGTGTATGACACAGGAAATGTGCGTGGCACAGGGAATGTGTATGACACAGGAAATGTGTGTGGCACAGGAAATGTGTATGACACAGGAAATGTGTGTGGCACAGGAAATGTGTATGACACAGGAAATGTGTGTGGCACAGGAAATGTGTATGACACAGGAAATGTGTGTGGCACAGGGAATGTGTATGACACAGGAAATGTGTATGACACAGGATATGTGTGTGGCACAGAAATTTGTATGGCACAGGAAATGTGTGTGGCACAGGAAATGTGTATGACACAGGAAATGTGTGTGGCACAGGAAATGTGTATGGCACAGGAAATGTGTGTGGCACAGGAAATGTGTATGACACAGGAAATGTGTGTGGCACAGGAAATGTGTATGGCACAGGAAATGCGTGTGGCACAGGAAATGTGTATGGCACAGGAAATGTGTGTGGCACAGGAAATGTGTATGACACAGGAAATGTGTGTGGCACAGGAAATGTGTATGACACAGGAAATGTGTGTGGCACAGGGAATGTGTATGACACAGGAAATGTGTATGACACAGGAAATGTGTGTGGCACAGGAAATGTGTATAACGCAGGAAATGTGTGTGGCGCAGGGAATGTGTATGACACAGGAAATATGTGTGGCACAGGAAATGTGTATGACACAGGAAATGTGTGTGGCACAGGAAATGTGTATGACACAGGAAATGTGTGTGGCACAGGAAATGTGTGTGGCACAGGGAATGTGTATGACACAGGAAATGTGTGTGGCACAGGAAATGTGTATGACACAGGAAATGTGTGTGGCACAGGAAATGTGTATAACGCAGGAAATGTGTGTGGCACAGGGAATGGCAGGCATGGTTTCAGCAGCATCTGAAATATGACAGTGTTATTTTCCACACCTCCCTATTTGAACCACATTCCTTCGATCCCAATGTGTAATGGGATGAGGGATAAATCATCTTAATGGGCCTGGATATTGATTCCTCCTTACGCAGGTTAACCCAGCACTAATGAACACAACACAGCAGTACACAAACACACACACGCCAATTAAACCAATCACGCCTGCCCTAAAACCCTAAATGCACAGATACACACAAACACACCTCCACACACGTGCATACACATGTGGAAATGCATGCACAGACACTCACACACACACTCATAAACATTCTTTAAAACACACGCATGCACATATACAGTTGACTAATGAGCATATGCATAGTCACACACACATAAACACGCACTCACAAACACAAACACACGCACACATACCATTCATACACACATTCAAACAAATTCTCACACACACACACACACACACACAAATTTACGCGTAAACTCTCATACGCCCAGACACACACATCACCCATGCACCGTGTGTCTCTCTGTGACACAGACTTCTGCCCCGTCGCAGGAAGAGAGCGTGTGCATGAGAACAGGGCCCTGACACCGAAGCAGGGCTGCATCACTGCGCTTCCCGCTCAAACACAAAGAGCCTCACTGTGTTCGGCCCCAGACCCCCACATTCTGACCCTTCATTTGGGCCGTCTGTTCCGTCCCTGGCCTGACAAGCGCAGTCACTTCAACCTAAGGGTGAGAAGGGCAGTTTCCCCCCTTCTGTCCTGGGAGAAAGGACTCATTCTGTCTGAGTGAGTGGGCGAGGGATGGAGGGGGACATAAGGCCATGGAATTAGAGGTCAGATGGCAGAAAAAGAGAAGTGACTGTTTTTTGGCTGCTTCTTCCCTCTATCTGTCCTTCTTTTCATCTCCATGTGGATCGCGCCTCTTTCGCGTTTTTAATTTCCGTTCTCACGGTGTCAGCTCAATCGACAGAACATGACAGCACACGCGCACATGTGCTTCACATCCGCCCCTGTCGGCCAATCAGATTTCAAGGCTTTTTATCAGTACTTTTAGGGCACGACCCCGACAGTAGCGACCGTGCCAGGGAAAAGCTCTTCATAAATATCTGAACAGACACACAATTATTGCTTTACGACTAAACACTCCAGTCCTTTTGAAAACAACGAGTATTATAGAACAATGTAGGATGAAAAATTAAAAACAGACTCAGCTTTAATCAGATATTTACTTTGATATTAAGCAAAACACAACTACCTGCATGACCACATCCCAGAAGGGGGCAAAATTATGTCTCTGATCCGCACTATGAAGGTAGAAGGTGTTTGTACCTGTATAGACGCTAATTAGATATATTTCTTACTGAGAATTTGCACTTTAAAATGTGCTCTATTGCCAGTGCGGTCTATCCAAAATGTATCCAGCTGAGCTAATGCGCTTTGCTTAATGACCAAAACACTATATGAAGAGAAGGAATGAGAGTTTGTGATTGTTCTGTGACAGTTGCTTTTGCCCAATTTGATTAGTGCTTCTCTCAAACTAAAGTGCAAATTTCAAGTATGTAGTGAAGGGATGTAAAAAGCATAGAAACACTTTCCAAAGCAAGAATGACACACCTACTGTTCTAATGAATATTGCTGTCATATTTCTCTCTCCAATCACCGGACTGTGCTTCTCTGGCTCCGTGACTGTCCTCCTCCAGGGACCATTCATCACAAGGCTAATGTGTTCCGCAGACTGCAGGGAGCCATTTGCATTTGGATTTGCATTTGAACTATAACCACAGCTCTTAAATCTCCACTCAACATCCCCCCCCATCCCCAAGTCCATAGCACAATCAATTAAGCATAAAGCTTTGTTGGCATAACTAAACTGCGTATGATTCCCAGAACAAACACAACGCGCGACGCAAGGAGGAAACAATATATTCTGTAGATGTGGGTCCAGACAGCTGTGACATTTATACTTTGACGTGGTCTCTACTTTGGCTGACTCACAACGAAAGCCGTAAACCTTGAAGAAAAGGCAGGGCAGGCAATATACGGACAGCATTACAGCAGAGCCGAGGTGGTTAAAAGATACAGAAAAACCATACAAATTACAGCAACAGGGCAGTTTGTCCAGCCATTATGGCTCAGAGACATGGAACAACAGAAACATTAAATCCAGCAACAGCCCAGGAAAACAGCCATTGTGGATCAAAGCTATGTAAGCGAACCAGAGACACAAAACTGGAACAGCATAGAAGCTCAGCCATTATGGCTCATAGTTTTCACCAGCATAGTTAATCATATTATAGAGCAACAACATCATCCATTACGAAACATGCAGTTATCATCGAGTCCTGGTTATGGGCAGTGCACTGATTTCATTGATTCAGTGAAAGTATGTTTAAATATTTACGGGCAGCACTCGTCTGAGACGAGTGCATTGTACTGCTGTGACCTTGGCTATGGGTGAGTGTGTGTTTTTGTGTGGGTGAGTTAATAGACGTGTGTGTATTAGTGTTTAGAGGAGGTTATGACAGCCGTGTGTCGGTGTGTGTGTGAGTGCAGATATGAGTAGGCTAGATGTGGAGGTAACACTACAGGTATGGAGGTGAATGCCAGTAGATGGGGCTTAGATCATCAACACTACCTGTTTCTCTAAACGCTACACACCCCCACCCTTCCTCTCTATTTACACGCGGCTCCTGGCATCCTGTTCCATAGATTTTAATTCAGCCTCGGCCATTTTTAGCGCAGATATATTAGATTTTACGGCAAGAGAACTCATCACTGTACTTCTGAGCAGCAAAACAGTCACCCCCTTCTCTCTCTCTCTCTCTGTCTCTCTCTCAGTCCCTTGCATGTGCTATATTGATATGAAAAAATTGTACACTTGTATTGCGAAGCTTTTTGTGTGAAACAGAGGGAATGTAGAAATGTGGAAAATTGTGAAGATGGTAAATTTGTCTCTCGGTTTTGTTCTCTACCTCCCAATCTCTCTCTCTCTCCCTCTCTCTCTCTCTCTCTCCCTCTTGCTCTTTCATCTGAATCACATTACTTGAGGAAATGGATCCTTGGGAAATTACTGCTGATGGAGTGGAGAAGCTAACGGTCGGCGGGAGGCGCCCCAGGCTGAAAGCCCGCAGGAAGGGAGCGTGTGGAACGTAACATGGGCCCACAGATGATAAGAGAGGGGGACTGAGAGACAACAGCATGGATGCAGAGGCAGAATCAGCATAAAACATGCCCTTTTCATCAATGATTTCCCAGAAAACAATCTCATACAATCTACTGCCTTTATGCTGCTCGTGTCTGATCTAAACATTTCCCATTTTCTTAAACAAATGTGTTGTAAACAATAAATGAAGCACCTATTACTAAAACCCCATAAGTCAAACTTGACTTGACTTGTGGGGTTTTAGTAATCAGTGCTTCATATATCATTGATATTTGTGGTGTCAAATCTATTCCACCCTTTTTTATCAAACAATTTCACTCTAGATAATCCTTCATAACCAACATCATCTGTACTAGAGGTGTCCAATCTAAACATTCCCTCCATTACCGATTTCATACCAAACAATTCTACACAAGCTTCATCATCTATAATAGGGGTGTCCAATCTAAACAATTCGTTTTTCACCAGTTACAAGCCAAAAACTTCCATATTATCTACAGTACACCTTTTTTATCAGAGGTATCTACATCTTGACTGAAAAGGGAAGGTTTTTTTTTTGCTCAGGTTTTTTGTTTTAGTTCAGCACGATAACACGATTGTTCCACAGTTATAGCCTTCACTGAAGGCACTGAGGAGCAGCCTCACAGGGCCCATTTCTGGGTTGAAAAAACAAATCTGCACCTACACTAGCTTATTTGGGGAAAAGATTAGACACTAAGCAATCAAATCTCTCCGCTTCATATAAACTGCAGTGAGGGTGCATTATGATACTGCAATACAAAAACGTCTTTAGCACCCCCAGTACAAAGCTCAATTACTTATGTAGACGATAGTTAAAGTCTGATGCATTTCAAAGAAACAACGGGCACCCAAACACATGACATGGTGAAAGGAACAGACACCCAAACATAACATGGTGGAAACCCAATGACCGCATGCTGAACATTCAAAAAAGAAACATTTCTTGTAACAGACCGCGGAACATCCTGTTGCATATTCGGTCGACTCAAAGCATTGATTTACAGTACAGTACTTTTCATATTCGTATAGTTGTATTGTACTATTATTGGATGGTATACATATGATACATACTTATATATCATGAATTCGTAATGCATATATAAACCAATATATTATTACACTAATACATTACAACACTTACATGAACATAATCAATTACAGTATAACACAGCAATAATACTAATACTAATAATTATTACTTATTATTATTATTATTATTATTATTATCATTATAGATAACAGTGACTACTATCCTCAGCAACAACAATGATGGTTAATATGCACTGCCATTTCAATTTTTTTTATGAAAGGAAAAGTATTAACTGCATATTAAATATTGTTTCAAGAACCTCTTAAAATAGCACGTTGATCGATTTGATTTTCTGCAATCATCAGAAAAAATTGGATTTGATGTTTTTTTTTTTGAGACAATAGATCATTTACCCTTGTGTTTCTCAACAGAATACTGTAAACCGGTGATATTACTGTATTAATCTAATGGCGAATGATGTAACGGAGCAGCACTGAAACGGAGTGGTGGGCAGACAGACGGCAGACTGAAGCGACCGTGATTCAGGCCCTCGTTAGGGCTCACACTAGGTGTGTTTCCACCATCTCCGTCACCTGCTCCCTCCCCAGGATGGGAATATCTCCTCGCTAGAGACCAGCCATTGTTTCACCTCCCCTCTCACCCCATTAGCTCAGCGCTACGCATGGAGCCTCTCCTTACCTTTCAGGGAAGAAGACCGAAGCCTCGGATCAGTCCCTTCCTGATAATCTCTCCAGTCGATTCCTCGCTCTGCGCTCGCGTGTCCCTGTGTTTCTTTTCTTTCTCACCGTGATGAATTGATGGTTCCTCTCTCCTCACTTCTGCTGCAGTGAGATGCAGGAACACACCCTCGGAGAGCCCGCCTCCTCCCTATCTCCCCCGCTCCTATTGGCTGCCGGGAAGAGGTGACATCACCTTCCCCCCCATTTTTTTTTGATTATTGACGACAACCCCTCCTTCTCTCTCTTCTCCCTGTCTTTCTCTCTCTGTATTCCTTCGAATCCCCAGAGCGTTTGAGCCCCTCCCTTCATTGCCTCGATCCCCTTCAGCTCTCCCTCTCTCATTCTCTCTCTCTCTCTCTCTCTCTGCGACACTTCCAGCCAGTTTGGGTCTGGCTCCAGGATTCTGATTTTAACAAATACAGGCCAGAGAATCATGTCTCACCAGACATTCGGCTCTCAGGACTCACGCTGTGAGATGCACCCCAAAAGTCCCTGTGATACCCCATCGTCCCAGCTGAGGGACATCGTTTATCATGTGAAACCCACGGACCAATCAATGCGGCACTGCAGACAAAAGCCCCCACCACAAATATGACTGCCCCCTGCAGTTCGGCTCATAACACTCACACACGGGATTTATTAAAAAAACGATCTGTTATGAAGGCAGTAACACTGTTTCGGTGAAAACAGGAAATGGCAAAGGCTGCCTAAACTGAGTGAATGAAAAATAACAGAGGACAGTTATACAATAGAAGTTGTGAAAGTAACAGAACTTAACACAATGCTTCCCTGTATATCGCAATATAACTAAAATATATATAGGTATATATAACTATATACTGTATCATTAATTAAGCATAATTTTTTTTTACAAAATGGAACTTCTTTTTTATCCATTGGATGTGGAATATTTGCAAGATTTTTACCAAGCACTTTTAAAAATATAAAAAGAATGTAACACTGACCTATATTCGATTCGAACAGCTTTATGATGGTCATCAGAGCAAGGCTTTATGTTTTTGCTCGTAAATTATGATTTAAAGAAAAAAGAAAAAAATGAAGAAAAGCACAGATGCTCCGCACTGCATGTGCTTCGTTTCCAGCTTGGGCTGGAATCCTTACTCATTATTGCTCGTTGAGATGACTGCGCTCATGTTTAATATTTAATACTGAGCCAGCAGAAGAATGGAAGGACTTTCTATAATAGCATTTGTCTGGAGGTGGTCAGTGACTCTATATCTGCTTCAGAAATTGATGTTTCATGGAGCTATGGGGTATTTTAAAGGGTTTCAGTCAGTCTGCGTGTGACTCCAGCCCGCCTATTCTATTATTTAACATCTGACTGGTTTCTAATATTACTGAAACTGCGGTAGCCCATCTCACGGCATGTCATGACAGGCACAATAGACTGTATATCAAAACTGTCTGAGAGCATCACCCTTTTGAATATGTATTCAAACTGCCCTTTTTTACAAGTATTTCATATTTCTTTGTAACACAATATTTTGTACATATTTTACGACAAATAATCTCTTTTAGAATTTGAAGTATAATGCTGTCGTATCCACATTCTGTGACAGATACCGTATATTATGATGTGTCACAACATAACGTTATAGTCACATTTCCCCACAGATTCAATATCACAACATCACAACAATGTGTGAAGAAGTACACATATTTAGTTGCTGTTCTTTTACATTACCGTGTGGCACAATAAAGTATACAAACTTTGCCTCAGAAACTTTATATCACAATATAACTCAGTGCTATAAGTAATCTACAGCTAAATATGTTACAACCCCATTTCCAAAAAGTTGAGACACTCAGTTAAAAGTAAATAAAGAAAAAAAAAATACATTGATTTGTAAATCAATTAAAACCCTAAATTTTATTGGAAATAGGGAAAAGACAAGATATCACATTTTGAAACTGATCAATTTTATTGTTATTTGAAAAATATGCTTTAAAAACGTTGGGACATGATTTAAAAAAGTTAGGAGGTAACAATAAAAAAACAGGAAAAGTTACCTGATGCTAAAAAAGGCAACTGGCAGAGCAGCTTAAAGCTAATTAGATTAATAAAGCAACAGCGGTGGGTTTCCCGATAACGTTACATCTCACAAGTTTTTAAGAGAGATTCTGAAGCAACGGACATTCTCTCATTACGCGGGTTTGCCAAACGCTATCGTTTGACGGAGCCTAAGCACCGGTCTCACCGGGTTTTTTTTTGATGAATAACTGGCCATGTAAATCAATTTTTAAAGTTTGTGGCAGTCATCCAGAGTACAAGGATAAGGCAAAGCAAGTTATTTAAAGTTTACGCATCAGTTCTTTAGTGTTACTGGCAGCGTATTAGTGTCGCTTAGGTTACTAGCCTGGTTGGTGTCTACGATGCTGTGCCGTGGCCATAGGGGTTGGAGGTCCCAAGAATTTTGGGTAAACTTCGCAGATGAAGCGCAGCTAATACCTAGTGTTGACAAGCATTTGCTTGCCTTATTTAGCTCTTAACGCGGCCCACGGCGGCTCTTATATGGCATGTACTACAAGGTTTTATGGGGGTCATATGTGACGGGCACGAGGGGTTTTTTGAGAGTCTTATGTCACGGGTACGAGGGCCGATATTCTGTTTGGGCCTTTTTCAAACTTCGCAACTGTTATTCTGCGAACTTTAGAAAATCTATACGAGACTCATACATAAGCCAAAAGTACTCAGTTGAGACTGATGCCTTAAGAGGAACTATGCAAAGAGCTTCTTCGCCAAGCGTGTCCTCGCTAAAGCATTAGTAGTGGAAAAATCGTTGCTATGAGGTACAACCCCAATTCCGAAATAGTTGGTTAGAAGTGTAAATTGTGAATAAAATCAAAAAGCTATGACTTTCAGATCACATGAGCCAATATGTTATTTACAATAGAACATTTGATAGCATTTCAAGTGTTAAAACTGAGACATTTTACATTTTTATTCACAAATTGAGCTTATTCCAATTTTCTGGCTGCAACAGGTCTCAGAAAAGTTGGGCCACAGGCATAAAAGAGCTGAAAAAGCAGTTAATATATAACAAGCTGAAAGAATATTTAGCAAGTAATTAAGTTAACTGGAATCAGGTGCATAACATAATTGGCTATAAAAGGGATGTCTTAGAGAGGCTGAGTCTCTCAGAAGTAAAGATGGCCAGAGGCTCTCCAACCTGTGAAGGCTTGCGTGAAAAAATTGTGGAATACTTTAAAAACAATGTTCTTCAATGTCAAATTGCAAATGTTTTGAAGGTCTCGTCATGGACAGTGCATAACATCATCAAAAGATTCAGAGAAACGGGAAAAATCTCTGTGCTTAAGGGACAAGGCCGAAGACCTTTACAGGATGCCCGTGATCTTCGGGCCCTCAGATGCCACTGCATCACTCACCGGCACGATTCTGTCATTGACATTACTAAGCATGAACCAGAAGCGCCGCCATGTTCATTTAAAATGGACTCATTTATGGACTCATGGACTTAAGGCTCATTTAAAATGGACTGTAGCAAAGTGGCGAAGTGTCCTGTGGTCAGACGAGTCCAAATTTGACATTCTTGTCGGAAATCATGGGCGTCGTGTCCTCCAAGCTAAAGAGAAGAGAGACCACCCCTCCTGTTATCAGCGTTCAGTTCTAAAGCCAGCATCTCTGATGGTATGGGGATGCATTAGTGCATCTGGTGTTGGACACTTGCATGTTTTAAAAAGCATCATGAATGCTGAAAGGTACAAAAATGTTTTAGAGCAACATATGCTTCCCTCTAGATGACATCTATTCCAGGGAAGGCCTTTTGTATTACAGTAAAACAATTCAAAACCACACACTGCAGCCATTACAATAGTGTGGCTTTGTAGTAGAGGAGTCCGTGTGCTGAACTGGCCTGCCTGCAGACCTGATCTGTCACCGATTGAGAGCATTTGGCGCATAATTAAACGAAAATTCTGTCAAAGGAGACCCCAACCTCAGATAGAAGCCTGTATTAAACAAGAGTGGGATCAAATTTCAATGGCTAAACTCAAGAAACTTGTCTCCTCAATGTGTTAAAAAGAAGAGGGGATGTTACCCCATGGTAAACAAACTCCTGTCCCAACTTTTTTGAGACCTGTAGTGGCCATCAAATTTGAAATGAGCTCATTTTGTGGATAAAATTGTAAAATTTCTCAGTTTCAACATTTGTTATGTTATCTCTGTTCTATTGTGAATAAAATACTGGCTGATGTGATTTGAAAATCATTGCGTTTCACAATTTACACTTTGTCCCAATTATTTCGGGATTGAGGTTGTATATGTCACTCATTCAACCAAACAACAAAGAAATACAATGTTTTAAAGACACGATGGTACCATCATACTATACCTAAACTGATTCAGAGTTTTTTTAATTAAATAAACTTACAGAAATATTACAACGAAACATTACAGGAATAAAAAGTAATTAAGAAAAGGCAAAGTAATGAAGTAAAACTCCCTTCACCTAGTCTGGTCATTTCATTGTTATTCAGTCAGAGCCTGATTGCTCCAGTAAATTGGCTTGAAGCAGTTTGGTGTCTGACAATCGGTCACGGAGGGGAATAGGCCGTGAGTCAATGGAAGGGTGCTGGTGTTTCAGCCTTATTTACAAGATTATTCAGGTGCTGCCATTTTTGTCATTAATAAAAAGTAATTACATGATCATCTTCTAATTATTGTAAGTTAATTGGATTGAATACTATTAAATTATTAATGTGATAGGGTATTATCATGTGCAAATTAATGTAATACATTGTCCTTCCAAATCAGTGCATAAAATGCAAATATTTGCCCATGAAATAAGCCCTGTATTCAAAAAAGCATGTGTACTGTCTGCTCTGCAAGAACAAAATGGCTGGGAGAGGGATTTCAAAAACGGTTCTTTGCTGTGAACAAGTGCTCTCGATCTCTGGTTAGTTAAGAGCGAACGAACGAGACGCTTTAGTTAAGAGCGTGTCTGAGAAACCAAAGTTATTTTAAGAACGATTGTAAGAGTCATTTAAAGAGGTTCTTAGCATTAGGTCAGTAACATGACTAGGTATAAAAAGTCTTCCATAAGTAAATATGGTGAGGGCTTAACCATTAACCATTCTATAAACATAACTTGCGTTGCTGAATACCCCTCTGCCTGGACAAGTTTTTCTGCCTCAAGGTCACAGCGCTAAGGTCAAACAGTGAAATCCAGCAAAAAACATGACAGTGCACATCTGTGTCTCACAGTGAGTTAACATACCAAATTTGGTGAAGCTGCAATATTTAGTTGACCAGTACTGACCCGTACAAGATTTCCAGGGTCAAGGTCACAGAGCTAAGGTCAACGATTAAATCCAGCAAAAAACCTGATGTTGCACATCTATGGGTCACAGTGAGTTACTATACCAAATTTGGTGAAGCTGCGATAATTAGATGCCGAGTACTGATCCGGAGAAGATTTCCAGGGTGAAGGTCAGAGAGCTAAGGTCAAAGGTCAAATCCAGCAAAAAACCTGACGTTGCACATGCATGGGTCATAGTGAGTAATCATACCAAATTTGGTGAAGTTGCGATAATTAGTTGCCGAGTACTGACCCGGGCAAGATTTCCGAGGTGAAGGTCAAAGAGCTAAGGTCAAAAGTAAAATCCAGCAAAAAACCTGATGTTGCACATGCATGGGTTATAGTGAGTAACCAAACCAAATTTAGTGAAGCTGCGATAATTAGTTGCCGAGTACTGACCCGGGCAAGATTTCCAGGGTGAAGGTCTGAGAGCTAAGGTCAAAGGTCAAATCCAGCAAAAAACCTGATGTTGCACATGCATGGGTCATAGTGAGTAACCATACCAAATTTGGTGAAGCTGCGATAAGTAGTTGCCGAGTACTGACCCGGGCAATATTTCCGAGGTGAAGGTCAAAGAGCTAAGGTCAAAAGTACAATCCAGCAAAAAACCAAGGTTGCACATCTATGGGTCATAATGAGTTACCATAGCAAATTTGGTGAAGCTGTGAGGATTAATTGCCGAGTACTGATCCGAACTATATTTCCAGGGTCATGGTCACTGCGCTAAGGTCAAAGGTCAAATCCAGCAAAAAACCTGACGTTGCACATCTATGGGTCATATTGAATTACCATACCAAATTTGGTGAAGCTGCGATCAATAGTTGCTGAGTACTGACCCGGACAAAATCATCGACGGACGACGGACAACAGACGATGGACGGACACGCAGGTGACGGCAATACCCCTCTGGCCAGAGTCGGCCAAGAGGTAAAAATTGCATGGGGAAATAGTTTAAGAATAATACTTTCAATTTAGCATTGCAAAGAATTTAGATATTCTATCCTCAATGGTACATAATACAATTTAAAGATTCCAAGAATCCAGAAAAGTCTCTGTAGGCTGGACATGGGAGAAGGCCAAAATCCAGTTTTGAATAGCTGTGATTTTCAGGTCCTGAGGCAGCACTCTATTAAAAAAGACAGGATTCTTGAGTGAAAATCACTGCATGAACTCTGGAACACTTATGGTGTAAACCATTTTCAGCAAACACAGTTTGCCACGGCATCCACAAATGCAAGTTAAAACTCTGCCATATTGGGACTTAACCATATACAGTATGAACAAAATCCAGAAACACTGCCCTCTTCTTTGGACCTGAGCTCATTAAAAATGAACTGAAGTAAAGTGAAAAACTGCACTGTGGTTTGACCCATCAAAATGTGAAATTATTTCTGGAAATCATGGATACCATGTCATTTGGGCTGAAGAGGGGCTACCTGGCTTGTTATCAGCAAACAACTGTAAAGCCAGCATCCATGACAGAGTAGGGGTACATTAGTATACATGGCGTGGGTAACTTACGCATCCATGAAGACACCATTAATGGTGAATGATACATACAGGTTTTGGTGCAACATTTGCTGCAATTCAAATGCCTTTTTTAAGGGAAGGCCATGCTCATTTCAGCAACACCATGCCAAACACCATACTCTGCATGTATTACAACAACATGGCTGTGTAGTTAAAGAGTCTAGGTACTAAAGTGGTCAGCCAGGCAACATTTGACGCATTATGAAACAAAAACAAAAAATATGACAAAGAAGGCTGCAAAGTACTGAGCAGCTGAAATCCTACATAAAGCAAGAATGGGAAAATATTTTGCTTTCAAAATTTCAGCAGCTGGTCTCCTTACTTCCCAAATGCTTACAGAAAGTTGAATGAAGAAGATGTGATGCAACACAGTGGTAAACATGGTCCTGTGACAACTTTTCTGAAATTCGTTGCTCACCTCTAATTCAAAATGAGCACGTATTTTCCAAAAAACAATAAAATATCTGTTTCAACATCTGATATATTGTCTTCGTACTGTTTTCAAATAAATATAAAGTTCAAATGATTTGAAAATCATTGCATTCTGTTTTAATTTACGTTTTACACAGTGTCCCAACTTTTTCGGAAATGTGGTTGTATTTCACAGGACTTTGCGCAGCTCCTGAACATGCTCCCTCTCTCAGTCACGATTAGACAGATGGAGAGAGAACAGGGGGTGCTTGCCTTTGCCATGATGGCATAAGACTCTTGTTTTGTTACTTTACAAAGTGGGGCAGCAGATTTTGAGATGAGATAGTGGAGATGAGCCCCATGTTTTTCAGTCACCTTTCTGTTTCACAACATAAGTCAGTCAGAGAATGATTAAGATTATGACAAATAGTACAGTGACTATAACAACATAATCCACCAGGCATAAATGAAAATGGATAGATGTTCAATGACCTTTCAATTTGCTTTAAATGTCAAGTACTCTGTGCACATACTACAAAAAATGCACAGGCTTCACTGCCGTGAAAAAATATTTGCCCCCTTCCTGATTTCTTACTTTTTTGCATACTTTTCAGAGTAAATACAAAATGCAGTTTTTAAATTATGATTTCATTTATTAAGGGGAAAAAGCTATGCAAACCTATCTGGCCCAATGTGAAAAAGTAATTGCTGCCCAATAAGTGGACAATAAGTCCATTGATGAGCATGAACGAATAGGTTGCAATCTGTTCCCCTATCCTTTGTAGTCATTGGTCCTCGTCGATCGCCTTATCGTGACCTTCAAGATGGAGGCGACTTGAAACTACCTCAAGGTTAGGTTTGCATAAACAGTCTTTTTTAATAAATTACCTGTGCATTTTCAAAGTTCTCAGTGCCTCGTTTTAAATGTCAGGGCCCTCAGAATTCTATCAATGAAGAGTGGAGCTACTTTGAGCCTTGTTAATGATGAAAAAATAGCGATTTCTTTGCATGGCAACGTTACGCCTGATTCACTACCATTGTAAGCCTTTTGGGAGCTTCGGCTGAAAAGCCATATATTTTGAAATGTTGCGTGCATACGGAGGTGGGGTATTCGACAAAGGTTAGTACTTGTTATCATGTTTCAATACACCCAAGTCAATCTCACACCAGAATTCTCCTTTAACATTCTTTGATTAAAAATGGCATTTGGCGTTATATAACTATGCCTTCTGTCAAATTATGTCAAGTAAGTGGAGCTTGTGCCGCACTCAACTGAACAACAATGACACTTCTGAAGTAAGTCAATGACCACTTTGCACCAGATTACATAAAATTATGACAGGCCTAAACACAGATGAACCAGGATGATCAGTTTCAACTTTTCATTGTCGGGGCCATTAGTGCTTTAGGTTGTGTAATGTGTGCAGTTTTAAATGTAAACCTTACTAGCTGCATGACAGATGCGCGCAAATCATGTAGCTGACAACAGAACAATGAGTTCCGACAATGATGCCTAATTTTGTTTTCTTTGAATGATGTGAAAAAGTACACAGTTGTGTATTAATATTCCTAATTAGTTTTATAGATACTATGTTTCAAAAGAATACTTATCATTTTATTCCCAGTTTCCCTTTTTTCTGGACGCACTGTATTATTATGCCTTCCAAGATGTAGTCGAGTGAATATTTAGGCATAATGAAATAAAAGTCGAAATAAATACAGCAAAAGTACTTAAGTCACAGTCCAGGACTGACATTGGCTATCTCTTTTAACCCTAGAACACTATAGCTAAAATTAGCAACACCATCACTAACGCCGGTAATTTTTGCCGATATAGTAAAATACCCAATAAAAAGTACTTGTCATCAAAATATGACAATACATGACAAATTAGAGTAGTGTTCTTTTATTTTCAACTGTGCCATGTCAAACAAAATGAAAAAAAGTACCCTGAGGTAAACAAAACACCCATGCCTTCAAAGATGTCAAAGACAATGCTGAAGCTACCCAGGGACCCATAACACTCAGACAAACGCAACTTAATGAAAATCACGTAAACACGTTTGCTCGGGTGAAAATCACCCGGCGATAGTGTTCTAGGGACAAGACAGCTTCAGACGACGATTGTTGAGCTGTGCAGCAAAGCGTCTCGCAAACATATCCAAATCTAGCTCTTTTGCACGCTGTTTCAATACTGAGAACAGCTAGATTTCTAAGACGATTGTCTGATCATTGTCAGGCTACACAGACCTCTAGTCGTGTGGTGGAATTTCCGCCAAGTTGGATACTGCTCCTGCCGCGAGTACTTACGAGTTACGTCAAGAAACGGAATTGCTAGATCTATACAAACATATATCCGGTAAAATAATAACAATTAAATTTCAAGTTTCAATGGAATTAAAGATATTTTGCCTGGTTCGGCTGACACGTGCCAAATTCATTAGGACATAGCCACCACCCGTATGTTTGCAAAAAGGGCTAAAGGTAGTCGGTAGGGACCCGCCCGCACCTTTACCTGCGACAGAATGAGACGAGAGGCTAATAATACCGCTGCCTTGCCTTTAGCATACAGGCTAGAGATACGAGTCTGTGCCCGTAGCCACTGCCTTGACAGTAAGGATTCTGGTTTTATTATGCAGCCTCATTGCTGTGATATTGATCACATAACACCGAAACTAAACAGCGACCCTCTGGATTCAAACATTCCTGTTTTTGACATCTAGCTAAATGCATCATAAACTGTTCACGTTTTTACTATAATCAAAACTAACCGAAGGGGAAAATGCTCCAACAAATCACACGGGAGTGAATCACTTTTGACCAGCGATTAATGAGCACATTGAACCATCGCCTGGGTTTACATTCCATCAATTACAAATTTAACTTAACTTCGTCACCGGGGGAAACTGAATTTACCAGGAGAAAGTTGGGAGGCTAAGTGGCTCCACTCTGCTGCGCTGCACGCAGACTCCAACATTGTGTCCATGACAACTGACACACGCCAAAGCGGAGCAGGAGGCTCGTCACGCAGACTCCGCTACCGCAGCTATTTGAGGCGCTGATTATTAAATTTAAATGTATTATTATTATTATTATTATTGGTGAATGCATCTTTTATTTCGATGCTTTGAGGGGCTTTTAGACATAATGATGATTTGTAATCATCATTACCAAATATTTTTGTCACCCACACACAGGTAAAAAATATAAGATAAACTCATTCATAAACTGTAGCACCACTCATGTTGTTTATATCCTCAAGTGTCCGTGTGGACTGCTTTATGTTGGCCAAACCAAACGCTCCCTGAAACTCCGCATCGCCGAACACAAGGCGGCTATTCGTAACCAAAATATGGACTATGCGATAGCAAGACACTATTCCCAAATGAATCATGGTTCGGCTGCATCATTAAAATTTTGCGGAATCGAAAAAATTGTTCCTTCCCAGAGGGGTGGAGATATTATTCATAAATTACTTAAAAGAGAAGCTTACTGGATCTACACATTAAATACAGTGGAACCATATGGACTAAATGAAGAGTTAAACCTTTCTTGTTTTCTGTAAAATGTTGGATTGTAAGTTCTGTGTCCACTGTTTGTGTTACATCTTGTTTTACTATGATTGTTTGTGGATTTACGGTGATTCTCTTGGTAACACCTCCTTGTATGGGGTCACAGTATTGGTATGTTATGGATACCTCCCTGTTCCCTTATTTTCCAATGGGAAGTTTTTCTCTGTGTGTAGGAGGGTATTTAGCTGTCCCAGATTTACCATACTTGTTTGACTCTGAGGAAGACGCAGTGCGTTGAAACGTCAGTCTTGGCACCTTAATAAATTATACTGGTGATTTGAGTGCTCCAGTTTCTTCTTTATATTCGGATTTATTGTCCTTTCTGCGAGCACCGACCTCCACTAACAGAGGGGCTGAAGCGCAAGGGGTTCCTTCATTTGATGATTTGTTTTACTAGTATATTTTATGAACATTAAAGTAAGGGTGGCAGCTAGGGGGGCAAGGCTCGACGGGGGGGGGGGTTGGGCAGTTGCCCCCCTCTGCCCCCCGTAGATCCGCCCCTGTCAAGCGCACTTGGGTTATGCAGGGTTATTCTTGAGTCAGCAAAATCAACAGCAATATTGGATTTAGCCAAGCTTATTAGCTGCAATAAGAGCACTTATATGAGCTTTTTTGATAACAGTTTTGCATTTAATCTTTGTGTCTACAGTCATGTTTCAGAAATCTGAAAAACAGCTGCATTTCGCTACTTGATTCCATGGGATGGCATGTCACCTAAATGTGATTTAAGCATTCTTGCGACTTCGTCTTGTCATATGAATTTTAATATAGTAATAAGGCAAACAACCTGCAGGCCCTCCGAGAGGCAGGATGAAAGATGGGCCTAACAGGATGGACCACACGGTAAGGACGCCGATGGAAACAGTCAACAAGAACACCAAACTCCAGTAAATGAGGAGAAGATCCTCCGAAAGTGTGTATGTGGATGGAAAAAAGTGACAACATTTAGGGGGTTGCGCATCCACCAAGGGAAAGCAAAGTGTGGTCAGAAAGGCTAATAGCAACCTTGCACTGCTTCGGCAGGTGAGACAAGAGGGACCAAAAGCCAGGCTGAAAACCACAGAGCTGATGAACCCCACATAGCTGAAGGCATAGATGGAACGGAGGAAGAAGGCCCCCTGGTGGAGACCGAGCCCCCACGTGAGCACCAAGACCCAGACTCCGCCAACTCACATAGAACAGAGCCACAAGCAGAGACTAAGAAACCAGCTAGAAGGAACAAGCTTAGATGGCCAAATGCTAATGAAGCAGAGGCATGGTACACATTGGACACAGACCTGATTAAGATTCCGGAGGGATCACGACACGCTTCCCTGTCCTCATGACCTTCACCAGTGGTTCGGGAATGAAGAATGCTGCTCACTTTGCAATGCTCCAACGCAAGCCTCCAGCACATCCTGTCAGGCTGTTAGACTGCACTCTCTCAGGGGTGCTAGAGATGGCGCCATGACCATGTCCTGAGAAAGCTAGCTGAGGTGCTGGAGGGGCATCGGCAGGGCGGCAAAGATTCACCACCAGTGGAGAATCAGCTTTGTCACGGAAAGTGAGGGACGAAGAAACACCAGGCCAAGAGAAACACGAAGGCCCTTTTCCCCCAACCAGGAGTGGAACATGAGGGTTGACCTCAACAGGCAGCTTCAGGTCCCCACTGAGATTAACACCACATCTCTTCCTCCTGACATTATTGTGTGGTCCATCAAGGCAAGATTTGTGTACCTCTTCAAGCTTCAAGGTATCACTGGAGGAGGGGATCGAGACTGCCTTCGAGCATAAGAAGGCCAAGTATTCCAAGCTGGTTGCCGAGTTCCGGGAGGCTGGCTGGAACACCACCAACTACCCTGTTGAGGTTGGATGCTGAGGCTTAGTGGGGCTGTCAACCTCATGCCTGTTGAGGGAAGCAGGAGGGATCGGACAGAAGCTGAGGAAGGCAACAGAAGAAATAGCAGAGGAGGCTGAGAAAGGCAGCTTTTGGCTTTGGTTGAGGAGGAGGGACAGGTGCTGGGGGAAGAACAACTAACCCCAACAACAGTCGTAGGCGGGAACACCTATCAGCTGCAGGAGACTTCCCTGTCACTGTGCCCCGCCAACAGGAGACCTTCCAGGTTTAAAGGGGTGAAACTTAGGTGAATGATGGTTCCTGGCTGAAGAACCTACAGCTGACCCATGACCACTGGAGGAGATCCGACAGGCAGCAATGCCCAGCAGGAAATTCCACTTAACTGGACATTTACAGACATGTAAATATTCATGGATTCATCTTAAATTTGACACATAGACTGTAAAACACGTATTAGTTAAATTACTCCTACTTGCGCTTTGTTGTGATCATCAATTACAAAGCCTGTAAAAAGGCTGGAAAGTGGGTCTGGTTATTATATTAGTGTCCCACTCAGGGAACAGTTAGTGAACGGTGTCCAAAGACATGAGAGGAAGGAAGACTCCTTACCCCATTATAAGAAATTGATCACACTTCCTGTCTCCTCAGTGGGCACGGTCGCAGAAGTATTTTGCAAGTTCTGCTTGCAGTAAATGTTGGAATATACACTCATCTGTCTTATATCTTCATGATGCATTTATATTTAATTTTACCTTGGTTCTTCAGGCATTTTTCTATGCCGCTAATGTCTATACTATGCATTCCGAATGTAAGTTAGCTGGCTAGTAAGGGCATTTGTGAATTACTGTAATTGCCATTAGCGAGCTTGAAGGGCTTTGCAAAAGGAAACCAGATCAGCCAGATTATTGAAAGTTATGAAGCTAGATTGAAATGCGACAGTTGCTCATTTATTTCTTACCTGTCTGCATCCTTGGGAAAAGAAAAAATGGATAGCATGTTCCAATTATTACACCTTATCGCTGCACGAGGTTTTGGTATTTTTAACATTCATGGACAACAACGCAAGATACGGAGCACATTCAATGTTTGCGCCTTATTTTGCCCCTTTTTAAATATCTGATTCAACCCAGAGCAAGATCATAGCAATCTAAAGGACAATATACTTTTCCCCTCTTAAAATGATAAAATCTCAATGACAATAATAGCATTACTGAGCATAGAAACACAAGCATTATTTCAGTTTTAAATTTTTACTTGTGGTTCTGTAGTCATATCGAAGTACTCAATATATTGGATAGAACATGTTCCACATAAAATCATCATAATTGAATATTCATGAACTAAAACTTGATAGACTTAACAAATGCTTTGAGACAATACTTTGTTATGATACGGTAAAGTTTTTCAATGATGATTTCATTTATTAAGGATAATAAGCTATCCACATCTACCTGGCCCGGTGAGAAAAAGTAATTGCTCCCTAAACCTAAAAAATGGTTGTGCTACCCTCGAAAAACAACAACTTCAATCAAACAGTTGCAATAACTGGCAATGAGTCTTTCTCATCATTGTGGAAGAATTTTAGTCCACTATTCAGAATTGTTTTAATTCAGCCACATTAGAGGGTACTCGAGCACGAACGGCCTATTTAAGGTCATACCACTGTATCTCAATCGGAATTAAGTCCGGATTTTGACTTGTCACACCAAAATCTTCATTTTGTTTTTTTTTTAAGCCATTCAGAAGTGGACTTGCTGGTGTGTTTCAGATCATTGTCCTGCTGCATAACCCAAGTGCGCTTGAGCTTGAGGTCACAAACTGATGGTTGGACATTCTCCAGGATTTTCTGGTAGAGACCAGAATTCGTAGTTTCATCAATTATGGCAAGTCGTCCAGAGCCTGATGCAGCAAAGTAGCCCCAAACCATCACACTACCACCACCATGTTTGACTTTTGGTCTGATGTTCTTCTTATGAAATGCTGTGTTAGCATTAACATTTGTTTACGCCAAATGTAAGGGGACGCACACCTTCAAAAAGTTCAACTTTTGTCTCATCGATCCACAGAATATTTTCCCCAAAGTCTTCCCATGGATGCCATTTTTGCCCAGTCTCTTTCTTATTGTTGAATCGTGAATACTGACTTTAACTGAGGCAAGTAACGCCTGCAGTTCTTTAGATGTTGTTCTGGGTTCTATTGTGACTTCCTGGAGGAGTCGTCGATGCGCTCTTAGAGTAATTTTGGTAGGCCAGCTACTCCTGGGAAGGTTCACCACTGTTCAAAGTTTCTTCATTTGTGGATTGTGGCTCTCACCGTGGTTCGCTGGATTCCCAAAGACTTAGAAATGGCTTTGTAACCCTTTCTAGACTGACCAATCTCAATTACTTTGCTTTCTCATCTGTTCTTGAATTTATTTAGTTTGCAGCAAGATGTGTTGCATTTTGAGATCTTTTAGCCTACTTCACTTTGTCGGACAGTTTCTTTTTAAGTGATTTATTGATTTAACAGGTCCGGCAATAATCAGTTCTGGGTGTGGCTAATGAAATTTAACTAAAAAAATGTGGTTAATCACAGTTAATTCATGATTTGAGGGCACAATTACTTTTTCTCATAGGGCCAGGTCGGTTTGGATAGCTTTTTCCCCTTAATAAATGAAGTCATCATTTAAAAGCAGCATTTTATATTTACTCGGGTTATCTTTGTCTAATATTAAAATTTTTTTTGATGATCTGAAACATTTAAGTATGACTAATATGCAAAAAAATAAGAGATAAGAAACTTTTTCACGGCACTGTGTATGCAATACTCAGTATAAACCAAAAGCATTTATTTACATTTGTAAAATCCTTTAAGTTATAAGTGTACATATGAGTATATGTGGCATATTTGACATCAAGGATGGTGAAGCTTTCACAATGTAGGTTACTTTCCCATCCTGTAACTATGGTAACAATGTACTTTTGATCAAATTTTCACCATTTTGGATCCACTGAAATGAGTCTCTACAGAGAAAGGGTTAAACATAAAAAACACAATGGCTTTGGATCAGCGAAGTCAATGTCTTGAATCAAACAAGGCAGAGATGCTGACGCAGGATACGAAATAAGCAGCTCATTATTGAAAACCGAGTAATTACAGCCCCAGGAATCCCAGTTTCATGCGCTCTAGCGGCCACTAAAGGCCACTAGAGCAAGAAGAAGCACACACAGAGTGCTGTTGCCGGCTGACGTCCCCCATGAGAATGTGCATTTTTTTACACCCTGAGCCTTGTGGAGCTGGAATCAAAAAAGTTATAAGTTATAATTGTGTTTACATAGAAGTCTTCAACAGCGTTGGATTAAAACTATTGCTCTACAACATAGTATGCGCAGGCACCGCTCCTAAGAGTAACGTTAGCAGATGAAGTAGCTATTGTAACCCCAAAACAAGACAATATCAATATAATTACGGTACGCCAGCCTACAAAGCTGATATGGCCTGTCTTTCCTTTCAAACAATAGTTGCTAGTAAGTCATCAACTTTTCTCTCCGTGAAGCATAAAGTTCACTATAAAAAACGGGCTAACTCTGCTGGTGAAATACTAAAGCTACCTCGACTAACCTTGTTCACATTATTTGAATGGGCTTACAATCAGTTTTGTTTTGATAACCCAAATAGTGACTGTGACTACACACGATAACACAGACAACAAAAACAATGTGTGATAAATACAATGTATGAACACGAGAATATAACTCACCCCTCAATCAGCAACACTGCCAGCTCGGCGTCCGACTTGCAGCCCTATTTTGCCATGAGCTCTCTCCACGGGGAAAAAGTGGTCAAATATTAACTCTGGTTTTGTGCCGTGCACGGTCACTCTCCCTTTTTTTATTTTGGCTTCCACCGACACCGTCCTTTTTTGCTTCTTTGCCTCAGCCATCTTTTGAGACACAACACCGGGCTAGCCTAGCTGCGTTCTACTTATGGTCCTTATCTAAAAGCTCGTGTGTGCCGTAAAGCAGAACGTACGTCTCGCGAGAGCGCGGGACCCGCGGTCAAAAGTTACATAGTCCCAGATGCAGGCCACCAGGTCCTTCTGTGGTAATGGGAGAGATGCCCTTCTCACTGTAATAATCCAGCCCACCAATAGATAGACTTTGAAACTGATATTTTAAGGTGAAAGTCCTACCTAGTGGGGCTTTAATCTGAATCAAAGCAGTTTTGCAGTTTCCCTACAGTAATGTGAAATCCTGAATTATATGAAGCGTGGCGGGTGATCAGGCTGCTGAAGGCAAGTTTCAGATGGGAGGGGCCACTGTCCAGTTAAAAATATTCCCCACCCCACACTTCGTCAGAACCCTCCTGTGAATCCCATTCATTTCTCCCATCCAGCAGCTGGTGCGTCTTTTAGATATATTGTCTACATTGATTGGTCTAAGTCTTACGTTTCTCATCAGCCAGGTGTTATGCATTTGGGTTTCCCATTCTTTCACTTGTCTGCCCCTTCACTGTCACTGGGCCCTAATTAGGGCCGGGTCAAATGTTAGAAAATGCAGGTGACAGTTAAGGGGATCACGTATGTGTACCTTATGTGTTGAGAGTGCAACTTGCTGGATTGTCACGTGCTGTTTGTCCTTTAGTCGGTATCTTCCTGGTAAAAGTTTATCGTTTTCAGAAATTGTTCGTAACTTTGAATGATACTTAACTACCAAAGTGCTGTTTCCAAGACAAACAAATAGGAACAAACTCCCAAGCCTTTCGGTCTCCAGGACTAGGACTGCATTCCTGCTAAACTCCCCTGTCCTGTCATCTGACAGTTCTGCTCTGACAGAAGTGTGCACTCCGTCAGGCAGCTGTCCCAGATTGCCAGTGGCCGGGCAAGAATATGCTCCTGCACTCAGCTCGTACTATCTGAACTGTTTCATTCTGCTCTGGGCTCTGTCGCTCAGTTATCTCCTTATAACTATCAATAAATTATTGGTTGTTCCCGGATTCTCTGCATTTGGTTTCCTGGTTTGGATAGTAACACACTATACATTTTCAATCAAATTAGGATCAAATTAGAGATCAAATGAGCTAATGGTTTTAAATTAGCTCAACATACTTATGTTATTAACATAATATACAGTCAGGCCCAAAAATATTTAGATATCAATCGAGTAATGATTCATTATACTACATTATAGATTTGAGATTTCATAATGAATATGAGCAGACTTTCGTGTAGCATTTGAAGGTATGTACATATAAATTGGGTAAATGGTGTAACACCAATAGCTGTTTTAATTTGAACCCCACCCCCCTTCAAGAGACCAAAATTACAACCCCATTTCTGAAAAATTTCAGTAGACGTGTAAAGTTCAAATGAAAAAAGGGAGACAATGGTTTTAAAATCATCCTTGACTTATATTAAACTGAAAATAATGCAAAGCACAAGAAATTCAGTTTTTCTTTCACGAAATTATTTATTTTTTGCAAATACACAAAGAAAAGTCAGAAATTATTCCAGTTTTTAAAGATTTTTTCCCCTCGATAATTCCATAACATTTGCTTTCAGCAGCTCATGCATCTAGGGTCCTCATTATTGTCTTTTGCACTTCTTAAGCATCACATGTTGTCAACAGGAGAAAGGTCTGAACTGCAGGTGTACCAGGTTAGGAGCTATACTCTCGAATTAGGAAGCCACACTGTTGTAACACATGCAGAATTTGGCTTCCTATTATCCAGCGAAGATATGCAGGGATGTCCCCGAAAAAGACATGACCTGACAGTATCTCCCACTCATTTCTCCAATGAAGACTTACTTTCAGACAGTCCATGAGGGAAAACACATATATCCAGAAATGATTCATCTCAGTGCATCTTTTTTTTTAAGTAGATACAGGCAAAACAACAAGCAGTGATGTTGCCTATTTTCTGCATCACTGGATATTATACAGTAAGTTTCTCCTTTAGGCCTGGAAAGGCTAAGACATTTCTGTCTTCTGAAGCAGAATTCCAATGGGTTCCAGGGGTTAGCAAGTCTTGGCACTCGCAGCACATTTCATGGCCGCAAAAAGAAGCGATTGTGCCATTTGTTTGCCAGTTACATAGCAGGGAATGCAGCTCATGAGACATGAAAGAGCATGTTGTGGAGATTACGAGAAGAACATGGTGGGGAAACAGCTTCACATGCCACTGTGAACATCAAGGATCAAGGATATCTTTATTATCCTCGAGGGGCAACTTGTTTCACAACCAGCAGCAAAACAACAACAACAGCAAATAAATAAATAAACATAAGCACAGAGTACAACAATAAATAACAGTAGCCGGAAAGCTCACATTGCCTTGTTTAAAAGACCATTAGCAGCAGGAATAAAAGAGCTCTTGAGCCTATGAGTTCTGCATTTTGGGACGCATTGTGTTTACCTACTAATACCTTGGGGAGAAGCATCACAGGGCCATCAGCAACTATCACAGAAAAGTCACAGAGGCACTTTCATAATGGTTTCCAAGCCGCAGTTTTCACAAACTGAAGAAAATAACATAAAAGGTGGTGGTCAGGTGCTGGTCTGAGTCCGTCAAGGGCGAGCAGGCATAATCTGGTGCCCTGCTCTAAAACTCGCACTCTTGTTACCCTTGTGATTTGGATCCGTCACAGAGGCTTTCGCCATTTTGTATATTGACATTATGTGACTGCACTTCCAGCAGTAAGTTGCAACACTCTCAACCCCCCTTGGATTTCAAAGGGGAAGTGGGCTGGTCAGCTGCCCCCTGATTACTATCTGCTTAAGTTGCATTGCTTGGTCTGTTTAGTTTGACATTTTGATGCTTGACAGCTATTATCAAGTCTTGGTTGATTCTGATTCTGCTATTGGGCTCTTTTGTTCTATCCATTCTGGCAGAACGATCTGGCCGACAATGAAGCCAGCAAATCAGTCTGGATCAGCAGAGGCTATACGCTGCAAGGGACTGAGCATCGGGCAGCACAACCTGCAGCGATCCCTACGTTAGCTGACCTGACCACCTGGCCTCCATGACGGAACTGACTCAGGACTCCGCGGCAGCCACTCACAATGTCAGCACAGTGGTCAAGCACTTCCAATCCCAAACTTCAGCCAAACCCAGCCACCAGCCCTCAGCCCCGACTGTTCTCTGGCATATAATTTCTCACCACGTTTACGTCTAACTGGACGCCATCCTTGTGTTCTCTAAAATCCTGGTAGAATACACCTACCACATTTGTCAGACTATTCAGCGGCTGCTGGAGAATCGGCTCTTCCTCGAGGCAGAGAAATGTGAATTTCTATAATCCTCCAAAGGTTCATTAGCAATAATACTCTCCTGGATGCTCCCCTCAGCGCACACACATCCATGAGGACCTCCTTCTTACACACTCTGGCAGCTAAGGAAGCCTTCCATCACCGTAAGGCGTGATTCACTTCATAAGAAATGGTGCTCCATGGAGGTCGACACCTGTAATTCTGCAGTGGGGGCTGTTCAATCGCAATAGGTGGAGGATGACAAGGTTCAAACTCGCGCCTCCTTCTCCTGCCGCTTCTCGGCTGCAGTGAGAAATTGCATCATCTCCAAAAGAAATCTTTGCTGTTAAGCTTACCCTGAAAGAGCCGCACCATCAGTTGGAGGGTGCTGCTGTCCTCCTGCCAGTTTGGACTGACCACAGGTACCTGGATTACATCAGTTCTGCCAAGACACGAACTTCCATTATAAGCCTTCTGCTGTTCTTTTCCAGGTTCAAATTTACCCTAACATGCTGCCCTGGTTCCAAGGCCCTTTAGAATCCATGCCATTCCTCACAGAGAGTGATCCATCTTCCTCCCTATTGGATGTGTAGAAGCTACAACGGTCCTGAGCGTCATTAAGACAGTGAATGAGACCCTCCACAGTCCTTGCTTCACCCTGAGCTCATTCCTGAGAAGGACAGACTATAAGTTCTTGCCTGGGCCCACTCCTTATTGCTGGCTTGCGGGCCAAGAGCCATGTGCTCACTGACATTCTTCTTCTGCTGCAGATTCTGGTGGCCCACCATGGGCTAGAATATTAGGGAGTTCGTCATAGCCTGCGACACCTATGCTAGAGCAAAGGCTTCCAGTCAGCATTTTAGCTGGTTGCTTCAACCCCTGAAGATTCCTTAGTGTTCACTAAATAGCATCAAACTGGAATTCAGCACTGGCCTCCCAGAGTCAGACGGAACAACGGTCATCCTTACCATTGTGGACCACCTTTCCAAGGATGTGCATTTCATCGCCCCATCCGAGTTACCCACATTGAAAAAGACAACTGAACTGTTGTTTTTCCATATCTTCAGACCGCATGAGTTACAGTACTTTTTTATAGTATGTATAAATTTGGCATCTTCAATCCCACCGAATCTGGAATGCCCAATTGGGGAACTACCCACAAGGCATGCTCATATGCGACCCCCTGTTGGCAATTCAGGAGAGTGAAGACAGGTCGTGGCCTTCCTCCAAAGCACGTGCCCATCAGCCACCGCTTCTTTAACACTTTGCATCCTTGCAGCGCAATGGCCAATTGTGCGCTACTCTGAAAAAGCTGCTGACTACTGCCGGTTGGTACGACTGGGGCTCAAACCTGTGCCGTGATAGTCACTCTGCTTGGCAATGCGGCGCTTTAACCGAGTGAGCTATATCTGCAGCCCAAGAGTAGTGTACTTTGAAAAATCACTCCTGACTGGGCACCACAGTTTACCAGCCACTTTTGGAAAGCCCATTGCAATCTCATGAGAGCCAGTACCCGTCTCTCCTCTGGTTTCCAACGGCCAAACAGAGATGATGAAGCTGGGACGATATCTAATATATCTGGTGGAGGGGTCTCCAATGACTTGACTTGACAATGTCTAGCCTGCTTCCCACCTTAGAGTATGCTATCAATTCCATTCCTGCCTTCACCAATGGTATGTCCCTGTTTCAGTGTTTCCTGGGTTACTCACCCCCACTCTTCCCTAAGGAGGAAAAAGATATAGGAGTACTCCAAAGCCAAGCCGTGGTTCGTAGGATCCACAGAGGGTGGAAAAAGCCAGAGCTTTGATCCTCAAACCTGTCGCTGAATACAAGCTTCAAGCAGGCCAACATCACTATCCTGCTCCGGGATATGCAGTGAGACAGAAGGTCTGGCTCTACACCCGCTAAGAATCCACTGTGCGAAGCCGTCACCTTTCTTTATCGGTCCACTACATGATCGCTCATCTCAACAGCCCCACTGTTGGTCACCTTGTCCTATCTCCTGCCCTGCACCACAAACCTGTTTAGTGTCATGTCATTAAGTTCAAGTATTTTGAAAGCAAAATTGAAGACCACAAAGGAAAAACAATCAGTCCAAATTTTGTATTATTGTATATTTTATATATTATTATAATATCTCTAATAATATATAATAATATTACTGTATATATTATAATATATATATATTTTTTTTTTTGCGTATTTATTCATTTCTTTGTTTCTTAGATAATTTTGAATTCATCATTTCTCCACGTGAAAAGGTGACACTGATCATTTTTCCACTGTGGTCTTCATTTAGGTTCAGCAACAGAATTTGAGGTTTACTGATTTTTCTCAATGTCTAATTTGATATTTTTTTTAAATTATTACCTGACATAACTTCGCAATATTTTCTCGGGGCTTTTATTTTTATAGCATGCATGGGTGTTTTTGTCAAAATGTGACATAGGGGTGTAAATAATTGCTTGAAACATGAAACACACAAAATTAAGACATGCGGACATCTTGTTAAAATCCTACGATAGCAATTGTGGTCAGAACAGAAACCAGCATTCACTGGGGGGCCAAGGCCTGACTCTGGGGACCAGCGCTCTAATTCATCAAGGAAACTCAAATCTGGCCCCCACGCCCATTAGTACTGCTGGTTAGTGTTCAAAGTTCATTAACCCTTTCACGCCACCTTTGGCCCAAGATATAAATCACTGTGAGTCTGGTCTCTAAATGAGTCGCTAATTGTCGAGGAGTAATGAGCACCATCAGAGCTCCAGGCCTCCAGGGCCAGATCTGAGCAGCCATGCACTTTTATCCATCAGCAATTTCGCCGGCGTGTGGCCTTTTACTGGGGCAACACGATTCCAGACAGCTGCATCTGCATTCTGATAATGCTATAGAAATGCTGATCTGATGCATCTCGCATTAACTGTGTGGGGGTAGGCATTTCTCTGCAAACATGGCACAATTACTGCCCTCTACATGCGTCATCCAAATTCTCATATCTTTACTAAACATTATAACTTATTTTTATTATGCTTCACCGTACAAGCCCCCAGTACACACATACCTGCACAATACCCTGGAGAGCCTAAATCTGTGGGCACTTAAAGAATCAAAGCATTCACTTAACAGCAAACAAGGCAATCAGGAAATCCCCATGGTCAATATCCTGAGAATTTATTAACGTGAAAGTCCTGAGTAAAAGACAGTGGTTGGTGAAGATTTATTCTTTCATTTTCACAGGATCCCATCATCAGAGCTAGAGCACTGTTACAGTGGGTAGCCATGATTTTGCATTTTCGCATTCATAAGGCAAAGTTCATCCCAATAATTTTTATAAAGAAAATTGAACACATGAAATGTCACTTCTTATTCATGTGTAAATTCAATCTCATTAGAAAAACAGTTCTGACTCATTTTCATAACCAGCCTGCAAAGGACTCAAAGCAAGCAGTTCATTTGGCCAGCATTAACCAGAGGCCTATCTGGAAAGCCTCCATGGTTTTACATGCCTTAAGTGTATACACACACACACACACACACACACACACACACACTTACTCCTTGAGCATCAGGGTGTACGTGAAATTTGAAGCAAAAATTATTTTGAGAACTTAATGGGGTTAGTGCTGAACCTGTAGCTGTCCTTTCACTAGGGTCAGTGCTGTCCTTGTTCACGTTGCTCTCCTGTAAATGGGGTCAGTGCTGCACCTATTTGTGTCGCTCACCCGTGAGTGGGGTCAGTGCTGCACCTATTTGTGTACTTCTCCTGCGAGTGGTGTCAGTAGCTCTACCATGATTGGAGCCAATACTGTCCCAGGCCCTGCATCTCTCTCATGCAGATGGAAACCAATGAGGTGCTGAACGGTCAAGAGTACGTACAGAACACAGGATGAGCTGTCAGTACTCCAAACCCAAGTCGTAACACCAGCTGGTCACTGCACAGGAAGTAAAAGTCCTGCCCGAGGTTGTCACAACCCCTCATCCATGATCTTGCTGTGTGTACAAGTGTGTTTTCCTTTGGTTTTCAGTAATCTAATACTTTGAGGGTTTGTTGGGTTTTGTTTTCTTCTGTTTTTGTGCGCTCCCAATTCTCTGTCTTGGTGCATCTGTCCCTTGTTTCAAGTTGATAATAGGCACCAAATTTCCGTCTTCTTTCACCAGCTTTTAATCTCTGAAGTCCCTCATCTACCTTTAACCAGATCATTGAGATCATATATAGCTGCTCAATGTCCTACCTTCCAGCCAGCCTATTTACACCGACTCAGTCCTGATATACATGCATTATTTATCTTAGACTTGTGACTGCCACCTACTGTGTTTTCTTTCCAAAAAAAGTGCGCACTTAATATTCAGTTTTTCACAGATTTTTTTTTTTTTTTTACTATCCTGCATTTGCAGTGATACTTTGTTGGGCTGTAGTCGGTCGGAATTATCTGTACTGCCAGTTGTCAGACTGCTTCTGAGATACGTACACTACTGGCCAGAAGTTTGGAAGCAAGGCCAATACAGGTCAAAAATTTGGAAGAAAGTTCAAGTTTCTGTTCACAATGCCTTTCTTAAAAACCAGCATGAAATCTATGGATTTTGGGATGTATTTACGGCAAGATTAGACTTTTATTTCATTGATATGCGCCTCTATTTACCTTTAGGTAATGTATACATTGACGTTACCTGACCATTGCTGAATAAATGTTAACAAAAGAAAGGAGGGGTTTAGTTTTTGGGTTGAGAAGATTTGCAAGAGGCACATTTTCAGTGAAAAAGTAAAAAACAAATCACAGTTTGCATTATTCACTTCATGCCATGGTTTACAGCCCACCGGATGCCAACGACAATCCAGCGGGCACTAGGACCATGGGCCAAGTAATATGGGCCTGATAATTTAAGTAAAAATGTATTCTGATAAGTGACTCTTTATATTATAATCATGTTTATTTTGTTGAAAAGAATGCCAATGAAACAATGATCTTTTTTTGTACAAATTTATTCTTGGTTCCAAACTTTTGGCCTGTAGCGAAATTTGAGGCCAGCTTTATGCAACGCAACGCCAAATGCAGTCTAAGTGAAGTGTTTCGTAATTCATGGATGCACCTTATCAAGCCCATATCAACCTCACAACCTTCTCAGGATTTTTCGTATTCACCGTTGCATTTGATTTCCACATGATGGAGAGGATTCATGCAGACACGTCATCTCCTTAAATAACTCTTGCAGCTCTTTGGTTGAACAAATATTTTGCTGTATAAAATGCGTGATGCATCTTATACTTATGACTGCTGCCTACGCTGCTTCATTTCCATTACATGTGCACATGTAATATATTGTTTTGAAAAATGGTTTCAGTGACTCTATTAATACAACCCCAATTCCAAAATAACTGGAACAAAGTGTAAATTGTGAATAAAATCAAAATGCAATGACTTTCAGATCACATGAGCCAATATGTTATTTACAACAGAACTTAGATAACATTTCAAATGTTGAAACTGAGACATTCTACATATTTATCCACAGCTCATTTCAACTTTTCAGGTTGCAACAGGTCTCAAAAAATTTGGGACACAGGCAAAAAAGGGCTGAAAAAGAAATTGTATACTCAAAGGTAATGAAAACGCAACACTCAAAATTTTGGTTTATTTTTTCTCAGGACCTGAGTAGTCCAATCTGAGTACTTAAGTGACCATTGGGGTCATTATGTGTACCTCGTTACACATGAATGATCATCATTTAACTCAACAGTGCGTGTGAGTTAGACTCTCATCAATCCATATTGAGCACGACATATGAGATTAGGAGTTGTGCGAGTAGAGTGGTTGAAACGAAGGAGGGGTTGTCTCTCTATATAAAAGCATGATAAAAGCCACACAAAAGACATTTTTGTAATGCCACGTCTGTTGCCTGAACAATGGAACAGGGCCCTGGGTATGCTTCAGGCGGGAGTAAGTGCCCAGCAAGTGGATCACCGTTTTGGGTGTGGTACGTCCAACTGGGACGAACTCTTTCATTAAGAGTACCCAGACTACAAACCAGGCAGTAACTCCTGGATGCACTACAGGCAGAGTGGTGACAACTTCTCTAAGACAGCCTAAGACGCCAAGTCAGGTCCATGAGTAGACTATGTACTGCCTATATGGATGTTTGTGGGGGTCACACCTGATATTGACTGTTCTTTTGAGTTCATTTTTAAATGCGTGTTCCGTTCCATTTTCAACTTGTGCTCGTTATGTTTGATTCATCTGTTGATTATTGTCCAAATCGGCCCATTAACACATTTAATTCAAAGTCAACCCACCCAACATATTTAAATTGTTAAAATCTTATATACAAGGAAGACGGTGTGTGTCTGTGTGTTCGCCATGCATGGCCATATTTGTGCATGGATTTTTTTCTAATTTCACACAGTGATACCTGTGCTTCCAAACTAACACCTAAGCCAGGTTTCAATGACGAAAACGGTCATGCTCGCAAAAAAATGGCAATTTCACTCCGGGTAGCGAGTAAACTTATATAACCTGATGATGATGCGCGTAGCAATATCTGGCTGCACCGCTAGGAGCCGCAGTGTCCTTACGAACGGGCGTCTAGGTAACCTGCGAGCAGGCTACTGTTTGCAATGGGGCAGAGATAGTGATAAGAGAGCCTGCACGAAACCCGGGCTTTTGAGAGGGCACCGCGTTCGTCCACGAATGCAGCATTCTGATTTGTCGAACTTCACAGCTCCCAAATTCAAATTTGACAGTTGAACACTCGCAGGGCTGGCGTTAAGCCTCATTCACACATCACTACTCGCCCATCTCTGAGCGAGAACAGTCAATGGAATGTGAACGTGTTCCAGCAGAATGTGGCGAGGACTGGCGACTCGAGGACTAGCGATGCGATGTGGGCGGGTACGGACATAAAATATTTTTTACTGTCAGCGATACGAGTGAAGCAAGTTACCACTGGGAATGTAAGAAAGAGTTGATTCACTTGACGTGAACAGACAGTTTGAACACCGCAATGCACAAGAATTTTGGTTCCTACATAATGTCTGACGAGCAGCTAATAATAGCCATCTCAAACCAGCCGGAGCTCTATGATACCACCCTCAAAAATTACAGAAATAAAAACCGAAAGGATGACGCATGGAACAGAGTGTCTGCAATCATCTGTGTTTCAGGTGAGAGCATGTTTTAAATTACGTTTTTCTCTTAAGCCGAATATGCTTTTGGAAGCTTATTGTCAGCTAACTGTGGACATCAAACCATGCCTTAGCTGACAATAGAAAACAGAGAAGGCGATCTATAAGTGGTACTATTTATGTGTTAATTTTATGCATTTAGAATTGTCAGCGATCTTAACCAAGGCAGATAATTATATGTATGCACTCGCTGGTATTTTATACAGCCACAACTTGTTTCCCTTTGACACGTTTGCAGTGGGAAGTAAACCATCGGGAAGCCATGGCAACCGACACTGACAGCAGAGAATTTTTCTGCCGGCGAGTACAATTTTAGCGAGCAGCGAGGGGCAATGGGCGAGTAGCGATATGTGTGAATGAGGCGTAACACCTGAAAATTCGGCGGCAATTATTTACAAAAATTAGTCCCTGCCTATTTGCTGGTACCCATTTATACACCTGGGTGGAGTGAGGCGTGGAGTGTTGGAGTATAGTGTTTTGCCCAAGAACACGCTGCGAAGGCCGTGGCTTGAACTCAGGACCTTACAATCTTAAGTCAAGCCTACTTGACCACTGCGCTAACAACAATGTATAGTTTCTTTTTTGGAAGAGTATATAAGAGAATCAGTTGAAAGAACATTTAGCAAGCAATTACATTAACTGCCATTTAGGTTTGTAACACGATTGGCTATAAACGGGAATGTCTTAGAGAGGCTGAGTCTCTCAGAAGATGGCCAGAGGCTCTCCAACTCGTGAAGACTTGTGTGAAAAAATTGTGGAATACTTTAAAAACAATGATCCTCAACATCAAATTGCAAAGGCTTTGAAAGTCTTGTCATCAACAATGCATAACATCATCAAAAAATTCAGAGAAACGGGAAAAATCTATATATGTAAGGGACAAGACCGAAGACCTTCCCTGAATGCCTGTGATCTTTGGGCCCTCAGACGCCACTGCATCACTCACTGGCATGATTCTGTCATTGATATTACTAAATGGGCCCAGGAATACTTCAAGAAACTACAGTCTATAAAGTCTGCCGTGCCATCCACAGATGCCACCTAAAACTCTACCATGCAGAAAGGAAGCCATTGTTGAGCAAAATCCAGAAGCGCCGCCATGTTCTGTGGGCCAAGGCTCATTTAAAATGGACTGTAGCCAAGTGGCAAAGTGTCCTGTGGTCAGACGAGTCCAAATTCAACATTCTTGATGGAAATCATGGGTGTTGTGTCCTCTGGGCTAAAGAGGAGAAAGACCACCCCCCCTGTTATCAGCGTTCAGTTCAAAAGCCAGCATCTCTGATGGTAAGGGAATGCATTAGTGTATATGGTGTGGGACATTTGCATGTTTTAAAAAGCACCACGAATGCTGAAAGGTATATAAAGGTTTTAGAGCAACATATGCTCCTCCCAGACGACATCTATTCCAAGGAAGGCTTAGTGTATTTCAGCAGGACAATGCAAAACCACATACTGCAGCTAGTACAACAGCATGGCTTTGTAGTAGAAGAGTCCGTGTGCTGAACTGGCCTGCCTGCAGTCCTTATCTTTCACTGATTGAGAAAATTTGGTGCATAATTTAACGAAAAGTCCTTCAAAGGAGACCCAAAACTTTCCAGCAGCTGGAAGCCAGTATTGAACAAGAGTGGGATCAAATTCCAAAGGCTAAACTCAAGAAACTTGTCTCCTCAATGCCCAGACGCCACCACTCTGTTAAAAAGATGAGGGGATGCTACACCATGGTAAAAAGGCCCCTGTCCCAACTTTTTTGGGACCTGCAGCACCCATCAAATTTGAAATGAGCTCATTTTGTGGACAAAATTGTAAAATTTCTCAGTTTCAACATTTGCTATGTTATCTCTGTTCTATTGTGAATAAAATACTGGCTGGTGTGATTTGAAAGTCATTGCATTTTGATATTATTCACAATTTACACTTTGTCCCAACTATTTTGGAATTGGGGTTGTATCTTGCATTTAGGAATGCAGCAACTGTACAATGGTGGATCATCCTCAACCTAAATTGTTTCACTATTAATACTGTTAGCTACAAAATACTACTTCAATTGCCAACAAGTGCAGTGCACGCCTTAGTCTGAAGCACCTGCATTCTCCGCACTAAAGTCTATTTCGTCCAGCGCTTTATTTTAAAGACAAGCCATGTTGCAGTGTGTGTGTTTTTTTTTTTTTTTTTTTACTTTGGTTTGCAATCAATGAGCAATTGGTTTATGCCGCAAAAACTCAGGAGTCAGAAGACGCAACAACAATTTGTGGCTGGAAATGGGCAGAAAATGAACCGTGGCACTGCTCCATGAAGTTTATCGGCACCGAGTCCATGCAGAAAACACTTGGAGCTGCAGGGTTAGCTCACTCGGTTAAAGCGCCGCATTAGCGGAGCAGTAGTGACTACCACGGTGTGGGTTCGATCCCTGGTTGTACCAGCCAGCAGGGGTCGGCAGCTTTTTCAGAGCAGCTCACAATTGACTAAAGCAGTGTTGGGATGCAAATTGGGAAGGGACTGCCAGTAAAGGACATTGTTACCGTCTTCGTTGCTCAATCACCTCCTGTTGGCCAGTCTGGTGCTCGTCAGTGAGATTCTAAGCTTGCTCATGTTTGGGTATCCTCTGCCCTCCTTCTGAACTTGCGATAGTTTTGACCAATGAGTGTAAAGATGAGGGGGTGACAGGCGCATGCTTTGAAGGAGGACCACGATTTGTCTCTCTCCTGAGCTGGCAACAGGGGGTTGCAAATGAGCAAGCCTTTTAGATAGTTCTCAGATTGGGCATTCCAGATTAGGGTGGGATTAGAGATGGAAAATTAAAAAAAAAAAAATACTTGGATACCCATATATCAGTGGTTCTCAAATTCGGTCCTGGCACCCCCCTGTGTATGCTGGTTTTTGTTCCAACCACAACTGCAATTCTAGGATTTTAACAAGCTGTTGATTTGTTTTAATTAGGTGCATTTATGCAAATATCCACATTGAGATACATTGTAAATATTGGGAGAGGGAAACAATTTAACCAAACATTTAATCAACATAAATTATCAAAAGGTTCCTCATTGGTGAAACTCTTGACACATGGTTGTAAAACCCGACAATTTACTTACTTGTGTTTTCTGTTGATGCAATTTGGTTCAGGCAGGTTATTTGGGAACAACTCAAAACACCTGTGTTTTGGAGTTTACTGATTTTCTTAAAGTCTAATTGGATCTGTTTAAAAATGTTTTCACCTGAAAATCCAAGCAATATTGAAAATTAAGCACAATATGTTCAAGGGTTTTTATTCTTCATAGCAGAATGGATATGTCCATCCAAATGTGACTTAAGATGGTAAATAACTACTCAAACATGGAATGCTGCCAATTAAGACAAAGTAACAGCTTTTTAAAATCCTAGAATTGCAGCTGTGGCTGGAACAAAAACCAGCATACACAGGGTGGTGCCAGGACCGAATTTGAGAACCACTGCCATATATGAATATGCAATCACACTGTCCTGTTTGCAGCGGCACCATCACACAGCTAATGCTTGCCACGAGTTCCCGATTAAATGGCATTTTAGTTCTGAGTTCAGCATTCAAATATCAAAGCGCCCACTAGTCTGGAAATGCGAGCCAGAACTGGCAGTTGCTGGTAAGTGACGGGATGTATGCTCTTTTATATTGTTAGTCACTCTGCAGCAGAGCATATGCTAATTCCACTAGTGCATTTAGCCTTTTTGCAGGAACGGTCATCCAGCTTGACTTACAAAAGCTTTCAACCTGACTGTAGAGCAGCATAAAGCAACATCTCGAAGTACGCAATATGCCTCCATCCCATCAAACATTGGATCCAGAGCCTAAAACGCCCGCTCAATAAATATTTGCTGTCAAACACATGAAGGCTTTCTGTCAAACAAATGGGTGCATAGCGCAGAGGCATATTGCAGAAACTAAGTAGTCTTGGTGGAATCGACCTTCTTCATCAGAGAACACAGGGGTGCCCTTAAAAGGACTGTTGGGTGATTCTCCTGTCAATCACGGTGTGATGGTGATTTATCCGTGGATTGATTTTAATGCATAAAACACGCCCTTTGTAGATGAGGTGAGTTGTAAGGCTTCTGTCTGGTTGAGAGTGAGGTTTTGTTGATAATGTCTAAAGGCAGCCACAGTCTGAGGCTCGAGGGACAGTCTGTTAGGATTTTAGTGTTCCCATCAGCCGGGATCTTCCCTTGTCAACCAGAATAACAGGGGGCGTGTCCACTCTGTACCTCTCCCATTGGCTGCCTTGCTGATTTGTGGCCTCCCTTGCTGGATGCTACCACACAGTGCCACGGCTATGAATTTCCAGGCCTGGGTCAATATATAATATTCCACCACAAATTAAAAACTGAACGGCCATATGATGCTCCGGCCAGCACCCACCTTCACTCTGCCATCTGTGTTCCTGTCAAAACAAAAGGACTCCAGATTGCAGGCCAGAAACCCAGCAAATATTTACAGCCCATTCCAGTGTGGACGATCGGCCTTCATTTTGTCATTGAATAAACAGAAGTGGGCAATCCAAGTTCTGAAAGTTGATGTCCCCTATTTTTTTCTGATCCGAATTTGCTAAATCAAACATTTTCAGTCAGAAGGCTAAACCAATGAGTGAAATGAACTCAGGGCTGGTATGATCTTTACCGTCAGCCCCCTGGAAGCAAACACAACATTGTCAATTATTATTTTTACCAAATTTTATCACTTTGTCTCTTGAGAAGAGAGAAGTAGGTGGTGGGAAGGGGTAGCACAGCCGCTTCCTGGCAAAAAGGTAGAGGGTTGAACTCTGGCCTGGGGCCTTTGTGTGTGGAGTTTGCATGGTTCCCAGTGGTTGCATGGGTTTCCTCTGGGTACTCAAGTTTCCTCCCAAAGTCCAAAGACACATACATGAGGCTGACTGGAGAGTCTCATTTGGACTGATATTTTATTGCACTGATCCCAGGATTGACTGAGGTCACGATTATCATGTTGCTAGATTCATTAATCCGACATATAAATTTAAACAAAGAATTTATTAAAATAGCATTAAATGTTGGCACTTCATTAGACAAATAACTGACTCGCACTAGCCTATCTGAGCTCCATCACAAAAAAATAAATAAATAAACTGCACAGCATCATTACAGGCAACTTTGAGTTTTTTGATGCTTGCATTCCTATAGTTGCACCACAAATGGGCAGCATATAAAGGTGTAGAATAATAATTATAATGAACAATGACATTTTCACATCAGCCGTATACTAGTGAAACTTGCATAACACTGTATTCGCTTGAGCATACTTCTTCTTATACTGTTGTGAAATGTCATCATCATCATCATTCAAATCGTCCGTAATCCAATGCCCAGGGTATTTTCGTTTACCCCAGACATTAAGTGTCATTTACTCGAGCAAAAGCAGGAAAAGATTGTTTCCCATTATTTTTGGATCTAAATAAGATAGTCATGCTTTTACATACATTATATTTTCAATCAAACTTGGTGCCATACTCCGTAAATATTTGGAGCAACTGTTGAAATCTAGCACTGTGTGGGCAAAATACAACTAGATTATCCGCATACATAAGACGGTTTTTACAAGTATACTGCCTAAAGTACAACCAATTTTACTATCTTTCAAGCATTCTTACAATTCTTCCATGTATAAATTATAGAGAACAGGAAACTGAATAGCACTTCGGCACACTACATTGGTCACCTTAGAGGGGGCTGATAGGATATTTATCCATCTGACTTGCATATTTTGGCATCCATACCACTATGCAAGCATTCTAACCATGTATGGTGGCTCCCCTTTTTGTTTTAACTTAAAAAAATAATTTGCCATGATGTTACGCAACTTATGCCTCAGATGCATGAAGAAAACACATGAAGTCAGCAAGAGTAAGGACTCCGATATTTACACTGAACAAAAATATAAATACACAAACCAGAGATGCCGAGTTAAATTAACCTACAATGAAATATGCCCACAAATTGGGTTCACTGGTGTGCTGAATGATTTTTTTTGCTCAATTCTGGTGACCCACTTCTCATTGAGCACTCCCTGTGAGATTACTCACTCACGGAGTTATTCCGCTCCTGAGCTGCAAAAGGCATAACAGTCAGTTGGCCAGTCAGCGTGACCAATACACAGGCACTCCTCACACCAGGGTCAATAAAAGGCCACTGCATAATGTGCACTTTTGTCAAAAGTCACAATGCCACAGATGTCACAAGTCGCGAGGGAACGTGCCGTTGGCATGCTGAAGGCTGGGATATCTGTGACAGCGGTGTCAGCACACTTGAATGTGCGTCAGTCCACCATCAGCCAGTTGAGAAGTTGATTCAGAGAGACTGGCAACCCTGTGAATCGTCCACATGCCCCACGACCATGTGTGACCACGCCCACACAGGATCGGCACATGCGGCTCCAGCACCTCCGTGATCAGCTCCGACCAGCCATCAGGACAGCTGATGAGACCGTTGGACTGCACAACAAACAGGTATCAGCTCAGACTGCCACAGGGAGGCAGACCTCTGAGCCCGCCGACTGTACAGAGATCTCAACCACACCGCCGTCCGTCATCTGTACAGACTCGACTGAGCCAACCGTAACCTTCGTTGGAGGCTTGCACGGTGGAGGATGGTGTTATTCAGCGATGAATCACGATTTCAACTGTACCGCGCTGATTGCAGACAATGCGTATGGCGATGTGTGGGCGAGCGTTACGCTGATGCCAGCTCCGAGTTGCGCTGCAGGAGGAATGGGAAAACATTCCACAGGCCACTACTGACAACCTCGTGAACTCCAATCGCCGGAGAAGTACCACTTTACGTGATGCCGATGGTGGACAAACTTGTTACTGAGTGCAGGGAACACTGCCCGCTGACACCTGTTGGGTTCAGGCTGTGATAACTCATGAACGGTGTGCAGTAAATTGTTAGTCATGTTTCTGTTGCTTGAATATTAAGGCAATAATAAAATAATTGTTTTGTTGCAATATTCCCAATTGATAAAAAATAATTCGAAAAAAATTACTTTGTGCGTTTATATTTTTGTTCAGTATATTGGCAATTTCTTTCAGGAAAAAAAATGTGCATATCAGTGCTGTTTACAATTAAAAACAAACCGACTGTCAGAGGAACCTATATATTTTTGCAGTTTGTATAATAAGAGGCTCTCAAGAATTTTAGATAAAACACTGGCTAGGACTATGGGTCTATATCAGGACTACTTATCCCAGCTTTATTCTTAATAACAGGCACAAAGAGTGCTGATAACAATGACTCTGGCAGCACACCAGCTATGAGGCAACAAGTGAAAGATAGTGCCAGCAAAGGAGCTAGCGTACAACTGGCATACTTCATGTGCTCAGCTATAATGTGGTCCAAGCCACATGCGTTGCAATCAGCCAACTTCATGATTGTTAAGTGAACCTATTCTGACCGAATTACCACGCTCTCATCACCATATACATTTTCTACCTTGGTTTGTTCACCTTTAACACAATCGAAAAGATTAGAATAATGTTTTCTCCTGAATTCTGCGACCCACTCACTCCATCCATGCAGGACGGTCAGGATGTGTTGCAGCTACTAATACTCTTGACCTCTTTCCAAACGTCACATATATACTGTATGTTGTTTGGCAACTTTTTTGTCATATAGTCTGCCTGCACCGCCTGCTCATTATGTTTTATGAATCGAACAGTGTACTTAGATCTGGCATTTGTCAATTTCTTCTGCTCAAACAGGTGCGCTTGCCAAGCCCCGCCAGGCTCCACCCATTCCTTAAAAGCCCTTCTGGCTGCATCATGTAGCTCAGCTACATTCTCATTCCAGCCAGGTTTAGAATAGCTCAGCCAATTTTTCTGCTTGCAGAAACACTTACTGTTCTCAAATAAGGAGCTTCCTATAGATTCATACATAGTGAATACATCAGCATTATGCTTTGGGCTCCTACAATTAACATCACTGCATATGAGTGCATCTTTTGGTAAAGGGGTATTACTTAAAGCTTGTTCGGTAAGCAGATTATAAGGCCTAAAATTATCCTCCTTTAATACGAGCCAGTTCATTATTCTTGGGCCAGAATATACATTGATGTTGGACGCCACAGGGAAATGTTCAACCTTAATTGACATTTTAAAAGGTGTTTCATCTGTTGTAACTAATTCATATAAAATTTCCGTTCGTTCTAAGGAGTCATGTGCATACCCTATAAATACAATAATCCAACCAAGAGGATGTATGCCATACCTCACCGACATACAGCTGTGCGCAAAAGTTTGCATACCCAAGCTGAATCAGTGAAATGCGGCCATTTATTTTGAAAAAAACTAGTATTTTATTAAGGGATGGTGGATCATGTGAAGTAATTTATCATCACATGGGTGTTTGGCTCCTTTTTAAATCATAATGATAACTGAAATCACCCAAACGGCCCTGATCACAAGTTTACATAACCTTGAATGCTTGATCTTGTTATATAGACTCAGGTTAAAATGGCTGTTAAGGGTTCCGCATCTGTCGCTTTGTTAGCTCATGAGCGGATGCATGGATCTAGCTAGACACTAAGCCATGGGGAGTGGAAAAGAACTAAGGACCATGGCAACGAGGTACACTACAGGCCAAAGTTTGGAAGAAAGATCAAATTTGCGCAAAAAATGATCATAGTTTCATTGGCATACTTTGCAACAAAATAAACATGATTATTATATAAAGACACACTCATCAGAATACATTTTTACTCAAATTATCAGGCACATATTACTAGGCCCATGGTCCTAGTGACCGCCGGATTGTCGTTGGCATCCGGTGGGCTGTAAACCATGACATGAAGTGAATATTGCAAACATTGATTTGTTATTTAGTTTTTCACAGAAGTTGTGACTCTTGCAAATCTTCTCAACCCAAAACTAAGCCCCTCCTTTCTTTTGTTAACATTTATCCAGCAATGGTCTGGTAACGTCAATGTATACAGTGCCTAAAGGTAAACAGAGGTAAATGGTGCATATCAATGAAAGAAAAGTCTAATCAAGCAGTAAATATATGCCAAAATCCATAGATTTCATACTGGTTTTTAAGAAAGGCATTATTAACAGAAACTTGAGGTTGCTTCCAAATTTTTGACCTGTATTGGCCTTGCTTCCAAACTTCTGGCCTGTCGTGTAGTTCAACTTCTTAAAGAAAGGATATAAACACATATCCAAAGATTTGAAAATACCAGTCAGGACTGTTTAGTCTGTGATTAAGAGTTGGAAAATTAGGGAATATGTTGATACCAAGCCAAGGTCAGGTAGGCCAAGATAGGTAGGAAAAGATGGTGTGGTCATTTCAAGGAGCACAATAAGTAGGTAGGTACTTGAACAGCAATGAGCTGCATGGTTGAGTTGCTAGAAGGATGCCATTATTGCACCAATCCCACAATAAAGCCCAGCTAAAATATGCCTGACAACACCTTGACACTTCTCATGACTTTTGGAATACATTCATTTGGAGTGACGAGACCATAATAGACTTTTACGGTCACAACTGTAAGAGCTGTTTGAAGAGCAGTCAAAAAGGCCCATGGTGAAAATTTGCCGTTCCCACTGTAAAGCATGGTGGTGGCTCTCTGATGCTATGCAGTGATGTTGCTAGGCACGCGTCCCACGCAGTAAACTCACTATCCATACGTCCCAAGGACGCACCTCATTTTCCCATGAAAACGATACATTGGGCCGATTTCACAAAAGCCTTTTAAGGTTTACAAGAAGAGAACTTTCTAAATTGCGCGTACAGCGCGAGTTTAATTTTAATCGCCGTTTCACGGTGAGCAACTGTTCGCGTTCGTCTAAATATTTTAAACACTGCAATCCAATAACAAAAGAAAACTTAAACGCTAGTGAAGGTGTGTTTAACTCGCTTAAACTACTACCACAGATTGATTTGCACCAAAATAAATGACGCCGACCTGCCTTCATCTGGTTACCTGGTAGATTTTGAGAAAGACTTGCGCCTTCTCTGGAAAAGAGATGCATAAATGAAATGAATGCATAAATTATTAGCTTTTTTCAATTTCTTATTCACTTAATAGAGGGGCTTTGCAAGGCCATGTTTTTCGTTCACATCTGCGTTTACATTTTCTAAAAAGGCTGGCGTGAGTGAAGTCCGAACTGCATTTTTACGCTTGCAAATGACAGCGTGAAATCACCAAGAATGCCGAGGATGAAACAGTTTTGGTGAAGGATGCGTCTGACGTCGGTGTCTTGCTCACATCCACAGGACAAGCAAAGAAAGTTTGACATTCTTTGAAGCGAAGTTAAATTCTCGCCACGTTTTCTTTGCCGACATCCGTGCGAAATGTGCGTCCACAACGCAACAACCCTTACATACTGGGTTATTAACCGGTAAAGACAATTGGAAATGCCCATTATGCAATGGCAGGTTGTCACATTTTGACCGCACCTGTTTACTCTGAGGGCTAAACGCAAGGTTATCTGCTTGCATCTTGTGAAATGGTGTTTAAACGTTCGTTTAGCTGTTGGCGTACAACGGCATTTTTACATGCGTTTAAAATTTTAACACGTGCCATTTACGCATGCTGAAACGCTTTTGTGAAATCAGCCCATAGTGAAGAACTCGTGTTTTAGATTTGGAATTTTATTTGTTAAATTTCAGATACATTTTGAAGATACATGAATATATCCATTAATTATAAAAATATGATACCATACCACCATCAAAAGAGTTTACAACAATTTAAGAAATGGAAGAATATGAGAAATACAAAAAAATAATTTTTTCATTGGGGACCCATTGAATTTCCCAGGGACACACTCAGATCACCACCTGTGGGTCCCGGGGACTAAACTGAAAACCTATCAACATCACTGCTGTGGGGGGTGAGTGAGCTCCAAAGGCCCAGGGAATATTGTGAAAATTGATGACAAGATGAATGCAGCAAGCAATCAGTAAATACTGGCAGACAATTTGCATTCTTCAGCACAAAAGCAGCACATGGAATGCGCTGAGACTTTGCAACATGACAATGATCCAAAGCACAAGGCCAAGTTGACCCTCCAGTGGTTACAGAAGGGCAAGGTGAAAGTTCTGTGGTGGAAAGTTCAGTCTCCTGACCTCAATATCATTGAGCCACTTTGGGGAGATCTCAAATGTGCAGTTCATGCAAGACGACCAAAGAATTTGCAGGAGCTGGAGGCATTTTGCAAGAAAGAGCGAGCAACTATATCACCTGAGAGAATTAGGGGCCCTGTTGACAACTATGACAAAACACTGCACAGTGTTACTGATGCTTAAGGGGGCAATATACATTATTAAGAGCGAAGGGCACGCACACTTTTGAACAGGGTTCATTTCATTTTTTTCCCTTATTGCTATGTTTTATTTGACGATCGTGCCATTCTACATGACCTACAGCTGGATGCAAATCCAACAACAGATAAAAGAAATGTGTTCAGCCTGGCCATTCATGTTTTCTATAAAGAAACCTAACCTATTTTACAAATTCAGCTAGGTTATGCAAACTTTTCATAGTTATGCTCCTATCAACTGGCAAGAGCATTTAGCTTGATAGCATAAATTTTCCATCTTGACCAAAGTGCCTAAGGTTTATTGCAAATAAGGAATTGCTATCTGAAATGTCAGCATTTAAATCTTACACAGCACAGATGCAAAAGTCACCATCTTGAATAAAACTGTCTATGAAAACCAATCTTTTCAAATATTTGTCGTCATTTCGATAACTTTGATATGGCATATATTTAAAATCACAAGTTTTTTATTCCTGTTCAGTATTTCAATGGCCATACCCCCAATCCACCCCCGGTCTTATGACTCCAACCACGGAGTCATGGCTCTTATTCCAAAGTATAGCAACGCCCCCTGAGATCATACCCTGAAAGATCCTTGCGCAGAAGTCAGCTGTAGACTCTCCAATGCCTCGGAATTCCTTGTTTGAAGAGTTGAGTTTATCCACATCCTGTTTCGCCAAAAAAGTTCAGTAGTTGATGAAGCTACAAATTTCACTAACTTAACATTAACTGACTGAACATTCATTGGGGCATACAATTCAAAAGACACTAACACATCAGCTTTATTACCTCTGCCAAAGAGATCGTTTTTGCTTGCGTTGGTTTGTCTCTCTGTCTGTCTGTCTGTATGTGCACAAGATAACACAAAAAGTAATGAGCGGATATCTCTGAAATTTTGTGGGTGGGTTGCTATTCCATCAGGGATGGATCCCATTGAATTTGATCACTATCGGTCCGCCATCTTGAAATCCTATGACACAATAACTGCACTTCGCTCCCATTGATATCACTCAAATTTGTGGGTTGATTGGTCTCGCATGAGGGACGGAACCTATCAATTTAGAACTTGCTGCATAAAACAATATGGCCACTACAGGAGCCATCTTTGGCCGAGGTTAGTACTCAAGTGCCTCCAGTTAAGATCTGATGTTTCGGACTAACGAACTTCATCAGAGTAAGTCTGCAAAAATGCCCCCCATCAGAGCAAATCTTAATAAAGTTGGAGCATTTAGTAAAGTTAGCACTGTTGTGCCATTGTCTTTATTTCATAATTCCCTTTCTTAACAAATTCAAAGCACATTTTATATTTTGTTGCCTCATCATATTAAAATGATGTGGCAACAAAGCAAGAATGTGTGATGAGACCAACTACACCATTGAGTTTTTTCAAAATATTCATTTTAAACAAAATTTCAGGGTCATAATTCAATCTGAAAATCACACAGATTTTTAATGCCGTATCTAGTTTTCAAGCAATGCATGAAAGATTCATTTTGGATCATTATTTCACCATTCACAGAGATAAGCTTCTGTCCTTCCCTGGCTACAGCACCGCAGTAAGTCTGCACTGAAAACACATCTTTCAGATCAGCCTCCTCTTTTTTATTGCAGCCTTTCTATATTAACTTGTTTTAAGAGCTTTTGATTAATGCAATTTTATGGTCAGGACTGATGCTCTGAACCATAATCCTCCCTCTTCCACTTAAATGTCTGTTTAATGCAATTACTGCTTTTAATGTTTTGCCTACAAAGTGCTCTGGGCAGTGAATATGAAAAGAGCTTCTGAGACAAAGATCTTGAATAATGGAAATGGAGCTGAATTCCCGGGCTGGTCAGAGCAGAAGCATGTTTGCTAAAACAGTGGTTCCCAACCCAGTCCTCAAGAACGCCCTGTCCTACAGGTTTTTGTTGCAGTTGTACTTTTGCACACCTTATCCATTTAAGGCCCAATGCACTTTCATGCACACCCTGTTCAGGTAGATCTTTTTCAACCAATCAGCATGATCCCTTAAATGGATCATGTGAAAGAATAGAGCTGGAGCAAAAACCTGCCGGGCAGGGGGTCCTTGAGGACTGGGTTGGGAACCACTGTGCTAGAGCACCGCCTTTGAGTAATAGATATGTACCCATGAACCAAGTTATATGTGATACTCTGCTACTCCCATTATAATTAGTGTGTAATCTTTTCTGATACCAAAATATACGTCCCCTTTAAAAAGGTGCAGTGCATATTCTGTCATCTTGTAGCATAAAATGGATTTAATGCATTTAAAGGGTTTCTTTGGGCAGTTTGTTTGAGACACTTCATGCTGACGGTGAAGACTGCAGGAGGACCGAGCAGTCAGCTGGGCACCTGAATTTTGATTTGATCACGATCCTTGTGTCGGCACACCCACACTCAACCGAATTCATCACATTTATTCCTCTAGACTCTGCGCTGATGTCGCCATAGACACTGTTGCCAGGGTCACCACGAATCCCGTCAAAGTCACTCCACCAGTCACGTCTTCATGACCGTTACAGAGGTGCCCGCAGTTCCCCCGGACTATTACAGGCAGCAAGGCTTGTCTGACATTGTACATCACCCAGTGCATGCTGGGATGGCACTAAATGAATGGGTGGTACCGCAGTTATACAGCAGCCTTTAGCTTACGCAAGTCTGCATGCACCTCATGCTTTCTACTGACCAGCAAATACGTGCAAATCCCTCCCTCATGTGCAACATACTTTACACAAACGTTAGGCATGTAAGGAAAATGCAATTAAAGCAGTGCTTTGTACATTATCCTTGACCATTAATAAATTAAATAACAGTACAAAGACAAGAGATTGTAAATTTTGACTTCTCAACTTTATTTGGAAATGAACACTCATTCTACATTATGTCTGCAACACATAAAAAAGTAGGGTCAGGGGTATTACAATTTGGAAGAAACATTTAAGACAGTGGAGAGCAGCCAGTGGTACAGTTACCTCCAGTAGGGGGCTTCACATGGTGTAGAAAGCCAATCCAGTGTGTTTATGGAGATACCGTGGGAAAGACAGTAGGCTGTATAGTTATCTCCCAGATCTGGTGTGATCCTAAAACTATACAAACTACTACCTCATCCCACAGTACACAACACATCCATGCACCGCAAGACTTCTGCCTGGAGAGCGGGTTCCACAGGGCAGGTTCCACAGAGCAGGTTCTCCACAGCAGTTTCCAAAGAGCAGGTTAATAACTATATCATTGTGTACTTCTACTGCTGATATTGCACAGTAAGACCCCAACTCAAGATTTCTTTCAACGACAAAATCCATGGCAAGCCCCGCCAAACCCAAACAAATACATTAATATGACTGTATGACCCAGTGTCCGGTGTTTCCAGGCACGTGCCGTTTAGTTCGGTATACCTGAAGCATTTTTTATGAACAAGTCGGATTTGACAGTAAAAATCTTTCGAGTTCTTCCACAACCTCTTGGGCCATGAGCTTCTGAATCTTCAATTTACATAAACAGATTACACATTAACAGCACCATTATGCAAGAACGGTTCAATTCGAGCAATCAGTCCAAAAAAAAAAAAAAAAAAAGGCCAGATCTAGCCTTTTCACCATAATTACCTGGCCCCTCCCCTAGGGGGCCAGGTTAAGCAATGATCATGTCTGTGTGTGTGTGTGTGTGTGTGTCTGTCACTCTGTCAGCCCGTGGCTGGGGCCAGGTCTGCTATCTCTGATTGCCTTGTTTCTAATATTTCCAAAAAAAAAATACTTCTGGTTGAACAGCTTGCTAGTGTCTTGGTCTATGGCATGTGCATATAACATTGAATGAAAGCAATCTTATCGTCTACATCAGCACTTTTCAAACCTCTCCTGGAGAACCACTACTCCTGCATGTTTCAGAGCTCTGCCTGCTCCAGCACAGATCAAATGATCAGTTAGTTGCTTGATAATGAGCATATGAGTAGAATCATCCATGCTAGTGGGGAGAGGTGCTAATCCAGGAGAGCTTTGTGAAGCACATCATCTGTGATTGATGATGGCAGCTCCGAAATACACTAGAAATTATATCAATCACCTAAATATTGCCATGGAAGGCCCTTCTCAAAACTTGGAGCCGAAAGCTTCTTAATACGGCTTCTATGCGCGGTATCGTTTGGCTAAGTATCCGTAATCATGCATCCTAAAGTAAGCGCCGCGAGTCCGGAAGCAACTCAGCCATTGAACTATCCCATAAAGCATCGGAAATGGGGCGCAACTGCAATATTAGGGTGTTTTTTTGAATTGAAGATTGCTCAAATTATTCACTGCTGGGCCAATAAAAAAAAAAAAAAAGAAATGCATACTCAGATACTTAGTTGGAACCCCTGTAGCAGTGATTGCAAATTTGTCGTGTCCTCGTTTTGACAACCGCATGTAACGTCAGAACTTTCATTTTCAATCAAAGTTGCAGTAATTTTTGGCTGGAGATCTTGCCTTGACAACGAGATAGTTGTTGAAACGTTGTCATTTTCCCCAGCACATCCCAATAACTTTAAATGTGGTTGAGGTCAGGACTTTGCGGGGCCAATTCATGTGTGAAAAAGATTCCTCATACTTGTTTTCATGATTCATCATTTTCTTTGTTAGAGGCAGGCCAATAATTTACCCCTTCTGAAATACTGTAACATCTTTTCAGCCACTTACAACAGAATTTCTTTCAGGAAATGAGAAAATATGTACTTCGTCAATTAGGGTTAAAATAACTACTGCCCGCTGAAACATATTAAGCGTTGAAATAATGATGTAGGCATAGTATTGGTTTATTTATATCCAAACAGCAATTTTTTTTGGACAGGTAGTATATTGAGGACAGGCAGTATATATTAACAGTAAGATTATGCAAAAACAGATTACACAAACAATGCGATTATGCGTGAACAGTTAAATTATACGTTCACAGTAAGATTATGCAAAAACAGATCATGCATAAACAGGAAAGATGATACATTAACCGATAGATTATGCATAAAAAGATTACAAATGGACAGTAAGATTAAGAGAGCAGGTGTGCACACTTAAGCAGTGAGATTCCAAAGTCATCAAACCTGTCAGAATATAATTTATATAAAAGTAATTTGCTGGAAAGCACATTATGGAAAAGGGAAGCATAAAGCAGATCTGATTAACAGTCCTGAGAATGGAATAAGGGACATCTATTCCCCTTGGAATGCAAATACATATTCAACAAAGCTTGGCTTTAAGATGCTTAATCCTATTAATCCTGACAGTAAAACTGTCTAATAAAGATTTAATAAGAGATCACTGCGACTGAGGTTGTGTTTATGGAAGGAATAAAATCCAGATGCTACATTCATGGATGGAATAATTAAATGTACCTCGTCAACGGATGGAATGAATATCTGACACTGTTAATGGACAGGAAGCTGTGCTGAAGCATGGAATTAAGAAATGAGACAGTGATAAAGACGGAATCTAAATTGTACTCAATGCTTATGAATGGAATGAAAATAAATATGCACGACCTGTAGACGCAATGAAAACAACATGCTCCATCAATGGACCGAGTGAAAACAACATTCTCTACCTATAGACCCAATGAAAACAACATGCTCAATGCTGTGTCAGTCCATATATCACCAAAGGCCCCCCGACTGACTCTCTCAGATTTTGTTAATTCTCTCAGAAATTAAGGGCATTTGTCCTAACAAACAGCACGCTAAATTTTAGCCTAGTTTCTTTTACAGTTTTTGGCCATGCAGTATCTGTTTGGCCATGAGACAGTGTCAGTGGCACAAACGCAGCACAGGATTTTGGGGTGTTAAACTGAAGAGGGGAAAAAAATGTAAGAGGTGTGGTCTTTTTTTCACGGTGTCAAAAGAAGATACTCAAAAAGCAGTAGGCAACACCTGCAAAGTCCAGGTAATGCAAAGATGATGCATTGACGCCAATTGATGTTTGTTGGCGATATTGGTGACCATTTTACAAAAATTTCTGTGAATTTTTTTCTAATAAACAGCAAAGGGTGGATAAAATATTAATATAGTGGATGCGTATGCTGCATTTGCCCTAGCTAGCACCTTTTTTCACGCTAGATTGGTTCGGTTTGTTTCAGTCCTCCGTGCTCATTTCCTTTGGCACCGGTTGTTAGATTCCATAGAGACAGAGGAATGTAACACATCGTACCAATCTAGCATGAACGAATCATAACAATGGTTGGAATGTGATTTTAATTTTCCAATTTAATCTCGCAGCCGATACGACAGTTAACAGGCATGGAGGAAAGTATCGGTGGCGAGATTGAATAGGGAAATTAAATCACATTCCCACCATTGTTATGATTCTTTCACGCTAGATTGGTACGATGCAAAACATTCCTCAATCTCCCTTTTGAATTTCGCAGCCGGTAACGTTACCAGAATTATTTCCTTAATCTTCCTATTGACTCTCGCAACCCATGCGAGAGAAAACGGGTACAATGAAGGGACTTGGAATACATTATCATACAGAGGTGTACATGTGCTTTGTTGCAAACATAAGCATGTTTTTTTTTTTTTTTTTTGAGGATTTGTAGTTTACTTGATTTTTTTTTTTTTTTGGAACTGGGACTTTTACTTTTACTCTATTACATTTAAAAGATAAAAAGTATACTTTCACTTCGTTCCTTTGACACAGAACACTTCGTTACACGTTATGCATTAAAATATGAATGCAATTCCTCATTTACGGATTACCTGCATATGGCGCGTTCGAGTAGAGCAACGGTGTTGGGCAGGGTATCTTAGCCGCTTTGAGCAGATGTTGATGCCAGCGGACATGGAGCTGCAAATTTATGCACGCAGTTACAACATTGTATCACTAGATGGCACACTCGGATCAGTTATTGTACTGTAATTTAATTTAGTTACACATTTTCTTCTCTGTGCTTGCACCACGGGGGGAAAAAAAAATGTCTAGCCACTGCGGCTCAAGTCAGAAAAAATTGTTTAGCCACAATGTTGGTCTGGGTCCATAATGCAGCGCGCAAAGCGAAATTTATTATTTTTTTTTAAATGCAAGAGGGGCATCATATAGTTTAACAGGCATTTTTTGCTTACCATTACCTTAGTAAAATATATTTACTTAGAGGAAGCTAACGCAATGCCATTAACAAATACTGTATTAAAACCTTATGTGGCGTTCAATGGGTGGTCAATATGTTTACGATGATATTTCCCCTCTTAAAAACATACTTTTTAATGCCATTTTTTAAAATAGGGAGTTTATTTTCAGTCTTTTTTTTCATAATCCCATAAACAAAAGATCAAAACAATATACGGAATTACCGAGAGCTGAAATTTTTCCCGAATTAATTATTAAGATTTACTTTCATGCAGTCTCGAATCAAAGAATAAAGGTAAATTTATCTTTTTGTCACTATCACCTCTTAATCATGACAAGCTTAATTAAACAGAAAAAAGTTAAATTGATTGATTGACAATCATGCATCGTAAGTGGAAACGGGTAGACAAAATCTAGCGATAAAAAAGTCACTGCCTACCCTGACCACACGTCCCTGGTTTACAGGTATGGCATTGTACATCAAAGTTGAAGTTTTGCAGAATTTGTATGCATAAAATTCCCTTACTTTGTGTAGCATCTCATCCCAATCATCTGTTTTACTTCTAAATATTCGATTATTCATCTACACATGTGGACTTGTTGCACGCAGACTGTATAAAAAGATGGACGAAGCAACTGTGATGCCACCCATTGGTTTTTTTAATCACATTTTTTGTGAAGGGATTGTTATGATGATTAGCATTTTGTCAAAACTGCTGAAATTTGATTTCCATTTTTCCGCCTAATCTGATCACTGCAGTAGATTTTAGCTTCGCCACAGTGGCTTAACGGGCTAAAAAAGTCATTGCCATACAGAATATGGCTTCGCCTTCGGCGATGTGGCAAATGGCTAGCACAAGCACAGCTACTAGTAGTAAAGGTTGCTAAACAAGTACACTGTTGGTTACTTGTGTTTTATGGTAGCCCTGTAACCTTGTTATTTGGAAGTAAAACACATTTTAAAAATAGACATTTAAAAATTCAGTTGGCATGATTTTCAGTCTGTACAAAATTTTATCATCTCAAACTTTTTTTAAAAACATATTTATATCGGTAAATATCGGTTATCGGCAATAACAGCAATATTAATATTGGATATCTGTATCGGCCAAAATGTTCATATCGGTGCATCCCTAGTTAATATGCACTTTAAAAAATTCAGTTGCAGCAGTTAAAAACACCTTGTACTTAAGAACAACCCCCGAAATTTTCATGCATCGAGCTTAAATAGTTCAAAAGTTATGGCTTATGGAACTTCATAGTTTTTCTATAGTACTTGTTTCTACATTAAAATCCGAGCCAAAAACAATCTATTCAAGCCCTTATATGTCAAAAACTAAAAAAAGATACAAGGGGTCATTCCATAGGAACTCAACCAGAGGTCCCATAATGACAGACTGGGACTTGGCTGAAAAAATTTGTACTGGTACCTTAACAGATGATGAAAATGTGCAAAATATTTTGTCAAAATTCTAAAGGGTTTTTGTGCTGTGGCTCTTCAAAATAGGGCGGTATACTGCATTTTTGACCCTTGCCAATCTCGCATGTTTAAGAACAGCCATATTTGGATGCCAATATCTTGGGAATGAAATGAGTTGTGAGTTGAGTTGTTTTTTGAGGTATTGGCCTCCAAAGTAGTGGTTTTGTTATGTGCCAAAATGAAAATTTAAATTTTCATGGGGCAACTGTCATGCTACAATAAATCAATAAATTTTGGACAGTATTGAAATCATAATTTAGCAGTAGGGGAGCTCCAAAAATGGCTTTGACTGAAAAAAATGCAATTTAAGACCAATTTTAAACAGTCAAAATCATAGCGTAGTCATTTACCCAGGACAACAATTTTTTTTCTATATAATTGTACATGTGTGTCAATCATAAAATAACACCTCACAAAATATTTTGCACATGTTCATCATACATGTTAAGGTACCAGTACAAATTTTTTTAGCCAAATCCGAGTCGGTCACTATGGGAGATTTCCAGACTTTGGTTGAGTTCATATGGAATGACCCCAAGGCTGAAATTTTGCACAGTGTTTATTGGGACTAAAGACGTTAATTGGTGAAAGTATGAAGCAAACCTGAGATGGTCAGTCAGGGACTTGAGGAAAACACCATACTCCATCTGTGGGGAAAAAATGAAAACACCATGCTCAATCTATGGACGAAATGAAAACATGCACAATGCTTACAGATACAAAGAAAATAATATGGTCTATGCTTAAGGACACAATAAAATAATATTCTTTATGCTTATGGATACAATGAAAACAACATGCTAGATGGACAGAATGAAAACAACTAGAAAAGCACTCAGAGCGCAGAACCTCCGTTGCCAGGGGGCAGCAAAGCCAAAAGCACGGCGATTGGAACTCCAGCCCATTGGAAAGACTTGAAATCTTGAACTTTGGCGTATATCTCAGCAATACTTTGGCCTAGATATGCCAAGATTTAATCACCTCTTCCTTGAGTTAATACCCAACAACCCTGAAAATTTTGTCAAAATCCGGCCATAAGTTTTTGAGTTATGTTGTACACAAACAAACCAACAAACAAACGGCACCGAAAACATATACCTCCTGGCGGAGGTTAATAAGCTCAGTGCATTTGAAGACAATTAAAACAAGTGTTTGCCACTAACATGGCAATATTCCCTGCCGCCTCAATTTTATGTGTCAGTACGGATGGACGTATGTACGTACGGACGGCGCGCAATGCTATATCACGCGGCGGGGATAATAACAAGCTCCATCTATGTACACAATGAAAACAACATGTGCTATGCTTGTGGAAGCAGTGAAAACAACAAGCTCTGTAGTTATGGACATTGAAAACAGTGTGCTCTATGCTAATGGACATAATAAAAACAAAATCTATCTATGGACGGAATGAAAACATACGTTATGTTGGACACAAAGAAAACATGCTCCATCTATGGACACAATGAAGACGACATTCGGCACGCCTATAGTAACAAGGAAAACAACATGCACCATCCATGAACGGAATGAAATGCTAATGGATGGAAAAAATACACAGAGGGTGTTAGGAACTAGGCTTGAGCTAGATTTTGCCAGACCAATGCAATCAGCGTATGCCAGGTAAAATTCGCAGCGTCAGGAAAGTACCTGTAACACAAGTGGGCCAAAAGCACCAATCGCAAGTGAACGGACATGTGTGACCTCTAAGCAGACCGTGGCTGCATCTGAATTCTCTTTAATCGATGGCATTTTTCCTTTCGTCTTCACTTTTCCTTGACCACGCTATAGAATGTCACAAGTGAGGGGAAAGTTGCAGGGAGATTTTAAAGGTACCCAGGGCATATATGAGAAAAAGTGGATGTCCTGTCAGGGCTCCACATTTAGGACCATCCGATTGTCCGGGACAAGCAAAACTAATTTTCAGACAAGCAGAGAGTGCAATGAACCTGTCCGTTCTGACAAGTCAGTTGCTTGGGTCACCCTATAATCAGTACACCAATTTCAGAGAATAAAGGAAGCAAGTATTGCCTGTATAATAAATACAATAAAGCCTAACATGAATTATAATACATTTTTGAACGCTTGACTACATATAAAGCCTCTGTGAAGCACTAGCTGCATTAAAAAAAAAAATAAATAAAACATTTACGCCACAGTCTTTATCGATGTGTTCGTCTCTTCTCACTTAACTTCAGCTTTTTAAATTATGTTAAAGGAACAGTCCACCGTATTTTCATAATGAAATATGTTTTTCTACTAATTGAGACGAGATGATGCGTACCTCTCCGAGCTTTGAGCGATCACACAGTCAGCCAGACGGCTGCCACTCCTGTTAGCATTTGTAGCTAGACTCATTGTGGTCAACGGTATTTTTCGGGGCTGTAGTTAGATGCGACCAAAGTCTTCCACGTTTAATAATCGTGGAATCATAATCGCGCATAATGTTGGGTTATGCATAATCTCCGTTTCAGATTAATGCTGCGATTTGATATTGCTGGCAAATGACCATGGTATAAGCGGGATAATCAACTCGAAGGTGAGCATTCCACGGTTTTAATGCTCTTCGCGGAGGCAACCACCCGACGCGTACTCCGCGTCGTGCATTAAAACGTGGAATGCACACCTTCTCGTTAATTATCCCTTACTTATAATTTTCTGCAAGCTCTGGCTTCCTGACTGTGTACCTAGTAGTGCAGTGCAGTCACGTTGGTTGTATTTACGGAAGTAGGGGGGGTCGTGGGAGAGAAAAGAAATCAAAAGTGAAGGTATCAATGCGCTGTCGAAGCGCGCAGAAGGTGTTACTACGTCTGTCATTATAGTACACACTTCCCACAGCATAGAAAAAGCCACTTTTGGATTTGCGTCCCCTAACCTGAACTCATGTCACTGGTCATATAAACCTATGTAAACAGGAAAAACGTGGAAGACTTTGATCGCATCTAACTACAGCCCCGAAAAATACCGTTGACCACAATGAGTCTAGCTACAAATGCTAACAGGAGCGGCAGCCCGTCTGGCTGACTGGGTGATCGCTCAAAGCTCGGAGAGGTACGTATCATCTCGTCTCATTTCATAGAAAAACATATTTCATTATGAAAATACGGTGGACTGTTCCTTTAAAAAAAAAAAAAATCACTTGTTTTGCGATTCACATTATTCAGGCTGTGACATGATAATTAAATGTAATTCTCTCATTGTAGCAAGTTAGGACATTATTCAAGGTTAATTTAAAACAGATTTGTTATGAGATCAACCTGGAGTTTAAGCGTCTAAAAAATACACGAGGTGGAAAACATTCTGAAAAGCCGATGAAACATTAATGTGAGATATAAATTATCACAGTCGCACAAAATGCCGTGGCAAAGGCAATCGTGTTCAAGCACTGCTGTTCTATGCCATTTCAATTTTAAAACGCAGCAATCAAACATGTTGTCTTAATAAATAGCTCTACTCATTCAACTTGAAGAGTAAACGAATCCACCATTCGATTGCTAATCAAGCAAAGTAAACGGGATCAGGTATATGCTTAGAGTTGTCTAATTGGTTAATGATTTTGTTTTCATTTGCTTGGCTCCTCTCAGCAAGTAGCCGAAAAATACTGATGTCAGTCATGTTTTTACCGGAAGCATTTCCCATGCCCTTTGATGTTAAGCACTTCAATTCAGGACAGCACAGGGGTTAATAAAGGAAAAGCAAAAGCTCGAATGTTTGCCCCATGGAAGCAGGTGGTGTTACTACGCTTTAAAAAAAAAAACATTGATTCAGAATCGTTACACCCCTACTTTTCTCCATGATAAAGTTCAGAGTCTCGTCCATTTATCTACAAAGCCGCATCAGCAAGCACAGTTACTCATTAGAGGAGCTGCTTATTTTACGGTCAGATCGTTCACTCAGATTGAAAGCTTGCTGTTTACAATTACAATCATCCCAGTGAAATGCAAGCTTGTAAAAGCGCTTTTCACACCCTCTATGGAACAAGTATAACTCAGATCACAGTAATAGCCGTTTGCACTTTAAAAGAGCGAAAATGCAAGGCATTCCGTTTCATTGAATGTGGTATAAATTCTAAAACTGACAGCCTTGTTAAGAAAAATGCCAGCACACTGCAGTATCGACTACTCTTGTTACGCAATATAACAAACTAGCTCTGTGACCACGGCGATAAACCAAAAATAAGAAATAGCTGGCTAGTTAGCTTGCAGGCTAAAAGTAAGATAGAGCTACACCATACAAAGACAGCTTTACTCACTTTTCAAAAGAATTATTGAGCTGCTCCTCAGAAGTATCAATGCTGTCAGCCCTCCTGTCTGTTCCATTTAGAATAACTACGGTTTTCCATCTCAGAATAACATTTCCATCCCGAAAATAAGCTCAGCTCTCCACGCTCAGTTCTGGAGGTTTTTTGTTCCCATGCAACCACGTCAGTCTGAGTTGGACCTGCCCACACCAGAAACTATTCTAGCAGACATGAACAACCGCAGATCATACTATGCCTTAGTAGCATCTACACCTCCAGAAATACAAAAGAAGAACCACGGATCATTTGAGGTGTAGTTGAGTCAGTATCTCTCCCAAAGCTGCTCATCCGTTTACTTATGGACGCGAAGAAAAGCACCTATTTCTCTTCCTAAAGACAATGCCTCCAGAAATCAGTGGGTAGCTTTTTTGTTTGCTGGCAGCAAACAGCCACGGCCAAAGGGAACGTTGGCCGTTTATGCTCAGCGTTTTACCAAAGACAGCTTTGTCAATAAAGGATAATTCGACACAGGATAAGAGTTTCAGCTGCTTCTCAAACCTGAAGCAGTTGCATTGATAAAGCACTCAGAGCCGCAAGCTGTAAGTAATGAAATAACAGTGAATAATATAAGTGAAGCTAACGTGTTACAGGTGGCTAGCAGGACCGCTACAATAGTTAGCACTAACAACTGGCCTTAAACGCAGGCTTTGTAAAATATCTGAGGATAAAGCCTGTATCGGTCGCGACTGTCCGCGACTCACAAGCTATGTTTCCATCCACTTGTCAATCGAATTATCTGAAGTTCGCCAAAAATATTTATGCAAATAAAGCTGATGAAAATACGTTTCTATCTAACTGCATCAAAGCAAATAAAAAGTTGCGAACATAAGCAAGGGTTCATGCAGACGGAATTTGCGGTCTGTAAAACCTGTATTATGCTCATAACATAACCGGCGCTCCATCTCGCTTTTGCGCACTATCCATAACACGCCCATTTTCCGCAAGGAAACACAGGTCATTTCGACGCAATAAGTAAACCATTACCACGGGCAATTTCCGAAAAGGCCATATAGCCTTGTAGTCATACACCAGCGCAGAAGCTGTTCGTGACTCCACGCTAACGACACACCACAGTTATGCACACTAACCAGCAGGTCCTAATACACACTGAAGCAGTCAATAAGCTGTTGGTCCACTTTTAGCTGCTCCTCACTGTCCATGTTTCCCTCTAAACTCAGACCCACCGGATTTCTACGATCTCAGGTCTACACTTGGGCATGTCGATCCGTTCAACAAATGTGTCTGTATGGGGTGGATTTCAGCTTTCCCTGCATCCTAGCAATAGAGTAGAAAAACCGCTGTGCTCACCACTCTCACTAACTGTAGCCGATAGCAAATTCGAGCTTGAGCTGCCAGACTTTCGCACCGTGTCCTCCACTTTCGCCGCTGAGTTTATTATAACAACTTCATTTCATTAGATCTATATTCAACTATACAGTGCCTGACAAAAGTCTTGTCGCATAAAGACATAGTAACTAAAAATAGCATATAACTTTATTTCTAACCAATCAATTGTTATAATAAATGGTCCATTTTAATGTCAAGGGCTTTCACATTAATAATTTGGTGCAAAATGAAACCGTCAAAAAGGTTTCTGATGTTCACAGCCTGGCAAAGTCCATGACATGTGTTTTTGCTGGGACAAAAGTCTTGTCGTCTCTTCAGATTATGCAACAAATAACAGATTAGAGTTTAACCTATGACAAATACTGTAATTAACACATTCCCAGACGTGTATAGAAATAACCTCAGCGCACCAGACTTTCATATGAGGTGCGACTATACCTCTGACAACATGTCAAAGATTCAACCACAGACCAAAGTGCTGATCCTCAAGACCCAGAAGACTGAGTCTGCTGCTGAGGCGGCAGACATCTTTAATGTATCCAAATGTCAAGTGGAGGGGATAAGAAAAATATTTGAAGAAACTGGTGATGTTCGTGGCAAGTGCAGGTCAGACAGACCCCAGTATGACAACTGTTTGAAAGGACCGTTTGTTGCTTCAACTGTACAAGGATAGCCCTTCTTCAACAACAGCAAAGCTACATTAGGAAATGTCACCAAAAATCCCAGTATCTAAAAGAAGAGTGTCAAATTCTCTCTCGAAGTCATTTTCATGGCCGAATTAGTACGCAGAAACCTGCATTAAACAGAAAACAAATAACCTGCATTGCATTTGCCTAGGCCCACAGCTTGCAGAAAGGATTGGTACAGGAAAAGTGGCTGAAAGTTTATTTTTCTGATGAATCATCCATTGAACTGCATCCCAGTAGCCATACAAGACTTGTTGGAACCCTCATGGACCCAAGATCCTCCCAGAAAACAATCATGTCTGGTGGAGGAAAAATTATGGTCTGTTGTTGTTACAGCCAGTATTGGGGGGGGGGGCGGGGATCAAGAAGTCCTTGCTGCCCGACTCATACTGCTTCTCCTTCTCATACTTCTGTCTCCACATCACAGTTCCTGAAAGCGAGGAACTCCAGGATTGGCTGACCCAGTCACCTAAAGTGATAATTATTGCGCATTTCAGGGGTAAGATGAAGGAAGAGGCTTGGAAGATGAAACCATAGAATCTTGATGAACTCTGGGAGTCCTGTAAGACTGCTTTCTTTGCCATTCCAGATGATTTCATCATCAAGTTATTTCAGTCATTGCCAAGACGTATGGATACAGTCCTCCAAGCTCATGGGAGTCTACGCAATATTAATTCTTTTTCCAAGGCACCATGAATTTATGTTCTAATATTATGGTGGCATATTTGTGTATTCAAAATAAAATGTATGTATAATTTCCACATTTTTGTTCAATGCGACAAGACTTTAGTCCAAGCAAAATCTGACCTTTCTGTACTAATTAAATAATATAATAAAACTCAATGAATGACAAAAAACTCTATTTAGGTATATTTTGCATAATCTAGAGGGCTTTGCCTTTCATATAAGCCATTTTTTGATTCCAATTGATCAACTACAAGTCAGGTTATTATTTGTTGTTCCTACAACTTGGATAAGTGACAAGACTTTTGTCAGGCACTGTAGAGTTAGATTTCGGAATTTCCCCACCGATTCCTCATCAGATGGCAGACGTGTCTCGGATTTCACTCTGGGGAGGAGGACCCGGAACACTGCGTTCTGCAGCCTCGTCCCGCCCAACTCCACCCTCCACAGAGCTGGCCAGTCAGAAGAAAGTGGGCACATGGGAAGTGGGGGCCATAGCAGAAGAGCCACCCCAATGAGGCTTTTCAGGCAGAGACTACAACGGACTACAAATGGGAGTTTTTTGAGGATGGCAGTATGAGCTAAATGAGGACCCTGCTTTGGACTTTGAACAATCAGGAGTACCCTTGGGGAGTCCAAGATTAAAATATAACCTTGGAAATATAGCAAAATAGGTCCCCTTTAAGGTCCAATCAATATCTTTCACTTACTGAGGAAAGCTTATCCTGTCTGCAATTGGATAAAAATCGTGTCAACCAACTGGTAATTACCAGAATTTCACATGGGCGTGAACTACAGCTGGGCTTCCACGCAGATACCACTGAATCACCATTAAAGTGAATGGATTTCCCTGAGAGCTCGTACGAGGCTCTAAAAGACAGCTAAATTCTTCAACCAACATATCTACACAACACGTTAATCCATTATAGGAAATTGCACGTTTTTAATATGTGATGATTGAAATTGATTGTAGAATGACAGTGTCAATACCATGGCGCATTTTTGCCTCAGGAAAGTGATTCTTTCTTTAACTACTTGGAATACCATTGGGTCACTGTAACTGAAGTGGTTGCTACAGAGGACAACACAATTTTCTGTCGTCAGAAATAATTTTTTTTTAAAAACTGCTGGATAGATACTATGGGCAAGGATATTGAGCAGTTTGCAAATCAGGCTTAGCTGAGGAGTTTAATTCATGCAACTCCTGAAACACAGGGATAGGAATGAACTCCTCAATATTCTGGACTGTGTTCCAGCTCTGCTTGCTTGAGAACATTCAATAACTGATCCGGGGATTCCATCTAGTGATAGAGTAGTGCAAATATGTCCATAAAAATAGCTGCTCTATGTCCGCAGACATCTACATCTGCAGACAAGAGGATTCGGATGCAGCCCACGAAAGCTAAAATCCCTCCACTGGGTGAAGATGGGATATAGCACAGAAAGATTAATCAACCAGCAGAAAATCCACATCCCTGGCAGTCTCATGAACTATTCTGCCAAGTCTATCCATAACAATTCATTTGTTAAATGTGGAACAGACTTGAGCGAGTGCAACGAAAATTAGTTGTGCTTTGTTTTTGATTCCGAGCTGCTGGTCTACATTATTTTATCATCATTTCAAGCAGTTTTCTTCAAAAGGCTCCATGGCTTCAATTTATGATGCACGACAACTATTACAAGTACAGCCTAAGATGAACGTTGATGACCTGATGCTGGTTCTACATAAGGGTAACACAGTAGCCTATTGATATAAAACACTGAGAGCGATCATCAGGTCTTGGCATCAAAACACAAGTAATGCGCTGGCAACATAGCCCAGATGCAAAAGTAGCCAAGTCGCTGATCATGAACAGTTATGGGTGCACCAACCCCTTACCACTCCGACGGCCTGTATATAGGCCCATCAGGGAAATTAAAAACAAGAAAGGATTTCATTTTACCTTGAGTACGTCCTTTATAGGCATTTTAAGAAAATGTTACTGGAGTGGTAAGGAGTTAACATGCCAAAACAGAGAGAACCCTGACTGGACAGTGCTTCAACAGAAAAATGTGGTATTTTTTCACAAAGAGGTATTTCACCAGAGAAATTTTACCCGACAACATCATCAGTCAAGGTCCCTCAGCTGTGGGAGACTGTTTCAGTCTTCAAGCCTAAGAGAATAACAGCACTGTTAAGAAAACCAATCAATAAGCCAACATCATCTATTTTTAACAGCCTCTGCCATTTCTTCTCATCTATACTTTACATAAACAGACTGCATTGTGACCAGATATGTCATCATCAACTTTCATCACAATCTTTTCCGAAAGGCTTCCCAAGACTATTTTCATAGCAGAGTCGTGTTCTACAAACAAAATGGCAGCAATCACCTTATTGCAAGAAAAATGTCTGCACCCATTTGGCTAACAAATGATCACACAAAATTCACATCATTCCTCAATGGAAAATTAAACTGTGTTAATAAAACGAATTCTAACACTGTAGGGACTAGAAGGAATACTGCGGTTGAAAGCAAACGCCAAGTTGGAAAATGTATCAAAAAACCTTTGTTCAACAAGTTAAGTAAATCGCCGCAATTAAGGACTTGGGTCATTCCATGTCAGATCATCAAATGCGTCTCACCACCACCTTCTCAATTTTGTTAATTTTTTGAATGCAGCTGTATAAATATATATCTCTGACAAATTGGAAATATTAGCCCATTCAGACCAAAAATGAATTTTTGGTGAATTATTTTCTATTGTCCGTCAAGTTTTTTTGTCAATTGTCATTTTTCTTGTATTTAACACAGCATAACTTTTTTTTATCATAGCACCTATAGCATTGAAACTTTGCATCTAAGCTAATGTTATACTGCTTCTTCAGGAAATGCAGTCCATTCTACTTTTTCTTTCTTGATTGTGGAGCAATGAGGACACCTAAAGTGCCTTTTGTTTAGGCAGTTCCATGTTTAGGTCTCCAAAGCACCCCCAATATAAACCCTAGCATAGGCTCTCTGGCATTTTCCCCATTAATTTTTGTCTGCCGAATATATATCAGGCTGAAATCACCATGAATTCATCACCAACTACAGTGAGTACCTTGCCAAATGAGGAAAAAAAAAAGCTAAAATGCTCAAGACATTGCCACCTGTCCAAACCCCCGTATCTCCTGGGGCACACCTTGGATTTTCTTTTATTTATTTATTTACTGATTCCTCCATTATGTAGAAAGACCACTCCAAATATTGTTGATGAGTTTTGACATATATACATTTTGCAGGTGTCTGAACAGGGGTGGGGTAAGCTTGAGAATCGCGTGGCACTTTCAACTTCTTAGAAATATGCAACATCTTCAGTGTTTTCAATCATTACTCACATACTAATTGTTCTAATTCCTGTATTATAGTAGACATAACAAAATAAAATTTGTTGATATGACTTGAACGGCCTACATTTCAGAAGTGTCTAAACAGAGGTCAGGCAATTTGAGAATCACACTTTGCATCAATACATTTCTGAACTGTCTAAATAGGGGTCAGGAAATTTTTGAGAATTACACTTCTTTGCATCAATGACATCCACCAACAATAATTCTTGTAAACTAACTCCTCTAAAGCTTGATGCTGAGGCTTTTATCTTTTTAGAGAGCCAAGAAACCAGCTGATATTGATCAGTACTTAGAAAGCAATCCTGTCCCCTATCAGTGCAAATTAATACCAGCTGTTTAGTCCTACTTGATGGCCTATAAAAAGGTTTCTCATTAGGGTCATTGCACTTGAATTAAACTAAATTCAGGAAAAATCCCACGGTCATAGTCACAGATTTCCTTCAAATATTAATAAAATGTTGTATATGGCTCTAAATGAAAATGTCCCAAGTTTTAGTTCAATACTCCCAGCAGTTTCCATTTTCTCGGGGGTTGAAAAAGTGGACACAGCCCCCCCTGGAGGCAGCCACAACAGCTTCTGCCATTTTTGAGAGGCTAAAACTCAAAACCTATACAAGGTATTGATTTCATTTTTTCTGTGTGCATTTACATAGCAAATGACTATTATTTACCAGTAAAAGAAACTGAATTAACCCATTCATAGCTGTGCTATTACCAGGTGAAAGCAGGTTTTTTTTTAGGCGACTTCTACAGTTGCCAATTTTGACATGGCCGTCTCACCTCTACTTAAGTTATATTCTGACAATGTTTTATTTCCAACAATTAGTGCATCTGAGACTTACAATTGCAAGACTTCATTGTGGTGTACCTTTCGTAGATTTTTGGCAGTGGGGTACTTTTGACCCCCCTCATGGGCGGTGACCCTTCTTCGAACCCTTTTTTCACAATGAGGGTAACCTTTGATTTTGATCAGACAAGATTTATTTCCAATTGTGGGCTGTTCCCGTATAAATGTTACTGCACATGAATGACTTACCTTGACTGAAAACTTATGGTTTCCTTTTGATTTCACTTTCCCTTGCTTTGACTTATTTGAATGGGTTAATGAAAATGTCAAAGGCATCATCACACCGTTCATCTCAAGGGAAGAAGTCCAGAAACATGCAAAAGAGCTGAATGCTAGTCTTGAAAATGCCAGCAGAATACCTGGAACTAGAGATAACCTTTTTTTTATTCCTACCTCTGATGGTTCATTCATTGTGAGGAGTATGTCAAGTGATGACAGTGGTTTTGAGTTTGGGAGTAAGGCATCAACTGCCCTTCTGTCACTGGAGGATAGTACTGCTGGTTCATATGCATGTTTTCTATATCTGTTTTCGAACCCAGTCCTCGGGGCATGCCAGCCAGATCCTGGTATTTGTTGTGTTCCACCTCAAGCACACCAGATGCAGTTAATCGTGACCATGATAAGGTACATCAGGAGTGCTTAAGGAGGAACGCAACAGATACGAGGGCCCAATGAAATTTGTTTTATTTTTTTCCCAAATTCAGTTTTTTCCGTTTTAATTTTTTGGAATTCCGTTTTTTTTTTTTTTTTACCAATTACACCAATTTTACCATCAGAGAGAGTGTGCGGTTTATGTTCATGAATAAACTGTTCACTAATTAAATACAAATGACCTTAAATTAGTTGATGCAACCTTCCATTTTCCTCAGTACTTTAAGTCAGAAGTATTGCATAATGATGCAACATATAACATTGCACTGTGATGAAAGAATTTTTTTAACCTAAAATAATACTACAAAATAAAATCGTCTCTTTAAAGGAGGTGTAAGCTACAGTCAAAAAGGCAGACAATGGCAGTGCTGACATGTATTATGCCAACTGCCCCTTTTTAATCATTTATAATCTTATATATATTATATATATATATATATATATATATATATATATATATATATATATATACACACACACACACGTATATATACACACACATACTAGCTGCTACCCGCTACACGGAGTGAAATTGCCATTTTTTTTGCGCGCATGACCGTTTTTGAAAAATTGGGCGACGTCAAGTCCTTCCTGGTGTCCAAGTGGATATTCACACCAAATTTGGTGATAATCAGTTGAGAAATGTAGGAGAAAAACATGTACAGACACACAGACACACAGACATCGACCTCTATCGTATTATAGATATAATATATATAATATGAATGTATGAGAGCAGCAGTAATGACACTCAGTTTCCCCAAAGAATCAACAGTTGTCCGATTCTGATGCATGACCTATATTTATTTTTATTTTTAAGATGGGGGATGACTTTACGTCATAATTTGCATGCACATAATTCACTAAGGGGAGCCGCCAAGCCAATGTTGACATGGAGAATTTAAAAAAAAATTTGAAGTATGTATTATGATTGGTCATGTAAGTGGAAAACTCATTTTAATATATTGCTTGGCTGTAAAAATGTAAATAATTATGTATATATGTATAATATATTGAAATAAGTACATTGAAACTAATTAGTACTATTGCTGTCATTCCGTGACAATTTGCCTCTTGTAATTCCGTGACATTGACTTTTTGAAATTTCTTGCCCATAAAGCAGGGTTAAAGTCAATTTTTGTTTCTATAACTTACAGTATCAACAAAAAAACACCTCTAATATGAACATATTGAAGTTTCATAACTATGACAAGGAACAGCATTTTCTGAATAGTTAAACACAACATTAAAGAAACCACGTCAATTTTGTGTAATTCCATGACAGTAGTTTTTGCTTGTTTCTTCTATGAAAATTTCTCAAAAAATATATTTTCACTAAATAATATTAAAGAACAAGTTAATACCTTCAATATGACACATCATACTTGATTTTATCTTATTTAGTTGTAGAGTTACAACCCAAAATGTAGTGGGACTGTAATTCCGTGACAGCTTGGCAGCCCCCTAAGATAGACTGTGAAAAGAAATAATGTGGGCTTTTTAACTGTTATATAAGTTGTTAAGTTAACATAAATGACCAATGATGATTTTTAGGACCTTGCAATCCCTGGCTGTGGTCTCGTCTACAACAACTCGAACACTCGGGACAGGTGAATTTGACAAAGGCTGCTCACACCTTCGCATGCATTTGCGTCTTTACATTGACTTTGAATGTAATCTGGACGTGGGAATATTTTGTTTAGCGTTCGGTGGAAAAGTAGCTTAAACGAACATCATTTCAGTCAAATAATGCCGATTTCCGCAAAATTCCACGTTTATCAATAGATTCCGTTTTTATTGGCCAACTCCGCGATTCCGCCCGCGATTGAAGAAATCATAGGGCCCTAAGATACCTGGATCTGACTGGTGTGCCCCGAGGACTGGGAGGGGAAACACTGGCCTATATGATGGAAAATGGTGGACGGGAAATATTTCTGATATTTCTGAAGAAAATCCGGACCTAAAAGTTTGTTTCATGCACCCTCATGGAGCCAATACAAAACTGCTCTAATATAAAAGCTGCTCAACAAATTCTCAGATTTTTTCTGGCGTGCCCACATGAGCAAATCATGCCATGATTTCAGGCATTTTTGGGCATTTTTTTTCTTGTGAGCATTTTCAGATGCTAGTTACTCCTAAACCAGAGACAGGAGATAGGATTGGGTTTAAGGGGCCAGTGTGCTGTAGCTGCTATGATGCTGCAATATGAACCCCGATAAAGTATATTTCGGTCAAGGGGACAAACAAAAAATGAAATAAAAATTTTGGTTCTGGTCGCATATCATGAGGTGGGCACTCAAAAACGGTGGATCTGTGACACTCCGCCAAAAAACTGCTTATTCAAAATGTATTTTCTCTAAGATTCAAAGGTCTTTTATTGTAATTTTGGTATCAAATTGTAGCTGGTGAAGTTCTCTTTCATTTGCCACCAACTTTTTCATTTGGTGGGATACTTTTGGTTCAGCGGCCTTTTTAGAAAAGCAATAATGGGGTGGATCGGAGCAATGGTGAAGTGGTGGCGGCGGAGAAGCAGCTAGGTTATGGTTATAATGTTCTACTACTCCAGAGTAAGGCAGTGTATCTTTTATGAACTGGAAGTTATCTACAAAATAAAACAAACCTGGGTGAATTTGAATGAATAAGAACCAAATAACACTAGTTTTGTAAATAGGGTCCATTACGAGAAAAAAGGACTTTTAGTTGCGGCTTTCAATGCATTTACCTGTTAAATAAATACATGTTACTCTCAATAACATTAGAACAGAATGAGATAATAAATTTGTTTGCTGTTTTTGATTGGGCTGAAGTTATGCAATATGCAGTAGGAGTATTGAACAAGAAGAGCACCGCCAACGGTGCATAATACGCCCGTCATGAACATGGATCAGGAAGTGGACAGACAACATGATACCAATATCCAACAGACAACAGCCCCATGTGAGCTTTGACCTTTGTCCGTGACCTTGACCTTGGAGGGAGGGCCGTAAACATGGTACGCGACACTCCGCTCAGTGATGGTACACGTGTGTGTGAAATATCATGGATGTATCTGAAGCGGTTGAGAAGTTATGCTCCGGACAAGCCCCATCTGGGCCCCATGTGACCTTTGACCTTTGCCAGTGACCTTCACCTTGAGCGGGTGAACGAAATCATGGTGCACGACACAGCGCCTAGTGATGGTGCACGTGTGTGTGAAGTATCACGAATGTAGCTCAAGCGGCTCAGGAGTTATGCCCCGGACAAGAAATTGCTAACAGACAACAGACAGACAGACGGACAGAGGGGGTGATGACATAATACGTCCTGTCTTAAGACGGGCGTATAAAAATGGACCATTTTGACTCATGACCTCATGACACGCGACCATCTGTAAAAATGGTCATTTTCAACGGCGTATTACAGGAAAATCAAATGATATGCCAAATCTGATAGAAGACTCAAAAATTTCAGGTAATTTCACATACGTGCACCCATTGATATCAATTTAGGAACACTGGAAGTGTATTTATATCCCTAAAAAAATGCTTATCAGTCATTGCTACATTCGCGCAGGACTCAACACACCCTGCTTAAATTGGCAATTACTCCATGAAAAAATGGAATTGGAACTTATGATTTAGGAATTTGACCATTTGAAATGATGTCAAACATCAATGGTTTTTTTTCAAATTTTTCTGAGACTGCGGTGCAAACTTTCTGAAAACTGGTCCACTTGCCATGGAATGAACCACAATGCCCCAACAAAACAACAAACATGGAGAAAAAATATGACCTGAAACTACAACAACCACGGATCTTTTGTGCTGGTTGAGCATTTTGCTCGTTGCTCACATAATTTTGAATCCAGATGTGCAAAATGTCAATTTAAACCAATGAAGTGTGTTTTAACACTCCTTGGTACCCTCAACCAGCACTTTCAAATGAGCGATGTTTCACGCGTTGGTGCTTTAGTAAATGGTTGAATGGTGTAAAACTTGGTCACTGTAAGCCATCTGGGTATACAGATCATGCATGCTTCACACTGGACAGGTTTTACCACCCTTCGCCTTGTCATGTAACAATAGAGGATGAACAAGTACATTGATTAAGTATGTCAAATGCACCACAAAGGGTTAAAGGCATTCCATCATTCTGCGCTTGTGTCCATTGGGACAGGGCAGCTCTACATGTACTTAGTGAAAGAGATCCTGTCTCCCGCGTGTGTGACACCAAATCTGTACCAATGGGTTGTATCCCATCAAGTTTTAATGGTTTATGGGATAAATAGCGATATTTTGAGCAGTTACCAAGGCCAAAGCCAGACAACTGTGATGCATAATAGCCACCCACGAGCTTCGCCTTTCTAGTTTGGGATTTGAATTAAGTACTCTGGGAATCGTCCAATGTACATAATAATAATGATAAAACTATTATACGCTTTCAGAACTTTTTAGTTTCCATGAGGTAAAGTAAGGTAGACTTTAAGGACCCAGAACTTCAAGGAAAGTTTTACACTTCTGCTTGTCACATGGAAAGAATTTGAAAACAAGGTATTACAGAGAAGTGTGCTCTGTATCATCAACAGACCAGCAAAAATCTAATCCGCGAGACATATAAAACAAAACAAGACCAAGACATGAACAAATCACAACAGGCAGACAATAGTTGCACTCGACTTCCTTACTGCATGACCCTGTCTGCGGCTTGAAAGGGTGTTCAAAATGCCTGTTTTATCCCCTCCCTATTTGACTGTGTCCAGAAAGCGTTTTGTTCATCATCTCCATGACATCAGCTTTCCATGGAAGTCTAATTTGTCCTTTTTTTATTTCACAGTGCATGTCGACTTTAAAACATTGTAATCTACGAGCAATAATCACCCAAATATCTAAGTGAAAAAGATTTACCCTTCAACTTTCATTGATGTTGATGGATTAAACAAAAAAACAAAAAAAAAAACTGCTCCGTTTTTACGCTGGCTTCAGTTCCATAGCTTCTAGACCAGGTTCAAGGTTAAACTGTGTCACCTACTGGGCATAATTACAAGTAACTAAAGCAATTTATCAAGCAGAGCTGACACCTTTTATTACCAAGAGAAACTAAATATTCATCTGAAAAATCAAGAAAAGACAGTCTGTGTGCTGAGAGAAAGTCTATATATTAAATGTAATCCTGCGACCGTGTAATTCTGTTACCAATGTAATTCTGTTGCCACATTTTCTCATAAGCATGATCTATTACAATAAGAATTTGGTCCACAGACTCACAAATTAAGAGAATCTTATTCCTTACTTTAGGAGAAAGTCTGTTAAGTTGACACAGGGATTTTCTATAGGCCTACAATTTATGGTAACGGAATTGCTAAAATGGGGTAAAGTTCCAAACATTTGTGTGAATTCCATGAGCAAGGTGGCCAAAACAAATGGCAGAATAAGAAATCATGACCCTTGAACCCATTATACAGGCCATTTAAAGAAAGAAATTCCAGTACTTTTACAATGCCTGGTGTCACGGAGAAGATGCCTAAATGTCTTCTTGGACACAGAAAAAAGTTTACATGTTTTCATTGGCGCAGAAAAACATAGCAGATCAAGATATCCAAGAGTAATTTTTTTTGGCTCCATACTTCACAGAATTCCTAGTTTTGAGCCAACACCTTCTCATTTCAGAAGCGTTTGAATTTATCTGAGATACAGGATGTAAAAACTGTTTATTCTTGTGACTTGACACAGAACACCCCCTCTATTTGTGGGAGTTAGAAAGCCTATCTGGATGCAGATCAGGTGAGGGTAAGATGTGGAGTAGTTTGATTGTGGCTGAGTGGTGGAGCATTTCATTCATTCCTTTTTCTTTGGCGTTCATTTAACTGGGAAACCTTCCCCGAAACATATTCCCTATGATTAATTCCAGTTGCCAATGTAGAGAGTAATGGTGATGAATGGGTAAAGGTCTCTGGAATGGTTTTGGGGTGAAGGGCCTTGCTCAAGAGCTCAAGGGCAGAGTTTTGCCAGTGCTGTGAAATACACAGTCATAATCCCATCCATGGGCAAAAATATTTGGGACAAATTGCTTTGATATAAATCACGTGCATTCTCTTGTATCCCTGGACCAGGTACAGGGGTGCATCAAAAAGCATTGAGGAGGACATTGATGGCAAGGGGGGAACACGTCTCCCCAATAATGTGCTGTGATGAACGTGACATCAATGAAAAATAATACATACTCTCGCAGACACGGCTGTTTCAGTTATTCAGTCCCCCCAATCATAAACTAACCATTGACAGGCTTACAAGATGATAACCATGGAGGACACACACTTTTAACTCTGCCAGGATCATTAACGTTTCCCATCTATGCTGAATATTACGATAACAAACCATCGTGTCAGTCGTCCGTAAATGGGCATCTCAACCATCCCAAAAGTTGAGTCAAAATTTCATTAACGCCTGCTAGCTGGCAGGCTATTTATTTTCATACAAGAGATGGACAACACGTTTGCGACAGCTTACATGAGAAACTTGCAGTTAACCGACAACCGAAGTTTATCACTGCACCTGGCAGACTAGGAGACATCAGTCTACACCATCGATCCTGGTTACGTTACAGCTACCGACAGCCAGCCAGCCAGCCAGCCAGCCATGTGTGCATGTCCGTTTCACACAAACCCAATGGGCAGCTTATAGGTACCTTGTTGGCTGCATTCCTACACGATTTCAATCTCAGTCCAGCTCGCTGCTGAGGCCGGTTAGCTGGCCAGCTAACAATTAGACCGCAAATAAAAATGGCGGTTTATACACTTCCCTGCATGGGCACTGCCTGCAACAAACGGCACGTTCATGCGGCCATCACGACGCCACGGACGACGACCTAAATCGACCTCTTGCAGAGAACTGTCAGTAGACCCCCAATCCGTAGGTGAATGGCCAAGGCAAAGGACGAAGCCTAGCTGCAAGGGAAATAGTAACTACTCACCCACATTTGGGAGCCTGCAAGCTTTCTCCGCCATCTTACAATATAGCGGAACAATGCAGTCCTCGCGAGAGTACACGGTGCTTCCAGCCGTCGTCATTTTGGGCGTGTCCGGGAATTGATTGACACATTTGGACGTAAAAATCAATCAGATTGGTGTCTGCGCGTTGAGAGCTGCCAGAATGTAACTAAGGAAACAATATGCTCTCTCTTGATTCAAACCATATTTGCATTTTGTAATTTTAACGGTGTTTGGTTCAAAATGAACAAGCAAGACAATTATGCGTGATGTTGAATGATACATGTGAAACAGTGCCGCCATCTAGCTAGGAACCGTCATTAATACACGATTTAGGTGCAATTATTTCAGATAGACAGTAAAACCCGCCTTGGAGCAATTTTGACGTCGGCTGTTTCGAACAAATATGTTGAGTTAGTAGGTACCGAGCATGGCAGCCTCTGCCATCAGTGTGAATGTGAGGGATAATTGTAAAGTGCTATGTTTCATGTGACTAGAAAACCACTATATAAATGCAGACCATTTAGGCTATCCGAAATGTTAGTAACTGTCAATTTTAACAAATCTGAAATGCATTTCAGGATGCATTTCGAAATATATTCTAAATATATCTCTAACACATTTTCATCCCTATGGGAAAATATATCAGAAATGTATTTTAAATGAATTGATAATATATTATTAAAATATATCAAGCGGCCATTTTTTACATATTTGAAACGCATTTTAAAATCCATATTCTAAATGTGCGTCAAATGTATTTTCTTTCCATATGAGGCCACACAATGTCTGACATTTGCTATTTGTACTCCCCAGGTGTTCCCAGCAAAAGAGAAGTATATTCTTGCTTTGTTAAATGAAGGTAACATGACATTTTCAAGAAATCTTCTCAGAAACGCACTAGATGTTGCATCTCAGAAACACAATATTGCTCCCTTTAGTGCAGGATCGTTCCTGTAGTACTGTGTGTGTGTGCCTTGAATACAGTGGTTTCCAGCCTTGGACCTGGGGACCTCCTGCCTGTACTGGATTCTGTGCTGCCACAAGTACTGTAGATATTCAACTTTTATTAAGTATTTTTTTCTTTTTTTAAATGGGTGCTTTTATCCTAGAGACGAATTATAAACCCTCTTCAACAATTTTACACCAGAAATTCCCATGTGAATCAGTGTACTCAATAAGAACACAACTCCATGAAACAAATTTTTGCAGGATTCCATTTTTTTCCCTGGAATGTGGCCATTAGCATCGTATTTTTGACATATGAAGTATTCTACCTGAAACGTACAGTGGCAAATGATACTTTGGTTTCAGTTTTGTGACCAGATGAAGGCAGTGGAGTTGGGCCCTTTTTGAGTTAAATGATTGAATCTTTTGATTCATTTTGAAATTCACACCAACAAAGAATTGCAGTGATTAAATACAGCTCAACGGAGTCTAATCAACACACATGAAACTCACCATTAACCTGCACATCCTCAAAATCTGTTCACATTATTTATCTGTGGCCAGTAACTTATCAAGTAAAGCCTGTTCCTCAGATGAAAGATATCTGGACATCTCAAATTTTTGCAGCCTGGACACTTAACAGCTCAGTGTAAAGTGGTTGCTGTCACTAATAGCACCTAAAAACCGAGACAGTGCACCCTTTCCCGAGAAATTCCCACAAAAACTTAGAGTACACCGAGGTTTACTGAAGATTTGTGGCCAACTCAGTAAACCTCGGAAAAATTTTACCGAAGTATACCGAAGTCTGTCCAGCTTACTTAAGTACGGACAACACCTCAGTTAACCTCAGTTAAATTTTCCAGAGAAAACACCAAGGATTGTCAGCCCACTGAAGTTCAGAGACCACATCAATATTCCTCGGGAAAATTTCACCGAGATAGACCAAAGTTTGTCTGCTAGGCCTATGCTATCACCAGAACAAAGGGGGGGGTGTGAAGACAGTCAAAACACATGTCTTATTAAAGACCTCCCACCAGTACTGCAGTCCAAACACCAATTAATTATGCAAATTACCAGTACTGCCTGTTCAAGAGGTAACAGTGTAATTAAGCCAGGGCCTAGATGCAGTCCAGATGAAGTACAGGCTTAGTTCAGCCTGCCATGTGCTGCATACAGGCAAAGGGCAAACCACCACCATTATAGTAAGAACAACAACAATACCTGTTAATTATTCAGAATGTATTCAATCTGAAAAGCACCAATTTACAAACAAATTAGATACACAATATATTTTTAAAAGAGGGCACCTTGAGATAAAGTGAACATCAAGAGTTAGAAAATTGTGGGTGGGCAAAGTAGGTAGAATTTGATGAGGCATGTGTTTTGACAGTCTTCACACCTCCCCTTTGTTCTGATATGGCAGATAAACTTCCGTCGACCTAGGTGAAATTTTCCTGAGGAATACTAATGTGGTCTCCGAGCTTCAGTGAGCCAGACAATCCTCGGTGTGTTTTGGGAAAATTTAACAGAGGTTTACTGAGGTGTTGTCAGTAAACTGGACAGACTTTGGATACCTCTGTAAAATTTTTCCAAGGTTAACCAAGTTGACCTCAGATCTTCAGTAAACCTCTGTGTATTTTAAGTTTTAACTAGAATTTCTCGGAAAAAGGTGCACTTTCTCGGTTTTTGAATAAGTACTTGCCTTGATATTAGGCTTCACAATTGGGTGGAACCTGGTTGCAACAATGTAGATTCAGGAACCTCAATGTCATTTCTGAGGTCTGCAGGAAACCTCAGCTTTTTGGGTGAAGCTCAAAGCATAGGCTGCAGCCCTTCAAGCCAGTATTTTTTGGGACCCTCACTTAATTCCATCGGTCAAACTGACATTTAGGGTATAGGACAAGGTTGAATTTAGGGTGAGATTTAGAGCTAGGTTTAGGGTTGGGGTTATTTTTAAGGCTAAGGTTAGGGAAACCAGTGCAACTCGCTTAAACCAAAGCTGTTTAACAGATATGAATTGAAGTTAAGTCAGTTCGGCGCATGAAAGTGACGACCCCTAAAAATGCAGCCTTCAAAGGATTGAGCCTACACTTTGAAATGCACCCTACAGAAGGCTACCAACATGGATAAAGGTTCCACTTCCGCCAATGCACCATTGGCAGTGCGTCAGCCAAAAGTCGGGTGGACTAGCCCCATTCATGTGCATCCGAGGGCTTGTTTTAACACTCTGACATTTACTGGCCCAGGAGAGTCACATGCCATGCCATTGACAAAACCTGCAAAAATGGAAATCGCCAGACACCACTTGTCTTCTACCGCTGCTAGTGTCAAAACTTTCTTTTGTTGTACCTTGTGTCTGGTATCGGCATAACAATGACATATTAAAGATTTGTAAACCTGGCAGGTCTCTCAAGCGCCAGCCAATCAGCCAGGGACAGATTACGGACCGGGCCAGAGGGACCTTGAGTTCCAGGGGCCCTGGGGGGGCCCGTAGCCCAAAACAGCAATGCCTATCAACAATACATTTTTATTTCAGAAGGCCTCCATTCTCTTGGATCCTCTGACTACCAGGGCCCCTGACCCTGTTACAGGGCCTCTGATGAAAACAGGGAGGGAGGGGGGCCCTCTGACTTCTGGCTACCAGGGGTCCTAGGGAGGAGGGGGGCGTACTTTCAGAGGGCCCTCTGATTATGAGGGCCCTTACCAGCGGCCTCTGACTTACCAAGGGCCCTGGGTGAGGGTGCTTTCAGCAGGCCCTCTGACTATCAGGGCCCCCAGCCCTGCTATAGGGCCCCTTATGAAAATGGATTAGGGGTGGCGGTCCTCTGACTTCTGACTACCAGGGTCCTCGGGAGGAGAGGACATACTTTCAGAGGGCCCTCTGATTATAAGCCCTTACCAGGGGGCCCTAGGGAGGAGCAAGGCATACCATTAGAGAGCCCTCTGATTACGCCTCTGACTAACCAAGGGCCCTGGGTGAGGGTGCTTTCAGTGGGCCCCACAGCTGGCCAGCTGTGGGGCCCGCTGAAAGCACCTCCACCCTGGGCCCTTGGTTACAGATGTAGACGCTCGCGTCTATAGATATGCAAATTTAAGTACTTAGTTACAGTACTCGACCACGAGTCCACGAGTAGCATGAATTTAACTCCTCAGCTAAGCCTGATATGCAAACTGGTCAATATCCTTGCCCATAGTATCGATCCAGTAATTTAAAAAAATTATCACTTGCGACAGAAAAAAACTTAGTACTCTGTAGCAACCATTTTAGCTACAGTGAGGTGTAAGAGGGAATCCAGGAGATAACATGGACATGCAATCAAAAGTATCTGCTCTTAACATTGTGGGGTAATAAAGGCATAAGAACCTATACTCCCTCCACAGCTGGCCTCGTCTCCAGTCAGGCATGGCTGGGAACAGTGGGATCATAAAGTCATCAGGGTCCAGACATCCTCTACAGCTGCACCCCCCCAATTCCACTACTGAGATAAGGGGGCCTGGAACTGGACGCTTCAGCATGGGTGATTGAGCGCATCAAAGATGGGGAAGGGAGTGCATGGCTTGGTTGCTGCAAGGAATTTCTCTCACAGCAGGGTGTAACCTGTACTCTCTGCCCTATTAGTGCCATAGTGACCTCCTCTGGACACACTGTCACCGCACCTTTTCATTTCATCACTGTGACTGTTCTGAGTTAAGAGTTTCAATTTAAACAAAACCCACTGTTACTCTGTTTTAACTGCCCTCATGCCGTTACTGAATTACTGTATTATACCTGGGGTAATAGTGATGTGAATTTCTTGGGGAAACGGTCTGTTGGGAAGGAAATTCATAATAATTACATCATCATAATTCTCTACGTAACTGTGTTTGGTATGTATCGCTTCAGCTAAATTCAAGGAGTTGAATGAGATGCATTTCATATCCACTGTATTTCAAGAAAACATAGTTTCTGCACCCCAGCAATAATCTGTCCTGAACCAGAGTTATCTCGGAGGTGTATTTAGAATCATCTCTTCCCCTTTGCAGAAAGTGCTTTGCGACTGAAGGAAACCCATAAGGCGAAAAGTCGGTTATCTGTTGAAAATTCATATAAGCGGAGCCCATGGACGGGCTGAATCTGGGTTCGCTGTAATTCAAGCCAAAAGATGCTGTTGCAGTGATGGCTGACTTCTAATCCTTTGGTATTACCGACGAACCTAAGCAGCGGAAACAGTACAAAAAACCCAAGGGTATATATTTTAGTGACGTGGGCTTTCATTTATGAGTCCGGGGATAATCTCCCCGAGGTCCACGCAGGTGCTCCCTAAATTATAAATTCTAATTCTAATTTGGAGTCAGATATTTAACGAGGATATAACTAAATTTTGTATTCTAAATGTATTATGGAGTCAGATTTGAAGCGAGAGTAACATTGTAATCATTATGCTTAGTTTGCTTAAATCACTGATAAATCTGACGTTTTCAGTTGCAGCGTGTGTCCCAATGTGCACCTGGGATTATTCGCAGCACGACATTAAGTTAGATGATTCCGTGATTTCGGCATAGCCCCGTTTTCGAACGGAGAACTATTGAGAACACCTCAGGTAAGTCTCAAACTGGGTCCAAGGCGGGACACAGGCATACAAGATTTAATTGACACGTTCCATTGCCTCATAACAGCTTGATTCTACACGCATAAACCTTCGCCCCTGGCTCCTCCATCGTTGGTCGAGCTGTGTGGGTTCTACAGAGCCAACAGTATTCCAATTAGTGGTTACAAAAAATACGTTTTGTGAAGCAAAAAATCCGACATAGTATTGATTCTCTCACATTCTACTGTCAATTATAGTCATCACACACAAAATATGCGTAGTTCCCTCCCATGGATTAACGTGTATATTCCTCCATTAACAAATTCAGCGCTCCCTTATATCCACCCAAGTACTGGTGTCGATAGCCAGTCACTCAATTATACACTCAGATTCATCTGCTTAACTCTACAGTTATAGTTCACACCCTCGTGAAGCTTTCCTGGTAACGATGTATTGATAGACTCGTTTCTTATCCAATTCCCGAGCGCTTAAACTTTCCTCAATAACTGAAATACATTGATCGGACAATAAGAATAGGATACAAAGCTAAGCGTTAAAGTAAGGTCGGTCGTGTTCTTCGAATGTTAGCCACGGTTGCGCAGCTGAAAATGATGCGATATCATAGAAACAAAAGACACCCGAAACCGGCCTGAAGTATTCAGTTTCATTTACGAGATGCATGTTGTATGGACGTGGTCAATGGGAAGTATTCCGAATGAAACAGTACTGGAGGGTTCCTTCTACCCGATACATCTGTCTCTGGAGGAGGGCATCAATGAAGAAAACAGGTTATACTTCTACTCTGTTTGCATTTTGCTCAATATGGCTTTTTGCTGTAGAATTTATACTGCGTTTAAAGACATCGAATGCCGAGGTTTTTGTTTCTCCAAATGCATACAGCCCACGCACGTCGGTAGATCCCTCGGTACGTTCATTACACCATTCTGTTGAATATGGAGGCATATGTCATTTGATTTTTTTCTGAAAGTGACGTTTCTGTTCTGTTAAAATAAGGTATATTTCAGAATTCAGATATTACTGAGTTAGTGAGTTTTTACCCTTATAAGGTGTAAGGTTATGAGCTCGGATGTGAGAGCGGTTAGCTTTTCATTGCAGCGTGAATGTTATAGCTGTTTAATCAGCACTTTATTTAATGCTTGGGGGACTTCGAAGAAAAATGGACAATATTGTTCACTTTATTATAGAGAAAAGGCATGTTTTGTGTTTGGAGAGGTTATTGGTGACCAATGATGTTCAACTGTACTGATATTGAAAAATTCATGCTAAACTCAACCAGAAAATATTAGTTCATGCTGTATTTCATGCCCCAAAAGTTAATTTGTGTTAAATATATGATTAATGTATGATTTGACAGTGAACCATTTTGATGAATCTCAGACTTTGGGGAGACACCTGGGTAGCTGTCTAATTTGGCTCATAGCAAGCGGGTTATCTAAAATGTAATGTTCAAGATGAATTGTACTTGTGGTCAAGAAGTTTATGATCCCAGAAATGTATAGATTTAAGCCCCAGCAGTTTTTCATTTGTCAGTATTATTTTTTTGCTATTTCAATGGTGAATTCTCATGAAGATTTTTTATGTTTGCAGCCCCTTTTCTCCACCAAAATCATAAAAATAAACTGAAATACGATGGGAGTCCAAATGCTTCAAGTGTCTAGACTCAATTGAGCCAAAGTTTTTCTGTCTGTGAAGCTGCAATCTTGAATTATAAAGCCTAACACCAAGGTAACACCTAAAAAGCCAGATTTGGCTTCTGCGCAAAGAGGTTAAGGTGGGTGTGGTTGTGTGAGTGGGGGGGGGGGGGGGGGCATGGACTATGAGTGGCCCCCACTCCTTTAACGACAAGGGCTGCTGACCTCACCAAGGGCCTACACGCACAAGGCAGCCTATAATGTACCCAAGTACACTTGATTCCCAAAGTCTGGTTTGATCGGTCTTTCGTACCTGGTTATCATACACTAATACACTTAGAAGAGGTGTACTCTAGCATGATACACACGTAGTGTGATTGCTAACTGTGCCCCAGCACGGATCTCAAACATGACTTCAATGACAAGACTGCAAATAATAAATATGTCAATGCATTTGAGAAAGTTATTACCTGGTGTTTCTTTAAACACATTGTTTCAGAGAATAGTGAATTATACACTCAACAAAAATAAAAACGCAACACTTTTGTTTTTGCTCCCATTTCTCATGAGATGGACTCAAAGATCTAAAATTCATTCCAGATACACAATATTACCATTTCTCTCAAACATTGTTCACAAATCTGTCTAAATGTGTGATAGTGAGCACTTTTGCTTTGCTGAGACAATCCATCCCACCTCACAGGTGTGCCACATCAAGATACTCATCAGACACTATGATTAGTGCACAGGTGTACCTTATACTGCCCACAATAAAAGGCCACTCTGAAATATGCAGTTTTGTCTCACAGCAAAATGCCACAGATGGCGCAAGCATTGAGGGAGCGTGCAATTGGCATGCTGACAGCAGGAATGTCAACCAGATCTGTTGCTCGGGCGTTGAATGTTCATTTCTCCACCATAAGCCGTCTCCAAAGGCGTTTCAGAGAATATGGCAGTACATCCAACCGGCCTCACAACCGCAGACCACGTGTAACCACACCAGCCCAGGACCTCCACATCCAGCAGGTTCACCTCCAAGATCGTCTGAGACCAGCTACTCAGACAGCTGCTGAAACAATTGGTTTGCATAACCAAAGAATTTCTGCACAAACTGTCAGAAACCGTCTCAGGGAAGCTCAACTGCATGCTCATCGTCCTCATCCGGGTCTTAACCTGACTCCAGATCGTCGCCGTAACAGAATTGAGTGGGCAAATGCTCACATTCGATGGCGTCTGGCACGTTGGAGAGGTGTTCTCTTCATGGATGAATCTCAGTTTACTTTGTTCAGGGCAGATGGCAGACAGCGTGTGTGGCGTCGTGTGGGTGAGCGCTTTGCTGATGTCAATGTTGTGGATCGAGTGGCCCATGGTGGTGGTGGGGTTATGGTATGGGCAGGCACCTGTTATGGACGAAGAACACAGGTGCATTTTATTGATGGCATTTTGAATGCACAGAGATACCGCGATGAGATCCTGAGGCCCATTGTTGTGCCATACATCCATGAACATCACCTCATGTTTCAGCAAGCTGAAAATGTCCTAGTTCTTGCATGGCCAGCATACTCACCGGACATGTCACCCATTGAGCATGTTTGGGATGTGCTTGACCGGCGTATACGACAGCGCGTACCAGTTCCCACTAATATCCAGCAGCTTCGCACAGCCATTGAAGAAGAGTGGACCAACATTCCACAGGCCACAATTGACAATCTGATAAACTCTATGCGAAGAAGATGTGTTGCACTGCATGAGGCAAATGGTGGTCACACCAGATACTGACTGGTTCTGAGTCCCCAGACCCCCAATAAAGCAAAAACTGCACATTTCAGGGTGGCCTTTTATTGTGGACAGTCTAAGGTACACCTGTGCACTAATCATGGTGTCTGATGAGCATCTTGATGTGGCACACCTGTGAGGTGGGATGGATTGTCTCAGCAAAGCAAAAGTGCTCACTATCACACATTTAGACAGATTTGTGAACAATGTTTGAGAGAAATATCTGGAATGAATTTTAGATCTTTGAGTCCATCTCAAGACAAATGGGAGCAAAAACAAAAGTGTTGCGTTTTTATTTTTGTTGAGTGTATGATATGACATTCAAACTGCATCATCAGTCTGCACTGTTGAGTAAAAATGGACCGGTTTTAATATTTTCTGATTTCATAATCAATACTTTTATTTCACTCGATACCAGAACTAGCTTGTTAACTAATGATGGCTAGTGTTGAGTACACCCTAAAATGCATTACACAAGCTCTGTGTTCTCTCATGAAACCCTCTCACAACCAAAGCCTTGGTCTCTTCGTTTACCATGGCTCCTTGAATCTCTTGAATTACAGTACACTTACATACATAGTTGCAAACACAGTGAAAATGCAAGGCGAGCTACCATCTTTGATAACAAATGTTTGCAAATATGCTATAAAGGCCCTAACCTGTTGTTTCTAAATATGTATTATTTTGAAGTTATTATGTTAAAATTAACAAATTGTCTAATGGCTGCCATCTTAGACACTGAGTAAATTCAGTGAATTTGGTCATGAGTGTGATTTCACTTATGTGAAAACAACAAGCTATTTGACTAGTTTCATGTTCCCACCTTTAAAATCCCGTAGTAAAGACACCAATGATCTCTCTAACTCTGGCACAAATGCAACAGTGCTTCTTCATACAAAACTGCAAGCAAATTTCACCCAGCAGCACAATTTTGGTTTGGGGACAGATGATGAAACAGCAACCCACAAAGACAGCATGCAGTTTTGGTAGTAGATAGTGGCTACTCCTCCCTCACTCTGTCACTCAGAGTGTTGAAAAATTGTTACATTGCTCTAAATTCCCACAGGGGCTGCCTCCAATAGTCAACTACTACAGTTATAGTTATAGTATAGTATAGTTATAGTAACAGTAGACATGAATAGGATGAAACTGCCATCTAACAAATGCTCCTACAGCAACTACTTAATGTAGAAGGTGGCAGGTCTGCACAAAAAGAAATTACTCTAAAACTTATGTGAGGTGTAAGAAATGTCATTAATATTATTTATCATACACTCAGACTGTCTGTCCAACTTGCGTGAAGTGAGGAAAAAAGGGGTCTGTGTCTCTTACAGAGACCTGTACTGTTGTGGAGGGTATCTGTATTTTGTGCATGTTTTTTAATATATTTTTTACAGTGGAGATTTTGGTGATATCTGTAGGAGAAACACATTTTGGGAAACAATTTTCGTGCATGTGCTCTCACTCACTCCCAACAGTGCAGCTGTTATTTTTTTGCCACGCCCCCGGATGAATCTTCATCTCACTCTGATTAGTCCATTTCTGTCAGACCACGGACACGGACATGAATGAGCCAATCAGGTGTCGCAAGAACTTTTGAAAATCCAAGTGAAAATCCAACATAGATATAAAACCTGCTGCCAGTATCAAAACTCCTCACATTCAGACAGTTCAGCTTAAGAACTTGCTCTGTACTTCATACAGCCTGTCGTAGATTTTGTTATCACAAAATCAACAACCAACAGCCTTTGTAAAGGCTCATTGCCCTTTATGTTGCATTATATTATTTTATAATATATTACTTTCGTATATTATATCATACTATACTGCATGTTATACAGCTTAATAACATTTTTTAAAGACTAAAAACTTTTTTTAAAGGTAAAAGTCTTTTCAAAGGCTTATATTATATTATATTATATTACCAGTTCCCACTAATATCCAGCAACTCTATGCGAAGAAGATGTGTTGCACTGCATGAGGCAAATGGTGGTCACACCAGATACTGACTGGTTCTGAGTCCCCAGACCCCCAATAAAGCAAAAACTGCACTTTTCAGAGTGGCCTTTTATTGTGGGCAGTATAAGATACACCTGTGCACTAATCATGGTGTCTGATGAGCATCTTGATGTGGCACACCTGTGAGGTGGGATGGATTGTCTCAGCAAAGCAAAAGTGCTCACTATCACACATTTAGACAGATTTGTGAACAATGTTTGAGAGAAATGGTAATATTGTGTATCTGGAATGAATTTTAGATCTTTGAGTCCATCTCATGACAAATGGGAACAAAAACAAAAGTGTTGCATTTATATTTTTGTTGAGTGTATTATATTATATTATATTATATTATATTATATTAGTTGTCATACGATTACACCTTAAAACCTTCAGTTCAGTTCAAAGCCTTTTTAAAGGCTACTCTAATTTACGGTTGCTAACTAGTACCTCACAGCCTTTTAAAAATCATATTGTTATTTGTTTATTGTATTAATTATACATAATAATTATTATATAAATGACATACATAATTATATAATTCATTATTCATTAATAATAGCAGCTAATAGTTATAACCTAGCTTATTTTAATACATACCCTCACTATTGTGTGTTTGTTTCTTACAACATAGAAACAACATAGGAAGTATTCACAGTAGGAATTTGCAAGACAAGTTTATATATTAGCATCTTAAGAGACACTTGCCATCAATAACATGGATCCCAAACAAAAAAGTGGTGCTTCAAAAAGAAAAGCCAAAAAGAGTAAGGAGGCAAAGCAGGCCGTTTTCCTGAAACACATTCCTTTGATCTCAAACTTTTTTGATAAGCCGCTGGATATCAGTGAGACAAGTATAGCTAATATTAGCAGTGACCAGAGTTCTAGCGATGAAGATGTGATCACCACTGGGTTAATGTCACCTGACAATGACTAGGAACCCTTGCAGACCCAGTCAGGTGCAGATCAGGGATGCCAGCCCTGCCAAGCTCCCACAGACCACCAGCAGCAGAAAGATTATGAAATGAAAGTTGCAGGCGCATCAGACCCACAATCAGACCAGTTAGCTGAATCGCCTGAGAAACTTCTTTCAAATGAGGAGGGCAAGAACCCCAACTCCTGGTGTGAAACTGTCAACAACCCTGCTTTATGGCCCAATACCATTACCGATCAAGCTAAGTCCATTCTTGTTAGTAGAGGAGTAGCTGCATTTCAAACCAGAAGTGCTAAGTACCCAGCCTCAGTCAGGGATAGAATCATTGGGGGTACTAGTAGGAGCTTTACAAATGCTTTACTCAGTTGCTCTCTACCAAATGGGCAAACTGTGACTAGGCAGTGACTACTTTACTCCCCTTCAACTGGCTGTGTGTATTGTTTTGCTGTCAAACTGTTTTCCAGTAAGCACAATACTTTTGTTCATGGATTTTCTGACTGGAAACATTCAGAGCGGATTGGCGAGCATGAGGGGAGTGTGGAGCATAGGGCTTGCATGTTAGCATAACATAATCGCTCCAGAGGCACAGCAACAATTGATTCTGATATTGTCAAATAAATTGGTGCAGAGAGACAATACTGGCGAGAGTCATCCAGTTTTTGGGGGAGAGGGGACTCGCTTTCAGGGGAGATGATCAGCTACTAGGATCAGCTCACAATGGTAATTTTTTTGTGCATCATTGAACTCGGCCAAATTTGACCCATTCCTAGCTGAACACCTCCAAAGGTTTGGAGGCAAGGGGAAAGGCTCTGTGTCCTACTTATCATCAACAGTCTGTGAAGAATTTATCCATTTATTGGGGGAGAGTAAAAAGCAAGCAATTGTTAACGAGATCAAAGAATCAAACTACTTCTCTGTTATAGTTGACTCCACTCCAGATCTTGCTCATGTAGACTAACTCACTTTTATTTTCAGGTTTGTTAATAATGATGGACATGTAGTTGAGCATTTTCTGGCTTTTGAGCCTATTGAAAACCATAGTGGGGACAGTTTGGCTGTGTTGTTGCCATGGTGGAGAATCTGGGCCTAGACTTATCTAACTGTAGGGGCCAGTCATATGATAATGCAGGTAACATTTCAGGAAAGTGCAATGGATTTTCGGTTTGCGCAAGCGCAGAACCGCGAGGTAGCATATTTTGATAGGTAGCAAAATTTGTCAGAACACCGGCAGTCGTTGGGTCCTTTCACTTTCCTGCACCGTCTCCGTGTGACAGCTGGCCATTACGGGCACTTATGTTAATAGCGCAGCTGCCAGACCAGGTGAAAAGTTCAGGGGGGCTGGTCGGATGGTGTGTGGGTGGGATTCGATAGCGCGGCTCTACCCCCAGATCACTACTATGCCGACTCAGGCTCCAAATGTGCAACATGGCAGCGGCCATATCGAGGATATTTTGGCTCCATTTTTGTTGAATGGGAGTGAATGGAGACGTGTCGTCCATCTTCTATACAGTCCTTGCAATAAATGCTGCGATTTGGGTCAGGGAGAGGCAGAGTTTTTGTATTGGCAGCAGAGTTTTTGTTTTGGCAGCAGAGCTACACAGTGGAATTAGAGTGTTTTTATAAAGTTAATTAGTGGATTATTTGTAGAGGTTTATTTTATCAGGGAAGAATACATTTGTTTAAGTTGTCATTGCTGGTTTTCTTTGTTGTGATTTTCAAGTCATAAAAAATGACACAGAGATAAACCATTCATTGGATCAACAATTGGATTCCCCAAAGATTAAAGCTGAATTATTATTTTAAATCTTGTAACTATTTGAAAAACCAGCAATCATGACTTTTGATGTCGAACATTTTTTAAAAACTCCAACCCAGGAATCAATTGTGCTGGCAAAGAAGAAGGACTTGCTGCAAATAGCCCCAACCTTTGGATTATTTGATGTGAAATCATCAATGAAGAAACCAGAAATATTGTACATTTTGGTGCAACATTTCATCGATGAAGATATCTTTGGGGAAAAAGCAGCAGAATTAATTTAAGATGTGGGAGTGCCTGCAACAGAGCAGCAAAGACTTGAATTTCAGCTACGCCTGAAGGAACTGGAAGAGAGAAGGTTGAAGAGGGAGAGAGAACTGGAAGAAAGAAGATTGGAGAAACAGGTAGAAGAAACAAGAGTTGTCAGAAAGACAACAAAGCTCGCCGGGGCAAGGTTAAAGTTTTTCTGCACGCGGACGGACGCGGACGCCGGGGATCATTTCTGATCATTTTGATATGGTTAAACACATCAGACTTGTTCCTCCCTTCCTATAAAATGATGTAGACCAATACTTTACCGATTTTGAAAAAATTGCTGAAAATTTGAAATGGCCAAAAGAGTATTGGACAATGATGTTACTAAGTGTTCTTACTGGTAAAGCTAGAGGCTAAATCTATAACCAGTTATCTGTCCATCAGTGTGTTGATTATGATTTTGTCAAATCTGCCATTCTGAAGGGTTATGAATTGGTCCCCAAGGCTTACAGGCAAAAATGTAGGAATTCTCACAAGGAAGCCAGTCAAACTCATGTTGAATTTGGCAGGTTGAAGGAGTAGTTGTTTGATCAGTGGTGTAATTCCATGGAAGTTGAGAAAGATTTTGATAGAATGAGGCAACTTATTTTGGTTGAGGAATTCAAAAGGTGTATCCAGCCTGTTATCAAGACTTTACTTGAGGAGAAACAAGCCATTACTTTGCAAGATGTTTCCACCCTAGCTGCTAATTAAGCATTGACTTATAAGTCTTCTTTTGTCCAAAAATCCACTTTTTCTAAATTCCAAGGCAAGTCTCAGTGCAAGACTTCTTCTAATAACACTTCTAATGATTCTAAGGCCACTTCTGAGAGGAAACCTTCCAGTGAGAAGCAATCCTCTGATTCTTTACCTTCTGTGTCTTGCCAATACTGCAAAAAGCAAGGTCACCTTATTTCTGAGTGTTATGCTCTCAAGAAAAAACAACAATGAGAAGAAAACAAGCCAACTACTTTCACTAAGAGAGAATGTCTTGTTTCAATAGTCAGTTCGCCTGATCTTCTAACTTCTGAGTCTAATTCTGTTAAGGAGGGTTTTGATCCATTCATCACCGATGGTTTTGTCTCACATTCACATGATTTTTCCTCATCAGCTCCAGTCAGAATTCTAAGGGATACTGGGTCTTCCCAATCTCTTATTCTTGCAGATATTCTGCCTTTTTCAGACAAGTCGTTTACTCGGGCTAATGTCCTTATTCAAGGAGTAGAATGTGGTTTTACAAGTGTACCTCTCCATTATGTTCATCTCAAATCAGACTTGGTCTCTGAGGCTGTTACTGTTGGTGTTAGGTCTTCTCTTCCTTTCAAAGGTGTCCATTTGCTTCTTGGCAATGATCTTGCTGGGGATGAGGTTGTGCTCTACCCTATTGAAACTGACACTCCTTTGATTGATCGAGAATCTGACTCTATAGAGGAGGAAATTCCAGACCTCTATCCTTCATGTGTAGTTACTCGTTCTATGGCCAAAAAGGCTATTCAAGATGATGCTGACCTGGACTTCAACCTAGCTGACACCTTCATTAGGCAGTCTTTTCATCAGGAACCTTCTAGTCCTGAGATGTCTCGGAAATCTTCAGACTTGTTCTAGTCAGACCATTCCAATGACATTCTGTCTTGGAAACAACTTATTCAGGAGCAACAACAAGCTTGTGATCTAGCGCATCTTCTACCAAACTCTTAGTCTGGCCCATGACAATCCTATGACAGGTCATTTGGGTATCAAGATGACCCTTCAACGTGTCAGGAACCATTTCTTCTGGCCTTCCATGAGGTCTGATGTACAGGAGTACTGCAAATCCTGTCATACTTGTCAAATTGTTGGGAAGCTGAACCAGAATATTCCAAAAGCTCGACTTAAGCCCATGCCCGCTTTTGAAGAACCTTTCAGTCGAATCATCATTGACTGTGTTGGATCATTGCCAAAGACTGGATCTGGTTGTGAGTACCTACTGACTATCATGTGTGCGTCCACCTGGTTTCTTGAGGCAATTCCACTTTGTTGTATCAAGGCGAAGACTATCATTGAGGCCCTTACCAAGTTTTTCTGCGTTGTTGGTCTTCCTAAGTCTATTCAGTCTGATCAAGGGTCAAATTTCATGTCTGGCATATTTCAACAAGTTATGCATGAGCTTGGTATTAAACAATACAGGTCATCATCTTACCATCCTGTGAGTCAAGGTGCTTTGGAGAGGTTCCATCAAACCCTGAAGAACATTATAAGGACCTACTGTCTAGACACAGAGGAAGACTGGGATGAAGGTGTCCATCTTCTTCTGTTTTCGGCCCGTGAAGCTGTTCAGGAGTCTCTTGGGTTCAGTCCTTTTGAGCTTGTTTTTGGGCACACAGTCCGTGGACCTCTGAAGCTTCTGAAGGAAAAGTTGCTGGCCGAAGATGATGTCCCAATGAACTTGCTTCAGTATGTCTCTGACTTCCGTAATCGTCTCTCTAAGGCTTGTGACTTTGCTAAGTCTAATCTCAAAGAGGCTCAGGGCAAAATGAAAACCAGATATGACCTTCATTCCCAAGACAGAAGTTTTAAAACCCGTGACAAAGTCCTTGCGCTTTTGCCAGTTCCTGGAAACCCTCTAAGAGCCCGATATTTTGGCCCTTACACTGTCCTCAAAAAGGTCAGTGATCTAAATTATGTCATTTTAACCCCTGGAAGAAGGAAACAAAAACAAATGTGTCACATCAACATGCTGAAAGAATATATTGACAGAAACACTCCGCAAAAGCCAGTCAATGTGGTAAATACAATTGAACTGGAAAATTTTGAGGAAGATTGTGACTGCCCCTTGGAAAATGAACCTAGTCCAGCCAAACTGGAAAATTCAGACATTGACATATTGACAGCAAGTTGTCCCACCTGGACCCATTTCAACAACAACAGCTTAAAGCAGCGAATTTTTGAATATAGTCACATATTCCCTGACGTTCCATCAAGGACTGATATGGTTTACCATGATCTCATCCAACAAGATGATGCCAATCCTGTAAAACAGCATCCTTTGTTGTAGGAATTTTGAAATTATATTCCAGGTATTATCTTCATAAAAAGACACTCAGAAGACTCAGAGAAAAAATTACTCGGAGGCAGAGAAGTTAATATCCAAGCCAAAGTCAGTTTACTTTTTTCTGCAGAAAAAAGGATCCCCGCATACAAAGTCCAAGTCATCAAAAATCAAGGATCCCCACAGTTTCTGATTCTGTGGCTTATATAGGAAAACACTGTGATGTTCTTCTCCCCCCGCGCTGATTTACACATTGTGATGTAATCTGAAAGACTCTTGCAGTCGCACACAACCCTAGTCAAGCCGCCCCTGAGCTATGCGTATAAATCTCGTAGAGAAGACAAGTGATATCTCCCTCCTCTCCGGCTTATCTCGTTCACATTCCGAAGCTTCTCCCTTGTACTTCTTCTTCTGTAAACACATAAACTAAGAGAGAGAAAGAACATCCTGCCCCTGTTATGGGCCCATCAGGTCCTCATGACTCCAGATGGGTATATGCCATGACGCACCGGTCAGATTCATGGAAACTTACAGTTATGCAGGCCTAAGCTAATCAGAAACATGCCAGAGAACACCCCAAGGCCCAAAGGACTATGAACTTAAAGCAAAGTGAGAGCAAGCAAGGATAAACAATTAATAATAATTAGCAGAATCAATAAAAATGATTCCACACCTTACAGAATGAATTCGGAGAAGCAGAAATAACTTATACAAGAAGTCAAATACCTGCTTGAAAATGACTTTGTTGAACTAAGTAACAGTGAGTGGAGTTCTCCATGCATCCTAGTTCCGAAATCTAATGGAACATATAGAATGGTGACGGACTACAGGAAAGCGAACGCTCTATCAAAAACTGACTCATATCCCATTCCTAGGATTGATGACTGCATTGACAAAGTTGGACAGTCAAAGTATGTCACCAAATTTGATCTCCTCAAGGGCTTCTGGCAGATCCCTTTAACAGACAGAGGAATGGAGATCTCTGGCTTTGTCACACCAGATGGATTATACCAAAACAAGGTCATGCCCTTTGGAATGAAAATTTTTTCCGGCCACCTTCCAATGTCTGGTAAACAGAGTGATCGCAGGACTACCAGGATGTGAGGCCTATATTGATGGCATTATCATTACCAGCGACAGCTTCCAAGAGCACCTCAACTACATCAGAAACTTCTCTCAGAAAGTGAGTGATGCCAAACTGACTATTAACCTTGTTAAAAGTGACTTTTGTAAAGCTACAGTCGTTTACTTAGGTCATTTTGTTGGGCAGGGTCAAGGCGAACTGATTGATGGGAAAGTAAAAGTTATTACTGAATTTCCTGAGCCTACAACTAAAAGACAACTAATGAGATTTCTAGGGATGGCTGGCTACTACAGAAAATTCTGAAAAAATTTCTCTATCATTTCTGAACCTTTGACAAATTTACTGAAGAAATACACAAAATTTGTTTGGGATGAAAAATGTCAGAATTCATTTGACTAACTGAAAGCTATCCTCAAAAATACACCAGTTCTCTTATCTCCTAATTTCAAAAAGGGGTTCAAGTTGGCTGTTGATGCCAGTGATATCTGTGCAGGCGCAGTTTTACTGCAAGAAGACACTGTTGGAGTAGATCATCCTGTTTGTTACTTTTCCAAAAAGTTTGAAAAACATCAGGAAACCGATTCAACAATTGAAAAATAATGTTTGGCACTTGTTATGGCTTTACAACATTTTTAAGTCTATTTGACTTGTTCAGCTACTTCCATCAAGGTCTTCAGTGATCACAATCCCCTCACATTCTTGCATAAGATCAAAAACAAGAATCAAAAATTACTGAGATGGAGTTGACATTTACAAGAGCATGATTTAGTTATTTCTCACATCAGGGGAAAAGATAATGTTATCCCAGATACACTTTCACACATGTAATTCTATTTCTTTATTTGATTGTGAAAAATGTAATTTTACTTTTCTATTTGATAGTGAAAATTGCACTGGTTGTTTTGTATATGATTGTTATAATGATCAATGATACTTTTGTGTTAAGTTCAAGTTTATACTGATTATAAAACTGTGTTAACATTAACAAAAGAGAGCTTTTAGCAAACCTTTCTTTTCTTAAAGAGGGTAGGTATTATGTATGAGTATTTTATGTAAAGCACTGTATATCATGTGTGAATGGAGATTTGTTACATGCTGTATTTACTGCCTTGCTGGTCAGCTATTTATTTTGTTCATCAGCACCCTCTGGTGGTGTGTCTGTAGCAAAATATGATCTGATGTAATCTTACTTCTTTGTAATTGGCGAGTGCTTTCTGGAAGCTTTCTGGCATCTTCTGCCTGGAGGGGGTGGGATTACCCAGGAATCCTGTAGATCTTTCCAAAATGTTGCTAGTCTATATAAATGCTGTGATTTTGGTCAGGGAAAGGCAGAGTTTTTGTTTTGGCAACAGAGTTATATAGTGCCATTAGAGTGTTATTATAAAGTTAATCAGTGCATTATTTGTAGAAGTTTTTTTATTAGGGAAGAATAAATTTGTTTAACCCTTTCATGCGCGGTGTCCACATATGTGGACAGTTAATTAAACCCTGTTTTCTACTGCTTACCTTGTTGTTATACTCCAGACCACAAGGTAACAGTTTCAGTAGACCCACTGCAGTAAAACAACAGTATGTGCCGTCTTGTATTTGGAATATTGACTGTTTGATGACATCATCAATACAACATGGCTGACGGCAATGACCTTTTGCAGAATGCTCCAGGTATATCAGTAAAAAGTTTCTACTCAAGAAGGCAAAATCAGGTAACAAAAATATAGACGTGTACAGGAAAGTAAGCTGAACAAGTTTATGTGTTTAAAAATGAAATTTCATGAAAAACATAGTTTTTTTTACCTTAAAAACCAACTGTCCACGTATGTGGACATTGCGCAGCAAAGGAGTTAAATGGCAAAAATCAGATTTTGTACCAAGGAAGTGTTTTTATTCATTGTTATTGTTTATAGATTAATTCAACTACTTTATATTAAAGATAACAAACATTTAAGAAATATATAAACATAAATGATAACCTAGCTAAAAGTTTTAACATAGTTTTACTACAAAACATTATACAAACACACTGAAAGCAATGAATGCTGCGGTGACAGTGACTTCAGACATACTGTATACACAAACACACACACACACACACACACACACACATATATATATATAGATTGTGTGTGTGTGTGTGTGTGTGTGTGTGTGCGTCAACCTCATCACCTCAACATTCTTTGCTGTCTGTGTAATTGTATAATGGTATTAGTAAGACTACTTTACAACATAAAGCTAGGTTACTGGTTAGGTGAGAGAGAGAGATACTGTGCATGAGATGCGGTATGGAATTGGGCAACAGTGGCCAAGAAGTGCACCTGTGAAGAATGCCATGAGGTGCCGTGATGAGAGGTGCCAGAGGAAGACCAGATTTATCTGTGTAACATGTCAGATTGCACTCTGTCCTGATTGCTTTGAAGGCTTTCACTCAAAGTACAGGAGATATCACTTGGAAGTATTGAACATCAGTTCTTACATTACGTTTTCATCATATAATAGTATCTTCATAATTTTAATCTTGATTTTTTTGACAAATATCTCAAAGAGATTTTAAAAGTCATCAAATAGTCATCAAAATCAAATCAAATCATCAAATCTTTACTGGTACTTGAAAAATCAGTTGTATGATATTATCGTTGTAAAGTTATTAGTCCCCGACCGGAAACGAAGAGGACTATAGGATTGCACTCCGTCCGTCCGTCAGTCCGTCTGCATTCGTGTCCGCTCCATAACATCAATACCATATGACCTAGGAACATCAAAGTTGGTGTGTGGATGCATCTTGGGGAGATGGTGTGTCATGTACCTCATTCAGGCCACTTTGACCTACTTTTTAGGAAATATAATATGCATACACCGGTAGGGGACTAGTATTGCGCAGCAATACGACATTCGCTGATAGGCGGTGCACTTGTTTTATCTTCATTTGAAAAAAAAAAACTTAGAGATTTTTATATCTCATCAAAAAGTCATCAAATCTGTTATACTGTTATGATATACTTGAATAAACAGTTGTTGTTTTACATTAAACTCATGTAATGGTCCATATTTTCTGTCATTGCTCTGTGCTATTTTTTACTCCTTTGCTGCGCAGTGTCCACATACATAGACAGGAAAATAATTTCTATATCAAACCATATTTTTTAAAAAATCAAAATGCTTTTCATTTTTGGCCTTATTTAGAGTCATAAAACTAATATTAAAAATATCTTGAATTTCTTTTTCATGGTACGCGCATGAAAGGGTTAAGTTGTCATTGCTGGTTTTTTTTGTTGTGATTTTCAAGTCATAACAGCCCACATTACTCCAATTTTGGCATTTTTGCACTGGCTGCCAGTCCAATTCTGAATTGATTGAAAAATTTTGTTAATTACCTTCAAAGCACTCCATGGCATGGCACCAGAATATATAAGTGAGCTTTTAAATCCTTACAGACCTAAAAGATTGCTGAGATCTTCCAAGCTAGCATTACTGGCTGTTCCAGCAAAAAACAAAGGGTGATAGAGCCTTTTCGGTTCAGGCTCCAAGACTCTGGAACAGCATAAGAAATGCTGAGTCTTTATTGTCTTTTAAATCACTTTTAGGGACTCATTTTTTAGGCTTTCTTTTGCTGACTTTACAGTTTAAATTCTTTTACTATGGGTGTGTTTTCATGTATATCTCCTTTTATTATCTTTATTCTTCCTATTTTGATGTTTAATTCCTTATTTCCCCCATTTTGTTTTATTGCTTTTATGTACATGTATTTTACCTGTTTGTGAAGCACTTTGTGCTGTATTGCTTGAAAGGTGCTATATAAATAATTTATTATGTTTCTCCAAATGAGAACATTTGGTGCATAATTAAATGAAAAGTCCATCAAATGAGACACAAAACTCTCCAGCAGCTGGAAGCCTGTATTAAACAAGAGTGGGATCAAATTTCAGTGGCTAAACACAAGAAAATTGTCTCCTCAATGCCCAGATGCCACCACTCTGTGTTAAAAAGAAGCGGGGATGCTACACCATGGTAAACAGGCCCCGGTCCCAACTTTTTTGGGACCTGTTGCAGCCATCAAATTTGAAATGAGCTAATTTTTTGGATAAAATCGTAAAATTTCTCAGTTTCAACACTTGCTATGTTATCTCTGTTCTATTGGGAATAAAATACTGGCTGGTGTGATTTGCATTTTGATTTTATTCACAATTTACACTTTTTCCCAAATATTTCGGAATTGGGGTTGTGTACGCTTGGTCTAAGTAAGCTTTCTGTCAAGCAGCTTCCCTAAATACTTGAATTTTTCTACTTCTCCTTCTATCTTTCCATACATTTTTAATCTTTGCCGATTTAATCTGCTCCAGCTGCATGGCTGAAGCTAAGCAGGTGTGGGCTTGATTAGTACTTGGATGACCCCAGTGCAGTGACAGGGACACTGTACTGAAGGAGAGGCCGCCTTTCAGATGAGACGTCAAACAGAGGTCCTGACTCACTGTGGTCATTAAACATCCAATAACACTCATCGATAAGAGTAGGGGGTTCCCCGGTGTCATGACTAAAGTCCCAACCTGGCTCTTTCTACCTGCCACCTAATCATCCCCTGATCTAATTGGCTGTGCCAATTGCCCTCTCCCTCCCCACCTCAACCCCCAGGCACCCCTGAAAAAGATATTTTAATCTCAATGGGACTTCTCTGGTTAAATAAGGGTTAAATAAATAAAATAAATAATCTTATTGGCTCTCCTACTCTTTTCCAGGTAAACACCACAAATCATGTTTTTCTTCCATTAAAAACCTGAACCCCCACCTTAATGCCCACTTTTACACTTCTGGTATTGTTTGTTGCCTTTCAGAATATTTCTGTCCATCTTCCATAGCACCCATCATCCACAAACAATGCCCTTCCTATGCATGGTTGAATATCAAAACAAAAATCACTGAAAACAATAATGGACTTATCATACTTCACTGCGATTATTCGTTCTCTGAACTATATTTAATTGACATTGTATCTCCTTTTCTCTTCCTGTAAAGTTATGGTCATCATCTCTGCCTTTTCCATAGCGGTCTCCCCTCCACCCTATAGCTCTGGAGATGACCTTTCTTCTCTGATTCCTTTCATCTTTCTAATCTTGCCCCTCACTTCCTGTGCTGAGGTTGGCTCTGCCTACAGTGAAGCAAAAATTCCTCTGGAATTTCCCCAATTCTTTTATAATGGTGTACTGCAGGGCTGCCCAAGCCAGTAAAAATGTAACTAGGTTTTGATAAATATGTGTCCTGTTCTGGTCCGGAAACCCATTTTTCTTCTTCTAATTGACTCTTTACACGTCTTTATCCACCATGGTACTCACTTCCCTTTTCCTACTCCCTAACTCTCTGGAATTGTTTCCTTCGCTGATTCCGTAATAAATTGCTGCTGTAATGTTTTCAGATATGTCCTCGGGACCATTATTCATGTTTATGCCTTCAATTTTCTGATGGCATTGCACCTGAAATTGCTACCACCTCCCTTTATCAAACATCCACCTTCTCACTCCATTTGCTACTCTTTCCTGCCCTCTTACCCTTATCTGACTCATGACTGGATAGTGGCCACTTCCGTAATATCTTTGGCCACTACCCACTCACATATCCCTGCCACTGCGTCCAATGAAGCTACTCTATCTCATACCGACTCCCTTCCTGTTGCCCTATTAATCCCGGTCCCCCACCACCATTGAGGCTCACCAATCACTTTGAGTCCATTATTTCCTCTACCATCTGCTCATTTCCATCATCGACTACCCCTCATGTTGTGAGCCAACAGAAAAGGAGCTGTCATTGTCAATTGAATATTGATAATTAGTACCACTGAACGGAGGTTATGACAGTTTATAGAATTTGTATTTTCTATCAACAACTAATAAGCATTTGTCATCAACTCTAAGAACATAATCTGTGTGTTCAAATGAGATATTTCATTTTGGGCATTCCCCTGGTGTCTACCAGCCAAATGAATGCAATCTAGAGCTGATTTGTTTTTTTTTTTAAATGTCTTTGACACAGCCTCTCTGAAAAAAGCTACATTCAAATTAAGGCAAACTAAATTTGAGAAATTTTGGCATAGAGTCACAGCCGGACTGACGTTGAAAGCCATTCAAGTTTAGCAAGTTGCACAAGGGTACAACAATAGAGTATAACTCAGGAAGTCAACCAAGAGACAGCTTCCAAACTATTAAACCCTACTGCAACTCGCTATTAGCTATCAGTAGGCAGTGGAGAAGAGGTAGCCAAAATGTGCACAGCACATTAGGGGTTTAGCTGCTTCTGACGAGAGTCTGATTGGTGTTTGCTTGCTGGGTCCATGTACGGTCATTTGAAACATCATAAACATTAGTTTCTGATTGATGTATTGCACTGTGAATCTTTAAGATTATCTGCAATTCTGTATGGAGAAAAGAGTAATCATTCTCAATCTAATAATTTACAAAAGGCCTCAGATGCTCTTCTGATCCCTGTACCTCATTGTTTTTTTTTTTCCCTAGAAGTATGACTACAGAAAAAACTGGTTCACGATAAGTCAGAATTTCACAACTATTCATGGAAATGATCAAATACTGCTTTTCTTATTTTTGCATGTTACGATCTGCTCTTTTGAATCAGTTGTGAACAGACTAGGAATGAACTGCAGGTGCATGCAAGCATTTTTGAACTGAATTTCAGTTGCTACAATTGAATTAGACAAACACAGAAGATCTCAGGGTATTTTGTGTCAAGTCTCCGGAAGACACCAGGTTTTGACACTCACCATCTCAGATATTGCTGAAACTATCAGATATTTTGCACTGATTAACAAAAGCATTCTTTTACACATTAAGGTTCTGTCCTTTTTTGAGCTAATTTCCCCTCAAACTGAAGCACGCACTGTTCTTGAACCACTTTGACTACAGGCATAATCATGGTTTATTTTGAAAGGTGTCACTCAATAGATTGCTCTCAAATAGTCATAATTACTGATCATATTACCCAAATTGGGTAACAACGCTGGGAATGTAAGTTCTTTTCTGGCAGAAAAAAGACTGTTCTCTTCTGTTCCTTGGGCGCTGCGAGCAAGCCCCGTCAGCCTAGAAAAGTTAATGCAGCCACAGCCAGACGCCTACTCAACTGCAGATTCAAATATTATGATTCTTTAAGAAAAATATTAATATTTCTCAGAATTTTTTTCATGATAAAGTTGGTTTTCCTCGTAATATTGGTGCGTTTCAACAACAACAACAACAAAAAATTTTTTAGAGACTCCGAATTTTCCCGCGTGTATAGTCACGGTCGCCCTCACAATATTTTACAACTCACTTCTTTGAGATCTTTTTTTCCCCTCCGTCTAGGCTATATCTGCATTTCCAATATGCTCTTCCGATACCCAGAAATGGTGCGCGACCGTACGTATGCTTCGAAGCCTCAGCGGATGGCAAGCGCGTTCTGTCATGATTCAGTTGCTGTAAATCGTTTTTTTATTCATTTATTTTTTTACCAGCGGGTGTCACTACATTGTGTTCAATGAGGCCTCGAGTAATGAATCCATTACGATTTATTTACTGGAAAGCTTTGCGCAGCAGAAAGGCTCACTTCGCCATCACTTCATAACAGGATGTAACAGCGTATTATTTATCTCGTTCCGAGCACTTTCAAAGCATTACGGAAGAGCGGCCGCAGAACACATGGTCGGCTTAAGTCGCTTTCACACCGGACGCGGAACGGTTTTTTCGCACGACAAATTAACGTTACATTCAAAGTTAAGCATTGACTTTGAATGTAATCAGTCGTGCAAAAATCGTCTCGCGTCCGGTGTGAATGCAGCTTTACAGTTGACAGTATTCATTTGGAAACCGATTCTGACTGCTTCAACTCCAAACTGAGCGAGAAGCGAAAGTGAAATCTTACACCAGCTGAGACGGGGGCAGCCTATCGGTAAACTGGGCTGTGCGCGCAGCATTACGCACTAACTGCTCACTCAAGTCGCCGCATTGTAACCCGGCTTCGGAGGCCTTCTGAACGTGACAAACCGGCTTCCTAGAGGTTCAGCGGAGGAAAATAAACAACGGTTTAAATTTGCGGTTAGCAAGCTTCTGAGTTTGCGGGACGAAAAAAAAATTGAAGGTGTGGATTTGTCCCAGTCTTCTGGATTGTTCGATTTCCGCGAAAATCTCCAGGCTAACTTTAACCGAGCACTTGGAACAGTAACGTTAACATACGGAGCAGTTTTCAGATCTTTGCTAGCTCGCCGGCTAGCTTCCGACGATTGCTTTGTATCATTGGCTAAATGAACACTTGTGCCGGTAAGAAAGGTATCCGATCGCGGTGATATTCGTGTGTACATAATGTTACTTTTGCCTAATTTTGTTTTGTCTATGTGAAATTTAGGAGTTTTGTATGTTTTTTTTTCAATTAATGAGTGTCCAACCATTCTAGCTAGCCTGCTAGCTGCATTTCCCTACCAAAGCGACTGCTTCTTAAAACTTCACGTTTTGTTTTTTGTTATGATGCAGCTGCTTGCGCATAAAGATGCCTCATAAACGCCGTTCGCACGCCTGGACCGAACTGAAACAAGCCGGTAATGACTCTTTCAAAAGCGGACAGTACGGAGAGGCCGCGGGTCATTACACCCAAGCCATACAACTTCTAGAAAAGTCAGGTGAAGTACCCGACTGTGCTAGTGGGTGAATTGCGTGTGATTCATGTTCTTGCAAGCAATGCGTTCTACACCGAGACGGCTAAAATTGGGACTTCTGAGAATGCCAGTTTGCCCACTACTGGGTTACTCGTAAATACATGATCATATTAAATTATTACACGTACAATTTTTACTGCATTCATAGTGATAATTTTGAATTGTCCTCCATAGCTGAAGAACGCAAGTAATGACTGTTGCAAGTTCACCTTTTGTTATATGTCACGTTTGTTGTTTCACTGTTATTATTATTATCATGAATTTAATTTACAGGAAAGAAGAACCAAGAGGATCTAAGTATACTCTACTCTAACCGAGCGGCTAGTTACCTCAAGGACGGAAATTGTTCGGCATGCGTTAAAGACTGTTCCGTGTAAGTTGATGAAACCTGGCAGCTCCCATGCAAATTCAGGTCCTGGGGGGTGCGCTCCATGCGTTTTCCACGTGCGAGGACACCTGAATTAAGTCGGTCTATTTAACCTTTTCTTTCAAAGCTGGTTCGATTTTGGCCATTTCTAAAAAGTACCCTTTCCTGATTAGAAATTTGGGTTGTTTCAGTGTGTGTGCGTCTGCGTGCAGGAATAAAGGTGTATTAATCTGTTTTAGGTACTCAGTAGGTAAAATTAATTTCTGCCAGAATGAAAAGTTTTCTGTGAAATCTGTTAATTTGTCCTCATTGGTTCTGAAACATGGCCCCTGTCTGACCCGCAATTTGTACAAGGTGTGAAACATACGTTCTTTCTTAAGGCCTCTGGAAATGAGGCTTGAAATAGTTAAAATGAATGCATGATATTAAAGTATCATGAAGCATCCATAGAAATATGAGTGAAAATAAACATTAATAACTACTAGAAACCCTTGTTTAAAAAGCTGCTCATATTGCCGTTTTGACCATTTTCAAGACAGTAGCAGCTTACGTTTGATTGACGTCCCCTTCCCTCACACTGTACGAGCACTTTGCAACAAAGGTGCTTGCACTGTGCTATTGCTGATTGAACTAGCTTCAGTTTTGAACTACTTTGGCATGGTTTGGGAAAATTAATTTATTTACTGTTTAGGGTCAGATCTGCGCTTGTCTATTGAAATTGGGTCGTGGCATTGTTCTTATTTGATACTAACTGAAATCTTCTGCATTGTTAGAAATCATTTGGAGCACACTGCTGCTCATGGAACGCATGAAGTTGGCATCTTTCACTTTAATTATATTCACGTGATGCCCGACAAAGATCTAGTTTTAGGAATTTGTTGTCTTTGTCAAAATAGTTTGTTAATCGTTTGAAATGCAGTGTAAGATTAGCTTAAGCTAAAGGCAATTGCCTGGCCAAATGAATAAACATTTGCCTAAAGGAGCAGTGTGTAGAATTTAGATTGATATTTTGGCAGAAATGGAATATAACATTCATAGCTATTTTTTAGTAATGTATAATCACGTGAAAACGAGTTTCATTTTGCTTAGAATAAGCCCTTTAAACCTACATGGGAGCGGGTCCGACTCGTGGAGGCCAACATGTTGCGCTGCCGTTTTTTTCTACAGTAGCCCAGAACGGGAAAAAAGTTAATGAATAAAGTACTGACACAAGAGAGCGCCTTTCACATTTTTTTGCAAGTTTGGCGGCCACTGTAGTTTTTCTGGAAAAAGGAATGGTCAATTGGTTGCAATCTATAATCGGACCACTAGATGGCTCTAAATCTTACACACTGATCCTTTAAGACAAGTAGGGCTCATCACGGTACTAGCATTTACACGAACATTGGCTTGCAAGTTATGTTACCAACAAATCACTGGGGCTAAATGTGAGCAACATCCAGAAGTTTCATAAGCTTAAACATAGTCTAAGAAAATGCTAATAAATCAGTTTCATATAACCTATAGCTGCCCTTAATTTATGGTCAGCAAATTGCATTATGAATTTCCCTATTTGGGATGTGATCTTTCGAGATTAAGATCGCAAAATATAAAGAACAAAGGCACAGCTCCAACTGCAACATGTGGCCGTTTGGAGAAACCCATATCTTTCTGGGCAAAATTACTGAACTGGTCTTGTAGAGAAATGAGCCCTCAAAATGTGGGAGTTTTAATGGACAACTCCTTCATGGCTCCCCATTAGGGAATCTTGACCAGTGACTGTGCTTTCAGGGTCAGCACATGAGGGGGCAAATAGCAGGGAGAGACAATGACCGAAATGGGGAGATCAAATTCAGATGAGAATTTGTTGGCTCATTGCAAGAGGCTATGTTGAAACAAGGTTGTTCACTCTCAGAGTGGCGGTGTTGAGTGGGAGCAGAGAGTTTTTGTTGCACCTGTTTGGGTGGGACAACTGATGTGGATTTTTTATAATAGGGTTCCTGGTCTTGCGTGATAATTCTCCAACACAACCACCCCCAATCCCAACCCAATTTCTGGAAAGTTTACGGAACTTTGGACACTATTTCAAATTTGGTTTGAGACTAATTTCTAGTACTTTCTAGATGCTCAGTACTATGTATAGAATACACTAAATTGCATACTTAGAAGGCTGTGTATTTGGGTTTCCTGGAGCTTTAATAAACATGGCAGTTTCTTTGTTGTATATTCAAAGGTAAGATGATTAGTGTTAGTACTCCGTGGGGAGATTACGTTTGCATGTACTATTTATACAACTGAGAAACTTAATGCCATTATTCTGTTGTGATGGCTTCACAACATTCTGTTATCTTTCATTTCTCCTTAGTCTATACATCATCTGCTTAATACTTTGCATTTGCAATATCATGCAACTGTTCTGTATCATGCTGCTTGCCTTTTCCTTTTGAAATTGCTTGTGCCCGAATGTTATAGAATGTGACCTCTGAACCTTGTCTTTGCAGTGCGCTTGATCTGCTTCCATTTGCCATCAAGCCACTTTTGCGGCGCGCGGCAGCGTTTGAAGCACTGGAGAGATACAGACATGCCTACGTTGACTACAAGACAGTGCTGCAGATAGACTGCAACATTCCGTCTGCTCACGACGGAACCAACAGGTGGCTGCCCCAACACCAGTGTCTGTCTGTATGATTATCCAGTGTGTGTGCTGCCCCCTGCTGTAGAGCTCTATTTGAGGTGTTTAATGAGTGAGGGCTCTTTCTGGCTTTTTATCCCCCTGGCATATAATGCGGGGGGATATAGTGGTCAGTGTGTCCATCTGTAATAAAATCGTTTCTGGACCAGAATTCGAAAACTATACCACTTACAAACACAAAATTTGGTTTGGAGCTTCTCCTTATGGTCTAGTTGTGCCTTTTGGGGGTTTTGGTCCGTCCGTCTGTCCACACAACCTGTAGGTTACACAACCTACAGCCGGGGGGATCCGCCATTGCCAGATGGCTCTTGTTTTTTTTTGTTTTTTTTTTTTTGGATGAATCCCACCCAAATTTGGTGAACTATTTTCAAGTATGGTAGTGTACAACTCATGCTGCTATCTCAGGAGAGCGCAGACAGTTTGTGATTGTCCTCCAAAACACACACCAGACACCTTCTTTTTTCACTCACTCTCAAAGCTCGAATGCACAGAATGAGGGCGGAGGAAACCCAAAAGTGTTTTATTACAATTTAACTGATGAGCACCCGGATGGCCAGTTGGAGGTGCTTGGGCAACAAATTATGCTAACCCAAACTGACTGTATCCCACCCATAACCCTGAACAGTGTGGGGTCCATCATGTGCTGCTCTTACGAGGCCGCTGATCACAGTCGGCACTGGCATGGCTGGATTTAAAGTGATGCTGTGGTGGTAACTTTAGCAGTGCAAGCTGCAGCTTTACCAAGTGAGCCAACCCAGCAGCCAGGACTTTTTAAGAATTTGACAATTGAGTCTGTTCATTACAATTACACAAGCTTTTAGCATCAGTAGTAGTTGGCAATGTTTAAGTCAACGATTTTGTAACTGAATGATTCAAGCAACAAAGTTAACGGAAAATCACTCAGGATTCATGTTTTTTTCCTCCTTTATTCACAATCTGTTGGTTTCAAAGGTAAAGGCTTTTCCTCAGAATTTAATTAGTTGTATGGGAATCTGTTCAGCCTGTTTCTTGTGGTGGCTCACTGCTGAAAGGAGAGGGGTAATGGGTCATTCCATATCAAATGGCGAAGCGGGAGCCATTCAGACATCTCAGATTTGGCTGAAAAAAATTCCTGGGGGTGCATTCACCTCCTAATAGGAGAAATCCAAAATTTTAGCTCTCAACTCCTAATAGTTTAGCCTGGAATACATCCATAGCTTTGGTTGCTCCCAACGGTCACTTGCTTACAAATATTCGCACAAAATCCGTGCTAGATCTGTGATTGACTCACAGTCGCAAGGGTGCCCCGCCCCTTTAGACAGACCCCGCCCCTTTAGACAGACTTGCAGCGGGTCCTGAATGAATTTATCTCAAATGGGGAGAAGTGAACGTGAGCACAGATTATCACTGATTATTTTGCCCCAATGTCACAGAATTAAATACTGGATTTATTTTTCACAGGCCACATATCTTCCAAATATTATGGTGCTGCAATGGTATTTTTAAGACCAACAGATCCGGGGAAAAAGAACTTTGTTCGAGACCTATGTCTCTCTCAGCAGTGGTCTCATAACATCTGGAAATACAGAAATACAGTATGGACTGCGGCAAACTAGGAATTAAACTTTCAAACTGAAATAATGCTTGTGTTTATATGTTCAGAAATTCTGTTTCTGCCATCAATGTTTAATCGTTTTTAAAGGGAAAAAGAATATATTTCATCGCTATGATCTTGTACTGGATTAATATCAGATATTAAACAAGCGGAGAAAAGCAGCAAAATAAGCGTTTGCCATCCACATTAAAAATGCTGAAACGTTGTGCAACAATGGGTTGCAATAATAGGAACAAGCTATCCATATTCTCTTTTCTGAAGAAAGAAGATTGGCAAGGAATAAATTGGCAACTGTCATATTACATATCAGCTTCGTAGGATTACAGTGATACTCCACCCAAAAACTATAATTTGTATCTCAATTACTCACCATTAGAGGTCTTGAACATACAAAGTTGTTCTTCACTTGCCGCAACTGTATGGCCACTGGAGAGTTTTGAAAAATTATCCAAATTCCTTTTTTGCTGGAAGCAAGTGGGGTCACCCAGTAGCAATGGGAAAACTCCACAAAATGTCTATTGGCAAACAAACTTTCAAACCATCATCCAACGCATCGTCCAGTATAATCCAAGTCTGCTTTATCCACTCGTATCCTCAGAACACTAGAAATGCGGTTATTTTTCACAAAAAATAATAAAATACCACAGTGATGCTTCAAGTAAGCTCGCGCATTCATCGGAAGTCCTGGCTCGTGTTTATACGAGTATTCATCTGAGTGGCAGCAGAGTCTCTGGGCAATGAACGAGCCGGGAGGCGGGATTTCCGTTGAATGCGTGAGCTTACATGAAGCATAACTGTGGTATTTTATTATTTTAAAGGAAAGATAACCGCGTGTCTAGAGTTCTGAAGACATGAGTGGACAAAGCAGACTTGGATTGTACTGGGCGTTGCGTTGGATGATGGTTTTAAAGTTTATTAACAGACGTTTTGTGGAGTTTTCCCATTGCTAATGGGTGACCCCATTTGCTTCCAGTTTTTTTCAAAACTCTCCAGTGGCCGTAAAGTTGCGCCAGGTGCAAAACAACTTTGTCCGTTCAAGACATCTAATGGTGAGTAATTGATATACGAATTATAGTTTTGGGTGGAGTATCACTTTGATCTTGCTGATGGAATCATGCCCTTCGAGATATAGCTTATGCCAGTTACAGTGAAATATGTTATGTAATTTGAGTATTATTTAATTTAGCCTTTATTATACTGAGGAATCCCACTGAAATAAACAAAATACAGAGATGGCCAAACATTATCCTGTTCAAAACGTAACAACCACTCCAAGATTAAACGCAAACAAGCCACAATCTAATTTTTAAGCTCATGTCAAATAAAATTTACGAATGGCGTAGCTGGGCAGCTAACTCATATTAGTTATGCTGAGTACAGCCATTAGTTGTGTGGTAAAATGCCTGATGTAGCAAAGTAAAAGGAAATATACTCACAGCATGCAGATGTAAGATAGATACTTGTATATCTCAACATTTGCATGCTTGCCTGCTTAGCTACTATCCTGATAAAAGCAGACTCTGATACTTTGCTTTGCTTCGTACACAGAGGCTGGGTAGTCATCATTGACAAGTGTTTACTTCCTGGTGGGTGGGCGCTAATCAGAAGTTTAAAATCATTGGTGTACCCGAAAACTAATCACTAATGTTCGACGATGACGTATGTTATGCGCCGGCTCAGCCGTCTAGTACTTCCGCTGGAAACTACACTCCTTCATACCAGGAATGCAGGGCCATTCTATGTCAAATCATCAGATATACAAAACATTTGTCACCATGTAGTCATAGATTGCTTCTATATTTTCTCATAAGATAAATATGTCTTGGTGATGAACAAACCCAAAATTTCAGTTCATTCGGACCAAAATTGAATTTTTGGTGAATTATTTTCTAAGGGTACTGTCCGTCAGTTTTTTTGTCAAGTAACATTTTTCTTGTATTTAACAAAGCATAACTTTTTTATTATTACACCTATAGCTTTGAAACCTTGCATCTTAGCTAATGTTATTCTGCTTACTCAGAAAATGCAGTCCATTTTACTTTTTCTTTCTTGGTTGGGGAGCTATAAGGACACCAAAAGTGCCTTTTGTTCAGGCAGTTCCATATTTAGGTTCCCGAAGCACCCCCAATATAAAAGCTAGCATAGGCTCTCTGGCATTTTTTTCCATTCATTTGTGTCTGCTGAGTACAAATCAGGCTGAAATCACCACAAATTCATTGCCAACTGCAGTCAGTACCTTGCCAAATGTGGGGGGGGAATGCTAAAATGCCCCTTGTTCAAACCCCCATATCTCCAGGGGCACACCTTGGATTTTCTTCTATTTTTTTTACGGATTCCTCTATTATAGTAGAAAGATCACTCCAAAAATGGTTGATGTGTTTTGACCAACATAAATTTGGCAGGTGTCTTAACAGGGGTGGAGCAATCTCAAGAATCGTGTGGCACTTTAAGGTTCTTATACATTCAACTATGCAACATTTTAAGTGTTTTCAATCATTAGGCAATCACATACTAAGTTGTACTAATTCCTGTATTATATTAGACTTAACAAAACAAAAGTTGTTGATGTGACTTGAACGAGATACATTTCAGAACTGTCTAAATAGGGGTCAGGCAATTTTTGAGAAACACACTTCTTTGCATCAATAAAATTTACTGACACGAATTCTTTTAAACTGATTGTCAAATTAAAACTTTGTATTCCATGCTATGTTAACAGTGTTATTGCTTCGTAAATGCAACAAAGAGCACAACAGTGTCATCTGTCCCAGTTTTGTCCAACTTATACTGCCGGGCTGTGCATCCAGTGACATCCAGAGTTGGAACAGTTTGGAGGACGTTCTTGAATGGCACCCAGCATTTTTCTGAAGAAGTCCATGTTCATGCTTGTGTCCTCTTGTTTCACTTCATGAAAAGCAGTAGCAATAATCAGAAATTATTGATCAATAACTGATTCAGGTTTCTCCGTGCCAACATGATCCACCAACCTGCATATACTGACCTTTCTCTGAATGTGTCATACATTCATGAATTGAGAACTTAGATCTATTGTGATTCAAGAATCATTAACATTGTGTAAGAAGCTGAAAATGCCAAGCGATTCTTGAGATTACACCACCCCTGTTCAGACACCTGCAAAATTTATAGTGATCAAAACACATCAAGAATTTTTAGAGTGGTCTTTCTACTGTAACAAAGGAATCAGTTTAAAAAAATGGAAGAAAATCCAAGGTGTGCCCCTGGAGGTACGGGAGTTTGAACAGATGGCATTTTAGTGTTTTTTTACATTTGGCAAGGTACTGAATGCAGTTGTTGATGAATTCAGCTTGATTTACAGTGGCTCCAATAAGTATTTGTACACTACTTGAAAATTTGACTATATATTTTATATATAGCTTTTGTATATTCGGCTAAATGCTTGCTATTGTGTGTAAAAGTGATTAAAATATTTGATAATCAATATGTTTTAAACAAATATTTATGTCAAAATGGCATATTTGGTCAGAAAGGCAATTATCTGACCTCCAATAAGTATTTGTACACTACTGTACTTCATGGAGCCGGTTACGGATGGCCTGGGCACAAACATGGCTTCCAGTTGCTTCCTCCACTTTGGTGGCAAGACTGAAGGCTGAGGACTGTCTCTCCCTCTGTACCAGCAGGGAGATGTACCAGTCTGTGCGCTGGCTGGTCTTCCTGGGACGTCCTTTCCTGGCTGCGTTGGCTATGTGTTCAGACTGTTTGTACTTCTTGATGATGTACTGCACGGTCGTGTGGCGTAACGATAGCCAAGTTCCAATTTTTCTGGTGCTTTGGCCTTCTTTATGTAGCTGAATGATTTGCTCCCGCATTCGACGGGGTATCTCGCCTGTCTCAGCCATATATCACAGGAATACATTATGGGCATGGTCAGGCCATTTATATAGGCCAGTCTGTGTACAGAGGGAGTGTCCAGTGTGGTCATGCTTGACCAAATCAGACCAAGTGAGTCAACCATGTCCTGTAAACATCTTGAGTCAATTTTAGGTGAGTATTATAAGTGTACAGATACTTATTGGGTCAGATAATCGCCTTTCTGACCAAATATGCCATTTTGACATTAAATATTTGTTTAAAACATATTGATTATCAAATATTTTAATCACTTTTACACACGATAGCAAGCATTTAGCCGAATATGCAAAAGCTGTTATGTAGTCGAATTTTCAAGTAGTGTACAAATACTAACATCATACCGAGTTTGTTATCTAACTTTATAGCAACACAGTTTGGCTCTTTGCTTCTATGCTGGTGGAGTCAGGCTACTTAGCTACCACGTCTGGCAACAAGATGTGACGGATAACCTGGTTAGCATTCATTCTGCAAATGGCACCGCGCGATTGGGTGACCTTTTGGTGAGAATCACCAATCAGCCAAGAGTAGAAAACATGAATATTCATATATTTATACTTCATTAGTGACGTAAGGGCTAAACACTGGCTATACGACTGAGGCCAGACTGACATCAGTCAGTGACCGTTGGGAGCGACCAGAAATTGATATGTATGGATTCCAGGCAAGTTTTGAACAGGGATTTCTGAGGAGCCACAATCACATGGCTATATTTAGAAATGTATTTCAGCTAAATCCTTCAAATTTTGAGGGGTGAAAATCTGCTCCTATAACTAAAGGAATAAGGATTTAGAAAGGTGTCCCTTTAGTTTATCATATACACTACCGCTCAAAAATTTTGGATCACTTGGAAATTTTCTTGTTTTCCATGGAAACACATGAAATTAGTCTGAATAGGAAATATAGCAAATGAACAGAACATGCTGACATTGTCTGAGTTAGAAATAATGATTTTAATGGAAAATTATGAATATGGCTTCAAACTTTGCCTTCATCTAAAAAAAAAAAAAAAAAACCCACCTTCACTGTTGATACAGAAACTGGAGTTTGACAGGAACTATTTCGTGCAGCTGCTAGTTGACAACCTGTGAGGCGTCTTTGTTTTAAACTACACACTCTCAGATATGTGTCTTCTTGCACAGTTGTGCATCGGGGCCTCCCACTCCTTTTTTCTGTCCTTGTTAGTGCCAGTTTGTGCTGCTCTCTGAAGGGAGTAGTTGACAGCATGGTAAGAGATTTTAAGTTTTCAATTTCTCGCATTGAATAGCCTTCTTTTCTAAGCACAACAATAGACTGACGGGTCTCTAAAGGAAGTTTTTTTCTTTCTGGCTATATTGAGCCTGTAAACAAACAAACAACTGCTGATGCTTCAGGTACTAAACCAACCTCAAGAATGCCATGCTCCCTTTTGCGCTCCCTTATTAGTTCAACAGGTTTCAGCTGTGAAACACATTTGCAGAAGGGTTTTCTAATAATCAGTAAGCCTTATAAAATGCTTAACTTGGATTAGCAGCCATACCAGGAGATTGATGCAGAGGACTGACAGTTGCTGATAATGGGCCTCTATGCAAAAATATAGATCATTCCTTGAAAATCATCTGATTCATTTTAATCATTTGTGAAATGGATAAAAATGTTAGTGAAATGGAAAAAAAATGTTCATGAAATGCCTGAAAATTTATTTTTCTTTGGAAAACAAAGAAATTTGCAAGTGATCCCAAACTTTTGAGTGGTAGTGCATTTCTGGGTGCTTAAATTGCTCAAAGATTTTACATATGTTGTGTATTTTGTATTCTTATTCTGGCCCTCTCATGAATAATTTAGAAAATATTAAGGCATTAAAATGGGGGGGGGGGGGTTGTGCTAATTTTAACATTTTATACCAAAAAATGACACACTCCACCGACATCAAATTGACTGTTTTCGAAAGATTAGATGCCTGTTATTAACACATCCAAAATTTATGATTGTATTCTGCTTTACTTTCTCAAAATAAATTTTTGAAAATATGGTATTTTTGTGGACGCACAGCATTTAATGGTATCGAAGGCATATTCAAACATTATTTTCTAAAATGCACATACTTAAATATAGAAAGCTCAAACTCAATGAAATGCTTTATTTCATAAAAGTTAACTTTCACTTGGAATTATAACCCATATACAGTTTTCAGATGTATATTGAAATACTACCGCAGTATTTCCCTACTTTGTGTCACTGGCAAGGCACTAGCCAAGATCATTCTTAATCGACTGCAGCAGCTTGATGAAGAGATTTATTCAGAATCTCAGCTTGGATTTCGACCAGGCAGATCTACAACAGACATGATATTTTGTGTTCGGCAGCTGATGGAAAAGTCTTGTGAACAACAGCAACCTCCTCATGTTGCCTTTATTGATCTGACTAAGGCGTTTGATCTGGTTGACCGAGCATCTTTGTTTACTGTATTGAAGAAATCTGGCTGTCCTCCAACATTACTCACGCTTGGTAAGTCCTTCCACTAAGGAATGAAAGGCAAAATAAAGTATGATGGTGATGCATCCAATTCTTTTCCCCATCAACAGAGGTGTCAAACAGGGCTGTGTTTTAGCCCCTCCTATTTTTATCCCCAGCCAACACGAAGTGGGAGGGGGATATAGGTTTGACCTCCGTCCGTCCTTCCGTCCGTCCGTCCATCTGAGGTAAAGGGGACAGCTTTACTCAGAAACTACTACAGATACAGTAACCAAATTTGGTGTGTAGCTTCAGACCATAAAGGCCTCGATCGAGTTCGAAAATAAGAAGCGCACGACTGGCGGGGGATGTTGTAGACCATGTCGACTTGTTGGTATTTATTTTGCCTACGTTTTCAGAACTGCTCACCAAATCATTCCTAACCATGTAGGTGTTTCTCTGCTCACTCGCGATGATAGCAATTTCTTCTCTTTAGCTAGATTCAAAGCCAAAACAAAAGTCCTGGAACTTTTTGTTCATGAGTTCCTCTATGCAGACGACGCTGCTTTATGTGCATCCTCAGCCCCCCAGCTACACGAGCTTTTGGGCGGGTTTTTCTCAGCATGCCAGAAGTTTGGCGCTACGATCAGTTTTAAGAAGAAGGTGGTATTATCTCTAACCGGTGGCCAGAGTTTCTTCATCAACAACACCACACTTGACAATGTTGACTCTTTTACATAGTTAGGATCTACCATAACCTCTAATCTCTGTCTTGATTAAGAACTGTCTACTAGACTAGCCGAAGCTTCCACTGTTTTTGGGAAACTGGAGAAACGTGTGTGGAGAAATAAGTAAGTTACCATCAAGACAAAAGGAAGTATATGAAGCTTGTGTTTTGAGCATACTTTTGTATGGCTCACCCTCCTGGACAACCTATTGCCACCAAGAAAAGCGACTCAGTGCTTGTCACACACAGTCTCTAAGAGCTGTACTTGGTATCTTTTGGCGTGACTGAATGACTAATGAAGAACTTTTCCGCATCACACACTCCAGGCCTTTGTCATCCGTACTGAAATTCAGATGGGCTGGTTATGTCCATAGAATGCCATACTCTCGTCTGCCTCGCTGCATCCTGCACACTGCTCTTAAAAATGGATCAAGACAATTGGCCAATGTCGTCTCAGGTTTAAGGATGTTATTAAAAGAGACCTACGGGACTTCAAAATAGACCGCAGTACCTGGACATCTGCATGCGATCATCGTGCTACCTGGCGTACCAATCTCCATCATGGTATTAAGGTGGACAAAGAGGCTACGTTGGAGAGACTCAAAAAAACAGTGTAATCGTCTGTCATCTGTGATGAACACAAAATCTGATTCTTTTATGGCATAGTGGGATACGACTGAAGCTGGCCTGTACTATCTATATCTCTATCTCATATATATATATATATATATATATATATATATATATATAGAAATACTGCAGTCCCTACATAAGTGGAAGATCAAACTTGTCACAAATCATCACTTAAAATTATTGTATCAATGAACACTTGTATCCAAGTTGAATACCTGTATGTTTCGATTAGTAATAACCTGTGTTAAAAAGAGTTTTTGACAGTCCTACAGAATTGAAAATAATGTTTTAAATGACCAGTTTATATCAGTTAGCACAGATAATACACAGTCCTGCTCCTTGAATGCATATCTACGTCCAGTTGTAGTGCTTGAAATTTCAATCTTGGCAGTGATATGTTGCACAGGTACCTAGCTTAGGTCTTCCCTCCTGGGCCAAAAAAAACTTTTTACTGGGCCATTCGAATGCATGAACTGTTCAGACAAGTTATAGCTTCTGCATGACCAAACATGTTTCCAAACTTGCAGCTTAAAAAAATGTTATAATTACTGTGTTTTATTTTATAGGTTAATTTATTAACAGATAAATTTACACAAAGTGTATATGATAAATCATTTGATTTGGGATCAAATAAAATGGCATTCTGAACTCATCCTCTGTAAGATGGCTATTTTGTGTAAGCCAATTTATTATTATAACACTTCCAAATTCCTCACAAACTTGAATTTTTCGCCCTGCCAAGGTTGTAATCTTTCAATATCTAAACACTGCAGAGGGGTTATACTTCAAATGTAAGTTAACATTTATCAAATAGTGCATCTTTTTCAGCTTTCTATCCTTAACTATGTGCATTTTATAAAATAATGTTTGAATATGCCTTCGATGCCGATAAATGCTGTGTATCCACAAAATTACCATATCTTCAAAAATATATTTTGAGAAAATAAAGCAGAATACCGTCACATATTTTGGATATGTTAATAACAGGCATCTAATCTTTCTAAAACAGTCAATTTAATGTTGGTGGATGGTGTAATTTTTTTGGTATAAAATTTTGAAAATAGCAGAAAATATATTTTTTCTTTTTCAAACCTTAATATTTTTTAGATTATAAATAAGAGAGGGGCAGAATTAGAATACAAAATACACAATATACATGGGAAGCTGTATGTGCAATACCAAATCCCTGTCTTTGAAATTAGGCTTTTTACAGTCCTTCAAATATGCTACCGCAGAGCGCAGAGTAAAATTTTTGAGCAAATTTAAGCACCCAAAAATACATGATAAACTGAAGGGACACCTTTAAGTCCATAGTCCCCAAGTTATAGTAGCAGATTTTCTCACCTGAAAATGTGAAGGTATTCGCTGAAATGCTTTCCTAGATATAGCCATGTGAAAGTGGCTCCTGAGAAATCGCTGTTCAAAAAGGGCCGGAACTTAGTTGCATAAATATGATGACAAAACTATTAGTAGTTGAGAGCTAAAATTTTGGATTTCTCCTGTTAGGAGGTGTATGCACCTGCTGGAATTTTTTCAGCCAAATCTGAGATGGTCAAGTGCGAAGTTTTTCTTAAATACAGACATTTGACATGGAATGACTCCAATGCAGGTATAATTTCTACTTGTTTGGGAAGAGCTGTTATGATGAAAGTAAGTCCACTCCTTCAGTTTGTAGTTTTCTTATTTTCTTTGACTTCAGGAATGGGGTAACGTATTGATTTGTCCCCAGTATGCAGTATCCAGTTCAAAACTTTGTTCATGATACTGGAAAGATAAATGATCAGATTTGGTGTAACATCTTTATTTAGTCTGCTGACAAATATGAAAGGCTACCACAAGGCACAGGTGGGAGGAGTCTATCAGCTGCACTGCTATGGAACTACTCACAGTTTACCAGTCTGCACCAAATAATGCGTTTTGGGTGGGTTTTTGTATAATATCAAAGTCGATACCTCTGCTGTGAAAGATGACTGTGGTCTCTGAACTTTGACCCCAGAATGACGAAGGTCCTGACGGAGCAGGACGGCCTATCGTGGCGGGAAAAGCTCCCGCCCATTCCCACAGTCCCGCTAGCTGTGCGGGAAAGGATGACTCAGGTGGCCACGCCTAACCCCACCCCCACCCCCACCCCTGTACAGAACGGCACGAGCCAATCAGAGGCACCAGGTAACCAGGCTGAAACAGGAATGGGCTAATGTGTGTTGCGCGTGTTAAAAAGGGAATACTTTATTGAATTGTATGAATGACAAAAATGTGGGGAATCAAAATGGCGCAGAAGCCTCAGAAGTATTGACCATTCAAAAAAGAGGCAAGTGTCCCAGTTTGCATGAACATGCCATTTCCAGTGTAGAATCAGTGTAGCAGTTTCTCTATTTTCCAGAAGGCAGTCATATTTGAGTGCTCAAACCTGCATAGATACAAACATTAAGGCTGACTCTGCTGTCAATGCGCACATTCAGGTCAATTCAGCAAAGGATGCTAAAACTGAGGCGGAGTGTCAATGATTCAGCTGTAGGTGGGACCACAGATTACCACACTGAAGCTGATGCAGCTTTAGATTCAAACATTGAAGGTGGTTCAGGCTGCACATGGAAACGCTGAAGCTGATTGAGGCAGTAGATGCAAATGCAGACAAGCTGTAGGTGCAAATACTGAGGCTGATTCATGCTGTAGACACAAGTAGTATAGCTGATTCAAGCTAGAATTGCAAACAGTTTAGCTGAATCAGGCTGTAGATGCAAAAACTGTGGCCGATTCAGGCTGTAGTTGAAAATTCTGCAGCTGATTCAGGTCGTAAATGCAAAGACTGAAGCTGATTCAGGCTGTAGAACCAAATGCTGAACCTGATTCAGGCTACTGAATGCAAACACTGAAGCTGATTCAGGCACTAAATGTGAACAGTAGCGGTGACCCTGGCTGTACATGCAAAAAACTGAAGCTGAATGGGGCAGTTGGTGCAAACACTGGAGGAGTTTCAGGCTGTTGATGCCGACGCTGATTCAGGCTTGAGATGCAAACATTTAATCTGATTCTGGCTGGAAATGCAGACATTGAAGGTGCCTCAGGCCGTAGATACAAATGCTGTGGCCGATTCCAGCTGTACATGCAAAGTGAAGCTGATTCACACGGTGGGTACTAGCACTGAAGCTGATTAAGGCTGTAGATGCAGGGAATGAAGCTGAGTCAGACTGTAGGTGCAAACTGAAGTTGATTGAGACTGGAAATTCAAATACTGAAGCTGATTAAGGCAATAGATAGAAACCCTGGAGCTTTATCAGGCTATAGATACAAATAATAATAAAGCTGATTTGGACTGTAGATGGAAACACTAAAGCTGATTTAGGCTGTTGATGCAAATGTTGATGTTGATGTTGATTCAGGCAGTAGATAAAAAAAAGCTGAAACAGATTCCAGCTGCAGATGCAAACCCTGAAACTGATTCAGGCTGTAGATGCAAAAGCTGAAGCTGATTTAGGCTGGTGATACAAACACTGAAGCTGACTCAGACTGTACATACAAATGCTGTTGCTGATTGAGGCTGTAGATGCAAACTCTGAAGCTGATTTAGGCTGTAGATGCAACCTCTGAAGCTTGTTTAGACTGCAGATGCAAACACCGAAGCTGACTCAGACTGTAGATGCGAACTCAGAAGCTGATTTAGGCTGTAGATACCACTTCTGAAGCTGATTCAGACTGCAGATGCAAATTAAAGCTGATTCAGGCTGTAGATGCAAACGCTGAAGCTGATTTAGGCTGTTTATGCAACCCCTGAAGCTGATTCAGGCTGTTAATGCAAACGCTGTAGCTGAATTTGGCTAGAAGTTCAAACACTGAAGCTGATTCAGTCAGTAGATGCAAAGAATGAAGCTGATACAGACTGTAGATGCAAACTGAAGTTGATTCAGGCTGGAAATTTGAACACTGAAGATGATTCAAGCCATAGATGGAAACTCTGAAGCTTAATTTGGCTGTAGATGCAAACACTGAAGCTGATTCTGGCTGTAGATGCAAACACTGATTGCGAATCAAGCTGTATATGAAAGCTTTGAAGCTGACTTAGGCAGTAGATGCAGCCTCTGAAGCTGATTGAGGCTACTTATGCAATTAATGAAGATGATTTGGGCTGTAGATGCAAACTCAAGCTGATTCAGGCTGTAGAAATGAACTCTGAAATTGGTTAAACATTTTTCCCACAAATTTCTATGGAAATCTGTATTTTTATAGCATGCTATTTTTATAGCATGTATTTTTATAGCATTATATACTTTCAGGAAAAATACTACACTCAGAATTTCCAGCCAAATTCTGTCAGAATCCTACTTGTTACATCTTTAGAGTTAAAATGACAAAATTTAATACATTTTAGGCTTCAAACACTACCTGGCTTCTGCATCATGTTTTTGGGGGCATTCTTGACGTCCGTATTGATTTAATATTTTGAAACATTGGTCAAGTGTATTTTGATAGGTAAGATTCCCCATTTGGTCCAGATTTTTCAGGATCCTGTGTTAAAGTTGGGTGGTGATGGTGGTGTAACGCGAGTCACGAAAACATATTTTTTCTTCCCTCATGATAACCCCTGGCAGGCTGCAAATGTAAATTCTACTTTTGCCCATGCTTAACAAAAATTTACTACCAGTATGCATACCTAGTCCTTATGCGGCTGTGTAGGACATTAAAAGTTGGTAACGCGAGTCACGAGTAATGCAAGACGGGCTCATTGCATAATATCTCTCCTTATTGGTCGTAAAATTTTAATTCCCTTCAGTACACTTTAAAACTACATTTAGTCGTTTGAACACTGGAAGTGTTCATTATTTTCTATGTTGGATACTTTTAGGAGAAATTTCAGCTGAAATCAATGTTTTTTTTTTTTTTTTTTTTTGTTTTGTCCTTTTCATGTTATGCAAGTCATGCTTTAATTAAAGCCATGTAATGAAATCAAATTGGTATTTGTTCATGCCTTTTTATAGCTTTAACCACTACCTTCCAGCACACTGATGATGGGGGATGCTAAAATTCCTCAATTTTTAGGGACAGGCCCGAATATGAATTAGGAAATTCGCGAGAACGTAATGCTAGTCACTGTGGAAATGCTATGAAGCTGATTCAGGCAGTTGACACAAACATTGAAGTTGATTTGGGCTGCAGAATCCGACACTCAAGTTGATTCAGGCTGTAGATGCAGATGCTGAAGCTGATTCAGGCTGTTGGTGCGAACGCTGAGGTTGATTTAGGCTATAGCTGTAAAGCTTGAAGCTCATTCCGGCGGCAGATGCAGACACTGAACCTGATTTGGGCAGTAGATTGAAGCGGAGCTGAATATGGCTGGAGACACTGAGGCTGATTTGGCTGTCATCCTCAGGAGAGGGGTCCATAAAGAAGGCCCGGGCACTGAAAGAGGAAGGTAACGCCCTCGTGAAGAAGGGTAATCACAAGAGTGCCATGGAGAAATACACACTGAGCCTGAAGCACAACCCCACAGAAGTGACCACCTACACCAACAGGTGAGAAAGAACAGTACGGACCTTTTGAAAATGGCGTCCTTCATCCCTTTCTGGATTTACATCTCTTAGAATGCGAGTTGGATGACTGTGTTGCACAGCAGACTGTGGTGCATTGCGTATACTGCCTATACGGGAGTAGGACCAAATTCTTTGTGCCCTAATCTGGGCATTAGTGTTTTGATCATTTGGTAGAATATGGTCTAATCAGACATTTTTGTCATTAATCCTTAACCCGTTCCCTTTTGAGACTTTTTTGATTGACATGACAATATTACTGTGGTTACTGACAGGTTGGGCAAAGCCTAACAATCCAATATCTCAAATATATGTATATATGACCATAGAATTTTAAAACGATAGAATGGACGCGAGTATTACGTGAAAGCATTGAACTGTCGTCTATGTTGGGTAAGAATTCTGCTGGTTGCTACCATTGGTCTCCCATTGTAGAATTCTATGGGCTTACCTTTCTGTCACAGTTGTTCATGGTAGGAATTAAATCTTGCCCCAGGTTGGCCCTTATAACGTTCACATGGTAGATCATAAGGACTGTACGACATTGTCAGTTCTGCTGCTTCTTATCATGTTATATTGACTCCCTTATACATAACCCAGAAGTGTTCTGCTCACTTGTTTACAACCAGGAAAATCTGAGATGAGGCTTCACTGGAAAACTCTGAAAGGAGGTGGTTTAAGGGTGACTTAATCCTGATTGGCTGTTTCTGCCCTGCAGGGCTCTATGTTACCTGTCTCTGAAGATGTACAGAGAGGCTGTGCAGGACTGTGACGCTGCTCTCCAGCGGGATCCCGCAAACGTGAAGGGGCTTTACCGCCGAGCACAGGCTCGCAAGGAGCTGAAGGTGAGTCTGTGTACCCCTTCTGATTGCCCGTCCGTGTCGGCACTCCACAGAGGCTGTATTGCAGCCCCCAGACAAAGTCGGGGCTACTATGGATTCGTCCTCGTCACGTGTCTGCCACCGCTGCCATAGAGATTTCCTTGTGGACGCTGTACAGGCCGCAAATTTGAAGCTATTTCTCTTATATTTGGTATGGAAATGGGCAGGGGTTAGGGCATGGCGCCTATCGATTTCGGCTGCCATAGTAACTAGTGGTGCAATCGATCATCGTTGATTTGTTATCCGTATGGATCCCTCGTCACGGTTCGGTACGCACATGATCCGCGGATTGGTTGATAGAAAAAAAAAAAGGTTGTGGTAGAGATGTGACGTTATTGAATCGCAATGATCGTAAAGCGGAATGAGGCAACTTGCCTCTATGGGGTGTGTCAATTGCGTCCCATTTCTTCTTGAAACGTGCAAGCGGTCTGAAAAATATGGCAATCATTCTAAATGCTTCCGGGAAGATCATTCCGATTAGAACTCCTCTAATTGTTGGCAAGGTTGGGCAGCTTCCATCACCTTTTACAGCTCAACTGGCCACCCTAAATCTGCTCCTGTGTAATATGTGCCAAAGGACAATCAAGCAATTTAGCCTGTTGCCAATAATGATTATGAAGCAATAGAGAAGATCTGACAGGTGTAACTGCCCTACAATGTTAAATTGAAAGAATGCTAATAATCTAAAGAATAGCAAAAAACCTTGTCCAAACTCCATCTCTCATCGTAGCGTTTTAGGTGATTGTTTAAAAAAATATATTTTATTAAAGAATATATTTGAGCTGTAGCACAGTGTACATTTTCTTTTTCTTTAAAGAAAAACAAAACAAAGAGATAACATAACAACACTTAACCCCTTTGTGCAGAAGCCAAATTTGGCTATTTATGGGTTACCCACTTTAATGCTGAATAATTCAAGATTTAAGCTTCATAAAGAGGAAATATGTGTTTCAATTCAGGAAAGACACTTACAGCATTTAGAATTACATTGTATTTCAGTTTATTTTCATGATTTTGGTAGAGAAAATGAGCAGCAAACATAAAAAATCTTCATGAGAATTCACCATTGAAATTGCAAAAAAAATAATTCTGACGATTGAAAAACTGCTGGGGCTTAAAACTATACATTTATGGTATCATAAACTCCTTGAGCACAAGTAGAATTCATCTTCAAAATTACATTCTAGATTACCTACATGCTATTAGCCAAATTATACAGCTACCCAAGTGTCTCCCCAAAGTCTCAAAATGATTTGCTGTCAAATCATTAAAAAAATCATGTATTTAACACAATTAATGCTTTATGGCATGAAATTTAATATGAACGAATGATTTTCTGGTTGAGTTTAGTATGAATTTATCAATATCAGTGCAGTTGAATACCAATGGTCACCAGTAACCTCTCCAAATATGAACGTGCCTTTTCTCCATAATAAAGTTTAGAGTTTTGGCCATTTTTCTTCAAAGCCAGCACAAACACGCATTAAATAAACTGCTAATTAAACGGTCAGAACATTCACCCTGTAATGAAAGCTACCAGTCCCCTCTTCAAAGCTCACGAACCCATTTCAACACTTATAAGGAGCAAGTACACCTCACTAACACAGTAATATCTGAATTCTGAAATATACCTTATTTTAACTGAACAGACACTCCACTTTCAGGGAATATCAAATCCATTGCGTCTCCCGATTCAAAAGAAACGTGCAATGAACGTACCGGGGGTCCACACCAAAATGCACGGGCAGTTCGCGTTTTAAACAGGAAAAAAACCTCGACATTCGACTTAGTTGAGTACATATACATTCCGAAACAGAAAAAAAAAACAAACAAAAATAGCAGCCTGACCTTTTTCGTGAATCCCTCCTCCAGAGACATTGACTGTATAAAATAGAGAGCGATGTATCCAGTAACAAGAACCCTCCGGTCCTGTTTCATTCGAAATAATTCCAATAGAGCATATCGTTCTCATTTAAATCCTGTAATGTAACTGAACACTTCAAGGCCAGTTTTGCGAACCGATTTTCTATAAATCCCGTCTATTTTAGCCGCGTAATGTGCATAACGTAGACAGGATACAACAGCGCATGCTGATACGCATTGGTTTGTATGCTCTGTGTTTGTCCAATCAATGTGTTTCACTTACTCTAAAATGTTTAAACACTCGGGAATTGGATAAGAAACGAGCCAATCAATACATCGTTATCAGGGAAACTTCAGGAGGCCATGAAGTGTAACTCTACAATTACGCAGAAGAGCTTGAGTGTAGGGTTGAGTGATTGGCTATCAACGCCAGTACTCGGGTGGATATAAGGAAGCGCTGGATTTGGCAATGAAGGAATCTACGCGTAAATCCACGGTAGGGAACTACAATTTTTTTGTATGGGACAACTGTAATAGGCAATAGAATGTGAGAGAATTAATACCATGTCGATTTTTTTGCCTCAGAAAACTGATTTTTATGAACTACTAAATGGTATACTGTTAGCTCACTGTGGCTAAACTGGTTGCTACAAAGGTTAACGATTTTTTCTGTGTCAAGATATCGTTTTTTCAAACTGCTGAATCGACACTATGGGCAAGGATACTCACCAGTTTGCACATCAGGCTTAGCTGAGGAGTTTAATTCATGCAGCTCTCGAAAAACAGGGAGTGGAGTGAACTTCTCCGTATTCAGAACCGCGTTCGAGGTCTGCTTGCTTGTGAACATTCAATAACTGATCCGGGGGTGCTATCTAGTGATCGAGTACAGTAACAGCGTACTTCCAGTTTGCAGGTCTATAGATGCGGGCGTCTACATCTGCAGAAAGGGGTTAATACACATATACATAAACCTCCCATCACACCCACCCTCCCTCCCATCTATTCTACTCAGTGCATAGTGTGAAACAATACTGGTAGCAATGGAAAATGATCGTTTGATTGGACAGATTGCGAAAAATACTTCGTGGGCAACTAGCCACAAGTAGCGTCCACTATGGGTCGTTTAGCTGATTTCAGCGTTTTAGCTGATTTTTAAACTCTTGCACCCTGAACTTGCCATTGGAGGATTACCTAGCCCTGCTTTCAGCATATCTTCTCCAAACCGGTTCCCCTTTTTTTCCCCCTTTAACTTGGTGTTAATTTGTTTAGATGCGAGAATCAGTTTTTAGAATTACTGTCCCGCTTCCCTCATCTTGCATTGTTCATCGCAATTATCGAGCATTTCCCCATCCACATTAATCGTGACATAAAACGGCAACGTCTTTAGAAGCTTATGAATTCATGTAGCTCGCAAAATGCCACATATATTTTTTCTGTCTGTCCTGCTTGAAACGCCTAAGAAAAATTTCTATTAAATGCGGTATTGCTGACTGAGGTCCGAGTGTTACGTTTGCTTTCGTAAAAATAAAACTGTCAGCCAGTAACATTACCGTAATGCAGGTTAAACCTCAACCTGTTTCTAATTCAGAATGGGACAGTTAGCTGAATTAAATAACTGAGCACGTAAGCGTCTGATAAGATACTTTACCAATTACCATTGATGATTAAGACATAAAGCTTTGCGTCAGTGGAAGGCTACAATGAGATTGCATAAACGCCAATTAACAGAATTTTCTTAATTCTACATTTTAGTAGAATACTAAGTAGCAAATGCTGCCGAGGATTTTGTTTAGATAAGGTTTAGATTTTGTTTATGATTGTATGAATGGCAATTATCCAGTTAATCTCATATTGTAACCTCCGTACAACTTTCCCGGAAGCCGGACTGTAAAGATCCCATAAATGATTTTGACAACATGAAAGTTTGATGCGTAGCTTGCATTTGAATTGATTGTAAATGCATGCCGTGAGGTTAACTTTCACGGTGCACTAATAGCCATTTTACTAAATTATTCAATTACCAACGTTTTGACGCAAGTGCGTTTGTAATTTTGTCCCCCGGGGGGACATATAGCGTTTGTGACAATTCCTGTGCGCCGTGATCGTTATCTTGCGTCCTACCAAACGACGTCACGCACATTTTATGAACATTTTTGAAGATATCATTACGAAACTTTTCATACACACATATCTGGTCCCGAGGTAGGTTGCCATTGAATTTCGGCCAAATGGGAATGGCTCTCTAGCGCCACCAAGAAACATTATATTGGCACTTACATAGCCACCACGACCGGTAGGAAAGTCATAGAGAGATGGAACCAAGACTATATTATTAATCTAATCAAGGCCTAAAAATGAAAAATCAACACCCATGACCTAAATCGAACAGGAAGCCCACAATTAGCATATCAAAATTTCCTATTTCCCTTAAATTGGTCTCCAAAAACTTCGACATCCCTTCTTATCTTCTAAAGTACTCAACTCAGAGGTTTCATATTGCACGTGTGACAACCATGATGGCTAATTTGATAAAATTAAACAGTTATCCTCACAGGTCACAAAATGGCTCTCTAGTGCCACCAAGAAACATTATATTGGCACTTACACGGCCACCACGACCGGTAGGAAAGTCATAGAGAGATGGAACCAAGACTATATTGTTCATCTCATCAAGGCCTAAAAATGAACAATCGACACCCATTACCTAAATCGCACAGGAAGTCCACAATTTGCATATCAAAATTTCCTTTTTCCCCTAAATTTGACCTAAATTTGCCCTTGCACAAACGCGAACTCCTTTAAGGGCGTTCATCGTACTGATCCCAAATGCTAATAGATGACAAAACACACACTGCCGAACTTTATCAAAAGTCGAACGGTTTGGGTTTTATGAGGCGTCAAAGATGGGGTCCCCACCCACTTCCACTGCCTTTTTTCCATGCGTACGCAAATTCCAACTTAAATATGACCCCTTAAACATGCTCAAAAACAAATGAAATTTCGCAGTTAATTCCTAGTGGCTTCAAAGATATTTACTTTCTCAAAATTTTCCACCAAACACACAAAATGGCTCTCTAGCGCCACCTAAATGAGCCAAAATGGGACTTTCGCTTTCACCACAGCCTGTTGCAATGTCATAGAATTCTGAAAAAAAATCACACATCATTGCTGTACTATGCACTGTACTGTGACTTCGTCTCGAAAATTCCTGTGCGCCGTGATCGTTATCGTGATCGTTATCGTGCGCCGTACCAAACGTCACGCGCTTATTATGAACATTTATGAAGATATCATTACGAAACTTTTCATACACACATATCTGGTCCCGAGGTAGGTTGCTTTTCAATTTCGACCAAATCGGAAAAGCAACAGCTGCGCACCCAGGGGACACCAGTTGCGGGCGCGGGCGACCGACTGGACTGCGTCTAGTTTGAAGCGAACATTATTATCCCTTTGCGGCACAGTGTGCAGCTGCGCTTCCCTGCAAAAGTAGCCCATTCTTTTGGAAACATTTTGATGAAGTGCAATCTTAAAATAAATTAGGTTGCACTGCTGGAAAAAAGGTTGAATCGCATTCATGCAAATATGTGCTGTTCAATGGCTATTTAAGTTTATAAATGCGGCATTGAAGTGGATGGTGATCCACTGACATGGTGGAAAAGCAATGGATGTAAATACCCCCACATTGCCAAGATGGCAAGATGCTATCTCGCTGTGCCTGGCACTTCAATGCCTAGGGAGAGGGTATTCTCTACTGCAGGGAATATAGTGTCTGCAAAGAGGTCTACACTCTCTCCAGACAATGTAGACTTCCTTATCTTTTTGAAAAAGAATTTAAAATTTAAAAGCAGAGGTATGCTTTACTTTTTTTCTTTTCTTCTTATTCGATGATGTGGACATAGGCTAGTTTTTAAATCACTGTCCATGTTTAAAGAGAAGGTATCAAGAAGTATCATGGCTTAGTGCACTTAAAGTTGTTTTTCATTCAGGTCCATGCTTAAAAGAAGAAGGTATTGTGCCTTAAATTGCACTTTAATTTGTTTTTATTTAATGTAAATTTTTAATTTTTATTAAATGGGCAGAAGTGTTTTACAGAATAATTGTAGGACAAAGTTATATTGGTCTTGACTTTTTTTTTTTTTTTGTTGTCGATCCGAAAAGTGATCCGGTCTGTGACTCAAATCCATGATATGATCCGAACCGTGAGTTTTTTTGATCCGTTGCACCCCTAATGGTAACATAATTCACTAAAAAATAATAGACAATTTTTTTGTCAAAAATAAGCCAAAATACAAAATGTGGGCTCAACTCTTTGATCCTGGGCGACCGACCTGTCTAGTTATTAAGTGGTTTAAACAGCTTTTTGCATTTCTGTGAGTGATTTTACAGGTTTACTGCATATGTACTGAAGCAGTTCAGATGTAGCCCTTGACTTTCTGGTGCAGAGAATGAAACCTGTCATCTCCGGGTTTGAAAAATTCCCCCGTCTGTTGTCCTTCACTGCCGCTCCCTCAGAGGATATAGATTTTTCAGTTTGCCTGAGTGCATCTGGCGGGGTCTTTGTGTTGGGGTTTTATTGCCATATAGTCTCTGCAGCGATCAGGAGTTGGAGTGCGGACGCTCTGCAGATGGTAAGCTCAAGTTCTCTGGTGAAGACTATGATTACATCAGTGTCAGTGTCACATTCTTATTATTAGAAGATGTAACATTGATGTCCGCAAAAAGGGAGCAATGCGGTACACTGGTTATAATCTCAGTTTAAGCTAGGCTTTTTGCCTTTATCCCAGTTATCAACTGAAGCATGACTTAGACTGTAGTGGGAATAATTATCCAGACCTCGGCCTGAGACTGGTTACATTTATACACGAAGGTGGACCTGACAATTCTTGTGTATCTAGGATAATGCATGTTATCACCTTGTGAGAAGCCTTTCATGACCACATGCCTTTAAATCTTCGCTCCAGCACTAGATTTTAGATTTATTAATTTTACAGCTGTCTTATCAGTCCTGTGAAAACCATTCCTGAGCAATGAACCCTACTTGCGGGCCTAAGGTTAGAATCGAGGTTCCGAGGGAAAGGACACTCACCAGTGTTTATTTATCATAAGTCGGGACCACTATGGATTTGGCCTCGCCATGTGTCCGCATCTGCTGCCACCACCATAGAGATTTCCTTGTGGACGCTCTACAGGCCACAAAATTAAAGCTATTTCTTTAATATTTGGTATGTATATGGGCAGTGGTTGGAACACGGTGCCTCTCCATTTTGGTTGCCATGGTAACATAATTCAGGAAATAATAGACAATTTTGTGTCAAAAATAAGCCAAAATGAAAAATGTGGGCAATCGGGGGCTACACCCATTGGTTCAGGGAGACCGACCTGTCTAGTTTATTTATGTATTTATTTATTTATAAACTCCGGTGCCAACTGGATGAAGGTAAAGGAATGAGTATTGTCCCTTCACGTGCTCGTCAGTCAAGCTTCTTTTCTGGTTAGAACTTCGAAACCATTCAGTAATTTTCCCGGTATAGATACATCTTATAGTGTAGATGTGCCTGTCTATCTGTCCTTATTTCTGTCTGTCGCGTTTTGTTTCCATGCCAATACCACAGCGATCTGTGTGTTTCATGCTTGTTTATATATTTATTACTCAACCAGCAGGATTTGGTCATTTGCATGTTTAGTGGGCCTTAAGGTAGAATTAACACATAAAATCATAGCCGTGTTCATTGATGGAGCAAAGATATTGCAGGATGTTTACTGTCTGAGCTCTGGACTAAACACATGGGCGTTTGCCTCCTTCTGTCAGGACTACGAGGCGTGTGCCGAAGACTTGAGCGCCCTGCTCAAAATTGAGCCGAAGAACACTGCTGCCCAGAAGCTGCAACAGGAGGTGCAGAAGATTAAGTGAATTCAGGCCTTAGCGGGACAGTTCACTGGAAATCCATCCCAATAGAATTTGCCTCTTAATATACATGCTGCACATTTTATATATCTGCACAAACACCCTCTTAATTCACCACTGGCTAGCTCTGTTAGCGTTGATGCTCAAAATCCAAGGGGGAATGTATGCCTGTAAGAAGCAGGGTGGACTTGGCACACCAATTAAAACCTCCCAGTAATGCCACACTGCTCATTGGGAAGTTGAACATTACATATCGTTTACCTGCCACGCTGCAGATTCTGGTATTGTTTTCAGTCGATCTCCATGCCTGTGTGTGTGTGTGTGTGTGTGTGTGTGAGAGAGAGATTGAGGCAAACTACAGCAAAACTACTATAAAACTACCATGAAAGCTGTTTTTTTTTTTTTTTTTTAGTATTTTAGTTGGCATGAAGATGTTATGTGGGTGTGCCTGTTTGTGGACAGTTCATGTTTACATGATAGCATTGTAACCTTTAAAGATGCGTGTGATTAGTTTGGATAAAAATGAGACTAAGTTCAAAGATGGGTGTGGTTTGAGTAAGCACTCACTGAGCACGTTCTAATGGGGACTGCTATGCTGAAAACAATATTAGCATCAGTGTCACAGCTGGTGCTATCCCAAATGGTCTCTAGTTCTGATTTTGGTTATCAAAATTTTTTGAGATATGCTTCTTGTTCCAGTTTTGGGAGGCACTAACGCTAACAATGCTAGCCACTGGTGGTCATTTTCAGGCCACAAGGAAAGCCTCTGGACGTGTTGTGAACCACTTCGGAAGAAAAGAAATGGACATTTATTATAGGTAAACTATTACTTCAGGTGCTTGTTTTTAGCAGCCTTCAAGAGATTTATGTAAATACGCTAGCTCCTCAGCCTGATGCCAGCATTCTCAAGCTACTGTTTCCTACTGCATGTTGTGATTCATGCCTTTATCGGTCGGATACAGGGATTAGCTCTGGTGATGAGTATCATATTGTGTGTCTTGGAGTGAGAACAGGGATTATTACTGTTGTTATTAATATTATTATTATCAACTTGCTTTGTTAAGATTATGGCTGGTGTCGTTCATCAATAAAGGAACAGGTGAAACCAATGCACTTTGTGCAATCAAAGGGTGTGTCTTATGCGTTTATATTTGGTTGGTAAATAAGCCAGTACACTCCGTAGTGAACATTTTGGTAACACGTGCTGGATTTTCTGAGTCTTATTTACCCAGAACGCAGCATTCGGTACCACTCCTTATGCTCTTCCATGGCTGACAAAGAACACGAGCTGGTGTCTTTTTTTTTTTTTTTTGCCTCAAAGCTTTTAAGTATAATGAAGGTGGGATCACTTTGGCCTTGATGATATAAAGAGAAACCACTTAGCTTCTGAAGTCATCTTCTGAGTCTCTGCCAGCAAAAGTAATTTGAAGAACTATTTACCCACAAATCTGGTTTTATGTCTTTATCAAAGTGCCCTGTATTAAGTATTAAATTCAGAATGTATCATGAATTTACTGTACCAGTAAGTGTTGCCCAGTTTAATGATATACTAGGCTGTGAAGAACAATTTGCCCCCATCTCAATTTATTCAATTTTTACATGCCTGTTGCATTGAATTCAGATCAGATCAGCAAACTAATTTTATATTGGACAAATATAACCTAAATAAACTCAAAATGCAGTTTTTATATGATGACTTAATTTGTTGAAGGCAAAAAGCTATCCAACCCTACTGGGCCCAATTTGAAGCAGTTGCCCCCTTAGTTAATAAATGAACCTATTAAACAAATTTAAATAAATATTGGGGTCAATTTCACTTGACTTACCTTTGCCTGATAACTGCCAACCCTGTTATATCTGAGTATCACTTAACTAGAACCTGTCTGGCGATGTGAAGTAAGCAAAATGCCATACATAATGCTGCAATCTAAAGAAATTCACGAAAAGATGAGAAACGATGTCATCAACATCTATCAGTCTTGAAGGCTCTTTGACACCATCAAACCACAGTGAGAGCCATTATCTGCAAATGGAAAAAAGTTGGAGCTGTGGTGAACCTTTCCAGGGGAGGCCAGCCAACCAGAATCAACGACTCATCTCGAGGGGTGGGGGTGTGTCACAAATGAACTGACTAATATATGAAGAATTGCATGCCTCACTTGTCTCAAAGGTCAATGTCCACAGTAAGAAAGAGACTGGGCAAAAATAGCAAAGCTGAAGCAGAGTTGGGTTACTCCGCAGGTCCATAATCCTGCACGTATATTTGCAGCAGGGAAATAATATCCACTCAAGCAAGTCTACCTCTGAATAGCTCAAACAAAATAAAAACAAAATTACAGCGTTGGAGTAGCTTAATCAAAGTCATGTTGAAAATCTGATAGGGATGCAATGGTATGGGCATAAACAAGCAGTTTATTCTCAGAACTCTTCAATGTGGCTGAAGTAAAACAATTCTGCAAAGTAGAGCAGGCCAAAATGCCTCCACAGCAACGTAAAAGACTAATTGCTGGTCATTGCAAATGTTTGATTGCAGTTATTGCCACTAAGGGTTGGCACAACCAGTTACTAAATTTGGTGGGGCATTCATTGTTTTATTGAAGTGATAGAGGTTTTGAATTACTAGTTGCCTTCAATAAATGGAATGATCATTTATAAACTGCATTTTGTGTTTATTCACATTGTCTCATATTAAAAATAGTTGGGTCATTCCATGTAAAATCAACAAGTGCCTCTCCCTCGGAAACAGCTGATTTCTATTGTACAGCAACTTCAGTAAGTTTAATAAATCCTCGCTAAATTTTAATTTGATCTTGTGGATATTTTTTGAGGTACAGACTCTAAAATTACGCAGGAGTTGGTTGAAATTGGCGTCATTTTTCTTTGCATTTTTGAGCCCCTGATAACTTCATGTATATTAGAAATGACATGAAATTTTCAGAGCTGAAAGACATTGGTGCACTCTTATAAACTGCAATTAAATGTATTCGGTTTCTGGGTCAGTCCGAATCAGCATCATTTACACACTCAGGTGTTGGGTTAGAAGGAGTTGCAGACATTGTCACACTCAGGTTACTGGATCAGTTCATGTTAGACCAGGGGTGTCCAAACTTGTCCATAAAGGGCCGGTGTGGGTGCTGGTTTTTGTTTTAGCCAGCAGTGCTACAGCACCGGAATCCACTAATTAACTAATCAGGCGGTTCAATCAGGACCCTGCTGGGTAGAATCAAGTGTGTTAGTGCTGGGCTCTAACAAAAACCAGCACCCACACCGGCCCTTTCTGGAATAGATTGGACACCCCTGTGGTAGACATTTTCACACTGGTTATTGGGTCAGTTTGAGATAAGAGACATGATTACACTCAGGTTGTTGGGTCAGTCGAAGTAAGGGACATTGTCACACTCAGGTGACTGGATGAGCCAGAGTTACAGACATTTTCAAGTTCAGGTTATGGGGTCATTAAGAGTAAGACATTTTTACACTCAGGGTATTGGGTCAGTTAGAGTTATGAGACATTATTACATTCAGGTTATTGGGTCAGTCGGAGTAAGAGACATCTTCATCCTCAGGATATTGGGTCAGTTGGAATTACAGGCATTTTTACACTGGTTGTAGGGTCAGTTGCAGCAAGACATATTTTTACACTCAGGTAATTAGTTTAGTTGGAATTACTGACATTTTCACACTGAGATTATGGAGTCAGTTGGAGTTGAAGACATTTTCACAGTCAGGTTATTGGGTTAGTGAGAGTTACAGGCATTTTCTCATTCAGGTTACTGGTGTTAAGGTTACAGACATTTGCACTCAGGTTATTGGGTCAGTTGGAGTAACGGAAATTTTAATACTCCGGTTATGGAGCCAGTCAGAGTTCGAGATATTTTTACTCTTAGGTTCTGGGTTCAGTTGGAGTTAGAGACATTTTCACACTGCTTATTGGGTCAGTCGGAGTTAGAAGTTTCCACACTCAATTATTCGGTCGGTTGGAATTAGAGACATTTTCACATTCTGGTTTTTGTGTCATTAAATGTTAGATTGTTTCACACTCAGGGCACTGGGTCAGTTGGAGTTACAGACATTTTTACACTCTATGTAGGGTCAGTTGGCATGATACATTTTTATTTTCAAGTGGTTGGGTTAGTAGGCGTTACTGAATTTTCACACAAGTTATTCGGTCAGTTGGAGTTGCAAACACTTATACACTCGGGTTTTTGGGTCAATTGAAGTTACAGACATTGTCGCACTCAGATTACTGGAGTCTCGCCATGTCGGATCATCAAATGGTCCTCGCCTGACCCCTCAGACTTACCTGAAAAAATTCTATGTGGTGGGTAACATTCCCAATAGACCAAATCCAAAATCTCTACTCTTTTTATTTTTATCACAAAAAAAAAAATTCCTCAGTGGATCGAAATGGACCCATTTATAGATGTTGTCTGAGTGACTATTTTCAAACCGGAATATCCATGAGCCATGAAATTTTGTGGGCTATGAGTCCTGGTCCAGTATGTCATGGAAATAGATTTATAGTATTGTTTCTCAATTCATACCCAAATGCTGCCCCTCTGGATTTCTTGAAAAAATGTACTGTACGAAATCTGGATGGTTCTTTAAATAGAACCATAGAAACCTCAGTTTTCAATTTTTTCAGAGTCTGACATGAACAATGTCTATGACATCTTATGACATATGTCATATGTTATGTCTGATGGTTGCTGAGATATTGAAGTCCAAATATGAGAAAAACACATTTTCGTCAGAATTCGGGACAATTTTCCCCATGAATGACACCAGGTATCAACATAAAACATTTTTTGAAAGAACATTTTCATTGACAAAATATAAAAAATAGGGATAGGGTTTTGCCTCATTTTCATGAAATACATTTTTGAAATATTAATGTTCTTGTGACATTCCCAATTGCAGTAATAACAGGTGTTCAACAATTTCACTTCTGAGATGCCTGAAATAATCTAGATTATGCAATCTACATGTATGTATTCAGATGATATGAACTTTTATCCAAATAATCAGACTATACCACCCATTAGAAGTTCCAATAGATAGAAATGATATTGCAAGTGGGCAAACTTGGCTGAAAAAAAACTTAACTGTATGGAAAACCAACTTTGGTACACTTTATTGTCCCCCGTCGCCCCGCGGAATGGGGGACATAGAAATGCTGTTCGTCCGTCCATGCGTCCGGGAACAGTGTACCCGCAATAACTTTTGACAGCTTTGATGGAGGATCCCCAAATTCACACCACATATGCCTCTCATGAAGGCCTTGCTCAAGTTCAATGATGATTGACCTTGACCCAGTTTTCAAGGTCACTGAGCAAAAACATGTGAAGAACACTGTACTCGCAATAACTTTTGACAGCTTTGATGGAGGATCACCAAATTTACACCACATATGCCTCTCATGAAGGCCTTGCTCAAGTTCAATGATGATTGACCTTGACCTAGTTTTCAAGGTCACTGAGCAAAACATGTGAAGAACACTGTACTCGCAATAACTTTTGACAGCTTTGATGGAGGATCACCAAATTCACACCACATATGCCTCTCATAAAGGCCTTGCTCTGATTCAATGATGAGTGACCTTCACCTAGTTTTCAAGGTCACTGAGCAAAAAGATGTGAGGAACACTGTACTCGTAATAACTTTTGACAGCTTTGATGGAGGCTCACCAAATTCATATGACATTCTTATTGGCTTGTTAGGTTGATCTCAGCCATGGGCACAAAGCTATGCCTTGGCGATGCGTACATCATCCACAAGTCATGAAAATTGTAATCTCTCTCATAACCCATGGTTATATTTAGCTCATATCACAATGATCCATCCCTCATCCATGTCTCTGTTCAGCCAATGACCAATGAGCTACAGTGTCATTGTACTTCACATTATTAGTAGTACAGTCCACCACATTATTTTCAGCCATCAAAAGTTTTTGCCACGTTTCTGGCCTTCAGGCCATTTTTATTTTTTTCTCAATCTCGAATTGATGCTACTGTTTTTGAGATGAGGCATACAAATTCTGCAGTGCAGTTTAACACACGAAATCATTTGGGCTTAATACCTCATTCTCTGCAAGTGTTACAACTGCTCAAAAACCCTGACTTGTCACGTAAGCCATTTAAGAGCACAACATTAGTTAAAAGTCACCATCTTATAATTGGTCAAAACTTTTGAACTATTAATGTGAGACATTAATTTTGCATGCCCTCATGATATAGATGGAGGTATGCATGCGAATATTCACAGAAATGTTAGGTAATCATACTGGACAATTTCAGAATGTTATGTTCTCGTTCCATTTGCCTGGTCCTGCCGTGTGTCTGTTCTTGTTCCTGCCTGGCACTGCCAATTGGAATCATCTCCAGGTCTGCGTTCCTGTCCACGTTTCGTTTTCTCAAGTGCATGCACTGATTCTCTGCTATTGGCTGGTTGCGGTATTTCCACTTTCCTTAACCACAGTTCTGGCTTTGGGTCTTTCTAAGCTTAGTGCAGGGCTATTCAACCATGTCCAGAAAGGGCCAGTGTGGGTGCAGGCCTTCATTCCAACCTAGCAGTTACACTCTGATTCTTCTAATCAACCCCAAGACTCTTTGCTAAAGAGCTTGATTTGTGGTGTCAGGTTGCAAGTGCTTGGTTGGAATGAAAGCCTGCGCCCACATCGGCCCTTTCTGGAGAAGGTTGAATAGCCCTGGCTTACTGTCAATTGTTTTTGGTAACTAACATCTACTAACATTCACAGGAGGTCTTTTTTCTTAGACAGGCACTTCACTAATATTACTAATTTAGGAAGGGCGTTGTCATGATTTCTGGCTTTGATATCATTTCGGATCTTGCTTTCCTTTGCTGTGTAACTTTTTCACTCTTCCTTCAATCTGCGTACTTCATTGGTACTTGGCGGAGCACGCCCATTTTCTTAATGGGTTTATGTCATGTCATTAAGTCTTGTCCAGTGTCTCATGTTCTTGCCTTGTTCCCTCCCTGTTCTGCTCAGGTGTTCCTTACTCTCTCATCAGCCCTGTACCTTCTGCGGAGGCCTTCCAGTTTTCAGTCGGTCTGTTGTTTCCAGGCCACGCGTTTCATGCTCTTGATTATATCTGTGAGTTTATACTACCCCATTTGTTTCAGCTCACTAAGTGTAGTGTTTCGTTGGCTTTGTGCCCCCTTTAATCCTGGAGTTTTCTCAGTTTTGTTTTTTTTAGCTTTTTAAGTAGTTTTTTGTTGTCCATTATTCACTATAATTAATCATGGAGATACTTCTTGGTTTGCAATTTGAAAGTTTGTGCAAATGGAAAAACAGATGAATTTTTTACAATGGCCATATTAGTAATAGGCTCATCGAATATTAGCTAAATTTACATTGGAATCAGTAGCAAAACTATGTTTTTATTTATTTATTTATTACAGGAAGATGAGGCAAAACCCCATCCCAATTATTTTGTATTTTGTTTATACCATGGGGAATAATGTCCCAAATACTGACGAGAATGTGTTTTTGCTCATACTTGGACTTCAATATCTTAGCAGCTATCACTCTATGACCTTACATCATAAGGCGTCATAGGTATGGGTTCATGCAAGACCCTCTGCAAAAGTGGAAGCTCCTATATTGAAAACTGAGGTTTCCATGGACATTTAAAGACCCATCCAGATTTCATACAGTAATTATTTTGAGAAAATCCAGAGGGCCAGCATTCAGGTATGAAGTAACAATGCTAATGCTATGTCTATTTCTATGACATATTGGACCAGAAATCTTAGCCCACAAAATATCATGACCCCGCAAACAATAGTTCTGGAGATATTCCAGTTAGAAAATGGTCAAACACGTCTAAAAATGGGTATTAAAAAAAAAAAGTCCATTTTGCTCCAAATTAGGAATAGGATTTTTTTTGTGAAAAAACTAAAAAGAGTAGAGATCTGAAACAGGCAGGGAACTTTTCCTTATTTTGATGAATTAAGACTCATTGGTCAGGTAAATTTTCACATTGGTTATTTGGTCAGCAGGACTTACGTTTTCACACTCAGGTTACTGGGTCATTCGTAGTTGGGGGCATTTCCACAGTAGAAGTTCTTGAGTAGCAATAACAGGTTCCGATGTGAAACTACCATTACTCCTCTAAAATATAGCCAAGTCTTGCTGTGTCAACACTTAGTTTATCAACAGCTCTCCATTTGATAAAAGTTGGGACAATTTGAAGAATGTAAATGAAGACACCTGATTAGTACACCATCCTTCACCTGCATTTTATTGGAAACAGTGCAAAGACCATGCTTTTCCTCCATTACTCTGTAATTTAAATTAACACAAATTCCAAACTTTATCTCTGAAACACATTCCAGAAAACTTGGGTTAGGGTTTGGTCACTGTGCTACATCACCTTTCATTTTTACAAGCAGCCCCAATGGCAATAATTTGAGGATTGGAGGACACCAGTTGTTCCAGTTTTGAGTGCTTTCTTCCCTTAATTCACATCTTCGGCTGCTCAGATGTCTAGGGTATTCACCATCATATTCTGCGCTGCAGGTATTTTTCAATGGGAGACAGATCTGCTGACAGACCACTCCAAGGACACTACCCGATAAGGAAGCCACGCTGTTCTAAGACATGCAGAATGTGGATTTCCTTGGTTTTAAATTTTTATTTTTTTTATTAGCTGTGACATTCCCCAAAAAGACATCACATGGTAGTTAGAAGTTTCTCGAAAATGCAAACGTCCTTCAGCATCAGTGACGCCGACAGATGTTCATGCTACCCACGCCATGGCCACTAACACACCCACATACCACGGCAGATCATGGCTTTTAACCATCACATTAGCAACAACTGAGATGGTTCCTTTCTCTTTTGGCCCAGAGAATAAAACACCTGTTATTATCATGAAGAATTTGAAAAGTTGACTGGTCCTATGAAAGCACGTTTCCACTGTGCATTAGTCCAATTGATAGCTCAAGCAGAGTGAACCACAGTATTTTTAGATGTTGACATATTGCTTGCTCGTACATGGATGTCCATACGTCTTCAGTGATAATGACGAATAGTGTTTACTGGAAAAGGTTTTCCTGAGTAATATCAACCCATGTGACCATTATATTCACCATAAAAGCAATTTGATTTTCAATGCAGTGGCCTCTGAATGATCAGGGGTGCCATTTGTTTTTACTTCATTCATTACAGAGATTTCTCCTAATTCCATGATATTTTGATATTATGCACTGTACAATGGACATTATTAAACTGCTGGATTGTTCCCCATCAGTTTTTCAGAAAATGGCGACACGCGACTTTGTCAATGACCTTTCCTTTCTGGGAAGCTTCTTTTATATCCAAGCATGAAGGAATATTTTTAGCATTCCAACAAGTCATCTATGGCCACAGTCCTTTGAACTGGACTGCAGGTAATACAGAATGCATGCGCTTTTCCAGAGGGAAAGAAAAGAAAAAAAAAAAACAACTAGGCCGTCCAGTCGCCTGCAACCGCATGGCTGTAGCCCCCCCAAGTGCCCGACAGTTATCTTGAAACCTCTGGCCGTTCACAAGCCATACACTGAGATGGGCTGACATTTTCAGCATGAAACTGAGCTTTATTTCAGTATTCTGTTGCCATGGTAACCAAAATCGATGGGCATTGTGACCCAGCCTTAATTGATACCCACACCAAATATCAGAGGAATCAAATGAAATTTCATGCTGTGCCCATCTTTCCACAAAATGGGGTGGTAGACAAGGTAAGATTAAAAAAAAAAAAAGTTATTTCTGCAGTACGTTCTCAGCGCAAGGCGCACTGACTCCAAATAACCAAAAGAAGAATAGGAGAATTTGGAACTGATAAAACTTTTATTTCACTTTAAATTGTCTTTTACACTTTCCTGATTATTACATGTAAGGTGAAACTAGAACCGTTTTAAAAGACATACACAAATCTAGTATAACGTCAATAACCAGGTATTTATTTTTTTGTCCTTTTTTTTAAGCTACTCTATATTTTCACAACCACGTGCGCGCTAGGCGATAAAACCGTCACAGAAGCAGACTCAGGCGGAATACTGGTCAGTAAAAACAAAGCAGGAAGATATACCAGATATACAGACAGCATCGGCTCCACATTCACTACTGAATTATCATCAAGCGTAGATTAACTGCCATTTTGTTCAGCTAAAGGAAAGGCTGATCTTCATTGAATGAAAACGTAGTCTGCAGTGAGATGGACACAGACATGACTTCTACACCTAAGTGGAATGCAATGGCAATGGGCACGGTATTGTGACACTGAGTGAATAATAAAAAAAAGAATTTTAAAAACTTCGTATTTCCAGGTCCTTGATCCAACTCCCAACCTATTGACCTGACCAGCCTTTCAAAGCGCCAACAAGTCGAAGGTCAACTTGGTCGGATATTCAATCCTTCAGTCAGTAAAAATTTTGAAAATAAGACAAAAACCATTCTTCAGTCATCCATCACTGACAGTTAACTTACAGATGTGGCATTTTTTTAACTTGCTAATGTGTGAGTTATCAATGTGGTCCCTGGTTAGAAAAATGGAAATTTGTCAGTTTGAACAGTCAGCATAAGACCTTTAAGAGGCCCGTAAAACAGACAGGAAAAGCAAGTTTTAAGGTGTTTCAATGCAAGCAGGTTTGAGACAATAACTTTAAGACAAATCCATATTTACTCCTAAAAAATGTTTACAATTTACAATTTTATGTTTTGATAAAGATACTATTATGTAAAGGGAGGGGAAAAAAAAAAACATTTAAAGAAAAAGGTTTTCAGTACTGATGGAAAACCGCACTTCTGTGGGCTGATCTGGGGCAGCACGTTCGAGAGGCTTGTCTGACCAATGGTCCATTTGTTTTCGGCATTAATGTTGTTCAGATGGAATGCTTTAAAAACTGGTCAGATGTGGAATGGCGAAGCTAGGGTCCCTTTTTTTCCCCCATGTCATAAGAGACAATAAGACAAACGTTACACCGCAGTATGCACGTCGGTCAGTGTCACAATACACAGCCTGCTGGCGCATTCTGTAGGAGCCCACAGTGCGATTCTACTGTACCCAACCGCATTTCACAAACAAATTAACTGTGTATTCCAATGACATCTCTGTACACACAATTGGTAAGCGCTTATCCATGTGCGCGTGTGTATTTCTGTGTGCGTGTCTATCAAAAGGAGATGATGGTACAGATGAGCATCACAGTGTTTAATAAAAAAAATGCCTGTTTCATAAACTTCGATTAGAACCTGTCAAATGCCAGTGCACCATTATTAAAAAAACAAAACCCTGAAATAGCTACCAAGAAAAAAAAACAAAAAAACAAAATGCGCCAACTACAGGGAGAAAAATGGGTGTTGTGGAGGAGACGTAATTTTATTAAGAATAAAGAGAGATAGGGTTTTTTAGGAGAGGTGCCACCAGCTATTGGGGCATTGGCCGTGGGGAGGGGTGGGTGGGGGGGGCGCAGGGAGTGATTGTGGTGTTGGGTTGGGATTGTGCTGGGTGGAGGCGGCGTTTCTGTGGCTGAGGCGGGTACAGTGCGCTGTGGGCCGTACAGAGAGGAAGCCGGGCGGGGTGGGCGGGTGAGTTGAGGCGTGTGGTGCGGGCTGGGCGAGTGAGAGACGAGTGTCGGGGTGGACAGGCGCTGGCAGGGGACGCCGTTAGTTCTCCCCTTCTCCGGCGTCCCCCTCGTCACCCTGGTTTTCTGATGTCCAAAGCTGCGGCAAAAACACAAACACATTTAAAAAATTTAAGTGTATCAACTGAGCACATGAGTCAGTTACATGCAGATCTTACCTCCTCAGAGCTTCCAAATTCCTTCTAAGCATAATGGACTAAAGGAGGCACCGGAGAGTGACATGACCACAGTTGGGTCGGGCATTTAGATGGTGAAAGCACTTACAGTGAGGTTGTCCCTTAGTAGCTGCATGATCAGGGTGCTGTCTTTGTAGGAATCCTCGTTCAAGGTGTCAAGTTCAGCGATCGCTTCATCAAAGGCCTGGAAAAAGGGAAAAAATTCTCTCATTCGGGTGCTTTCAGGACACTCATGAACCACATCGATGGTTGAACACATAAAATAAAAAAAAAAATTAAAAAAAAATTTATATATATATATATATATATATATATATATAGAGAGAAATAAAAAAGATATAAAGCGCATTTCAGAAAGCTTCAGAACAATGCTACACAATCCACTGACCCAAGGTTATCTGTGGTCCGAATTTTAACAATGAGATGAGGAAAATGAACACTTTAAACAAAAGGAAATGCGTTTGTGAACAGAACGCTCGCAGATACTGCTGACATGCTGTACAAAGGAAGCTGAAACACTTGCGTCAAATTGGCACCTTTCCCACAACCTGTGGGGAGGGGAGTTACTCTTTATGGCTGGGCCAGAGATGCTTCCTCACCTGCTTGGCTAGAGTACACGCCTGCTCGGGGGAGTTTAGAATCTCGTAGAAGAAGACAGAGAAGTTGAGGGCCAGACCCAGCCGAATGGGGTGTGTGGGCTGCATGTCGTTCTTGCTGATGTCGAAGGCCTCCTGGTAAGCGGCCTGTGACTTTCCCACCGTTTCTACAGCCGCAGGGAGAGATGTCGTTCAGAAAAGTGCAATCACTTTGCACACAGATGCAGCATCAGATGCACCCATCCAACAATAACCATACGCAACCTCCTTTAAACCTGTATTGGGTCAGCCCGTTTCCTAAATGTCTATGACTAGAAGAGAATGTAGAATAGCAGCTACTGAATGGTTGCAAGTAAATTTTTAGTCAACAATTTTGTTGCTAAAAATTGAAGAATGTGGCTGTGCACACACTCTTCAGTAAATGTACCCAGCGGTGGATTATGTGCCCAGAAATCGTGCTAAAAAACACAGACCTGCGCAAGTCGCATTGAAGAAGAGCATCAGTTCAATTGCTTAGCTTAATGCCAGCAAAAGGCTGCAAGATAGAGAAAAACATGATTTGCGATGAACAAATGGGATAATGCAATGGCAATATACTATCATTCAAGTATTACTGTCTAGTATCAATTCAAACTATTTTAAAGTTACTAATGGAAAAAAAATACATATCCAAGTTGGCTTCAGGCCTTGCTCTTGCTGGGTCAACACTTAAAAACATTACAACCTCCCTCTGGGGAGAGGACTATTACAATATATGTATATACACAGATGAGCTGTGTTTAAATGTACTTTATGAGGCACAAATAAGCCTAGACATTGGCTGTGCACGCAAACTTGCAGTGAAAGAAAAAGCAAAAGCAAAATTTCCAAGTTTTTCGTGATATTTTTAGGCCAGTGACCTTGAAAAAATAGGCCCAGGACCTTTAGGCATGTCATTTGAATGCTTTTATGAGATGCGTGCCCAGTGAAAACTAGGAGCCTGTAACTGAAATAGATGATGAGATAAAGTAAAATGTCAAGAGTTTTTGTTGACGGATGCATGAACACACGGAGGGAACCTGATACCAAAGCTAACTATCGTTTGCGGTCCTGCTAGCCACCTGTAACACATTAGCTTCACACATTATTTGCTGTTATATCGTTACTTAGAGCTTGTGGCTCCGAGCGCTTGATCGATGCAACTGCTCCAGGTTCAAGAAGCAGCTGAGATGCATGTCCAGCATCAAATTATCCTTTATTGATAAAGCTGTCTTTGGAGCACTAACCGCAAATGTTCCCTTTGAGTGTAGTTGTTTGCCGCCAGCAAACAAAAAAGCTACCCACTGATTTCTGGTGGCATCGTCTTTTGGAAGAGATAACAGTTGTGCTTTTTTTGCATCCAAAAACACATACGAACAGCTTTGAGAGACAAAATGGTAAATCTACACGTTATATGATTTAGCCTCAATTGTGTCTGATAGAATAAATTCTGGGATGGGCAGGTCCAGCACTGTGGTTGGCTTTGGCCAGGTCTGTCCTGACTGGACGCAACAACCTGATGTCAGGTTTTGCCCAGATCTCGTCAAGATCTCGAGACGAGCTGCTCAGAGAGGAAATCACGTTCACGAAAGCAGATTCTGGCAAAACCCCTGTATCTTTGGTTTAGAGACTTTGCAGAGGTTGAGTATGGTATCCAACATTAAAAAATTACTTGCATTTATTAAAAGAAGGGTCAGCACAATAGGGGACCTTTATATCGGAAATTAATTCGGACTATTCTCATATTGTAACCCTTGTGAGTTTTTCTTTATTGTTATCTAACCAGAGAAAGATTCTACTTTTCAAGGACACCCTGCAAGAAATGCGAGACAGACAAGAGTCATCAGAAGATGACATATCCCACCGGTTCCACATAAATCGTGATTTGTGGCAGAGTTTTTGAATTGTGCCGTAGAAAAGGGACAAAGTCCAATTTTTGGGCTGTTTTTGGTATAGAAATGAAAGATTTGGGCAGAATGGTACTGAAACCCCCGAAAGGCACAGCTGCACCATAAGGGCAAGTTCCATACCAAATTTAAAGTTTGTAAGTGGCATAGTTTTTGAGTTCTGTCTCGGAAAGGAAACCAAGTCCAATTTTAGGGCTGTTTTTGGTGAAAAATTTCCAAAATTATGGGCAGCATGGAACTGAAACCCCCAGAAGGCACAACTGCACCATTAGAGCAAGTTCCATAGCAAATTTGAAGTTTGTAAGTGGCATAGTTTTTGAGTTCTGTCCCGTAAACCAAACAAAGTCCAATTTTAGGGCTGTTTTTGGTGAAAATTTCCGAAATTATGGGCAGCATGGAACTGAAACCCCCAGAAGGCACAACTACACCATAAGGGTAAGTTCCATACCAATTGTGAAGTTTGTAAGTGGCATAGTTTTTGAGTTCTGTCCCGGAAACCAAACAAAGTCCAATGTTAGGGCCGTTTTTGGAGAAAATTTCAGAAATTATGGGCAGCATGGAACTGAAACCCCCAAAAGGCACAACTACACCATAAGAGTAAGTTCCATACCAATTGTGAAGTTTGTAAGTGGCATAGTTTTTGAGTTCTGTCCCGGAAAGGGGACAAAGTCCAATGTTAGGGCCGTTTTTGGAGAAAATTTCAGAAATTATGGGCAGCATGGAACTGAAACCCCCAAAAGGCACAACTACACCATAAGAGTAAGTTCCATAGCAAATGTGAAGTTTGTAAGTGGTACAGTTTTTGAGTTCTGCTCCGGAAATGAGAATGATCACGGACGGACGAACAGGGCGATGACTATATCCCACGGTATTACATACCGGTGGGATAAAAAGTTTCCAAGTGAGGACAGACAGAGACACCCAGGGCAAAACCTTCTGATAAATTTTGGGTTTAAAGGCCTTGGTCAAGAGACCAATAGCAGAGTTCTTCCCGGCTTCATCACCTCAGATCAAGTCAGAATCTCAAGTCTCACCAGAGTTTGAACCAGCAACTCTAATTACACATTGCAAGGCAGAGTGGCCGGTGTAAAATTGTTTATTGTCCTAAATAACATAAATGTGAAGCTTAAGGCTTCATTTTTGTGTTCTTGTCCAAAAATTGGATTTAAATTGCAGACTCCGCTGCTGTTGGTTTAGTTGTTTCGAAACACCTGAAATCTCCATTGCCAAGTGCAAGAATGCAGTCGTTAGTCCACTTCATTTCTATGCTATGATAAAAGTTATTAGTTACTAATTCTACAACGTTATAATTTCACTACTATGGTTGTGCCTTCAGCCATATGTCATAATCACCATACTCGCCAGAGATTCTAATAGTCTTATCATCACACTCGAAAAATTGTCTATTTTAACCTACACTTATGACATTTTTAGCTTAGTGACTCCAAATGCAACTTGTATTTAGCTAGGAATTAAATCAAGGCAAATTAACTTCCCAATCCCTGATGCCCTCTAGCTGTAGTGCCAGCTCCGCAAGATTTACATTAGTCAATCACTGTAATAATTTCCTAATATAAAATTTGTGTTTTGCTAATTATATCAGTCAGAATCCTTTAGAGACAACCATTCTTGATAATGTAGTTGTTGAGCTCGTCAAATATCAAGTTATAGCCTCAAAACGTATCAGTAATGGTGTTCACTCACCTATATTTATTGCAGGTTGCTGCCTCTCCCCAGAGCATGCCCTAGTAAACAGTCCAGGATCATCATAATCCACATGAATTTGAAAAATTGTTAAGCCATTGGGCTTTAATTTTTCTATTTCAAAGGTAACCAGTAGACGCAAAGTAAATTGTGCAAAAAACTATGCCTCAAGGTTCCATGTTGTCCCAACTCCCTTCACCTCATTCTAGAGCTTCACTGGTTTACATTTGTGGCTTAAAGGTCACTGAACATGATTGAAGACTTTCATAAAGAGCCATGACTTATTTGCCGCGGCTGCTTGAGTGATTATATCTCAAGTAGAGGAAGTGTTTTCCAATTGCCTTCTCACAAGGCAATGCGTATGCGTCAGTCCCTTTCTTCACTTGCCATACCAATTTGCAGTTCGAGCAATCGATGTTCCAGATAGGTTTGATTTTCCTGAATTCATGCTGCGCTTTGTGATGCACTGTCGTGGCCAACTACGCACCATAATTATGCACAGCTCTGTGCTGGATAAAACTCAAGGTAAAATGGCACCGACCTGTTTATATAGCCATCTGTCAATGCATCAGCTATCATACCATTTACTGAAGCAAAGGAATAAAGCATGTTTTAAAAAACAGCAATCATTGTTCACTGCAAAGACACTTTGCACTTTGTAACCAATCCAAAAGGGGCTCCCCGGTGAAGAATACCCAATTCCTCAGGTTAGAAATATTAATCCCCCCCGGAGTATGCAGGATATACAGGATCCCCAAAAAAGTGGGATTTTTTTAAAATAATTGCCTAACCACATCAGGGAAAATTTCTACAACCTAACTGCAAGCAGCCTTTAGCATTTTATGAGCACACATTGTTGAGACCAAATATCAGATTCCGGACTTTCAAACTAACTTTTTTGTGGTAAAGGTGTACTTTCCTAGTTTTAGAACAGCAATGAAACACATTCCTGACCTTTATAACAGGGCTATTCAACATTATCCTGAAAGGGCCGGTGTGGGAGCAGGCTTTCATTCCAACCCAGCACTTACACACCTGATACTACTAATGACGCTCATTAGCAAAGACCCTTGAGGTTGATTAGTAGAATCAGGTGAGTGCTTGGTTGGAATGAAAGCCTGCACCCACACCGGCTCTTTCTGGATAATGTTGAATAGCCGTGCTTTGTAGTGTTTGAGCTCCTTGGCTTTCTATGATACAAGATAACAGGCAGATGAGAAACTGCTCTAACATAAGAATGGTTAAAGAATTCAAAATACTTTTCTAAAATATTTTAAGAGCATGCACAAACTCAAGTTTGGAGAAATGTCCTTCATACTTGCTGCCACTCACCAAGAAAAAAAAAATGGATTTAATTTTTAGACATGAGTTTATGAAAATAAGTAGTAGAAACTTCACATAAGTTGACGATGACTGCTTGGTCCTAAAGGTGCAGTTATCCAGTCTTAAAACAAAGCTTGTAACCATTTTTCTAGCATCTGGGGGGGGATGTACCATTAGTACATCTTTCAACCAATCAAACCAGAGTATTCAAAAGACCCTTGGTAAAACATTTGATATGGTGCAGCGCTACCTGTAGTGCAATGCGAAGGCTCAGGCATAATGCTCTAACCTTTCTTTTCGCCTCCAGATGCCACTTCGGATAGGTATCTGTAGTAGTCCCCCCTCATTTTCAGGTAGAACACTTTGCTCTCTGGCTGTTGGGCATTAGCAATGAGGTACTTTTCCAGAAGTTCCTGGAAAGGAACAGGGGAATGGGTATGGCATGCTATGTCACCATCTACCACAAAACAAGCTGTACATAACAAAGGGTCCAGCACCAAAATTTCCCCAAGTTAAGGCAACATGCAAGCAGAGTAATTAAAAGCTATGGGAGAAATGTCACCTCTATCATTAAGCACAGCAAAAACAAGGGAAGAAAGAATAATCTTCACAATGGGCAACCAGTGGTCTAAAACTGCAACTATTACAGGGAACTAGGCCTACGCGTTCGGCGGACGACAGCAAGGGGTATATCCCCGAAATTCCCCAGTCCTCGAAGCCCCCTCTAATTAATTCCCCTTTACTAGCCCTACGATATGAGGCAAATTTGAGGTCAAAGTAATTGTTCCAGAGATGTGTTTAAAAACTGATTTTTTTCAATATATAGCGCCACCTGGTGGCAAACCTAGGAGTGCATACTTGCCCAAAATCTAATCAGTTCATCCTCTCTTCCATATGTACCCATATGCTTAAAATGAGAAGCCAATGTAAAGTATTTTGTGAGTTATCGCGCTAATGGCTAAAATCTGAGGACGAGGCGGCGGATGGGGCGAAACCATGATATATCCCAAACTCGTATTTCAGGGATATAATAATTTCCCATTACCCGAGGTTCACACTGTACAATCAACACTGCCCCTCAAGGAACTTGCTCACCTATTTTTAAAGTAAAATGAGGGTACTGGACCCAGGCAGGATCAAGGATAACAACTTGAACAAAATAAATAAATAAATGCCCAGCCTCCTGGACGGTTCAGAGTGGCAAGCAGAAACTGGAGGGAGTGGACCAAAAGAAAGACTCGTCAAACCAATCAAAAAGCCTTACTCTACAGCAGTGGTGCCCAATCAAGTGCCAAAGAGGCACAAAAGTATGCAAATTTTCATTCCTACCAAACACTACACCAGTTGACTTCACGGATTTGTTCCCTCATTTCTGCCTGAAGTTGTGCTAATCAGAGAAATCAGCATGTGTAGTGAATGGTCGGAATGAATACTTGCATATTCAGGACCCTCCATGGCACATGATTGGGGGCCACAGCTCTGCAGTGAGTTTGTGAAAGGGTTGCCCCTCCCACTCTGTGCAGGCAGTCTGTTCACAAAGCTACTGCAAGGTAATTAAAATGTTACGTCAGAAGTTAACCGTATTTTTACCGAAATACAGTGCAAGTTAGTCAAGTACCAGCAGGTTCTCAACTAATCACTTGATTTTATTCCAAGGGTGAAATAAAAGCATTTGGCTCCAAATCGTCAGTATTGAGAACTTAAATTTTAAGAAGTACATGCAATGCATTGTACTGTGGTGTGTAAGTGTGCAGACTCTGCGTCGGGAGTCCCAACTCCAGACATTACCAGCACATCGTTGCAGATGTCATGCAGTTCGGTCTCGATCTTCTTGCGGTACTCTTTGGCCATCTGCTGCTTCTTCTCGTTCCCCTCGGTCTTCTGCTCGATGCTGGAGATGACCCTCCAGGAAGAGCGGCGGGCGCCCACAACATTTTTATAGGCCACAGAGAGCAGGTTGCGCTCCTCGTTGGACAGCTCTTGCGACTGCTCCTGCTCCGTCACCGCCTTCATGGCCTCCGCCATGTCGTCATAGCGCTCCGCCTGCTCGGCTAGTTTAGCCTTCTGCACCAGGTCACACCGGTCCATGTCTGCTCTGTGGGACGAGAGAGGGAGAAGGGGAGAGGGGTAAGAGAAATGGAGACACGAGGGACAAAATGGAAGAGAGGGAGGGTCAAGGAGATGGACGGGGGAAGAGAGGGAAAGAGGGAGGTAAGAAAGGAGAAGGATGAGAGGGCGAGAGAGAGGGATGAGAGTGAGAGAGCAAGAGAGGGATGAGAGCAGGCAAGAGGGAGGAGTAACAGCACATTACGCCATGTTCCGAGTGAAAAGATTTTTACCATTGAGTTCCTTTGCTACCCAACATGTATAATCTTGCGAAATTACCTTGTTAGCTAGCAAGCGAACCAGCTTCAATTAGTTAACACTCAAGTAATCTGGCCCCCACACCACTCAATCAGTTTGTAAATATTGAACACATTTATTATTTCAGAATTGAGATCAGTGCTGCCCTGATAGGCTTGTGAGAAGATCTGATGACAGGAAATGCATGCTTCATTCACTTCAAGCCACAAGAGCATTGTTAAAATGATCTTTACAGCCATTAAAAGAGAAGAAAAAATAAGTAAATAAATCAGGCTTTGATCAAGATTTTCAGAAGGACGCAGCGTCTTAGACAGGATTGTTTTTCAGAGCAGTGCAATTCAAACAGAGCGAGTACCACAAGCGCCAAAGCGGACACAGGGGTCCGAGGTTCGCACACCCCGGAGCGAGTACCGCAAGCGCCCAGACGTACAGAGGGGTCTGAGGTTCGCACACCCCGGAGCGAGTACCGCAAGCGCCAAGACGTACAGAGGGGTCTGAGGTTCGCACACCCCGGAGCGAGTACCGCAAGCGCCAAGACGTACAGAGGGGTCTGAGGTTCGCACACCCCGGAGCGAGTACCGCAAGTGCCAAGACGTACAGAGGGGTCTGAGGTTCGCACACCCCGGAGCGAGTACCGCAAGTGCCAAGACGTACAGAGGGGTCTGAGGTTCGCACACCCCGGAGCGAGTACCGCAAGCGCCCAGACGTACAGAGGGGTCTGAGGTTCGCACACCCCGGAGCGAGTACCGCAAGCGCCCAGACGTACAGAGGGGTCTGAGGTTCGCACACCCCGGAGCGAGTACCGCAAGTGCCAAGACGTACAGAGGGGTCTGAGGTTCGCACACCCCGGAGCGAGTACCGCAAGCGCCAAGGCGTACACAGAGGTCCGAGGTTCGCACACCCCAGAAAAATGTGAATATCAACAGTATTTTCAAAGATCTCTTAACAAAAATCTTGCTTGCCCAAAAATGATTAGTCCCCCCTTCAGATACAAAATATTAATTCTTGGTAATGTTACCTTCATTAAAAAACAAAAAAACATGTTTACTTGTTTTATTTCGATACAAAAAAGGTACTGTAAAAAAAAAAACAGTTTTTAGTCATGTTTGATTAAGTTTTTTTTTCCTGTCTCACTTGTCCACTGCCTTTTCAAAGCAGATTGGCTGAGGTGTAGGCAAGGGTGAAGGTTTAATCTGAGAGCTGGCAGGAACTTAAGCAGTGGGAGCACATTGTGGGTGCCCGATTGAAAAACTTTTTGCAAAAACTTGACAAAATAAAAGCTGATAACATGAAAGACTGAATTGGAGTGTAGTTTTTTTTAATTGTGTACGTTGGATTTATATCAATATGAAGCATGAAATTAGCAAGCTCACAGGCTGGAGTGCGCATGTCACGAGCGTTCATTTCTACTACCTTGTCAAAGATCTTATCCTGGGCAATTAAGGTAGTATTGATTTTGTTCGCAAGTCACCAAACTAATAAAAGCAACATTTCATGATAGGCCTAATTGTTTTTTTTATAATTGTCAAACTAATGTGTGACACCTGCTCTCATGCATACATTATATCCTTCTTAAATATGCAAGCAAATGTGCGATTTAATTGAAGCTTAAGGTTTGCCCTCAGCAACAGTTCAGGTAAGTCATATAGGCATAGGCCTGCTTTAATTGCCCATTTCAAAATAGCCTTGAAACAATGTTAAATATATATATTTAAAATAAATAAATAACGGGAACTTGGCAGCATTGCTTTAAGTTGCAGACTATCGAAAAAACTGGAATGACTTTGCAAAGTTTTATTGGCCCAGTTGAACAATGAACATGACTAGAGATTGACCGATATGGGTTTTTCAGTGGCCGATGCCGATATTTAGAAAGCAGGGCAGCCAATGGCCGATATACATTGCGGATTTTTTATTTTAATGATAAATTACAGGGGCTGCCCTTCTAACCCCCCGAACTCCGCTGAGGTGCCGGTGATCCCGGAAGCAGCATTAATATTTTGTATTTTGTCTCTTATGTATGGAACCATACAGTGGAACTTAATGGGGAAAACTGCGATCAGAAGCTTACTCTTTTGGTGAACTACGGTGGACTCCCAGCTGTTAGTGTTGCTTTTTTTCCCCCTCCTTATAGCCAAGGCCTGAGAGAACCATATTCAAAAATTAACAAGCTTGTAAATTGTTGATCTGTTTTTTTAATTAAATTCTATGGAATTAATTTTGTTGTTCTTTTGTCTTCATTGTCATATGAATATCAATAGTTTCATGTGATAATTTCGGCATACATGTGCGATTGCATAGGTTGTCAATAAACAAACCAAAAAACACATTTACTACTTGATTGTGCTTGATTTAGTAGAGATTATACATGCATTATTACACAGAAAGACCAGTCGGACGAAAAATGTAAAAAAAAAAAAAAAAAAAAAAAAAAAAAATGGAAGTAATGGCTTGGTTAACATCAGTGTATCATTTATTTGAACACAAAACAAGAAACGCCCGCGTTTGAACACCCTCGGCCTGGCTTATGTACCATAAGTGACCCAGAACAATTACACAATAACCAAAGTAGAATTCCACAGAACAAATTTAGAAATACAAGAATGCCCAAAGTCCCACAAAAATTTTGGAAAATTCGAATTTTTTTCACTAATCTAGAGCCCCGCATATATATATATATATATATATATATATATATATATATATATATATATATATATATATATGATTGTTCCCCCAGGTATAAACCCCCTAGCTCAAATGCTTCATCAAAATCAGTCCACGACAAAATTTTTTTCAAAAACACCAAAAGTGCCATTTTTCCCACAAAAAATGGTCCGATCTGAAAAAGTCTTTCCTGGCCTGGATTCCCTACATTACCGCAAATGTTTTGGCATGGGTAACTAGTTTATTGATGCTGACTTTAAAGGTGCACACACGGACAGACGGACGGACGGACAGACAGATAGACAGACGACGAACTGATGACAATACCCTTCGGCCTGAAGTCGGGTCGAGGGTAAAAACTGGAAAGTGTCTCCTTTTGCTCACTTAGATGTGCATTCTGCACTTGAAATAAAAATACGTCCACAAGTAATTAAAAAAACAAACTGTAAAATAACTAATAAATTAAAAACCTTGTGTAAATATATTTGATTGCACTTAATAGCAGCTTTTATCAACAGATAACAGCTTGTTTGCTTCTTCAAGAGAACCAAAATTTGTAAATCTTTGCTTCAATGAAAATGAACAGTGTTTGTGCAGTGCACATATTAGCGGCATCCAGTGACCACACCAGCACTCTGAATGCACCGACCACCACTCAGTCCAGATTGTGATTGTGTCCAGATTCCCGGCCGGCAATATTTTTTCAAAGATCAGTTACAATGACTGCATCCAGTGTCCAATAAAATCGCTAGAAACAAAACAAACAATCCTAAATATACTTCCCACTTCTTACTATTGTTAGAGTAGCAAACTTTCGTTTCCGACCCATACCCCGTCTGCGCTGGTCATCATTGATATATTGACAAACCTGCCCAACAGTGATGGAAACACAGAGTGTCATCCGAGCCGGCATGTGCTGGGTATTTATGGGCGAATTAAATCTGAGGCTGTGGGGAAGTTATTGGTGCAGTTGTCTCAATCTAATGAAGGACAGGCAAGTATAATCGGGGCATGGTGATAGTTTTCTGTGGCGCTGTGCTTTGCATGCTGAGAGAAAAGTTCTCTCATTATATAAACGAGAGCAAAGCTAAATAAATCTCTTTCAAGGCAAGAAACATTTTTACGTTTATCCATCAGCGTAAAGTGGCAGTCGGTGGACGGAAAACCGAGGGGGCGGAAACATACCTTGAAAAGGATGAGATTATTGACCCGATTTTAATCATTGTTTTTGGTTGACTCGTTTTCCAGCAATGTGAATAATCCATTTGCGGCCAAGTATCCAGTTTCCCTTTGAATGAAATGTCAAGGCGAGTGGATAATAAATTCAATAAAAATGTTTAATCCACGTACCTTAATAGGTACCCCTTCACGAAAAATCTACTGTGAATTTTCTGTGATTTTTTGCCAGATCTTACAATGATTGCTTAAAGCTATTCTTAACTTTCTGGAATTTTTACACTTTTCTTCCGTAATCTTAAAATGCTCCTAATAAGCGTATGGCACACTAAAATGTAAAAGAAATCCACCAGGTGTTGAAACTCATCGATGTTCAATTCTCATATTTCTGATAAAAGTCTGAGCAATCATTTTCTTCGGTCCGAATAAAATTCTGTCATCTGTTGCTGTGCCCCTTCCAGTTGCCTATAGCTGTCACCACTTGCCAGTTGCACGCCTCTCTGGCAGAGCGGTAGAGACAAAGCAGGTAGCTACTCAACAAAGTTAGCCTGCAAACAAAGCAGCAGCAACTGCTCTTGATTTAATGACGAACGTTACCGGGACAATTCTGGTGAGGTAAGACGTTATGACGTGTATGAATTCTGCCGAAACACGAAGCATCTGACTGTAAACAAACAGGCGCTAAAATGCTATAATTACCAACGTTAATGTAAGTTCGTCAGGTCAGACGTCACAAGGGCATTATTTTATACCACATATAGAATTGAATATTATTTTACTACTGTTGGTTAGTTTTCACAAACCGGTGCCTCTGAATCTGATTCCATTGCCCCGTTTCAAGAAGCTTTCACACCAGACGCAAAACAAATTTTTTGTACGACAGATTACATTCTAAGTCAATGCAAAGACGCGAATACGCGCGAAATTCACATCTTTGCATTGACTGTGAATGTAATCTGTCGTGCGAAAAGTTCGTTTCGCGTCCGGTGGGAAAGCAGCTTCATTCGCGCTGATCACTTTCTCGCTGCATGCGTCAGGGGAGGAGGGGAGCCTCAGAGGTCAGGCAGGCAGAGCAGGGTGGGACTTGAGGGAGGCGGAGTTGTTCATGTTCGAATTTCTACTAAGTGCTGTGCCACATGCCAGAAACGTAAGAATAGCTTAATTTAAAACAAAAGAAATGAACACATTTTTTGCCTTCAGTTGACAGGTTTAATCTCTCGTCTAAGAGAATTAGCTACACCTGAGAAAGGAGAGTACTGTATTGTAAGTATTGTAGCTGTTCTGCCCCGGTTCGTGTATTTGCGGCGAGTTCGCCGAAATGTTAAATGTCTTAAATTAAAATGGTTAATTAAATGTAGTAACCCAATGTTAGCTAGATAGCTAATTCCTGTGTAAACATAGAAAATAGCGGAGTATCGCTATCGGTCGTACCTGGGGGGAGAGAAGGTGTCAATCAGGTCCGGGGCGGGGGTATAAGAGGGCTGAACTCCACAGCGTGAGCGGAGTTACTGATATGTTGTTTGGCGAAGAATGAATCAGTCTAGAATAGCTGAAGAAACGGCTTTTTTCAAGGCCAACCTGCCGCTAATAAAGTGAAGCCCGCCCCGGGCGATGAGAGAACCGCTGTTCCTGCCTCAGTCTCAGTTCTTGAGTAGCAAAACCGCTACATTGGTGTCGGCGAGTGGGATAGAAGAAATCCGCCGTGAGATCAAACGCCTTGAGGGAGAACTGAAGAGGGGCCAACAAGCGAAAGCAGACAGAGCCGCAGGGAGCGGGAGCCAAACGAGAGGGCTGTTCGCACCGGAGGGAAGGAGCGGACCCCGTCCCGCACCACCCCCTGCAGCAGCGGCGGCAGCTGAGAGAGAGGGGGCGCCGGAACCACGGAAGGGAGTGAAGCTACCCCAGTTTGGTGGCGCAGCGCCCCGGGAGCCCAACTAGGCCCAGCTGCTACTGGCGGCCCAATGCTGTGGGTGGACAGACGGCGAGGCAGCAACCCATCTGGCACTAGCCCTGGAAGGTCCAGCACTTCAAACGCTACTCGATTTCGACCCAACTGAACAGACTAGCCTAGCTACACTAACCAAAGCGTTAGAAAGGCGATACGGGCAGCGCCAGCTACACCGCCAGATGCTGCTCCTTCGCCGCCGCCAAACGGGGGAACAGTGGGGGGCCGAAGCCGCCGACCTGCGCTTCCACGCCCGCCAAGGCTACCCCACATTCGGGACGCGTGAGCAAGATGAGCTAGCGCTGCTAGCTTGGGTATATCAAAACTAGGGCTGTCGGGATAATTAATCGCGATTAATTTAAGCGCAATAAAAGTAACTGCCACTATGGGGCAGACAGACGTGATTGCTTATTACCTTTTCTATGACACTCACCTAATGCGGTCATTTGAAATGCTTCCAGGAAGAAAACTGATTTGAAGTCCGCTAATTAACAGCGAGGTTGGATAGTCTCCATCGCCTTGACATAATTAGCTCACCTTAAATCAATTCCCGTGTACTTTGCCTGACTTGCAATCAAGCCATTTATTCAGCCAATTGACTAATCAAAACCAAAATGTAGCCTATAATGATTAAGAGAGAATGGGAACCAGACAGACCTAACCAGGTTGCCGCGTTATATTAAAAGATTTTCAAATTCGTTAACAATTTACATGTCATGCTCTATACGCTTAGGCAAAATGTTTTCCACCTTCACTGTTGGTTATTTAGATGCTCAAAAGTAAATATAATCAAGTGCTATGGGTTACATTATTTTAAAATTACTCTCGTTCAATTATCTAATAAAAAATGCCTTAATTTTGCGGCAAAAATTCGCCTGAATGTTTATTGCCAAATCTTCGGTGCATTTGACTATTGCCTGCAATGCAAACGTATTCTCTCTCACATTCATGTTCGGTATGCTCCACAAAATGTTTTCCACTTCACGTAGCCTATATTTTTAAGCTCTTAAAACCAGGACCATCTTTGCATAACTTTGTTTTTTTTAGAAATATCTTTAATAATGCATACAAAATTCCTTGATGAAAGGTGGAATTCAGAGGTCTGCCATTTATCCAGATTATCTAACACGGCAACCTGGTTAGGTCCGTCTGCTTCTCATTATCACTTCTTAATCATTCTACGCCACATTTTGATTTTGATTAGTCAGTTGGCTAAATAAATGGCTTGATTGCAAGTTAGGCAAAGTACGCGGGAAATGATTTAAGGTGAGCTAATTATGCCAAGGCGATGCTGTCCAACCTCGCTGGTAATTCAAAACACAGTTTTCTTCCCGGAAGCATTTCAAATGACTGCATTAGGTATGTGCCATAGAAAAGGTAATAAGCAAGCACTTCTGTCTGCCTCATAGTGGCAGTTACTTTTATTGCGCTTAAATTAATCGCGATTAATTATCCCGACAGCACTAATCAAAACATAAAATTAAAACAAAAAAAAGGTATTTATTGTTGGCCTTTTAGTGCCTGCTTGTGTATGTGCAGAGTGCACAACATTTGTGTTGCCTGGCTAATGTGGCTATATAATAAAAATAAAATTCCTTTTGTCTGTTGATACAGATACAAAACCTGCTACTTCTCAGTAGATGTAAAGGATGACGTGAAAAGGGTGCTTCTGAACATGCTGCACACAGTGGACACCAGTGCCAGCGGACCCACTCCTGATCAGCCTTCTGAGGAACCTGCAGCCAAAAGGGCAAGTCTAATGCTTTCATTGCATGATGAGATACTGAAGGAGAGTGCTAGCAATGAGGAAGAGCAGCTGCTGGGCAGCCCTTCATCTGTGCAGTTAGATCGTTACCTGCCTGAGTTGCCCATCAAGAGATCTGAAGATGAAACTGTAAATGATGTACTGAAATACTGGCACGAAAACAGAACACACTACCCTGCACTTGCCCCGCTTGCCCAAGCCTACCTCTCTGCTCCATGTACAAGCATCGATAGTGAGCGCTTGTTTAGCTTGGCTAGTAATGTCATAGATGAGAAAAGAAAGAGAAGGCAGAGATGCTTCTGTTTGTGAAGAACCTGCCATTGATGGTTAAGTGATTGCATTGGGAGTGGGACGAAGTACTTTGTTCACAACCTAAAGCTACCTGTTTGTATTAATGTTTTTTATTATTATCCCATATTATGATGCAGAGAGGTCAAAGGCCTGAAATGTGGTGCAATTTACTTTGAGAACCAGTTTTCATTTTCAAGTACATATAGTGCACTTTATCTTTTGTTTGTATTAATATTTTAGTTTTATCCTATATTATATGCTGCACTTTTTATTTAGAAATATTAAAAGAGGTGGTGCAATTTACTTTGAGCACCAGCTTTAATTTCCAAGTACAAAGATTTATTTATTTTTTTTAGATGGAGTTAGTTTTCTTTTGTCTTATCAACTGCTGCTTGTGTTGAGGTGTTGTTGAAAGCCTGCAATATATATTGAATGTGATGTGACATTGCAAGTCAACTATTCCAGTGTTTCTCAAATGGGTGCACAAGTACCCCTAGGGGTACCCAGAGGTACTGAAGGGATAGTCAGTAAATTACATTGTACCAGGCAACTGCTGGATGTTTTTGAATGTTGTTTGAATGTAAGTTAGTTATTGACCTGTAATCTGGACTGAATGTTATGGTCAGTGTTGAAAATAAATCTGCTCAGGAGGCACTATTGAAACTCTCACTCTATTTTTTATTTGTGAGGTTTTATTCTTGAAAAGGGGGGTTATGATAGCATATAGCCTACCTCTAGTTGTGGTTTTAATTGCAGTTATATAAGCAAAATGTTGTCTGGGAGAGGGGTACTTGTATTAAATTTGGGAAAGGGTACTCAAGCAAAAGAAATATGGTGTCTATTATATGATTAAAATTATTTCTTTGATAGAAAGTCGGTATCGGAAAAACCGGTTTTGGCAGGTCAGACCTCCTTTAAAACCGGAAATCGGTATCGGCCAAGAATTTTGCAATCGGTGCATCTCTAATGATTGACATGCGTGTGAAGTTTGGTGAAGCTAGCACATGTAGTTTCCGAGATATGGGCCGGACAAACTCATGTTTACAAACTGACAGACAGATGGACGGAGCTATAGCAAAAGGCACATTTACACATCATGATTGACATGTGTGTCAAGTTTGGTGAAGCTAGCACATATAGTTTCTGAGATATGGCCTGAACAAAGTCATGTTTACAGATGGACAGACAGAAGGATGGACAGAGAGATAGCAAAAGGCACATCTACACATCATGATTGACATGTGTGTCAAGTTTGGTGAAGCTAGCACGTATAGTTTCCGAGATATGGCCCGGACAAAGTCATGTTTACAGACGGACGGACAGAGCGATAGCAAAAGGCACATCTACACATTATGATTGACATGTGTGTCAAGTTTAGGGATCGACCAATATGGATTTTTTTCCATCACCCTTAGCCGATGACCGATTACGGACTGCCGATTTTCTTGGGCCGATACTGCTTTTGCTCCCTCAATTTACATAAAAAAAAAATGACACCATGATAACAAATATCACAGGTCTCAAGTTAGACAAACATTTATTGAAAAGTTTCAACCATCCATCGATGTGATGGCTGCTCCTCCCCATTGAAACGCACGCGCACGCACGCACGCACCAGCTGAGCAGACGCTGACTGAAAAAATCCACTATCGCTGGATTGATAACGGCAGCAAACGACTCAAATATACTCAGCAACAAAAGTTTCTGTGACACCAATATTGTTAATTATTTTTCATAACGCAATTATGAAATTGTCATACATGGTGATATCAGACTGAAACAGTACACGTAAACACAACATTGAAATGGAAATCATAAAAATGCGAGAAAATGACTTTGCACGTGAAAATGTGCGTAAATCATGCTTGTGGATGGCAATAAAAGAGGAGAATTTTTGGAATGTTCACATTGTGCCTGATGAACGACGGAAGCATCACTTATCGAAAACACAGCCATTTCGGATCAGGAACTCTACCCTCTAAATGCCAAGACTGTCTGAAAATGATCGGTGGAGGGCCATTGGGATGATTGAATCCGGAACCTCGCAGAGGGAAGTTGCTCATCGCCTGAATGTCCACCGAAACACCATTTGGAACTTATGGCAGCGTCATCAGCAGACAAGACATGTCAGAGACCGTCCTCGCAGCGGCCGTCCACGACTAACCACTCCCAGACAGGACAACTGGATTCGAACAACCCATCTCCGAAATCGATTCCAACCTGCAACCATAACTGCAAGAACGATACCTGGTTTGAGGCGACTGTCTGCACAGACAATCCGTCGCCGTCTCCGTCATTTTGGCATTGTCCTACGTCGGCCAGCAAGACGTCCAATACTCACAGTACAACACCGACGACAGCGTCTACAGTGGGCACAACATCGACGGTGGATCCAACGTCAGTGGGATCTTGTACTCTTCACTGATGAATCAAGATTCATGCTTAACCGATGTGATGGTCGTTTACGTGTATACCGTCGACGTGGAGAACGTTATGCCAACAACTGTGTTCAGGAATTTGATCGTTTTGGAGGTGGTAGTGTCATGATTTGGGGAGGGATCACGGCTAGAAACAGAACAGATTTGCTTGTTATTGATGGAAATCTGACAGGTCAAAGATATCGCAATGAAGTGCTACGGCCATTGGTGGTACCGTTTTTGATGCAACATGGTCCCGGATTAACGCTGCAACATGATAACGCCAGACCACACGTTGCAAGGATTGTACAGCAGTATCTGATGCAACAACATGTCAATGTCCTGCCATGGCCAGCCAGATCCCCAGACATGTCCCCAATCGAGCATCTTTGGGACGAGATGGATCGACGTTTGCGGCGGTTGGATAACCCGCCAGCTACACTCCAGGAATTGCGACAACGTCTACGTCAGATTTGGAATGACATCCCACAGCAATTTCTGGCACATCTGATTCGGTCCATGCGCCGGAGATGCGTTGCTTGCATCATGGCACGAGGAAGTCACACCCGGTATTGAAGTGTGAAGGTCACAATTGGTTAGACGTCAGACAAGTGCTTCATGACGCATGAAAATGAAATTTTTCGTTTTGAGTGACGTTGGCACTGAAAAGTCTGTGTTTCTCCTGTTAAATAAACATATTGATTGCATTGAGATCTTTGCGTGTCATTTATAACATACACATAAATGGTGTCACAGAAACTTTTGTTGCTGAGTTTATGTTTTCACAAAACACTGACACAAATTTGTACAACATATAAAACATTTCTCTCATCATTTAAGTTCTTCTAGTGCACGCTAAAGACCTCTCTGATAGCACACATGGCTGCGCCGTTTTGGTTTCCTCATAGCTCCACAACCACACCAAGAAAGATAGAATAAAAAGCATCGTCTGAGAAAGCAGTATAACATTAGCTTAGATCCAAAGTTTCAAAGCTATAGGTGTAATAATTAAAAAAAAGTTATGTTAAATTAAAAAAAAATGTCAACTGACAAAAAAAACGGACGGACAGTACCCTTAGAAAATAACTCCAAAAATTCATTTTTGGTCTGAATGAGCTGAAATTTTGGATTTGTCAGCGATATATATTTATACAGCTGCATACAGAAAAGCAATATTGAGAAGGTGGCGGTGAGACCCATTTGATGATCTGACATGGAATGACCCTTTTAGAAATCAGGGACGTTGTGTCCTCCTGGCAAAAGAGGAAAGGGACCATCCAGATTATTATCAGCGTCAGGGCCTGAAATTCATTTTTTCAAAATAGGGGGGATTCCCCCCTTAAAGGCTTCATATAGGGGGTATTTCACTTTGTTTTGGAGGGGGGGGGGACGACTATAGGTCGCACCTTGTCCTATTTTCACTGCAGATTGTATTCTGTCACTTTGCTTCAATTTAAGGTATTCTCTCAACTGTAAGTTAGTTATTTACACTATACTTAAGTGGTTTTATTCTCTGAACTACAGTCACCTGCAACTTCATTTGGAATACAATAAATGTCAATCCAATACAATAGCTCTGCTATAAATTCTGCTTTTCATACCTTTTCAGTTTTTGTTGTCATTGTCAAAAAAGTGATCAGTCCACTTTGATTATTACTGAGGTTACACTAAGTGGTGGTAGTGTACATGGGTGCATTACATTGAATGGTGTTTCTGACATTTTGCCTACCTCATGTATGTTAATGTAGTGGACAAAATATTAGGAACACCATTCAATATAATGCACCCTAATACACCTCCATCACTCAGTAACAAACAAAGCAGAATTGTCACCTTCTTGACAAAAAATGTGTGAGCTTCAGAAATGTAGAATTTAGAGCTGCTGCATATGATTGAATTAGATTGCACAGGTTAGTCCAAGGTAGTTAGGTTATTCTCTGAACTATACAGTAATTACAAGTTATATAGTATTATACAGTTAAGTAGTTCTATTCCATTTTTTTCCGAGCAGGTTCCGCCTCAGATGATGTAGATTTACGTTTTAGCCAGCGGTCTGTGTTTGTTTCCTCAAACTTAATATCACTGTTAGCTTGTCTGTATTGTGCTAGCGGGAGGTGCAGAGAGAGCTACAGGAGCGTTCAGGGTCGAAGTCAGAAAGTCAGACAAAGCCGTTGCAGCCAGTCGTCCTGCACTAAGCACAGCTGCAGACGTTGGTTGAATATGAATATTCATCGCTGTAAATGAATGCAAGAATTCCCCGCATTACAAGTGTTGGATTTGCGGGAATCAATTAAATTGTGCACAATACCCACAGTCCCGCACTGAAATTCAGGCCCTGAGTAGGCATGTGCCGATGTGAAAAAAATTAAACCGGTTCGATATTGAATTAAAAACCGAATCGAACCATATTACCGGTTTTGACCACTTGGTGTCGCATTTGCGTCTTTTTAGCTCGCCGGGACGAATTTCCGATTGTCGTACCTACGTTTGACAACAATGGAAGGCGTGGCTCATTGCGTTGCCACCAGAGCCACGCAAGAGCCATGGCTCTGGTTGCCACCATTGTAACGGGTCGTCTTCTCCATCAGTCACAGTCTCCCGTTTGTAAATAGCCTATTCGCCGGCAACCTTCTCCTCTTTGCTTTTTGGGAGAGAGGTGGTCGCTAATTTGTGACCAAGAAGACTTCCTAAAGTTTTTTTTTTTTGGGCAGTGGAGCCGCTTTTGCGCCTTTTTTTTTCCAAAAAACATTTTGTCCTTTGCATCCGCACAAAGTGCGCTTCAAGTGTAACGTTAAATTCAATCAAAATCTAAATTAGATGGAGCTGTTCAGAACTTTTCCGGTGAAATTTAGTGGCTCCTCGGTACTCAGTACTTTCTACTGGTCATCATCGGCAATGTCACTAGTTCAGTCTCTGGCAGAAGATAATCTTTCCCTAGCCCTGTTCACAAAACCCTGAAATAATATGCTGAAGTAAAAAACGCAGATCTCGGACATCGCTCACACACTGTAAAGACGCTGCCAGAGACCTAACTAGTGACATTGCCGATGACCAGAAAGTACTGAATTCCGAGGAGCCACCGAATTTAAATTGCATTTCATGCGTCCATGAATGCTGTAGATATTTTTTCGGATATAGCTAGCCAGCTATCGATGAACCTGGAGCGTTTAATATTAATAATTCTCCTCGCGGGTATGTCATCATTTTGTGACTCCAGATATTCTGAACCACGAAGCAATATGACGATGGAGTTTGTTCTGAACAGCTCTATCTATTGTGACTGAATATAACGTCACACTTTAAGCCCACGACCTTAAACGTGCAGGCTCGCCAGCTAAATACATTCACACATACTGATAGGGAGAAAAAGTGACTCAATCGTAACGAACGTTAGCATTATTATCTGCTACGCCGAAGAAACACTAGAAATTTGCGAGTGCATTTACTGATGATCTTGGGCTAACTCAGGGTTAACTGCTGAAGATTAATATGATGAGCTAAAACAAATAAACAGATAAAGAGACGACGGATTGGTAAACATTTTTCAGTGAACAGTTGGGTGGGTTTAGTATTCGTTTGGAGGTGCGCTTCAACGCATAAAAGCACGGAACTGCGAGTGGGCAACTCACGTGGCAATGTTTTGATATTATTCAAGAACTCACTAGAGTGGGCTTGCGCGTATACAAATAAGGACAAAAAGTTCGTAGGAAAAAAACTTTCGCCCCCGGCCCCACCCCCCAACCCCACATTCTCCTGCTATTTGCTGTTGCGCTCGGCTCAGACAAAATCAGTTTATAGTATACACAAGACAAACGTAATAAATATCATAGAAATGGATTTAATGCCGTCGGCAAATACACGTGATTTTTTGTGAGCTATATTTTAACATTTTGGCGGGCATTTAAAAAAAAAAAAAAATTGAAATAATGACGGAACGGTTCCGACGGTCCATATAAAATGAACCAGTTCAAGCAAGTAAACCGAATCGAACCGGTTGAACCGGAAATCGGCCCAAGCCTAGCCCTGAGCGTAAAGTTCAAAAGCCAGCATCTGTGATGCAGGGTTCTCCACTATCGTTAATGAATGGGTGGGCGCCTCTATCATTATTACTCATTGCCCCAGCTCCACCCATTCATAATGTATGCCCAGTCATAAGGTCAGCCACCTGGTCAAGAAAAATTAAGCACTAATCTTAAAACATCCCATAAACCAAGGCAGAATAAGCCAAACTTCTCACTAGTCACTCTTTACCCTCTCTTATCTGTGCTATAGCTCTGCCGTCCGACTGGCGTCATTAACTCGTTGAATAATCGGACGACGATGGACCTTTCTAACTTGCTCCAGCGAGCTCCTTCCCCCTTAGTTACCGTTGCTATTGGCCCCAAGCAAAGCAGCTAAGTTCTGAGAACAGCGAAGTAGAAATTTGAGTATCACTCTCATGCTCATATTACGAAAATATTGCGGTTTGTATAAACGAATGCGACCAACTTGCCCGGAAAAGTTGTCCGGAGAGGACTTATTATACTCAAGAATATATCCATGAAATGAAAATTTTGACGGAACGGGTGGAGACACAGAAGTCACAGCAAAGTGTTGGCAATCGTTGCAGAAAAGCAAGACACCCCATAAACGGCACATTGAGATCAAACAGGACAAAATAGAGAAATTGTACTGTATGTGCAAAGCAGGGTAAGTAGATTTCATATGTTTGTTGCCATCACTGAGCCAAAAATAACACTGGATCCAGTATGCTGTCTATCATCAGTTGGCCATGAGAAAGACAATAGACTAGCTAGACTTTTTAATAAATCATATTACACAATACAGCTATTAGACATAGTTATTAATCAAACGTTTGTTATATCGGCGTTTTCCTCCAAACCAATTTCGATGACAAGCTAACTTTACTCATTTCAGCTAAGCGACTGACATTCTGTATCCGACTGAGGCTACTTTGCTGGCTAGCTACCGGGCCAACTTAAGTTTCTAAGCAGATTACATCATGCCATTATAAAATGAGTTATCAGGCGAAATGTTTTAATCTAGTATTGGGAATGCCTGTGTTGAGTGGCATGAAGAAAACACTTTCTCAGCAGGATAGCTACTGGTTTGTAGCTGCATCTGGTATTGCGTGCAGAAGTCCACTGCGGAAAAACAATTCTACGTTAACATATGCATCAATGATGCCGTTGGTGTAATTTTGTCTTCTTGGCAAATCACGTGCATAGATTGTTGGTAGCTAACCAACTAGTAAGGGCGAACCGTTTGGCGGCCTGGACCGTCCAAGCGCCACATAAGACCTTATTCATCTTCTGTTCTTTGTTATTAATGACAGAGGTAAATTTAACTGAATTGGTCAATTTTGGTTCATTCTGAAACCACAGCTTTATTTATCGTGCTCAATCAAGCTCTCCGTCTCGTGATTTTGGTGCCAGACATGGGTTGGAGTATTGACATTGGCAATTTGCAGTTAAGATAATCTAAAAATATCAATTTTCATTATTAACATTAAGGCAAATTTGGCCCTCATGCCAAGCAAAATCCTGCACATTACAACAGTGTGGCTTCGCAGGGCTCAAATTGCGAACGAATTTACGCTGTGCGACCTTTGAATCAAAATAGTCGCACCTGTGCGACTGCTTTTCCCCCCAATTAAACACCTCTTTTCGCGTACATTTGGTTCATGCCAACCGCTGCTGCAGATTAAAAAGAGATGGACGTGTGTCTCGGAGCTGTCAGTGCATGAATCTACTGGATACACCGCAGCTAGGCACACCGGTGTAAGAATGGAGCGCACCCAGTGTGTTCCCTTGAGCTGACAGTGACCATTCTGACCAATCAAAGGGGAGCTTGACGTCCTAAACCTCAGTACTGATTCTAGAATGGTTAATATTAGCAGTCAATCACTCCATTTCGCCGTACTGAGATACTATTGTAACTCTACACAAGATTTAGACAGAAAATGAAACTAAGAGCTATGGAAGAGTTTTTTCTTTTTTTTGGTACCATTAATGGTCAGAAAAGTCGAGTCAGTAACAAAAGTTACTGAAACTGAGAATCATGACGGTGATTCGGATGCACCGGTGGCGTAATCAGTTGATTACTTTCGCAAGGGTTGCTTCAAAATTTTGAATGGCAGAGGTTATAAGGAGAAGTGCACCGTGTTCATTGTCAAGATAATGGCCCAGATCTCGCAGGTAACAGCGCGTTATCTACTGAGTCCAAACACTTTGAAGTGAAAGTCCTTTCAAATATGGAGAAAGCACGAAACAAAAAAATACTGTGACAAATGTGTGTCAACGAGTCGGTTCGGAGTTATGTTAATATTTGCAACCTATCAAAATATGCTGCCTCGCGGCTCTGCGCTTGTGCAGACCTAAAATCTTCGCCTCGTTTTCTTCGCTCATATCTATAGTAGCCTATCTGCAAAAATCATAAAAACACATTTTTTTTCAGTGCGTCTTTAGATGAATAAACATACATTTGCATGTACACGCAAAATTTACCTGAAAATGCAGAAAATGGATGACAATGGCGTGTGGCATACTAAATCTTAAGACAAAAATATCCAACTCATAACATCTGCTTGTGTTATAATAAGCCAAATACCAAAGTTCTCTCTGTGATCTGATTCATATAGCAATAGAGGCGAAAACAAGGACTTTACAACTTTACGTCCGATGTGCATTTAACCCTAACACAATTAAAGATTTGATTCAGATCAGTGTGGAGGGTCCTCCTCTGGACACATTTGATTCCTCACAGGCAGTAAAGAGATGGATGGAAGGGCTGAGAGCAAGGAGACCCAATATTAAATCCTGGCCACCTGATATGGCATAAAGCCAACGTAGAGGAAACCTTTGTTAATCAATGAACTCAAGACTCTCATATTGTTGAATAACTGCTATTAGTTGGAGACAGTGGTATTGTTAATGTGGAGCGTTACATTGTAGTTTAAGCATTGAAAAATACATATTGATGCTTCTTAGATTTCGGTGTGTGCACTCCTAAATTTTGGCTCACGCTATTAACTTTTTGAATTTGGGAGCGCAGCACTACCAAGCAAAAAAGTTCATTTCGAGCCCTGCTTCGTAGTAAAAGAGTGCAGGTAATAGACTGGCCTGCCCACAGTCCAGACCTGTCTCTCCTTGAAAATGTGTGGCACATTATGAAGCGCAAAATATGACAATGGAAACCCTGGACTGTTGAGCAACTGAAGTCATACATCAAGCAAGAATGGGAAAGAATTCCATCTACAAAGCTTCTGTAATTAGTGTCTTCAGTTACCAAGTGCTAATTGAGTGTTGTTAAAAGGAAAGGTGATCTAACGCAGTGGTAAACATGATCTTGTCCCAGTTTTTTTGGAGCGTGATGCAGGCATCAAATTCAAAATGAGTGAATGTTTCCAAAGAGCAATAAAGTTTACTGTGTTTCCCCAACATTCATTCGGCAGCAGTGCTGCGCCGCTGCTAGATTTCGAGCGCCTCTGCTGAAACTTCACAGGATCATTAATATCAATGCGCTACGAATGATTTTTACTCACACTGTGTGAACGGAACAACACACAACGTTATTTTGGACTTGTTCTGAGTCATCAACGAGCGCATCAAATCCTATCGGACCCTCTTAGGACATCAACGTAACAGGTAACATTAAAACTTATACACGGTCTATATCAGTGTTCCCCAACCCTCTCCTGGAGGCCCACCTGTCCTGCTTGTTTTAGATCTCTTCCTGCTCAAGCGCAGATGATTCAAATGATCAGGCTGTCATCAATCAGCTTTAGGGGGCGATTAATGAGCTGATCATTTGAATCACCTGAGCTGAAGCAGGGAGAGATCTAAAGCATGCAGGACAGGTGGGCCTCCAGGAGAGGGTTGGGGAACACTGGTCTATATAGGTAGCGCAGGACAAATCTTGAACGTAACGGCGTAGCTCCTTAGAGCAGTTAGTGCGAAGAGAAAGTGACGGTGATAGCGAACGGAGCAGCAGCGATTCAGAAGATTATCAGTAAGTTGACAGAAAATGTACAGTGTGTCAGTTAATAAATGCTACAGCTACTCAAGCCAACAGCCTTATGCCATATTAGCAGTGACGTGCGGTCAGATGTCAGGAAGGTCTTCAGTGATCACTCCAGCATAATTGCTCTTAAACTGTTTGCGATCAGGTTTGCCTGATTAACAATCAAACAGTTTATGAATTGAACAGCCACCACCAATGCATGACACGTAACGATTAAGGAATGCTAATGACAAAGCGATTACCTACTGGCTATGTTGATATAATTGATGTGACTCCGCAAGGATGACATTCTGCAAAAAATCCGAAAGTTTCGCTGACTTCGCGGCAGTTATTTTCGTTATCACTCAGCTGAGCATCGTACCCAACAACGCACTTTAGCCGTCACTTCAGACTATAGAACTGATTCTCATGGCTTATTGCTCAATGAACCTCGCTGACTAATTTGCGCAAATCCAGAAATGATAAAGACATAGGCGATTGATATTTTCCATTGTCATTGATATGGGAAGTAAACGCGTATATTTTCGTGGTGCAATGTATAACAAAGCTTTCGAAAATAAATTAGATTCTCGTCGGTTCCACCAATTAGTATGAGCAACTGTTTCTAATCGGGGAGGTAAACTGCGAGAGGTGTCCGTTATAAAGAAGTGAAAGGTGAGGTTATTGCTGGCCCCGTGTTTCTGCGGACGGACCGTACTGCATATTAGCCGTATTTATACAGTTTAATCTGTTTATACCGCCATATTTATACTGTTAATTTTGTTTATACTCCTACACTTGCCATATTCATACTGTTTATATCTTTGCCACTGTCTTTTCTTTGATATATTTTAGCTTGTATGTATTTATTTTTCTACGTGTTGTTAGCATAGTTAAATGATATTTCAATTTTCAGACGAGTCTGTTAAACTGGGTGGTTAGGAAGAAAAAGGAGGATGGTGACCCTGGAGGAGCTGAAGTTGGTAAATTATGGATGCAAACTAGTATTTTGCACCATGCACATACGCAGTTGATGCAGAGCGACGTAATGAAGTTCGGCTTTCCTACACGGTTATAAACGGACTCAATTCAACAGTTAAATTAATGCATCGCGTCCTTGCCATTTTAACTGTAAGTACAGTCCTGCGCGCAATTTACTGTGGATTACAATTAATATGGATGGAACTCTGTTGTAAATTAATCAGTTAATTACAGTTAAAATAACTAACAAAAATGTGCAAGTTTATAACGGTGCTTTTGCGGAAACTGAAAATGGCGCGGTTAGTTTTTTTTTTTTGTCTTCATCACTGATCCCAGTTGGAGCAACACGCAGTAGCCTATTATCCTTTTATCCATTGTGTCAGGGCAAAGACAGGCCTATGTGCACTCGGAATGAAGTTGTTCCGATCTTTTTACACAAAGCAAACGTATAAATTCAATTCATACATGTATACAACGGATATAATCTGTTATGCGCATATAGTGGTCATAATCTGTTTTTTTTTTGTTGCGTACAACGGATTTTGTCCGTTTTATGCATATAGCTGATTCCGCTTCTAACGAACAAAATCAGCTGGTCCAATTGAATCCATTATACGTGAGTTTCACTGTATGGGTATATAATTATGTTTAATAAAGACGTAGGTCATCGTTTGTTGTGTTGCGGAGAGGCTAGCGGTACAAGGGAATGATTTTTTATTTTTATGGGAGCGACATTCCCTACAGGCCTCGCTAAATCTCTTCAGCTTGTAACAAAGTGACTGACAGGCTAGTTAGGAAATTACTGATGGTAACAGCCTTACTATCTATTGCAACGTTAAGCCTGATCATAAACGAAGTGCAATTCTTTATTCATGCGGTTCGCTAGCTAGCAGACACTCGGAAATCTGTCTATCGTCAGCTCACTGTGGCGCACTCTGACCACTTCAGTTGTGAACGTCAGTGAATGAGTTGACGTTAGAATTAATACTGTCGATCTAGCTGTGACTAGGCCTACTCTTTTGTCAATAGGGTAAGCTGTTCTTCAATGTAAGGATAAAATGTAGATGAGGCCAACAACATTGACGATGTTTGTTTTCCACCAGCTACCTTGTTGATGAATGTTTTCCAAATAAAAAGATTGCAAGTCATATCCTGATAGTAGGTTAATAAACACTAATCCGATTTTAAGATGAGTGTCAAACTGGTTAAAGAGAAAGGCAAACAGTCACCAAGGAGGAGCTAAGGTTAGTGAAGGAAATTAGGGCAGGCAAGGTCAAATTGGCTTCAATAAATTTCTGTGTTAAGCCACCCCATTAAGCCAGTATCTTTTGTGACAAAGTTTAAAATCAATACAAAAATGGTACTTTGTGACTAGTTCAAGTTCAACTGTGGTTATGCTTTATAATCCGTATCTAGTGTCAGCAGATGACTTGAATTTGTTCATTGTTTTGCAAATTGTAATTTGCTCAGAAAACTCGCCAGAAGTCCCCATTTAAAGTTCAATTTTTCATAATTTTCCTTTCGGGGAGAATTCCCCCAGACACCCAACCCGTTGCTATATTACCGACACATAGCACCGCTGCTACAAAAAATTCGAGGGGAAACACTGGTTTATCACTTTGAACATTAAGTATCTTTTCTTTGTGGTGTACTCAATCGAATAATAGGTTGAAAAGGATTCGCAAATCATTGTATTCTGTTTTCATTCACGTTTTACACAATGTTCCAACTTCACTGGAATTGGGGTTTGTATATAGTTTTGCAATGCAGTACGATGTTTGACTCTATAACATAGGTCTGTTGAACACTCGGTTGTGATCGGAAGGATACAAGAAGCTGTGCATTGTTCCCAATGAGAACTAGAAAAGCACTCTGAGAGCGCAGACCTCCGCCAAGCACAACATTTCCCTCCATATTGCAACTTCCACCATAGATATTAGTCTTACATTTATTTTATCTTCATTTTTAGATTCCTTGACCATGAAAACATGGCAATTTGATTCATAATGCTATATCAATATTAGTTCCACATCGTCTTGGCTGTTTAAAGATGTCTGCTGCATGTTTCTAGCTTCATTTTTTTTTTTTTAGTATGATGCAAAATTTCCCCTCATGTTGTGATTTACACATAAATATTAGTCCTACATTTATTTCATCTATTTTTTCAGATTCCCTGACCAAGAAAACTTTCTTTAGCAACTGAATTCATAATGATATCAATATTATTTCAGTAGTTATTCACGAAAATCTAATTTTCCGCAATGGTGGTTTTCTTCTGGATCTAGTTCCCTGGCTTTTGAAGATACAGTAAATCCGGTCACACCTACCTAATTCTGCAATATCATGGCTATATAATTGTGTTTGTCGCACGTTTGTAGCTTCATTTGTTCTCTTCCTATAATGAAAGTTCCGAAGGTCCCCTACTTTCGTATTCTGGATCATAGTATCCGGAATTATTCCATTTTCAGGATCAGTCTTTGATATATTGTAGAACGTGTCCTGCATTTCCAGACAGAGATCCAGATCACTTCCAAAATCGAATCATTTATCCTTATACCAATCTGTATAATCCCTGAACATTTAATCAAAATCTGTCCATAACTTTTTGAGTTATTTTGGAAACCAACAGACAGACAGACAAACAAACAAACAAACCTTGGCATAAACATAACCTCCTTGGCGGAGGTAATTATTAATATCTTTAGTAAGACTAATTGGAGGAGGCACAAAGCAACAACTACTGTCCGATTGGAGCTCTGATGCAGTGGAATTAGTAACCACAGCTTTCATATTGGAACAAAACGAAATGCAACGCATGACCGCGGTCCTGCAGACAACAATAAAACATATAGCCGTTTCAAAACCTTGTGCGGCGGAAGCAAAGAAACTGCACATAATTGCCACTTTCAGACAAAAACACCAACAATGACGTCCATAGCTGAGCAAGTGTGTGTGGTTACCCTGCTATAAACGCAATTAACAGGTCCGTGCCAATTCTAGGATAATCGCACACCTCAGGTAATGCTCATGCACAAAAATGCAATAAATGCCAAGCAGTCTCTTTTGCGGCCTCTGACAGGTACACTGTAGAGGGTTTATGCACTCGAAATCAACTTTACACAGATTCACACATTTAATTCTACAATGTATGCACCGTAACAAGGTGCACTTCGATCATCAGGTACAAATAATAACGCTTCATCAATGTCATGGTGGGACTTGGCTACTTTATCTGGGTAGGAATCGCTGATAGGTGAGTGAGGTTTTTTTTTTTTTTTTTTTTTTTTCCGCCAGTGATGGAGAGAGAATGACCTGCCTAACTTCCCTTCCAATTGGCTTATGGTGTTACCCCACCCCAAACCAATCTCATTCCTCTTACCTACAGCTAGCCAAACCAAACAGAAGCAAGGGGCACTGGGTAAGCAAAGGCAGAGTAGGGTGGGTCATTCCCTAGCCAGGAGGGTGAAAGAAAAATTTGAAACAATAAGCAGTAGAGATTAGAGAATGAATACCAGAAACCCTATTTTCATTTTTGTCAGTGTGGCGGGATGAAATTTCTAAACAGCGCGGTGCCACAGGTGGCTTGAACGCTGGGAGGGAATCAGGTCCAGAACTGGCCGAACTATCCTTTGATGCGAGTCTAACTTATGGTATGCAAAAGATTGAAAATTGTTGGCACCAAGCGGATAATAATTAAGCTCTACCGTGAGAGTATCTGCACTGGGCTCCAGGACCATGAGTTGTAAATTGCTAGGAAACAGTTCCAAGTGAACAAACTTCATGCCCTGGCAGTAAGTGGCATTTGACTCCATTAAGAGCAATCAAAATGCATTCAATTCAACTGTTAAGCTCACTCTACAATATATGATTGTAAGTAATAACAAAACTAAGTGCTGATCAGACTGCAAAAAGCATGTATTCATGGGAATAATAATTGAAGGTGGTTCCTGACGAGGCTGACCCTTGTTGAGAAAGCTACTGTGTGGTTTCAATAAGATTCAACGTTTGAAGAGATCCACATTTAACATAGAATTTAACATTCACAAGCTACATTTCCTGACTTTATTGGATTAAAACATACAAATTTGGACCTTGGATCATTTCAGACGTTATGCAATTCCATTTAATTATGGGGACTGTGGGCAAGATAAAAAAATACCGATACAGTAATTTAGGAAATTAGAGAAGTGATCACAAACCACTTTACTGTCCACACTCATTTATGACTGATCCTAATCATGTGAGCCCCAGCAGGCTACTCAGCACCAGATACGCGACGGTTTTGGCCAGAATCAGATGATCCAGAACAGAGTTGCTTACTGTCATAATGGGTACCATGCAAGCGGGCCGGTGTTTTGACCAATTTGTGCTGCCTTGTCAAAAAATACTACCGCAATATGACTAAGTTACAACTTTGTTATTTGTTGGCCAGTTATAACATAAGATGTTATAACGAGTTGAATGAGTTTGAAGATATATGCCCATATACGCCATTATCATCCTTTTCTGCATTCACAGGAAATCCCAGCGTGCGCAGATGTGAGCAAAGAAACAGCCCGAGATTTTAGGTTTGCGCAAGCGCAGAACCGCGAGGTAGCATATTGATGGATAGCAAAAATTGACATAACGCCGACAGCCTGCCTCTGCTCCGCTCGATTCACAGGAAAGATTTTACTGTCACCAGAGTTCATATAACCACGCTAGGCGACAAAGATGCTGGCTGAAACAGTTGTACTGGCAACAAAATTAGGATAGTCTTCCGCTCCAAAATCGCTAATATAAACGCAGCACACATCGTCCATACCCATGCTGAAATGATCAAAAAATTGTGCCGTATTATTCATCCCCGCTACGCGAGGCCTACCGTTAAAAACCAAATAGCCCTTAGCTAACTAAAAGCCCAACCAAATGAAGCATTTGGCAGACTGAATCTTAGCCGCAGACCACAAATAAACAAGAGATTGAGTCATCACATGTCTAGCATTAATGGACTGGCGCGATCTCAAAAATGAGATTTGGCAGTCGTTTCGCTGCGTTACAGCAAATCCACCCAACATTATCTTTGGAAGCCAATCGATTATGGCACACGTTACCTACGCGCCAGTTTCCTTCCGTTCCTTTCAGCTAAAATGAAGACAACAGTAAAGCAGCTTTCACACCGGACACTAACGAATTTTTCGCACGACAGATTACATTCAATGTCAATGCAAAGACGCGAATACATGCGTTTCGCGCGTATTCGCGTCTTTGCATTGACTTTGATTGTAATCTGTCGTGCGAAAAATTAGTTTCGCGTCCGGTGTGAAAGCATCTTAAATATTGCATTCATAATTTCCATCACGCACGATCACAGAGGGTCGGCAGCTAGCATCTGGGTTTGCTCCACCGTATCCAAGTAGCCAAACTAGCCCGTAGCTGTCGATTCCAGTGATGGTACCTCATTTGCCTACGTTAGCTGTGCTGTAGTTACGCCCTCAGGCCGCACTGTCGCATTCCCGGGTGGCATTTCATCCGATGATTAACCTTAGGCGTTGACTGGACCGCGGGCTGTGGCTGTTTGAGATCGTCAATACGGTATTTTTATTGTTGCTGAACCGCAAAGGCCCTCGTTTCCGCCAAATAACACCGATACCCAGTCAGTTAGAAATATCGATATTACATATCGACGTTCAACCACATTCCCTAGCGACAAGAGGACAGTACGAGATACAATATTAGACGGTCTCGGTTTAGTATCTGAAGGGAATCGCCGGTAATTCCGATTCTAAATATTTTCAAGACGTCGCTTAAGAGCGCTATTCATCACACGCCATGGCCTAAGTCCTTGCACCCAGCCCCAACCACAATAGCATATTCCGTCACCAAGAGTGATTGAGCCCAGTGTTCATCCCCTGAGGGCCCTAAAACAGCCACCTAACATGCAAACGATCGTTACGTCTAACCCTGGAGGAGTAAACTCACGTTATTAATGTACTTTGATTCCTGCTTTTATCTGTGGACGATGGGAGTCTGTCTCCGTCCTCCGTCTCGCTGTTCGGGATATTCAGGGCAGTACCACTTCCGCTTGCTTGGACACTTCCGCTTCCTTCAAACCCTACCCCTCCCCCCGCCAGTAACCATGGTAACTTCTGCTCGGGGTCTCCTTGGCACTTTTCAGGGGTAATTACGTCATTACGACCATGGCAACCACTATAGAGTGACGTCAGCAATCACTATAGTAACAGTTACTAGGAGGAGGTAGTAGAAGCAAAGGGCCGTATTCGACTGGGGCAGCGTTCGAAATGTACACTCATCCACTCCATAGGGCACTATGCTTTCAATGTTCTACACTGAAAACAATGTAAAGCGAATGAGTGAGCAAGTGGACAAGTGGGCTGCCCCACATGGTAGTCGCTGAGACGTAGAAAAGAAAGAGTTCTGCGCAGTGACAGAGTGTTAATGTTAGCGAGTCTACCTGCCGACTGGGTCTCTGAGATCAACGAAGTGGTGCTCCTACTACGAAAGACTCTTCTGAGAAAGAGGAAGTTTAGAGCACAGGGCGTTGTGCCGTTGTAAAACAGAAAAGGGATGGTTTGTGTATTTTCCCTGTTTTGCGGTCATTCCTAATGCAAATCACACACATTATTACCCATCATAAAATTTCAATTGAGCAGCACGTTCACTTAACTAGGATACAGGTACTTAAGTACATTTTCTTCTCCATACTACTCACGATACAATCCAAAAATTCAACAAGACACTCAAATTTCCAAACAACTTGGGTAGCAATTTGCCATTCATGTGCCTCCGGTTTGTTTTCTGCTACTTCACTAACTTCACTCAGGTTTCTCGCTGGTGAGTGAAGTAATCCTGTTTCTGCGCTTCAGGTACCAGTCCAATCAATGCGACCAAAGCCTATTTGTTTTGATTACAGAAAGCATTCGACTGATGCTTTCGTGAAGTAATTGCTTTCCTAAAAGGCTTATGAGTTATTCTATAGGCATCGGAAGCGCAGAAACGTGATTACTTTGCTCACCAGCAGGGAAACCTTCGTGAAGTAACAGAAAACACTGCGGGAGTCCAATGAATAGCTTTTTTCGACTTGGCTGAGTGGTGCAGCACTGTGCCTTCAGTGCCGCACCTTTTGCAACCTTTTCTGTTCAACTGGTACTGCGCCATTTTCGGCGTAGCACTTTCTGCACCGATTTGAAACGAGTGTAGCTTCAGTGCACTGTGATCACGTGACCATTCGAAAAATGGAGGACGCTCGCTCGGGTCAGAACTCTACATGAGTTTTCAACAACTTTATCATTTTCTGTATTTTTCCCACACGTTTTAAACATGCTGCTGAATGTATGCATGCAAGGGATTGCCAAGTAAGTGGGCGATAATGAGGGGTGATCAGTAATAAATTATGACATCAACAGAAAAAATAAAACTTTAGACAACCTTGGAAGCCCAAAAGCTGCGGCAACTTTGCAGAATGTCATCAAGTCATGACATCATCATTACTCTCCTCCTCACTGCTCATTTCGTGCATTAAACCACCATACACACTTGCTTTGGGTCTGCCATGTTCGTCGTATCATGTGATTACACTACAGGGCGCTACACCGAGTGCTGATTCTAATCGACTGGTAGCTCTCGGTGCAGCACTTTTTGTTCACTGCGCAGGTTGGCATGGCCGAGACGGTGCAGTACCGTGACACACCAGTCGAACAGAGCTAATGGCAAATTGCAATTGGATGGTTACGTGGGTAGTATGGGGAAGAAGATGTATACAAGCACCTGTATCCTGGTCAGGTGATTGTGCGAATAACAAGAATAGTTGATCAGGGAGGTCAGGTAAAGTTTATGTGGGTTCCAGCGCATGTAGGGGTGAGGGGGAATGAGAGGGCAGATGAGTTGGCTAAGAGAGCTTTAATGAAAGGAAATGTAAATATGCAGGTCAGTATCAGCAAAGCTGAAGTTAAAAGTGTAGTCCGGGAAAAGACCAATGCAATGTGGCAAGAAAGGTGGGATGGAGAGGAGAAAGGGAGGCATCTTTATCAAATTCAAAATAGTGTTAGAGGTGGGAGGATGAGCAGTGGATACAGGAGAGAAGAGATTGTGTTGACAAGGTTAAGGTTGGGGCATAGTGCACTAAATAAGACATTGAAATTGATGGGGAAGCACCAGACAGGCTTGTGTGAGGAATGTCAGGATGAGGAGGAGTCAGTGGAGCATGTATTTCTGAGGTGTAGGAGGTATGAAGTACAGAAAGAGGAGATGATGAATAAGATGAAGGATGTTGGGGTACAGGAATTTACACTAAAAGGGTTGCTAAGTATGGGAGAAGGGGCACCGATTAGGGCACTGATGGATTTCTTAAGGGGGACAGGGGTTTATGATAGAATCTGATGGAGAAGCAGGGATAAAAGAATAGGGTGGTTGTAGCTGAAATGAACGTGGAAGTTTAAATTAAGTTTTTTTTTTTTTTAAATATATGTATTTTGTGTATAATATTGTGTGTGTTTGATTAAGTCAGGTTAAGGAGTTAGAATATAAGGCTATTGTCTGAGCCACACTCCGGAACAGAAGGTGGGGGTAATGCAACAATGAGCTGGATGTCATCCGCCATTAAACAAGAAGAAGAAGAAGAAGAAAGTGATTGTGCGGCCTCAAAAGATCTTTCAAATTGATAAAAATTTTATGATCGGCAATAATGCGAGTGATTTGCATTAGGGTCATTCCATGCCAAATGAACCAATTTTCAGAGAAGTTCCAGAGAGTCTCTGGTTTGGCCAATATTTTTTTTCTAAAATACCTCAGGATGTCAAACGAAGGAATTCCAAGTTTCAAGTCAATACCTCAAACGGTTTTCGCGAGACAGCCATTCGAAAGTGGAGTTTCACCCCTGTTTTTTGCACTCACAAATTGTTACTTAAGCTTGTGAGCGTTTTTGGAAGGCTAATAAAATCTTTTCTAAATAAGATAGAAAGCTGAAAGTTGCTAATGTTGTTAATATTACCTTGGCTTTCACGATCTGGCTTCAAAATTAAACCTTCAATGAACCATTTGGGACCTATGAGCATTTTAAAATGGGAGTTTGGTTTGATGGAATTTTTTTTCACATTTTGATGGCTTACTGTGTGGTCACCTTTATACCAAGACCCAAATATCAAATAGATATGTGTTATTTGGGTAACAGCTATATTCAGAAGCAATTCAACACAAAAAAATAAACATTAAATGAAAACTAATGGACTGCTGAAAATGGTCACAGTGTAAAAAAAAATAATAAATCCTGTGGTACCCCTATATTTTGGGTGGTGGTTGACCACATGGATAGTTAGACAGCTAAATGAAATTTTCACCACTTAAACATACACATTTTGGCAACATTTGGTACAAATACTAATAACTCAACTCTTCACCATAAACTAGATAATTTTGGAGGGAAAAAAGGAGTTTTGGTCTAAATGAACTGTAATGAACATGTACATACTCTGTACATGATGTATGCCCACCTCGGGGGAAGTACACAATACTGCAGCTATGTATCCAAGTGCCTGAAAGTGAAGGAAATTGGAATTTCATACAAAGGACAACAAACACATTCAAAAGAAGAGTTACAGTTATGATAGGGAAGGATGCCCTTCAGTACTAATTAATGAAGTAATTTTGGCCAGTCCCTGAATTTCAAATTAAGCATTATAAATTGTTTCTCTTTGGTAACCCACAAAAAATATACTTTTTTGTAATCTGCTTCATGTGAACAGCAAAAGGATCAATGCAGCTCTTTTGTAGGCTTTCGAAGCAGGTTGGGTCCATCTTTTCGTGATGAAAGCACACTTTGTTGTGAACTTGAAACTGAGAGCCACATCTCAACTGTGTTGGCTCTTTATCATTTTGACTGCAACTGTTTACTTTTATGACCCCTCAGCCCTCAAGGCTGACGGAGTATTGCTATCCTTCGTGCGGTTGGGCGGGCGGGCGTCTCCAAAAACTTCGACATCGGGCTGGGGGGTATTCCGTGCATTGCACGCCTATTTTAAGTTCTGTCTTTCTGCTGTAGTGTAACTTGTGACACTCTTGATTAGAATAAAAACCTATGCAACATGTGCCAAGCGATGATGTTCTTGGTGAAGCCATCCTCAATCTGCAAGACCCTCAACTGAATGCACTGTCACAGGAGATACAGAGATCCATGTGGCAAACACATGTGCAAGACCTGAAACAGAAAAACATTGTTTTTGGAATTAACCTGGAAGTGGGAACTGTCAATCAGGCTAATACCTGTTCTTCAGCATGTTCTTGTTCTTGACAACGCTAAAATAGTGGGCTGTTTTTACAGCTATCGGTATTGTAATGCTGTACATGTATGTAATAATGCCGCTGTGTTGTAGGCCTATTAATCACGTTCATGGTGTTTTCAGTTGCGAAACCATCAGCCGGAGTGCCATCCATCCATCCATCCATCCATCCATCTTCTTCCGCTTATCCGGGGCCGGGTCGCGGGGGTAGCAGTCTAAGCAAAGATGCCCAGACTTCTCTCTCCCTGGACACTTCCTCCAGTTCTTCCGGGGGTATCCCGAGGCGTTCCCAGGCCAGCCGAGTGACATAGTCCCTCCAGCGTGTCCTGGGTCTTGCCCGGGGCCTCCTCCCGGTGGGGCATACCCGGAACACCTTATCAGGAAGGCGTCCAGGGGGCATCCGATATAGATGCCCGAGCCACCTCAACTGACTCCTCTCGACGTGGAGGAGCAGCGGCTCTACTCTGAGCTCCTCCCGGGTGACAGAGCTTCTCACCCTATCTCTAAGGGAGCGCCCCGCCACCCTGCGGAGGAAACCCATTTCAGCCGCTTGTATCCGAGATCTCGTTCTTTCGGTCATGACCCAAAGTTCCTGACCATAGGTGAGGGTAGGAACGTAGATTGACTGGTAAATTGAGAGCTTCGGCTTTCGGCTCAGCTCCAGCCAGAGTGCATAATGTACATAATGTACATCATGTTCCTTGATGCATACAATACAGGGCAGAGTTAAATTAAAAGGCAGCCGGAGTGCCTTTTTTAATTTAACTCTACCCTGTATTGTAAGCATCCAGGAGCATGACCTACGCAGTGTTTTCTTAATTGGGTTAATACATGTTGTGTGTATATATTATGTACACAGTAAGTTCTTGTTCATCAGAGTGTGTTTTGAAAAAAAACACCCTCTTTTCGAAAATCTAGTTCATGGTAAAAAAGTTGAGTAGAGATACCAGTATTTTTACCAAATATTGCCAAGATACGCATCTTTCAGTGGTAAAATCTCATAAGGGACCGATTGCACCGAACGGGCTTTATCGGCATGGGGCGCCCTTTTTGTTAATATTCTCAATGATTAGACGCGTTCTGGATGCTGCTTTCGCGCACCGGGTACCTCGCTGTTTTTTGATGCACTTCATATCAAACACAGTCCTATTTTGTGGTGCCTTGATAAAAGGCACTTCACGCAGTGGCAGAGCTAGTACTGGGATTTGAGGGGCGCACAGACACATCCCTTTATGACAATTAGTCCTGGCTAGTTCTCAATCATTTTCCTTTATTGACGCGTTTTCCAATTATCGTAATTGGCAACTGAAGACACGGATTCTCTCCATATGCAATCTAACAGCAATTAAATCATGGGCTAAATTCAGTACAGAAAAATAATTTACTGATTGATACAACCCCAATTCCGAAATAGTAGGGACAAAGTGTAAATTGTTAATAAAATCAAAACGGAATGACTTTGAAATCACACCAGCCAGTATTTTATTCACAGTAGAACAGAGATAACATAGCAAATGTTGAAACTGAACTGAGAAATGTTACTAATTTATCCACAAAATGGGCTGATTTCAAATTTGATGGCTGCAACAGGTCTCAAAAAAGTTGGAACAGGGGCCTGCTTACCATGGTGTAGCATCCCCTCTTCTTTTTAACAAAGAGTGGAAGCGTATGGGCTTTGAGGAGACACGTTTCTTGAGTTTAGCCATTTGAATGTGATTCCACTCTTGTTTAAACATGCAAGTGTCCCACACCATATGCACTGATGCATCCTCATACCATCAGAGATGCTGGCTTTTGAACTGAACACTGATAACAGGAGGGGTGGTCTTTCTCCTCTTTAGCCCGGAGGACAGGACGCCAACAAGATTTCCAACAAGAATGTCAAATTTGGACTCGTCTGACCACAGGACACTTTGCCACTTTGCTACTGTCCATTTTAAATGAGCCTTGGCCCACAGAACACGGTGGTGCTTCTGGATCATTCTCAACAATGGCTTCCTTTTTGCATGATAGAGTTTTAGGTGGCATCTGTGGATGCCACGGCAGACTGTATTTACAGACAGTGGTTTCTTGAAATATTTCTGGGCCCATTTAGTAATGTCAATGACAGACTCATGCCAGTTAGTGATGCAGTGGCGTCTGAGGGCCCGAAGATCATGGGCATCCAGTAGAGGTCTTTGGCCTTGTCCCTTACGCACAGAGATTTTTCCAGTTTCTATGAATCTTTTGATGTTGTTATGCACTCTCGGTGATGAGACCTTGAAAGCCTTTGCAATTTGACGCTGAGGAACATTGTTTTTAAAGTATTCCATAATTTTTTTTTTACGCATGCCATCACATGTTGGAGAGCCTCTGGCCATCTTTATTTCTAAGAAACTCAGCCTCTCGAATACATCCCTTTTATAGCCAATCATGTTACACAACTGATGCCAGTAAACTTAATTACTTGCAAAATGTTCTTTTCAGAACAAAAAAATTGCTTTTTCGGCCCCTTTATGCCTGTGTATCATCTTTTGAGACCTGTTGCAACCAGAAAATTTGAAATAAGCTATTTTGTGGATAAAAATGTAAAATGTATCAGTTTCAACTGTTGAAATGTTATCTATGTTCTTTTGTAAATAACATATTGGCTCATGTGATTTGAAAGTCATTGCATTTTGATTTTATTCACAATTTACACTTTGTCCCAACTATTTCGAAATTGGGGTTATTGGCCAATGCTTCGCGCTGATGGAACTGGTCTGCGTTCCAATGAAATTTCGCCTTTCACTCTCGGTATTGCGTGGGTTGATTTAAAAAAAAGTGACACTGCGGCGGTTAAATAGGCTATAAATAGGGTGCAGCTCAAGCTATTTACGTGAGAATCGACAGGTATGCCATTTTGAATAACGTTGATTTAAATACAGCAAATACGCATCCCGATGAATGATTGTCATCTTTCCAAATTGGCGAGAATAAGCTGCACCTGTTAAGTGTGGCGTGCTCTCGGTGTGAACCTTTTGTTATTTATGAAAATGACTGAGAACAGGTCAGGACTAATAATTGTTTTAAACGGATGTTTTGTGCACCCCAATTCTCAGTTCTGAATCCCTGACTGTACTGAATTTAGCTCATGATTTCATCGCTGTTCCATTGCATATGGAGAGACACCGTGTCTTCAGTTGCCAATTACGATAATTGGAAAATGCATCAATAAAGGAAAATTATTGAGAACTAGCCGGGACTAGGATGGGTCGACATGCCTAAGTGTAGACCAGAGACCGTAGAAATCTGGTGGGTCTGAGTTTAGAGGGAAAAATGGACAGTGAGGAGCAGCTAAAAGTTGACCAACCGCTCATGGACTGCTTCGGAGCCAACAGATGGCAGATTTGCCAATCAGCAGGATGACACCTGATGAACCACCATTTACTTCAGTGGGAGAAGAGTGCTTTGGTCCATTTTAGGTGAAGCGAGGAAGATGTCGAGTCAAAAGATATGGAGTGTTATTCACCTGTTTGGCTTTAAGAGCTGTGCATATTGAGGTAGCAGCATCTTTGAACATGGATTCCTTCCTCAATGCGTTGCATCGTTTCATAGCAGGATGAGGCCAAGTCAAAGAACTCTGCTCAGATAATGGTGCAAACTTTGCGGGTGCTGACCGAGCGCTGAAAAGGTCCATGCAACAGTGGAATCAGTCTCAAATCCACAAGTTCAAAAAGTGGACGTTTAATCCACCTACTGGGTCCCACCACGGAGGAGTATGGAAGAGACTAATTCATTCCACCAGGAAAGTTCTGAACTCAACATTACAGGTACAGTCTCTGGACGATGAAGTTCTCCACACAGTGTTGTGTGAGGTGGAAGCCATTCTAAATAGCAGACCAATAACAAGGACATCCAATGATCCTAATGACTTGGAGGCTCTGACCCACAACCACCTTCTCCTTCTCAAAGGTCAGCCATCTCTTCCACCTGGTCTCTTCCAGAAAGAGGATGTATATGCTGTCCGCAGATGGAAACAAGTGCAGTATATGGCTAATTTGTTTTGGATAAGATGGGTAAAAGAGTATCTACCGCAGCTTCAGGAACGCCAAAAGTGGAACAGGGTTGAACGCAACTTTCAGCCTGGAGATATCGTTCTTGTTGTGGATGATACTGCTCCATGGAATTTTTGGATCATGGGAAGAGTTGTTGAAACTATTAAAGATAAAAGAGGGTTTGTCAGACAAGTGAAGATCAAGACCTAGACAAGCAGTCTGGACAGGCCTGTCACAAAGATTTGTCTCCTTCAGGGGGCTGGGGGGACCTGACTTGTTGACTTGGTTCGTGACTTTGGACTTGACTTTAAGAGTGGTGACAAGATCACTCTATCTAGGCTCTGAAAGTTCTGGAACCTCTGGCCTAGTGACATTTGACGCTTGATGTGCTTGGACGATCGGAACATTGGAGTTCGATCGGAACATTAGTGGAGGTCTATTCACCTGTGCCTATATGTGCATACGTGTCCTTGCAGGTGCTTGTAAGTTTGCACAGAGATAGGGTATGTCGGGGTGCCGATATTTCTGTTGGCAACTGTGTTGTCATCGCATTTTGTTTGTTCTTTTATCATTCTGTACAGAGCAAAAGTTTCCGTTTGCTATGATCAATTAAACATTGTTAAATTTACTTACGGATTCTTGCTTGTTCATCAAATGCAGCGTGTCGGACAGATCTCCCTTTCAAGCCCTCTCATTCTGCGACTTAATTAGCTTCCTTTAGATAAGTCGTGTTATAGTACCTGTGGTAAAGAGTCATCACATATCAGACGGGTTTTGATTTGACCTAATTTTAAGCGTTATATACAAATGGCCGGAAATGGGCACAATTTTCACTATGACTTTTTCAGCGCTCTAGCATCTGCAGTTTATGACCAATCCTTATCGTATTTCACATGACTAAGTATAGTCATATGATCAAGGTCAAGTTCGATTTTGAGCCAAATCGGGCCAATACTTTGGCCAATAGGAGGCGCTTTGTGAAAAATACAAAAATGGCCCTAAGTTCCTTATCCTTCGAGCTACGATACGCAGATTCTTACTGTAGATGCATATAGTAACTAAGCTTTCATCATATATCAGACAGGTTTTTGATTTGACCAAATTTTAAGTGTTACACGGGCGATATGGCGGCAAATGGCCACAGTTTTGAGTATGACCTTGTCAGCACACTTGCATCTTCAGTTAAACATCCCTGCCCAATTATATTTCAAAACGTCATTCAAAACCCTTCACATGGGGAGCTCATGGGGAATCCCTGTTTTGTCACTCAGTGAATTTCTGTCAGTTTGTCAAGCTATAAATAGATCAGCAGTATTCATAACAAAGTCATGATAGATCAAATAGATTGGCTTTATGCACGTCACCTAGTGGCACATGGTTGCATCTTCCACTATATGCCTTACAACGCAGCCAGTATTCCAAATCTAAGCCAAGTGGGCACTGTGGCATTGCCACAATTTTTTATTTTTTTTTCTAAACTAGTAAACTAGTTTCCCAGCTTGGCTGAGGTCACAATAAGACACTTGTTATCAAGTTTCCCGGCATTTGCGGTGATAATTTATCTTACTAGTTAACAAGTGCCCCGTCCTAGATTGTACTGCTAGAGAAATAGACCCATCCTGACAGAACGAAATCAGTCAAAATATTACCCTACTAAAGGGGTTTTAAGATGGCCCAGATGTATACCACCGTATTTTCAAACATTCCCTTTGGAAAAATATAATTCGCTCAGGGGTCCGTTTCCCGCAATCACAGATGCTAACTTGCATCGTAGGAGCCATTGACAGTGAATAGACAAACTATGTAAGCAGCTGACTTAGCAACTACGCTTTTGGTAAATGCAATGGGCAATAGCAGACAGAAATGGTGCTTCAAGCTAACTCTTCTCTAGTTATTGGTCAGAAAAAGGCCGGAAATCAAAACGCCGCTGAATGATTATTATTAATATTAACCAAAATATTAGCCAGATCGTATTTATTTACATGGGTGCCAGCGGCAGGCACTCCCGTCTTAAGGTGGCAGTCAGCTGTACGCTCACTGGCCGATCTAGAACGAATAACGTAGCGCCTCTAGTTTATATATCTTGTTGGTTTTATCTGTGGTTTGGGTGAGTTTTGGTCAACTAAGGCTAACTAGGCCTAAAAACAAATATGGAGAGACAAGCAACTATGGCATAGGTGGGATTGTTGAGGGGAGGTGGGTTAAAATCTATTGTCAATAGCGCCTGTTTTCACCATTTCTTGTCAGTCCCCAACGCTGAAAGCAATGTTCTAATCGTGGTTGTTAATTTGAATGGTTTTTTTGTGCATTAGAAGCAGCTAGCAAACCGATTTTATCTGCTAAACTGTTGTCAAGTAGTATGTTGGGAAATAAGATGTATGATGTATGTTGGGACTTGAATTAGATTTTTGGTATATTTTTAGGTTTTAACCACATCAAAATTTTGATGGAGAACGGTGCAAACTAGTGTTAAGCATGACATTTCACTCTAAAACATTCTGTTAAAGAAGTAATTTGGCATGTTTTGCGTTTTTTTCACAGCTCCAAAACCTTTTTCTCGGATCCACTCGAAAACTATCACTGCCTGACGTCACACACGTCAAACTTGACGACAACAGACTGAACAGAGTTTCTTACTCTCAGTCTTGTGTCACACTTAAATGACACAAAAAGGCAATGACTTTTGTCTGCATCATCAATTTAAAAAATCTGAATTCTGTCTCCTGTATTCGCTTTTTTTTTTTTTTTCAAATTTCTGTTGAATGCAGTATAGGCTATAGGCTTGCACTTTTAGAACAGTCAAGCTTGTAAACCCAAATCTGCGGTGTTTCATGAGCATTTCACGAATGCATATATGCAGACTTAACATCAATTGTCCCATCGTCTTTCTGAGAACTCATTGGCTTAACTTTGAGTGCATGGGCTGTAGCCCGAACTGAAAATTGGTGGAACCCAAAACGTCTTTGCATAACAATTATTAGTCCTGGCATGTTCTCAATCATTTTCCTTTATTAACACGTTTTACCAATTATAATAATAATCCAATGGCAATTGAAGTCACTGCCTCTCTTTCCATGCGATCCATCGGTGACTAAATAACTGGCTAAATTCAGAACATAAACATAATTTACTCAAAAATAAGCCTATGCTTTAAGAAAGACAAACTGCTTTGAAACTTCCGCGCTACCTTTATTCTGCACATCAGGCGAATTAATTTGTGCTTCATGTAATTTAATTTTTTTAAAATGAGACAAAATGAGATGTGAAACGTTTTGATGCAATTTCATTGCTTTCAACCCCCGAGAAAAGAAAAGCGTGAGAAGTCCGGAGTCATAATCGGTTTCCATGGAGGTGAGCGTGTGTAAAACTGGAAAAACTGCCATGCACAAGGACAGTAAGGACTTCAATTCCACATGACAATCTGAAATACGCTTTGAGTGAATAGTGGCTTATCTACGTTCCAATGAAATATCGCCTTAAACTCTCGGTTCAGTGTAGGTTGATTAAAAAGTAGGACTATGCAATTAAATGTATTTTTGTTTGCCAAACTAAAATTTTGGAAGTTTGTAAAAAAAGTGTAAGATTGCTGAATAGCCACTAAGAAGCGTGAAACTCACACCATGTGCGTGAGAGTTGTCACAGGTATGCAGCTTTGAATATGCTAATTTAAACGCACCAAATTTGGCATCCAAAGGAATGATTGTTGTCTTACCTAAATGGGGAAAACCAGTAACGCCTGATAGTGTGGAGTGTTCTCGGAGTGAATCTATTGTTAATTATGAAAATAATTGAGATGTCTGGACTAATAATTGTTTTAAATGGATGCTCTGTGCCCCACCAAATTTTCAGTTCTTGTAAACCTCTGGTCGGTTGGATGACCTGAGATTGAAAGTATTTACCTCAGCTGAAATTAAATTACTCAGATAAGCAGGTACTAGGTCTAAGATTTCTGATCAGTTATTTGAAGAAGACTTTCGTTATGAAAATTGTTAACCCAAGGCACCATTTTGTAGAACACAGTCCACTCCTCATCTGCTGCTGTGCTTACTTGGTTGACATGTGGACTGTGAGGTTTCAATCGAAGCATAGATTTTTTGAAAGGATAAATCGTGATAGCTGCAACACTAAAACCATTAGCAAACAGGCATCAATTGCTGCTGGCATATACCCTTGACTCGCCTACTTTTGAAAAACCAGTTCAACAAGTCAGCAATCGCTAAACAGTCGCAACATCCTCGCTGGAACCAAACCAGGAAGTTCTTATTGAGGGAATATGCGGAGATCAGAACACTGCGTCACTAGCTTCAACGGTGTGCGTCCATGGATCTTCATGCACGAAGTGGATGATCGTTTCTACTGGATCATGTTCCAGCTTACCTGAGTTCAGCAAAATCCAAAATAATTTGATAACCGATGGACAGGATTCATTGGTCTTGGAAAACCTGACCTCATGGTATATTGAGCACTTTCGTGCCTTTGCGATAGTAAGAAGCCCCTTTGCAGAAGTGCACATAAACCTTAATGAGGAAGTGAATGATTACTACCCTCTTATGGCATACTTGGAGGAAAACTTCTGGTGTCTCTCAGAAGATTCATTCTTTGTCGGTGAGTATTAAGTGCTGTACACAAATGCGTGCACACTCAAATCACACTACAGAACTGCTAATTCTATGTCATCTCAATCATTCCCCTCAAACTTTTTTCTCTGTCTGTACCCTCATTCCCTCTTCCTCAAAAAATTCATTTGGGTAGCTCTGGTAGACTTATGAAATAATACCAAGTATTAGACCAATATCCCTTATTGTTTAGAAGTGATGGCCTGTCACAATTTTAAGTTTTTTTTTTTTTTTTAATTTTGATGAAATTGTGTTTTGTCCAACTTTGGGCTTCCACTGCTCCTCTATTATTTAACCTACAGATCAGATTTTGACCACGATTGGTCAATCAATTGACCACATCCTTCAAATCTTTACCACAGATTATTATAGTTGTCAACTTCATCTGACAAAAAAAATGGGATGGTGTACAGCCTAGTTTATTTTATGTGAATTTTTCAATAGACACACCATATTGGCCATTTCAATGCACCATCGTACACCATAAAATGCTATAGATTTGATTAAAGTATGAATATTAAGTAATGTCCAGTTCATTATGTTAAAACTTGAACAAATAATGAAATCTTGAGACAAGTACAAACTTGTTTCATCTTACATCATCATTAAATCTGCAATCTGAGGTAAGTGAAGAGTGATGACTTGATCCATAATTCGTCAGAACTCATTTTGGTATTGCGTAATGATGACCAGTATAAAAGAGCTCCAATGATCAGATTATCATAATCACGCAGACCATGGAGGGTAAGAAGGATTTACCACAGTGTGACTTAGGCACCAAATTGGGTGATGAATGTCACAATACACGTATGGCAAGAAAAACTGGCTTCTTCACAGTGGATACCTTAAGCAATGAGGAATTTCTGGCCTGGAGATCTGAAGTTATGCTTGAGGAAATTGAGCAAATTTGTTTTCATCATGAGATGTTTTTATCTCTGTTCATGAGTGAACAGCGTACATGTGCAAATCCAGGAAATATTCATACCATACGTAAACGATTTCACATAAGTGTAATTTCCATGTTTTGGTGTAGCAATTGTATAAGTTTATCCTGATTCCATTAAAAATTTGCATAATGTGTGATTTTTATTCCTCTAAGTTCCAGGTAGTGAATGTAAATGTGATAGTTAGCAATGTTAGCAAAAATTACGTAATGAGATTAAAAGCAGCATTCTTATGGTCTCTAACAAAAACCACGTGAACCATTCCAATGTAGTAGTCGTACATGTAATCCATTGTTAAGCTTCAAATAAAACAATGATTTTGCTTGAAAAATTGTATTGAAGTTATTTTTTGCATGTATTTAGCTGTTTTAAAGAGCCTATTTGTGGCAAATGTGCTGAATTTGGCAATTGATGCTACACAATGCTGAATTTTCATCAATATCTGCTCGAAATAGGCAACATCATTCAAAAAATTGCAGTAAAAATACTGGGCTGAACACCATCCCAATTTCTTTTGTCAGATGAAGTTGACAACTATAGCAATCTAAGATTTGAAGGATGTGGTCAATTGCGCTCATGTTGAACCACGGACTTCAAAATTGCAATTTTTTTCTGTAAAATGAAAAATGAGCAAAATAAAAAAAAAATTCTCCTCATTCCAGCCAAGATACAAACAAGATTAAAGTGGATTACCTATGAGAGGTATCAGGACTGGTCACAAGAAAAAATTTCAAGCTTGAATTCCCTAAACTTTCTGATCTGTAGCATTTAAAAAGTACAGCAATTTTTTGTGATTTTTGGCTTTTCAGCCAACTTTGGAGCCCTATTGCGGAGCAACCAAGGTAGATACACCTTATCTTTCCAGAAATTCTGGTTCTAGGGCAAAAGTTGGCCTGGGAGACCAAAAATCTGATCTGTCGGTCAAATAATAGAAGAGCAGAAGAAGCCCAAAGTTGGATGAAACACAATTTTGTCAAAATAAAAAACAAAAACATACTCAAAATTGTGACAGGCCATCACTTCAAAACTATTAGGGATATTGGCCTAATACTTGGTAATATTTCATAAGTCCACCAGAGGTACCTATCTGAATTTTTTGAGAAAATTGAAAATCAGGAATTTTGAAATGTATCGTTTGTCTGTGTTCAGCTTCATGAATCGGCTTGTTTCATCTTTGAATACCATTTTATGCAATATTGTTAGATCTGACTTTTACATGACTTCTAAACTTGTTGCCTTGTGGTACAAACATTTGTATACATGCTATGGTTGATTGCTTTTATTATTGTCTGTTCTATATTATAGTTTTTTTTAATTCTATGGACTACACTATACCCTATTATGTATATGTATGTCTGATGCAAACAAATAAAAAAAAAAAAAAAAAAAAATTTCTGATTTTCTGGATGCCTTCACTTGGATTATGACTATGAACTCAGTAAGCTAAGCAATATCCAGCACCTACAAGAAGGTAGAGCTACTCTTCGAGTGTACTGGGAGATTGCGTTAACCCTGATATGTCCTTCAGAGAAAGATGACTTTTCTGTTGAGATGTCTGACTTCATCTGGGACATAGCCAGCATATCCAGATTCTCAGAGTCCCCCATGTACCCCACTCAGGTGAAACGTAAGAGTCAGTTTCCAGCCATCTTTACTATACCCACTTTCTCCTAAAAGCTTGAGCAAAGACTAAGAAAAGGAGCAGGAGAGTATGCATCAATGAGCAAGACAAGAGTGACATCACCATCTCCCGCCAAGATCAAGGGCCATAACTCTCTGAAAAAATATGCTTTGACATTCATTTTCAAACTCAATGTAGATCACGAGTAGCTTATTAAGCAAACAAAATTTTATGCATCTAGGTGAGAAATCTTGTCCCCATTGTGGCCCGGACCGACGCATGGATGGAGGGACAGACGAATGCACCCCAATCCAGTATCCCCCAGTCCCACTTTGTGTCATGGGATAGTAAACTGATGAAAGTCGCCCGTGAAATGAAGATGGCAATCCACCCAAAAATTGCCAAGTTCGCTTTTACATTTGAAGCTTACTCTGACGATGATGATTATGAGATGAGTGCAACTGCCTTGTTGATGACACATTCATGCATTCGTCACCCAGGCCCAGCTAAAACAAGCTTGAAGTTCAAGATGGCTAATTATCATCAGAAAGTAGGCTCTGCTGGCTGCACTGACGTGAATATGAACAAGGGACACAGAGGTGAACAGCAAGGAGGACAAATTAAGAGACCCATGAGGGCTGAGGTCAACTTTCTGCCAAATCACCCTGTAGGACTTAATGAACATCTACTGCCGAGGGAGAGAGAATGGCTCAAGGAAGATGTCAAAAAGAGGAACATCTCTCAGGTGAACGACATAATGGACCTGACCTTTTCCCTCTGAAGAAAGGAGGATTTTTTTCCGACCAACCGCACATCTCCACCATCAAGCAGTGATTTCCAGCCCTAGTCCTGGAAGAACAGGTGGGTGAATGTGTGCTCCGACGTAGAGAACAGGTAGATGAAGTGAATGATATGCAGCCTGTGTCTGCTGCTCTCATGAATGACTATGATTTGGCTTATGATGTAAAATCACAATTCTGTCTTCCAATAGCTAATTTTATTCTGCAGAATTTGGAAGGATCATTAAAGTTCATCTATACTGAACTTTCCACAAATCGTAGGGCAAGTGAATAAAAGTTAATGTCAAGTCCTGTTTCAATGTGTCAAAACCAAATGCCACAGGCTTGCATCCCTAAGGTTAAATGAAATGTCCAGTAGGTGGCAGGCAGCTGGATTCCACCTTCGGTGACAGACTGTTACAATAAATCAATGCAGAACATGCATTTGTGTTATTTCAAATATAAGAGCCATAGAAGCAACATTAAGAATATAATCCTATTGAGTAGCTGGGTGTTACAACTTCTCAAGTGACATTTTGAACAATTCAAGTTCAGCATAAAAACATTTTGTATCTGTCTCGCCAAGGCTAGAAATGAAGAGCCCACTGCTAAAAGTACTTAAGTTGCAAAATGTCCATTTAGAGAAAACAAAGAGAATTGACTTGGGTAACAGTAAAATATTTGTTCCCGTCCTTTCCTCATCGAGTGAGAGAATGTGTCTTCGGTAATTTTAGCTCTAGGCTCTTCAATTGCTCGTGCGCCAAATCCCATTTAATAAATATTTTCAAAAAGATGAACCTATCAAATGCATGAACAACACAAGAACTATTCAACCGAATAAACATTTGAATCATCAGCTAATGAACATAGAAAAATATTGTGCTCATGCTGAAAACGGAAAGAATTTTGTTAATAAATTCATGATTCCATTCATGCCAGGAAACTTAAACCGGTAATCTGTAATGTCCAACAATTACGGGCTAAAGCAAACATGAAAGGGCTTTATTTCTTTGGACCAGGGAAGCGATTAATGGATTGTTCTGGACTGTTCGCTATGGGAAAAAAAAAATAAAAACTTTTTCCTCGCTTCTCATCAAAACTCATGAGGTGCAGTTGCCAATAAGGCGTAGTTACTGACTGATCCACTAGAGGTCCTTCCTTGCTTTCTGTGAGATTATACTGAGTTTGTGGCAGACAGCGAGCAAAGCATTTATGCTTATAACTTTTGAGGTGCAATGAAGACAATTCTGAAAGCCAAATATTCCAGGGGAAATGGAACATTGTATTGTTTCAGGGAAATCAACCACAAACCAATTTGCTTAAGTTTCTTTTTTGCAAGTAGTCAAACTACTTGCATAATTTAGTATTTCATGGCACTATGAAACCAGCCATGAGAATTGTTATGGCTCTAATTTGAGCATATAGCCCCACAAGCCCCACTCAAACCAACTGTTTCAAAGAAATTTTGAAAAATTTGCTACTTGACTGCTGAACCAAATAGTGAAGTCTTTGATGTTGATATGATAAACTATCAATATTTTGTGATAATATTGAAATAAAAAGTTTTTTAAATTTGACATCAGATATGGGTTCAATTTTAGCATCCTTCACATCTCAATTTTCAGGGGCAGGTGGGAGGATTTCATGTTTTTTGATTTTTTTAATAATGGGAGTTTGAGATCCAAATAGCACAATAAATGCAAATCACAAGTACATGTATGAAAATAAAGAATTAAATCTGCCTTAACCCATAGTGGTGCAGTGATTGCAAGTTGAACAAATTGACTGCTGCATCATGGGCAGGGATTCTGGGAATTTTATCTGTTTTTGGCACAATTTTTTCCCCCAAAATAAAGACTAATTAAAAAACAGAGATGGGAGGGTTTCCTTGGGGCAGTCAAGGATGCTAATCAACACATTTTTTAATAATGCCTTCATGAAATCAGTAGTGTGTGCAAGAGGGATGGGTCAGGGTGCTGGTGTCGTAAGGGCATAACAGCAACTTGCCTAAAATACAAGGACATTGCTGATAACAGCAGGGGTCATCACAGTAACACATGTTCACCAGATACACAGAGGACCACTGTAATCCAGTGTACTGCTCCTAAGGGCAGGGGGTAGAGGGTTGTATTCACATTGACAAAAAAAACTAAGAGTCCCAGAGAAAATCAGACAGCATCCACAAGAGTCAATATTGCCAGAAATTAGACATCATCGCAGATTACGTCAATTCCTGGTGTCCCCTCGGACCAGCGAGAGGATCCAATCTAGCGCTGAGCTGCACCACATCACAATCACTTCCTTTGTGCTGGTCTGGAAGTACTGTAGCCCTCTCTGGCCAGTACACCTCACCCGCACATGCCACCACCCTCAGCTGCTCGCTGTTCAACAGCACCATCTTGGCCTTCACCAAATATGCTCTGCTTGGTAGCATTGGTCTGGCCCTGCAACTCCAGACAACCGCTGACAAAAAGTTGCTAAGCACTAGAATGTCTTTCGGTCCTCAAACCATGCTTGTGGTCAATAAAACCCCATTGGTCCCGATTTATTTGTGGGAGACGTAATGCAGAGCCCACACATAGATTTTATTGTTTACTTTTATTATGCCTTCACTCTCCGGGAAGTTGAAGAGATTGTAATAGACACTGCCTCATCCTCGCCAACCCAATACTGTTCTAGTCTTTGGTTGTGTGTGCTTCCTCCATTGAAAATACAACAATGAAGACCCCGGACTGTTGAGCAACTGAAGACATACAGCAAGCAAAGAATGGGAAAGAATTCCACCTACAAAGCCTCTACAATTAGCGTCCTCAGTTCCCAGATGCTTATTGAGTGTTGTTAAAAGAAAAGGTTATGTAACACAGTGGTAAACATGCCCCTGTCCCAGCCTTTTTGGAATGTGTTGCAGGCATAAAAATCAAAATGAGTGAATATTTCCAAAAAAAAAAACAATAAATTTTATCAGTTTGAACATTGAATATCTTGTCTTAGTAGTGTACTCAATTGAATATAGATCGAAAGGATGAGCAAATCATTGTATTCTGTTTTTATTCACGATTTACACGATGTCTCTGCTTCACTGGAATCGGAGTTTGTAATAATGAATGAATCCAATACTTTCTCTGAATTCCATCTCCCATTTTAATATTTTTTTCAGCAGTGCAACCTAATTATTTTAAGATTTAACAATCAAAATAGGCTATACTTGCGGGAAAGAGCAGTTGCACATTTCTTGCCGAGATGGTGTGATAATTAGTTCATGAAATTCCCAGCAATTACGTAGAAGCGTTGGTTGGGGAAGGTGGGGCATGATGGCACTACGAAGCATAATGGAACAGTAGAAAAAACGGGGAAGGAGATGCTGCCATCTGTTGGGCTTCTGTTGCATTACAGAGCACAGCCACCATGATAACTACACAAAGTTGCACATCTGTATCTACAATGCATGTAAAGCGATAGAGAGAGGAAGTTTTTTTTAACCCTGCTGATCTGAGGTAGGATCATATTTCTAGTCAAGAGGTTCCCAAAGTGTCGGTAGTTTTCAAATATCTGATAAATGCATTTAAAGACAATAGCCCAGGCTACATATCTAATGACTTTGAAGTCGCAAGTCCCACAAGAGATTTGAGTGCATTGAAAAAATTCCATATGGGACAAAATGGTCCAGCTTAGTATGGGGCATAATGAACCGGTGTTCCATTTAACCCCATCATTTTGGACCATAATGCCCCTCGGCCTGCGCTTTATGTATACTTGCAATTCATATTCAAATGTTGAAACCTCAAATTTTTTGATTTATACCAGAGGGTTGTTTGCAACAATAAAAATGTGGTATATAATACTAGGCCTAGGCAGAGGTTATGGCTCAGAGTGGTATTTTTTAATGGTTAAAATTCTTTCCCAATTGATACTTACAGGCATGCTTTTTTCTTTCAGCTTCATCGTGAATATGGACAATCTTCCCGCCCATACAAGTTGCGTGTTAATCATTAAGATTTAACTAAAGTTTATTTTTATAATTCTTGTAACTGCTGCTGAATAGTCTTCCTGCCTATGCAGATGCATTTGAATTATTAAGTTTTGAAGTTCAAATTTTGATAAATCTGTTGTACCTGTTGTTTAAAACCCTTGTTTCTTAATTTTGTTACTACCATGTGCTTTTTATATCAAAAATGTGTGTTGGGGCTAAATGGACCAGGTGGCCCCATTTTACCCCATGGTGGTGGGCCATATTACCCCATACATGGGGCAAAATGGCCCTTACACACCAAAAAATATATTGTGATTTTTAAGGGATCCTGAAAAAGTTAGGCAATTTCCATTAATACCAATGTAAACCTGATGTTAACATGAGTTAATCATGTTGATATGGACACGTTTAGTGTAAGCATGTGAATGTGAGACAGCTCCAAAGTTAAGGGGTCCGTTATGCCCCACCTTCCCTATTTAAATAATTTAGTAAATTGGTTATTAGTGCACCGCGAAAGTTCGATGCATGGCATGCATTTAAAATCACTGAAAACGCATCCTATGCGTCAAACTCTCTTGGTTGTAAAATCATTGATGAAGTCTTCATTGTCTATCTTCTGGTAAAGTTGTAAGGAGGCTATAATTTGAGATTGTAAGAAAGGTAATTATCTCATTAATTAATTAGAAACAAAACCTAAACCTTATCTAACTATCATCTTCAGCTACATTTACGACATAACATTCTACTTTAAGATGGAATTTCGAGAAATGTCAATTATTGCTGTCAATGCTATCTCATATTGTTGCTTTCCTCTTTGACGCAAAGCTATATGTATTAATGATTGATGGTTATGCTGCTTATTGGGGGCCTATTCACTCAGTACATTAATTCAATTAATTGTCTGATTCTTACCTTGAAACAGTTTGAGAGCTAACCTGCATTATGGTAATGTTACAGGTCGTAGAGAGTATATATGTAGTATATTTATTGATTAAAAAATACTTAAAGGAGGCACAGTTTTGCTGTGCACTTCATTTTTGGCCATTTTATGAGACCTGCAGATGGAAAAGTACACAAGATAGGCTTGATTTGATAAGATATTTGAACTCTGCAGAAAATGTTAGCCATAAGCGTATGATTTCAAAGTTGCGCTTGCCGTATTAGAGGACAAATGGCTTTCTAAAGTTGGTCCGAGGGGCTTGTTCAAGTCAGAAAAGGCCTTTCCTCATGCCAGCCCTTTCATAGAGCTCCGGGTTGTGAAGGTGGCCCCTGATGAGGCTTTTTGAAACCTGGTGACCCTGCCGAGGTGCCACAAAGGCCTGCATTTCCTTCAGTGATTCTTGGAGATTTTGTTACTTCTCTCACCATCCTCCTTAGTATCCTGGGGGGGGGGGGGGGGGGGGGGGGGATTTATTTGTGGGAGATGTAATGCAGAGCCCACACATAGATTTTATTGTTTACTTTTATTATGCCTTCACTCTCCGGGAAGTTGAAGAGATTGTAATAGACACTGCCTCATCCTCGCCAACCCAATACTGTTCTAGTCTTTGGTTGTGTGTGCTTCCTCCATTGAAAATACAACAATGAAGACCCCGGACTGTTGAGCAACTGAAGATGTACAGCAAGCAAGAATGGGAAAGAATTCCACCTACAAAGCCTCTACAATTAGCGTCCTCAGTTCCCAGATGCTTATTGAGTGTTGTTAAAAGAAAAGGTTATGTAACACAGTGGTAAACATGCCCCTGTCCCAGCCTTTTTGGAATGTGTTGCAGGCATAAAAATCAAAATGAGTGAATATTTCCAAAAAAAAAAACAATAAATTTTATCAGTTTGAACATTGAATATCTTGTCTTAGTAGTGTACTCAATTGAATATAGATCGAAAGGATGAGCAAATCATTGTATTCTGTTTTTATTCACGATTTACACGATGTCTCTGCTTCACTGGAATCGGAGTTTGTAATAATGAATGAATCCAATACTTTCTATGAATTCCATCTCCCATTTTAATATTTTTTTCAGCAGTGCAACCTAATTATTTTAAGATTTAACAATCAAAATAGGCTATACTTGCGGGAAAGAGCAGTTGCACATTTCTTGCCGAGATGGTGTGATAATTAGTTCATGAAATTCCCAGCAATTACGTAGAAGCGTTGGTTGGGGAAGGTGGGGCATAATGGCACTACGAAGCATAATGGAACAGTAGAAAAAACGGGGAAGGAGATGCTGCCATCTGTTGGGCTTCTGTTGCATTACAGAGCACAGCCACCATGATAACTACACAAAGTTGCACATCTGTATCTACAATGCATGTAAAGCGATAGAGAGAGGAAGTTTTTTTTAACCCTGCTGATCTGAGGTAGGATCATATTTCTAGTCAAGAGGTTCCCAAAGTGTCGGTAGTTTTCAAATATCTGATAAATGCATTTAAAGACAACAGCCCAGGCTACATATCTAATGACTTTGAAGTCGCAAGTCCCACAAGAGATTTGGGTGCATTGAAAAAATTGCATATGGGACAAAATGGTCCAGCTTAGTATGGGGCATAATGAACCGGTGTTCCATTTAACCCCATCATTTTGGACCATAATGCCCCTCGGCCTGCGCTTTATGTATACTTGCAATTCATATTCAAATGTTGAAACCTCAAATTTTTAGATTTATACCAGAGGGTTGTTTGCAACAATAAAAATGTGGTATATAATACTAGGCCTAGGCAGAGGTTATGGCTCAGAGTGGTATTTTTTAATGGTTAAAATTCTTTCCTAATTGATACTTACAGGCATGCTTTTTTCTTTCAGCTTCATCGTGAATATGGACAATCTTCCCGCCCATACAAGTTGCGTGTTAATCATTAAGATTTAACTAAAGTTTATTTTTATAATTCTTGTAACTGCTGCTGAATAGTCTTCCTGCCTATGCAGATGCATTTGAATTATTAAGTTTTGAAGTTCAAATTTTGATAAATCTGTTGTACCTGTTGTTTAAAACCCTTGTTTCTTAATTTTGTTACTACCATGTGCTTTTTATATCAAAAATGTGTGTTGGGGCTAAATGGACCAGGTGGCCCCATTTTACCCCATGGTGGTGGGCCATATTACCCCATACATGGGGCAAAATGGCCCTTACACACCAAAAAATATATTGTGATTTTTAAGGGATCCTGAAAAAGTTAGGCAATTTCCATTAATACCAATGTAAACCTGATGTTAACATGAGTTAATCATGTTGATATGGACACGTTCAGTGTAAGCATGTGAATGTGAGACAGCTCCAAAGTTAAGGGGTCCGTTATGCCCCACCTTCCCTATTTAAATAATTTAGTAAATTGGTTATTAGTGCACCGCGAAAGTTCGATGCATGGCATGCATTTAAAATCACTGAAAACGCATCCTATGCGTCAAACTCTCTTGGTTGTAAAATCATTGATGAAGTCTTCATTGTCTATCTTCTGGTAAAGTTGTAAGGAGGCTATAATTTGAGATTGTAAGAAAGGTAATTATCTCATTAATTAATTAGAAACAAAACCTAAACCTTATCTAACTATCATCTTCAGCTGCATTTACGACATAACATTCTACTTTAAGATGGAATTTCGAGAAATGTCAATTATTGCTGTCAATGCTATCTCATATTGTTGCTTTCCTCTTTGACGCAAAGCTATATGTATTAATGATTGATGGTTATGCTGCTTATTGGGGGCCTATTCACTCAGTACATTAATTCAATTAATTGTCTGATTCTTACCTTGAAACAGTTTGAGAGCTAACCTGCATTATGGTAATGTTACAGGTCGTAGAGAGTATATATGTAGTATATTTATTGATTAAAAAATGCTTAAAGGAGGCACAGTTTTGCTGTGCACTTCATTTTTGGCCATTTTATGAGACCTGCAGATGGAAAAGTACACAAGATAGGCTTGATTTGATAAGATATTTGAACTCTGCAGAAAATGTTAGCCATAAGCGTATGATTTCAAAGTTGCGCTTGCCGTATTAGAGGACAAATGGCTTTCTAAAGTTGGTCCGAGGGGCTTGTTCAAGTCAGAAAAGGCCTTTCCTCATGCCAGCCCTTTCATAGAGCTCCGGGTTGTGAAGGTGGCCCCTGATGAGGCTTTTTGAAACCTGGTGACCCTGCCGAGGTGCCACAAAGGCCTGCATTTCCTTCAGTGATTCTTGGAGATTTTGTTACTTCTCTCACCATCCTCCTTAGTATCCTGGGGTGGGGGGGGGGTGGGGGAATGCAGTTGCATCCTCTACCCTTGAGGCTTTCAACAGTTCCATATCTTCTGGATTTTTTAATAATCGCCCTGACAGTGCTCACAGGCATATTCAATTCATTTGTAAATCTCCTTGAAGCCATTGCCAGTTTTGCAAAGGGCTGTGACCATCTGCCTTTTTTGAACTGGCAGTTTTCTTAATGGTGTTGGATGAAGAATTTTACATGTGTGTTACTTCTTTTTATACCCTAGTGAAAGAGGAAGTGATGTAATGGCTCAATATAGTTCCTTAACACTTAAATAAAAATTAAATAAGTGGAATTTAATACTTGGTTTAATTTTGATGGATGGTATTTACAGTCATTTTTCAGGGTGCCATTAATTGTGAAATGTTGATTTAGAGGCTACTGATTTCTAATTAAATCTGTAATAAATTTGGTTTATTCCGTTGGAACATTAATATTGGACATAATTTTTTGCGCGTTGTAATGTATATTTTCTCTGTAAATGTTTTTTTTTTAAATTTTTTAAGTATTGTTTATGCATTCCCAGTCAGGGCTACCAGTAATCTTGGAGCCCACTGTAGGTATTCGCATTTTTTTTTTGAGAAGGCCACTATTCCTTTATACCACCTAACTCTGACATTCCTGCCGTCTTCCAGGGTATTATCCCTGGAGGGGTGGCTGTTAGGGAACAATTGTTGACCTACATATAAAATACATTGCATATCACTGTTAAAAAAGGGCATGGATTTTCGTTCCTTCACAAGACACAAAAAAATATAGAATGAATGTTTGAAGTGCTGAAAATGCGTTTCAGTTGTTTGGATAAATCCAGTCAGAGTCCTGCATGGGTCGACTTGTTATCCGCAATTAAATAGCACTCAGATAAGCCACCATTAAGCTAGCAAACATGAGTTTGGACTCACCCTAAATGCACATTTGCCACGCGCTTCAGACCATGCACTTTGATTGTTAAAATAGTAGTGCCTCAAGTATTTACCTCTACATAATGTTGACATTCCTATTTACTACACTCAACAAACATTTAAAGACTGAATCACTTTGTGATTAAGTTTTCAGGTGCCTCTGAGACCAGAAAAGTCAGCAACCCTTCTGAACATTAAACATAAGGCTTCCATTTTGTACACTAATGTTTTAACTGGCATATGTGAATGTGACTACATATTGTTGTACTCGACAAAGGTTTGCCGACGTAACCCTGAGCCCAAGAGGTCATTTTTTTTATATAGGGTTTTTCCTGCATAGTTGAATTTTAAGGGACCCTCAAAGAGCTTTGTTCTGCACCAAAGTCAAATCAACAGTGCCAGTGTGACGAGAATTGAGAATTAAAATAACAATTGAAATTCGCTCCAAATGTGTTTGATATCAATTTATCAAACAAGTGGTGCCAGGCACAACAAACCCCGCCCCTCGCACATACTTTCACCTATTCGTACAAAATTCAATAGGGATCTATTCTAGGCCAGTGGCAATCCCTAAAGCGAATTTGGGGAGAATGAGCCCATTAGTTTTGCCACTAGAGTGTTAACAAACAAACACAGAAACAAATGCACAAACACGCAAACAAACCAAAACAAAAACAATACCCCTTGCCCTCACCCTTCGGGTGGGGCAGAGTAACAACTGTAGACCAAGCATGACTCCCTCTCATTGAATCATTAGTGGCCAACATGCTGATTAGCTAGTCTGCCTCAGGAGTCAGATCTGAGACATAACTTGTGCTTGTAAATTATAATTCATAAGTTTGTAACTTTAGTGTTGCACTTTGCATGTCTGTATGTCAGACTTTATGAGACCTCACTGTTGAAAATATTACATTGCATAAGATTTTCAGAACAATGCCACAACAAACGAGCGCCGTGATCAATGCTAAATGTGGTCCAGCAAAATATTTTGAGTGTGCAACTATCTTTTGGCCTGGCGGAGTAGAAACCAAGACACCAAATTTAGCTTTAGCTATTGTTTTTACTGTTGTAGAGGCAATTTGAATGTTCTAAAATAATTCAAATGATTTGCAGACCAGAGATTCTCAAGGACTTTATTGATCGTATGCACTTGTTTTGCAAAAAATGGCCAACAAATCTGTAGTCTGGACCAGATCCAGATGAAATTTTGTCTGATGATATATATAGGGCGGAAATATCTGTGTATCAAATTTCAAGTCATTTCGATAAGTTTTGGTGAATATGATTATTTCTGAAATTTTGCGCCATGTTAAAGATAGGGAGTTTTGCGATTTTGCCAATTTTTTTGTGACTTTGATGTTTGACCTCGCAGTCTGATGTTATAGGAGGACCGAGCCACCGGTGGGACCTTTCTGGTGTCAAAGTTTTATGTAAGTTGTGCTAATAGTTTTTAAGATATTCAGACAGACGGACCTGATTACAATACCCTCGCTCCCCCTTCTGGGGCGAGGGTAAAAAACTGATCTAAAGCAGCAGAGCTGCCTGACAGCACTTCCTCAAGGGCATTTAACTCAGCATGCTCTTCACAGCAAATCACACATTCCTCTCTCACATTCTGATTTTTAGTGAGCAGTTCTCCAATTGGAATATGATCAGTAATGCGACCTAAATATGATTACAAATGTATTCTCAATGACAGCATGAAATAAATTTTAAGAAGTTATGTGACAATGGCATTCCCTCATTTCTACACTGAACAAAAATAAAACACCCCATGTCAAATTTGAGTTTTTATTAGCAGTAGGTTTATGCTATATATGAAGCGAATCTAAATTAATTTTTGTTAAAGACTAATCCTCAAATCACTGTCCATTACATCTTGATATTGGCGTGTGCAAAGGAGTGACAATCCTCTGAACACGTTGGGGGTCAGGTTGAAGAAAATGAATGTTCAATATCTTGTGTGTCCACCATTTGCGTCTCTCAGAGCAACACATCTCCTTTGCATTGAGTTGATCAGGTTGTCTATCGTGGCCTGAGGAATGTTATTCCAGTATTCCCGGAGGGCCACACGGAGCTGGCGCACATTATTGGGAACTGGTACACGGTTGCGGACACGTCGACCCAGAACATCCCAAAGATGCTCTATGGGCGACGTACGGCGAATACGCAGGCCAGTCCAGAACTGGAATGTGCTCTGCTTCAAGGAACTGCATGCAGACCGCTCTGGTGGACATCCCTGCATCCAGCATGCCAGTGGCACGTTCCCGCATGACCTGAGATATCTGAGGCATGATGACTTTTGACAAAATTTGACATTTTGGGGTGGCCTTTTAATATCCCCAGTATAAGGAGTGTCTGGGTACTGCTCATTCTGTCTGATCACCGTCTGGAAATGCCACACCCATGTACTGAGTGAAATCACTGCATCACTGAGCAAATGCTCACTGACAGAGAGATGGATTAAATAATGGTACACAAATCAATAGAAATATCTCTATTGTACAAGTAAAAGTTAGCATATGCTCGCTTAGAGTTGTTAACTCCATGTCACATCAATATTTGATATGGGGCGTTAATATTTTTGTTCAATGTAATTATTGTCAACCTTTTTTTTTTGATCTCCCACTTGTCCTTCAACAGAGTAGGTACAGTTTCCTTTTCACCTCTGGATTGGCCTCCAGGAAAGAAACACAGACAAAGAATTCAAAGTATTACAGAACAGTCTGCTGAATTGTCCCGTCTCCAAACGTCATCTGCCTCCATTTAAACGCATTTCCTCCATTGCCCATCTGTGTCGTATGTTTGCGGGTGAGAGACTCAGGACGTGTCACTGTCTTTTACAGCAATGGTCCAACATCATTTGGTAGGGGAGACTTTGAACTGGCTCATGGCTAATTAGTTGTGCACCTGGTGGCATAATAGGGGACTTGAATAAAGTCTACGTCCCCGCACTTGGTTCCTTGGTTCTATTCCTTGCCCTGGCACCCTTTATGACATCTCTGGGTATCAGGGTGTGACAGAGGAGGAGGTAGTCTTGGAGTGCCAAAGGGAAGGGGCATTACAACCAAACGTTAAATTATTTCGCAACATAGGATATTTCTTTGTGACAAATACGCATGTGTACTCTGTCGGGCTAATGCCATCAGCCCACCCAAGAGTATAAGCTTGCGTCGCTCACCAAGGACAGCCTCACAGCCAGTTCCACAGTTTACAAAGCACAAATGTTTAGGTTACAATCTAGCACCGGGGAGCCCAACACAGGAACTTGAAAGCACAAACACAATGGGGAACAGGTGTGGGAAGGGAGTGAATGCACAGGAGGAGGGAAGAAGAGCAAGACCATTATTAAACAACTGAGGAGACCGCACTCCAACAGACACAAACATCTGGACTCAGTGTAAGGCAACTAATGCCGGGATCAGACTACACAAAGTTTTTGCCTGTTCTGAAGATCGCGATGTCAGATTAAGCGATTATAGAGGTATAAATTCATTCAGTGATGTGGCCGAGAGAAGGGGCATACTGCACGACCAAAGCACGGATGTTGTTGCCATAGCACGACGAACCTTTCCTCTATTTCACTGCTCCACCTTGCCATAACAGCATCACTCTTCTTTCTCTATAGACTATGTTTACAAATGTGCGCAATGCAGCTTCATCTCTTCCTGCAGAGCACTGTCAGCTATGCTCCTATTGATCAGTGACGCAACCCGTCGTGGAAGATAGAAAGAAATTAAACATGCTAGACTTTCTGTCGGGGCATCGTGAGGCATCGCAGATGCTACGACGGTTGTCGTCCACTATGGCACACTACATGGCATAAAACGATCAATCTTTGCCCACGATGACCATTCATCGTTTCCGATCCCCCCCGACACCCTAAGACTTCCAGATCGGGCTGAAATCCTGTAGTCTTTTTTCTAACCTTTATTTTACCGGATAGTACCATTGAGATCATAGATCTTTTTTTACAAGGTAGACCTGGCCAATAATGGCAGCAAGGAGTTGCAGACATGACATATAACATAGAAGATTAAAAAAAAAATTAAATAGGGCATTTCAAGGTATCATGACACCTATAGACAATGACAAGTATCAATGGAGTCATTCATCATAGCAGCTATGTGAACTTTAAAAGTAGGCAGTGGGACCAGTTCGCTTAGTTTTAAGTCCTTTTGCAGATTGTTCCACAGAGGAAGCAGCAGCTGATCCCGGCATAAGGGAATGCACATGATGTGTTGAGTTTATACTTATTCTTCTTGTCATGAAAAATGAAGACTCAATAATTCCATTTACCCTTTATTGGCAACATAACTAATGTAAGACCTGAGTTTTCAGAATATGACTAATATAATAATGTGCATGCATACATAGTTGTGTGTCAATCTTAAAACAAAGCAACTTTCATTGATTGCAATAACTAAGATCACAGACAAACTATTTACTTTTTAAGTTTTAAGCACCTAATGTTTACACCTTTTAACTGTACTTTTTGATGTTGTTTTTCCACTGGATCACTTAATTATACCCATTCCTCAGGAAAAACTGGGCTCTAGCCACGACATCGTTGGAGTAGTCTCGGCCAGTGGTCCTGCTATCGATTTGTTCGTAAGAGTTCACTGCATTAACTCCACAGTTGTAGGCAGCAATTCCACCTGAAACACAGCCCATTTTGTAATTTCATGCGGCGATATCTTGCAGTGAAACATCAATCATTGCACCTCAGGGTTAAACATGCTCAGTTCAGGTTTGTTTTGGTCAGCTCACCCATGTAATACAGTGATTTTTCAATCTAAACATCTTTGCCGTTTCCACAGCAATATCAGTGATGTTTCAGATGTGGAGTACAATTGCCCCTAGAAAGCCAGATATTGACTTTAGCAGCAGGCCTCCAAAAACAGCATGAAAAAGTAATATTTTTGGTGTAAAAAATTCAATTCACTTTAAATTCAAAGGATCACAAGACCCCTCATTCTATAGGGAATTGGCAGACATACATGTCAACCCTACAATGCAATATAGTCCATGTATGAGTGGTAATGAGGTAGAGCGTTTTTGCCCATGAAAACCACCACCACCACCATTCATACAGCTCTCAATTGCCAAAAGCGCCAGTTTAGTAGGCGATCAATGTACCTACAAATTTTGGTAAGAAATATTGAGCAGGTTCCTGTGCAGACCAATGTCTGGTCCCCCTTTGCACTGGAGGTGGGGGGGGGGTGTGGAGGTATACAATTACCTTTTAGTTGTTGCTCCCGGGACCAGGTTGGGAATTTAGCCTTGATCTGCTCAGTGAAGTCAGCCAGGATTGAAGCACCTTGATTGAGGTGTTCCAGACTATTCCACTGCCCTCTCGGAGTGTGGTAGCGCTTGTCAACCTATGACAGTTGAAAGATTTTAATTCATTCCTTTTTAAATATAGCAACATACCAAAGTCACATTCATTACCCTGCCCAAAGAGGGAGAGATTTTTTTCGGTGACATTTCATTCTCTGTGTGTTAGTTTTGTTACTTGTTTGTCTGTCAGCAGTGCGTCACAAGAACGGTTTGCTCAAATTGCACAAAATTCAGTATAGGTTTGTAATGGTCCAACCATCACCAGATTAAGTTTCGGACCTAATTGGATCAAGGAAAAGATCACTATTAAACTGAATTTTAAAATCACAATAACTTCCTTAAATATACTCTGATCAATTTCTAATACGATTAAATAAGTGCTTTTTTTCTCAATTTTGCTTCCATCCATGCAGTACACTGTTGTGTCATCTCTAGTTAGCAGTAAGGGTTATTCAAAACCCAAAGCACTAAATGTCTCCCTTGAGCAGCGGTCTGTCCTCCCTGCATGGCACCACTCAATTAGGGTCCTTTTTTACAGTTAGCTGGACATCTTGAAAAACCACCCTTCCAAAATTATTCATTAGACATACCAGTCCATTGGAATGGAACAGAACAGATTTGAAAAATACACATCAGGCCATCAGACTTATGTTTCAGTATCAAGTAAATACCCCAGATGCAAAGGTTCCAGGAAAGTTTTAAATGGCTGGTTTACATTTCTATATACACATTCTACTGCTTTTTCCTCATTATAATAATGAATTTATAAAGAGTTCTTTTTTAAGCATTGAATATCTGAATGCAATACAAGAGGAAGTGCTAAAACCACCTTGAAACTTGCTCTGCATAGCGTTCAGCGAGCTTCTTTCAAAACACAATGTTCAGCAAAGTTGGTTGCTCGTAATCACAGACGGGATGTTACTGCATTGATATACAAAGAGATTCATATGTACTTGGGCAGGGATGCAATTTTGAAAGATTTAATTTCCACAGAGTTAATTCAATGACGCTGGCAGTCTGCACCTTTTTTGGAGTTAACTGTGTGAGGACAGCAGCCCATACAATCTGTGTCACTCAATGGACCTCACTACACATGAACCTGTATTTCTGCCCACCTGCATCAGCCCGAAGGCGTTGTTATGGTCACCCCAGCCGTCATTCATGACGTATGGAGATCCGCCCCTGGTCTCGCGGGAGATGATCGCGGCTATCACCGCTGGATGCACTCCGGCATTCCCTGCGGCGCTGAGAATGGCAGCTCTATATTGGTTCACTCTCTCCAGATCCGTCTTGGCCAGTTCAACAGAGGCGCTCACCCCTTTCGATGAAAGAAATTTACAGTTTACAGTTTAATAAGAACATAATCTATGCGAGAAGCCTACGGTGTATGTCCATCACCAAAATACCAAGAGTGCTCGTAGAGCACAATATCCCCAGCCGGGCTTGGTAATACAGAGCAAATCTAACAAAGCATCTTCGGATTCCTCTTTCAGGCAGTGACCAATAATACATTAAATACTCTGAGCCCATCTGAAAAAGTTGCATGATAAATATCAAAAGCAGATAGCATTGGCATGGCATTGTTTGTAAACTATTTTAATCTGATAATAAATATAATAGACATTATGAATACAACTTTAAAAATGTGATATGCACATAACCAATATATGCTTGTCACTTTTGTAAAGTTTCATGATAATCCCTGAAAAAATCTGGGAGGAGTTGATTTCAGTATAAAAGCACCCTCCCAATAATATACAATAAGACACCTTTTAAAGCAATTCTTAGGCCCGGGCCACACTGCCTGTAGTTGCGATGTGTATTCCGCAAGTGGGGCACTGCAACCGCTTGTCGCATGCAGCTTTGTCACACTGCCTGCCTATCTGCAGCGGCAGGTCTGCTGCGGGCTCCTCCTTCCAACTCTGTCTCTGCACGACTTTGCCCAAGAAATCACGATAAAATAATATATTATTTTGTCTCGCATTGTTATAGCCTACTACACGTGATTTATATTTTGTATTGACAGTAGGGGAAGCATGCTTGAGCGTATCATACAAAATCTAATTGCACGATCATATTACAATACACAGCAAACCCTTTTGAATAGTCTTGCTCTCTCTGAAGGCAATTTTGGGATAGGGGGAGGGTATCGGGATGTGGAATGTGCTTTCAAAAGCAATCTAATTTTTTTTTTTAAAATAAATTTGGCATCTCCATTCCCACTTAAATCTGGAATACCCAATTGGTGAGCTATGTACGAGGCTTGCTCGTTTGCGAGCCCTTGTTGCCAATTCAGCAGAGTGAAGACAGTTCACGGCTCTCCTCCGAAGCACGTGCCTGTCAGCCATCGCTTCTTATACACTCATTGGTTGAATCTTCGCAAGTTCAGAACGAGGGCGGAGGATACCCGGACATGAACAGACTTAGAGTCTTCCTGACGCGCACCCGTCTGGCCAACAGGAGGCGCTTGAGCAACGAACAAAGCAATTTATTTTATTTCCCATTTCTGACAGTCCCCTCCCAATTTGAAACCCTGTAGCGCTATAGCCAATTGTGCGCTACGCTGAAAAAGCTGCCGACCACTGCCGGTTGGTACGAAAAACAATCTAATTTACATTGGTTGAGGCTGAAATCATTTGTATAGGCTAGGCACCGAACGACCGTGAAAGGCACAGTTCAGACAATTCAGAAACTGGCTTATGTGCTGCACGTTCGTCTGGCCATTATATACAAAGGATGCTTTATAGGTCCATGCTGAATCCTTCTTCGTTTTTTTTCTCTCTTTACAAGTGGAAACAATCACCTGAACTTGCTGATAGGCCTACAATTGGGGAGTCATATGTAGGTTCAGCAATCGTGTGGGAGTCATGGCCAGCGTGAGAGATACGGAAAAGTACTGCTCTGATACTCTTTACTCATCAACATAATAAGCTATGTTCATTGGCTTGGCACCGCAATGAATGGCATATTCCCGCAAAATCTGGACAACTAAATCCAAAATAAAATGAGCAACATCGTATTAAAGTTTTTTAAAATAGGTTAAGAATGACTAAATACTTCTCCATATATCCCCTTGAATGATAGCAACCTACGATGAAACAGTGGCGTGGCTAGAAATGGGAATTGGGGTGGCACAGACACGTCCCTTTATGACAATTAGGATAGTCCTGGCTAGTTCTCAATTATTTTTCATTATTGAAGCGTTTTCCAATTATCGTAATAGGCAACTGAAGACACGGTTTCTCATGCGATCTAACAGCGATGAAGTCATGGGGTAAATTCCGTAAAACTGAGAATTGGGGTGGACGTAACATCTGTTTTAAAGAATTATTAGTCCCGACCTGTCCTCAGTCATTTTCATAATTAACAAAGGTTCACTCCGAGAGCGCTCCGCACTTAACAGGTGCTGCTTGTTCTCCCTGATTAGGTAGGATGACAATCATTCATCTGGACGCGTTTGCATAATTTAAATCAACGTCAAATAGAGCCGCATGCTTTTTATAGCCTATTTCACTGCCAAGTGCCACTTTTTTCCCACTCAATTCAGAGAGTAATTTTGAATAACGTTGATTTTCATTAAGCAAACGTGTCCAGATGAATGATTGTCGTGTTATCTAATCGGGGAGAACAAGCAGCACCTGTTAAGTGCGGAGCGCTCTCGGAGTGAACCTTTTAATAATCATGAAAATGACTGCGAACAGGTCCGGACTAATAATGCTTTAAAACAGATGTTACGTCCACCCCAATTCTCAGTTTTACGGAATTTACCCCATGACTTCATCGCTGTTAGATCGCATGAGAAACTGTGTCTTCAGTTGCCTATTACGATAATTGGAAAACGCGTCAATAAAGAAAAATAATTCAGAACTAGCCAGGACTATCCTAATTGTCATAAAGGGACGTGTCTGTGCCACCCCAATTCCCATTTCTAGCTACGCCACTGGACGCAGCGACGGATGACAGACAGGAAACTCAGCAAATTATTTTATTTGGACCGAAGAAAATGATTGGTCAGACTTTTATCAGAAATTTGAGAATTAATGATGAGTTTCAACACCTGGTGGATTTCTTTTACATTTTTGTGTGCCATACGCTTAGTAGGAGCATTTTAAGATTACAAAAGAAAAGTGCAAAATGATAGAAAGGTAAGAACTGCTTTAACGTCAGGGGCAGTAACTTAAATATTAGTTCGGCATGAAGAAAATGCGATATGCGCATAACCAATATGTTGATGATTTTTGTGAGGTTTCATGAAAATCTCTCAAAAATTCAGATCATGCGTATTCAGGAACGACACTCACCCTCCACTCACCATATAGTGAGTACGATTGAAATGTAACTGGAGTGTGAGAAAGGGATCGACCTACCACTATTTGAGAGAGCGGTCCCACTCCTCGCCAACTACTATTCATAAACGCCACTCAAGCATAACTGACAGTAATGGGCACTGGGTACCACAGGCGGTGCGTTGGCTGCTGCAAAGGGACGTTTAATCCTCACCGTCCAGTGCTGAATAACCTAAACCTGACGCAGTTCACTTTTCTTGATTAGAAAGTTTCTCAGACAAATTGGATAAACTACAATCAAATGTATTTTTGATAGCGCTATTAAATTCTGTGGTCGAGTGGCTCACGAAAGGCGCAGGACAGCCTGCGAGGCTCACTAAGCAACAAGCTGTAACACGTGCAGGACATTTCCTTTTATATTCAGCGATTAAGAATGTAGAGAAGAATGGATTCTTGTGACTTACAGCTACATGAGCCTCGCAGACCAATCCACACGCGAATGCGTGAGAGTTGTCAGATATGCGTCATTAATGAAAACTGACCACACCTGATAATGTTGAGAATTTTCGGAGTTTCTGCAATGGTAATTTAAATTAATTGAAAACAGGGCAATAATTATCAATGCTCATTCTAACTTAACAAGTAGAACTGGCGACACATGATAATCCTTTGGATTTGTGGAGTTCAAGTAAATAAAATTTTATTAAATGATTGAAAAAAGGTCATATCCAATCATTATTTTTAAGGGATGGTTTTGAGCTTCCCCTATTGCCAGTTCACCAGTAGCTACTGGTGGGTACACAAATGCAAACCTCGAGTTCACCACTGTGTAGTTCGTTAACACTGAGACCAGGTGGTCAGCTCGTAAGTTACCGGCATCGTTCTCGCCATTAGATTTAAAAGAACTAGGTTCACTAACCCACATAACTGGCCCTGTATTTTAGTGAATTACCAAACACAATCTTGAACAATTTTCATTTGTCGAATCAATCGTTAGAGATATATGCTGTCCAACAATAAACTTGCCGTTGGTTACCAAGACCCGAAATTGATTTTATGGATGCTTCAACTAGGCAATGACTTCACTTCAAGAGATTTCGAGCGAAAAAGACGACGTTCAAATCAGTTTTTCGTGTGGGCAGCATACTTCGCCCAAAATAATTTATATATCAATCAAATCTATTATAAATTCTTTACTTGTGTAGGTTGTATTATGGGCGAGGCCTGCCGCCTGAGTTTAATTTCGAAAATGAGTAGTTTACATTAGTGACGCGCTTAGTTACGCAAAATATATAAATGTGGGATTGGCATTTATGAAATAAAATTGAATTTCGTGATATTTTTTTAAAGTAATAACTTAAAATGTAACGTTATTTCATACAACTGTAAGTATTTTTATGTGTAATCAAACAAAAGTGTGGATTGTGTGTTTTTCGCCAAGGATTCAACACGAGGCACGAATCGTATTTCATATTGAAATCCAACTTTTCAATTGCACCTCTTACGTAAGCGGCGTGCTTTGATGTACAGCTGTTCACATTTCCTGCTTTGTTGACGCGTAATATTTTGAATGATGATTCTTTTCTAATATGTCTGATATGTAAATATCGAGTAAATAGTTTAGTGTCGTTGAGTGTTAGGCCTAATTACTCAATGTACGAGCCAGATAATCAGTGGCGTCAGGCTTTTCGGCGCGATGACCCAGTGTCGTCTTTCGACAATGATCCGATGAGGAAATGCTCCAGGTGAACCCAGGTGAACTACAGGTACACGAGGAAAGGTAAGTTTTATAAAAATCTGTTCATAAACGGATATTCTGAGTTATGGGAGGGATGTAGAACCAATAAATAACTCTTTGAAAAATAAGATAGGCTTATAGGCTATCTGATGCCCGATCGATGCCCGACATTTCGCCCCTCGATCAGCTCGGCCCTTGAGCACACATCATACCCGTTTGTGAACTGAATTGAATCTGACCTTAATTTTTTTTTTAATATAATTAATGGGTAGCATAATTAATTCAGAAATATAAAAGACAAATATAATTTTGCTCCAGTATAAGTGTGATAAGGCATAGAATAAAATAACCGTGATTCCTATTACCCAACAGTCCCTATTTTCCCCCTACCCAAAACATTTTATTGGCATTTTTGATTGCTGAAGGTGTCTTGCCTACTGTCGTTGCACACTTTTTGGGCAAAAAAAATAATTTTTGAGATTACTGTAGAGATTTGAGTATAGGGCCTATGGAGTGGCTTTCTTGTGGTTTAAAATTTTATTAAGAAGTACTGCATTAAAATATTTTTTAAAAATAAAATAATGTACCTACCTACCAACCCATTTCTATTTGGGACGTAATAGGAATCAAACCTATTTTTTTCTAGACCTAATATCAGTATTTTTTTTCTGACTTACTTAACTGTTTCATTAAACTTTAACTTAATAAAATGTATTTATTTATATTTATGATTTATATCTCCCGTAGCCATGGCAACCATGGGCCAGACATCCTGGTAATGTTGAATTGTTAATTATTTATATAATAATTGATATACATGGTTTATAAGACAATATATTGAACTCTTTTGCTCTTGGGATTGAAAATATGCCAAATAATGACATTTTGAATGGTGCAATCCTGTTCCGTTGCCATGGCAACCATGGGGCAGTAAGGCTTATAACATTCATTTTTTTTTATTTTGGCTATTATGTCAATAAATGACACCAATGATTATTAGTTTTTAGACAGGGCCAATTTTGATGGTTAGTGAACCTTGTCCTTTGCATAGTTGCGATTGCGTCGAGCACGTGGCTGTAAATGATCCAGAGTTTCTAATGTTTGTAACCACCTGAAAGCCATGACAACGAATTATCGGTGCAAGTTAGTGCAGCTCAAGGGAGGTGTTCTCTGCACTCAACCCTCACTGAGAAAGAGACGCTATTTTCAGTGTGAGTGAGCTTTATGAAAGCAAATGAGTGTTCGTACAACCTCTAACTCATTTAGTATAATCTGACTCAAACTAAGTTTTAGTAATCACTCGCAGTCAATTAGCGTGAGTGTCGTTTCTGAATACGGGCCATAGGGTTAGGGATAGTAACTCAACGTCGTCACTGGCCAATCAGATGACGGCTTCTCATGAATATTTATGAGATTCGCAGACTTCTCCTTCGAAAAAAAATTGCTTCCCGGGACGTGCAGACGGACGGACGGGCGGACGAACATTGCCACGATATATTCGGTCTCCGACCAGCGGGGAATAAAAACCAAAAGTTATTTTCAAAAGTGAAACTGAAACCATCTGGCTAAATTCAGGCAAATGTTAACAACGTAAGTCCGATAAATATTACAAAAAATGAATGCAATATCTCTAATACTAATGAAGGCAAAACACCTTACAGACCTTGCATATTAAGCTTGTCCTGCTTAGCCGTTTCATGTGAAGCACCAGTAGTCTGCATACGTCCGATGCTCGCTATGAAAGGAAAATGAAAGAGAAAATAAGGCAATGCAGGTCCAACTTTGAGCTCTGTCCAGAACTATCCTGGAACAAACACCACAAATATGTAAGAAACAACAACACACCGTAATCGTGACAAACAAGATTAAGATGATGATGAAACCTCGACAGAGCGAATGGCAAACAATAACCCCGGGTCGCAGATCGGGATAAAACAGGAAACAGCAAGTGGGACGCATGAGAAAACTGACGAAAAATAATTTGCGATAGACCGTTAGTCTATACAGAGGTGGGTAATAACGGTTCTGAAGAGCTATTGTATAAGCAGATTTTTATTGCTATCAATTACCCAGAATAATTGAACACATTGGTTGTGTAGGCTACAAAAACCATAGATTTGCGCATAGATTTACTTAAAGAAAAATATTATTATGCAGGGAGACAAGACCAGTCTTTGGTGATGATTAATGATAGTTCAAAAAATGCAGCATGAAAGTTAGAAAGAAAGATACGGCCCTTGCTTCCCACCTCTGGTCTACAGCCTACCAAATCCTTTGCGACTGTAACAGCATCTGCGCTGTATTTCCTGCGGGCGATAAAAAAAAATAGAGCTGGCTCACCCATCCTGGATAAGATTCTCCTGCGAGGTTCAACTTCAAACTTTTGAGCTCTGGGTCCAACCAGTGATTGTACCAAGTTAGTCGTGCAGCTTATATATGTACCTAAGATAAAGGTGATGCAATTCTGATGATCAATACTGAAATTGAAACTGAAAATTTTTGTCATGCACCTAGTGATGTGACATTTGAAGCGACGCGCCGGAGCCTGTGTCGAGCAGAAAGGGGCGTGCCATATGAAGCCCCTATTCGAGGCTTGCGTCGCTACCGTAAAAATCACGTGACTGATGACAAACGAGACCTCGGTTTATGGAGAGTACGTCATTGGTTCGTTCAACGTATCGCATCCTCATAAATACGCTTCGAATCTCGCGCCAAACTGTGGGTGTTGTCGGCGTTTGTGTAAGATGGAGAGAGGTGCAGAACGTTGGAGAGTTGTAGTGAGTTACCTATTATTTTCCCCATTGTTGGACATTGACGTGAGAGTGTCATTTATTTCGTTTTTTTCAATAATGTCACTCCCGTATTTGCGTTTTTGAATAAAAATGATTTAAAAAAGCAAAGTGTCGTGATTGTTTCATTGCTATTTTAATTATGAACAAATATAGCTACTTACACAATTATGTCCATATACTTACACAGGTACATGCTATAGAAATATATCCATTGTTTATTGTTACTGCACACAAAAGTTTTTCATACATTTCCGCTCAGGTCATGGTATTGTTCATTGACTGTCATATGTTGTTTTGCCCAGCAGATGGCAGCATTCAATCTTTCATTGAGGCCTCGAGTACTGAACCTTTTGGTGAAGCAATAGGTGATTTTAGGTCAGTGATTCATGAGCCTTCATTTGACCATCACTACATGCACCACGGCGGAGCCAATAGGATAACCGTGACCACCCCCAGTAGGCCTACTTAACTGCGGTCGGACTTTTGCAAGTTCGGAAATTACTAGGGCTACTAAAAATATCCGTGCGCCAACACGGGAGCGACTAAACTGCCTCAAGCGGCGTGTGTCCCAGCATGACTTGCGCGGTCCAAACTCTTCCGTTCTCTCCATGTGTGATCTATTAAAGGAATAAGTCCCGAGAAGCAGTGGGTTACAGTGATTTTATAACGGCGGAGGGGCGTTCTAAGGCACGACGTCCGCCGTTATAAAATCACTGTAACCCAGTGCTTCGAGGGGCTTATTCCTTTTATAAAACGGTTACCCTACATATAGCCCATTAAATAAACACACAAGAAAAAAAATCGACAATTTATCTGTAATAATGCAACAATAAAATTGAGAACTTCTTCCACCAAGCAATTAAGAGTGGACAGAATGGTTGGCCAGCAACACCGATGCTAAGATTGCCTATTCATCTACCGCCATTATCATGTCACATCAGGCTATTTGGGCTCGCTAATGCAGATATACTATGAAAGCAGGCTAGTTTGAATGTCTCCTTCGTCCTCCCGAAGACCCCGTTTAAAATTTTGCTTTCGTGTCGGTTTCCGAGTTTCCTTGTTCTCAACTTGTGCCGATCGGCCAAATCATTACAACCAGCAGCGTTTAGGAAACTATTGATTTTTGTCCTCCACACTTGCTGGTGTCCAGGAAAATATGTTGAATTGTGTATTAGTTTGTTAGCTAGCTAGGCAACTAGCTTGACCTCGTTCATTAATTTTACGTGCGTTTCGGTTTTCGAGTTTCCTTGTTCTCAACTTGCGCCGATCGGCCAAATCATTACAACCAGCAGCGAGGGTAGGGATCGATTGACTTTGTCCTCCACACTTGCCGGTACCCAGGAAAATATGTTGAATTGTGCATTAGTTTGCTAGCCAGCTTGTCAACTAGCTAGCGTTCACTACAATGGATGTGGTTACCCTACACACAGCCCATAAAATAAACACACAAGAAAAAGTCAACAATTTTTAGGCTACTGAAATAACAAGCAAGTTAGCAACATAGCTTGCAACTTAAAGTGATATCGAACGTTGTAATGCAATAGCTAGCTAGGTAGATAGCCAACTGGCTATCTGGTTAAAAGGCTAAACTTCGCGGAGACTGAAATAGCGAGCTTAAACTCTGAAACAAACGTAACCTGATGAGTCAGCTGAGCGCAGAGCAGTTCGCTGCACGCAGGGATATTTTGTGCTGCGGCCTGCCACAGTGGGTTACAGTAATTTTATACCGGCATGGAACGCGGCTCAGCCAATCACATTTAAGGAAGGGAAGCACCAGTTTTATAACAGCGATTAAATCATGGGCAAAATTCAGTACTGTTGCCGAACAAGAACAGAGAATTGGGTTGCGCAAAACTTCAGTTTAAAACAATTATTAGTCCTGACCTGTTCTCATTCCTTTTCATAATTAACAAAAGGCTCATTCCCAAATCGCTCCACACTTAACAGGTGCTGGTTGTTCTCCCCAATTAGGTAAGACAACAATGATTGTCGTCTTATGTAATTGGGGGAACACGCAGCACCTGTTAACTGTGGAGTGCTCTCGGCCCAATTCTCTGTTCTTGCTCGGCAACAGTGCTGAATTTAGCCCATGATTTAATTGCTGATAGATCACACATAGAGAGAAACCGTGTCTTCGGTTGTCAGTTACGATCATTGGAAAACGCGTCAATGAAGGAAAATGATTGAGAACTACTAACGTTAATTGCAGTCAAAAAGGGACGTGTCTTAGCCACCCCGCTGGCGACGCCACTGTAATCGATTAAGTGATCATTAAAATGACCAATGATAAATTCAATGTTAAATCAGATTATTGTTGGATTGGGAATGGCTTATATACCCCGATATTATGTGGCTTGAAAATCGTTAACTAGCTGGCTAATCATTATCTCATATTGTAAAAACAGAGACCAATGAGAGGACAGTGCAAAAAAACCCAAAAAACTAGGCAAATTCACTATCCCAAACGGGGATTTAGGCTAAAGTGGTATGGAAATTGCTCACCGTTTAGGATATCTTACATGATTTCTTACTTTGCGTCCGCGCAATCTCACGTGAGAATCTTCGGAAGAGTTCGGATCGCGCAAGGCATGCTGGGACACACACCGCTTGAGGCAGTTTAGTCGCTCCCGCGCCAGCACAACAGAGATCACGGTAGCAAATAGAAAGAAATCGCGAGACTTGTATAATTAAATCAAACGTAGGCTATTTTAATCAGAAAAACACACAAACGTGTTGCAAGATTTATTTTTCATTACCTATATTTATTTATTTTTTTATTTATTACTAAATTGGATAGGCTATCTAAGTTGATATTAAGCGCTGAGAGAAAGGTAAGGTCTACTGCAGACCACAAAGTTCGTCTTTATCAACAATTTCGATACCAGTAGCGGTTCTTTTTTGGGGGGGGGGGGGGGGTCAACAAACAAACAACATAACATTTCAGGGTGGCCTTTTATTGTGGACAGTCTAAGGTACACCTGTGCACTAATCATGGTGTCTGATGAGCATCTTGATGTGGCACATCTGTGAGGTGGGATGGATTGTCTCAGCAAAGCAAAAGTGCTCACTATCACATATTTAGACAGATTTGTGAACAATGTTTGAGAGAAATGGTAATATTGTGTATCTGGAATGAATTTTAGATCTTTGAGTCCATCTCATGATAAATGGGAGCAAAAACAAAAGTGTTGCGTTTATATTTTTGTTGAGTGTATGTTACTCATATTTTGAAAAATAAAACATTATTGTTAATATGTGTGACTTTAAAATACTCTTACCTAACTACGTGGTTAGAAAGGCTTTTTCATTTCAAATTCGAACTACCGTTCTAACTTGAAGAAAAGTAATAACTTCGACCAATTACTCGGCTAACTACGTGCATATATGAAATGACTCTTTCCCGGTGGAATGTGGTTAAGAAAATTCAATGAAAGTTGGCATTTAAATGCTCGCCACAAGCAAAACAGGGTAAGTTACTGTTGAGAACACTGACTGTCGCTATATGGTCGAGAAATTACAAAAATCTGTTGCCTGTGTTAGCTAATGCAGTAAGCTACCTAGCTAGCTTGTTAAGCAAGATTCAGTGACAAGACAATTCTGGCGAGTTTAGTGGGACATAAACCGCGAAACAGAAGGCAGCGGGGTCCTATTGACCCATTGACTGTATTAACGAGCCTACGAATTGCAACGCTTTTCACTTACATAGACTGTACAGTTTCTATGCATGAGTGATTACAGGCACTTAACGTAATGTTAATGGCGCAGCAGCCAGACTAGGTCAAAAGTTCAGGGGGGAGGTTCGGGTGGGTGTGTGGGCGGGATCTCGATACCACGGCTCGACCCCCGATCACGACTGCACAGACTCTGGCTCCAAATGTGCAACATAGCAGCACCCGTATCTGGGATATTTTGGCTCCATTTTTGATCAATGGGAGTAAATAGAGACGTGATATCCATCTTTATATAAAACATGATTCCACCTCACTGAAGGCTTTATGCATCTGTACTGTACTACACTATTGGCTTTGTGCGTCTGTATTCCACCTCACTGGAGGCTTTGTGCATCTGTATTGTACTAGACTGGAAGCTTTTCCCTTGCACTGCACCACACTGGATGTAAATATAATGAGTATGAGCTTAAAGTTAAGACTGTATGCTTTAATTTCCGGAAGATCAACTCTTCTTCAAAGATTTGCAGCGTGGGATAATTGGTTGCAGATTGTAGACTCAAAATTCAAACTTGGCTCCCCCTCCCTGGCTCAATGACATCAGAAGCACTAATGCAGCACTATCCAGCGGTTTAGTGCTGTGTCCTGTCCTCATACCCTGCAACAGTTATTGGCTGGCAACTACACACCCACTGCCCAAAGGCAGATACCATAGACAGTATAAAAAGACGGGCGAAGCAACCATGACGTCACCTATTAGTTTCAGCATACCATTTAGGAAGCCTCGATTTTCGCAATTTAGGAAGCGGCATTTTGTCATTTTGAAACTGGATGTGATTTCTATTGAATGAGTGCGTGAATTCAAGATCCATGTCGAGCGAGGAGTGTATCTACGGGTGGATCTGACTGTATCGGAAGAGGACCAGAGGATAGCCTAATGCATATTCTGGCTTTATCTTTTATTCTAGTCAATTTGGGAGCATAATTCACAAAAATGAACCTCATGATATCTCCCCTAATCTGGTAAAACATAGTAACAGGTGTCCACTCCTAGTGACAAATAAAATCAATGAAAATCCTTTGAGGCAACTCCAGTAGCCAGGGACAGAGCGGCCATCTGTGATTTCTGGGAAATCATAAAACGGCCAGTGGTCCAGGACGTCCAGCGGCCGCCACACATGAATGATGTTTTTTTTTTTAAACAGCATCATTTGGACAGTTGCAGTGGCAGGCGACAGAGGAGGCTAATGAAAACATTTACTTCTTACATCTTTCAATCGAGTTCAGTACGTGCTGTTAAGTTATATGAAATTAAAACATTTATATGAAAAAATTAAAATTAAAACATTTATATCACAAGGGAAGCATGAAACTGGGGTTACATTCATACGGAGCCTGGGAAGTGTCATGATATAGAAAAATATATATCACTAGCTGCTACCCGCTACCTGGAGTGAAATTGCCATTTTTTTTTTTTTGCGTGGATGACCGTTTTTCAGAAATCGGGCGACGTCAGTCCTTCCTGGTGTCCAAGTGGATATTCACACCAAATTTGGTGATAATCGATTGAGAAATGTAGGAGAAAAACGTGTACATACACACAGACAGACAGACATTGACCTCAAATATATTATAGAGATGTGGCTACGAGATGTAAGTCATTACCATGATTTAGCTTTGTCATGGCCTCGAGATATAATGCGTTCCCTCATTCTGAATTTACAAAATCATTGCACTAACTGGGCTTTGAACTTTCACGCTACATTAGGTGCCAATTTAGAAAATTGAGTGTAATATCAAATGATGCATCGAAATAACCAAAAGTGTATTGATGTTATTAAATGTATGTACTAAGTATTAAGCAAAATATTACAAAAAATGGGTTATGTAAAGAGCTGTAAGGCAATTTGCGACATAAATCCTGTTTTTTTTTTATTCATTTCTTCATTTGTGGTATTGTTAAGACCTTGTGATATACGCAGATTTGTGAGGGCTGGGCTGGGTCGAAGTCCAGGGCTACTTATTACGTAGTTCCAGTCCAGCACCGCCATACAATCTTGCTCATTTCTGTCTCTTTAGCATTTCAGAGCGGCACAAACTCCCTGCACCTCCAAGAAATCATCTGGTTCCTCCGAAAATGAAACCTTATTAATGACCCATGAACTGTCAGCTGGCGTTTCAGCAGGAAACATGTTACACATTTAGTGCCGAATACTTTTATTTTCAGTGCCTTTTCCATTTGTTTTCTTATTTTACATTCCACAATCACAATTCCGCTTCTTGACACTTTCACTGCCTTAACGTCTCCAATTTTTCTTTACAAGCTTTTCTACATTATGATCATCACTAAAAATGATTTCCCAACTCGCTTCTTTTGCTTTGGCAAAACAACAAATAGCTCTTCATCGTTGTCGTTTTCAATTCCCTTTTCCCGTCTCTCTTTTCCCCGTCCCCCTCTTCACACCCTGTTTGTCCGCAATCCAAAATCCTACTACAAAACCACAAGCCCATGACAAAATAATCCATCCAATTTCAAAATTTGTGCTCAACGCTCTTCACTATGACTTCTCACTGACTCTCTGTCTCATTCGTGATGCCAAGAAACGTCCCACAGAAGGAAAAATATGAAAATTCTGGCAGACGGGAGGATCTCTATAGATACAGACATTACGACACACTTCTAGTGTGTCATAAGCAATGATTGAGAGGGATTGTTTTGTATGAGTCAATAAATTGTTTATTTCAAAAATCCTACTCAGTGTACCTTTGGAAAAGAAAAAAAAAAAAAAAAGAACTCCAGCCAAAATAAAAGTGTGCTGCGCGTGTGGCAAGTGAATATTTTGAGACGGTAAATCTGCTAATGCCACCTATGTCCTGGGCCATTCATGGCATTAAGTGACACCTTTACTTTAATCTGCACCCGGGAGATGTCCTTGAAATAATTTTCTGCTGCAGCGCACAACATACTCACACCGTCCTCTGTGGGAAAAGCGGAATTAACGAGCAGGATGAATTTTACCTGTCTGTTTTGTGACACCCGCATGCACTTCAGAAAGCTCTTCTTGTGGGTGAACGGTAATAAGCAGAGTCACTGGGTTCTGTGAATATGCCGGAAGGAAGAGACACTGACAGAACTGAAATCCTCTAAGAAGCAGCAAGCGCCCATATTCATTTTAAACTTCAAAATATCGTTCATGTTTCAGGCACACATATTCACTTTGGGGTCTATTCTCCCATTTGCGCGTAAGTCTTTTTTAACGCGATTCGAGTTAAGCGCCTTTGAGTTACGCGTAATCTCCCCAGCACGCTTTGATCACGCCCACAGCGCTTAACTTCAGAATGTTGGCGGCCTTATGAAAGAGGTGTGACTGATCCAAAAGAGAGGCAGACTCGGTACAAAGCTCATTGATTATGGCTATCAGGAAAACAAAGAACAGGGATTTTCTGATTCACCATGAAAATGCAGTTGAAGTCCATGGAAAACGCAAACCAGACTTTAAATTTGAATATCGTCAGCCAGCTGATAAAACCTTGTATCTCCAAACTGATAAGAAACAAAAACTTGTATGTCCAGTCCACTATTCTTACATGCAAAATTAAACATTTTTTATTTTAACCCCTTTGTGCAGAAGCCAAATTTGGCTATTTATGGGTTACCCACTTTAATGCTGTATAATTCAAGATTTAAGCTTCATAAAGAGGAAAACTGTGGCTCAATTCAGAAAATACACTTACATCATTTAGAATTACATTGTATTTCAGTTTATTTTCATGATTTTGGTAGAGAAAATGAGCAGCAAACAAAAAATCTTCATGAGAATTCACCATTGAAATTGCAAAAAAATTATTCTGAGGATTGAAAAACTGCTGGGGCTTGAAACTTCACATTTCTGGTATCATAAACTCCTTGAGCACAAGTAGAATTCATCTTCAACATTACACTCTAGATTACCTACATGCTATTAGCCAAATTATACAGCTACCCAAGTGTCTCCCCAAAGTCTCAAAATGATGTTCTGTCAAATCATTAAAAAATCATGTATTTAACACAAATAAAGTTTTAAGGCATGAAATTTAATATGAACAAATGATTTTCTGGTTGAGTTTACGATGAGTGATCAGTGCAGTTGAATATCAGTGGTCACCAGTAACCTCTCCAAACACAAAACATGCCTTTTCTCCAAAATAAAGTTTAGAGTTTTGCCCATTATTCTTCAAAGCCAGCACAAACACGCATTAAATAAACTGCTTATTAAACGGTCAGAACATTCACCCTGTCATGGAAGCTTCCAGTCCCCTCTACTAAGCTCACAAACTCATTTCAACACTTATAAGGAACAAGTACACCTCACTAACTCAGTAATATCTGAATTCTGAAATATACCTTATTTTAACGGAACAGACACTCCACTTTCAGGGAATATCAAATCCATTGCCTCTCCCGATTCGAAAGAAACGCGTAATGAACGTACCAGGGGGTCCACCCAAATGCACAGGCAGTTCGCCTTTTAAACAGGAAAAAAAACCAAAACAAAAAAAAAAAAAAAAAAGTAGCAGCCTGACCTTTTTCATGAATCCCTCCTCCAGAGACCGATGTATCCAGTAGCAGGAACCCTCCGGTCCTGTTTCATTCGAAATTATTTGTTAAGAAAACGGGAGGGAAACACACTAGGAACTCTGGGAACTCGGAAAGCTTGGAACTGGACTAGGAGCTAGAAGCAAGGGAACTGGGAGGAGACAAAAGGGGAGAGAGACGCCAGGTGCGGGGATCCAAAATAATAATTTATTAAACCAAAGTTAGAATAAGACAGGGGAAAAAATGGGGCGCTCTGGCCAAATAAGACACCGTGCCAAGCTTTGAACGGGGCAGAACTCGGGAATCCAGAAAAACAGAACAGGGGCAGACTCAGGACAACTCGGAAAGCTAGGGGACACTCGGAAAGCTAGCAGAGGGAAGGCACAAGACGAGACAGTGGGCACAGCTGGCAGATGGCTAACTCGGCCAGCACAGCTGGCCAGGAAAAGGGTAAGGGAGAACATCAGGAGGGGGGCTGATAGGACGGCAGGAATGCTGGCTCGGGAAAACGGCGAAGGCAACTGGAACACAGGACTCAGGGCAGGTAGCACACAGGGCTCAGGGCAGGTAGCACACAGGGCTCAGGGCAGATAATACACAAGGCTCAGGGCGGGTAGCATACAGGGCTAAGAACTCGAAGACAGGGAGCACCAGGGGCTGGAGGCAGCAGGAAGGGCAGGCTGGGCTGGAGATGCGGCTGAAAAAACACACAGAAGATGAGGGGACCAGAGGATAGTGCACAGGGCCGGGAGAGGTGTGAGTGGGAGTGGGAGCGAAGTCAGATCTGACTGGCTTGCTTGAGAGCTGACAGATAAAGGCAGGGGGAAAACACAGACACAGGTGCAGGAACTTAATATAATTAACAAGGGGTGGAACACGAGGGAAACCAATTACATGAAACAGATAAACATTAACACACAGACGAGGATCACAAGACAATCCCAAAGACGGGATAAATAAACTGGATAAAAAGACTCCAAAGTGTACAGAATAAGAGCTAGAATAGATAAGAATGCAGAGGGTCTGCAGAAAATTAGCAAAGCCAGTGAATAGAAAAGCAAGGGGCGGAGACAAGAACAGGGCGACTGCTGAGAGATAATTAGTAAATTAGTAAGTGCAGCTATACAATCCGGGGTGCTCGTTAGTAGACTAGTATTATATACAATGTTAGTTTGGTTAGTAATTTTAAGAAAACAACAAACTGTTAGTAGTGTTAGTACATATAGGAAAGCAAGGGGAAACTAGCAAACGAGAACAGAAGGAAGGATGAAACCCAGAATCCATTAAATCACCCGAAACAGTGCCACAATCAATTAAGACAGAAACTGCTACAAACAAAGACGCGACCGGGGAGAAAGCAAGGACAGTACATGGGTAAAACGTGGACTGGACTACACGGGAAAGGAATGAAATGTGAACGCTAAGACATGGACTAAAAACTGACATACCAAAATAAAAACCTAAAATTAACTAACCAGACACACGGACCACGGAACACAACATTATTCCAATTGACCATATCCTTATCTCATTTAAATCCTGTAATTGTAACTGAACACTTCAAGGCCAGTTTTGTGAACCGATTTTCTATAAAGCGCGTCTATTTTAGCCGCGTAATGTGCATAACGTAGACAGGACACAACCGGGCATGCTGATACGCATAGGTTTGCATGCTCTGTGTTTGTCCAATCAATGTGTTTCACTTACTCTAAAATGTTAAATACTCGGGAATTGGATAAGAAACGAGTCAATCAATACATTGTTACCAGGGAAACTTCACGAAGGCATGATGTGTAACTCTACAATTATGCAGAAGAGCTTGAGTGTATGATTGAGTGATTGGCTATCAACGCCAGTTCTCGGGTGAACATAAGGAAGCGCTGGATTTGTCAATGAAGGAGTCTACGCGTAAATCCACGGTAGGGAACCACAAATTTTTTTGTATGTGACAACTGTAATTGACAGTACAATGTGAGAGAATCAATACCATGTCGATTTTTTTGCCTCAGAAAACTGATTTCTGAACCACTAATTGAAATGCTGTTGGGTCACAGTGGCTAAACTGGTTGCTACAGAGGATAACGATTTTTTCTGTGTCAAGATATCGTTTTTTTTTTACTGCTGGATCGATACTATGGGTAAGGATACTGACCAGTTTGCACATCAGGCTCAGCTGAGGAGTTTAATTCATGCAGCTCTTGAAAAACAGGGCGTGGAGTGAACGTCCCCATATTCAGAACCGGGTTCGAGGTCTGCTTGCTTCTGAACATTCAATAACTGATCCGGGGGTGCCATCTAGTGATCGAGTACAGTAACAGCGTGCTTAAATTTGCAGGTCTATAGATGCAGGCGTCTACATCTGCAGAAAGGGGTTAAAGTATATTATCCATTTATATTTTTTATTGTTATTAATTAATTTTATATTTATTTTTTATTTTCCTGTGAAGTTTGTCATTTTGAAGATTGTTTTATCAGCAGGACGACGATATGCAGCTGTAATAGTAGGCCTATGTATGTCTGTGCCAATTACAAGAAGTAATGCAACCATCTGTTTTTTATTTCTTACTCTAGCCACCATGGCATTAAAGCTATGCAAACAAACAAATTGCCGCAAAAATGAAACGATAAATAAAGAATTTAGCGCTGCTCAACCAGCGCAATGAGAGCATTGTGCCCCTCCTACACCAGCCTGTTTGTTCAGTGGAAGAAAGGGAAGAAGACAAAGGGATCATTCTAGTCACACAAAAATGACAATCAAAGACAATTTCTATGATCTAATTTAGAAATTGCACACTTGAAATCTCAAACTACTCCGATGTCAGGTTTGCAACTAAAGGACATGGAAACGCTTTGACAAGGATTCTTTACCCGCACGCGGTCATCTCCCCGCCCCGAAACCGCCTCAGCAATGACGCAATTCCATATCCATAGCCTATTATGTCCCATTTGATTTGAGCGACACATTCACTTGTACTTGTGCCTAATACTTTATTATAATCAATTATTCTGTATACTGATAATGATTCTTCCCATGTCGGCCATTCTTTATTGGCTAAAATTGATTATCAAATGGGTAGTGCTCTGGTATTGGCCATGGTAGGGCTCAAACTAGAGTAGCCTATTTAATAATATCTTTATTCACACATTAAAATACACAGTATTATCAATGGTTAAAAAAAATACAAAGACACGAGTTAGTTAATACAGATATCATCAGTTAGAAAATCAATCTCCTCACTCGTGAGAGTATCACAACTTTTTAGATTATCACGAACATATAGGGCAGTCGCATTTGTTAATAGAACATGAAGACAATGATGGCGACATCGAGCCAAAGCCAAAAACCAAATTTCACAGATGTTGGTGTTGTATGGCAAGCGAGCACTGAAGGCTGATCCGAGGAAGAAAGCTACAAATTGTTCTGGATGTGGCTTCGGTGGGGAGATTTAAGCGCAGCATCCCTGATTTGAAGCATAAATGGAGAGATCCGTGGGGCGCTGTTAAAGCCAGGCTCTCTGCACTCCAGAGAAGTGTACACACAACAGGTGGTGGGCAACCATCATCCCCTGTACATTTCACTGCACTGGAGGAGGAGATGGCATCCACTCTTTCTGCAGCGGAAGTGCATGGAGAAGAACTTGGAGCATCAACCAACTGTGTCAGACACCTTGACACAGACGCCTGTGATATGTGTATGACATCACCAGCTATTCTCTGGAACGACCTAGATGCCAGGAGCGACGGCGCATTTGTGACGTTGATGACCGTATGTTTTGTGGACAGCTGCGGCTGGATAGCTGTTCATCCAGAGGTCGGCAAAGATAGATGATTGCCTCATGCACGGTCCAGACGAAAGTTAGTCCCAGGATGTCCAAACGAAGCCGATGTATGCGTGGTCGTCTTCAAGCTCGGCGCGCTCCTCTTACTCTTTCCCAATCACGCAAGAGTGCAAGCAAATGCAGGACTGGCATTTTGGTTTTACATTTTGAGGGCATGGTAGAATGATGGACTTATGTATACTCATATTAATTATGTAGCCCTGTCTAATGTAAATAAGTTAATAAGGGAAGTAAATAAATAAATAACTAGTTCTTTCTATATAAATATATATACATAAAACAAAATTTTAAAAAAACATTCATAAGTCAAGACAGTACTTAAAATGTGTTTATGTTTTGATACTATGTGTTTGGTTAAAATGTGCAGGCCATTGGTGTTTATTTGTCAATCATCACTGTATAGGTAGTTTATTGGTCGTTTGCTCTTTTGTATGAGTTCTCGTCCAATTGGGAGAGTAGGGGGAGGGACTTGAAGGGAGCAGTTAGATCACGGCAGAGACAAGTGAGGCTGAGAGAGCACCGGAGGGAAAAAAAAAAAAACACGACTTGCGAAGGTTGGGAAAACCAAAGAAAAAAACCAACTAGCGAAGGTTGAGAGCACCGGCGTATTTCTGTTACCTGTACAAATGCAGAGTTTGTCAGTGGAATACCGAAGTACAACGGTGTACAGAAGGTAAATGCTTATTTGTGTGTGGCAATTACGGACTGGATTACTGCCAATGTCATAAAGTAAATGCTAAACGTGATTAGCGATTAGCTAGCATGCAGCTGGTACTTACACAGTGTTTGCGGTAGTAGCCTCACGTTGCTCATGTTTACCTGTGTATGTACGGGTTATTGTGTGAATTCGGACTGAGTTCATCATAGTGCATAGATATTTATCAGTGAGTAAAGGATGTAAATGTATGTTGTCAGAGCGGACCGGACCAGGAAGCCCTCCTTGGACCTTTTCCTTTTCCCTCTGAGCGGCAGAGATCGGCTATCGGTGGGAGCTGCGTGCGTAGCAGTAACTGAGTCCCCGTCTCCATTCCCCTCCATCTTCATCCGTAAAACCCATTATTCAGCCTTCTTCTCTACTCACACCCCTCATGCTAACCCAAGAGGAACAGTGAGTACTAACAGAGAATCCAGTGCACGTGCATTTTGTTTATTTTTATGTTTGCTTGGAGAAGCGAAACGGTCACCAGTTTTGGACCGCACTGCATGCCAGTATCGATTCAGGCCTGCAACGTTTTATTTTCAAGATTTGTTTTATTTTTTTTATTAGCAGAGCTCATACAGTATTTGGGTACTGACTGTGGTTTATTGAGTGGTTCTGTGCATTGAATGAAAGACCTGTGATTTTTTTGTGAGTTTCATTCACATTTTTGTTAATACAGTGGGTTTATTTTCAAGAGGGTACCGTGTGTGAGTGAGTAATTAAAATCCATGATCAGGGGTAAGCTACATAAAGCAAAGGTACAAGAAAAATGCAAGGTCATGTGTCACAAAAAAAAAAGGCAGGCAGTCAAGTGGAGGCAGAGGCAGGACAGGATTTTGGGTTGCAACTGTAAGCGGGAAAGGCAGAGAGGATCATCTGGCTGGATTTTCTAGCGCCATAATAATTACTCCAACAGTTTGACTCTTGTTGATATACGTGCCCCATTATTACGCCAACAGTTTGACCCTTGTTGAGATATATGCCCCATCATTACGCCAACAGTTTGACCGTTGTTGGGATACGTGCTCCAACATTTAGCAGATGACCCCAGGGTCATGGGAATGGACTCAACCAGACTCTCGGGCGCCAATCTCATCTTGCCACAGGGTTCATGGTTAATGCAGATGCCTGGGAATCTTCCAAATAAACTACTGTCCGCAAGCCTTTGGCCAGCGACACTCATGCCGGACAACTCCACAGTGCCATTCAATGGACTCTGACATAACTGCACCCGTACAATTTCAATACATTACAGTTTAGGAAAATATTTCTAAAAGACTTTCAATTTCCTGAGTAAAACACTAATCTCACTCACAATGTCACAGAATAATGTGTATTTTGCTATACTGAAGGTTAAGAATGGAATAATAGCCTTAATGCAGATTATTCTTGTAATTCGGTATTGTGTCGGACGTTTCATGACCAACTCTAACGCAAGTAGGTTGTGTTTGGTATTATTTTAATCCTCGTAATTTCTGAAATCTCATAGGGAATATTTCAAAGGAATTGGACTTGTACCATACCCTCCTTCAATAACTTTAAGGGAAAAATATGCTTCAGTTTTCCTTGTGGTCATGTCTCCTCCCAAAGCTCCTCCAGAAAGGGGGAGCATTCCTGGCTCAAATGACCCAAAACGACCTATGACCCCGCCATAGGAAGCAGTCTGGAGTTTGGGCATAAAAGAGGGGGAAACAGAGAAGTCGGGGAAGCTTGTATTTATCCTTCCCTCATATACGTTGTGTATATGTGTAGTTTTGGGCTGCGCCAGGTATGAATTGACTTCTTTTCTCTTTTCTGTAACGATGTAATTTGGTCTTGTGATTTAAGCTTGTGCCTGCCTGGCGAAATAAATTGATATTCGCATCTGTGGTGTGTTTCTGACTTTGGACAAACGCATACCTACCGGTTCGGACTCCTGGATCCCAGTTGAGTAACGTAGACCGTAATCGCGTGCCTGATCAACACGCTTGGCATCTGCGTTATAAGGTGGATTTTCCATGCTGTGTATGACGCTATTAATATTGGCTTCGAGCAAGATTCCGTTTATATTTTTAGGCGGAAATCTTAAAAGACGCAAGGCCTCTGAACGATGGTTTTCCGTTATGCCTCTGTAGTTGCTCGCTGTGGGCCCCAGTAATCCCTAGTCATAGCGAGGCTATGTCAAATTACTGGCTTAATAGGCTGCCAGCCTCTGAGTTCTTTCGCCGGATTGGATAGTTCAGATGGTTTTGGTCCGGCGGAGTAGGGTATAAACCTGTTATGGGTCCGATGCACAACAGAGCTCCAAATTGGGTAATAAATTGACGAATTAAAATCTGAACATATTTATGCAAACGCATGATAACCGCAAAAGATTGCAACAACAAATTTGTATCTTAAATTTGATATGGAGTCAGATAAATTTGATATGGAGTCAGATATATTGTAACCACTAAGATATTAGGGCTGCAGCATCCGATAGGCACGTCCCAGGCCATTTAAAAGCAGAACATGAACGACGTCATCATGTGAGGCCTGGGGCAGGGGTCTAGTGCTGACGCTGTAGCCAGACCCCATTATTATAATGGAGACAGCGAGGACCATCTTTTAGCTGGCTGTTAAGGCAAACACGCTGAGACCTTCCGCCTCAGCTAGGACCCTCCTTGGCCTAGTTGCACGGTGTTTACACAACCTTCGTTTTTTGTTTATTTTCTCCAGTCACCAAAGTTCCATGTGCAGGATATGTACAGTGCAGGTTTAAAAACAGAAAAAAAAACTGACACGATGGTCAAAATTAAGAAAAAAGGAAACTGAAAAGCACAGGATTCTAAATCCAGAGTAAATAAGAATGCAAAATCAAAATAAAGCTAGCTGGAAACAGCAATAACAAGATAACAATAAGCACTTACAAAAGAAGTTTCTTACACACTGAGAATAATGAGCCTACCCTCAAGGATGCTTACAGGTCACTGGCTAAAAAGCAAATGAAAGGAGCGCCAATATAAAGAGCCTATGCGCTCGTGCCCCAGAGCGGATCATGCCACTCTAACCATAACTAAAGGGGGAAATGGCATTACCAGACATAAATGAGCAAAAATAAACTAACGCACCATAATAAATAAACTCAAAGCAAACATCCTAATATAGGAAAACAAAATACATAAACTTAATGTGAAATTAAATTAAATTAAATCCTAAACAAATGTTAAACACAAAATGATAAGAAACGGAACAAACCAGTGACAAGGACGCGCGGTGCGCATGACACCCCGAACGCGCCCCAGCAGAGAAAACTGTTTATCTACCTGCCGCGAACAGTGCAGACTCTTTTGGCTGCGCGAGATGCTGTTGCTACCTCGGTAAGTAAACAACTTTCATTGTACGCTACACAAACACATCTCACTTTTAAAAACACGTTTATGCCGCGAGGGCAAACTTAAATTGCGGGGAGTTTTGTGTCATGTTTGGCGTGTTTGTTTGGATATAGTGTTAGCGTCTGTAGTGTTTGAGTGTACATGTCAGCGTTTTAAATGTTTGTCAGCTGTCTAACTTCGTGTGCACCCGACTTAAGACACTAAAAAATCATAACATGGCACTAAAAGGAGTTCATACGCTCACGTTAGTCCACGGCGATGTTTTGGCTTGCAGTAATCCGACAAGGGAGTGCAGGGATAACGAGAGCCAAGTTCAAGGCGGCCGCTATGGCGGAACGCGGTGATGACGTGCTGGCCAGGCGCGGCATCACACACCCCCCCCCTTAAGTCTGACCCTCCTCATCGAGGCGGGACAGGAAGTCAGCTACCACGTTGCTTTCCCCAGTCCTGTACCTCACCGTGAAGCGGTAAGGTTGCATTACCATGAGCCACCATGTGACCCTGGCGTTGGAGTCCTTCATCTTATGGAGCCACTGCAGGGCTCTGTGGTCAGTCTCCAGGGTAAAGTCTTTCCCCACCAGGTAGCAGCGGAGAGTGTCTAGCGCCCATTTCACGGCTAGACACTCCTCCCCCGTCGAGTACCTGGTCTCCCTGGGGTACAGCTTTCGGCTGATATACTGAACAGGCTTCAAGTCCTCGCCCTCACCTTGGAGCAAGACAGCCCCCAGGCCAACACCCGAGGCGTCTGTCTGGACCATGAACGGCAAGTCAAAGTCAGGACTTTGCAGCGCCGGGCCCTGGCACATGCAGTCCTTCAACTCCTGAAAGGCCTGCTCGCAAGCGTCTGTCCAGCGCACCCTATTGGGCGAATTCTTGCGAGTCAGGTCTGTCAAAACGGCCGCCCGGCCGGAAAAGTCCGGGATGAACTGCGGCTTGACCACGCCCCCTCCAAGCGTGTAGCCCAAGTACTCCACCTCAGGCTTGGCGATGTGGCACTTGGAGGCGTTGATCACCAGCCCCGCTCCGTGAATGCGGCGGAAGACGTCTCTCCGGTGGGCCACATGCTGCTCCCATGTGGGACTGTGGACCACCACATCATCGATGTAAGCAGCCGCGTAGTCCTCGGCTCCCCGCAGCACCTGGTCCATGAGGCGCTGGAAGGTCGCGGCGCCATGTAGCCCAAAGGGCATGACAGTAAACTGGAACAATCCAGATGGAACACGGAATGCAGTCGTCTCCTGAGCCTCTGGCGTGAGGGGCACCTGCCAATACCCCTTACACAAATCCAGGGTCGTCAGGAACTTGGCCTTGCCCAGCCGCTCCACGAGGTGGTCCACCCGAGGCATGGGGTACGGGTCGAATGCTGAGATGGCATTCAGCTTGCGGAAGTCAACACAGAAGCGGAGCCCGCCGTCCTTCTTGGGCACCAGGACGACCGGACTGCACCATTCGCTGTGTGACCTCTCGATGACTCCAGCCTTCAGCATGGACTCTACTTCCTCCTTTGGTGCTGGAACCAGCCTGGCCGGCACCCGGTAGCAGGTTTGGCGGACGAGCCCTGGAGAGGTCAGGCGGATGGAGTGTTGGGTCAGCGTTGTCCTCCCCAGCTCCTTTCGGAACAGGCCCCTCGGAATGCAGTGCTGTAGCTCCCCTCGTCGGCATGGTGGAAGATGCCCCAGCTCCGGCTGAGACGGCTCCCCCTGGGCGACGGGGAAATACTGCTCCCGCAGCTCCTCGTCCTCTTTGACAGTCCATGCCCACAGAAGGTGTCCTGGCTCCTCTTTCCGTGGAACCCACTGCTTGAGCAGGTTGATATGAAAGACCTGATGCGGCTTTCGGCGTCCAGGCATGGAAATTTGGTAAGTGACAGGCCCCATCTTCCTCAGGACCTCGAACGGGCCCTGCCACTTGGCCAGTAGACTGCTCTCTGCAGAGGGCAACAGCAACATCACCTTCTGCCCCGGCTGAGAGGATCGGCTGCGCGCACTGCGGTCATACCATGATTTCTGCTGCGCCTGCGCTTTCGCCATGTTGTCATGAGCCAGGGTGGTGAGCTGCTCCAGTTTGTCCCTCATACGGAGCACGTAGCTCACAATGTTCACTGGCTGGCTTTACTGGGTTCCTTCCCAGGCTTCCCACAGCACGTCCAGGGGCCCCCTCACAGGCCGTCCGAACAGGAGTTCAAAGGGGGAGTAGCCTGTCGAAGCCTGTGGTACCTCCCGGTACGCAAAGAGCAGGTAGGGAAGCCATTGGTCCCAGTCCGAGCGAGTGTCATTCACAAATTTGCGCAGCATGGCCTTGAGGGTTTGGTTAAACCGCTCCACCATGCCGTCCGTCTGTGGGTGGTACGGAGTTGTTCCACTCCCTCTGATACCTAGGAGACTATACACTTGACGCAGGAACCTAGAGCTGAAATTGGTCCCCTGGTCAGTAAGTATCTCCCTAGGCACCCCTACCCATGAGAAAAGCTGAATTAAGCAGTTGGCTATCTGCCTAGCCTTAGTGTTGCGTAGAGGGAAAGCTTCCGGGTATTTGGTTGCATAATCGCAGACTACTAGGATGTACCTATGCCCACTCCGACTTCTCTCTAGAGGGCCGACAATGTCCATAGCGATCCTGGTGAAAGGGACGTCAACTATGGGGAGGCTTACAAGTGAGGCTTTGGTCCCCCTGCTGGCTTGGGAAGTCAACTGACACTCAGAGCACAATTTGCAATAGTCAATCACATTCTGGTAGAACCCTGGCCAGTGAAATCTCTGGGCTATCCTGCTGAGGGTTTTCTGCTGCCCCAGGTGACCCGCCCAGTACTCTATGCCCTATCTTCAAAACCATGTTTCTCAGTGGCTGTGGAACTACCAGCTGCTCTCCCTCGTCACTGACACGGAACAGCTTCCCCCCTCGACAATATGGCACTCTTCACCAATTACCCGACGCTGCAGTAGCTGTTCTTCTGTCCCTGCTTTCTTAAAAAGGGTTTGCAAGGTAGGGTCTGCTTTCTGCATGGCTTCAAAGTCTGTTCCAACTATCTCCTCCTCTCTCACTAGGGGACAGGGAACCTCCTCCACCATCTTAGTGCCTCTAAACTTGCTACGTCTGCTCTCAGGTTTTCCCTTCTTCTCTTTTTGCTCAAGTACAGGGAATGGCAATTAATCAAAAACCTGGGAGAGATCATTCTGCACCTTACTCTGTGCTCTCGTGGTGATAAAGGACGTTGCGTCGGTGTCCCTACTCTGCAGATGCTCTGCTAACACGGGCACATCCTGTCCTACAACCACCGGGTATGGCGACTCATCCATTACCCCCACATCGAGTAGGTCGGCCTGACCATCAATCTCCAGTGTGACCTCAACAGTATCATATTGACGCACATCTCCGTGTATACATCTGACCTTCACCCATCTTGGTCCTCTCCTGTGGACATGCCCACTCCTGGAATAGGTCTCGCAGTCTTGCCTCAAGCTCTCGCGGCGTCTCCCCTTCCAGCACCTGCTTTGCACGAAACCGCTGACGGTAGGTCTCAGAGTCAATTTCAAATTTTGTGAGTATCGCCCGCTTCACCTTGACATAGTCCAGGGTGTTCTTAACATCCATGGCCACATAGGCTGCACGTGCTTTGCCTGTCAGTAGAGGCACGAGGTAAAGAGCCCACATGTCCATCGGCCACCTGCTGGCCATCGCTATACGCTCAAATGCAGTCAAATAATGCTCGATATCCTCATCCTCTTTATACGAGGTCATCTTGGGTGCTGACATCATCATGGGAAGTGGGGTGGAGGTGTAGACTGCAGACACCGTCATAGGGCGGGTAGGCATGCTGTCGCTGAGCGGCAACGATGCTGCAGTGGAGTCGTTGGGCACCGACACCGATGCCGAGGCAGATGTAGTCCTGCTGGGCGGCTGTAGTGGTAGGTCTTGGCCTGGCCGCTCACTGCTGACGTAGGCCTGCAGCTGGCTGAACTGGTGACTCAGAGCATATTTCTCAGTGAATTTTTTGCATGATATTTCATTAATCTTCATAAATGGAGGCACCAACTGAGTGTGTACTGACCTTTTAGACTATACTTTTAAAAAAGTCTCCTGTGGACAGGTGTTGAAAACTAGCACTTGTGCTATATACACTGTAAGCAACGCATCTGGTTCGTCCAATGTGATTTGTGATGTCCATGTCAGATAAATAAACCATAAACATAAACATTTGCGAGATAAAGTACATCAATTTATAGATAATACATAGGATATTACGGCACCACCAAACATTAAAATCAAGGACCCAGAGTGATAACTTCAACTCAGGTAATTTATTCTTAATCGCCAGGGTAAGGTGCTACAATTAATTTCTATGCTTTTGTAATTGAACTAATTGGAGAACAGGCTGTTGCGTAATATCATGTGATGATTTCGTTTGATAATTTATAATGGCTATGAGAAATGTAGTTTAGAAATAAGGAAGAACAATCAAATATTGAATGTGTCAACCTTTACTTTGTTAAATAAAATAAAATTAATGTTAAAATTCGGCCTATAACCAACATCAAACGCAATATTCTATTTTGCCTTCTGTTGGCGCTTGACCTTAATACAGCCCTCGAAAGCGCTGAACAGAAAACATGAGTAAGGCAGGGGGAGAATACGCGTAAGTGTTATTTGCCTGAGAAACGCCGGGAAACACCTCGATTTTGCCCTTGCTCCGCCCCAAGTGCGTAACTGCCTTCGGGGCATGTAATGCATAGACTTAAGTCGAGGGGAGAATACGCTTAGGCCGAAAAGCGCGTAGCTACACGCTTTTTCTGACTTACGTGCATGGGAGAATAGACCCCTTTAACCTTAAGCAACAGGCGCACATAGGGGTCTATTCTCCCATGTGCGTAAGTCGAAGTCGTTGGGCAACAGCGACGCCCCTTCAGCCTGTGGCGCTCTAGGCAACCGCCTATCACCCATGCTAAGAGACAGCCGTGCAGCTACCTGCAGCACAGGAGAGGATGAAATTTTAGGGTTTTCGTTTACTGCTATCAGCAGATTTCTGATGCCAATAATGGCATGATATAGGTGTTCTCTGAGGGCATGCCACTTTTGTTTTGCTCGCAAAGACAGTGAGAGGAGCGAATACAGTGAGCTGCCAGCTGTAGCCCACATGAGAACAGAGTCGGGTCACTGTCCAGGTGCAGCCGCATCCCAACCCAGTAAGCGTCATCAGCCCACTAATAGCTATAAGCCCAGTAATATCAGCCCAGTAGTATCCCCCACAGACCTCAGCCTAGTAATACTGGCTCAGTTATATCTTCCACAGACCCGAGCCCTGTAATATTAGACCAATATTATCAGCCCAGAAATATTAGCCTAGTAATACTTCCCCTGGTCCCCAGGCCAACAATATCAGCCCAGTAAAATCCCCCACAGACTCGAGCCCAGTAATATCAGCCCAGTAATATTCCCCACAGACTGGAGCCCAGTAATATCAGCCCAGTAAAATCCCCCACAGACTGGAGCCCAGTGATAACAGCCCAGTAAAATCCCCCACAGACTCGAGCCCAGTAATATCAGCCCAGTAATATTCCCCACAGACTGGAGCCCAGTAATATCAGCCCAGTAAAATCCCCCACAGACTCGAGCCCAGTAATATCAGCCCAGTAATATTCCCCACAGACTCGAGCCCAGTAATATCAGCCCAGTAAAATCCCCCACAGACTTGAGCCCAGTGATATCAGCCCAGTAAAATCCCCCACAGACTCGAGCCCAGTAATATCAGCCCAGTAATATTCCCCACAGACTCGAGCCCAGTAATATCAGCCCAGTAATATTCCCCACAGACTGGAGCCCAGTAATATCAGCCCAGTAAAATCCCCCACAGACTCGAGCCCAGTAATATCAGCCCAGTAATATTCCCCACAGACTGGAGCCCAGTAATATCAGCCCAGTAAAATCCCCCACAGACTGGAGCCCAGTAATATCAGCCCAGTAAAATCCCCCACAGACTCGAGCCCAGTAATATCAGCCCAGTAATATTCCCCACAGACTGGAGCCCAGTAATATCAGCCCAGTAAAATCCCCCACAGACTGGAGCCCAGTAATATCAGCCCAGTAATATCCCCCACAGACTCGAGCCCAGTAATATCAGCCCAGTAATATTCCCCACAGACTGGAGCCCAGTAATATCAGCCCAGTAATATCCCCCACAGACTCGAGCCCAGTAATATCAGCCCAGTAAAATCCCCCACAGACTCGAGCCCAGTAATATCAGCCCAGTAATATTCCCCACAGACTCGAGCCCAGTAATATCAGCCCAGTAAAATCCCCCACAGACTCGAGCCCAGTGATATCAGGCCAGTAATATCCCCCACAGACTCGAGCCCAGTAATATCAGCCATGGTTCCCAAGCCAGGAATATTGGCCCAGTAACAACCCCAACAGACTGGTGACAGCCGAGAGCACCAGCTGCAGAACATAACACACAAAAGCCGGGACACACCCATGATTGAAGGAACAATTACGTGCCTCCCTGTTCAAGCATCTGTTACGGTTCAGACCAGGAATCAAGTGCGGAGTCAGAAGCACAGTCCTACTGGTTGTTTATTAACGGTGATACAGTAGAGGGTGGGGGCAGAGCCCCTGGATAGGATAGCAGGGACAGAACATAGAGGAGAATAGATTGTTCTGCACGGTTGTAATAGGTTAAGCTTGAGCTGCTATCACTGACCAGACTTTCGGCATGTTGGCAGGTTTAACACAGGCTCCTCCAGTACTGAACTGCTACAGAGGATGGAGAGGTTGCTTGAGAGGAACGCAGCCCTAGTCCTGGCTCCAGTTCAGGATTGGAAGCTTGGTCCTGACCAGAGTTGGGTCCAAGTACTTTTAAGTACTTTTGAGAATTGTATGCAAGCATTTTTTTTTTACATACCATAGTGCTTTTATTTGTATTTGAGTACTACCAGGCCTAATAATTCCTAATAATAAGTACATGTACTTATATCCAAGTACTTTTCAAAGTACTTGACTAATCTCTGTCAGCACTTAGGAGACAGATTGGTCAAGAACTTTAAAAAGTACTTGAGTACAAGTACTTTAGGCATAAAAATGAAGTACTCCGATACAAGTGGTATATATATATATATATATATATACATATTAAATAATAATAATAAAAATACTTGCATCCAATTCTTGAAAGTACTTGAACCCAACTCTGGTCCTGACAAACTTGACGAGGAGAGAAAACTGGATGGGACAGCAAGAACACAGCCCCAGTCTTGGACCCTGTTTAAGTTCGAAGTTTCTGCTTGATAACTTGAGGAGATGGATATGAACAGACTTGAACTGAGTTACCTTGAGCTCAGTCCCAATCCTGGACTCTGGTTAGGATGAGAAGTTTGTTCGTATGGACAAGCAAGCCTTGAATTGTGAAGAGACGCACAAGGAATTCACACGAAGGTTGTGACAGCATCTTTTCTGTCGTCATGATGAATTCATTTTTGGTTCATTTCAACTGTCTCAGAGCATGTATCTACGTAGCTTGCTACGCGTCACAGCTGGGTCGTATGTGCCAGTCTGGGTGCAAGATGTGTACCTGGCAAAGTCGTGGAACCAATTAGCCGCAGTGACATCACATGGAGAAGTGGTACAGACGGACGATGATTCACAGATGCCTTGAAATATCAATGGCAAAGATGGCTGTTGCCGCAGATTGGACTGACAAATGCCATGCTTCCAGTGTTTTGTATTTTTTATTCAATCTTTTGAATGTGTTTAATCTCTTGGATCTGCCTTTTGATCTAGAATGAATCAAGAATGTTTGAACATTAAAGTGTTTTCTTTGTCTTTCTTGTAATGTTATATTGATGTTGTGGCACAGTGTATTATGTACTTTTCCATAGTACTGTGAAAAATGCCCAAACCATACTATCAGAGTACCATTTGCCCTTGTGGTTTTTTTCATGGCAGTTTCCTAAGGGCCCAAATCCAATGAATTAGAGGTCTGCGTATTTTATAGCAAAAAGGGCAACTATCTTGTAATTCAGCCAAAGTATACCAATCATACTCTCTTGTAAATGAATAAATTAAAAATATGGGTCATTATATATGGGCAAAAAAATCTATTTTCCCCATTCTTGGAAGAGATTGTTCCTTGAAGTTGGGCTCTTTGGAAACTCAGGGATTTGATTACCCAGTGTGAGGAAACTGTGCTGTCATACAGAACAGATTCCCTGCAGATAGAACAAAGTCTGGGCATCCTATGGAGCAAAATGGAATACCAAAGAAGGGCCACGTTTATTTTAAGATTTTTGAGCCAACTCCTAGTCATAACAGTATAATATTGTGTACTCCATTAGTTTATGTTTTCTTTCTTTTTTTCTTTTTTTTTGCCTCTAAGCTCCAGAAAATCCAAAGGATTTTAAAATAATGAATATGAGCTTCAGGTGGACTGTCTGCCTAAATTTTCAGGTATTTACGATCATGTCATGTGAATGAAGTACTGTCTCTGTCCTGATTCCTACAGAGTGCAAGCTTATTTAGTTTAAGTCTCTCAGGAAGGGGAGCTATGTACGTCTATCACTTACACCGCTGGAGCCTTGTATGACGGCCTCAGACAGGGATAAACCAGCTCTGGTGCGTGCATCTCTTGAGGAGAAATAAACCTGGATAGTCGGTTGGAACAAAATCCAGCATAAAGGACTGTATTCAAACATCCCCACCCTAGTAATGTAAGTGAACCAAAGCTTTGTACATTGCTATATTCAGTAACACCCATCTGGCATCTTAGTGCCGTGTCCCTGGTTGGCACGGTGATCACTGTGAATGATGCATGTACGTATGTAGGCGAAGGCATCATGTGATGTGTTATCATGAAGTGGTTTTTGGCTGTTTGGATGCCTGGGATCATGCATGAGTGGAGAAGCTGGTCTCTATTCTGATGGGATTAATGTTAGACAAGGTTTGCTTATGAAGCGGCTACTAAAGGTTACACCAAGCAGTAACATTAGTGGTTGACTGTTCAATCAACAACTAAGCATGAACCCAGGAGCGGAGCTATTCATTTTTTGGGGGGAATATGACAAAAACATTGGCATCCTATCCCCCAAAATACACACACACCTGCGCATGCATGCACACGCACTCACTCACATGCACACACACAACACAATCCCAAAGTAATATTTTGTCTGGAATGCTTTCCCTGATTGACAATTACTTTGTGGACCAATCACAATCAATGCTGATACACAATTAATAAATCAGAGCTGCAGTAATTGGTGTAGTCGCTTTAGCTAGCTTCCTGTTCTTTGCCGAAGTAAGCAGTCCCCCCCCCCCCCAAGCTGAACATGAACATGCATCAGTTTCCGACAGAGGCAGAGATGGAGAGCAGGGACTCAATTGCAACATAAGTACAATACAAACAAACATTCTCAGTGATTGTCTGTGAGAGCCACACTGAAAACATGACCAATGACACATTACAGCCATACGAAACTTTGGTAAAAGTGGCTTTTTTAAAGTATTAGCTAAAGCAAGCCAGTGATGCTTTAGCCACGCTAGCAGGTAATGGCACAATGGCGTCCCTGAATATGGTGCAGAGATCATTTATACCGAGGAAATCACAATAGTCCATGCAAAAACATTTTCTGCAAGACCTTCAAAAGCATATTTTATTTTTTTTCCTCATATAAATACATGCCATTGCCATTGTTAGACAACAGCCTCCATTTGTCAGAACAAAGAACAATAGCTACCAAGTTTTGCTGCTATAGTAACACATCTAAAGTTATAGTCGGCCACAAATGACGACTGTACATTTATAAATTAAAATAAGCAGGATTAAAAACCACCAACAGGACTACCTGGGCCAAATAAAACTGCATACCTACTACAGAGTAAAACATAGCTTACCTGTCCAGTAGCAGCAAGTCTGGCTGCGCATCACTCTTTCGACCCTTGTATTCCTGTAGTTTTCTTGACCACTCGAAAGCGGCACCACAATATAAACGGCTCTTGGCCATCTGGCATTTTTCTTCCTTGACTCATATCTGTTCCTCTACCTTTTTTGGCACTTTGGCTGTTTAATTATCCCATAGCATGATTACAAATGTGTTAGGCATTATATGATTGAAGTGGGATCTCGCAGTTGCAGATGAGATGAGCTCAAGCTAGCTAGCACGCTGAAATTATTAGCTGTTAAGGCAAAGCCTTATAAAGGCTGGATTTCACCCATTGTTACGCTAGCGATGTTAGTTTTGTGTTTCTGTGATTAATGGACTTTATATGGGTGTAGGCGTTAAAGGAGACAACATACCCCCAGGTGTCCAACTGAATGGTCGGCCACCAAAACCACCAAGAGACAAGGACTAAGGAGAAGAAGACCACGGGATGACAACTGAAGGGGAAGCATCAGCTCAGGTGAGGGCTCTTACTGCTTCTGGGTCCGAGAGGCAGTTTACTGGACAGGACTGGAGGACCGCCTCCAGGACATGCTCCACCTCCAACTTAGTGGCAGCCAGGAGGCATCCGTCAGGAATTGAAGACTTGGGGGATCACCCCTGGAGTAAGAGAGTGCAAGACAGAGCATCAAGTTAAACATTCTTAGATCCTGGACAATAGATGAGAGTTAACATAAACTGGAAAAAAGGGACCACTGGGCTTGTCTCAGATTGAGTCTCTTAGCTGAGCTGAGGTATTCTAGGTTGTGGTGGTGTGTCCATACCAGGAGGATGCTGGTCCCCTCAACCCAGTGTCTCCACTCTTCAAACACGAGCTGAAAGATCAGGAGCTTCTGATCACCAATGCTGTAGTTCCTTGCTGCCAGGGACAGCAGACGCGGAGAGAAAGCATAGGGATGTATCTTGCCATCAGCCAACATTGAAAGTGTAAATCTCAATGATGAATTAGCACTGAGGGTTCGGGAGCAGAAGGAGGCAGTCTGAAAAAACCTCTGTAAGAGAATCTTGGGGATGCTATGAGAGTAGCCTCTGTATAAAACGGCTGTAAAAGTAGGCGTAACCCAGGAAACAATGCAACTGCTTATGGTCTGCTGATACCGGCTAATCCAGGACAGCCTGTAATTTTTACCAATCTATGCTGATCCCCCCCCAGAAGAAAAAAAAACCAATGAACTGCACAGATGTTTGATGCATTTTGCAGTTCTTTGGCTTAAGGAAGAGTTGGTTTTCAATGAGCCGCTGGATCACATAGCGAACATGTTGGACATGTTCCTCTAAGGTGCAGAAAAATACTAGGGTGTCATGCAGGCATACATACACATAGGTGGAGATCATGTAAAGGAGTTGTTGAAACACAGCAGGGGCTTTCATGAGCTCAAATGGCATCACCAACTACTTTTACTATCCGGAGAGGATGTTAAACACTGTCTTCCATTCATCTTGTTCCTTTATCTGAAGTATTGCGCTGGTTTGTGAATTGGCTATTTGTTTTTAAGATGAACAATACAGAGACAGTGCATGCAGATAAACTAAACTGTTTTTACTTTTTTTTTTTATCCCAACCTCAAAATATGGATGGGTGGATGTATTACTTAGCAGTGTATCAGACTGGCAGACCAGACCCATCAGTTGCTGCTCAACAGAACTGTGCATTATTTATTTTTATATGAATAACATTTAGCCCGTCCCCCTCTAAAAGGCTGTAAGCAATAAAGTGACCAACAAATTCCTGCAGAAACTGGACTTAGGTGGAAAACAACAGGTACAGTTCTCTAATTTAAAAAAGGCTTTGAATCACATACAGTGCTTTTTGTCACAGTATTCAAAACAGGTGGAATTTCACATATTTCCCACTTCGACTGTAACAAAGATGTACTAAATATAGGGAGATGGCGAACAGCGCTATTCAGGAGCACTGGATTCACTTAAGTGGGGGGGCTAAAAAGTGCCGTGTTGTGTGTTCTGCTCATTCACAGTGCCTCTATTCCATGCACCTCATCCGTGCCCCTATATTGCAACACTTACAGTATAAAAAAAAAATAAAAAGAAGTTTGGCTCATCCCCATTAACCCAGACACACATGCCCCAAATCCATCACCTCATCTTTAAAACCAATGCTTTGGACTTTTCGTTTCAATGTACATCAAAAATTAACGCATAGTGTGGTCCGTGGCAGGGTAGGCCGGATCAGCCAGTGCATAAATCGCATAGTACATGCATGCAAAAATGTATATTAAGTAGAACCCAATATTAAAACCACTGCAAAGTCAATCAAGCTGCCAACATCAGCGGATTATAGCACACACAATTACTTACAAATTGTAATTGTACACCGTTGCCCATATGTGTTTTTTCCAAGCGGATGAAGGCGTTGAAGATGCTGCTGCCACACAAATTCCAAACTGACAGGAAGATATATGTACACTCCTCAAAGTGTGATAGACCTACATAAAACACTCTGAGGGATACTACACCATCTCATTCTATAATATAAAGTTTCCTATTTCTTTCTTAACATTTTTATCTTAAAATCACTACTACAACTACTACTACTATTGATCCATGTCGCTAGCGACAATTGGAGACCCAGATTCCGCAGAACCATCTCTTACGACGAGCAGCCGCTCTTTTGAGTAGCCTGGCATCAACAAGAGCCATTCCACTTCTGGTTCTCTGCCACCAGCCGTCACGGTCGGCTGTCAGATCAAACCAGCTGTCTGGGAAGCCGCAAATACACAGATCGTCCTTAGCGCTGTCTTTCCAATGCTTCCTCGGTCTTCCTCTGGATCGCTTACCTTCAGTTAATTCTCCAAACAGGAGCTGTGTAGGGATCCTATTGCTATCCATCCTGCTGACATGACCAAGTCAACGCAGTCCGTTTGACCTGATGGTTGCCTCAATGGAATTACAACTGGCCCTCCTCAGCACCTCTGCATTTGTGATGTGTTGTCACCACCTGATCTTGAGGATGCAGCGCAGAGACCGCTGGTGGAAACACTCAAGCAAGTGAATGCGGCGGGCTAGTGTGGGCCATGTCTCACTTCCGTAGAGTAGCGTTGGAAGGATGATAGCCTTATAGACTACAAGTTTGGTGCCTATTGATATGCCTTTCCTGTCGAAGCATTGAGTTGCCAGTGAGCGGAAGGAGCCAGCTGCTCTGCTTATTCCTCTTTTTTATTTCCGGCTCGAGATTTCCGTCGTCACTTAACCCCTTTCTGCAGAAGCCAAATTTGGCTATTTATGGGTTACCCACTTTATTGCTGTATAATTCAAGATTTAAGCTTCATAAAGAGGAAAAATGTGGCTCAATTCAGAAAAGACACAGCATTTAGAATTACATTGTATTTCAGTTTATTTTCATGATTTTGGTCGAGAAAATGAGCTGCAAACATAAAAAAATCTTCATGAGAATTCACCATTGAAATTGCAAAAAAAATAATTCTGAGGATTGAAAAACTGCTGGGGCTTAAAACTTTACATTTCAGGTATCATAAACTCCTTGAGCACAAGTAGAATTCATCTTCAACATTACATTCTAGATTACTTACATGCTATTAGCCAAATTATACAGGTACCCAAGTGTCTCCCCAAAGTCTCAAAATTATGTACTGTAAAATCATTTTAAAAAATCATGTATTTAACAAAAATAAAGTTTTAAAGCATGAAATTTAATATGAACAAATGATTTTCTGGTTGAGTTTAGTATGAATATATCAATATCAGTGCAGTTGAATATCAGTGGTCACCAGTAACCTCTCCAAACACTGAACATGCCTTTTCTCCATAATAAGGTTTAGAGTTTTGTCAATTTTCTTTTAAATCCCCCAAGCTAGCACAAACACGCATTGCATTTTAAAAACTGCTGATTAAACAGTCAGAACATTCACCCTGTAATGGAAGTTACCAGTTCCCAAACTCACAACCTCATTTCAACCCTTATAAGGAAAAAGTACAACTCACTAACTCAGTAATATCTGAATTCTGAAATATACTTTATTTTAACAGAACAGACATTCCACTTTCAGGGAACATCACGAAATATAAATTCCTCCCTAGATTCAACAGAAAGGTGCAATGACCGTACCAGGGGGTCCACCAAAATGCATGGGCAGTTCACTTTTAAACGTCGACATTCGACTTCGTTGAGTACGGTATACATTCCAAAACTGAAAGCAAAACTAGCAGCCTACCTTTTTTCCACGAATCCCTCCTCCAGATACGATGTATCCAGTAAAGGAACCCTCCGGTCCTGTTTCATTGGAAATAATTCCCATTGGCCATGTCCTTATCTTATTTAAATCCTCTAAATATAACTGAACACTTCAAGGCCAGTTTTGCGCGTCTTTTTTCTATATATATATATATATATATATATATATAGATATATCGCGTCTGTTTCAGCCGCGTAATGCGCGCAACGTAAACAGGATACAACCGAGCCTGCTGATACGCATAGGCTTGTATGCTCTGTGTTTGTCCAATCAATATGTTTCACTTGCTGCAGAACGTTTAAACACTCGGGAATTGGATAAGAAACGAGCCAATCAATACGTTGTTACCGCGGAAGTTTCACGAGGCCGTGAAGTCTAACTGCGCAGTTAGGCAGAAGAGCTTGAATGTATGATTGAGTGATTGGCTATCAACGCCAGTGCGCGGGTGGATATAAGAAAGCGGATTTGTCAATGAATGAATGTACACGAAAATCCACGGTAGGGAACTACGGATTTTTTGCATTTGATGACTGTAATTGACAGTAGAATGTGAGAGAATCAATACCATGTCAAATTTTTTGCTTCAGAAAACAGATTTTTCTGAACCACTAATTGGAATGCCGTTCGCTCACTGTTGCTAAAGTGGTTGCTACATAGGAAACGATTTTTTCTGTCGCAAAAGATCATTTTTTAAAACTGCTGGATCGATTCTATGGGCAAGGATATTGACCAGTTTGCACATCAGGGTTAGCTGAGGAGTTTAATTCATGCAACTCTCGAAAAACAGGGAGTGGAGTGAACTTCCCCATATTCAAAACCGCGTTCGAGGTCTGCTTGCTTGTGAATATTCAATAACTGATCCGGGGGTGCCATCTGGTGATTGAGTACAGAAACAGCGTGCTTAAATTTGCAGGTCTATCGACACAGGCGTCTACATCTGCAGAAAGGGGTTAAGTCGCCACCGAGGTAGGTGAATTTGTGGGCAATCTTTCGAGTCATTAATGGTGGTGGCAGGTGGGTCTGGGCAATTAACATGCACGACTTCCATTTTTGGGTTGCTGATTGTAAGCCCGAAGTCTTTGCAAGTCTTATTGAGCACATTTATCGCGTCCTGTAGTGACCTGTAGTGGTTGGTAGCAAGCGTTGCGTCATTAGCGTAGAAGAACTCACTCAGCTGAGTTACTGTTGCGCACTTAGTCTTTAGTCTACAGAGGTTGAATAGCTTCCCATCTTGTTTGTGGCGGATGGTGACGTCGAAGTCGGGCATTGACTGGTGAGCCTTCCTCAACATGTAAGAGAAAAAGAGGATGAACAGGGCCAGTGCCAGGACACAGCCTTGTCGAAGGCCAGATGAGACTTCAAATTCCTTGGTGAGCTCTCCTGCCACAGAAACTCTGGCCTGCATACCTCGTGGAAGCTCTTGATGATGTTCACAATCTTTGATGGGATCCCGATCTTGAGCAGGAGATTCCACATAAAAGGCCTGTTGACGGAGTCAAAGGCTTTTACAAGATCTACAAATATTACTTTGAATTCCTGGTGCTGCTCACGGCACTTCTCAATAAGCTGTCTTAAAATTATTATCTTAATCATGGTCATCAAGAACAATAAGGCATAATGAGCAAATGAACGACACATTAACATAGCTTTATTGGGATGATCTGAAATTTTGTGAACAGCAAGGAGTTGTGGGAACAATAATCAGCGATCAAGTGGACATCGTAAAAACAGTTGATCTGTGCTCAGGCTCATGGATATTACCAAGAAACACTTGCTGTCTCAATGACGATATCAACAGCAGAATAAAATTATCATTGTTTGTTTCATTAAGCATTTTCTCCGAAAAAATCTAAATTATTTAATGTTATAACGACTTATGTTCAATAAAAATTATGAATAATGTACTGTGATGACATCGACTTGCCAGCAACATGACTGAGAAATGCATGCAGTTGCAGTGGTATAAATATCCAGTAGCAGTTAAGAACATTATTTTTAAATACAGGTCTTAGTTAGTATGAGCATTTCAACTTTGAGAGATACCCATTCTGACAGCATGTGGGGCCCGACAGTGTCGCGAGTGTGCCCATCAAGCCCCCCCCCCGGGCCCTATTGCCATTGCACTCGCTATCCTCCCTAATGTTACGCCACTGGGCAGAGAAGCGCTGAGCCTAAATGATGCCCATTGAAGACAGCATGACGATAGACTATGCATGCGAAAACGGCCTACATTGGCCCCCGCCCCCCTTCTGGCGCCAGTGGTGCTATTCCTCAAAGGGGAAAATTTGAAAAGATTAAGATGGCAGCGCATCGATGTGAAACATTTCGTCAGCCAATCATACCTTCAGATTTTGTGCAATTGCGCAAATGTGATAATTACTCTATCAAGTTTGGAAGGTTAAAACAATACAAAATATCTTTGAGAATTGAGAAATTTGGATAAATTCAGAGTAAGGAGGAATTTAGGCATTGAAATAAATATACTGTATGTTTCAATACCGTCGTCCATTTTAACACTAATGACATCTCACTAGCGACTGATTGCTAATGTACAGCCAATCATGGGGAAATAAACTGTAGACACTCTGATTCATTTGTGTATCCACAGCTATTCATTATTTCCATAGACAAGCACAGCACTTGCTACAGCTTCTGATAAATGTGATTGTGATTGCTAAGCCATAATAACGAACTTAGGTTTTATGCCCGATGTATTAGTTGTATTAAGAATGAGCTAAGAAGTGTGGTGTTTATTCATAAATTACTGACGGTGGAAAGTAATATTTTTATCAGCTTTGGTGTTCATAATCACTATGGCCTTTTCAAAGGACGTATGCTGCAGCCCTCTATGGCTACATTATTAGGCTGCTACTTCATCGCAGGCTGTTCCATTTTGAAAGTGCTTTCGAATACTGAAGATAAATTCAGACTTCATCTCACCTGGTATCAGATGGAATTGTAAAAATGGAAACAGTGTAAACAAGCTGACATTTCTATCTGATCTCAGACAAGATTTTGGCCATATTGTTGGCCATGTATTCGAAAGCACCTTCACAATTGAAAAGCCAGCAGTGACGTAGCAGCCAAAAAATGCAGCCGTCAAACTGTTGGTTGCCTCTCCAAAATTTCATATTTCACAGGTACCAAACTGTAAAACTCATTTCATTTCACGCATGTCACTACAGGCATACATTCCATCCAAATACAATGACTTTTTTAATTTTTAGAATTTGACTTTTTTTTTTTTCATTCTTTCTGCTAGTCCTGTATACATTTACCCATTTAAAGGTAATACATACAAATAAAATGAAGTTTGAGTCAGATTCATTTTTTTATAAAAGCAAATAAATGATTATATATTATAGATAAAGAGACAAGGTAAAAAAAATTAAGATTAAAAGACAAAAACCCCTGTAATTATTTACAGAAGAAAAATACTATTCTTGCCTAAACAAGTACTTGCCTCTCGGGAATTTGAACATGGTCGCCTTGGGTGAAGTGCATCATCCTAACCACTAGGCTACATCAGCTGATTTTCTAGCAGTCAAATTGCCCATATAAATAGTGAGTCAAGAAAACACACACCCGCCTTGCGCCCTCAGTATTCATGCATAATGACACAAGGATTCCCCGTCAGAAAACGACTTTGAAAACAACTGTTGAATATTCAGCGGATAATTTTGCCGAAAATACTACAAACAAACTACAAAACCCAAAACCAGTGAAGTTGGCACGTTATGTAAATCGTAGATAAAAACAGAATACAATGATTTGCAAATCCTTTTCAACTTATATTCAACTGAATACACTGCAAAGACGTTTAATGTTCAAACTGAGAAACTTTTTTTTTTTTTTTGCAAATAATCATTTACTTAGAATTTAAAGGCAGCAACACATTGCAAAAAAGTTGGCACAGGGGCCTTTTTACCACTGTGTTACATCGCCTTTCCTTTTAACGACACTTGGTAAACGTTTGGGAACTGAGGAGACCAACTTTTGAAGCTTTTCAGGTGGAACTCTTTCCCATTCTTGCTTGATGTACAGCTTAAGTTGTTCAACAGTCCGGGGTCTCCATTATCGTATTTTACGCTTCATAATGCGCCACACATTTTCAATGGGAAACAGGTCTGGACTACAGGCAGGCCAGTCTAGTACCCGCACTCTTTTACTACGGAGCTATACTATTGTAACACGTGCAGAATGTGGCATGGCATTGTCTTGCTGAAATAAGCAGGGGCGTCCATGAAAAAGACGTTGCTTGGATGGCAACATATGTTGCTCCAAAACCTGTATGTACCTTTCAGCATTAATGGTGCCTTCACATATGTGTAAGTTGCCCATGCCTTGAGCACTAATACACCCCCATACCATCACAGATGCCGGCTTTTGAACTTTGCGCCTATAACAGTCCGGATGATTCTTTTCCTCTTTGGTCTGGAGGAAACGACGTCCACAGTTTCCAAAAACAATTTGAAATGTGGACTCATCAGACCACAGAACACTTTTCCACTTTGCATCAGTCCATCTTAGATGAGCTTGGGCCCAGCGAAGCTGGCGGCATTTCTGGGTGCTGTTGATAAATGGCTTTCGCTTTGCATTGTAGAGTTTTAACTTGCACTTGCAGATGTAGCGACGAACTGTAGTTACTGACAGTGGTTTTCTGAAGTGTTCCTGAGCCCATGTGGTGATGTCCTGTACACACTGATGTCGGTTTTTGATGCAGTACCGCCTGAGGGATCGAAGGTCACGGGCATTCAATGTTGGTTTTCAGCCTTGTCGCTTACGTGCAGTGATTTCTCCAGATTCTCTGAACCTTTTGACGATATTACGGACCGTAGATGATGAGATCCCTAAATTTCTTGCAATAGCTTGTTGAGGAATGTTGTTTTTAAACTGTTCGATAATCAGCTCACGCATTTGTTCACTAAGTGGTGACCCTCGCCCCATCCTTGTTTGTGAATGACTGAGCATTTCAGGGAAGCTGCTTTTATACCCAATCACGGCACCCACCTGTTCCCAATTAGCCCGTTCATCTGTGGGATGTTCCAAATAAGTGTTTGATGAGCATTCCTCAACTCTCTCAGTCTTTTTTGCCACTTGTGCCAGCTTTTTTGAAACATGTTGCAGGCATCAAATTCCAAATGAGCTAATATTTGCAAAAAATTACAAAGTTTACCTGTTCGAACATTAAGTAACTTGTCTTTGCAGTGTATTCAATTGAATATATGTTGAAAAGGATATACAAATCATTTACACAACGTGCCAACTTCACTGGTTTTGGGTTTTGTAGTTAAGCATTTATATTGTCGCCTCATTGAAGTACATTTGAATGGCCCATAGACTCAGTTTGATGCTCCAGGGACGCAAGGCTCTATCTCAGGTAGTTTCTGCAATTAAGGTGGTTTAGGGCTTGTTGAAAACATCAGAACCCATAAAATCAAACAGCTACCTACAAAGTCTTACTGACAGCATCACAAGCTGATCGCAGTGAGGAAAATGCATTGCGAATAAGTAGAATGTTATGGAGCTGACATCCTTTGAAGCAGTGCCCCGGAAAACAACATACCTGGAGACTGGCCAATCTAGTTTCGATATAACATGGACACATTAGGCTAACAATAGCAAGCGCAGATTACCCTGGAACACAGTTTTTTACAAAATATCAAAGGTAAGAAAAAGTTTTTGCTCATCTCTGTAGAATGTAAAGTGTATGCCCGTAGTTCTTTGAGTGTGGTGTCCATTTAAAATGACATCATTGGACTTCCTCTGTCTTTTGATGTATTGTTTGTATGCTCAGCACTAATTCAGCAGAGACACTAGCAATTGAGCGCTAATTATATTTTATCCTAAGTTTTCCTACATTCTTATTTACTTGCTTGAGGCTTGAAATGTGTTCAGTTGAGGAAAAAATGCTCAACATTTTTCAGCTTTTTGCTGAGTTTCTTCCCGTAAAGTGGATATACCGCATGACAGTGTTGCTGGTAGGTAAAATGCTGTAGTTATGATGCATAATGATCGTCCCTGGTACCTGGGGCATTTGGGTTTAAGAGGTTAGGCCTCCCTTAAAGTGTAATGATCTTCCCATTCTGTGAAGCATGAGTAGAGGCCTCGGGGAGTGAAAAAAGTCCTTATTTTGCTGCAGTAATGTCCTTCATAACAAATTTCATGACTTCACGTAATTGACAGTTTAATAGTGTTCATAAACATGACAATGCATGCACCAGAACACTAGCTTTAGGCATCGTCCAATGCTCAGAGATAGTACTTTGGTCTTGTTGGTTGCGAACCTGCTGCCCAAGACTGTTTCAAAGATGACAACGGAGTGCACCTTCTCCTTACATATGGAACGTCTCTGGCTGTAAGAGGTTAACCATAATCCAAAGCTCAAAGTTCAAATCCAAGTGTTGTGAATTAAGTATTTATGCTTTGTTTTTGTATGTTTTCAGTTTCATGATATTTTGAATTATTTGTTTCTTTGTGTTAGATTTACTTCCAGTGTGATTGTTCATGTTTCATGAATGCTTGTCTTTTGTCACTCGCTCCCTTGTGTGTCTAAGTGTGGTGTCTTGTTTCCATTCACAGTCTTTTCCCCTGTCTTTTCTGGTTGGGTACTTTCTGCTTCCCTCTTCCTGTGCTTGTTAACTGTCTGCACCTGAGAATAGTTTAGCTGAGGCACTGGTAATTAGAAATGGGTAGGACAACACATTAGAGCAGAGTAGTTAGGCACGGTGATTAGTTAGTTTGAAGAAGCTGGGCACACCTACTTGTTCAATCTGTCCTATCACTTTCCTTTGCTGTTCTAGATTCTGCCTCCTCTCAGCTGTCCTTCATTTTTTGGGCTAAACACTCTAATTAGTTTGTTTATAAAGACCCCACTTTTCCGCTTGTCTTTGCTGATTTGCGACCATTCCTTGCTCTGCCTGGTTGTTCCGTCTCTGCGATTTTTCTCAGTGTGTTTTTGCGATTATTGAGAGTTTTTGTCCTTTGTGATTTTCTGTACTCTAGTTATTGATTGTATTTCGTCGAGTGAGTGTGGTGAGTTTGAGAGTCTCCTGTTTCCCCAGTTCCCTTTATACTTTGACTGTTTAGTTAATTTCTGTGTCTCCCTCTTCCCTTCCAATTCCCCTTTCCCTTTTCCCCATTCCCTTAGTTTAGTTTCCCTTTGTTTCTGTATTCTGTGCTGACTGATTTCCTGGGTTTTTTTTTTTTTTTTTTTTTTTTTTTTACATTCTAGGGGTCGGTGCGGATGGAGTCGGGCAAGGTGGCTGCGGTCAGGAATTGGCCTGCAGTGCAGAGTGCGAAAGAGGTTCAACGCTTTCTGGGCTTCGCAAATTTTTATAGGAAGTTTATCTGTAATTTTACCGTGGTTGCTGCCCCCCTTATTGCGCTCACTAAAAAGAATACCTCCTCAGCGTTTTTTTTTGGTCTCCTGCAGCTGACGCTGCTTTTCAGGAATTAAAAAAATGTTTAAGCTCGGAGCCTATTTTGATTTTGCCCGACCCCTCCCTCCCATTTGTTGTGGAGGTAGATGCTTCGGAGGTGGGCGTGGGTGCTATTCTGTCCCAGCGCCCTCGTTGGGATAATAAGCTTCACCCTTGCGCGTACTTCTCCCGGTCTTTGTCCGCTGCGGAACGCGATTGTAGTATTGGTGACCGGGAATTATTAGCGGTCAAGCTGGCCCTCGAAGAGTGGCGCCATTGGTTGGAGGGAGCTGAGCACCCTTTGGTGGTATGGCCCGACCATAAAAACTTCCAATATATTCAGCAAACCAAGCGGCATAATTTCCGGCAGGCGCAATAGTCATTATTTTTTGACCGCTTTGATTTCATGCTCACCTATCGCCCGGGCTCTAAAAATATTAAACCTGACGCCCTGTCACGAATGTATGATCGCACTGATCGCGATCCTACCCTGGAGCCTGTTATTCCTACTGCACAGATCGTGGCACCCATTCAGTGGAAGGTTGAGGCGGTGGTTCAGGAGGCGTTGAAATCTGATCCCGGTCCTGGGGGGGAGCCTCCTGGCTGTTTATTTGTCCTGCATAGAGTTAGGCCACAGGTCCAGCGGGGAGACTCTTCCTGCCTAGCGGGGCACCCGGGGGCCCATCGGACCAACCAGTTCCTGGCCCAACGTTTTTAGTGGCCGGAAATGATGAGGGACATTCGGGAGTTTGTTGCTGCCTGTGGCGTCTGTTCCAGGAATGAGACTTCCCATCTCCCTCCCGCTGGTTTGCTGTGACCTTTGCCCATTCCCAGGCGCTCTTGGTCTCATATCGCTTTGGATTTTGTTACAGGGCTGCCTGTATCTGACGGCAATACGGTCATTTTGGTTGTGGTTGACCATTTTTCTAAAGCGGCTCATTTTGTCGCGCTACCCAAGCTGCCCTCAGCATGGGAGACGGCGCATCTTGTGGTCAACAATGTGTTTCGGTTGCATGGGCTTCCACAAGATGTCGTATCTGACCGAGGCCTGCAGTTTATGGCCAGATTTTGGCAGGTGTTTTGGTAGCAGTTGGGGGCCACAGTGAGTCTTCGGGGTTTCACCCGGAGACCAACGGGCAGACAGAACGGACTAACCAGTCTCTCGAAAACACTCTCCAATGTTTGGAGGCGGATAATCCCTCATCGTGGAGTCGATTTTTAGCTTGGGCCGAATACTCTAGCGACTCATTGTGTAATTCCTCCACGGGGCTTTCCCCGTTTGAGGCCCAAGTCTGTTACCAACCCCTACTATTTCCAGAGACTGAGAACGATTCCGAGATTCCCTCAGTCAACCAGTTCATTCGACGCTGTCGGTCGGTTTGGACTAAGGTCCATTCTTCACTGTTGCGCTCGGGGCGCAAACAAAAATCCTTCTCTGATAGAAGGCGTCGTTTGGCCCTGTCTTACCGGGGTGGGCAGAGAATTTGGCTGTCCACCGGGGACCTCCCTTTGAAGGTAGAATACCAAAAACTGGCACCCCGCTATATCAGCTTGTTCAAGTTTGTGCGAAAAATAAATCCGGTTACGGTCCAGTTGAAGCTCCCGAGATCTTTACGCATACATCCGTCATTCCACGTCTCGCGGATTAAGCCGGTTAGCACTAGCGTCCTGGCACCCGCCGACACGCCCCCGCTGCCGCCGCGAATGGTTGAGGGCGAGCCGGTTTATACCGTGCGCCGCATTCTGGCCGAGAGGTTCGTAGGGCGCGGGGTCCAGTTCTTTGTAGATTGGGAGGGATATGGTCTCGAGGAGTGGTGCTGACTCCCTTTGCGAGATATTCTGAATCCCTCGCTTGTTTTTGGAGTTTCGTGTGCCAAAAAAAAAAAGTTCCTTGAGGACTTCTGGAGCTGTCTCTTAGAGGGGGGGGGGGGTCCTGTTATGGTTTGGGAGCTTTGAGAGCTGTTTGTTGCTCTCGTCCGGGACAATATCGTTTGCTCCCTATCGGATTCCTGGGCCAGCTGGGATTGATTTGGGGCGTGGCCCAGACTCTATTTAAGCTTCTATTTCGCCTTGCCCCTGTTGCTAGAGTGTCAGTCCTTCTTTGGCGCATCAGCCGGTAAGGTCTCTAGAGAGATATTGTCAGACACTTAGTTGCTTATCAGGAATAGTGATAGTGAGTAAGAGAATCTTTGGTTTATTTCCCTTTTCCTTTGTTTTCTTCATGCTCGCCTGTTTGCTACCACGGGCGGCGTCAGGTCCATTGATAGCGCGAGTCTCATTATTTTTATCTGTTTTTAGTCTGTCAGTGTGCAGTGAGTGTTGCCTTTTATTTCCGGCCGCTGCTATTGGCATCCAATTTCAGCAGCCATCTCACCTAAGCCCTAAATGTGCCAGCAAGTGAGAAATGGGCCATTCCTATTGCCTATGGCAAATAACACAAAATTGGGTCATAGCTGTGAAATGCAGTTTGAAAGCCCCACGGACGTGCAGGCAGTGGATAAGGTGATGGTAGCATAATGAACGCAAATTTATTCTATCCCTGACATTGTCCAGTGATGCAAGCACACCACAAGTCTAGCCTTTTTGAAGTTTGCAGACTTTGCTTGTAAGATTAACGCTAAGTCTGTGGGAGGTGCTAAAACTAGGCTACTTTCGCACTATCTGCCTTCATTTTAGCACTGAAATTGTGCAGATGGGGCCTTCAGTATCTTAACTGTGCTCATATTTTGCTTTTTAACATAAATATTTGTGTTTAAACTAATAAGTCAGAAAAGCAAAACAGTTATCTCAGGACTACCCCAAAGGCATATTCTGTGCTTAGCATACATGTTGCATGTTCCTTTGCTTCTATGAGTTGTGTTTTGTCTCTAATGTATAAGACCTGAAACTGATGTTTATCAGGGCAGGACAATCAATTTGGTTAATTGACTCTGACTTTGTTTTATTGTATGTATTCATATTTGTGTTAGACATCCTTTCCCTGTTTTCCCCAATAGGTGGAGCTTGAAGCAAGGAAAGGATGTAAGAGGGCAAAAATAATGAACGGAAAGAGTCCACATTCTGCAGGTGCCCAGTGTACCTGAGACCATTACGGACTCATGATGAGAGTAGGAGAGTACCACCTGCCGATACCCTCTCTCTCAAGGTAATGCTACCGCACAGCGGTTATCAGTGTATTCATAGTGCAGTGTTAGGGACTCTCTGGCCAGGATGTTGTTCTGTGTGCTGTGGGGACCATATAGTGATCTATCTCTATAAGGTCACAATGAAGCTCCTTTTTCTGTGTAGGTCAGGCTGATCCATGCTGCTCTGGATACACAGAGAAAGCTGCTGATTATTCCCTGTTAAGGCACAGGAATGGGCATGAGAAACCATAGCTGCTAGCAACTGTTCTATATATTCAGCTACGCTAAGATGCACTGTGTATGTTAGAGTGTGCATATGTGTGTGTCTGTATTTGAGTGTGTGAGCACATGTCTACGAGTGTGCGTGCGTGCATGTCTGTGAATGAGTGTGTGTGTGTGGGTGTGGATATGTGTTTGTGTGCGTGATGGTGTGTTTCCATGAGTATGAACGTGTGTGTTTGTATATGTGTGTGTGTGTGTCTCTCTCTCTCTACTGGGTGCCTTTGCATCAATATGCATGTGTATGTGTCGGGATGTGTGTGTGCGCGTGCATGTGTGTATGTGTTTGTGAGTGAGAGATTGTGCTGCTGTTTCAAGGATGTGTTTATGCATGTGAGTGTATGTGTGCATGCGTGTTTATATAAATGTGCATACGCACACGTTTGAAAGCATAAATGGGCCCAGAGACACATTTATGTGCATATTTGGGAATATTCGCATGCATGGGAGTGCATGCATCTTAGTTTAGGTGTGTGACTGAATGAAAGCCTTTATCATTAAAATTGGTTTCACCAGACCAATCAGTATTGTAATCGATACAGTGAATAATCATGCTATCTTTAATGTCACCCATGTGTTATTCCACCAGACCCCACTCTTTCCCATACTCTAGTGTTTGGTTGAATAAAGGGCTCTTTTATTGACTGTTTAAACTTCTGCTGAGTGAGTTACTAATAACATCGCCAAATCTGCAAAGCACAGCTCCCCTCGGATGACATTTTTAACTAGTTTCCCCAAAGCCACCCCCTCAAGTGACTTAATATTCCGGGAAGATGTCTGTCACATTGGGGCTGAGCTCATGATGGAATGGAAACCAATATTCAACGTGTCCTCTGCCTTCATTTCCCATTGCGCCAAGCCCGCTGCTTTCGCACCCTTGGCTTTGAAAAACATGATGCACAGTCAAACTGTGTTTGTCCGTTTTTTAATATGCTGTGATAATGTTTTGCTTGTGCAACTTAGCGCGGTCACATTAATATTCGGAGGAGGGTTTGATTTATTACGTTGGCAAATGGGTTCAGTGAGCAGATAAGCCCCTGAGAACTGCCCTCATTTCACACTGGGAAACACATTGTCAGGAGCTTGTTTTCAGCTGGATTTAAGCATATTACAGAATAAATTCTACCAAAGGGATGCAACTGAGTGATAATGACTCCAGAAATAAACATTCAGTCAGAGATTCAGAGGCAGTTTATACTAAGCTCAGAACAAAGTCCATTTTTATTGGAAATTTTCCATTTACCTCTCAAATTTAGTCCAGCGGTCAGGTAAACCTGTGTGACTGAAACTGGTCCATAATGCACTTAAGATGGATTCTTCAATGACTGCCAAATCTTTGTTCGGCATGAAGATAGTTTGATTTGATGCTTTCTTCCATGCTTCATTTTCAAATGTTTTGTTCTAAGTCCTCAGCTATGAGACTGGATCTATAAAATGAGACATGTAAATACTATGTTACTAAACACTACCTGATTAACAATGGCCGCCTCTGGTTATTCAAATGTTTTTATTAACCACTTCGGGTACTAAGTTCAGCCACTTCATTGCTTTTAAGGCTTTTCAAAGAGAACACAGTGCTAATATTTCTGGGTGGATTTGACATCACTTGGAAAATTTGTTTTCAAATGCTACTGAATTGACACCAAAGGACATGTGTAGCCAGATAACACAATCTTATTAGTCTGCCAAGATTTTATCCCTCCATTGTCCATTTCACATGTTATGAGGTCATCAGACAGTATAACTGTGCAGCTGCCATCTGTTTGACATTGTATTTTATTTTCACACTGATGTAATTCTTCCCACCAGCTCAAGTCATAATTTATTGCCACCATTTCAATTATTTACGTTAACTAAATATGCTCTTCTATACTTTCTTTACTGATGCCATACTCTAAACCAAATAATGTAGCATCAATAGTAATAATTCCTTTGATTAAATATTTAAAAAACAATTTTTCAGCAGTGTACAAATGCGACAATGTTTTCTAAGAGAATCAGATTGATAGAGTTTTACTGATACTGTGTTTTACTGCGGACTGTGAGCTGTGCAGTGGATTTAGGAGTTTTTTTCAGGCTTGTGTTTTAAAATTATATTTAACTTTTTTTTTTCTCTCCCTATGGGTGTCGTGGAGATTCATATCATTAAATGCCACAGTCGTCCTTACAAAATGTTACATTTAAATTCTGTCTTCAGCCTGCAAAGTGTTTCCTCATTAAATTCTTGAGGTGGCTGACCGCTGCAAATGCTGGAAAATGGCAGTAAAGCAGTGTCCTCCGAGGATACTGACATCGCAGGGAGCCCTACAGTTAAGTTATGAGAGGACTCAGCAAACGATGGCTGCCGCAGATGTCTCGGGGTAACGGTGATCGCTCATGCTTTATTACGCAAAATGGCAGGATCCATTGAGTTAGCGAGGCTGATGACAGGAAATTTGTCACATGCACGAACCTCTCTAATTTACGGGCAGCAGTCCCATTGGTTTTCATTAACGGTTCAGAGTTTTACAGAGAGGAGCTAGGCGATGATAAAACGATGCTGCCACCCTGAATATTCGATAGCAAACCAGCCAGCTGATGGGCAGTTTCCAAAAGCTACCTACTAACAAGCATCTGCCAGCACTGCGGTCAGTCAGCCAGCATTCTCCACAGAGCCGCGATTGCAGTTTACAGTGCTGCAAAAAGGTATCGTCTCCCCACTAGATTTTATTTATATTTTTGCTTATTTGTTGTGGTGAAAAATTTCAGATCATTTGACTAATTTCCTATCAGATAAAGACAATGTGAATAAACAAAAAATTCAGCTTTTAAAAGATCAGTTCATCAATGGAAGATAATGAGTTATTCAGAACCTATATCACCAATTCAGAAAAGAAAAATGTCGCCATAACTTTAAGGAATGATGCGACCATTGGCGGTAACAACTGCAATTAAATGTTTACGATGTATGGCAGTGAATCTTTTACATCGTTGAGGGGAAAATTTTTTGCCCACTCTTCTTAGCAGTTCTGTTTTAATTTAGGCACATTGGAGGGTTTTTGAGCATGAATTGTCTGTTTAAGTTCATGCTGTGGCAGTTCAATCAAGTTAGGACATTGACTAACCTCTCAAAAACCTTCTTTTTGTTTCTTTTGAGCCATTTAGAGGTTGACTTTCTTGCATATCCCAATTGCAATTGAGCTTTAATTAACTGATGGCCAGACATTCGACTTCACAATTTTCTGGTTGAGAGCAGAATTCATGGTTCCCTCGCAAATCACCCAGATCCAAAAGCAGCAAAGCAGCCCCAGGCCATCACATTAACACCACTGTATTTGACTGTTGTTATGACGTTGTTATTGTGGAATGCTGTGTTAGCTTTGCATCAGATCTAACTGCACCCATGTCTCCCGAAAAGGTCCACTTTTGGCTCATCAGACCACTGAATATTAGCTCCAAAAGTCTTGGGGGTCATCAAGGAAAGTGTGAGACAATTCCTCATTTTTTTTTTCTTTTCTCTCTCAGAAGTGGTTTTTTGCCTTGTAGGTCTCCCATGGATGCCATTTTTGCAGAGTAGAATTGTGAACACTGACATTGATTGACACAAGTAAGGCCTAATATTCTTTAGATGTTAGTTTGGGATCTTTTCTTACCACCTAGATGAGTTTTTGATGTGCTATTGGAGGAATATTGGTAGGCCAGCCACTCCTGGGAAGGTTCACCACTGTTACATGTTTTCTCCATTTGTTTATAATAGCTCTGACAGTGGTTTGCTGAAGACCCAGAGCTTTAGAAATCTCCTTGTAGCCCTTCCTAGACCGATAAATGTCAATGACTTTGTTTCTGCTTTGTTCCCAATTTGTTTAGATTATGGCATAATTTGCTGCTTTTTCCCTACTGCACACTGCCAAACAAATTTGATTCAAGTGTTGCTCAGATTTAACACGGCTGGCACTTATCATGCCTGGGTGTGTCCACTGAAAGTGAGCCAAATTTTTGATTAATTTTTTTTGCAGTTGTTTGATTTAGCAGCTAAGGGAGCAATTACCTTTTCACACTGGGCCAGGTAGGGTTGGGTAGCTTTTTTCCCCACCATATATGAAATCAATTAAAACTGCATTTTATGTTTACTTGGGTGATCTCTGTCCAATATAAAAACTAGTTTGATGATCTGAAATATTTAAGCGTGACAGATATGCTAACATAGAAGAAGCCGGGAAGCGGCAAATACTTTATCACAGCCGTATATACTCTATTATTTGCGACCTCACAAAATAAAATGTTAGAGAATGATGAACAGTTGGTTTGTAGCCCTACTAGCAGAGGACTGTAGGGAAGATACTGGCCGACCTATGGCTATTACTGACAACATAATCAATGCATGCTTGGTAGGTTTATGAAAGAGTAAATATTCCCGGCACAGAGACACACAGCCCTTACTGCCTGTGGTTATGAGCCATTCATTGTTCTGAGTCTCAGCTTTATTGCAGTTCATTTTTTAGAGGTTTTTAATAAACCATTGGACACACAGATGAAATGTGCCATGTGTTCAGGGGAGCCTTGCCGACATTGTTTATACATTTTTCACCTCATCTCTCCTGATATGTATGTTACATTTACATAAAACATCACAGCTGCAGCTACTGCAGTCATTTGAATGGAATATGCTAAAGAGACATTCGGAACTGGGGCACAGGGCGTTTCATTTTCTGTAATCTATAAATAGAGCGGGCCTGTGTCAGTGTGGCTGCTGTAAGTAAATGGTGTTATGCATTTCAGGACATTTGAAATAAGCAACAATTAACATTTCTATGTACCCTTGAACGGAAGCCAGTGTGATCTACAATTAGGTCTTTTAAGAATTGAGAATACCACGGTAAAAGAAGGTTTCGCTTAGCGGCGAATGCACTGAAAAAATTGAGACTTTGGATCGAAGTTAAAAAATTGCGTAAACTTGTTATAGCTAATTTTTTTTAGTTTTTCTCAATTGAAAAAAAAAAAAAACTAAAAAAAAATTAGCTGTGACAATTTGACCCAATTTTTTTACTTTGATCCAAAGTCACAATTTTTTCAGTGTATGATCTACCTGACCAGGTTTGCAGGGATTTGACAAGCTTTCCAAACTTGACTTTTATGTGAATTCATTTTAGACGTACTGCACCATAATAAATAGCCTACTGCAGGGTCCCCATGTCCACGGAAATACTGTATAACCAACCCCTCCCCTTCCCCATGGGATACAATCAGCAGCTGCCTGCCAGCCTTTCATCACCATTATGCTGTGTGCACCACCTAATGCAGTTTGTAAATCTTATATCACCAGGCCCATGACAAAAGATTTTCTAAAGGATTTCAACTATTTTCAGTACACATTTAACTGCAAATTGCAAACATACAAGTGACACATAATGATTATAGAGTATTATTCTTTTTCCCCACAATGATTTGCTTGTTTTTTTTAGCATAATAATGACTGCTGCTATGATCTTTTGTGATTGAAGGTTACATCAGAGGTCACTGACTGTTCATGAAAATCCACAGTTGAATTGCTGTACCGTTTTATCAAAATTTCTTACTTTCTACCCGGAGTACGCCACAGTTTTACAGTATGACCATAATTTGATGACCTAAACGTAGTCAGCAAACACAAGCACTAATGATATTGCAGATCCAGGCTAGGCGCATCAAATTCCATTCCGGTAATATTGTGACAGGAGGCGACTGCACAGCTGTGGCGCTGTTGTCAAAAGTGTTATTCTTAGACATACTACTTATCTGTAGGTGTGGTAGGGGTTTGGTGCCATTTAGCCCATCAGGTCAGTCTCTGTCATTCCCTAAATATTCAGTACCTCTACCTCTTAAACTCCAGGCCTGAGACTCACCGCAGCAAAATACCTACAACGCCGCACTAATTAAGTAGCAATATAGTCATATTACACATCAAATGAAACAGGAGAGCCTCTGCTACAACCACATACAAGTCATTTTTACATACACCAAGCACAACTCAAACGCCAAGCATATTAATGTTCAAATATCAAAATCCGAGTAGCGTCAGAAAATCAACCCTCTCTCCACATTGCCATGTCTCCCTCTCTGATTCTTCATGCTACACAAACAGAGATATACTCTATTCATTTTGGGTATGTCATTTTCAAACAGAAACCTGAAAAAGAGGCTGGGGCTTAAGAGGTTAATGCTATAGCAGGCTGGCAATCCTGTAACATGATAAACAGGCGCCTAGTTTGCGTAACAACTGCCTTCGGTCCTCATAGAACCAAACTCCAATGTAGCAACCAGTGAAATGATGTGTGGTGAGGAGGAGAGTGAAAACCAGTGTCACGAAGGCGGGAGACCAGATCCACAGGGTGATGAGTCCATCATTCCACCGTAGGACATAGCTGCCTCTACCCTCTCTGCGCTGAGCATGGAGGGGTTAAGGGGGGATAGAGATCAATTCACCTGGTAATGTGTTTATTATGAAAAGACATGGGCCATTTAAAGCACATACAAAACAGCACTCATGGTAGCAGAACAAGCGAGAGTGAAGTAAATTTTTTTTATGTTCCCCCATACAAAGAATTATTAATGTGTCAGAATACATAGAATATATTTTAAAGATATGCTACCATAAGAGATGGGAAAGCTATCGCATATACCCATTTTGCAGACGTGGACCCCAGTAGTGAGTCCGAACGAGAGGGAAAGGAGGGTTTTAAGAGGCTAATGGCATTGATTTTCTGGAGGAGGAAGCCAATATTATCATGAGGAGTCTTTTTGTTGAAGCATCAGTATTGTTGATTGTAATATTTCTGTTTTTCAGCTCGTCTTTTGGTCCTCTCGTTTTACTCTGTTGCTATGATTGTGACACTGTTGAAGCTGGTTGGTCACAATAATAAAATTATCATAAACTTTTATCCTTCGATAGTAATACTGAATATAGCGGCATTATGCTCCACGTGGCAATCTATTTCAGAATTTTTACCGCATGCATTAAAATAGAATTTCTAGGTTTATGCTGTTTTATTATGCGGACAGCTCGAGGACTTCAGTATACTCGCTGTTATGATTGACACACTGATTTCTGTTCTAGCTAGAGTAGCATTATTACCTTTACTTGTAAATGCAGTATGGGCAAGAGAATGGCGACACGAAATGAAAATAGGAGATATGACCGAGACATGCCTGGAAATAAGAATACAAATGTAAGAGTGTGCTGCGAGCATTTTCTTCTTGGGAAATATGAGATCTCAAAGTGGAATTACTGGGTTGTTCTTCTACAATGTGGTCAGACAGTCCATTCTCTGACCCAAGCAATTAACATCAATCATGACTCACTTTCAACCTTGAAACCCCTGCTGGAGAAGAAAGAAAGACCGCTGGAGTCGCAGATGAGTAAGCAATCTGTTTGCTTTCTTCTCATATCGACGCAAGGATGTGGCAAAAATCTCATGACTTGCAAAATTTTCCTCTTGCTTGCTAGCTCCAGCCAACTGGCATTATGACCATAGGCTAAAGCTACTTATAGAAATGAAGCTGACATTGCTTTAACAATGAGGTCAGATATGTCGCTGAAATGGCTGGTGAAATTTGCCACTTGCCTGCTAGCTCCAGTGAACTTGCATTATGACTATAAGCTAATGATTACATTAACTGGTGGAAAAGAAGCTGACTGTGCAGAAACTGTCAGGTATTGTTGCTCCAGTCCGCTTCAACCTCAAGCTAAAGAAAACATTTGCTAAGTGATCAAAAGGTAACCTTAATAGGGCACATTATCTAGCCAGCTTTCTGTAAAATGTATCCTTGTACAAAACATCCTCGGTACTCATATTTTGGGTTGTCATTTCTGCTGTTGTAAACGTAGCTAGTTTGCAGTGCCAGAGAATACAGTAAAGTTGTTTCTTAGCATCGTGGGCACACACTCTGGCTTCCCACTGGTGGAGAATGGAAACCTAAGCTGAAATAGTTGATAGTTCTTCCTTCCCTCCAATTTTGTCACTGAATGCGTGAAATAACAGCACTGAAGGGGGAAGTAGACAGATTATGTTGCTGACTTCTAGTAGTTTACTGTTGTGTTAAAAAAAAATTATTGCAGTACAACATCAAGAACCAGATTAACCACCATTATTAGTAGTAGTGATATATCTGCTGGGCAAATAATTTACTTGGAGATGTAGTAGTTGTAGAAAAACAACAAGCCCAACTGTAAGAAGAGGCACGCTGCTTGCTCTAAGGAATTGAAAGGGACGTGTTCAAAATATTAGTTGAGTGGAGTTTAATTAGAAAATTCATTCATTCTGTGAAGAAACAGGTGTCATTAGGTGTCTTTATTAAGGAAAAAGGGAAGTAAACATTTTACGCATTAATTTGATTAAAAAGTTGATTGGAGTGGGAAAAACATATAAAGAAGTGCAGCAAATCATAGGATGCTCAGCTAAAATGATCTCAAATGTTTTAAAATGGCAACAAAAATGTGAAATGCGGAAGGAAACAAGCAACTACTGTTAAAATGGATCAAATAATAGACAGAATGGCAAAGATTCAGCCAATCATCACCTCCAGAGAAATCAACTACTGTTAAGTACTGTTACATTCTGTGTACTTATGAAAGTAAAATTGTTCTTTCCAGGTCTAGTGGTCATTGACAGTATGTCAGACAACTACCGGGTACTGAATTTAAGCCTCCGTACACTGTGAAGACAGGGAGGCATGGCGGTGCTAAAATCATGGTATGGGGATGTTTTTTATGCTATGGTGTTGTCATGGCTTTGGAGTTTTGAGAGCTACTTTTGTTACTCTCGTCCGAGATGATATCATTTTGCTTGCCATCGGATTCCTGGGCCTGCTGGCATTAATTGGGGGCATTACCCGGACTCTATTTAAGCTCCAGTTCTGCCTCGCATGTTGCTAGAGTGTCATTGTCTCCTTGGCGCTTTAGCCGGTAAGGTCTTTAGAGAGAGAGTATTGTCAGGATCTTAGCTGCATAACAGGATTAGTGTTAGTGAGTAAGGGAATCTTTGGTTTATTTCCCTTTTCTTTTGTTCTTTTTTTCGAGCTCGCCTGTTTTCTACCACGGACGGCGTCAGGTCCGTTGGTAGCGTGAATCTCGTGATTTCTATCTGTTTTAGTCTCTCAGCACTCTGCTGGTTTTTCCTTTTATTTCTGGCCACTGCTCTTGGCGTCCTACTACCAACGCCCATCACAGGTGTTGGGCCTACTTATCATGTACCAGTGATTTGGGTCAGTTTGAAAACACCAGAATACTTGAAGAGATTATGTTGCCAAATGCCAAAGAGGAAATGCCCCTGAAATGGGTGTTTCAACTAGACAATGTCCCCAAACACGAGTAAGTGAGCAACATCTCCGCTCCTGACAAGCTGGATTGTGGTAATGGAGTGGCCAGCTCAATGCCTTGACCTCAAACCCTTTGGAAACTTTTGTGGTGATATTAAAAATGCACTTTCTGAAGCAAAAACCAAAAATTCTCAGGAATTGTGGAATGTAAATTGTTCATCCTGGGCTGAGAAGTTGGTTGACTCGATGCAGAGTAGATTTGCAGGAGTTATCAAAAACAATGGTTATGCAACTGAACATTAGTTCAGTAATTTAAAGTGAAGTTAGATCTTGAGATAAATTCAGTGTTTGAGTTTAAAGAGAAAATTGTCCACATTGCTATTTTTTAACAGATTAATGTTCCTTTTCTTTTTTTCCTGTAAAAAATAACAGACTTGATCAAAATTGTTAATGCTTTGATGTGAAATTGAAAGTGTAATATTTTCACTGCGTTTGAAATATGGAACTGAAGGTTATTAAAAAAATATTTAAAAAACCTATCATGTGGCAACTTGTCAAAAAAATTGAAAACCTATCATGTGGCTCCCTGCGGGAGCTCTTTTAAACAAGTTGCCACATGATAGGTTTTCAACTGTATCTGACTTTGATATCTTACATCATTGGGCAACTATAGTTGCCCACGGCACTGAAAAGGTTAAGAATACAGAACTGTCTCTTCAGACAGCTCAGGTCTGGTGACGTGTGTACTCCGCCTGCCTGTCATCCTGGAAAGCCAATGGCTAGCGATTGCTGAAGCCGTGCTTCATCTTCTACATCAGTGTTGAACTGTGCTCTCCTCCTCTGGGGCTCTGGCCCCACGTCTTCCTCTAGTGCTTCCTCCCCAATCATTACCCTACTGCTGTCAACAAACCGACCTATTGGATTGTACTCTGCGTCTGCAATTGATTCTTTGGTCTGGATCGTAACAGGTTTCAATATTCTTCATTGAAAGTTTAGTTTTTCACATTGGCATGGCATTTGCTGCAATGATCACATTTGAGAATCTTATTTGAACGTTGCACTTGACAATTTAAAAATACAATTCAGCTAATTTAAGGTCACAAATAGTTTGAGATAATTTTGCAACAAAAAGAAGGGCCTTTACATGATCGAAATTTTTAACTACCATTGTTAAGATAAACTGCAGTCATACTTTTAAATAAACTTTACATCTTAATCATTTCTCACTGATTAGACATTTAAGCAGGGAAGTGTGAGTGTAGAATATCTTCTTATCAGTTGCGATGGATTTTCCTAGGAGAACAAATAAAATATGTGAATTATAATGATCTGTCCCATCTGTCAGCTCATTCAGCAACGTCTGACATGCTGTCGGTTCATTTGATTGGTTTTGTCATTTTGATTTTATTCAGTACGGCAGTCTTCAGCACGTGCTTTTGTCAATTCTGTCAGGTTTATTGAGCTTTATTTCCATATGATTGCTCCAAAATGCATTTCATTTTCTGATATTCTTCAATTGGAACATTGCCATTTAATAATGTCATTTTCAAATTTGCTGTAACACTCTTTTTATTTTCTCTGCACAGTGTGGTTAAGAACTATTTCCCCCTTACAAATTTCTTCTACTTTTGCTTATTTGTCATATTTGAATGTTTCAGATTATCCAACCAATTTTAGTATACGATGGAGACAACCTGAATAAACACATAATGCAGCTTTTAAATGAGGACAAAGGGTCGATCCAGATCAACAGCAGGGTACTAGGCTCTCTTGAAAGGATTAATTGTCGCAGAAGCGTTTAAAAACTTTGAGACCGAGGAGGAAGTCACAGCGCCCTTGCGGGAAGCTCGGGCTGCAGTCGACGGAATGAAATCAATCTAAAATTCCCTCAATAATGGTCACAAGACCAAACAAGAGCACGCCAAACAAGAGCAACATCGTTTCGACTGCTTTATGTACTGTGTACTGGAGAATGACCGACTGGGATCACGGCACACTTACTGCCTTCCACACCACCTGCCTAAAGAGAATTATGAAAGTAATCTGGCCGAGAAGGATTTGCAAGTGACAGACTTCAGGCAGGAGCCGGTAGATTACATAATCAAGAGAAGGTGAAGGAGATGGCCAGGGCATACCCTCAGAATGTACCCTGTAGATGTTGCAATAATGGACCTGACTTGGGCACCAGAGGGAAGAACAATGGAGGTGACCAAGGACGATATGAAGAGGGACGATGTTGAGTGAAAGAAGTAGTAGCAGTGATTGCTCAAATGTCCCTCAGAGATTTACTCAGCACATTTACAGACAATGGTCATGATGACAGATGCTGCTACTTTTGGCAGAAGACACCGGCGTGGAGCAAATTGTTTAGGAACGATTCAATATGTTCCAAAACCGCTTTCAAGTCGCCATCTCTGGACAGACCACATAAAAAAGTTCATCACTGAAAATCGGTGGCCTCTCTTTCTTTTATCGTCCTTTTCAAAACTTAATTTTACAAAGTGTTAAACAAATCAAAGAGGAGATCCTTAAAATGATGAACATTAAGCCTAGAACAAGACATGAAATGAAGCCACCACTATCAAATTCCAGACAGGCCATTCTCCTCTCTTTCTCTCTTGAATTCAGGGAGGTAGGCTCTTTTGTTTTGTTCTTAATGATTTTGGCAACAGACCACAGCCCACAGCTGAGATGACTGTAAGTCAGAATGATTATATCTCGCCCTGTCTGTCTGTGGCCTGGATGGACTGGACTTGACTTGACTTCTCCCTTCCAGCGAATATGTCATTTTTTCCTTTGATTTACCTCTTGAACCCTGTTATATAAAGGGGTCGTGACCCTCACCTATGCCAAAACACACCATCCTTTGATGAAGAAATCACCAGATTGTAAACAAGGTCACATGACAACCAAAAGTTATGTGCCCATATTCACGTTTGATAGCCAGTTTTCTGGCATTTCAGGTTATTGCACGTATGTGTGCGGCTGCTAAACCAGCCTATAGGGTTCAAAGAGTTAAATAGTATAATTGTGACAGTGTATGACACACTATAGTCAAACACAGAAAAGCTAGACAGATGGAGAGATGTCGGCTTTTCTGGATTTATCGAGAGATTTCAGTTACACAAGGAAGGAAAATCGGTGGAGAGAGCCAATAAAACAAACATGAAAATGACTTTCCTGTCACCCTCATGGGATCCAGGCTAAAATAACAAACAATAATAAACCCAAAATAAACTTCATAGGTAGCCATTTAGTGGGCTTTCATTTGGAAAAACAGAGCACTCTGGTTTCAGGTTTGCGGTCTCAGACACAAGCTGTGGAGAGAGGCAGACTTTTAAAAACTGATCAGCAATTCCTTGCCTACGTGTGTGTGTGTGTGTGTGTCTGCCTCACCACTCATCACAGCCCTCCTTATCAAGCATTGGACATGCCCTCAGGCCGAATAAAAACCCGCTTTGAGGTAAAATTCTCAAAAAAGTAACTGTTTAAGGTTTAAGGTACTCTCTAACCTTGCTGCCCCCCAAGTCCCTAGTTTAAATAACTCTGTGCTACCCTCAACATACGCTGACCCAGTGCAAAGGTACCCCTCTGGTTCAGGTGTAGCCCACCCGGCTTGAACAGGTCACCCCTGTCCCAGAAGTAGTTTCATTTCCCCATAAACCTGTTCCCCTCTTTCCTACACCAGGTTCTTAGCCACGTGTTAAACCTCCAGATAAAATTATGCTTCCCTCTGCTTGCACTTTGTACCGGTAGAATCTGGAGAACATCTGCTCCTAAGCTTTTCAGTTAATTCCACAAATTTGCCTTGCAGAACCTCAAACCTACCCTCACCTATGTTGTTTGTCCCAACATGGACCATGACAACTGGATCCCTCCCCGCTCTGGGCAGGAGCTTGTCCGCACACTCCAGGAGGTCTCCTACCTGGGCACCAGGTAGGCAACGCACCGTACGAGACTCTTTGTCACGTGAACAGACTAAACTGTCTATTCCTCTAAGTATTGAGTCCCCCTCTATCACCAACTCTCTTTTCTAAAGCGGTAGAGGCCTACATGTTTCCATGATAACAGCCCCTAACACCTGTGGGCTCCTGGCATACCCCCAGTATCTCTACCCCAGTTTGCACCTGCCCTCATGATGCATAAATTACTTGAGTTCTCTTAGGAAACATGCTCTGCCTTCCCACATACTGTTTTAATTATCAGACATCCAGTGAGAAAAATGTTTTCTCCTCACAAGAGCACACACACACACACTCACGAACACGCACGCCAATGATAGTGGAAGTGCCCTCAGTATTAGCCAACGGAACAAAAAAAAAAGAAAAAAATTATGGTACTATTTGATGGCAGAGCTTGGGGCCAAAATGACCCTAACAGCAACGATGCGTAAAAATTGTATACAGGTCATAAATTTAATTTTTGATTAATGTCATATGATAATTGCAATGTTTTTGTCTGTAAAAGTCCTAAGAAATCTGAAAGTCTGAAAAAAATATGCTAGCCATGTTTTGGAGACAGGTAACACTGAATGAGGTCAGGTTGACCCAAAACATAAGAGGGTAAAAGAAACACGTCCTCACCGTAATGTGTGCGAAATGATGAAGATTTGAGTGACAATCCTAATTTTATCTTCTCAGCAGGAAAGGAACAGTGTGGCCCTCATGGTTTGAGCTCAGGGCTGTATGTGATTTAAATGTCAGGAACAACATTAATATTTCATCGAATTTCAGGCAAAAACAAGACAAGTCCTCTGCCTCACTCCTGTCTCACAGTATTTAGGAGAAAAATGTCACTACGAAAAGAGATGTCTGTCCTTCACTTTATGTCACAGTTTTTGGCGGAGATAGTGACATGATTCTCTACTGCTAGGGGCAACCATAATGTAAAGCATATGTCTGGGACATTGACAAAGACTGCGGAGGTGCAACTAGCACCCAGCGCCAAACTCAACTGGATCAAGAAAAGATAAATCAAACAGATTGGAATTCACAGCATTAAACTGCTGCTCATTAACTTGATAAATGAACAGCCTGGTGGCCAGAAATCATATCTGTGACTGCGAGGCAAAGTTATTTCACAGATTACTTTTGTAGACTGTAGTAGGGATGTGATTGGGGACTGTGCATGTTTGAGCACACAGGAGACTCAAATGCAGGTGCTTATACACGAAGGACAATACAATAAAAGTGGCTTTAATGTATTAATTCTTTAAATGTATGTGAATAACAATGTTCACAATGAAATGGGGGTGCCCCGGTGGCTCATCATCTAAGTGCGCGTACCATAAGGCAAAGTCCTTCCCGCAGCAGCCTGGGTTTGAATCCGGCCCAGGCAATTTACTGCATGTCTTCCCCATACTTCCCATGTCTATCTCTACTGCACTGTCAAATAAAGGAGAAAACTCCCAAAAAAACAATGAAATGAATTTGATCAACCTTGTGCAAATATATGCATTGTTTGCTACATAACCCAATAAGCATTACATATCCACTCAGATGCTGCTGTAAATGTCAGACGCTAGTATTCGTGCATGATGTACTCATAGAGTTTAAATAATCCCACATGAGAACCACCAAGTGGAGAATATTGAAAAGCTTGTTAAAATTCTGTGATTACTGCTGAAGATGCAACAAGAAATAGCATTCAGAGGAGAAATCCAGAACAGTACTTGGATAAAAAAAAAAAAAGTTCTGCATTTGTCAGATTTCAGCCTTTGCCTAAAATAGCAGATATCTTGCATAACTGTGTTGCGCTTTCAAAAGTCATGAGGCATCCTGAAGCAGTGTTATACTTTTGAAAAACTGGGAAGGAAATGCATCACCTTCACTTAAATCTTGTTACCTAACGCTGAATATTAAACATTATTTGGGTAAGTATTCTTGTGTGATTGTTGAGCAAAAATGCCACCAATGAGGAAAGCGCATCTGTTATTGTCCTCTATTTTCTAATTGGCAAAGCCTTCTTTTGACTTGAAATACTTTGGTATATTACTTTATAACATGCTCTCCCCCTCTCACTCCCAGGATGGATGGCCTTTCGTAACTGGTACCCACCCAGACACTGGACAAGGCATTAAAAGATAGCAGACCTTGAGGAGCATCCACGCACAGTCCTCTTCATGAGACAACAGCTCTAATTGTCAGTGCTGCTATTTGTTCATTATGTTTTGTAAATATTATGTTTTTATTTGAATATTTTTCAGTTTATTTTATTAATTATCCTTCATGTTGCCTCTCTATTGTTGGGTTGTTGGAACTATTTCCTGGGAGGGGATGCTGAAAAGGCTTTCATTTCAGATAATCTAAGATGTATTGGCTACAGCTGTTAAAAAAAACGAGAAAGTAAGATTTAAAAGTTCAGAAGGGATCTTTATTATTTGACAATAAAAGATGTCATGCATGCTCACATCAATCAAAACTCTGATCAGATCCTTAATAAAAAGTGCACATTACTTGAATACGAGAATCTTGAAATTCCGAAAAATAACTTATTTTAAAAGGAAGAGGCCAAACAAAAGCGGGCAAATGTTAAAAAATGTCAAGGCTTTCAATGGTGCATATACATTGAGCAGTCATAATATAATGACCACGCACAAGTGAAGTGAATGACATTGATTATCTCGTTACACTGGCATCTGTTGGTGGGTGGTATATATTAAGCAGCAAGTGAGTATTTTGTCCTTGAAGTTGATATTTTCGAAGCATGGAAAATAGGCATGTGTAAGGATGTGAGCAAGTTAGACAAGGGCCAACTCGTGATGGCTGGACAACTGGGTCAGTGCATCTCTAAAACTGCAGCATTTTCCAACAAAGGATATGCAACCCCAAATCAGGAAAAGTTGGGACGGGATCCATCTATTATCAATGCTGCTTCCTCCTCAATAGGGTGGCAAGAGAGCTGAAGCCTATCGTAGCTAGCGGCAAAAGGCAGGGACATATTGCGCCATTGATAAGACATCACTTGTGAATGGTTATAAGACTCATTTGTGAATGGTTATGATATTTTTTGCATATATATATATATATATATATATATATATATATATAAAACACTCTAACATGTTGCCAATTTGTGTGTCACGGGTTCATCCATATATCCCTATCTCACTAGTTTTTCTCTGAATCTTGTCGGCATGGGTTTTAATTGATGGTCCGATTTTATATTAAGTTTCCCTTGCGCTTGGGTGCTGGCATTTGCTATTTTGGAATGTTTCTTTTCTTTTTGTGCTGAATCACGCACTCTTGGTTATGTGTGCTATGTACTGTTTACAGAAGGAATGTGTTAATGTTATGCAGGTTATAATTAGTGTGTTATTTTTTCACTTCCTGATTCTGTGCATGGAGATGACCTCGGGGATTCTTGCAGCACTAGAGGCTGTTTGGCATTCCTCTCCAGCTGAGAACACTGGCCTGGGTTTTGTCAGCCCTTCGCAAATTAAATCACAGCACCGGCTCGCCGAACAGACGATAGTGCTCAGATCATTTGTGCCGTAGTGCTGTGTCAGATTGGAGGGGTCTGTAACTTTCGGCCTTTGCTAAAGACCCCATGGTGGACAATCAGCACGGGAGAGCATACAAATTCCTTGAGATCTACCATCCTGTAGTTTCCTATTTCAACGACAACAAGCATACCTCATTCAGCAGCTAGGCTCCAGATTGAGTTGCTAATTAGCAGAGTCAGGTGTACCAAATTATGTTTGAAATGAAAACCGACAGGAAGGTGGGTTGCTTGTGACAGTGTTGGCTTTCACTGCAGTAGAACAGGAATACTGAATGGTTCCGCTCTTATTTTTTAGAACCCATACGAGTATCAGTATCAGCCCCAAGCACATTGCAAGAAAACACTTTCTCTCAAATCGTCTTCATTCTTGCAGTCACTTTTCTTTGATAGTTGGAACATTGAGGGGAACAGCTTTTGAGTTGTATAATAGCATTTTTATAAGACTGTGATGAAAATGCATAATGCATGTCTGAACACTGGCAGTGAAAGGGGATATCACTTTTCTCAGCTTTTTAAATTATTTTCCATTTTATGATTGGTAGACAACCTCAACTTGTTTCAATGAAAAGGTCACCATTTCAGTGGAGTTTTTTAGGGGCTCAAATAGTGAAGATGAACTGATTTTAATGTTCTTTTTCCTCATTGTATGACTTTCTTCGTGCAATGGCTAAAGACCCCAGGATCTTAACATGTCAAATGCACTATCCGCAGGTAGTCCCTGTTTCTTCTCAGTCAACTGCCCAGCTAAGCATGTGAGAACAAAATCTCAATAACTGAAAAGCTGGTGCAGAAATCCCATTAATCCCTCTGTGCAGATGTAGACGCCAGCGGAAATGGTGGAGCTGCTCTATTTATGCATGCACTTACACTATTCTATCACTAGATGGCAAAGGCAGATCAGTTATTGAATATTCACTTGCAAGTCAAGCTCAGACAGGGTTTAGAACACGGACAAGTTCAGTCCTATCCCTGTTTCCCAGGAATTGCATCAGTGAAACTCCTCAGCTAATCCACAAAGCGCTCAATATTCTTGCACATAGTATCTATCCAGCAGTTCAAAAAAATTATCTCTTGTGACAGATAAAAATTGTTGTCCTTTGTCGCAACCACTTCAGCTATAGTGAGCCAATGGTATCCCAATTAGTAGTTAAAAAAATTTTCTGAAGTAAAAATTCAACATGGTATTGATACTACGTCATTCTAATGTCAATTATAGTCATCACATATCAAAAACACGTAATTTCCTACCGTGGATTTACGCATTAATTCCTCCATCGACAAATTTAGTGCTCCCTTATCCTCCTAAGTACTCTCATTGATTAGCCAGTCACTCAATTGCTCACTAAGGCTCATCTGCGTAAAGCACAATAATACTTCACACTCACGTGAAACTTACCCGGTAATGATCTATTGATTGACACATTTCTTATCCAATTCCAGAGAGTATAAACTTTCCACAGTAACTGAAAGACATTAATTGGACGATCAGAAAAGTATTGAAACCTTCGCATAACAGCAAGTTAGGTTGTTTTCTTTTAATTTTGCGCAACTGAAAATGACACGATTGCACGGAAAAAGAATTCCATAACTGGCCTTGAGCGCTCTCTTACAATTACAGGATTTAAATGAGATAAGGACTAGGTCAATGGGAATCATTCCAAAAGCAACAGAACTAGAAGGTTCCTTCTAATGAATAGACCTATGTCTCTGAAACAGTGTTTCCCAAACCTCTCCTGGCGTACCCATTGTCCTGCATGCTTTAGATCTCTCCCTGCTCCAGCACAGGTGATTCAATTAATCAGGTCATAATTAACCCCAGAAGCTGCTTGATAAAAAGCAAATCGTTTGAATCACCTGAGCTGGAGCAGGGAGAGATCTAAAGCATGCAGGACAAGGGGTACGCCAGGAGACGTTTGGGAACCATTGCTATGGAGGAATTCAATCAAGAAAGGTTTCTGTTCATTTTACGAGTAAGTGAAATTTTATATTTTTTACTTATGACTAGCTGGCTAGCTGTTTTTTATTCTCGGTTTACTATGGCCATGATGATTACAGAGCTTGTTTGCCACATTAGTTAGTAAGAGTAACTGTTAGTCTTTGCTAATAATACTGACGTTGGTGGCATTTTGCTCAAGGTGGCTCATTGTTTTATAACTCATACCGTATCAACAAAATCGAATGACAAAATTTTGGCTCGTTTAAAATGTGAAAAGCTCAAGCACTTTGGTAGACCCGCTGCTACATTCATTGCCCAATTCTGCTCAATCTAAAGCAGCATATTGTCTGCTTTTTCCTGATAGTGGAATGTCTCTTCTGTTATAATAAGTTATATTTCAGATATTACTGAGAAAGTGAGTTATACCTGTTCCTTATAAAGTGTAGGAAGTGCTTATATAAGGTTGCCAGCCCAGAAGTCGGAACTGCTAGCTTTTCATTGCGGGGCGAATGTTCAGACCATTAAATAAGTATTTCCTACATCATGGAGAAAAGACATGTTTCAGGTTTGGAAAGGTTACCGGTGACTTCTGATGTCCAGCTGCACCTATATTGATAAACTCATGTTAAATTCACCCAGAAAATCATTCACGCATATTTAATCTCATGCATCAAAAGTTGATTTGTGTTAAATATATGATTATTTCATGTTTTGACTGAGTGCCATTTTGAGGGATCTGAGAGTTTGGGGAGCCACCTGGAGAGCTGTCTAATTTGAGTCCTAAAGCGTAGATAATTTAGAATTTGATACTCTAAATTAGGAGGACACTGCGCATTCTCAATCATTTTCCTTTAGTGACGTGTTTTCCAATTATCGTAATTGGCAACCGAAGACAGTTTCTCTCCATATGTGATCTAACAGAGATTAAATCAAGGACAATCATTCATCTGGACGCGTGTCTGTGGAGTGCTCTCAGAGTGAACCTTCTAATAATTATGAAAATGACTGAGAGCAGGTCAGGACTAATAATTGTTTAAAACGGAGGTTTTGTGCGACTCAATTCTCTGTTCTTGTTCCGCAACTGTACTGAATTTAGCCCATGATTTCATTGCTGTTAGATCGCATATGGAGAGAAACTGTGTCTTCGGTTGCCAATTATGACAATTGCAAACGCGTCAATAAAGGAAAATGATTGAGAACTACTAATTGCAGTCAAAAAGGGACGTGTCTCAGCACCCCCGCTGGCTACGCCACTGGATCAGAGAACTTTCTACTCCATCTAATGTAAGTAGTGGCAATTTGTAGCTCATACAATCCCACTTCAAAAAAGTGAACTTTCCCTTTAATGTTTTTTTTTTTTGCCCTCTCCTGCCTTCAGAAGACAAAAGCTAGATTCATGGTTGAACAAGTTTTTATAATTCCTTAAATGCCTTTGAATACAGCCGAGAAATTCAGCCTTCAAGCCTGATTTCAGACAGAACTGTTGACTCTTTACAGTCCATTTCAATATTGACAATTATATAATATATATATATAGTGGGCTCCAAAACTACTGCAAATTTCTAAAAATATATTTATAAAAAAAAAAAATTCTAAAAGTTTTATTTCTCTCAAGAGACTCTGAATTGCTACATGTAATAAATACTGTATAATATCAATGTTCCATTGGAACCAACCAACCCAACTAATTTCCTAATTCAAAGAATAAATTTCCTCCAAAGCAACGTTTCACAATTAATGGCTCCTTTAAAGATTATTGTGAATAACATCTACCAAAATTAAACCAATTCCACCTACTTAAGTTTTATGTAAGTCTTAAAAAGCCATTATATCACTTCCTGTTTCACTAGGGTATATAAACAAGGTAACGCACATGCAATATCCCTTGGTCATCCAACACCATGAAGAAAATAAAGCAATGTCAGTTAAAAAGAGGCAGGCGGTCATAGACCTTCAAGAATCTGATAATGGCAACAAGAAGATTCACAAACGATTGGATATGCCCCTGAGCACTGTCAGGGCAATTATTAGAAAATTCCAAAGGTATGGAACTGTTGAAAACCTCAAGTTTAGAGGATGCAACTGTGTCTGCTTGTGTGGTACAAATGAATCTGCCATTGCCTGCATGTGCTTGCATTGAAAGCCATATGGAATGGAGCTGAATAAAAACAAGGCCTTCCCCCCTAACTCTTCGTACAAAGAAGACTTAATGAAGACGAAGAGTGTTTTAAAACACCTCTAGTCTTTATGAACAAGCCAACATATGAACTGTTGTCTTTCGCTGCGTGTGTATCTGAAATCTGCTGTTCACCGTCATTAACATATCGATCGTCAGAATAAACCTATGAAAACTCTATTAGCATGTTATTAAACCACATCATCGCTACTAACTCGAACCACTCCACCCTGACTGACTCTACACCTCTATCTTTGGAAGACCCCTCTGTCTCTCTCTGGCCTCCAGGCCAAATTCAGGTTGAGAAAGAAAATTGATGTCCTCCTAATTGGCTCTTCCCTGTTCCAGCGGTCTGCCTGAGTTTTACGGTTTGTTCCTTTTCATTTATTGATTGTCTCCTTAACTCCCATATTCCCTAACTGAGTGATACTCTGCAGCCATTCTGAATCCAACACAAATCAGTTTTGGTGGAGAGGAAGCAAAAACACCAAATAAAATGCACAATACAGACCAAGTTCAGTTTGTGACTTGAGATAACTCCAAGCCATGGGGTCCCATATCTTTGAAAAAGTTCTACTGTAGACTCATTATTTCACAGAAAATTATCATTAAAGTTTGGGGAGTCATCAAAGTATTTTGGCAAATGTGAGATGAGCCTTTCAGTTCTTTTTGGTCAGCAGTAGTATTCGCCTTGCCGCTCTCTCACAGATTGTGTTTTTGCCCAGTGTCTCCCTTATTGTAGAATCATGACCGCTGGCGTTAACTAAAGCAAGTGAGGCCGGTATTTGTTTGTCTGCAGTCTTTTCTGACCTCCTGGGTGAGTTCTCGGTGCGCTCCTTGCGGAATTTTGGTCAGCCGGCCAATCCTGGGAAGATTTGCCACTGTTCCGACTTTCCTCTGTTGATAACTGCTCCACTTCGGTACACTGGAAACCCAGAATCTGAGAAATGTGTTTGTAAACCCTTCCAGACAAATAGAAGCCAATGACTTTGTTTCTCATCTGTTATTGAATTTCTTTAGATCGCTGCACAATACACTGCTTTTTGCTGACTACACATTGGCAGGCATGTTTTTTTAAGCAATTTTAGATTAAACAGGCCTGGCACTAATCATGCCTGGGTGTGTCAAATGAAACTAAACCCAACAAGTGTTGCCTCTAAACGTGACCATGTCCCTCACCAGGTCAGGGAAATAGACTGGGGTCGGCGTATCACACTAATACAAATACACATTGAAGCCAAAGAAGGCAAATGAAATTGGTCAACCGTTCTTGAGATATCGCATTCACAACAAATGGGACATGATGGACGGACGGAGCGGAATACTATGTCCCCTGCTCCACTCGCTACCGCGGCAGTGGGGGACAATTATCATCTATTAAATTTGCTTAATGAGTAGCTTAAGTAACTAAGGAGGCAATTACTTTTTGACATAGGGCCTGGTAGGGTTGGATAGATTTTTAATCAATAAATAGAATTATCATTTAAAAACTACATTTCATCTTTTCTTATTTTTTATCAATATTAAATAAAGTTTGATGATCTGAAAAATTTCATAATCAGAAATATACAACAATAACCCAAATCTGGGAGGGACAAATCCTTTTTCACAGCACTGCAGAGCATCGCTTCTGCAGTGTTTTTCTTATCTTGAATTGGGTCTAGGTCTCTGATTGCTTATTGGCAGATATCCCTGTATTGCTGCCCTAGCATATCAAACAAGCCTGATGGAGCTCAGCTTTGCAACAAGTCGGTACAGTTGATCTTAATGATTTGATTGATTTATCAAAAAAAAAAGAAAAACAGCTCACTCCTACTGAGCAATGCACTGATTGTCGGCTGGGTCTTTTATATACAGTCCAAACACATGTACACTTGCCAACCAGAATGGTCAACAGTGCTGCTGACGAATTCCACCAACACTCATAATAATATTACAGTGTATATCATTAATTAGAAAGTCCTGCAATTAAGAGAAATAATTGCCTTTTTTGAAACTCTAAAAACCCTGGAAATGCAATTGATCAGTCCCCAGGGACATTCAGCCTGCACTCTATCAAGGTGTATAACTACCACAGATCTTTGTATACTCTTAGACCCCTGTATTACGTAAAATGTAAATAAAAACAGAGCGCAATGATTTGCAAATCATTTAACCTCTACATTTAACTGGAAATTGTAATGATCCAGAGCAGGAATTAAGTATGGAGGCAGGGTACAATCCAATAGTAAGGTTAATTGATAGTAAAACGGTAACTGTGGGATGGAGCTCCTGGCAGCAGCTCCCATTTGCCCACTTCACAGTTGACCACCTCCAGCACGAGTCTGCGGGTAAAGAATGCACAGGGATAAAGTTTCTCTAGTGACCCATGATGTTGTGAAAGGACAGCCCCCACTCCAGCATCACAGGCGTCCTCCACCTCTACAACAAAGGGCTTGTCTGGGTCTGGTAATTTTGAGATGGGGGCTGTTGTGAACAACCACTTTAGGGTAACAAAGGCGCACAGCGCCTCTGGATTCCACACTAGCCCTCTGGGCTTCCTGTTGAATAGTGCGGTCATAGGTTGGGCAACCATGCTGAAGTTCTTAATGAACCGGGGGTAGAAATTGGCGAACTCCAGGAAGCATCGGAGGTCCTTGATGGTATGAGGGACTGGCCAAGCTGCTACCGCCTCAATCTTCTTCATCTCCAATGTATTCCCTACGGTCCAATCATGCACCCCAGGAAGAAGATGGAGGTCTGATGGAAGAAACCCTTTTCTGCTTTGAGGTAGCGCTGATGAGTCAGAGGACCGGCTTGTACCTTCTTCCTATGGTGACCATGTTAACTCAGTCCCTACGGAATACTTTTATATAAAATTGTTGCGTTTGTACGGAATACTTTTCCCGAAAATTACACAACATAAAGTATTGAAGTACAGGTGGCCGATGACCACGATCATCAACTGATTTTGTGTTTTCATCGGACTGCGAATGGTCATCCACGCCGCTGGCACCGGCTTACAGTAGGGAATGGTGGAATTCGCCGCGCCGTTGGCAGTGGCTTGCCGTAGAGAATGAGTTAAGGGTACTGCCCTGACTTCCTCCAGTTGCGACGGTCAGCCGGTGATGGTTTGAAGGTGGCAATCTCCATTGGTTGCGGCTCCGGACCAGGCAGAGGGATGGCATCTCTGGAGCCGCACCATTGTCTCTCCTACAACAGTTGGTCCAAGCAGACAGATGTCCTGATGAAGGAATTCAAGGAGGCGGCGTGGTCCTGGCACACCAGCTCAGCTTTCAGTTCTGGCTGCAGCCCGTTACGGTAGATGGTGAGCAGAGCCGGTTCATTCCGTCCGCTGGCTGCAACCAGAATCCCGAAGGTGAGGGCGTACACTGTCGCTGACTTGGATCCTTGCCACAGGGGCAACAGGGGGTCCCCTGCCTTCTTCCCTGAGTGGTTGAATATCGCCTTAAAATGGGTGATGCAGCTGTCATAAGTGTGAAAGGCAGCTTGATCTGAGACAGTGGTTGCCGAGTCTAGAGCTTCACTGGACAGGCGGGTTATCACAGCTGCGATCTTCTAAACATCACTTTGGGTGGAGTGTTATGTGAAGTACATGGAGCACTGAAGCAGGAATCCCTTGCTCACGGTAGGAGAGCCCTCATAACGATCCAAAAGGCGCACTGGTGATTCATCACTGGCAGTGCTTTAAGTGGAAAAAAAGAAGTGCCGGTACTCCCCCTTTTCAACTGTTGGCAGGTAAATTAGGCGGTGGGCGGTCGGTACCAGCAGATCATTAAGTGATGCATTCAAATGCTAGAACATGATGCTGATTTTAAGCAAAATTGTTTTAAAACTCCACTAAGAGTTTTAACAAGTAGTTTCTTGTTAAAATCCATCCATGAATTATCTGCCGACAAAGGAGATGTTGCCCAACACTCAGCACAATGACACAGTTCTCTTTGGTTTTTGGGTGAGGAATGATATACAGGTAGCCTAGAGTGTAGAGCTTGTCTAAGAAGATTTTACAATGGTTAAGTCCACCAACCTCCTTGAGAACATCGCCAACTGCCAATTCCAGACGGTGATTTGAGCAGTGCCACACAAACACGTCTGGAAATGTGGTACGTTGTAGAGTTGTGCAGCAACTCTTCTGTTCGACATTACTGAAGCTCCATCACATACAAATGCCACAAAACACTCACGCAATAAGTATTTATCAAAGCCACTTTTATGAAGACATGCTGGCAGTTTCTCTGTTATATAATTTGCTGTGGTCCCGTCCAACTCAAGCAGGTCAAAAAATATTGTGTCTGGCTGTGCATTGCCAATAGCTGACCACAAACCCACTACCAACACAGACTTTCCACTGATTGTGGTGGATTCACTCAATCAATGCACACAATTTTCGTCTGTTTGTGACCATGTCATCAGCAGTGGCGGATCTAAAAAATTTTAAATGGGGTGGCAAAGGGGTGGCAAGAGGTCTGGGAGGGGTGGCATGGGACGTCCTCAGTGCGGTATTAGGAAATCCCCAATTCCAAGGAAGTTGGGACATTGTGTAAAAGGTGCATAAAAACAGAATATAATGATTAGCAAATCTCATTTAACCCATATTTTATTCACAATAGAGCAGAGACAACATATCACAGATTCACCAATCGGCCAAAAACTGCATATCAAAATTAGGGAACAATTTCAGAAAAAAAATTCTTCAATGTATTTATTTTACAGTGTGTCCCAAAAAAAGGAAACCAAGAATAAATGGTTAATTCTATAACAATTACTTAACATTCTTTGATTAAAAATGACATTTGGTGTTATTATAACTATGCCTTCTGTCTAATGATGTCAAGTAAGCTGAGATTGTGCCACACTCAGCTGAACAAAAATGACTCTTTTGGAGTTATCCAGTAACCACTTTGCGCAAAATTGCATAAAATGATAACAGGCCTAAACAAGCATGAACCTGGATGATCAGTTTCAGCTTTTCATTGTCAGGGCCATAAGGTGCTTTAGGTTGTGTAATGTGTACTGCTTTAAATGTAAACCCTATTAGCTGCATGACGTGCACAAATCATGCAGCTGACAACAGAACGATGAGTTCTGCCAGCGATGCCTGACTAATAATGTTTTCTTTGAATGATGTGAAAAAGTACACAGTTGTGTAATTAATAGTCCTAATTAGTTTTATGACAGAACAGAATACTTCTCATTTTATTCCCAGTTTCCCTTTTCTTTGGACGCACTGTATTATCATACCTTCCAAGATGTAGTTGAGTGAATATTTAGCCCTAATGAAATAAAAGTCTAAATAAATACAGCAAAAGTACTTAAGTCACAGTCCAGGACTGATGCCCCGTTCACACATATCGCTACTCGCTCATCGCCCCTAGCTTCTCGCTAAAATTTTACTCGCCGGTAGGAAAATTCTCTGCCGCTAGCGTAGGTTGCCATGGCTTCCCGATAGTTTACTTCCCACCGCAGAAGTGTTGTCGGGAAACAAGTTTTTGCTTCAGACATGATGGCAGGAACCAATATTCTTGACGTGGTGTTCAAACGGCAGCTCTCTGTGGAACTGTCTGTTCTCGTCAAGTGTCAATCATCTCCATCATACATTTCCATTGGTAACTCGCTTCACTCGCATCGCTGACAGTAAAAAATATTTTATCTCCGTACCCGCCCACATCGCATCGCTAGTCCTCGACTCGCCTGTCCTCGCCACATTCTGCTGGAACACGTTCACACTCTATTGACGGTTCTCGCTCAGAGATGTGCGAGTAGCGATATGTGTGAATGGGGCATGACATTGGCCATCTCTTTTAAGAGAGCTTCAGACGACGATTGTTGTGCCTTGCAGCAAAGCATCTCACAAACATATCCATATCTAGCTCTTTTGCACGCTGTCTCCATACTGAGAACAGCTAGATTTCTAAGAGGATCGTCTGATGATTGTCAGGCTACATAGACCTCTAGTCGTGAGGTGGAATTTACGCCAAGTCGAATATTGCTCCTGCCGGGAGTACTTATGAGCTACGTCAAGAAACGGAATTGCCAGATCTATACAAACATAAATACGGTAAAATAATAACAAATTCCATTGAAACTTGAAATATTATTAAGAAATTTTGCCTGGTTCGGCTGACACGTGCCAAATTCATTAGGGCATAGCTACCATCCGTATGTTTGCAAAAAGGGCTAATGGTAGTCAGTACGGACCCGCCCGTACCTTTACATGTGATGGAATGAGACGAGAGGCTAATAATACCGCTGCAGGGCTCTAAAGTCTCATTCACGCATTTCAATAAGTTCACATGACATTTCTCACGCTGAGAAGTGATTAAACTCGCCGCATATTAGTAACATAAACTGGAAAAGAGATTAGTAATCTATGAATGGATGAGGCGAGGGCAGACGGCTCTGCTTAAACCAGCAACGTATCAGCTAATCAGAAAATAGTACATCTTGTTGCTAGGTGAAATAGCAGCGCCATAATCACGTCTTCCACACGCGCGCAAATGCTGTTGTGTCCACACGACAAAGAGCTGGAAGTAGAAATCCAAAATCAAGTAATCACTTCATCACTTTTTTTTATTCCAATAACTGCTTTTTGAAGTTGAGGAACTATGAAGGACATTTGCTTTATGGGTCATTTTTAACCTCAATTAAACAGCTTAGGACGGTTATGGTGAGATGAATTGACTTGCAACTTGTTACGGGGAGAGTGAGGGCTCTCTGCCCTCCATGTAGTGTATTTTGGCTGAAAACAAACCCTGCTCCGATCCGGTGTCACAGGCGGTACCGCAACATCTCTTGTTTGAGACTGACAATACGATACAAATACACAATAGAATTATTTAATTTAGCTGTTGTTATACTGGGGCGTCCCAATGAAATTAAAAAAGCACAGATATTGGGGGAATGAAGAGTCACTTCTTATTTGGGTTCACTGGCAGTCGTGAGTTTTCAATAACTGATCCTGGTGTGCCATCTAGTGATAGAATATTGTAACTGCGTGCATAAATTTGCAGCTCCACGTTCACTGGCGGCCACATCTGTACAAAGATACACCGTTGTTGTTCTTGAGAACGCCAAATCCAGATAATACCGTAAATTATGGATTATGGCAGTGTCAAAGTAACGAGGTGAAAGTATACTACTTCAATACTGTAATGAAGAACATGTACATCCCCCCCCCCGAAGAAAATCTCACTCTAGCCTGCATTCAAAACTTGAGAACCCAGCCGCTGCCTTACCTTTAGCATACAGGCTAGAGATACGGGTCCGTACCCGTAGCCACTGCCTTGACAGTAAGGACCTGGTTTTATTATTGTGATATTGTTTACATAACACCGAAACTTAACAGTGACCCTCTGGATTCAAACATTCCTGTTTTTGATATCTAGCGAAATGCATCATAAACTGTTCTCGTTTTTACTATAATCAAAACTAACCGAAGGGAAAAATGCTCCGACAAATCACACGGGAGTGAGTCACTCTTGACCAGCGATTAATGAGCGCATTGAACCATCGCCTTGGCTTACATCCCATCAATTACAAACTTAACTTAACTTGAACTTCGTGTGTTAAAACTTCACCGGGTGAAACTGAATTTACCTGGAGAAAGTTGGGTGGCTAAGTGGCCCCACTCTGCTGCGCTGCACGCAGACTCCAACATTGTGTCCATGACAGCTGACATGCCAACGCGCAGACTCCGCGCTGCAGGACCGCAGCTATTTGAGGAGCCGATGATTAAATTTAAATGGTTTTTTTTTTTAATTTATCTTTTATTTCGATGCTTTGAGGGGCTTTTAGACAGAATGGTGATTTGTTTTACAATTATAGTTTTAAGAGCCTCAAAGTAAGGGGGGCAGCCAGGGGGGCAAGGCTCGACAGTGGGGGGGGGGGCAGTTGCCCCCCTCTTCCCCCTGTAGATCCGCCCCTGGTCATCAGCCACTTTTTTTGTAATCATGCTAGCTAGCTAATAGTTGAAGAAACCAATATGGCATTCAGTGCACCACTCTCTCCAGTTTCCCATATTATACAACATGCAGATCCAACCAAGCAATCTGATTGGTCAATTAGACGTTTAGAATGTCCTCAAATGAGCAAGACAGTACGGGTAGTGTGTGCTCAAATGAAAAATGCCTCATCACTGAAAATATTACTCTGCCTATCTCTGGTGCCTAGGCCATTGATTTAATTAATTTATTTGCATTTGTACTTTGAAATGAACATTAAATTAATCAACAGATTCGTGAAAACTGCTTATTTCAGAGGCAATTTGATAATAGTCCGAAAAGGTGATTAGCGAAAGCCCCTGAAAGGTGGGGCTGAAATATTTAACTCTGTTCAGCCTTAATGTTGCTGGTTACTTTTGCTGCTTGGCCATATTAATCGGAGCTAACGTTAATTAAGCATTATTACACGTGAGGGTGTGCTTGTCCGTCATTCTTGTCACGACAGTGATGCGGCCAGCGCCTCGTTCCGTTATCACTGAAGTGACAAGAATGACGGTCAAGCACACCCTCCAGTGTAATAATGCGATTATACAGCTATTACCACTAAAATAAAATGTATAATCAAAATTTATTCGTACTATGGGTATTAATATAAAAGTTTCTTTGCTTGTATTCTCTCCGTATAGTGGAAATACATGAGTTCTGACGTTAACTAGTCCTTGTTTTCTAGACATCGTGATTTCCCTAAACTGAAAAAATACCGCACATAGCAACACAAAACTGCTTTGCTGGCTTAATCATATTGTAACTGGAATATCCGCTGGAAAAAAATTTTTTTATGGACTGATAGTTACACTTCTGCCGACATCAGTAATTTTTAGGCTAACAGGTGCCGTGACAATGACTCAGCTCATCTTTATCGAACAAACTTATATTAACGGTTTTATTTAAATAAAGGCAATGATCTCCCCCCCTGGTATATATTGGCTTAAGTGGATAAGAGGGTAATAGCACACCGATGAAAGTCATTGCGGCTGTAGGAGCTGGAGGTCAGTACTCAGGTGATGCGGACTGTTGTGTGTTTAAATTTAGGCTACCCTCCGGCATGTCTGGTATGAAAAAGCACGCCACAGTTAAACAGTATTTCACATTCACGATTACTTTTTGCAATAATCCACGGTTTCCAGGCGCGCCAATCTGTACGGATCATATTACATCAGATCCAGCTCAATGCTGCCATCATAAAGGAACCCTACTTCCTGTTACACGTCAGAGGAATCAACATCTCATTTCCCAAAAGACCTTGTTTCATCTGTTCTCTGTCCTGTTTCTTTGTGTCTCTCCATTTATCATCAGTGGGAGGAACTAAAACGGAAGGAGACGACGCAAGTGAAGGGAACAAGGATGCAAGGCAATTTAAGAGAGAGAGAGAGAGAGGTTCAGAGAGGGCCAGAGTTAACAGGTTGAGAGAGGGGGATTAATATAAGGCCTGAGTCAACAGGAAATGAGAAAGAGGGATTGAAACAAGGGATGCATCCAAATTGTCTAAAAAAGGCAAACTTTTTTCTTTTCTCTCCAATTTTGCTTGACCTTGCAAGAAAATGTCACAAATTAAGGGGAAATCCTAGGGAGATTTTAATGGCAGCTTGGAAAACGCTTGAGAAAAGCTGGATGTCATTTTTCTTCAATGAGTTATGAGCTTCACACTGAACAGAGCCTTTGCAATTCATTGGAAAACTTTGGGACATGAAATACCTATGCAGTTGCTACAGCTGCTGAAGATTGTGGGCCATAATCTATGATTCCTTTCTTTCAATGCCGGCCCTGAGGTTATTTGCTGGAGAAAAGCAATGAAGGAGCTAATTGCCTCCTTTCCTTCATGAAATTGACCCTTCAGATGCTCCTTCTAATGGCAACCAGACAAGTTAATTCTGTCTCACGTCTGTATGTGAGGAAGGCTCCCTGCTCTATAGAGAACTTTGATGCACCCTGGACCTGAGTCAATCCAAAGTGTGAGGCAGGGTTTAAAACAGGACCTCAGTAAACATTGAGAAACACGGTCACCAGATTTATGTTGCTGTTGGCACATATGGTGTGTGTCTGTGTGTGTGCGCGCGTGTGTGTGTGTGCTGGCGTGTGCATTTGTGGGGTGGGGGGAGGTGGGAGGATGCAGGGGCAGCAATTTTACGAAAACATTTCCGAGATAATGACGGTGCAATTTAATCACTCTCTTCCAGAGCTGCAACAACTGCAGGCTCTGCTGGCGCCGGGACAACATGCGTAATGAAATTAGCTGAATTATTAGATTCTCAAAAATAAATCAGGCTGCCCAGCGCTACTGGTGGATAAAACAGTCAATTTTCCAAAGCGCTAATTGTACAGTGGTGGTGTTTTTCTGAGAAGTGTATAATACTGGGCTACTAGTAATAATTTGTCAAAAAAAAATGCTGTTTCCAATAAGCTAAAGATTAACTGTACTCCTTACTATTTTATTCTTTCCAGCAAAATTTTCACAGCAAAATGTGTTTTGTGGTCACAATGGCAGATTAAATTTAAAAAATTTTTGGGGCATGTAAATGAATCATTTCCATAAATGATGTTAATTCTTTTTTCCCTTTTTAATGAAATTTTGATGCAGATCCTTCACGAGATTTTCTCCCCTCCTCAGACGTTTGAACAGCATTTTTGATGAATGGAATAAATCTGAAAAAAAAAAAAAAATTCTGCAGATATTAGCCATTGCCGGGTGAAGTCATTAATGTGTATAAAAAATAGAATGAATTAAATTCATATTTTTCAGGTGCATGACTTCACATCTGCGATCATTAATGTTCAAGCACTAAAAAATGGTGCACGGTTGTTAATTTGCACGCATAAAATTTGGTAATCAGTGAACAAAGGGAGGACACTTTTGTCAGACACTGGCTCCCTGCCACTGCGGAATGAAATCTCATTTTAATTCCATTTTCAGCTGCTGGGAACTGTCATGTTTCCTGGACTCCCTGGCCACAGTGGGATGACAGTGACGTCACGTGTCGGAGGCCTGATTATCGCCTGGCCGCTGCAATTCCCAAGGCAGCTACTGGGCTGGAATACGTACACACCCTAATTGCACATCTTGCAAAATATACCAACAGGACAGGTTTAAAAACTTGTTTGATTGAACAACTGTTGTTGAAACCAGTGGCTATTACTTAGAAGTATTATGCCTAGAATATGCTGGGCATAAAATCCAGGAGTTTCCAAAAGAATTTCTGATCTTCAAACATCTTCATGACAGGCCACTTTTTTGGTTATCACAACTGAGCTAAAGCATTTATTTGTGCGTATGTTTCATTTGTATTAAAGGGAATGCCCGTAGTGATGCAAATAGGTTTTGTAATGTTGACCAAACACAACATTGACCAGACACAAGGTCTTGTACCGCACTGCCAAATGGAATCCTCCTCATGTTTGCGTTCCAGTCCACGTTTTGTTTTCTGTGCATGCACTGCTTCTTTGCAATTGGCTGGCTGCGGTATTTCAATTTTACTTCAGCGCTGTTCTGGTTTCGGGTCTTTCTAAGCTTAATATCAAATGACTGTTTTTAGTTACTAACATCTACTAACATTTACGGAAGGTGTTTTTCTTAGACTGTCACTTTACTAATGTTACTAATTTAGGTAGGATTTCCCGCTTTGATATTGGGTACGTTCGAGCGCGTCTGCAAGTTAGCCGGCTGGGCGAGATTCCTGAAAAATTTTGCGAGAATCTTGCCGAAGTTGTGCGATAAGTGCAACTTATCGCACATCTTCGGCAAGATTCTTGCGTAATTTTTCGGGAATCTCGCGCAGCCGGCTTACTTGCAGACGTGCTCGAATGCACCCATTATTTCAGATCTTGCTATACTTTGCTGCATAACTTTTTGACACTTCCTTCAATCTGTTTACAAAACCCAAAACCAGTGAAGTTGGCACGTTATGTAAATCGTTGATAAAAACAGAATACAATGATTTGCAAATCCTTTTCAACTTATATTCAATTGAATACACTGCAAAGACAATTTGTTTAATGTTCAAACTGAGAAACTTTTTTTTTTTTGCAAATAATCATTAACTTAGAATTTAAAGGCAGCAACACATTGCAAAAAAGTTGGCACGGGGGTCTTTTTACCACTGTGTTACATCGCCTTTCCTTTTTCACAACACTCAGTAAACGTTTGGGAACTGAGGAGACCAATTTTTGAAGCTTTTCAGGTAGAACTCTTTCCCATTCTTGCTTGATGTACAGCTTATGTTGTTCAACAGTCCGGGGTCTCCGTTGTCGTATTTTACGCTTCATAATGCGCCACACATTTTCAAGGGGAGACAGGTCTGGACTACAGGCAGGCCAGTCTAGTACCCGCCCTCTTTTACTACAGAGCCATGCTGTTGTAACACGTGCAGAATGTGGCTTGGCATTGTCTTGCTGAAATAAGCAGGGAAAAAGATGTTGCTTGGATGGCAACATATATTGCTCCAAAACCTGTATGTACCTTTCAGCATTAATGGTGCCTTCACATATGTGTAAGTTGCCCATGCTTTGGGCGCTAATACACCCCCATACCATCACAGATGCTGGCTTTTGAACTTTGCGCCTATAACAGTCCGGATGGTTCTTTTCCTCTTTGGTCCGGAGGACACGACGTCCACAGTTTCCAAAAACAATTTGAAATGTGGACTCGTCAAACCACAGAACACTTTTCCACTTTGCATCAGTCCATCTTCGATGAGCTTGGGCCCAGCGAAGCCGGCGGCGTTTCTGGGTGCTATTGATAAATGGCTTTCGCTTTGCATTGTAGAGTTTTAACTTGCACTTGCAGATGTAGCGACGAACTGTAGTTACTGACAGTGGTTTTCTGAAGCGTTCCTGAGCCCATGTGGTGATGTCCTTTACACACTGATGTCGGTTTTTGATGCAGTACCGCCTGAGGGATCGAAGGTCACGGGCATTCAATGTTGGTTTTCGGCCTTGTCGCTTACGTGCAGTGATTTCTCCAGATTCTCTGAACCTTTTGACGATATTACGGACCGTAGATGATGAAATCCCTAAATTTCTTGCAAGAGCTTGTTGAGGAATGTTGTTTTTAAACTATTCGACAATCAGCTCACGCATTTGTTCACTAAGTGGTGACCCTCGCCCCATCCTTATTTGTGAATGACTGAGCATATCAGGGAAGCTGCTTTTATACTCAATAATGGCACCCACCTGTTCCCAATTATCCCATTCACTTGTGGGATGTTCCAAATAAGTGTTTGATGAGCATTCCTCAACTCTCTTAGTCTTTTTTGCCCTTGTGCCAGATTTTTTGAAACATGTTGCAGGCATCAAATTCCAAACGAGCTAATATTTGCAAAAAATTACAAAGTTTACCTGTTCGAACATTAAGTAACTCGCCTTTGCAGTGTATTCAGTTGAATATAGGTTGAAAAGGATTTGCAAATCATTTTATTCTGTTTTTATTTACGATTTACACAACGTGCCCACTTCACTGGTTTTGGCTTTTGTACTTCATTGGCACTTAGCTGAGCACGCCCATTTTCTTAATGGGTTTGATATGTCATTAAGTCTTGTCCAATGTCTCATGTTCATGCTCTGTTCCCTCCCTGTTCTGCTCAGGTGTTCCTCGTTCTCTAATCAGCCCTGTACCTTTTTATTCTGCAGAGGGATTCCAGTTGGCAGCCGGTCCATTGTTTCATTTTGTTGATCAGATCATTGTGTTCATACAGCCCGTTTGTTTCAGCTCTCGTTGGCCTCCTGCCCCCTTAAACCTGCAGTTTTTTCAGTTTTGATTTTTAGCTTGGAGTGGAGTTTTTTGTAGGCCTTGCGCCCTCCTTTACCCCAGCACATGCCTTGTTTTTTTTAACACCCAGAAGCTCTGTAGCTTGGGCTTTTACCCTTTGGTGAGAAAGACATAATTGCGTGTACATTGTGCAGCCACCCAACAAATTTATGGTCAAAATGTGAACAGAAAATAAGGGACCAAGAGTAGAGTTGTGTTGAAAAGTAAGCACATACCTCTCAAGGAACCTGAATGTAGAAAATCAGCCATAGAGATGAATGAAGCAGCATCTTTCTTTGTCCCATCGCAAGTGTTTTTCCCTGCAATCCAGCGGTCTGTGTCAGTTTCGATTTCATTTAGTTAACTGATTCTCATTATTTAATTCTTGTCCCTTTCCATTTTCCTCCTTCTTAGTTTCGCTCCAGGTGCTTTCACAAGCATTTTCCATTTTGTTGATCGTCTTGCGTATTTAAGTTTCTGGGGCCTCATTTATAAACAGTGCGTAGGCATAAAATACTCCACTTGCTTTGCAGATTTCTGATTTATAAAAACAAACTTGACATTAATAAAAGGGAAATTATTAAGATTATGCACAATGTCAATACATTCAAAGTCCATCCTGATTAAACAAATGAAAATTCCATGCAGTTTATTTCACCCATAGGTTTATAAATTCGGTTATTTTCCACAAAATGTCTTTTTTTTTGTCCGTACATGTTATTTAGGTTTGAAATCCACGCAAGTTTTTATGAATAAGGCCCCTGGTCTCCATCCTTCCTTTGCTGGATTGCTATTTTGTGTCGTGTCTCCTTTGTCATTGGTATATCCCTGCTATAAACCAAGTATCTATTTGTTAGGAGTGTTCCCACTTGGGACTTGATCCTGGTGAGTGGCTCCATCTGTGTACTTTCATCAGTCCTGCATCATACACCTACCCAGTAAGCCCTGGATCACTCACACACAATCCCAGTAACTGACCTTGGACCCGTCCCTGTGACTCGTCCCCACCTCATCCTCAAGTTCCTGTGACCAATCAACTAAAAACACTCTCCAGTTCTGAAAGCTCTCTTTGTTCTTCACTTTTGTCAATAAAAGGCAAACTTGGGTGTTTTTAATGATACTGCGTTTGGCTCCATTCTGTTACACGTGACATATTTGGCAGATTGTTCCGACTATAACGTGTAAAATGCCTGAAAAACCGTTTTTCAGGTTTAGTGTGCTGGGTGTTTTGCGAAGATCTTCTCCAGCCAAGTCACCTCTCCAAGCGTTTGATCAGATGGGTGAAATAACAGGAAAAAAACTTCAAAGGTTAAAACTGCAAGGTTAGGGCCCGTCCACACAAGCACAATTTTGGTGAAAACCCATAAATATTTTATCGTTTTGGCCTTGCGTTCCACAGGGATATGGCGAAAACGCAGCTCAAAAATGGTATTTTTTGAAAATGGGTACCAAAGTGAGTAAATCTGAAAACGCCACCCCTATGTCCTATGGACAACCAAAACAGTTTTTTTTTTTTTTTTGAAAACGATGACGTGATAGCCCCCGTCACAGCCCCCAGGCCTGTGTGTGGCACTGTATGACGTTGTAGCGTTTCTACAGAAATAGACCAAAAATGGAGAAGGCGGCGAGCCTGCGCATAATGAGCAAATGAATGACGCATTAACACAATTTTATTAACATGATCTGAAATTTTGTGAACAGCAAGGAATTGTGGGAACAATAATCAGCGAGCGAGTGGACATCGTAAAAACAGCTGATCTGAGCTCACGCAAAAAAGGGGAGAGCAGCTTTTAAAGGAGCTGTGTCACGGTTAATGCGCAGGCTCAGGAGGTGACATAAAAATCAGATAAACAGACCGGCTTTCACACGTGCGGAGACTCGTAGGATACAGAGCTTGCAGGACGTGAATCTCTCGGGACAAAATAAAGACTGCATAAGACTAGGCATGACTTCAATTGCTGGTGCAAGCGCGCCACTTTCGGTAAGTATCTGATTTCTATGCGAATGATCTTGTTTTCAAACATATTTGTTGGCCGGGGAAAGAAATTCGAGCGCCTTCATGTAGCACTGCCGTCTGCTTTCTATACAGCAAGAAAAAAACACAGACAAACTCGATCAGCCGAACGAGGATTTTTGCCGATTTTTTCTCTCTTCTCTGTGCTCCTGATAAAGCTTCCTGGAGACAAGAGTTTACGGCCGCTGCCGTACCGCTTCCCTCCTCCAGAGGACATCCTTCGAGAGGACGCTAAAACTTCTAGTTCTTCGACTTACACCGGACAAAAAATACCCAAAACAAAAGCCTCATGTTCAAGGAACTAAAATATATTTATATATACAAGAAATTGAAGACTGTAGAGCGCCGATGGAAACGGATTTTTGGAGGATAAGTCACGATCACCTTGATTTTGATTTCTTGTTAGGATGAACAGTTTTCAAAGTTCTGAGCATGCGCAGTTCACGTGACTCAACTCCTTTAAGACTCTTTTAGCGATGAAACCAAATGTGCGTAATTTCAGCGCCTTGGCCAACCTCTCCTCCTGCTCCTTACGCTCTTGCCGATTCCTGCATAAATAATTCATTTGTTGCCTATCTTGCATGCAAGATTAAACCATAGTCTGTCCTTGGATTAAACGATCAGACTATGACTTTGTCACGTGGAAGGTCTATGGAATGTTGGACATTACCCACAAACACTTGCTCTCTCAATGACGATATCAACAGCAGAATAAACTTATCATTGTTTGTTTTATCAAGCATTTTCCAAAAAGAAATCTAAATTATTTCATGTGAATATGACTTTTGTTCAGTTAAAATGATGAATAATGTACCATGATGACATCGACTTGCCAGCACCCTGACTGAGAAATGAATGCAGTTGCAGTGGTATCAATATCCATAGCTTTACCTACCAATGGTAAGTTTAGGAGTTAGGGTAATATGCCTTTTATTAAATGGTGAACTACGAGCTGCGGGATAGCTCACTTGGATAGGGCACTGCGCTGCAGCGCGGAGGTCACTATTGCGTCGTGGGTTCACGCCCCGGCGTCCTCGTTGGCAGCTTATTCAGAAAGCGCTCAATTTGCCATCGCGCTACAGGGTTCCAAATTGGGAAGGGACTGCCGGATTTGGGGATACAATAGTAGCTTTGGTCGTTGCTCCAGCGCCTCCTGCTGGCCAGATGGGCGCTCGTCAGGAAGACTCTGGGTGTGTTCATGTCCGGGTATCCTCCGCCCTCGTTCCGAACTTACGAGGATTCAACCAATGACTGTATAAGAATCAGTGGCAGCAAGTTGGGTCGCATACATACATAGTTCACCAATTGGGCATTGCAGATTCGGGTGGGATTGGAAATGCCAAATTTTAAAAATAAAAAAACTACTGCCCTGCTATTTCATACTATTTCAGCTTAAACAAAAATAAAAATTTTCATGTTTCCAGTGTCCTAGACGGTGTATACAGAGGTTAGTCCCCCAAAACAAGATAACTCATCAGTTCAGTAAGTAAATAAGAGAGAGGGTACTTTAATCTTTGTGGTATATTTCCCGTATATTTGCAATCTCAGACATAATGCACTGCTTGTTTCCTATTGAGCTGGTATAAAGTCAGTTCCATGGACATTTGTACACAAAGGTTTGCAATCAGGTCTATATTGTTATTTTTACGGTCAGCAGTCAATCCTGCAACATCTTCTTAATCTGGTCCAGCTCGCCAGCATTCAGCATCAAAGGTTAGTAATCACTGCACAGTGACTCATTTAGTGACTCCTCGTGTTGCATAGCTGGATATTCAGCTCACATAAACATGAGACCCAGCCAGCGGGTCGCACTGCCCCTTGCTTGCCATTATGGTTTCTTTGTTCCTGTTCAGTGGCCTTTGGCTTATGACTGTTTCAGCCTGTTTGTTCTGCATGCTAGCACTGCATGACAAATAAACCTCTCATTTATTTCACAACTGAATTGAGCATGGGCCTGTCATTTACACTACCACTGCATATTGTAATTGAAATTAAATAATTTTCTATATACGCGAGTTATTCATTCAGCTTTAATCTGTGGGTATTTACATACAAATTGGGTGAACAGTGTTGTAATTACTACACTTTTTGCACGTATACCCCCCGCCTCCCTTTTTGAGGGACTGAATGTAATTGAACATTTGACTGCACAGCCGTTCTATGGCCAGGTGTGTGTTATCACTCTTCTCTTTTTTTTCCAAGTTAGCAAATAAAACTTGTAAGCTGTTGTGTTCTGGGGTCCTGGCCTTTGGCCAGGACAGCATTTATGGTTTTAACAGTTTCATGTTACATAGTTCATAGTTTCATAGTTCATGTTCATAGTCATAGTTTTAACAGTTTCTTGTATCAGGTTCAAGCATTTCATAATTCACGTTTATTGTCCATGTTTTTACTTTTCCATGTTTTTGTTCATGCCAGGTCTGCCAAGCCACTCCACCGCCTGTCTGCGTTCCGCCCTGTGCCTTCGTTGTTGCACATTTCTGAGCTATGGTTGGCTTTGTTTTGCCCTTCCTTCTGTGCTGTGCTGATTCGGGGCTCTCTAAGCTTAATTGGCAATTTACTGTTTTTAAGTTACTAACATTTACTAACTCACTGGGTTGGTGTAATTCTTAGATAGGCACATTACTAATATTACTAATTTAGACAGGGAGTTTATTGTCATGATTCCTGCTTTGCTATTTCAAGATCTTGCTGTGCTTTTCTGTTCTTAGAATTCATGCTTGCTTCCAAACTGCATACTTAATTGGTACTTAAGCTGAGCACGCTCATTCTCTTAATGAGCAAGTCTTGTCATCCAATCTTGTCCATGTCATGATCTTGCCCTGCCTCTTGTTTCTCCTTCTCCAGGTGTTGCCCTTCATGTGTCATGATTTCTAAGCCTTTATCTGGATGCGGTGGAAGTTGGCTGGCAGACAGTGTCTCGAGTCTTGCTCCATGTTCAAGTTCTTGTTTCCAAGTCTCGTTCCATGTGCAAGTTTTGTTCTCTAGTTCACGCTCACGTTCATGTTCTCAAGCCTTGTTATTTATTTTTCCTTGGTCATCTTGCCTGGAGTTTCCAGTGCCTTTTGTTTTTTTGTCGTTTTGGTATTCTTTTGTTTATAGCTCTGTGTAGCGTACCTTAGTTTGTCTTTGCAACCCTTTGGGCCAAGTTTTTTGTTGGCCCTCGTGCCTGTTTTGCTTTTGTTTTAATAAATCCTTATTCCCCTTCACCTCGCTCCTGGTGTCTACCTGATCGCGTATCATTAGCTGCTTCACAAAATTTAGGCTGCGGCCATGGAAGGGTGTATTCTTGATTGGATATAGCCTGCAAAGGCTACAAAGGCTTCTGTTTTGAGATGATCATCCAAGACCTGTTTTTTGTATCACTGGGAATGTTGATGTTTACATACACTCAATGGTTAGCACAGCAAGCAATTTCATCCAGTTTTATCAACTGTGAGCTCCATGTTATGACGCTATCTGTACTTACTGAAGGTTTTTGACATAGCGAGTTAGCTAACAAAATTTTCTTTTTTATTTGTGCATGCCTTTAGGGTTTTAACCTTGTCCAAGTGCTGCTAGTATAATGCACGTTCACTTTTGAGATATTCACTACTGAGGTTCAGTTTTACATGTTTTATATTTTTATTTTCATTTCATAATGAATTCTATGGAGCTGCTGCAGCTGTGCTCTGAACTCCTCTTTTTTGAAATGACACCTAGCCAGTATTTCAATAGTCCTTGAGCATACCCTTGTTGACTTCTTCTCTGCACTTGCCCTCGGGGGAATCCTCGCTGCCATCATTAGTGTCATTCCAGTCGCCTGAGAAGCTGAAGTGAACTTACTGAGATCGATCCTCAGAGAAGCGAGGGAGCCAGACAGCAACTATGGTCACTCCAAAGGTGTATATCACCCACAATGCTTTTCAGTTCAGCATTCAGCGCAAAACAATAACAAAAATGACAAAGAAATTCAGATTAATTTTAGATAGTGACGACAATGTCATTTGTTGCTTTTGCTGCGACTGAAAAGTGTCGCTTTTTTGGGCTACTTTGTTTGTCAGTAAAACTGTCAATAATAACAAAGCCATTTGAAATGAAATGCGGGGTTTTGTATTTGATATTTGAAGCTGGACCGCAGGCACTGTAGCAATGGATCAGTTCGGATTCAAAATTGCTTTTTGATATAATTGCAGGTAACGGATCAACCCATGTAGGACTTATCCGCACATCTGAAGCACATTTTCAGCACTTCAAACATTTGTTCAGTTACAGTTTGTGTTTTGTGAGATGGAATGAAAATCCGTGCACCGTTTGAGACATATTCTGTGTATTTGGTGTTTTGGCCGACTGTTTTTACCGAAAAACCAGCCTTCCAGGCGGGATCCTCTGGAAGACAGCATGAATGACAGAGTTTGCCAGTATTAAGGTATACCTGCTTTATCCACAATAATTTGCGAATATCTATGTGCGTAACCTCAAACGCTGGATCAAAAATAACCAGATGGAATGGGTCCCCTTACGATTAAAATAGCCTGTATTCCAGCATGCTCTGATGTGGGTACGTAGAGTGATCGCACTCACCGTTCTGAAGCGTGTTTTTTTCATATCTTGACAATAATCTTTTGCGTCCTAATCTTTTTATTTTTATTTGCTTGCTTGTGTGAGCGCTGCTGTGGGGTCTTAAATCAGATGCTTGTTTGATACATTTGTAAATGTATACCTATGTGGATGGATGACACGACACACAGCAGTGTCTGCCATTTGTATGGAACTGCCATAGAAGGAGACAACATCTGTCAACGGTGACTGTAACTCAACGCACCAAAGGAAATGTTCAACTGTGTGCAATTTAATCACTAACTGATCATCAAACACGTAATATGACTCAAGCTCTTCACATCATAAATATGCTGTCATTACATTTTGCCCATTAGGAGCAACACAAATGAGGAGCAGACTCAATTAGATATCAAACGTTTTTCTAGGGCAGCCATCAAAGAGGGGAATTATGCCTGCTTTGATCCTGCGAATATGTGATCCAGCTGTCAAGTTGAATGCGCATAATCTCACGAGTCTAATTGTGCAGTCGCCACCTCAACACAGAAAAAGGTAGCACTGGGAGCTGCATTAAAGTTCTCCTCCATTTTGTCTGCCAAGAGAGTCATCGTACCAAAGCGCTCTGTGATTCTGTCATCAGTCGCTGCCAACTACGGTCCGTAACCATGACAACAGCTCCAGAGCTCATTGAAGATATTTTTACTTATGATCCAGCTTTTTTCTTTTATTTTTATTCATGTCATATATTTACTCTGTGCGTCACAATGAATATTTTTATAATTTCACAATGTGTCATTTGTAACATCTACTTAAAATTTTTATCTTGTGTAACAGTATATGCAGTTTGCCATTTGGTAAAACGGTCGCTTTCTGTCATTAAAGAAATACTATTTTTTTCTGTGATGTAAAATGGGCTGCATTCTCATTATATTGCATGTAATACGTACAGTATTGTCTGAGGAATAAATTAACAAGGCGTGGGGATAAAAAGTAGAATTTATTTACTCCCTTCAGAGTTTCCATGTTATGATATTGATATGTTCGTGCCTATATATGCCAGGTGATGTGATATGTGATATGCCAGGTGATGTACTCCTTCACTCTGAATCATTAATGCTGTCTTCTTCATTGCAGTTCATCAAATTTCAAATGGATGATTTTAAACTCTAAGGGCTCTCTCTTACACCCAGCGAAGTGTGGCGCCATACATGACCCAAGTGTTTTTGTTGGTTTAAGACCAACACAGTCACCATTTTCCTGTCCGGGATCCACGTCTTAAATAGCGAATGCACTTGTGCCTAATTAAGCGCTCACGGGGAGGTTGGTCTTAAAATGAGGTGTGGTCAGGTGCAATTTTGTCGTGTTGCTATCTTGAAACATAATCAAAACAAATGGTGCCAGGCACAACAAATCCCGCCCCTCGCACATACTTTCACCTACTTGTACCCCCCTAATTATTGAATTACACCACACAAGCCACACAGAGCTACAGGACAGACAGGGACTATTTTACACTACATAAGCCACACAGAGCCACAGGACAGCTAGGGATTATTTCACAACACACAAGCCAGGTAGAGGTACAGGAGAGCCAGGGATTATTTTACACTAAACAATCCACTCAGTGCTAAAGGATTATTATACACCGCACAAGCCACACAGAGGCACCGGAAAGCAGGGATTATTTTACACTACACAAGCCACACAGAGCTACAGGATTATTTTGCACCGCACAAGCCACACAGAGCTACAGGACAGCCAGGGATTATTTTACACTGAACAATCCACTCAGTGCTAAGGGATTATTTTACACCGCACAAGCCACACAGAGCTGCAGGAGAGCCAGGGATTATTTCACACTACACAATCCACACAGAGCTACAGGATTATTTTGCACCGCACAAGCCACACAGAGCTACAGGACAGCCAGGGATTATTTTACACTGAACAATCCACTCAGTGCTAAGGGATTATTTTACACCGCACAAGCCAAACAGAGCTGCAGGAGAGCCAGGGATTATTTCACACTACACAATCCACTCAGTGCTACAGGATTATTTTACACCACACAAGCCACACAGAGCTACAGGACAGCCAGGGATTACTTTACACAAAATAATCCACTCAGTGCACAGGATTATATAACGTAACACTAGTCACACATGGCATTAAACAACACTCAGTGACAGTTTTAAACTCCAAATGCCACATACAGTGGAACTGGAGCACTAATGACCAGCCAACAGGCCACACAGAGCTACAAAAGACCTTGCACACTGTGGCATTTCCCAGAGCTATACCCCTGGTGAGTGCGAAACAGTTCATACAGATGGGCAAAGATGAGTACAGTGATACAGTAACTCAGAAGAGGCCGAGCTAATTAGAGCTGCCTATTTCAGTTAACACCATTGTCTCTGTAATGAGTCCATTGGATTTGAACTAAACTGAATTGGAAGTGATTAAATTAATCACGGAAGGGCATCAAATTGCATGACAGTGCAAGTCTACAAGAGACTGTAGATTACCTTACATTGCATTAAAATCTGTTGTAATCAATCTTGTCGCTACAGTCAGTTAAATTGCTTAGTAACTGGAAAGATGCCAGTGGTACCTTTCCAAAGCTTATGCTTCAGAAATGCTTCCCACTCAACAGACTGCATGCGGGATGTTGGAGGAAACGTTAGATGCCTGCGATCCAGATCTCTCAATTAAAACATACCAAAACTATGAAAATCTCCTGCCAGGGTTATTCTGTTAGATAAATAAAGGCGACAGAAGCACAAGACAAAAGCCAGATTTCACAACAGTATGAAGGGATGATGCCAGATTCTCCTGGACTTGTCCCACTGACAAATAACGGTTCTTCTGGAGCCCAAACAAACTGTTTTCAGGATAACTGTCTCGCCAATCTCCTGAAACAAAATATTTTGGAAGATGACGTGGATAATTTTACAGAGGGTATCCAAAAGTATATCATTAATTTGCAGCTGTCCAAAATGTCTAAATGCAACAGATGTCATTATTGTCATACGCTAACAAAATGGAGGGCCATCACAGTCAGAATATCTGTGATAGCTCACCAGTGTCCTTATTGGTAAATCAAGGAATCAACGCAATAATTGATTTTTTTTTTTTTTTTCCCGTTGCCCCCTCGCAGTGAAGCAGTGTGCTGCCCTGGTCAATAGTAATGAATTTGCTCTAAATAGAAGGTGGTAAGCAGCTGGGTTCAAGCAAATGAAAAACATGAGAGAACAGGCCTCTGACAGCTTATTCCTCCTTTAGGGCACACATTTGTTTTATATGCGTATCTCGTCTGGTCCTGGTCTGGCGATGTTGCCGATGTTTGTTCTTCAGCAAGGGCTGTAGATTATGGCTTTGACCCTGGAGTCTGAGCCATGGCTCCTGTGGGCCAGTTAGACCGTTGGATGTGAGCTGAAGACGCTTCAGATCAGTACACTCCTGAGGGCGTGGGAGTTCTGTTAGAGGATAACATCAGGATATGCTTTTATTGCCTCTCAGGAGCTTGTTTGTCTTTTGACAATATTTGGTGTGTGTATTAATGGGTCGCAGACCGTGCTGTATAAATGTCACAATGTATAATATTAACAAAACTGAAAGCAGAGGATAGCTTTTAATCACAACTCTCAAATCCTGTAATTCCCTCTGTGGAATTATTTACAAAAACACTTGAGTCGCTTAGATTTGGCTCAACACTAGATTCACTGATCCAACTAATAATGTAATTACGCCACATTGATTACTTAAAAAAACTATTCCTTCCCCACAGGAGAAGAAGAAATCAACCATATCTTCTGCAATGCAGGATCAGATGAGATCAAAATAAGCTATTGTCTAAAAAAGAAAAGACAGCATTTAAAAACGGGCATGAAATTGGTGATGTAGGAAAACTGTGTCCTGAAAAGATCCTGATTACTGCTTCACTGTGGCTTAATTTAAACAGACAGGACAAATACAGAAGTCTCTGATGCCGCAGCTCAATGCACTTCAATCATGGTGCTTTTCAGTATAAGAATACACAACTTTTCACTTGGACCAGCGGAGGCCTGGCTTTGAAGATGCAGGCCTTCACCTGGTGGTTTGAGTTTAATGCGTAGGACCAAGTTTTTAAATCTTTAGTGTTTGTATTTTATTTCTTATTTCATACTTGAAATACATACACTCAACAAAAATATAAACGCAACACTTTTGTTTTTGCTCCCATTTGTCATGAGATGGACTCAAGGATCTAAAATTCATTCCAGATACACAATATTACCATTTCTCTCAAACATTGTTCACAAATCTGTCTAAATTTGTGATAGTGAGCGCTTTTGCTTTGCTGAGACAATCCATTCCACCTCACAGGTGTGCCACATCAAGATTCTCATCAGACACCATGATTAGTGCACAGGTGTACCTTAGACTGTCCACAATAAAAGGCCACCCTGAAATGTGCAGTTTTTGCTTTATTGGGGGTCTGGGAACTCAGACCAGTCAGTATCTGGTGTGGCCACCATTTGCCTCATGCAGTGCAACACATCTTCTTCGCATAGAGTTTATCAGATTGTCAATTGTGGCCTGTGGAATGTTGGTCCACTCCTCTTCAATGGCTGTGCGAAGTTGCTGGATATTAGTGGGAACTGGTACGCGCTGTCGTATACGCCAGTCAAGCACATCCCAAACATGCTCAATGGGTGACATGTCCGGTGAGTATGCTGGCCATGCAAGAACTGGGACATTTTCAGCTTCCAAGAATTTTGTACAGATCCTTGCAACATGGGGCCGTGCATTATCTTGCTGAAACATGAGGTGATGTTCATGGATGTATGGCACAACAATGGGCCTCAGGATCTCATCACGGTATCTCTTTGCATTCAAAATGCCATCAATAAAATGCACCTGTGTTCTTCGTCCATAACAGATGCCTGCCCATACCATAACCCCACCACCACCATGGGCCACTCGATCCACAACATTGACATCAGGAAAGCGCTCACCCACACGATGCCACACATGCTGTCTGCCATCTGCCCTAAACAATGTAAACCGAGATTCATCCGTGAAGAGAACACCTCTCCAACGGGCCAGACGGCATCGAACGTGAGCATTTGCCCACTCAAGTCTGTTACGGCGACGATCTGGAGTCAGGTTAAGACCCCAATGAGGACGACGAGCATGCAGTTGAGCTTCCCTGAGACGGTTTCTGACAGTTTGTGCAGAAATTCTTTGGTTATGCAAACCAATTGTTTCAGCAGCTGTCTGAGTAGCTGGTCTCAGACAATCTTGGAGGTGAACCTGCTGGATGTGGAGGTCCTGGGCTGGTGTGGTTACACATGTTGTGAGGCCGGTTGGATGTACTGGCATATTCTCTGAAACGCCTTTGGAGACGGCTTATGGTGGATAAATTAACATTCAATGCCCGGGCAACAGATCTGGTTGACATTCCTGCTGTCAGCATGCCAATTGCACGCTCCCTCAATGCTTGCGCCATCTGTGGCATTTTGCTGTGAGACAAAACTGCACATTTCAGAGTGGCCTTTTATTGTGGACAGTCTAAGGTACACCTGTGCACTAATCATGGCGTCTGATGAGCATCTTGATGTGGCACACCTGTGAGGTGGGATGGATTGTCTCAGCAAAGCAAAAGTGCTCACTATCACACATTTAGACAGATTTGTGAACAATGTTTGAGAGAAATGGTAATATTGTGTATCTGGAATGAATTTTAGATCTTTGAGTCCATCTCATGACAAATGGGAGCAAAAACAAAAGTGTTGCGTTTATATTTTTGTTGACTGTACTATAATATTCAGTTATGCATTTGGTATGTGTATGTACTACTAGAAAAGAAGCTTTCACTTTGCTTATTTTGACTGTGGAATATTTTAATGCATTTCTGAGGTCATTGTGTGTTTGTATCCTGAAACTAACAAGAGCCTCTCACCTGAACTCACCTACTGTAAAGTGCTGGCACTGTTGTCTGCAAATAAAACCTAATATAATTATGCTATTTTCTTGATTGGCAAAAGGGCTGTGAGGACTGCGGCTTAAGTGGCATCTTCAGGCACAAGTCATTATCTCTTTAACAGTGCCAGAAGCTTTAACTCAATGAGCTTTAACCAGTGGCTGGGGTATCAGAGTGTACCTGATAAACTTGCAAACGGTCTGACTGTTATTCATGAAACTGAGCTGTAATTGGCTGGTTGCTATCAATCAGCATGTGTTTGGCTGTTTTGCTGAGGATAATCCTTCTACAGATGAAATCTTCAAAAACCTGAACAGGAAAAGAGCTTCTTGTCTTAATGTCCGAACACTGTAATAAAAAAAATGAGATGAATAAATCTATAGGGAAACAATAACTCCCATGATGATGGTTTCAGTAAATACAGTTCTGTGGGTCCAGCCCGATTGTACTCAGATTGTATTACAATGGCATTATTTCAGAATAAAACTGATGATTTTACCTGGTCTGTAGACATTGTAGACATTTAAAATAGCCTAAAATGTATTTTCTAGCCATAGTTATGTAATTTTATTGGACAATGGCCATCAGCTTATAGATTTTAAGAGGGAAAACGATACAACTGAATTTGTCAGGTTTCTCCAGGTTTCTTTTACTTAAATCTTCCATTGAGAAAATTGAATATGTGAAAATAACAGAAACTGTGTTTAAAGTTAAACTTTTGCATTTGCGGAAATGTCAGGAAAACCTGAAATGGAAAAAAAAATCACCTCCAACACAAAGAGGAGCCTGCTTTGTTGTTTTCATGTGTAATGTGTGGCAACCCCTGGTCTCACGCCATAAGACAGGCTGCAGTGGGTGAGCAGACACACCCCTTCCTTCTAGGTGAGGTTGTGATCCACTGTTACCTCCCGGTTCACTCTCTGCAACCAATTGGCACGTGGGAGTGGTCACACCTGAGGCGAGTTGACTAATTACCCTGGGAGCTGTATTTAAGGGCAGCTACCCAGAGAGGAGCAGAGTTCACCAGGCTGGGGAAGTGAGAACACTGGGCCATCCAAACCTCAGTGGTCAGTGGCCGAGTCCCTTACTGAAAGTAAAGAAGAGGAATTCCTTTCTTTGGTTGAAGAGATTCTTATGTTGGCGGCCTTTGGGAGAAGAGTTTTTTGTCTGACGGGAATTGTTTGCTGGAAGGATTGAAACCTTGTGCCTTGGAAACGGTGTCAAGGCTGAAGAGGAGGGTCAGAGTACTAAAAGGACCCTATTGATGTTTGGTGTAAATGGAAGGAAGTCTGATTTGAAGCCCCGGTGAACCCTAACTTTTGGAGAGGGCTACAAGACTGGCCTGATTCCAGATGCTAATTGTTTGTTTGCCCCCTCTGCCCAAGGTGTGCTCATCCCCCAGGAGAGGGAGTCCAAGACACCTACTGCGTGAAGCCTACCTCCGTTCCGAGAAGAACCTTTGTTTTTGGCCCAATCCCCCCACCCCTCACTACTTCCTGCATTAATTAAACAGTATTTGGTTTGAAGACGGAAAACCTGTCTCTTGGTCATATATTTATATATATATATATATATATATTCCCAAGTGTAAAACCTACCTCTGATTCCCCCGGGTTGCCACAAACATAATGACGTAACCACAGATATGCTGATTAGTATTTAGGGAGTAGCGCAATTTCCATTATTTTGGCTTTGTACACTGCCGCAATTGATCTGGACTAAAACTATTAAAATGATCTTAAGGTAAAAGAGAAAAAATTGCATGAACTCATTAGGAACTACAGCCTTGTTTACACTTCATGTGTGAAATTGATCCATCATGCTCAATGAACTACTCTTTCAGAGTCTGAGCCTGATGAATCTTGGCATTGATATCCTGGAACACACCTGTACCATAAGGATTAAAAAGTCAGTTAATGGATAATTGGTCATTCTGTATATTCAGTCTGCTGAAAATCATTGTATTGCTCCAGAAGATTGCAGAGCCTAGACCTGACCAATTAAAGCAACCTAAATTGAAACTGCCTCCAGAGGCTTTTACAGTGGGCACAATGCATGATGGGTATATTGCTTCATGGGCTTCCTTTCTTAACCTGATGTGCCCTTCGCTCTTGAGTTGGGTAAATCTGGACTCTTTGGACCACATGACCTTTTTTCCATTGCTCCTCAGTCCAATCTTTGTGCTCTCTTGCAAATTAAAGTAATTTTTATCCCCAATAAGCCTTTCTAACAAGTGGGGCTATACAGCTCTTTAAGCTAGTATCTCACTGAGCGGCGAATGCTTATGAATGTAGCTAATTTTGGATTTGCCAACTTTTCCAATGAAAGTTGCAAACTCTTTTGCAATCTTGACAAACCTTGATGGTATCCTCCCGAAACCCTACATTCGTCAGCATTCGTAGCTCTGATGTATAGTGGTCACTACTTTGCAAACCAAAAAGAACTTTCACGACATGTTACAACGCAAACTCTTTTATAAATGTCTGCAACTGTTTGTGAGAACATAAATTCGCAAATAAATTTTGAACATGCTCAAAATTTCTTCGCGACAAGAAACTGTTTGCGAAAAAACTTAGCCTACTGCTTTGCGCCCTTTTACGAACTCGACGAAAATCAAAATTCGCGACATTCATAAGCATTCGCCGCTCAGTGAGATACTAGCTTTAGTGCCAATCCTTCAAGTTCTTATTGCTTCACAGTTACATCTTTTTAATCACCATGAGATATATCTTTCAGCATGGTTTTTTAAGAAATTAAAACTTATGCACTGAATCAGTCAGGATTAAAAGAATTATTGCCAGCTGAAACGGTCTTGGGTACTGGCATATTTAAATCCAAATAGCAATGATTCTTGGACAGGCAGTGTAATTATAGACCACTGAATGTAGGGGTTCAAGAGAAATTTGACACTCCATCGTAATCATAAATGAATCATGAATTCATGTTTGCAAGTATATTGCAGTCAATGATAACCTGAAGTGAGTAACCCACAGACATGACCAGACACTGGGATTGTTCTGCTTGGCGAAACTCTCCACTGCTTTGTAGACTTTCAGCGTGTCCTTGGGGTATGTAGTTTCCTTCAGCAAATGAAATACAAGCTCAGCTGGATTCAGGACAGGTGATTGACTTAGTAGATCATTCCACTTACATGCCTATCCTTCAGAACAACAATATCTCTCTCTCACACTCTTTCTTTCTTTCACTCTATCTTACTCTAACGCACATAAACGCACGCACACACACACAATCATGCGGACAGATATTTGCAGATTCCGTCACTGAAAAACGCAGACAATTGCACACACACAGAGACACACACACATGCAAATACAAAGACCATCGAGAAGTCAGTCAAATCTGATTGATGGATTTTACACTCTATGCATGTTCTACATACATGTTAGTATTTCTTCTCCTTATCTAAAGTCCATTGGAAATTCATTGTAAAAATTTTAATTTTTGAGAGCTCGTTTAAATCTAATAAAGTGTACTCTGTTAAAGAAGGCAATAACAAATGTGTGTTTAAACGAATGACAGAGAGAGAGAGAGAGAGACGTCTTAGGTAGGATTCATGGAATACAAACCAACATTTCTGTGCAAGAAGCCTTAATTTTCATGTAAATTTTTCCAGGGTGCCAACGTAACTGTGACGAATGCCAGCTGAAGCTCGTCAGCCTGCCTGCCAGCATAGTTTCCCGCTGAACTCATGGACGGAGCCCAATACTATATCCCCTGCTTCATGCTAAACGCGCGGCAGGGGATATAGCATTGGGCTCCGTCCGTCCGTCCGTCCGTCCGTCCGTCCGTCCATCCGAACACGTAAAATTGAGGCGGAGGGGGATATTGCCATGTTAGTGGCAAACACTTGTTCAATTATTAGTTCATTTCTCTCATTGGTTTAGTTCTCACCTCACTTCACTATTTAGTTCCTGCTTTGTTCACTTTTCAGACAATCCATCTAATTCCCTTACTCCGTGCTGGTTCGGCTTTCTCCCTTTCGGAAGGCTAAATTCCCTCTTTTATGAGAGCTTGAAGTGATACCAATATTTAGGCATGCCAGTGGTGATTTTCACCCAAAAAATGGAACTGAGGTGCAACACTAGGGCCAGTTGTTCCGTTCCGTGCTGAAGCGTGAATGCCCCCCCTCCCCTGTCCCCCGCTAGCCCGCACTCACATTACCTCGAACCCAAGTGTGCTCAAGCACGGTTGCCTCCGACAAATCGTGCTAGTGCGCATGCATGAGCAAGGGTACCGTGCCCAAGCACACCTCTTCCATCCGCACTGGGCCAGGAAAGTGTATTGTTCTCAAGCACGGTACACTGGCACTCGCACTAGCCATAGAGGACTTTAGGGGGAAAACGTGCTTGGGCACGGTGCGATGGCCCAGTGTGAGTGCACCCGCAGATTTATTGTGAAATGGCACAGGTATCAAAATCAAGAATGTCTGTTTCACTTGGGAGAATGGACCGATGCAAACACTCGGGAAGCTATTCCATTATATACCGAATTTCTTTTACTGCACAGCCTCATCTTAATAACTAACAAATATAAAATAAGAGAGTACCATGCAAAAAACTGTTTTATTGCGGCATTACGTCTTGTTTCACCAAGACGTCAAGTGCTGCCACAGAAAGCAGAGATTGTGTGCGTGATTAAAAGTTTAACCTGTTTAATGAGGATACATCTCAGGCTGATGTTTCATTCCTTTTCATAACAGTGCCACCAATTTTCAGTCACCCTGTTTCCCCTCATCCGACTCCGATATGCAAACACCTCCAAAACGCTGTCCAGCCCCCTCCCCGAAACTCAGTTCTGTCTGCCAGAGATTAATGACTGAATCTGCCCCTGCGGACTAAAGATGTTCTTCATGCAAACATGTAGAGTTTAGGAGGCTGCCTTCAGTCTGTGTGTGTGTGTGTGTGTGTGTCTGTGTATCTGTTCAACAGGCAGAGACAGGATAACTGTGTTAGGGACAGAAGGAAAGAGACGGAACAGGGGGAGGGCGACAGACACATAGAGAGAGACAGGAGGGCAGGAGAGCCTGATGAAGAGAGAGATAGAATAAGATACAGGGAGGAAAGAGAGGGAGAGAGATGGAGAGAGGGATGAAATAGAGAGGGAGAAAGAGGAAAGAGATAGGGAGAGTACGAGAGTGATAGAGTGGGAGAGAGGGAGAAAAATGGAGAGAGGGAGAGAAATGGAATGATGGAGAGATGGAGGAAAGATGGGGAGAGATGTTGGGATGGAGGAGAGAGATGGAGAGAGAGAGAGAGAGGTGTAGAGAGGGAGGGGAGTAAGGACTGGCAGAGCCTGCCTTGACACAAGATTTCAGTGGCTCCACCCAGTCCTCCGCACCCTCCCTCCCATTGGTTGGTGGTCTAATTCCCCAGAAACACTGGTTTCCCCCCCACCCCCCACCCCACTTCCCTGTGCCTGTGCAGTGGGCTCGGCTGTGAATGAAGCTCTGGGAGCGAGGGGCAGACAGGCAGCGTGATGTCGTCAGAGTCCGCCTCTCGATCTCTCCCTCTCTCTGCCGACCCACAGGCTCCAGACAGCAGACTGCAGCTCATCGCCGGCGAGGACCTCTCGTCTCCTCACTGAAGCTGCGCTCTCGAAATCACGCGCGCGTCGCCTAAAAGAACCACGCCGTCTCAACCGCGACTCGCGGCCGCCTGTTTTACCCATTACCATCGCCGGCGTCATTATTTCCTTCTCTGTTTTGGGACATTTTCAGAGAATTTGATTCTCACTAACTATTTCTGGACTTGCAAGAATTAGTGAGGAAATGATGTTTAGGATTTAGTGAGGAAAAATACCTCGTGGACACGTGAAGCCCCTCTGAAGAGGAGCAAGCGGAACGTTGGGGGAAAGTTTTTTGGAGGCGCAGGCGGAAGGTCAGAGGGTCGCGTGTGGCCGGTTTTTGGAGCGCGAGCTCCCTTCTGTTGGCGTGTGTTCCGTGAAAGCGCGCCAAGACGCCGCGTGCCGTGCTCCGCGTGAAAAATGCGCAGACCCGGTTGGCCCGGCCGACGGCGGCGGCGGCGGATCAGGCGCCTGGGGGGGGGCTGTACATGCAGCGCTCACAGAGCCGCATCAGTCTGTCGGCCTCCTTCGAGGCTCTTGCCATCTACTTCCCCTGCATGAACTCCTTCGACGAGGATGATGCCGGTAAGCCACTCCGTTTGTCCTTCTCTCTCCGGAGGCCCTGCAAGGGTCGCAGTCAGAATGGCTATGGTGCGCATGGTGGGACCACTGTGGATTTGAGGGTACGATGGGCGCTGGGTTTTTGTCCTGAAGGATCAGAACCTAAATATGGGAACGTGGAGGACTTGGGTATGTTGAAGAGCGTTATGATTTGGTTGGCGGCACCGTTTGAAAGGGCAGTAAGGGTGGGATTGAGATGGTGTTTGTATGCAGAGCCAGGTCTCGGGGTGGCTGTGGATGTGAGGTCAGAGGATTTGTGTTCCTTTCTGGTTCTTTTTTTTTCTGGTGCTTCAGACTCTAACAGTCTGGACCTGAGGTGAGGGACTTGAACATACTGAGAACCAAAAGTATTTGGACAGGGAGGATTGTTTTGAGGGGCTGCAATTTTTTTTTTCTTACGTTGTTCGCACAACACGGATGATATCATCCACAAATAAAAATAACTGGCTGAATTCCTATGAACATGGCTTTATCTCACGTAGGGCGCACGGATCGGCCTCTCATGCGCTTTGTGACGTACGCTCTCTGAGGTCAGGAGAAAATGTTCAGCAAGAAAGTCACACAGTGACATTTAGAGTCTGAATTCGTATTGCTGGAGTAATCAGGAGGAAAATCGCATCCTTGTTGATACTTCTCATGAGTCATAAATAGACGTTCATTGATTAAGGTGGATGCTTTGCAAGGTAGCAAGGTTTACTTGAAGCACACGCTGTTTTGAATCTGTCGTCACAGTGGACTGTGCTGTATTGTCAGAGCTTGGAATGCCAACATTTAAAAAAAGTGTAACCAATCATGTTTTAGTTCTTTGGCTGGGGCAAATCCGAGAAGCATTTTTGTGGCCTGTTGTTTTGCATTTGAAATGCTCGAAAAGCTTTATTTCACTCTTAGTCTACAGCCAGACTCAAACCATACACTTATGCTACTGACTGCCTGGCTGACACACGCACTGAGTACATAATATTCACAATCTATTCAGACGTCGTGGAAAATTTTCACAATCTCCTAAGAACCTGGCGCACGTTTTAACCCCATCAGATGACATTTACTGCAAGGGAGCCATTTTAATTTGGAATACTTAGAGCACTAAACTAATTCAGATTTCTATGGGGATGATTTATCCTTTCAATCCCATTACTGGAAGGCAGCAGCTCCTCCAGCAGCAGGTCAATTTCTCTCCCCCCCGTCACACACACACACACACACACACACACACACACACACACACACACAATGAAATAACACACATGAACACTCGACTTATGAACACATACAAACCTCTTCCATACACAAACACAGCACACAGACAACTGCATGCCCACACTCAAGTAAACACACACACACTCACACACGCAGACAATTACATAAAACAGGTGAAGACTGGGCTTATGAACACATAAAAACCTTTTACATATACATACTAACAGCACACAGACAGCTGCACGCTCACACGCAAGCAAACACACACACACACACACACACATGCAGACAGTCACAAATTTAGCCACTGAAACAGACAGGCAAACACCCATGAGCGTACACGTTCATACACACACACACGCACACACACACACACACACTCATGCAGACAGACATTCACAGATTCAGTGACTGAAACGCACAGACGCCCACACTGCACACAGACAGCTGCTCGCACACACACACGTACAAACACAGAGACGATCACGGAGGACACATTCATAAACAAAAAAACACACGCACACGAATACTGAAAACATATAAATATAAAACCTCTTTTCCTCTCTCCTTCACTCATACACGCACACACACACACGGACAGAAACAATCTTGGATGCCGATTTATACATAGCGCATGTTTTTACCTACACAAGCTGATGAGCTGCCACATGTGCACGACCAATGTCATATGAATAATCTGCAATAAGAATTGTTACTGCACGTTTGATATTACAGCTAAGCATGTGATTAACCTATAGGGCTGCTGCCCTCCCCCACCCTTTCCATTCCTCACCTCCCTCTTCTGTCTCCATTAATCCGCCACTCTCCCTCTGCTTCTCTATCAGTCTGTCTCTTTTTCTCCCTCCTCCCTGCTTTCCCTCTCTGTCTCCCTCTCTATACATACACATGGCTGTTACGCCTGTCCAAACATCGCGTCACATCCAGCACACCTGAGTGACCATACACACAAGACAGTGGGTGTGCCTTTTCACTGCTTATTTTACCGTTAGCGCACATCCTCCTTTAATATACCCACAGGCCTATGTGATAACATTAACGGTTCTATGACTAATACTGCAACCTCTTCTGCTGCTGCCACTACTGCTGCTGCTCGTACTTCTACTACTACTACTACTACCACTACTACTATTACCGCTAACATGATTGCTACTACTGCTACTATAACTACGACCACTGCAACTACTATTATTACTGCTACTGCTGCTGCTACCAAGTTTGCTATTTAAACTAAAATTACTGATAAGGCACTGCGTTGCAGTGCAGAAGTGACTATCACGTCGCGGGTTCGTTCCCTGCCTCGTACCAACCGGCAGTGGTCGGCAGCCTTTTCAGAGTACCGCACAAATTGTTTCTAGCGCTATAGGGTTTCAAATTGGGAAGGGACTGCCGGGAATGGGAAATAAAATAAATAGCATTGTTTGTTGCTCCAGCGCCTCCTGTTGGCCAGATGGGCGCACGTCAGTGAGATTCTGAGCTTGCTCATGATGGGGTATCCTCTGCCCTCGTTCTGAATTGGCGAAGATTCAACCAATGAGTGTATAAGAAGCAGTGGCTGACAGGCACGTGCTTCGGAGGAGAGCCGTGAACTGTCTTCACTCTCCTGAATTGGCCGCAAGGGGCTGCATACGAGCAAGTGTTGTGCATAGTTCACCAATTGGGCATTCCAGATTTGGTGGGATTCGAGATGCCAAATTTTTTGAAAAAAAAACAAAAAACCTACAACTACTGAAATAACTGCTATTGCCACTACTGCTACTATTGCCGTTACTTCCACCACTACTGCAGAAAACACAATTACGGCTTTTACGACTTCCACTATTACTCCCACTGCCACAGCTACCACTACTATTACTAGTATAACTACTATTACTACTATTACTATTGCTATGACAGCTAGTATTACTACAACTTCTACTACAGTCACTACTATTACTAGTACTGCTACTACTACAATTGCCACTCCCACTGGTAGTAATATTACTTCTACTATTGCTACTACTACTATTACCTAAGACTAATATCAGCAGTAATAATAATAATAAGAAGAAGACACAATATTTTAGTATAGTGTTGGCATTGAAGTATGCATATATGATGATTAATCTTTAATTGGCTGAAGCTGACAATAAAAGCAGAATGTGGCTCTCACAGTGACAGTACTCCAAAGCAAATCTACTCGCACAGACCCACCGTAATCTCCACAGGTGAAGATGCTGGCTGGCAGGTCCAGGATTAGCACCTGTAAGCAAATGGACAGACGATATCTCATACTACAGTTACAGGAAGTAACTTTGTCGCCCTAATGATAATATTTTCTTTCTCTTTCTTTACCAAGAATGCTGATCTCATGTTGCATTGACTGAGCTATAAGAAAGTGTTGGGAATGAGAAAGAAAGCACTGTTGGGAAGGATAAAATTTGGTAAAATTTGTACTTATTTTTGAGAAATGTAATACAATCTTGCCTGTTACATACAAAACCTGACACTGGAAGTTAGAATCATGTTTTCCAAAAATTATCAAAAAAATTTGGAAACTTTAGAAATATCATGAGTCAATACAAGAAAATATACAGTCAGGTACAGAATTTTTTGACAACTAGAAGAAAAATTGACATTGATGACACAACATATTGTATAATTAGACATACAAAGACAGCACCTTTATTTGAATGCATTTATCTTCACGTTTTTTGTGTTTTTCATTAAGATATCTATTTTTCTTTTAATTATGTCTAATTATACAATATGTATAACCATCCTGAGGGCGGGCCACTTTGCATAATTGCATTTTTATAACGTTAAATATTGTGCTATGTTGTAGAACTATATAAAGTTCAAACGTCTGTGGACTCAGCATTCTAACTGCGCAAACCATGTTATAATGCGATAAGTACGACAGCGAAAATTGTATTTAAATGGTATCATAACAACCCTCAGCCTGATTACGCAGTTCCATAATTTCAATGGTTATTTCACTGGTTAAAGTGGGATTTGACAAGTGGGGGAACCCTAAAATTTGGTGTTGCAGCCCAGTGGGGGAAAATAAGACAAATGATTTCAAATAACTGTATTCGCTTTATTTTTGGCCCATCGGGACTATGACATTGAATTTTCATATTAAAATAATCAGGAAGTGGGCATAAGAAGAGAAAAGCAGTGATGGATTTGCCTGAAAACTTGTGAATCAAAACTATTACATAATTACCAAAATTAACAAGTATCAGAAATCTATGACTCTTTTTGTGATTTCAAGACAATGTCTGTACACTGCACACATCAACCATATTGAGGGCTGACAGCAATAAACAGTTATGTCCAGATGTTATATATTGGACATAACTGTTTATTGCTGTCAGCTCTCGATATTCTACTTCCAAAATGTTCTGATTTCCAATGCAAAATTATGGCTAGATGTATCAAGGTGGATCTCTAATAATGTTATGCTCTAATGCAGTTAGCGCTTTAGGGAATCCTGGATAGTACAGGATGCTGCGATGCTGCCAGTATAATATAGCTTGCTTGCCAGCTACATAAAAAACGTGGTGCTCAGCACAATGATTCTCAAGTAGCTGTGCCGCTAACTAGCTGGCGGCTGTAGATGTCAAAGAAAGATATGCCCAAAAAAACGTTACTGCTGAGGCAGAAACGCAGACCAACATTGCTTGCATATCTATCGGTGCAACTGAGCCTTTGTCAGACTTTGACTGAATCGCTAATAATTTCATTAATGCCCTAGCTAGCTGGTAAGCAGCCTGGTTAGCATTTTTGCACATAGCCTAAATCAGCTAACGTTAACCTTTTTAAATTTAAATTATTTTAGTTGGCCGGTTTGAATGGTGGAATATTTCAAAACTTCACCATCGACTTCAACTTAACTTAATCCACTTACTTTGGCAATAAACGCTGTTTCAAACATGACAATTAGTGGCAGGCCGGTACATGACCGATGCGCTCATTCAAAAGAAATACTACATTGTTCGATACAGCTGCGTTTTAGTGAAGGCAGGGCTGGCAGGGACTGATGTTGCCTCTGATTTGTTGAGCATCTTCGTGGTTTTGAGAGAGTGGCAGGCAGGCTATAACTGAAAGCAGTATGCGAAAATTATCTGTAGTCCGTGGCACTACTGTGAGGCGCTTTCACGCTGGACGTGAAACGATTTTTTCGCACGAGAGATTACATTCGAAGTCAACGCAAAGACGCAAATACATGTATTGTTGCATCTGTCGTGCGAAAAATTTGTTTCGCGTCTGGTGTGAAAGCAGCTTTAGTCAAATAAATATGTCAATTCAAACTAATATGGCGGAACGCAGTTCCAGACCGTTCCAGCCCACTTTAACCCCAGATTGTACAGCTTAGTTCAGATTTGTGAAAATATGTAGAAATCAATGTTCTTACCACAGTAGCGGTCCAGACATAATTTATTTTTATTTTTTTCATTTACAAAACAAGCTAGCGTGGACAAACATCACTAAATCGACTTTTACATAGGGGTTTTAGCCGCGGGTGCTAGTGAAAATCACTACAATTAGCTATTTTTACTTATGATGCAGTGCTATAAATAGAACAGTAGCCCTATAGAAACAAAACAAGTGCACCATTTTTATGAGGAGGAATTGTTTCAATGGTTTCTGACAGGGGGGGATTTTGCCAAAGCAACGGAGTTTAGGAAGTGGCTTCATTACGCATATGGGATTGCACACCAGAGCAGGGAATTGGAAGGGTATATTGATGTGAAAATTTAACTGCATACGGAGAAGAAGACCTGATAGATTGAAGGAAGTTGTGAAACTTGCTGTAAAGCGAACGCAACTGTGGCTAGGAGCGCAGGGAAATTTGGACTCTCCAAAATTGTTTATTGAAACACGCACAAGCAAAAACAGGAAAAAAATCCATAAAATATGTTTCGAGAATCATGATATTTGAACCAGAGGCTGTTTTTGCGTCTGGCTGTGGCTGCGCTATTTTTCTAAGCTGATTAGGTTTGGTCACAGCGCCACAGGAGTAGAAGAAAATTTAAAAAAGAAATTATTATTGGACAGAAATGTACATTTCCAGTATTGTTATTCAATTTGGGCGATACTGTCAGGAATTCTGACTATCTGAGAACAATCAGCAAAGTGCCACATTTCAAAAGAGACCATGATAATGCCTGTTGTTAAAGTTGTTCAAGAACAGCAAGCACTTTAGTTTGGGAGGAAATTTGCTCAAAAATGGACTGCACTTTAAATGGTTATGAGAAAATATAATAATTGTTCAGCATTGTCCATCTCAGTCTCTGCTCTTTAATTCCATCAGAATACTGTGCTCTGAACTGACTGGGTAGCTTAAAAGCTAAGCATTTTTAAACCAAGGATGTGAATGATTGTGAAAATTTCCATATGAGGAATTGTCAAAATCCCTCTAAATGTGCTCTAAACCTGATTATAGGAAAAGATTCACAGCTGTTATCTTTGATGGGTTTGAACAAAATAAATTTGAGAACTCAATGAAAAAAAGTATTCACATGTTTACACAAAATAATATAATTTTTCTTATGTTCCAACGTATATGGCTATTTATCAATTTTATTATTTGCAGCCTTTTTTAATCATGTGACATCTGGAGTTCTGGTTTGTGCTTTAAGTGAGAAAAGGCATTCAGGACATTCACACCTTGGTGAAACACTGTGCAAATCCTTAAAGTGTCATAAGGTCATGAGCAACTCTGCACACATTGACAACTTGTTGTTGATATTTATTAGCCCAAAAATTTAAAGAGAGAGCCAATCATTAACCTGTAATTAAGTGGTAATTATTAATCTTCCAACAAGTAAATATGCTTCTCCATATTCATAAAAATGATTTATTGATTCACTTTCAGCGAATTATACATATTTTACAAAATACACACACTGCCATGAGATGGCATAGCAGATACAAGGTTATTTGGTGTTAAAAGTTTGTCATTGTTTCTAAATGCCAAGTTACACTCATATCATTTATTGCTAAATTTGTTTGGCAGTACAGTGTCATTTGACATAACCTGACCTCATCAGTTTTGTCATCTTGTGACAGTTATTAGGGTAATGTTATGAGAGGATGATGTCAGCCTTGTGTCAAGGTGTTCACATAAAAAGACTCCAAAAAGTGAGCAAAAAATTGTGAACATGAATGTAAATGTAAATTTTGGAGCAGCACAGTGGTGCGGTGAGTGGCACTGTCGCCACACAGCAAGTCTGCTGTGGGTGTGAATTTGGCCTGGGGCCTTTCTGTGTGGGGTTTGCATGTTCTCTCCATGTTCAGGTGGGTTTTCTCCGGGTAATCCAGTTTCCTACCGCAGTCCAAAGACATGTAATGTCTGGCTAATTGAAGACTCTAAATTGCGGATACCGGGAGGTATAAATGAGGTGTGAGTGCCCTGCGATTGATTGAGGATGGATTGTGTCCTTGCCTTTCGCCTATTGTCAGCTGGGATAAGCTGCAGCCCCCCTGCAACCCTAGTGAGGAAGGAAGAGTATGCAGTAGATACTGGATGGATGGATGTAATTTTGTTGCATTGAACTTGACATAGATGATTACCTTTTGAGTAGAAAGTAAAAATAAAATAAAAAAAATCAGAGGTCAAAATTTCCGGAGAGAAAATGACCCAAAAATGGAAGTGAAGATCACAATAAAGGCACACTGTTAAAAAATCCACCTGACATAAAAGAATTGAAAATTGCGATCTTGGAAGCTTGTCAGATAAATTCAAGAAAACCCCGAACCGGTCGAGTGTATGGTGAGTAATACAGGTGCAAACTAATGCAAATTTCTGGCTGGTGTTTAACATTTATAAATCGTGTTGTGCTGTGGTTACTGCCATTATTTAAGATGCCAGAATTATCCCTGAGGATGTTGCAATGTTTGTACATGGGGCAGAAAAATGCAATTGCAATCAAGCAGTATTCAAATCAAGTTTCATTGAAACTGCATTGAGGATGCAGAGTCTGCTTAATTATAAATATGTATATATATATATATATATATATATATGTGTGTGTGTATATATACATGTGCATGGAGACACAAGCAATCACAAAAAAATGCCTTAAGATAATTTTCTAGATGGGCTAAATGCGAAAACATTATGTTCTAGATGGGCAAAATTCCGTAACGTTATGTTCTAGATGGGCAAAATGGAGCCAGTTTTTCCTGCCCTTTTTAGTTGACAATGATAAGAATACTGTCATGCGAATAGTGGATAATTGGCCCAATTTACATGGCATATAAAAGGTAGAAAAGTTGATATTGAGTATGAAGAGGCAGCCGAAAGGTGCAAGTAAAATGGGACTACCTCTTAATCACTGGGATCTGCTAGGGCCTTACTATCTCTTTTTGGAATGCCTTTGGTTCAAACGAATATGTTAAAAGGGACCAATTATGTTTTTTTTCTAAGTTACAATATTCTTGTCTTGGGAGGTTTACAAACTTTGTAGCCCAAAAAAAAAATCTGTGATTTCGAGGCAATTTGATCCCTGTCATTCCAAACGCTCTGATAAAAAGGCTGCTCTTAAATAAACAAAGCATGGTGTCAACAGAGAGTGATGACGTTGAAATCCCTCAATTACAGGTAAGTCTCTAAATACTGAATAAGTAGTTATTTACCTAGTTAGCAATTAAACAATCTACACAATGAGTTTGGAAATGTAACGTCAACAGGCTAGGTGAGGATCGTCATTACATTCATGGAGAAATGTGACATGCAGTCAACATAAAAGTTAAACGTCACTTAGAATTCAGTTCACTAAGAATGATCCATATCTGTATAAGATCTGTATAGAGGCAACCATTAACTAACATTCAATTTATTATGAATAGCTGTGCTACTTTCTGAAAAATGGACTAAACTCCTCAAAAAACCTTCAGCCGTACTATCTGTTCCTATCGATATGTCTTCCACATTGCCTCTGGCTAAACTAGCTACAGTCTCTAAATTTAGTCAATTTAGTACCTCGCTATTAACAGTTGGAATTCATTTTAAATGTCAACCAAAATTGGAAACATTTAGCTAGCAAGCTACAGATTCTCATTGAAAATAAATCAAGGCCACTTCTTTTTTTATCTTGGGAAAAACATATTAGGTCCCCTTTGATATAAAATTTTGTTGCCAGTCCTGCATTGGTCTTCCCCAGGTTAGTAGTATAAAGCAGTCTGACAAAAAGTGGATAGCACACACCTAGCCCATATGTTTTTGCCAATAAAAGCAGGAATTTTGCCATAAAGTAGTAAGGCATGAATGTAAATAAACAGATGAGGGGCAGGACCATTCTCACGACACTGCATGTGAAGTTGTTAAGGATATGGGGAGGGAAGCACTAGGAGCACTGGGAACATGGAAAACTCGGAAACAAGACTCGGAACTGAACTCGGAACACTCGAAACTGGGAGAGACAAAAAGGGGAGAGACGCCAGGAGCGGGGATCCAAAAATAATAATTTATTAAACAAACAGAAAACCAGAGAAGGGGGGAAAAACGGGGCACTCAGGCTAACATAACCACCATGCAACTACACTGAAAGGGGAGAACTAAGGAATCCAAAAACTGAACCGCAATGGGCAGACTAGGGACACTCGGGACAACTCAGGAAGGGGAGCTAGGGAAACACTAGGAAGGGGCAGACTCGGAAAGGGGACACTAGGGAACTGGAGCTAGGGGACACTGGGAAGCAGGGTCTAGGGCAGGCACAAGACAAGACAGTGGGCACAGCTGGCAGATGGCTAACTCGGATAGCACAGCTGGCCAGGAGAAGGGTAAGAGAGAACATCAGGAGGGGGGCAGACACGACGGCAGGAACGTTGGCTGGAAAGCCGGCGAAGGAGACAGGGCCACTGGGTTCTGGAGACGGCGAAGGAGACAGGCACACTGGGTTCTGGAGAAGGCGAAGGAGACAGGCCCACTGGGCTCTGGAGACGGCAAAGGAGACAGGCCCACTGGGCTCTGGAGGACAAGGGCACCAGGGGCTGAGCAGCAGGAAGGGTAGGCTGGGCTGGGTAAGCGGCTGACTGGAACACAGAGAAGAAGTGTGGGGACCAGAGGATAGTGCACAGGGCTGGGAGTAGTGATGGGAGCGGGAGTGGGAGCGAAGTCAGATCTGGAGGCTTGCTGCAGAGGCTGACAGATATTAGGTAGGGGGCATGGACAGACACAGGTGCAGGAACTAAATATAATTAACAAGGGGTGGAACGTAAGGGAAACCTAATTACATGAAACAGATAAACATTAACACTCAGACGAGGATCACAAGACAATCCCAAAGACGGAATAAATAAACTGGGTAAAAAGACTCCTAAGTGTACAGAATAAGAGCCAGAATAGATAATAAGAATGCAGAGGGTCTGCAGAAAATTTAGCAAAGCCAGTGAATAAAAAAGCAAGGGGCGGAGACAAGAACAGGGCGACCGCTGAGAGATAATTAGTCAATTAGTAAGTGCAGCTATACAATCCCGGGTGCTCGTTAGTAGATTAGTATTATAAACAATGTTAGTTTGGTTAGTAATTTTAAGAAAACAACAAACTGTTAGTAGTGTACATATAGGAAAGCAAGGGGGAAACTAGTAAACGAGACGGGAAGGAAGGATGAAACCCAGAATCCATTAAATCACCCAAAACAGTGCCACAATCAATTAAGACAGAAACTGCTACCAACAATGACGCGACCGAGGAGAAAGCAAAGACAGTACATGGGTAAGACGTGGACTGGACTAACACGGGAGAGGAATGAAATGTGAACACAAAGACATGGACTGAAAACTGACATACCAAAATAATAAAAACCTAAAATTAACTAACCAGGCACACAGACCACGGAACACAACAGAAGTAGGTAGGGGGATTTGAATGGCCAAAACATCAGCCATGAAAAAGGCAGCCCAGAAAAAACTGACCGGGTTGTTTAAATGAGCTGTTTCTGGGCTGGAACAAAAGTAAAAGTACAAAGTATGCGCACATGCACTGAAAAAGTGAGTTTTTCATAATATGTCCCCTTTCATTTGATTTTATTGACCAACTACTTTTAGGAGGTACAAAAAAGGTTGTGTATTGGCAATAATTCACTTGCCCTTTGAAGACAAAGTTGAATTTTTAATTCAACAGTTCTGCTTATCATCATCAGTATGTTTTTTTCTTTAGATCGGCATTAGAATGTCCAAATAAGAGCATCTTAATCATAAATTTCTGATTGTATACCCAAATGAATGAAGAAATATGAAGTTTGTGCTTTTGAGGATCAGGATCGTTATTTTCTTTACATGTCCAAGTCAATGTTTCTTTATTTTCTCCGGGAAATCATGATCAAACTAGCAGTTGTACTTTATGGATGTGATGCAGAATTGTCCCTGCAGATCTCATGTTAAAAACTGAGGATTAGATATGCAGTAATCCCTAAATCATTTGGATGTAATGCTGGTCACTTCAATCCAGAAATGTTACGGTTCTATGGAACGTTACATTAGATTAGGTCTTGGTCCTGTAAGGCTTTATTGCTCCATCCCTCATTGTGATTTACACATTATGCCACAGAGAATCAAAAATCACCCCATTTTAACCTCAGAGTCATCACTCCCACACCACTGTATTGCAGTGAAATTGCATTTGCATGCATTTGTTTTATTGCATATACTTGGTTGTATTTCATTTGACTGGGTTGAATAAAACAGTGGTACGCCATAGCAAGTCATCATTTGGAAGCAATTCTCATGACTTATGAATCAAAATTTTTATGTCAAGCATGTTCCAACGTGTGGACGGCCCTCATGGTCTGGTGTCTGTTAAGGCTCTGTTCCAGTGAGTGGATGGACCCCATGGTCTGGTATCTGTTAAGACTGTTCCAGTGTGTGGATGGACCCCATGGTTTGGTATCTGTTAAGGCTCTGTTCCAGTGTGTGGATGGGCCCCATGGTCTGGTATCTGTAAAGGCTCTGTTCCAGTGTGAGAATGGGCCCCATGGTCTGGTATCTGTTAAGACTCTGTTCCAGTGTGTGGATGGGCCCCATGGTCTGGTATCTGTTAAGGCTCTGTTCCAGTGTGTGGATGGGCCCCATGGTCTGGTATCTGTTAAGACTCTGTTCCAGTGTGTGGATGGGCCCCATGGTCTGGTATCTGTTAAGGCTCTGTTCCAGTGTGTGGATGGGCCCCATGGTCTGGTATCTGTGAAGGCTCTGTTCCAGTGTGTGGATGGGCCCCATGGTCTGGTCTCTGTTAAAGCTCTGTTCCAGTGTGTGGATGGGCCCCATAGTCTGGTATCTGTTAAGGCACTGTTCCAGTGTGGATGGGCCTCATGGTCTGGTATCTGTTAAGGCTCTGTTCCAGTGTGAGGATGGGCCCCATGGTCTGGTATCTGTTAAGACTCTGTTCCAGTGTGAGGATGGGCCCCATGGTCTGGTATCTGTTAAGACTCTGTTCCAGTGTGTGAATGGGCCCCATGGTCTGGTATCTGTTAAGACTCTGTTCCAGTGTGTGGATGGGCCCCATGGTCTGGTATCTGTTAAGGCTCTGTTCCAGTGTGTGGATGGGCCCCATGGTCTGGTATCTGTTAAGGCTTCTGTTCCAGTGTGTGGAAGGGCCCCATGATCTGGTATCTGTTAAGGCTCTGTTCCAGTGTATGGATGGGCCCCATGGTCTGGTATCTGTTAAGACTCTGTTCCAGTGTGTGGATGGGCCCCATGGTCTGGTATCTGTTAAGGCTCTGTTCCAGTGTGTGGATGGGCCCCATGGTCTGGTATCTGTTAAGGCTTCTGTTCCAGTGTGTGGATGGGCCCCATGGTCTGGTATCTGTTAAGGCTCTGTTCCAGTGTGTGGATGGGCCCCATGGTCTGGTGTCTGTTAAGGCTCTGTTCCAGTGTGTGGATGGGCCCCATGGTCTGGTATCTGTTAAGACTCTGTTCCAGTGTGAGGATGGGCCCCATGGTCTGGTATCTGTTAAGACTCTGTTCCAGTGTGTGGATGGGCCCCATGGTCTGGTATCTGTTAAGACTCTATTCCAGTGTGTGGATGGGCCCCATGGTCTGGTATCTGTTAAGGCTCTGTTCCAGTGTGTGGATGGGCCCCATGGTCTGGTGTCTGTCAAGGCTCTGTTCCAGTGTGTGGATGGGCCCCATGGTCTGGTATCTGTTAAGGCTCTGTTCCAGTGTGTGGATGGGCCCCATGGTCTGGTATCTGTTAAGGGTCTGTTCCAGTGTGTGGATGGGCCCCATGGTCTGGTATCTGTTAAGGCTCTGTTCCAGTGTTCCAGATTCTGTTCCAGATTCTTAAATGCCAGACCTGTCTCTTGTGTTCTTCTGTCAGCCACAGTCAGTTGGATGGCCAATTTAACACACTAAAAAGGCTCATCATTTAATGAGAGCACAGTGAAGGGTCAGAGCACAATAGTTTTATGTCCATTACAGAGGTTTCGAGGAAAAATTGATTTTTTGGTTTGCAAGTTTTCTATTAATCAGCTATTTTACACTACCGGCCAAAAATTTAACAAACATCCAGCATTTTTCAGAATTTGGCTGGTTTTTGTCATCTTAAAAATAATTTTTAGCAACAAAGGCACACAAAATGCCAAAAGGACACTTGTATTGACTACAAATTTCACTTGCTAACAACTGTACATTTTGAAATTCAACTTGAGTTGCTGTGGAATGAACTTGACCAGGCAGTCAGAGAAGTGCACCCATCAAGTTCAAAAGAGCCCATGACGGGACTCTTGCACATTTCTAGTTATGTGTTTCTACATTATTGTTTTTTGTTGATGCTGAAAATATACTTTAAGTTAAGAAAAACCAGCCGAATTCTGAAAAATGCAGGTTGTTAGTAATATTTTGGCCTGTAGTGTATATCATTTTTATATCAGTCACTCTTATGCTGCATGGTTCAGAAGTAGTATATTGAACACATACATTTTCATAGGTGTGATACCGCAATGATGCCGCAAAATTTCCAAAATGGACATGTCACTTTTGTGCTCAAACAATTCTAGCACTCGATGTGACATAACACGGTGGTAATCGGTTGAAGTTTGTTAGCAATGGAGAACAGATGATTGTGTAATGAAATTCATGTTTATTCATCAAAATATCAATGTTTAATTCATTTAAGCAGATTTGGTTGGGGCATACCACAGAAGGAAAATGTAAATTATGCTTAAAAGTGGGGCAGATGGGCACAAAGTTTATGCGCTAAATAGAATTAGCTGATAGAAAGCTAAGACAGGGGATACAAATCTCAAAATCGCAGTAGTTGGACATATCTCCTGTGATCTGGAAAAACCTAAAAAAAAAAACCTAGTAAGTGGCAAAGAGCTCACATTTGAACTAAAATTTTAGGTTCTGAACTTTTCCTAGCAGAAAATAATCTTATAGAAACTTGATTTTGAAAGGTCAAATGACATTAATAGCTAGTGTTTTAAGGCTTTCACCACTCTTATTTGCTGCAAATGAGGGTTAAACTCAGAATCTACCAAAAGTGACACACGTACTAGATTTTTCCAGATCACAGGAGACATCACCATTGTTCTCCAAACCCTTCACAGTATATAATCTCCTCTAGAGAACATTCGCCTGTACCCTCTGTCACAGGTCAGTAAATCAGGCTCAGATGGGAGTCAGACGACACCTCTTCACGTGCACGTCAATCATGCAACAGAACATCCACCTCTCCCCTTGGGTGAGTCGATAGTTAAGTGTGCACAACAAAGCAGCCGTGCCTTTGATCGGCGATCCAACATCGAAAAGAGAATAGGGAATAACACATTTTTATTACGCAGTAAGGGTGTGCATTGCTCTGGTTTTTGACGTCCAGACCACCCAACTGTTGGTCTGGACGTGACCTGTTTTAATTTCATTGTATGAAACATGGCAGGTAGTTTTTAATGGATGCACTGAAATTTCCAGATCATTAATATGGAGGACATTAGAATTTGGCTTTATCACCGAATGGCTGATAATAACAATCAAAGAGTGAGACAGCTCTTTATACGAGCTCATTAATCACACCCGGGAGGGCCCCTGGTTTTGATTCCAAAATGCAGGGCCCGAGCGAATAAAAAAATAACAATTATTATTCCCCAATTAACTCTTTAAAGGCACACAATGCCATATATGTGCTATAATCAAGACAAGGAACCAGACACAGATTCAAAGCACACTTCAATCGGGGTATTTATTGAGAGGAGTATGATAATAACCCCAGAACCCCAGAGTAGGGAAGGGTAGTCCAGCTTAAGCAGTATTAACTGGTGAGGGTAATGGGAGTGTCTGCCCCTGGCCAGTGGCATCGCGCGGCAGAAGCCTGATTGTATAACCCTCGCCAAAGCAAGGCAGCAAAAGGATTGATCTGAAAGGTTCAGCAGAAACGTAGTCTCAATCCTAGAGACCGATGAAGGCTTGCGAGGTGTCCCTAATAAACTGTTCAGAGGAACAGACTGGAACAGATGGTTAAGTGGAACATGGTCCTAATCCTGGAGACCGACAATAAGGCCTGAGAGTTTGTTCCCATTATTAAGGTGCCAAAGGGTAGTTACTAGGGGCGAAACGATTCTGAATCTATGTTTTTTCAAAGCGTAGTAACACCACCTGCTACCATGGGGCGAACATCCGAGCTTTCCCTTTTCCTTTATTAACCCCCGTGATGTCCTCAACGAAAGTGCTTAACATCAAAGGGCATGGGAAATGCTTCCGGAAAAAACTTGACTGACATCAGTATTTTTCGGCTACATGCTGAGAGGAGCCAAGCAAATGAAAACAAAATCGTCATCCCATTAACCAATTAGGTTACTCTAAGAAACGTATACCTGTTCCTGTTTACTTTGCCTAATTAGCAATCAAATAGTGGATTTGTTTGCTCCATAAGTTGAATGAGTAGAGCTGTTTATTAAGACTACATGTTTGCTTGCTGCATTTTGAAATTGAAATGGGCATAGAACAGCACTACTTGAACACGAGTGCCATTGCCACAGCCTTTCGTGCAACTGCGATAATTTATATCTCACATTCACGTTTCATCCGCTTTTCAAAATGTTTTCCACCTTGTGTATTTTTTAGACGCTTAAATCTTATGACAAATCTGTTTCAAATTAATCTTGAATAATGTCTTAAAATGCTACAATAAGAGACATAATTCAGAGAAAGATTTTTTCTAATTATTCAAATTGGCTTTAAATCTAACGTAGCCCAATTAGGTTTGTCTACTTTTCACCATCACATCTTAATCGTTATAGGCTACTGGCTAAATTTCTTGATTGTTATTTAGGCCAAGTACACGGGAGCAGATTTAAGGAAAGGCGGAGCATCTGCAATTAGCTAGATCTAAACTCAGGCTTCTTCCCGACGGCATTTTAAATAGTTTTTTCAGCCGCTTCAAGTGTGTATGTTTCAAGTAATTACATGCGACTGCCTACACACCCCATGACGGCAAGTTGTCTCATCACACTTTAAAAAAATCCTTGTTGAACATCGCCACATCCCAACTCAGCATTTAATCTCTCATTGTGGTATTTTTAGGAGATCTGTAATGATAAAATAAAAATAAAGAGATTTATTTTCAGATCGCCCTGGATTTCAAGCGTCTAAAATTTACACAATATGGAAAACATTAAAGCAGATGAAAGGTGAATGTGAGTTATAAATGATCACAATCACAAGAAATGGCCAAATACCTGCTCTTGCAAATCTATGCCCAATAACATTCAGAATGCGGCAATCAGACATGCTGTCTTAATAAACAACTCTACTCATTCAGCAAAGTAAAAAAGAGAATCGCCGGTTTGATTGCTAACTGAGCAATGTAAACAGGGACAAGATTAGAGTAACCTAATTGCTGCAAAGGTGACGATTCTGTAGTCCTTTACTTGGTTCCGTGCAGCATGTTGCCGAAACTGTCAAGTTTTTTTCCGGAAGCATTTCTCATGCTCTTTGATGTTTGGCACTTTCGTTCAAGACTGCGTCAGGTTTAATAAAGGAAACGGTTAAACTCGGATGTTTGCCCCATGGCGGTCCTATGCCTTTAAAAACATCAATTCAGAATCGTTACACCCCTAGTAGTTACATATTTCACTATCATAAAGGTTATGATAAATTCAGAAGAGGGTTTTCCTTTTACGAGATGATGAAAACTGACTGATTACTTAGAGCAATTGAGCGTGGCGATCCAGCTGCTCTTCTAGACAGAAATAAAGCTTATATACTCCTCAGGAATACAACCCTATTAAGGAAACAATACCTCTAAAAAACACACAGCTCACTGGCAAGGGGGAGGACACCAATAGGAAGACACAAGGGTTGTGACAATATGTGAATTTATCCCACCTCAGACAAGAATACTCGGATTGCATTGGTTGGTAGCAGTCACATGGAAACCCCATATACTCCCATATTACGTCTCCGAGCTCATACACGGTGTGCGAGTAAATTATCTCCCTTAGCATCCCTGGAGCAGCCGAAATGGCATGCATGTGAAAGGAAGGTCTTCGGTTGGATAAATTTGTTACACAGTTTGTTTGGGGGCCAATATGGAAATATATGGGGATCAGTAAATGGCATATTGGGCGAGGCGTCATGGCATTTACTGACCCCCATATATTTCTGTATTGGCCCTCTTAAAAACTGTGTGACTTATAATATTGGTCTGAAGTGCTTATTCTAATGCACATGCAACAATCCCTGCAGGAAAAAGAAAAGGAGTTGCAGAACAAAGAAAAAAAATGACCAAATTACTAAGGAAAGATCAGCAAAGGAAATATGCTTAAAACTAAAATGAAGAGAAACTACTCCTTAGAACTGGTAATAGAACAAGAATGAATATTTTACTCCATCACACTTTCTAAAGGATTGGAATTGGATGACTTTTAGGTCACAGCTGTGCCGATGCTTTCCAGTAAGGCAGGTTTTCTCGACGACATCAGCAGGGATTATTAGATCTGTGCGTTACAGGATTGGACTGGCCTTCAACATTCACGCACAGCCCATTTCTCACGATAAAAAGCATCTGCCAGATAAAAGCAATTGACTTGTTTCCCCACTTTGAAACAGGCTTACGAGCCAACACGCACTAAAAAGCACTCACATTCACGCACGTGGTGCGCGCACACAAACAGACTCACACACACAACGTTTTATGACTCTTTCATGATATCCTGACCTCACATCCCTTTTTGAGCTGCATCTGGATACCCCACACAAACCAAAAAACATCCGGCTTATGACTGAATGATATAATACTGATAATACTGCGCATGTCATCTGTCACATCGGATAAAAATAATTTAGGAGAAAGTGCGATTGTGATGGTGAATATATTCCCTGCTATTACACAACATGCATTTCAATAGAATTCGGACACAAGTACAAATGATTTTTGTTTCAGCTCTGAACTCCTACACGTTGAAATGATGCGATAAATGTGAGGTCAAAATGCTAACTCTCAGCTTTAATAAAAGGGTGCTTGAATTACCAATCTTCATTAAATATTCTGCCACTTTCATACATGGGAATGTATACCTACGGACAGCATTGCATGCCTCGCCGTACAAATGGCCTTCTCAAACACAGTTCTTGACTCAAGAAAGAATGACAATCCTTGTTTGAATTACACATCTGTGCAAAGAGGGAACGAAGCCCATGCGGGCTTGTACAGAGTTCCACCCCTAACCATATCAATATTTATGACATGCAGGCTAACAAAAATAAACTACATAAAGAATCCAAAAAAATAATAATAAGCAGAAACTAAGTTACTTGATTCAGAAGCCAACCGTGAAGGACTAGGGGAAAGACAAAATCAACCAGAAAGGGATAAGACTAGATAACGGGCTAGGGGGAGAAAGTGACAGGAGAGATCATGTGGACAGAGATATTCTTTCACATGCATTTTGAAGGCATATTGAGGGGACACAGACTTCAGAGGTAAGCTTAATTCACTCCAGAGCTTGGGGTCTCTATAGATGACTGGTGACTTAGGGTTTGGGAGAAAGGCAGAAAGAGACGATTATTACTGTGCCTCGTTAGGTGTAAATGAATGTCTGAATTGAAGATAAAGAAATTTTGGAAGGTGTCTGGAAGATCTTGTTTCCTGTTCTTGAATTTGTGAAGGAATAAACATGTTTGATAGACATCCACCTTGTCAATAGGTAGTAATTTGTATTTTCTAAAGAGAAGTGCTTATCTACATGAACAGGATTTCATTCTCAGATACCTCTTCTGGATTATATGTAAATTGTGGAGATAAGTGGGATGAGTCACCACCCAGACAATATTGCAGTAATTTATAAATGGGAACAAAAAACTGTAGTATAATGTTAAATGAGCTGAAGAGTGAATTAAGGGACAAACCTTCCTCAATATACCTAGCATCTTCATAGATCTTCTACATACCAGATCAATATGATTGGACGGAAACACTTTACAATAAGGGTATAACAATTAACATTAACATTAGTTCATTAACTATCTGTTAATTAGCAGGTAACTAATGCGTTAGAGAGCTGAATAAGCATTACGTAACCATAATTGAACATTTATAAATTTTCTGTGTATCCCTTATTGTGAAGTTGAAAACATCCCTTAAGTATCCCCTATGTAGCACTTCAAACTATTGAACCATAATTGAAATAGAAATGAATGCCATAGTTGATGTGAACATCATTTGTAAATGATTGCCAGATGCATTAGTTAAATGTTAATTACCTGTTAGTGAATGCAAGTTACTGCATTAACTAAGATTAATTGTTGCACCCTTATTGTAAAGTGTTACCGATTAGACCAATTTAGACCTTCATCAATAATTACTTCTAAGAAGTTAGTTTGCTGAACTTGTAAAATTTCAGAATTATTGATTAAAATTTTAGCTTGTTCTTTATCTTGGGACAATATTTATTAATGTCACAAAAGATCATAAAGTTCCATTTTTTAACATTGAGGGTTAGCTTGTTTAGTTGAAACCATTTAGCGACAACATACTCAAATGAACCAAAGTCAAGCATGTTTCTAGAAAAACAGTGAAAATAAAACACAGTCCATTCAAAACTAGGGCACTCGGCAACCGAGCACATGTATCCCCCCAAGGCCCCCCAGTTGGGCCCAGATGGTCCCAGAGTACCCAAAATCAATAGGTGTCGTGAACTTACCATAAAACATGTCCCTGCAAAATTTGAAAAGAATCGGTGCACTTATGTGGGCTGTAGAGCGTTCACAAGAAAATCTCTGCGGACGCGTGACGAGGCCAAATCAATAGTATCCTCCGACTTTCGTTCGGGGGATACAATAATGCAATTTAAGCAGTAAAGACATGCACTGCATGAATTATTTAAACAATTACCGGTTTACGGCAGTTTATGACATTCCTTAGTCTTGAAGTTTCATGTTGATTGGCCATTGCTAAACCTGAGATATAGGAGCTGTTGGCTAATAGCGTCAGCGTTTTTGAAGATTTATCTTGCTCATTAGATGGACTGCTAGAAACGTAGTGAGAAATACAGTAAGCCAAACTAGAACCTATTGGGTTAAATGGTTGAAATATACAGGCGTCGTCATATTTTTGCTGCCGACAGCACCACCTATTGGCCACTTAGTACCAAATTTGAAGGCTGCAGCTTCTGATTGATGTAAGTTCTTCGAGTGGCAATAGACAACGTATTTTTCTTCACGGTTGTTTTAAAGACAATGGGATTACTCTCCATTTTGCACTGAGCCTAGCTCCATGATGAAAAGATCAACTCCAGGCATTTTCATTTGAGGTAAATTGAATAATCACAATTTTACATTGAATTTGAGAACAGGCAATGATGTGCACTGAATAGCAATAACATACTAGTTTGAGTAATGGTATTGCTTTATACAAACAAGTTACTACTACAGGGGTTGGTAGCCAGGTCTGAGCAGTATTATCAATATCCAAAGGCAGTGGCGGTCCCAAACCAGAAAAATGGGTAGGCATAGCGCATTCTTTTAAAACAACTGATCCTGATTTTTTCATATGCAACAATATATTCACTCAAAATACACTTCACACTATCCAGTGCCGCTAGTTCTCCTTGTTAAGGTAAGATGATGATCATTAATTTGGATGCACAATTTGGTGCACTTCAATCAGCCCTTTTCAAAATTGTGTTGAGGTGTTTCTAATCTTTGTCTTTGATCTAATTTAAGATATTTAAATGATCATTGAGTGAGATTGCCTGATGTATCGAAAAGATAGCACAGAAGTTCAAGAGTAGTTTACCTTTTCTGAAGCATAGGCCTATTTATGAGTAAATTGATTTTCTGAACTGAATTTACTCTATAATTTAATCGCACTCAGACTGCAAAAAGAAAGAAGCTGTCTTTTAAAACCAATCTTATAATTGTAAATCGTGTTCATAAAGGAAAATGACAGAGAACAAGTCAGCACTAATAATTATTTTAAAGAGATGGTCCGTGCCTGCCAATTTTACGGTCTGGGAGTGCCACTGTCCAAAACTCTAGACCAATATGAAGCTTGCAAAATTTTACGGTGAATGGGTGATTGGTTTCCAAGTTCTGACTGTTGGTTTGCTATAGAGCCACTCATGGACTGATTTATGCCAAATTTGATAGCCTTGTGTCTAATGTATTGATGGGGGAACACAAGTTTGGTGATGATTAGGAATTGCTGTTGGAAATTAGAGCTCATTATATCTATAGTCATCATGTCCACACAATTTGTTACCTTACTGGAGCCTCATCTTTCACTATAGCAACTTCATTCATAAAGCATTTAAAAATCTTTGCAGAGATGTCTGCCAAATTTTGTGGGGACCGGTTGCATTGACAAAGAGGCGATAGATTTTAAAGGTTTTGCAAAAAAAAAAAAAAAAAACAGAAAAATATTATATCCATATGCAAACAGGCCATTCTGCCCATTTAGAAATTATTAAATTTACCACCAAATCAGGCGGTATGCTGGTGCAGTTCGTAGCGCTGCTGCCTCTCAGCAAAATGGTTGTGGGTTAAAATACAGCCTGGGGCCTTTCTGTGTGGAGATTTCATGTTCTCCTACTGTGGGCCTCTACAAACTTCTTCAAACAGTCCAAAAACCTGCATGTGAGGTTAATTAACGACTCTTAATTCCCCATAGAAGTGTGTGGTCTGCAATAGACTGGTGAACAGTGCAGGGTGTGTTCTTGCCTTTGGCCCGTAGCGGGCTGTGACGGCTGCAGTTCGCCCATGGTCCTGATGAGGAAGAAGCAGTATCGATAATGGATGGGTGGATAAAATCACACTAAAATCACAAGCGTTGAATGCAATGTTTGTCTGTCCATCCATTCTCTATACTGCTTCTTCCTCACTAGGGTTGTGACGGAGCTGGAGCCTATCCCACCTGACTATGGGCAAAAGTCAGGGACCCACCCTGGACAGCTCGCCAATCCATAATAGGGCGCACACACCATTCACACACCATTTGCTCTTACTTCCATACCTACGGGCAATTTAGAGTCTACAATTAGCCCAACATGCGTGTCTTCAGACTGTATCTTCAACAATGGATCATTGATAGAGCTGCAGAATATGTTCACGTGATACTAAGTACTCTCATACTCAGCTGTCTTTCGGCTGTGGACTTCAAGGTTATGAGCAAGATATTGTGAGGAACGTGGCTGCTCTTTTAAATCCAACATAAAAAAGGCATATTTAAGCATAGTTCTGTTGTACACACAGTTCAGTCTTGTTGAAGCTGCAGAATTCTGCACCCTCTTGCTTACAAAAAGGGCACCTGTATCAGTCATTTCAATTCTGCTTTGTTATTTTTATCTAGTAACAGACGATGCATTTCTCTGCCCTTTTATCCTCATGTTTCTGCCTTTGTTATTCCTTTTTGGATGGCGGCGTGCTTTTGTGGTTCCTGTCCAAGATATCACATGCAAAGTCATCTATACCAGGTGACTTACTTTTGTACTTGGTCCTGGGGCGCCCTTTGTACAAACCACAATTGCAATCATTGGATTTGAACAAGCTGTTAGTTTTTCTTAATTTGGAGCATTTATGTTTTGTTATTTATCCTCGTAAGCCAAATTTTGACAGATATTTTGCTAAGAAGAAAATATAGTTTTTATACACATTGTGATAGAATCATATCCATTAAAAGACGGGGGGAAATTCACTAATCAAAGTAATCCATCAGTGCATTCATAATTGGTGGACACATCATCACAAAAACAAACTATTTACTAGTCAAGCTGTAAGGTCACGCCTCCAACCTTCAAACTCACTGGTCCATTAAGACCTGGAACGCATTCTCTGCCCCGCAATCATTGTGTGTAGCTGCTGTTTACTTCCACTGTGTGGTAGTGTTTGGCTATTTAAGACCGAGCTTCGCACTTAGTCTTTGAGAAGTCTCGTAAGCCACATGCCTGTGTTGTGTTTCTGGTCTAGTATAGACTTACTTTTGTATTCTCCGCAGGCCCCGTGTATATATTCTAACCATAGAACCTAGTGCTGTTTATTGTTGATATCAACACTTTAAGCTTATTATGAAGGAACGTCTTTTCCGATTTCCTTTTCCTATTTTAGTAAAACATTGTTACTGTAGCTAAAGCCTGGTGTTTGTATTACTAATAGCATTATTCTGGAACCTCGTTTTCTATTTATTTTGTATTGCTGCATATGTGCCTCCCTGCTGCGCAGAAGGCATAATAAATACAACCAGGTCCATCCTTGCTCCTGAGTCCAGTCATCAGCTTCCTGTCCTCCATGCACATCACCAGTGTGTGAAGCACAACCCTTACACAAGCTAATGACAGACACAGCTGTTTTGTGAGAAATCTAAACACCTGTGGTCAGCAACACAATGTGAAGCTGACCCATTCTCTTAGTGTCTCATTGAATTAAAGAAAAGTAAACAATATGTACAAGGGTCTTTCATTCTTCTTAGCATACAAGCGTATTTCGGTGAAAATGTGGCTTAACATGAAAAATTGCTGCTATTAACATGAAATGCACAAAGTGGGGTGAAAAAATTTTGGCACCCCTGGTTTACATATCGGTTACAATTAATCTTCAAGTGATTGAAAGCAAACCTGAGCATTAAATGCTGCAAAGTTAAACATGACACCTTTCTGCAAATTGAAAAGCAAGTTTTCTTTTTATTTTAGTTTTTTTTAGTTTTAAAGTGATAATAAAAAAGGGGCCTGTGCAAAAGTTTGGGAGCCTTTTTGGATTATTCTTTGTTACTTTTTAAGAAGATGATTACTAAGGCCCAGACCCAGGTGATTTACTCGTTAGGGCTTCATTGAGTCAGGTGAATATAATTCCAGGTTTGAACTATATATTCTAAAGCAGGGGTGTCAAACTGACCTGTAAAAGGGCCAAGAGGCTGCAGGTTTTCAATCCTACCAAGCAGAAGCACACCTGAAACCACTGATTTAATCAACTGATCTAGGCCTGCACAACTGATTATTTGTATCAATGCTTCTGCATTGTTGGAGTGAAAACCTGCAGCCTCCTGGCCCTTTTACGGGTCAGTTTGACACCCCTGTTCTAAAGTAACTCCATGCCTTCTAAAGTATCCGACTGTGGTGGCTGTTGATTCTGGTGTTAAAAGCCATATGTTCCTCTAAACAGTTGTCCAAGGATGTCAAAATCAAGATAATTGACTTCCACCAACAAGGAGAGGGCTCTTGCAATGTTTCAAACTACCCATTTCTACTGTCAGAAACATTGTAAAAAAAATGTTAAATAAATGGAACAATCCAAGTCAAGTCAAGATCTGGAAGACCAAGAAAATTTTCAGATAGAATGGCCCGAGATCTGGTGAGAAATTCTCAGAAGAGCCCACACATCACTGCAAAAACGCTGCAAAAAACAGTAGCAGACACAGGTCTAGTTGTTAACAGGACAACTATACAACGTACCTTAAACAAAGAAAGACCTATATGGCAGAGTTGCAAGAAAGAAGCTTTTCCTACAACCCAAACACAAAATTAAGCATCTGAAGTATGCAAAAGAGAACCTTGAGAAACCTCGAGCCTATTGGAACAATATGGTTTGGACTGACGAAATCAAAATGTAACTTTTTGGCCACAACCAAAGAAGGTACATTTGGAGAAAAAAGGGTGAAGCATTTGTAGAGAAGAACATGTTGCCAACTGTTAAGCATGGAGGTGGATCCATTATGTTTTAGGGTTGTGTAGCAGCTGGGGCCAAAGGCAATATTGTGCGGGTGGAAGGAAGAATGGATTCCACCAAGTATCTAGACATTCTAGAGGCTAATGTTCAAAGCTCTGTCCAGAAACTGAAGTTGAAGAGACTTTGGGTAATCCAGCAAGACACTGACCCAAAGCATACCGCAAAAATCACCACGAAGTACCTCCGGAAAAGACGGATGAAGGTTCTGGAATGGCCATCACAGTCTCCAGACTTGAATATTATAGAAAATCTGTCGAGAGACCTCAACCATGCCGTGCATGCAAGAAGGCCGAAGAATATTTCTGAGCGAGAGGTTTTCTGTCAGGAAGAATGGGGAAAAATTCCAAAGACAAGAATTGAAAGACTCTAAGCTGGCTACAGGAAGCGTTTGCAAGCTGTTATAGCTGCCCGAGGAGGAGCTGAAAAGTACTAGCTGACAGGGTAAACTTTTGCACAAGGCCTTTTTCCTTGTTTTATTATTTTGAAATTGAAAAAAGTTTAAAATAAAAATTATTCTTGCTTTAAAATGTGATGAAATGTGTCATGTTTAGGGCATTTAGGGCCCTATCTTACGCCAGAGTCCCTAAACGTGTTATTTGGGGATTTAGCATTGTGTAAGAGGCGTTCCCCGCAAAAGCTGCTGTCTTGTTGACCTGCCTATATCCCTAAAACACCAGTGCTACCCATTATAGAACAGACATTTAAACTAGGGGTGCCCAAATATTTTGCACCCCACTGTAATTAAGAAAAATTAACAGCCTGTTAAAGTCTTTCAATTTAAACTGTGGGTAGAACAAATACCAGCTTGTACAGGGGTGCTCCATGGTCAGGTTTGAGAACCACTGCTCCAGACAATGATAAAATAGCAGAAACTGTGGCAGCGATTCGTCTCTCGGGCATTGTCTTTGATGAGATTCTGAGTTGGAAGTTCTTAGAATAGTTTTGAAATGGATACAAGCCACCTTTAGCTTTTAAACCACTTCCCTCATCACTTGTGCTTGATTAGGCCGTTTGAATTGCCACTTTAACTGATTTATGCAGTTGGCTAGACAATATTGGCAGCATCCAATGGCCCTAAGAGGGAGTGCACTACTTTGGCTGGCTCACAGTTGAGAGTTAATAAACTGGACACGCGAGGCTCAGCAAAATTAAACCACAACTTCAGTCTACAGTCTCAGTCATTAAAATCAATGGTGCTGAAAAGGCTCGGACAAATGAACCTGTTAAGCTAAAAAGCAACCTCAATCTATAGCTTAAGTTGTTGTAAGCCCTTCACTAACCCAACAATGAAAATTAGCGAAAACAGAGAAGGTACCTGCATGTGTTGCCCCCTGGCACTGCTGGAAAGAAAATGTTTTCATAAAAGTTTTTTTAAAAAATCATTTTTGACCTTGTATTAATTATCTAACTCCATTTTAATAACCATTAATTTAAGCATTACCGTTTACTGTATAATTTAGACTTGATTGTTAAAAGAATCCAGTTCTTTTGTAGCTACTCTCAGAACATTATATGCTGGTGCCACTGAATGGCACTCTGACCGTAACGGAGGAGATTGATTTAATGACAGAGGTCAACGGGTGCAATACTCCCTGATACAATAAGCTTAAATATGCATCCTCCCTAGGCCAGCTTGAGGGGGTATTAACGCATTAAATATTAAATAAGTGAGTCAACAATCCCACATTGTGTTAGCAGAGAGAGTCAGACAATTTTTAGAGAAACCATGCAGTTAATGTTTTTACCATTTACTGGCAGGCAGGTCACTTTAAGTGAATTACAATCTAAATTAAACATCAACTAGAATACTTATAATACATGAATAAAAGAGGTAAATATCATTTTGGATTACAGAGTCAAAAGAGAACTGTCTCAAACCTTGCAACAAGCAAAGCTATCATATGGGATCATATGGGATTCTGGCAGCAGAATTCCACATAAAGTTATACATAACGCATCAGATGGTATTCTGGCAGCAGAATTCCACATAACGTTATACATGACGCATCATTTGGGATTCTAGCAGCAGAATTCCACATAACGTTATACATGACGCATCATATGGGATTCTGGCAGCAGAATTCCACAAAAAGTTATACATGATGCATCCTATGGGATTCTGGCAGCAGAATTCCACATAACGTGATACATGACGCATCATATGGGATTCTGGCAGCAGAATTCCACAAAAAGTTATACATGACACATTATATGGGATTCTGGCAGCAGAATTCTATACAACGTTATACATGACGCATCATATGGGATTCTGGCTGCAGAATACGATGTAGGATGACGTTGTTTCCTCACTTTAAGTTCACAAATCAGGTGTTTGATCTTTTAACCATAAAGCTAAAAATGAACTACTGAGAAAGGGGTGGGGGCTGGGTGGGGTAGGGTATTGGGAAAGGAAGCTTTGGGTTGTCATACAAAGGAGAATAGGCTTTACCACCACATTAACAGGAACTGTCCCAGGTCATCTGGCTCCTCACCAGCCTATTGGAGCAGAATTATTACGACAATAGATTTTTTGATGAATTCAGTACGTCTTACACTGATGCTATGTGTTTCCACTGAAGAATTCAGTCTGCCTAACACTGTTAAAATCAGCAGTGCCACTAATTTGCCAGAGAAGACAGTTCTGTGACACTACAACTTTAGACTAAGCAGCTCTGAAGTATTTATGTATGGGGTAAATTTAACTGGCCCACTCTAAGGAGGCCATACTTTGTCCAATTATAGACACTCCAGAACTTTCTTGCTCTTCTTTTTCTACTTAAGATTACTGCATCTGGTTTTTTTCAGATAAGACAGGGAAACCAGGCATGCATGGCATTCACCGAATGCTAGAAGCCGCAAATTCCATTCAAATTAAGACTGTGACACTGAACAAAAAGCACCCCGATTCCTACATGATTCATAGGTAAAGGCTGTAATAAAAGCAGAGTAAAGGTGAAAGTCCCAGCTGTTACTTCATATTCATTGTTTTCTGGTCCAACATGCTTGAATGTCCAGCCAGCCAGGTCTGCACTATATAAAAGGTAGCACAACCTGAACCTGCAGAGCACCTTTTTAAGAAAACATTCTTGCTCGTTTTACTGCAAGAGCTACATAGCACTTTTCAGAGAGAGATAAACATGTGCATTTCTGCCATCAATGACATGGGGGAAGAAATGGACGGTCGTTAAAAATGGTATGAAATATGAGTTGGACTCTGCCGTTGCAGCGAACATATAGGCTACGGGGTCACACTTTTGATGAAGTGTTGCTCATAAAGGCTTTATACAGCATGTATACTGCCTTTATAAACTAATCTTATGCCGTCGGAGGCGACGGCTTAGGGTATATCCCCGAATGCCCCCAATCCTCTGATTCCCCAATCCTTGAATAGACCTTCAATAGACTTTCATTTGAACTTAATTTCAGGTCAATCGGACAAATGGTTCTGAAGATATGGCCAAAAATGGTAATTTTCCATCACAAAGCGCCACTTGGTGGCAAACTATTGAACCATACAGGTATAATGTCATCATGTGACACGCTGTGAGGTCATGATCTTGCAGTTACACATAGTTTTATGTCAACTGGACAAATAGTTCCAAAGATATGGCAAAAATAGTGAATTTTATGTGACAAAGCTCCACCTTGTGTCAAAATTTTGAACCAAACAGGTAAATTGTCATCGTGGGACACATCCTCAGGTCATATACTTTCATTTGCACTTGATTTGAGGTCAACCGGACAAATATTTCCAGAGATATGATAAAAACAGTGATTTTTCTGTTTTTGGCCCCTGGTGGCCAATCTAAAAATTGTAAATAGTCCAAAATCGAATCAGTTCTTCCTCTTTATGATACTTACCTATGTACAAAACATGAAATTTCTAATTGAAATATTACTGAAGTTATCGCGTTAACACGTAGGGTGGCGCGGCTGCGGCGGCGGTCGGACCAAAAACATAATATCCCTGAAACGCCATTCGGCGTTTGGGGATATAATGGGACATAATGTATTCATAAATCACACATAAGCAAATGTCAAGCTTTGTAAAGGGTGAAATAACACATCCTTATTCAGCATGTGATGCCAGATGTGACAATGATAATGTCACTTAGCTGACAATGTCACCCTTTATAGCATTTAGCCACTAGCTAAGTGACATTGTGAGTTATATCACATCAGGGATCATATGCTGAATCAGGATGGGTTATTTTGCCCTTTCCAAAGCATGACATTTGCTTATGTATGATTTATGGAGACATTAGCTTTCATTAATGAAGGCATTATACATGCTGTATAAAGCCTTTATGAGCAACACTTTATCTAAAGAGTGACCGGCTAGGGTGAGTAAGCAGAGTGGGGTTTTGCACTGAGAGACAGAGCCACTGATCCCCATCTGTGAGGTCTGTGAGGACTTTCCCAGAAATTTTGACACTATGGATCGATGAGCCCTCGGCACTGCCAGTGTATCAAATGGTTAAGACATTATTAATGTGGGGGAGGCTCACACTGCCTGGTGCCAGAGATCCATCGATTCTCAGGAGTGGTCAGACCACAGACTGCTCGCAAGCGGATCGATAGCACCCTCAGCTACTGCTGTGTTGTCTTTTTATTTCAATAAAAAAAATGTAGTAACAATTGTGACTGGGGATCTCTGAAATTGCGCAAATCAAATTTCTTATGTTCACATCAGCAAACTGAACGGAAAAATGTCTGCATTGCTAGGCTACAAAAAGAGAGCTACAATCTCTCACTGACCTGGTGAATGATGCATTTACTGAGGGAAAATTCTTACAATAAGCTGGAAACTGTTTAGGTGCTACACATCTCCGGGTACTTCATTACTATATTACTATTGTTAAGATTCAATGCAAGCCAAAGTAAGGTGTTCTGAAGGTCACTCCTCTTTCACAGTCCATTGTGCAATCTGGCATTTGGAGTATCCATCTGGATTCTGCTGAGCTGACTGAGTTGTGTCATAACAGTTCTCTGCTTGAGCCATGACTTATGTCCATATTTTTCATTTCCTCTTTAGATGCTCTGTGAACAATATTTTTCTCCACATTCCTTCAACTATTGTTTTAAAAATATTTTCAGAACAATAGTAGCTTAGTATGCCTACACATTTTCATCCCAACTCGCCATGCAATGATGCTACCTCGTGTCGATATTCAATGAAAAAGGAAGCTTTTAGCGTCCTTATTTGACGATTAAGGTTCGGATTGGGGTTAAAGGTTAGGGGTTCGGGGGTAGGGTTGGTTTTAAACTGGCAGCTAATCAGGACGCCGAAAGCTTCCTTTCTAGTCTTATATCAGCGCTTGGTCGGGCAGCGTGACTATATAACAAGTCGGGATGAGACAAGGCTTCATAAGCTGCATGCATGCATGTTGCGACATGCACAATTTCTGCTGTGTGCAAGGAATTTCCCAATTATGTTTTGTATCGATGACCAAAGTGTTATGATTTTTACATTTGAATTCTGCTTTTAAGACTGTAGTCATGTTCATCTGTTTCATGAATTTGTTCTTTACTTTGGGTGTGGTGGGTCTTAAACACTGCAACTTAGTTGTGTCTCTTTCAAAAAGAATACTATTGCAAGCCAGTCAACAATGAAGTGTACAAGTAGGGCGTATAATTATACAATCCAGTAATGCACATCACCAAGTCTTTATCTGCTCAGTGAAGTGACATTGTCAAAGGCAGCATCAACATTGGCTGTTCAAAAATTTTTTAAAAAACTATATCAGTCTTTTCAAGCATTATCTTATTTCATACTTTCACTCAGTGTGCTTCATAGCAAAATAAGACAAAAATATTATCATTAAGGTATAATCTTTTGATTCATTTCAAGAATTGCAAATGGGGTCAAACAATTGAAGACCTGTGCACAAGGAGTACCCAAGTCACTAATTAACACTTTTTCAAAACATGCTCTAGAAATGCAAAAATATAAAACAGATAAAATATTATAATGATATATAATATTATTATAAATATCATGAAAATATATAATATATAAAATCTACAAAAATGATAAATTTGGACTTGTTTTCATTTGTGGGCATACTGCAATATGTTTTGAAAAATTTGACCTCCAAAATCACAAAAGTGTTATTCAGTGACTTATGTACTTCTTGCACAAAGGTCTTCAATCGCACTCGTTAACAAACAGTACATCGAAGAAGCTAATTTTTTCAACCTGGATCAATGCATTTCAGTGCAATCTAATTATTAGCTTTTTCAGCAGTGTTATTGTTTCCTCAGTCTCTGTCATGGCGTGTAAAAACATCCTGCTCTGTGCATCAGTTACAAAGCCTTGAGTCATGCTGTTTATGGTAATTTTGGAATTAGTCCGACATTTTTAATTATTTTCTGAATAGCCTCATATTTGTCACTGTCATCTTGATGAATGAATTCAGGCAGTATTAACAAACGTGCTCCACGCCCGGGACATTTTCACCAATTCTCTGGAGACCTCAGTAATGAGGCCTACTTCTGCTTGTGTGCGCATCTGATTCAGCAAACTGGTTCAATATGGTGGAAGTAAGACATCAAAAAATCTCCCATGTTGTACAGTTTGCCCCAAGAACAGGGTTTGAAGTATTTTATTCGTATAGTTATTGTAACCTGCTTGCAGTTAGTCCAGATGTTGCAGGGTTATACAAATGTACACGAGCCTGTGGCGGCTGAAGAAAGATATTCAAGATGGGGCTGTGCTGTTCCATACTCAGTTTTCAGTAAACATTCCACTAGGATTCAACACAAAAAACTGAATACTGGTACTTGGTACTGTGGAATAGCCAGTAATTATTTAATTCCAGTGATAAACATCTGCGTCATTTTCCCACAAAAACAAAGAGCAAACAATATACCGCATACTGCACAAACTATAGCTTTCCATTTGAAACTGAAGTTAGAAACAATGAATTGACTTGAGTATTTTATTGATAACATCTGATGGAAAAATGTATTTTAAAAAAACTATATCAAAATAATAATTAATTTAATTTAGTGTGAGAATGTTTCTATTCTCTGAACACATCTCTGTAAGCTTCTTTATTTTGCTATTTGCTTCTTTTTTGGGTCAAGCCAATCCATAGGCGAGCTACCTAACTATAAGCGATCTCGTTCGAATGCAGAAGTTATAGTGCGCTTTACATTACGGGTATTGCAGGCAACGACCTGTGCTTTGCTTGTATTTACGTCTACGACCACGTTCTGTCAGGGCTGATGCATTCGATGTAAATGCAAAGCACAAAGCTGAACGTAAGTACGACCGTCCTAAAGCCGCGTTTCCACCAAATGCGAACCAAAATTGAAGCACTGATTACTAAAACCCCACAAGTCAAGTCAAGTGTGACTAATGGGGTTTTAGTAATAGGTGCTTCAATTTGTCCTTGCTTTATTCGCGAAAGTTTAACGTGGGATTTTATTTTATTTTTTTTTATTTTTTTACTGCTACTGCTGCCTTGCGGAAAATATAGATTCGGTCTCTTGCCGAATTTTTCCGCCAGACGCATGCAGAAAAAGGCCCGGGCCACACTGCCTGCTGCTGCCTTGCGTCTTCCGCAAGCGTAGCACTGCAGCCTCTGGTCGCATGCGTCTCGGTCACACTGCCTGCTTGTCTGCTGCGTCTGGTCTGCCGCGGGCTCCTCCGTCCAACTCTTGTTCTGCACGACTTTGCCCAAGAAATCACTATAAAATAATATATTATTTCGTCTCGCGTCGTTATAGCCTACTACACGTGATTTATATTTTGTATTGACAATGGGGGAAGCATGCTTGAGCATCATACAAACATTCTAATTACACGATCATATTACAATACACAGCAAACCCGTTTAAATTGGTCTTGCTCTCCACTTTCGGGGTAGTGGGAGGGTGTCGGGATGTGGAGTGTGCTTTCAAAGACTATCTAATATACATTAATCAACGATGAAACAATTCGTAAAGGCTACGCGCTGAACGACCGTGAAAGGAACAGTTCAGACAATTCAAAAACTGGCTGATGTGCTGTACGTTCGTCAGGCCATTATATCCAAAGGATGTTTTGTAGCTCCATGCTGTATCCAGCTTTTTTCTCTCTTTACAAGTGGAAACAGTCATCTGAACTTGCTCATAGAAGTGGGGAGTTCTATGTAGGTTCATCGATCGCGGGGGTGTCATGGCCAGTGAGAGATACGGAAAAGTAGGCTACTGCTCTGATACTTTCTTCATCAACATAATCAGGCCTACCAAACAAAACGTAGCCTCAGCACACAAAAACGATTCGATTTCGCTATAGTCTTAGCGTTGCCAACTTGACGACTTTCTCGCTAAATCTGGCGACTTTCCAAATCGGGATTGTTTGTCCACTCAAGACATATGTATACGTCTTGAGAAAGTCGTCAAATTGGAAACTCTAAGTCTATAGCGAAATCGATAGTGCATCGTTCATTTTCGGCAGGGTGACATGCTAAAATAAGCGAATTTACGAGAATGTGGATGTAACAGCTACGTCTTACAATTCATTGTTAAACATCTGCATTAACAATAACTTCATATTTGGAAGTTTTACTTACCAACCGAAGGAGACACGCCTGATTCCGCCATCTCTGAAAGCAGCCTGGGCCGGTACGCGCAAGCGCAGTAATTGGCAAAGACGGATGACGTAGAAAATGTTGCAGTTTCATAGTCTTATGTTACGAGTCAACAGTTTATGTTGCGGTTTTTGCAGTTTCGGTAGCGGGGTATTATTTTTATGTTGCTATTTCTGCGATTAATGTAGGCATTTCAAAGTTTTTGTGTGCTGAGGCTACGTTTTGTTTGGTAGGCCTGATAATAAGCTATGTTCATTGGCTTGGCACCGCAATTAATGGCATATTCCCGCAAAGTCCAAAAAATACGAAATAAAACGAGCAACGTCGTATTAAAGTTTTTAAAAATAAGTTGAGAATGACGAAATACTTTTCCATAGGCTATATACCCTTTAATGACAGCAGCCCACGATGAAAGTCGCGAATTTCCCACTACATGTTTCAATATTTCACGAAGCATTGCTGAATCGAGCGGAAGGGATTATGGCCGTACAAACGGTCTTTTAATATGATAAACGTGCCGGAAGTGTTGTTACATCTTTTGAAACAGTCATATCGCCGTAAATACATGAATTTCGCTAAATTGCCAATGATGCGTGTCTGTTGCAAGCATGAAGCAGACAACCAAAAGATGTAACAACACTTCCGGCATGTTTATCATATTAAAATCCCGTTTATATGGACATTATCCCTTCCGCTCAATTCAGCAATGGTTCGTAAAATATTGAAACATGTTGAGGGAAATTTGCGAATTTCATCGTAGGCTGCTGTCATTAAATGGTATATAGCCTATGGAAAAGTATTTCCTCATTCCTAACTTATTTTTAAACACTTTAATACGACGTTGCTCGTTTTATTTTGGATTTAGATGTCTACACTTTGCAGGAATATGCCATTAATTGCTGTGCCAAGCCAATGGACATAGCTTACTATGTTGATGATTAAAGAGTATCAGAGCAGTACTTTTCCGTATCTCTCACTCTGGCCATGACACCCACGCGATCGCTGAACCTACATACAACTCCCCACTTGTATCCGCCAGTTCAGGTGACTGTTTCCACTTGTAAAGAGAGAAAAAAAATCTAAGCTGGATACAGCATGGAGCTATAAAACATCCTCTAGATATAAAGGCCAGACGAAAGTACAGCACATCAGCCAGTTTCTGAATTGTCTGAACTGTCCCTTTCACGGTCGTTCGGTGCCTAGCCTTTACGAATTGTTTCATCCTTGATTAATGTATATTAGATAGTCTTTGAAAGCACACTCCTTCCCCGAAAGTAGAGAGCAAGACCAATTCAAACGGGTTTGCTGTGTATTGTAATATGATCGTGTAATTAGATTGTTTGTATGTTACGCTCAAGCATGCTTCCCCTACTGTCAATACAAAATATAAATCATGTGTAGTAGGCTATAACGACGCGAGACGAAATCATATATTATTTTATATTGATTTCTTGGGCAAAGACGTGCAGAGCCAGAGTTGGGAGGAGGGGCCCGCGGCAGACTTGACGCAGCAGACACGCAGGCAGTGTGACCCAGACGCATGCGTCCAGCGGTTGCAGTGTTGCGCTTGCGGAAGACGCAACGCAGCAGCAGGCAGTGCGGCCCGTTTAAGATTTTCCGCCCTGTTTGTACCAAGATGACAATTCCATTGGGCAACAACTTGGTAGAGCATGACATGCAAATTCACACTGCTGACCAATAGCAATGCCAGTTGAGCCTTGTTTACACTCAAGGGGCGGGCGCCGGGCGGTATTCCCTGCCATCTCCATTCTCCAAAAATTGTCAACCAGATGGCGATGCCAATGTCACTTCGCTAACGTCACAAACATTTTCCATAGGTTATTTGACACAGCTAGCTCGCTGGCTAGCAAGCTAGTTAGTCAGTGTTTCCATTATCTTAAGCCAGGGTTTCCCAAACCTCTCCTGCAGTACCCCTTGTCCTGCTTGCTTTAGATCTCTCCCTGCTCCAGCACAGGTAATTCATATGATCCACTCATTATCAAGCAGCTTCTGGGGTTAATTATGACCTGATCATTTGAAACACCTGTGCTGGAGGAGGGAGAGATTTAAAGCAGGCAGGACAAGGGGTACTGCAAGAGAGGTTTGGGAAACCCTGGCTTAAGCAATACAGCTAACTACAGCTGGAATATAAAGCTAGGTAGCCTAACTAGCCAATGTTGCTACTAGTAGCAGTGATGCTATTAAGAACACTGCTCAACTCGTGCAAATTTTTCGCAAAATATTTCGAGGTGGAGCAAAATGTGAATTTCGTGCCTTCACCCCGTTCGCACGAGCCAATTCCTGTTGCACCGCGTCTCTCGCGTGATTCGCACTGCCCGGCGTGAACGACGGTATTTTCACGGGCTTTCTCATCTTTGCATTGACTTTGAATGTAATCCGGTCCAGCGAAAAATTCATTTGGGATGTGTTGGAGATGCAGCATAAGAGATTATACCTACTTTTTTTTTGCCTTGCTGGTGCACTGACTCCTGTAGCCGTGGTAGTTAACGAAACACTTGCAGCTAGAGATAGGACGTCATCCTTGTAGAAGACAAAACTAGCTAGCAAGATACCAAGTTAAATATGTGACTTTAGGGTTGCTAGCTAGCTAGCATACGTCACGCGGCTTGCAACTACTTATCTGTAATTCAGAATGAGAACTTGCTACCGGGCTTGGGCGCTGTCAGAATCGCCCTTTGGACATGCTTGGCCAGATTTGCATTGCTATTTGCCTATCACGCCCTTGCAACAGTCCTTTATTGGCTATTCGTCTCTGCTTTACAGGTGCTTTTTCCTGCGCCCCTGAACGTTATATTTTATACAAAATACGTTATTGTGAATTTTAAATAGATACATACTGAAATAAGTAATTATCGTTAATAAAGATTTTTTTTTTTAATTTAAGAAAATAAAAACACACTCTGAGCAAGGGGTAGCGCCCTAACGCCCTCTTTTGGCCAGCCGCCATTGGTATTAGCATTCTCAACAACTACAGAGCTGTCATGACTCTACTTATTTATTCATTGCACTCTGTTGATAATTGCAATTATGAAGAACAGAGTGACAGAGGCAAATCCAGAATCATCAAAAAATTTGGAATCACCATTTATTTGTGTACATACAAAATTCTAACATTAAATTGTAGACAAGCCACTCAAATTTGGGCCTTCATCTCTTCAGTTTTAAAGGCTCTTAAAAACTACATTTTTATATGCTACTGTGTTGCAAATGAATCTTGACAAAACAGGTCAATTGTTTAAATTTAAAGTCTTATGACACACTGTGTGGCATGCTTGGCGATATTCAAGTTTGTGAATCCACACAATCAGTCAGTGTAACTGAAATGTCTAACTGAACGCAGCCCTATTTATGCACACCTTTCCTTTGATTTTCTGCTAAACCATCTGATCAACTTCACACTGAGCGGGTGTATTACTGAAGACCTGCGGAAGTGCGGTGGCAAGTGTGAAGTTGTTTGAGCAGTTCTCGAGAATCAGCAAACAGCGATACTGGAGGCTAAGTGATCAGCTTGTTCCCGACAGACATGCTTAGAACTAGACTAGAGTGACTAATGGAGTGACTAATGATTTTAACCACGTTCTCAAAGTAACCAGTAAGAACTCGGTACGGTATCACGCAGAATACATACTCCGATCCAGCCCTCTCTTGTGCTCGCTCACAGCAGGGAGCTGCAGATAGGTGACGCACACCAAGATAGCGTTTTTTGGCAATCAATCAAAACGTGCTAGGTAGATGATAAAGACATTCTGACATACGGAGAACCTGACTCATACCGCAATCTTGATTTTTGAAGACTCGTTTCATATGCAGTGTGACATGCGGTGATCTTGTAAGATGGCTTTTGTCGCACAGACTAAAGCCGGCTTACGCCACAGTAGGATTGGGGTAGGATTTTTACTGCGGGTTTTAAAAAAAAAATGTAATAAGGGATTAATAACTGGGATTACAAATGATTCCAGGTCAAATTCGGTCAACAGATGAAGGAAGTGCAAGTGAAAGCAGTGCAGGTAGTCACATTTCATTAGACATGATTAAAAATATAATAATGAGCCCGTTTTTTTTATCCTAATTGTCATTAACAGATGGGGTAGCTTGTTAGGTCATGTACTCGCAGCACAGATCCTTGAAGAGTTCATAATCAGATTAGTTTCTCTTATGTTTTATCGCTTAGTTTTTTCCCCTCAAGAAGAAATTATTTGCTACTTTTCTGTATTGCCAACCTTACTTGTCAAGGGAAATAACACAAGTCATGACAAACTCATCAGATTGGACAGGTTTTCGTCTTACTGAGAAAAAGCATACTTGAGTATGATAATGGGAACTTGTTAATTATTTGCTTCTTTTTTCTTTATTTACCTAAAAAATTGTATTCATAGACACATGCTGGCTATATTGGCTACATGAGCAGCGGGCCCAAAGGACACTGAGCACTGACATTAAAATCCGGAAGGAGTCTTGTAAATTGACATGTAGCTCTGTTAGGACTGGCAATAAAACCGCTACTGCTCAGGGCATATTTTCATCAAAACATTTCACAATATGAAGCTCAATTGCAGGGAGCTTATTCCTACTGAGTGCACTATTTCACATGATGACTGTCTGATCATTTCTCTGTACAGAGGCATAAATCCACCGCAAACTGAATAATTATTACAGGGGATGAGTCTGCTGCTTCCCCGTTTCCTTGCTCATGGGACTGGGCCGATTCACAGCTCACTGCTTTCATTTTATAACATTTTCTTAATACGAATACAAAACTAATGCCAGAGCAACACAGTGCCTTTTGGTATGCAGTGGAAATTTCTGGTTGTCAACGTTCAGAATTTCAGTGGGGAATCAGCCACTTGGGCCTATCTCAATGATTTTATTTAGTCTCTGAAGCATTTTGGAAATAATTTCTTTGCATGGGGCCTATTCGGATCATATATGCTCTCCTCTCTGTAATGTTTTAGCTTGACATCCATGTAAATCGGTTTTCATATACTGAAGCAGTGCAGTAGCCTACCTTGCTCTAACAGAAAGGAATCTGTTTCAGTTGGTCACCTTACTGTTATGCTAACTGTCGCCAAAGTGTTCAGTTTGGAGCAGTGTAACATCAGGCAAATATTACCATAACTCCACTACTGTTACAGCACTGACCTCAAGCTCTGTCTGACCTGCGGCCATTTTACAGATGCCTCATGCTGAATTTTACAATATGGTCTCCCATGGCAGCAAACTAACTGTTACAATCTTTCTGATATTCTGTCTTTTTGATTTTGATCGATTATTTATGATTTTATACACATATTTTGCTAGAAAAAAGCATTGATTATAATATTAAACAGGAAACTAGGGCATTCACTCAATGGGTGAACGAGTGAAGCGAAGTCACGTAATTCAGGCCATCAGGTAAAATGGGAAAAATTATAGTTTGTTATAGTGGACTCTTTCAGTATTGCGACTGAACAAGTTATTGCATTGTTGCGGCAAATGCCCTTTACATGAAACAATTAATTTTATTTGTCAGAGATAAGTAGGATGGGCAGGGCAAAGATTAAAAATATCACTGGTCCCTAAACTTCCAAGGCAAGCCATGTGGCATGTTAATTAGCCTTTTTTTTTTTTTCTTTGGTAATAGAAGTACTGCTGCTAACACAACGTGATTATAACACCAAAAATGGTCGTAAGATGTTGCATTTTATGCACTGCTTGGCTTATAATCAGATTACTTTCCCGAAACACTTGACTTTCAATGGTTAAGAGTTTTAATTGACTGTCCCATTTTCCCTGACAGCAAATAGTAAAATGGGACAAAAAATAATCCTGAAATTATCTGATTTGAAACCTGCATGTTTCTGGGCTACCAGGTGCCACAAAATCATGAATCACTATGTGACTTTGTGCCACTCTGTCATATTACACACATTTTGGGTATTTTTTTCATGAAAAAATATTGAAAATGATGCACACAACAGCCCAGGGTTAGCCACCATTGCTACAAACAAGGTAGCACATGCACATATGTCTCTGTATATCACCCATGTACGCGCACACAAAACAAATATGTGCACAATGTCACACTCCCTCTCTTTCATGCACACACAAACATATCCAAGCAAAGCACGGAGGTACAGTTTGAAAGGGAAAATTTAAATGTTCCATTTGACCTCACTAGTGGTCCTATTTTTCACGAACAAGTCATTGGAGTGAGGAAGGGGTTCTTGATGTGTTTGTAGGTCCAAAGTATTTTACTTTCCAACATATTTACTTCATAGAATTATAGCATAGATCCATAACAAGTGGTTAAGGTAACATTTAAGGTAGTCTTCTTCTGAATTAGGCGATTTTCTCAGAAATATAGCCAAAACTGTCCCAAAGTACCCAACCTCAACCTTGTGATTTTCAATGATTTTTTTTTTTTAAACAGTATATATTTGAGTTCCAAGTAAATATTAGAAACAAGATCATTCATTATCTTTCGTTAAAAGAATCCAGAATATTCAAAGAGGCAGGAATGTTTTCAGCTTCAGATTTCTGTTGATTCCTAAATTTCTGCTCCCTCTGCTGGATGAATCTAGTATGCTATGGTTCCTCTCAAGGGTCAGAGGTATCGATTGATGAATGATGGACAATAAAAAAAATCCTACCTCCGAGTTATTTACAGCTGTGTAATTTTGTATTCTGTTGATGCCATGATTTCTGAATCTTATCAGAGTCTATCAGTGCCTTGATTGCTACTTTTTACAAAGATGCGATATGCCCATACTAATAGCATATAATGCATGTTTTACACATTTTAATGTCATAATCAATTTGATTTCCAATCTGGAGAACTGGAACTTTGCAGACTTACTTGCAAAAAATGTATACTTATAAATGTCTGGTGAAATAACAAAATCAATCATGCAAGGACCGACTGTTGTTTGTAGTTGAATTGCGAGAGAGGAGCAGGCTATTGAACATTGTAGAAAGTGAACAGATAATCACTTCAGTTATCCTAAGATGGATGGGCCATTTCTAGGACTGCTGCTCAGCGGAGCAGTGAATTAGATCCCGCAAAGAGAGGTCTGTGGTGCACAGATCAAGCATTATGAGGTTTGTCAATATCTGAAAGAGCCTGATTTCACTCCAACTGGTCAATCTATAATTTAATACCCATTCACTTTCTGTGGCTATAAATCATAGAACCAACGAGTAAATTAACTGAGATTTATGGATATCTGAAAGAGACTGACTTCATAGCCAATTTTTCATGAGATACACGTTTGGATTCTGTAACCGTAAAACAGGAAAACAAACAAAAATGGTTGTATATTCCGTCGAAATATGACATGAAAACTGAACGTTGAGATACACTGTGAGATGAGAGTAACATTCACCATTGTTGCAATGTTTTTGGTATCAAAAACAATGATACCAGCTTGTGAGGCAAATCATGAAAAATACTTTTTTTTCAACTGGTTCAGGTATATATTAATTGAATTCTCTGGTGATTTTTTGAGCTCTAGTTCTGTGGCAACTGTTCTACCCAGGGTCTGTCTATCCCTGTTGGACATTTTTGACTCGTAAGCTCTGTTCTTTTTGCTGTTGCTGCAATTTTTGGTATGCCATTTATTAAAATAATAATCTTAAACACAGACTCTTTGATAATCTACTTGTTTTTGTGCCCAGCACCAGTGAATTGGACATCAACTCTTTGTCCCCTTTGGAACTCTGGATACATGCTCTCGTTATTATGGAATGTAAGCTTCAAAGTAAAAGCCATTCTTTAGGTGGTGCTTCTAGTACTCTGTATCAGCAATAGTACTGAATAAAAATTGTATAATAGAAAAATAGAAGACGGAACTCATTGCATTAATTTCAGTCCAGAAGCCCTATGCACACAACATCTGGGAAATTTGGAATGACAGGTAGTGCCATGCATACACCTGGTTTGAAATGCCAGTGCGCTGACGATGCTCCCTACACTGCTAAACCTCACACTGAATTGGCAGAGTGACAATCCTCCCTACACTACTAAACCTCACACTGAAATGGCAGAGTGACAATCCTCCCTACACTACTAAACCCCACACTGAAATGGCAGAGTGACAATCCTCCCTACACTACTAAACCCCACACTGAAATGGCACAGTGACTATGCTCCCTACACTACTAAACCTCACACTGAAATTGCAGAGTGACGATGCTCCCTACACTACTAAACCTCGCACTGAAATGGCACAGTGACTATGCTCCCTACACTACTAAACCTCACACTGAATGGCAGAGTGACGATGCTCCCTACACTACTAAACCTCACTCTGAAATGGCAGAGTGACGATTCTCCCTACACTACTAAACCTCACACTGAAATGGCACAGTGACTATGCTCCCTACACTACTAAACCTCACACTGAATGGCAGAGTGACGATGCTCCCTACACTACTAAACCTCACACTGAAATGGCAGAGTGACGATTCTCCCTACACTACTAAACCTCACACTGAAATGGCACAGTGACTATGCTAACTACACTACTAAATCTCACACTGAAATGGCAGAGTGACAATGCTCCCTACACTACTAAACCTCACACTGAAATGGCAGAGTGACAATGCTCCCTACACTACTAAACCTCACACTGAAATGGCAGAGTGACAATGCTCCCTGCACTACTAAACCTCACACTGAAATGAGGGATCAGATATTCTCCAGTGAGGGATCTTTGTGCCGGAGACTGAGAACCAGAAAACTCAATGCAGTGTGAGGAAATCAGAATTTGATGCATTTGTGTTTGGGTGTGGGGGAGGGAGGGAATGAGCAGCAAATGCACACACACACACACACACACACACATATACGCATAAACACAGGCATGCACACGCACAAACACATGCACATACATACAAACATGCACACACACAAATTACACACTTACATCTGTACAAATGCACTCATCAGCACACGCATATGAATTTACCCACACACATTAACACGCAGATACATACACATCCTTGAACTTCCATCGTCGTAAGGACATTAGATTGATTTCCATTCATCCTTTGTGTGTCTCTGGGGCTCTTCTCTCAACAATAAGCAACACAAGTCTAACCCAAACACTTAACAAACCTCACAATGTGCCTTTGTGTTTGTGAGGACAGGCAAAATGTACACACTTCCCAATAATATCCTCACTCGTAGGAAACGTAGGAGAAGTAGGAAAAAACCTTTTCCAGTTCACACTTTGTCACAAGTACAGGTGAACACGCACTCATACACTTACATTCTCACATACACGAATGCTCTCACACAAGCATGCCCATATTCACACACAGATGCACACACACACAAAAACACGGATCAAGAGTATTTACCCTCTCTAACAGCTGATGGTAGGAGAGACTCTCGAATCATCCAGCCTCATGCAGACATCCGGTGTTAAGTAAATGCTGTCAGAGTACAACTGAGTTCGACTGAGGCCATGGGCTTCTTTCTGACAGTTCATACAGCTAATTCCAAACATTTTACCATTTAAGAGTGAGCCGCATGGCCCAGCAGCATCTGAAAATCAGCGCGCCCTGACTGTTCGGGAGAAATCACACCTCTGCTTTCGTATGCTGGTCCCTCTCTCCTGGCGTGACCTTGACTCGTCCTTGTGTTGCAGACTCGGAGGGGCGACGGTTGAAGGGGACGATCCAGCGCAGCACAGAGACGGGCCTGGCGGTGGAGATGCCGAGCCGGGCCATACGCCAGGCCAGTCATGAGTCCATTGAGGACAGCATGAATAGCTATGGCTCGGAGGGAAAGTGAGTACAAGCGCTATGTCCTGGTTGAGATTCACATGCTGTTTGCATGCTAACAATCCCCATTATAGCAGCTGTCTTCTGTTCCTGGCCGCAATTCACATGGTGCAAATATGCTAATCCTCGTTATAGCAGCTGTCTGCTGTTCCTGGCTGTAGTTCACATGCTGTTAGCATGCTAGCAGCCCCCGTTATTGCAGTAGGCTACTGTTCCTGGCTGCAGTTCACATGTTGCAAACATGCTAACGACTGTTTCTGTTAACATGCTTTCAAACCCCATTGCAAGCTATTTGCTGCCAGCGTGCCAATATGGAACGCAAACAATGCTGCAAAAAATCTCCCCTGCTGACTACAGTCCCAGATACTTCAGAATGAGAAAACACATTGTAAGTGTGATTACATGAGTGCACAGCCAAACAACCAGTGCGAGTCCATTTTACTCAGTTAAAATGGTGCTGTGTCATTAACCCAATAAAACCTACTGACTTATATATGGGTCCATAAAATGCAGCTCCTGCATGGGACTTCAGGCCTATTTTAAATTTGAGGGCCAATTCCTAGGTTTCCAATAATTGCAAATATGTCATGCTGCACTCCAGGGTAATGGATGTGAAATGATGTAGCCATAATAACGTGGCGTTCTGGGTTTGAATATTTCACTCAATATACTGTAAGTGTGATTTAGCATCAGCAAAGCGCTGCAACCAGCAGATAAAGAATATGTGTGTGACACTATCCTACAAAAATTGAAGCACTGATTACTAAAACCCCATAAGTCAAGTCAAGTCAAGTGTGACTCATGGGGTTTTAGTAATAGGTGCTTCAATTAAAAAAGATGCCTTTTCTGACTGTGACCTACTTAAGGGAAAACAAGAGTGAAAAGTTAAGATTTTAAGGGGTGTGAAATTACTTCCTTGGCATAAGACCTCTGCCTGATTGGTTCCAAGGAACTAAATCATATTATCTGGACTCAGCTGGATATTCAGATGTGTGGTGTATAAAGCTGGATGTTCAACTCTCGAACTATGTAAAAATCTCCTATTATGGCAACCTGTGAGCTGTGGTGCTGTCTCCATCTGTCACCCTACGCGTCTGAATATCGGGAAAAAATGCAAACAAGGGTGGACTTCCTCCTTGACTTCAAACCATGCTACCTTTGCATATTTGAGGGCCCTATTGCATTTCTCAGGTGTAAATTCGCTGCACTTACACCAGAATACAAGGTCTTCAAAGGGCATTTCTATGAACAAACTGACAAACTGGTCGGCAAAATGAAAACACTGCAGTTCGATCACCTGCCATCCCTTGTGGCAGGTAGTGTGAGGGTATCGTTCAGGAACCAATCACGAGAACACAGGATTGCAGTAGAGGAGATTTTATTGAGCGATAGTGGTAAACCCCACAGGGCGAAGGCAAAAGTACAGAGTCCACAATCCAAAAGTCAAAATCCAGTGGGGCAGAATCAGAGTCGTAACCAAGGCAGCAAACACAAAAATCGTAGTCAGACAAAAACATATTCGGTTCACAAGCACAAGTTTGTCAAAGAGGCAAAAACCAAAGGGCAAATCCGAATCGTTACCGGGGCAGCAATCACATAAAATCGTAGTCGGGCATTAAGGGTTTGAAAACACAGATGCAACAGTGTACAATGAAGGGCGAGCCCAAAATCAAAAGTCGGACGATCCAGTCAGAAGAGAAACATAATGAATACAAGGCAGAATAATGAGCAGCACAGGTAAACACGAGAGACGTTCTGACAAGGAAGTTCATTGAAGAGACACCTAATATACACTCAAGGGAGATCACATGGTGCATAGAACACAGGTGCAGGAAATGAGACTAATTACAAAGGGTGGAACAAGAGGGAGAACCTAATCACATAAAATAGGCAAAAGCCAAAACGCGGACAGGGATCACGAGACAATCCTATTGACAATAAACGGCTCCAGTCAAGGAGTTTTAACGTGCATAGATAATGAGAGAAAGGACAGCATGATCAGATGTGGAGATTCCACAGAAATGTAGCAGAGGAGATTGGGGAGAGACAAGAGGCGGAGACTAGAACAGGGCGAGTGCTGAGAGCCTGTTAATCAATTAGTAAGTGAAACTATACAATCCCTCAGTGCTTGTTAGTAAGTTAGTATTATATACAATGTTAGTTAGTGTTAGTAACTTTTAGTGAAAACAACAAACTGTTAGTATGGTTAGTAAAATAGAAAAGTAAGTTGAAGTAAGCAAACGAGATTGGAAGGAAGGCTGAAATTCAGAAACCATTAAATCACCCGAAGAGTGGCACGCAATGCTGGGGCTGTGAGCTGTGACAAGACAAGAGACCAGACAGGGGGAGACAAAGTGCAATGCATGGTGGAAAGCAAAACATGGACCGGATAGAAACTATGGTTAAATGCAAAATATGGAAAAGAAAAGCTAAGACAATGCAAGAACAAATCGAAGTACCTGATCACAATACACATACCAAAAAATAGTCAGACATAGCAATGATTCAAAACCAAATAAGACATATAAAAAGCAGAGCATGAACATGGCGAAACAGATCAGAAGCATAACAGGTAGACCTACCTCAGCCAGACTGTTGGCTTCACTGGTGATGACAGTGACATTTGCCAGATACTGCTTTCTAGAAAACTGGTTGTATCATTTTTTCTTTAATTGTTGCCAATCCTGTCACTGAAGTCCTACACTCCTGCAGGTTTTCACTCCAGGCCTCATTCTATATGAAGAGATCTCACTGAGCTGCTTAAACATACAGTACTTCAATCACATATGTCCAAATTATGGTTGAAAGGAAAAACTACTAGAGTTTATGTTCTCCTTCATGAAAGCTGGGTCCTGCTGTTTTGCATTAAATATTTTTTTACATTCACACTGAAATACAGACGCGTTACAAATTTAAGGGAAATCCATGGATAAATGTGTGGACAAACATAACAAATTCAGATGCTTCTGTTCATTTTCCTGGGATAGCCTGGGTCCACTCCTGCCCTTAAAGGCGAAAGGTTCTACAAATCATTGCATAGTTATTCTGCGCGATCACCTTTATATCCTACGATGAAGCTTTCCTACTGTGATGGGAGTGGTCTCTTCCAGGATGACAATGGCCCCAAAACCAATAGGGCACAAGGGGTCACTGAATTTTTTTGTGAGCATGAAACCTGTCTTAAGCATAAGCTACCACCTTCACAGTCACCGGATCTCAAACCATCTGAACTGATATGGGAGGACAATGTGATAGACGGTGCAATTTGTCACCATCATCAAAACACCAAGTGTGGGAATATCTCACGGAAGAAAGGTACTCCATCCCAACAGTAAAGTTTTACTCTTGTTGACTCTGGGCCAAGTTGTATTGAAGCTGACCTGACAGCTGATGGACAATCAACGCCTACGAAGACTGTTAATGTTGTTTTTTCCATTAAGTTGTCACTCGTTTGTAGATGCTGACCAATGACGCAGTCATAATGCACTGATAACAAGATGGCGTTAAAACACTGCATTCACAGATGTGTCTGCTGGTAAGATCTTTGCCTAGCTTTCCGCTAAAGGAATTTTAGTCAGTTCCACTACTCAATTTTTACCCTGTACCAGTGATAGTCATTCAGGAACATGAGACGCTTCTGGGAAAAGGCTGTTGTTATTGGCTGACAGCACATCTCATTACAGGTGGTTTGTTTTCTCTGGCTTTATTGCTTTAATCTCCTCATGAATGAATAATCAAAGAGCTGATCTTTAATAGGCAGGGGTGAAATCCCTGCTGCTGGGTATTCTACAGTCTGTGCATCTAAATAAATGCCCCTCACACAGTTCACTGAGAGGGGTCGCTAAATTAATTATCAGCTGTCAACACGCTCAAAAACAGGCAAAGCTTTCAGCATGGGTGGACATTTTAATCATGTTTACGTTTACAAGAAGGCTTCAGCCTGCATTTTAAAGATCAGTGAAAATCATCATTTTTGAAACTTTAAAAAAAAAATAATAATGAAATAACGATTAAACTTTCTTTGTTTTTTAATTCATAATTGCATATCTTACGGAAAACAAATACTTGGATCACATTTTAAATGCTGTCGCAACTTATGGTAATACTGAATTAAGAAAGGGTCTATCAGCAATATTTTGCGACAGTGGACCCTTTCGGTTTAAGAGCGTGAACAAGCGAGATTTGGAAAGCACATGAGCAACGGACATTGTGTATGGCAGAAGAAAAAATATAGATGTCAAGGTAAGCTGAAAAAATACTGATTTCATTTAATATTGGCAGAGGTTGAATACAGAATTCTTTCCTCATCAGGGTCTACAAAATGGGGCCATCTGAACACAAAATGTACAATGCGCACCTTAGAATGTTCCTTCGGAACAAAATTCTCCCTGTTTATAGCCTGAATTCATGCTGTTTTCTTCCTTTTACCACATGGAAAGTGAAAGAACTTAATATTCCCCTCTTTTTCAGTGCGATTTGTGCATCTTCTGCCATACGTAGTCTGCAAAGAGCATGCGTGCGACCTAAATCTCTCTTAAGCCGAACTGGTGTATGTCAAAAAGGAAAAAATATATTACCTCATTGAGCAGTGTAATGCGTATTTTAATAATGCTTGTGAACGTGTTAATTTTCTTGGTAGTTCTGAATGTGAAATGATTATGCTCACAGACTCATTGTTATGGTCCACATCAGGAATTAACTGTAGAATCAGACAAGAAATTCAATTGGTAATTTATTGACAGAAGTTCAGCAATGAGCGGGATGGAACCCCAGGGAGAAAGAGAGACCATTCATCACAGTTCTAATAGGCTTTGCTTGGGCTGCAGTCGCCAGCCTGTTGCTTCCAGGGTGCTGCCAGTTCTGTGGTTTAGCCGGCAGTGAACAGCTCAGGATGGGGAGGAAGTACTTAGAGGTGCTTGGTTCCAGCCCTGGCCCTGGATCAGAGTTTAATGCTTGTGCCTGACAGACTTGAATGTAAACTTAACAGGAACGCGGTCCCAGGCCTGAACCGCAATGAAGATTGGAGGCTTGGTCTTAAAAACTGGATGACCAGGCTTGAATTTAGCTTACTTGAACTCGGTCCAAATCCTGGACCCTGATTAGGATTGGAAATTTGTTTGAAAAAACTAAATGGCAAGAAAGGTTACTGAGAGATTTGGGTGTCACTAAAGTACTAGTAGCAGTTGACAAAGGCAAAGAAGTTTTATTGCATATGCATGACTGGGATTTTGGTACGAATGCGACTTTACAATCCAGCAACCTGCACTTGAACTAGAGGGCTTTAATAGCCATTACGCAGTCGTTAGGTGACAGCAGTGTAAAGAGATTCAGCTGAGTGGGGAGAGGCGCACAGAGACATGCACCATTCACAACACACATACACCTAATAGGAACACAGTCTGCTGAATTAGTGAAGAGATACACGGAATTCACAAGCGGTTTGCAACACTTGTGTGGAAAACACTCCATTTTATCACATAAACTTCATTTCGAAATACTGCTGATTCATATAGGTCTGGTCAATAAGAACGGTTTTCAATACATATTTTACAAAAAATAATTCTCAGAGAGCTAGCAACACGGTATACACTGAAAAGAAAAAAATGTTCGAACAGTAATGAACTTTTGCAAGCACTGCATTTCCACAATAGTGGTATGTCAAGTATATAGGATAAAAATTGAGCAAAAAAAAGTAGCAAATTGTTGTAGAAGCTGAGTAATTGAAGCCAAAAGTCTTTTTGGGTCATTCCACATCAAATCATCCAGGGGGTGCCAGGTCACCTCCTCAAAAAATTCTTTGAAAAACTTAGCGAGTAGATAGTCACATATAATGAAAAAATGCCAAATATTAGGCCAGTAACTCAAATAGTTTTCAAGTTATAGCCCTTTGAAATTTGAATAATATTTAGATTTTTGGTGAACCCATTTTCAGCCAACTTTGGCAACTTATTGCTCCAAACTGATTGCTTATACAATGCTGAATTTGGGTACCCTAACCATATTGATCCCATAGAATCTGAAAATGGCCTTAGATTCTGTGTGTCTTGATCCACTTTTGTATGGTAAAGCCTCAAAATCAGCCAAAAACAGAAAAAGCCCAAAAACGAGACCACATTTTATGACCTGTAACTCAGGAACCAAGTAAGAAAAAAGGCTAGAATAATTTTATGATTTTATGACATATATCTCTGTAAAAATTAGGAGAAGTTTTTTAATGAATTCATTTATAAGCAAATGTTTCCGGTTTTGCCCCCAAAATGCCCTTTTTTGGGGTGAAAAATTACCATGTCACAAGTTATTCATCTCCCTAAAATATTTACTGTGCAATCTTATAAATTCGAACAATGACAAAAAAATTAGAATGATGTTGGAGGGACATTCAAAAGATAACAATGGGAGTGGACTAGTTGAATAGCCAGGTACAGGCAGGATGATGGGTAAGGGGAGGAGAAGAGTGCCTCCTTCTACCATACCATGAAGAGTCACAAAAAAGATTAAATAATGGTTGATAACAAGGGGAACTTACTGGGATAAAATTTGGGTAAAATACAGGACTACAAAACGATTATCAATTTTTTGTAACCGGTTATGCTTTAGTCATAATATTCATACTAGAGCACTTATTTTTCTCCTACTATGAGATGGAACTCAAAGCTTTTTCATGAGAAAATAATGAGGAGTACCAGCTTTTCCCAACACAGGAAAAGGTTAGGGGAATCTTTAAGGAAAAGTAATGTTCTTAAAATCCAGTATACCATATGTGCATCATTAGCCCAACTCTTGGTAATTTTGGCATTACGCAGCTTTCAATTCCATGCAGTCAGGGGTGTAGAAGCCTCTCGCCTTCTCCGCATGATTGATTTCAATCTAATCCCATTTAGATCGCTTTAACAAAATAAAAAATTCCCTGGAGAAAATCCTCAGTTTTAACAAAGTGATTCATCTCATTAAATTAGTTTCTTTTTTATTAAATAAATAGCTTTGATGACTGTGTCTCGGCAGTTTCGTCGATGTAAGTACATGCATGCAGCAGGCTAATTTGGTAAAAGTCATAAAATAATGATCGAATATCCAGTGCTTACAACCCGGTGAGTTCTTTGGCATCTTTTCACGGTGGTTGTTGGTGTAAAAGTGACGTAGCCATAAAGCTCTCAGTGCCAGACGAATGCAGATATATCAGAGTTCAAAACAGAGGCGTTACCAGGAAGCCAAGCTTGGGTGGGCATTAGTCCTCTTTGGAGGGGGCAAAAAAGAACCTCTAAATTGGCGTAAAATACAACAAGCACAACATCTTGAAACATATACAGTTGTATGCAAAATTTTAGGCACCACTGATCAAAATTTCTGTTACTGAGAATAGTTACGCAAGTAGAAAATGAACTGACCTCTGAATGGCATAAATTTAAAGATACAAAACTTTTTTGGACATTTTAAGCAGTATTGTTGAATTAATTTTGTTTTGTACAATTCTAGCACAAAAAAATAAAAAAAGAGCACCGTACAAAAATTTGGGCACCCCAAAAGATGAGCCCTCAGGTCACTTTGACTATAGTTTTAGTTTGTGTTTAGCTTGTTCACTATCCTTTAGCTATGGCTTGTGCACAATCATCATTCGGAAAGGCCAGGTGATGCAAATTTTGAAGTTTATAAATACCCAGACTCCTCTAACCTTGGCCCAACAATCAGAAGCCATAGGGTCCTCTTTGCAGCTGTTAAGTTCTCTGAGAATGAAATAATTAATGCCCACAAAGCAGGAGAAGGGTATAGGAAGATAGCAAATGTTTTTAGGTTGTGATTTCCTCAGTTCATAATACAATTAAGAAATGGCAGTCAACAGAAACTGTGGAGGTCAACTTGAAGTCTGGAAGAGTAAGAAAGTTTCTTCAGAAAACATCTCGTTAGATTATTTGGAAGGTAAATCAAAACACCCGTTTGACAACAAAAGACCCCCAACAAGATTTAGCACAGCACGGAGTCATGGTGCACTGCCCTACGGTTCAGTGACACTTCCTCAAATATGACCTCCATGGAAGAGTCATGAGAAGGAAACCTTTCCTGCATCCTCACCATGAAATTCAGAATCAGACGGTTGCTAATTAACATCTGAACAAGACTGATGCATTTAGGAAACAAGTCCTGTGAACTGATGAAGTTAAAATAGAACTTACTGGCTGCAATGAGTAGAGGTATGTTTGGGAAAAAAAGGATGCAGAATTTCATTAAAAGAACACCTCTCTAACTGTCAATTACATGGTTGGATCAATCCTACTTTGGGCTTGTGTTGAAGCCAGTGGCACGGGGAACATGTCAGTGGTTGAAGGAAGAATGGATTCAATTAAAATTCTGGAAGCAAACATCATACCATCTTTAAAAAAAACTGAAGATGCAAAGAGGATGGCTACCACAACATGATAATGATCCCAAACACACCTCAAAATCCACCACTGACTACCTCAAGAGGTGCGAGCTGAAGGTTTCACCAAAGCCGTCTAGGTCTCCTACCTCAACATCATTGAAAATCTGTGGATGAACCTCAAAAGAGCAGTGCATGCAAGGCAGCCAAATAATCTCACACAACTAGAAGCCTTTGAAAAAGAATAATGGGTGACCAAAAAGTGTTCACAAACTGTGATACTTGCCAAAGGGAGTGTTACTAAGAACTGAGCATGAGGAGTGCCCAAGGTTATGCTTTGGACCATTTTTCTTTTTTGCCATTTTGAAACTGTAAAAGGATGGAAATTAAAAAGTAATCTTGTTTAAAATATAAAGGAAATGTGTCCTCTTTAACTTTATGCCTTTTGGAGTGCAGTCATCTTTTACTCACTTAGCTATTCACAGTAACAGAAATTTTGATCTGAGGTGGCCAAAATTTTGCATATATGTACTGTATATATCAGTGGCGGCTGGTGAACTGGCGATAGGGGATGCTCAAACCCATCCCTTGAAAATAATGATTGGTCATGACCTGTTTTCAATCATTCATTTAAATTACCATTACAAAAGCTCAGAAAACTCTCAACATTAACAGGTGTGGTCAGTTTTCATTAATAATGCACACCTGTCAACTTTTAGTGGCATATTTACGTTACTCTGCTTTACACAGAAATTATTCAGTCAACGAATGTGTGAGAGATTCTCGCATGGAATTGTAGTCCTTGTGAATGGAGGCTTATCAGTTTCACCTGCGTTATGACTCCGGACTTCTCACGCTTTTCTTTACCCGGAGTTGGAAGCAATGCATGTGTTTCATGATTGTTTAAACTGTTTAGAGGAAATAATTTCATTGGAAGCAATCCAATTGCATGAAGACATTTCAAATGATCTAATTTCATTTAAACCACCTAATTCCTGTTCTAACAATGTGCGCCGCCATGAGAACCCTGATGGTCTCTTCTGGTCATTGTTCGCTGTACTGAAAAGAGATTGTTAAGCTGAATGCGTTCAGGCTCCTCTTGTTCCGTTGTTGGTGGTACCGGTAACTCAATAAAATGAAACATTTGAATGGAAACAGAGTGCCTTATTTACAAGGTGATTAGGAAAGATTGCCTTTGCCCAGCACCTTACAGTCTGCACTCGATGCCAGCGAGTAGGAGCTTGGAGTGGCTAGCCTCGCTAAGACTGAAGTATCCACCCAAGAGGATGTACGTATACTCACACCATTTCGTAAAAAAGCGCCCGACGGATGAACGGGATGATCGTCCTAATCCCACTGTATTATACATTATACAGTCACTCGATATGTCAATTCAAAGATCTGTCCAACAATCATTTTTTCAAACAAAAAGCAGTATTGTCAGCCTGTGGTCAGTTTAGTTTTTCGGTGAAGTAACCAGCATTTGTTTGCCATGTAATTAGTGCCCATCTACGGTCACACGTGGGATGCATACTGAAACCCACACATTCAGCAGTAATACAGGCTAACATTAGCACTTTTGAACAAGTTGACAGTGGAGGAGCTTACCAGTAGCATTAGTGAATTTTGAAAGGTCCATAATCGTAATCCTGGCTTTAGTAAAGACCTCAGCTTTAGTCGACTATATTCTTGTGGCAAATATTTGGCTTGTCAGCTACAGCAGTTGTGAAGCATTGGACTGAGATCTTTATTTTATTATGTGCATTGGTGATTTCCAGCATGCGAAGTGAAGCTTGGGGACTGTACTTCCATGCTCAGATTAATGATTGTTGCCCACAGCTAATGTGATATCATTCAGTTGTGGAGCGGGTGATGGCTGGGTTTTTACCCTTGTGCAAAACAAAGAAACTGATCGCCAGACTATTTGCTGAATCAAAAGCATTTTGATATGCAGTTTGCTAGCTAATCAGTTCCTGCATATGAATGGCAACTCGCCATCTTGTCACGCTTTTTTTTTTCTTTGGCTGTAGGAACGTGTGTAGCCACCCAATTAAATATCAAGTCTTCGTCAAGCTAAAGAATGTTTAGGCCGAATAAAAAGTAGGTTAGCTAGCCTCTACATTTGAATATACACTGTATGTTTGTATGTATGTACACATCCCGCTGTAACACAGAAGCTAGCCGCAAGCCACTACTCAGTTAGATGAAAAAGGATGTAAGCAACAGTTTGACAAGAAGAAGGAGACCGGCAAGTCCGTTGAACCACCATGAATCATGGGAGATAGAACGATCAGGGATTAAGGTGGATATGAGCAGCGTAGATGTGAACTCAGACTGGGTGAAGAGGGCAGTCTAAGAGAACAGGAGGGTCCTTAGGAATTTGAGTGCCCATTGGTTAGTTTCACATCAGAATAGACTGGCAAATAAATCCACTAATCACACATAGTGATAGATAAAAGGAGCATACGAAAATTCTCTCTTAATGGTTGTCTACCTCCGGCTGTGAATCACATGGGATATCGCGTGTTAGCTGTCAAATAGAAGAAAATCAGTTTTTTATCTTGAGTTTTCATTGGGTGGGCAGAGCTTTTCTCAGGTTGGGCACTGCCCACCCTCTGCCCCCCCCCCGGTAATGCCCCTGGTTCAAAATGAGCAGTTATCCAGTTGTCTAGACAACCTGATATAGATCCAGACAACTAAACTGCTCACGAGGTTGTCCAAACCAGATATGCCAGCGGTTTTATTAATGAAAATTTGTCAAAATGTTATTTACTTCCCTCTGCAATGGACACAACCATTTTGGTCATAGGCCTACAGTGCGTAACTTTCGCGCATCGAGTCTTTTTTTTAAAATAACGTACCACGGCAAACTACGACGTAGAAATAAACCGCCGCATCCACTCCAATTCAGACTTGGGCGATCCGGAGCCACATAGAATTTGATCTGTCAAGTTTATGACTGAAGCTTTGAAATACTCGGTACCGCCCTACTTTCAGGATAGATGTATTAATAGCACAGTAAACAACAGCTTGATGCTGCCCTCATTGATTTTAGTGCGCAACTTATGTAGACTTTACTGCATTTAATTTTTTTTTAAACTACAAAGTGGCTATTTGAAGACTCATTTAATGGGTTAGAGAAAAAGCTGTATTTCTACACCCCTCTCTCATTGTGCTTATTTTACCCACAGGAATAAATCTGCAGACTATTCTTGTCAAAAGTGACCACAAAGCTAATTATGTTGTCAGTGCTGTATAAATTTTATAGTTTCTACAAAGATGTACCTTCAGATAAGGACACAATTATTTAGGCATTGTTACATTGTGAAAAAGGTCTACACTTCTGAGTATGTTCCAGTACAGTTCACTGACTGTGTGCGTCTTCCTCAAAGCAAAAGTATTTGTTTGTGCACATCTGTGTTTGTGTGCATGCATCAGGGTCTGTGCGCATTTAACAGTGTTTGTATGCATATCTGTGCATTTGTACATATGAGCATCTTTGTGAGACCGTGTGTCTGTGTGTGCAAGTGAGTGTCTGAGCATGCATGCCTGTGTGTGCATGTATGTATGCGTGTGTGTGTGTGTGTGTGTGTTTGAGTGTGAGTGGGAATAAATGTGCATATACGTGTGTGTCTGCTTGCGTGTGTGTGTGTGTGTGTGTGTTTTATTTGGAGATTCACATACTGTTATATTAAGAGTTTACACCCGAGTTTGATGACAGAAATCTATCCTTTGGACTACGCCCTTTTCGCCTCCCGGAACTAACCAAACTGTTTAGTCCATCACGGCCGCTATCAGTGACTCAGGAGAAGGCAGTCATGACATCATTCTTCCGACTCATGCGACGATGAGCCCTCGCTTCTGTGCGCTTTGCAGCCACACAGCATGGCACCCAGCCTAAGCAGTGAGAGGATTATGCCGGCGGCTCACGATTGACTCGTGCACCAGGAGTGGTGGCTGGCGAGGAAACTGCGCAAACATCCGGCCGTAGCCAGGAATGGCATGGCTGGGATTTGTCCATGAAAATATGACTGGGCTCCAACCAGCTCTCACTGTTATTAAGCAAAGCATGGAGCATGGAAAAATTGAAGAGGAAAGTAATTTCATGCATGTCACAAAAATATATTATTGGCGCACGACCGGGTCTAGGCATGGGTGCAGGCCGTGACATATGCCACCAAGCATCCAGGGGGTGGAAAATTGGTCCATAATTGCTATCATCTTGCACCCTTTCAGAAGTCTGGTCAAGGTGAGAGGAAAAGATATAACCATGCAGACACTGACATGTAATCGTTGCTATGTCTTGTGCCCTCTCATTCCCCACAAATCTATTTATACAAGCAATCATTAATTTGCCTGTATCGGTTATTACCCTGGTCGCACGGCGAAACGATGGGGCTTTTAATAGCAGGGCGAAGTGCTCTCTCTGTCCTCAACCTGTTTACTGACAGTGCGGCTCAGAAGCTCTCTGAAGTCAAATCCATCAACGGAGCCCATGCCCTTCCACAGTGTCATTGAGTAACCTTGGTTCCATTTCAGCAGTAAAATGGCCTCACTACAGGTAAATCAAACTGGCTGAACGTGGATTATGGGTCATTCATGAACAGAGTCCGTTACTGACACAAGGACAATGCAACATTACACCACATATTGTGAATCTCATGAATGTGTAACTGCCATTGTAAGTCGGCATCAATGACCAGGATCAGTGATCAGGGCATCGTGGCCAAGGTGTTTTGGATTTTTGTTTCCTCAAAGTGCTGTAGCGGCGAATGGGGACTTTGATTAGAGTGGTGAGCCAGCCTGATTCCCTCCAGAAAGCAGCATCAAGGCCAGATCATGGAGTAAATTACCTCTGTAATAGGGGTGTCAACATTGACAATTTTTTCTACATGTGAACAAGGGACTTCTAACCGACATGTAACCACTTAAACGCTGGAGATTTATGAGCTTTTTCTATCGCAGTTGCGCTACATAACCACAGAAAGTAAAATGAGTTGAAAATAAAATCCTCTATCATTTTGACAGATAAGAAAACGTACAAGTGAAAGCTGAAAACCTTCTTTTTTAATCATTGTTTTAACTATTGCTCACTTTTGTACCTTTTTTTTAAACTTAAAGTGCAAACTGCATCCCTCTCTCGCAACGGGAGCTGCGTCTGAATTTTAATATACGTCTCATAGTAAAAGTAATGTGGAACTGGCGAGAGAAAGCAACTCAAAAAGAAGCCAAAGTAAGCTGAAGTGAGAGGAAAAAACTTCACCTTTATATCCACAAAGTTAAAAAAGTAGAGGGGGACTCTCACAATTATTCACTAAAATTGGCGAGGATGTGTGGTCAGGTCGTGAGAAGCCGACAGAACACCAACCAACAATATAACGTACAACAACACACAACAATATTGGCTAAAATAATAAGCTATTAACAGTTTTTGTTTTCAGCAGCATGACATTTGCACATGGAGAAGATGATGAGCGCCGCGCACTTCTCAAGTCCTCCACAGCCTATTCTTGAAGTGGTGTGACACTGGCTGCGGGGTTTTTTTTTTTTTTATATATAAATATATCAAGGTAACATTGCGCCCCATGCATCTGTATGCGGATAACTGCACTAGTGGGAACATTTAAGTGTATAGTTAGTTAATGTTATTATCTGAAGCTTTCAGGCAACATTATCACCCCTAAAAATAGGCGACTATATGTATTGGTGAGAAATGAACGAGGAAGAGGAAGAGGAGGAAAAAATGACGTGTACACGGTTATTGATTTTTCTAAACGGTTATGATTTGTTATCCGTGTAGCCGTTTCCATGTGTAGATGTTGACACCCCTACTCCGTAATGCTCCTCTGAATGGGTGCATGAGATTGTGTCTGAAATCGGTAAGTGTGACCGTACACAGATGAGCCAAAACACTGTGATTACTCATGCGTGAGACGAATAACTTTGATTATCTCTGAACAACGGGCTGTGTCAAGGAGTTCAAACAGATCCTTACCAGTAAGTAAACAGCCTTTTTTCATTGTCAACATATTGGATACGGGAGAAGTGGATCCTGAGCAACTTGACAAGGGCAACATCAAAATGGCCGACTGAGTGGGTCAGAACATCTTTGAATCAGCAAGTTTTATAGGGTGCCTCCTGTCAGCAGTGGTGAGAACCAGTCACGTGCCATCGCAGGGCAGTTAGAGTAGGCAGAATCCTCACCGTTAAACAAACGATAACTCTATTACTTTGCTTGATTAGCAATCTGAGGATTGATTGACAAGACTAAACGGCAGAATGGCATGCAGTTCCATCCACAACATTATTGCTCAGTGCATCAAACTTAAAATGCTCAGGAGACAGCAAGTTTGTTCATATTTGCTCAGAGAACGCAAACGCAATCCCATTAAGAAATATTAAAACCATTCTTATGCGGCGTTCGATGTGTGGTCAGTATGTTTACGATAATATTTCCCCTCTTAAACATGTACTTTTTTGCCATTTTTTTTTTAAATAGAGAGTTTATTTTCAGTCCTCTTTCTTTATCGGATAAACAAAAGATCAAAACAATATACGGAATTACCGAGAGAGTTGAGATTTTTTCCTAATTATTAAGATTTACTTTCTTGCAGTCTCAAATAAAAACATAAATTAATCTTTGTCACAATCACCTCTTAATCATTATAGGCTGAATTGACCAGAAAAAAAGGTCAAATTGATTGATTGACAATCAGGCATAGTATGTGGAAACAGGTTGACAAAATCTAGCAATATAAAAGGAGAAGTCACTGCCTACCCTGAGCGCTCGTCCCAGGTGAGAACCTACAAACTGATCTGAGAAGGGACAAACCATGACTAGGCAACGGGCTGTTTGGCTGTGAAGGTTCATCGATGCGTGGGGGCTAACAAAGGCTGCCCCATCTGGTCCGAGAGCAGGGCTACTGGGAGATACTTTTAGGGAAAATATACAAAAGTTATATCTTAGTAATACTATAGTATTATTGGCATGATTATAGTATTACTATTGCGTAGTTTAACTAGAGTCGTACTGTCGCCATCACATTATGATCAAAGTATTACCACAGTCAACAGTACCATGATATTACTATAGTCCACACTACTGTATTGCTGTACTTTGAATAACTGTAGTATCACTGTGCTAACACTACACTATCGTGGGGAAAATACCATCCATTTATGATTGGACAACTATAGTTTAGAATTAAAGTAATTTTCATAATGGACTAGTCAAAGAGAATTTCAATGACACTTACATGAGGAATGTGTCACAACACACAGTGCATCGAACCCTGCTGGGTATGAGGCTTAATAGCAGCAGACCGGTTGGAGTGCCAATTCTAACCCCAGTCCACAGCCAAAGGTCCCACAACAGACATCTGAGTGTCAGAACTGGACCTTGGAAGAATTTAATTGCCCGATCCAGCGAGTCCCGTTTATTTCTCACCACGTTAAACCAGTTCTTTGTGCACCATTTACCCGGGGAAGGGATGACACCAGGATTTGCTGTTAGAAGAAGATAAGCTTTTGGAGGGAGTGTGATGCTCTGGGAAATGTTCTGCTGGGGAAACCCTGGCGCTGGGTGTTTGTGAGCAGATGAATGTGACGGAGATGTTCTGGCGACATTCTGAGGACCAGCAGCATATTCGGCTGGTGTTCATGGTGACCACCATGGAGTGGATTCGATCCCTTGGCGTACCATCCCTTGGCAGTGGTCGGCAGATTTTTCAGAGCAGCACACTATTGGCTTTGCACTGCAGGGAAAACAAATTGGGAAGGGATTCCGGGATGGGATACGAAAATAGTTACTTTGTTCGTTGCTCAAGCGCCTCCTGTTGGCCAGCCAGGCGCATGTCAGAGAGTTTCTAAGCTTGTCCATGTTCGGGTATACTCCACCTCGAGGTTACGACCTATGAGTGTAAAAAGAAGCAGTGGCTGACAGGCATGTGCTTCGGACGAGAGCCGCGAACCGTCTCGCTCTCCCAAAAAGGTCGCATACGAGCAAGCCTTGTTGTACATATTTCTCGATTTGTTCATTCCAGATTTGGGTGAGAATTGAGATGGAAAATAAAAAACTAAAATTAAAAAGAAAAAAAAAAAACATATCTCAAAGTGACTGCAAGCACTGTGCATTGACATAATCTTTTCCCCGAAATAGACCACTATTTCAACTCCTCCCCGAATCTTGACATGCAAAAAGCAAGCCGAAAACTTTCTTTTATTTGAAGATTCAGAGAACTTTAACTGGAACTCATGTATGGAGTCACCCTCAACTATGTGTTTTTGTATCTGGTAGGACAAAGAAATCAATGAATAGTATACTTGCAAATATAATATAAAAGAATATGAGCAAAGAGATTGAGAATTGAAGTAAAGGTTGTGGACAGAGTCCAATTATATCACCAAGAAATGGAGCCTTTACCGTCGTGGGGTTGTTTTTATTGAACATTTAATGTAGTGTTATTCTATTAATTGGTTTTATATTGCATATGATGTCATGCTGGTGTGAGCAATTAAGTGCTCAAAATGAAATGCACGAGCATTAAAATCAATACAATATTGCTTTGTGTATGATGATAAAAATGATATGAAAACAAGAATCATGGCTTTGGTTAATAGTCTGGCCATCTGAGAGGGCTGTTACTCGATGAACCAATGAGAAAGCAGAAAATAATAAACTTGTGTTAAGTGTGGCCTCCGCTGGTCTCTAAAAATCTGTATTAAAATTCTGTGTGTACTCTTGCCGGTGAAAGTAAAAACCTTCAGTCACTTAATCACATTGCATCGCAATGCATCACTTTATATGGTTGAAATCATATGCATCTTTATAATTCCCCGATATACCACACCCAATTATAACATTTGTAAACCCTGGTACATATTACATTATGTGTGGAAAAAAGCACAATTGTTTTATATTTTCTTTTTGAATCGCAATGCGTGCATATGACGAGACAACGAGGTGGGATTGTATCACAGACAGTGGAGTAATGTTTCTGGAAGGATCTACCGGATTTGAAGTTTAATTATTTTTTAACTTTTAGCCCTTGTCCTCATTAGATTGAGTTTGCAGGCTGGGGATTCAGCGGGTAAATTTTAGAGGGCAGGACGGTACAGATGAAGGCAGGAATATGGCTGAGGAGTGATGGAAGTGGGGGATGGGGGATGGGGGGTGTCACAGGAGACCCTGATTCAAACAAAAATCCTGCAGCATCTGGACAGAGCCTGTCCCAACTGCCGCGTAAAAATAGACCAGGTGCAAAAAAGAAAGTAGATGAGAAGTGAATAAAAAATTCAGGTCAGAGCTGGAAAGAGAAATTAATTATGGCCCTTCGACACCTCCGCGATCAGCAATGAGAGCAGGCCGCGTTCTCTTGGGTGGAGCTGGAGAGCAGGATATAAATAGGCATGGAGATGGGCAATTTGGAAGGGTTGCCATGCTGTCCAGATCCTCCTCAGCAGCACGGAGTACATGGTGTACTATCTGGACTCTGGAGCGTCCGTCTGTGTTTGAATCAAGCATGGCGACACAACAGCCACTGAACGGTCTCATCCGTGCAAACCTCTTCTGAGCAAATCTAGCAGTCTGTTTTAAATAATTGAGTTAGTGTTCGAGAAAGAAATGCATTTTTGCTGTCACGCGTGATGCATACGAGTACTGTCACAAACTGTTCAGCCATCCACCAACAGGAGTGGTTCTGCTCTCTACATGTAAATATATGCAAGCATCGTGCGGTAGCTGCAAGTGGGTGCGATGATTGCGCTCAGTCTAAGGAGGTCAAGTCAACTGCGGGACTAATACTGCTACCCTTCGTCAGGCCTCTGATGTACTCACAAGAGAGGAAGGTGCTGGAACACCTTAGTCTTTATTAAACCATTTACCTTCATTTCAGGAATGAATCTGTCACCCTTCTCTTGCGTGTTATGCATGCAGCCCAGGTTCTCACTGCCTCGCTCTTTCTGGTACGGCCTGGGCAACTTGCAATCCAAAATACAATTCTGAAATGTGAAAATACTACTTTCTGGTTCAGCATGCCCATGGACTCTGGAATGACCGAGTGTCATATGACCAGGGCAACTATTATTTTGACTGCAACCAAGGGAGACTCTGGATTTTCTGGATTGCGGGTGTGCTGCAAGCCACAGACAAAGACTTCTCTTTGACCATAAATACATCTCTTTGACAGTTATGTATTCCATACTGCTTCGAGTGACAAAAATGTACACACTCCCTATATGAGACTAGCATATTAGTACCCATGAGCTTATTGAAATCTTGTGATTATTGGCCATCTGGTGTTTTAAACCAGGTGTGTCCTCCTTTATCATCCTTTTCAAAGCGCTGGTCACAGCAATGGGCTGATCAGGATTTCTCGGCTCTGTTTGGTGCACGGTAGCTGTTCTATAAATATGTCACGGATTTCCAAATCGAAAACGGGCTCTAAAACGTGGTTTCTCATGGTCATTCTGAATTGGCAAGGGGGGGGTTTTAGACACAAGACAATAGTTGCAGTGTGAACCAAGTTGCAGGTGTGTACGTTGTATGGTTGTTAAGATTTTTGTGGAAGTCTGTTCCTTTAGTAGAACAGATTAATTTTCTGGGTTGAGTGGGTAGAATTAAATACAACTGACAGAACAGGTAACTGTTAAGTGTCATCTCACATCTAAATTGACATGTTTTGAATATTCTTCAACCATGCCCTTATATTTATATTTAGGGAGTTGGTTGATTGAAATAGCACATGGGCTCTGCAGTTCAGTTACTTTATATCAATGCCAAATGCATGCTTGCAAATTATAATAATGAATTTACATTGATGATGATGATGATGTTATGATACACGATACAATTATGATTCATTATTTATTATAATACCTCTAATTACGCAATGCATTTCCTTTTTGCACATTAGGCAAATGTGCTATCCATTTTGGAAACCAAATTGATGTTGGAAACTTCCGGTAAAACCAGATTAAACATGCAAGCCATACATGTATGGTCCTGTGCCTCACAAAAATACCAAATATCACCTTATTTAAAAGGAGCACCCAAATTCACTCCTGGTCTCAGATAAACAGCAGCATTTTTTTTTTCAGGGGGATGTGTACAGTTCATATGTGATGTTGTTCTATTAAACGATGCCAATCAATTCAGGATTTCAAAGATCTATGAGGATTTCTAATGAATGAAGAACATAAAATACTGAGCACTAACTCATGGAAATAGCAGAAAAAGGCCAAAGCTGGAAAACCTGTTTGAGCTGTGATCCGGAGAGGAAGCACACGGTGCTGCGCTGCGTGCAGACGCGCATTATGCAGTAAATCTCTCCGCAAAGTCACTGGCTGCCGTTTGTGAAACACCTGCTGGGCTTTGTGCAGCGTCCCACCCCTCCGCTCCCGCTAACAAACCCCTGCTCTCCCTATAAAACGCTGCATTCTGTTACTGTTCTTACCGCCAAAAATCACGTCCTTTAATTCCTATAATTCAGTGGGTTTAGATGGTCACCCCCCACGACTGATGACCAGGGAGACTCACTAAGAGGTGCTGTCTTGGAGAACCAAGGTGTTGAACCCCCGAACCCCCGCACTGAATCTCACACCCACTCTGCTGGAATAGATTAGTCAGAAATTTGAGCAGTGCAACCCATGGCCAAGAATCATGAGGCAGGATTACTGAATTAGCAGGATACCTGCACTTAAACCCTGAGCTTTACACAGAATATTCTGGAAAAAGCGCAGAAGTTAAACGACCCTTGCGGATTTTATTCAGCACCGTTATTCAAGTAATATTGCCTTGAAATACTGCCCTGGGGCCTCATTTATAAACGGTGCATTAGCACAAAAAAGATATGTTTATCACTCTCTTTGCAGATTTCTGATTTATAAAAACAAACTTGACATTAAAAAAGGGAGATTATTAAGATTATGCACATTGTCAATTAATTCCAAGTCCATCCTGATTAAATAAATGAAAATTCCATGCAGTTTATTTTACCTATAGGTATATAAATTATGTTATTTTCCATACGTATTATTTAGGTATGAAATCCAATTTTTTTAAAATAAGGCCCTACGACAATAGCAGAAGGCTAGATTTTTTCTGGTATCTTGTTTAGCTACTACATGTATTTTTTATATGTTTTTACACAATTGTATAATTTATTCAAAAAAGGAGTCATTTCAGAACGAGGACATTTCCGGAAGAATAAGCGTGTCAGTTTTTCTGGCAAAAAAAGAATAGGAATTTAATAGTGCTCATGATGCCCAAAGCTAGTCTATTGTTTCTAAAATTCTTGATTTATTATTTTTTTATGGAGGAAGTCATGAGAAATTATAGGCCTCAAATAATATACATCATCTGAATCACCTACCTTTATCATGGGCATGAATTTGTAATGGTCTCTGTCGTTCTCTCTCGTTCCCCCCTCCAACTCTCTCTCTCTCTCTCTCTCTATCTCAGTCTGACGTACAGTCGGATGTGCCTATCCTCTGATGCTCAGTTCAGTGATTTCCTGGATGGGATGGGCCCTGCTCAGTTTGTGGGCAGGCAGACTCTGGCGACAACATCTATGGGTAAGTCTATTTCTGATGCACTGTGACTTTAAAAGAGATGCATTCTTAGTACTAGGATCTCAATACCATGTGCTGCAGTTCTGTGGCTACAGGTCCGCTTCACCGAATCAACTCACATAAACAGGGTGCACAGTGACATGTAAACAGGATGGATTGTGTAACCATAATGCTCTCAGCCAGTCTTGACTATCCCTCTGTAACTTCATAGCCAGCCCTGTAAACCATTAGGAGGAGCTTCATAAATTATCTGCATTCGCGGCAGATAAAGCTGTACCCCGCAGATGGGCTGTACCCATCATCCAATCTTATTCTTATTGTTTGCCAACAAATTAAAGTCCAACTTCCTTCATTTTTACCAGATGAAGATATGCTGCTCCTCTTAAAGTATTCAGTTGTAGTCATGCTCTCTATAAGCTGTCTTTCAACAGCTCTTGACGGCACTGGTAAAATTTGGGCCATGATAATCTATAGTGTGCTGTTTCTCCTTATGCAGGCGATGTAGAGATTGGTCTAATGGAGAGAAATGGGAAACTTGAGGTTGAGATCATCCAAGCCCGGGGCCTTACTGTGAGGCCTGGATCTAAGGGCCCTCCAGGTAATCTGGCAAAACCTTTCCCATGAGATACCTGTAGCTCAGTTTTTTCAGCCAAATATGTGGCACAGCAGTAAGAATACATAGATCATACTGTATTTCATGATGGTAATATGCTTTCATTTGGAATTATATCATTTTTTTTACCATGTGCAGATGTCGCACAAAACTGGGTTTTCAGACACACTGAAGAAAAAAATACTCAAATTGCTATTTTACATTTGTGTAAAAACTGGGTGAGCAATGAAACGATGTTCCAGTAGTGCGTAAAACATTCCAAGAAATATGTCCATGCTTCTGTTGCTATAAATTAGATGGTCTTCAAAAACCATAGATTGGCATTTCTGATGACAGTGATGTAATAAAAACACCCTGACCAGAATCTTCAAGGGGTCAGGATGTGATTTGGGTGGAATTCAGTACACAAGAAGTAGGCAGAATCAAGGTAGATGCAGTCCAGAGTTCACAAGCCAAACCAGAAGATTCTTGAGCCAAAAGGAAGATCCAAAAGTTAAGGAGGGAGCAAAATTTAAAACCATTTATAACAATAATCAGGGAAAGTACAAGCTTATAAACTATGGAAAAGAAGGAATATCAAAGCCTGGAATCAGGACACTATAAAACACGCGGAAGAAACTCACGAAAACTGTGGCAATAAACGTAACATGCTGCTGAAAGTGCGGGCTTTTAAAACTAAGCAGGGAGTGAATGGGGAACAGGTGAGAGGACCCAGGGACAAATGAGAGGCAGGAGTGCAGAGCAGTAAAGGATGACTGGGGGTGTGTCCACAAACAAGGGCACCAATGGGAAGAGAAGGAGGGAATGAGGGTGCAGCTATAAATGGGGGAATGAGTGAGCAAAAACACTGAACAGGGAGAGTGTGGAGAATGCAGAGGAAAACAGAGGCACTGAGAACTAAACAGGGAAGTAAGGACAAAAACAAAAACACATGGAAACAAAATGCAATAACATCACCTAAATACAATTAATATAAGAGAGCAGGAAAGAACAAAATAAAATAAAAACACATGGGAACAGGTAGAAACACTGATAGTAAACTGGAAAAAGAGAATGAAGAATAAATTTACTGCGCTTTTTGAAAAAAAAAAAAAAATCTCAGTCGAGCCCAGACTAGCATCCTAAATGTCATCTGAAATTGATGCATCCAGGGGCTGAGAAACAGTGCAATTTTAAAACCTCTTGAGATTTTTTTTTTTTTTTTTGCATGATAAAAGTGTTTTCAATGACAATACCACGTCGCTGTGCAAATATTATTTTTATACATGCTCTCTTGAGTTTAACAGTCGTGACTATTGTCCCGAAAGATGGTCTTTGGGGGATGCGTATTACCGGGGCCTCAAAGAGGTGCATGCAATGTAAAGTAACCTGTCTTTCTTTCTCATTGCTAGCTGCTTATATTAAAGTGTACCTACTGGAAAACGGTGTCTGCATTGCCAAAAAGAAGACCAAGTCAGCGAGGAAGGCCTTGGATCCCCTTTATAACCAGGTCCTGGTGTTCTCAGAGAGCCCTCAGGGAAAGGTGGTACAGGTATGCCAATCAATCAATCAATCAATCAAACAAATTAACTACTCAATCAATCAAGCAATCAGACAACCAATCTATTAATCAACTGAACTATCAAACAATCAATTAAACTATCAATCAATCAATCAAAAAAAAATTTTTACAAACCAACCAGTCAAATCATTCTCTCAATCAATCATCCAACTAACGTATCAGTCAATCAATCTCTTGATCAATCAACCAATCCATCAACTTAGCTGTCGGTCAGTCATTCAGTCCTCTCGTGCTCAAACATTGAGTTAATTTCCATTTAGCACAAAGAAGGCGCATACACAGAAGCCCTTCATGCCAATTATTCTGACAAATTCTTCCTCTTGAAAAAGAAACTAGTGTGGCCTTCCTCTACCATTTGAAATTCCTATTTGGAGGCGGAAAGATGGCAAGCGGAGCAAGACAAGGAAAAAACAATGGACCAAAAAAAAAAAAAAAAAAATGAGTTTTGCTTCGGAAGCATCTTTGTTTTTGCAACTCTGCATGACTGTAGTTGAGATTTCTGGGCCAGCTGGCTTAGTTTGGGGCATAAATGGATTTTTCTGCGCAATGCCAATAAAAAATGTAAGGAGAGTGAGTGTGTATGTGCGTGCATGTGTGTATGTGCGCGTTTGTGTGTGTGTTTGTGCGGAGGGCAGCTTATCCCTCCCTGACTAAAATATTAGAGCAGTCAGGTTAACAGAAGTAAAGAACAGGCTAATAGCCCTGTATTAAACTTGCATTTTTTTTCCGTTGTTGCTTATGAATAATTATGGGAATTATTTGGTCTCTGAATAATTAGATGAGGCTCTCCCTTCCTGCTCATTCTCTGCCTCTCTCGCACAACTCAGCTCCTGAGTCTTTTGAAAGCAGGAGAGATAGAGGGAGGGAGAGAGGGACGGAGATAAATCCTTTGCCTTTTTTTTTTTTGCCAAGTGTTTAACATTAATCTGAATACATTTTTCCCCTAAGCGAACATTTACGCCACACTGTCATTACTCACACAAAACTGTCAGAAAAAAGGATCTTTTGCAAGGGCACTGCAGCATGTGTTGGGCACATTAGTTAAAGTCATCTTATACCACAGAGGAATAAATATTAGCAGAGATCATCACTGGCAGATAATAAACACAGAGATTGCAGTAACTTTATGGCAGAGGTTTTTGTTTATTATCTTTGTCTTTATTTCAACATATATTCTGCACAATTTTCTCTGTTCAGCTTTTTTTAAAGGACCAAACAGCAGGATTTTCATGTTCTAATTTTGTTGGCAGAAGATATTTCTTCCATCTTCTATTCATGGATTGACTGGATTGTTGTTACGAAAAACACGGGTGGAACACACTAGGGGAACATGAACGTGGAAACGTGAGCTAAAACGGAAGGGGGACACAAGAGGGGAGTGAGACGCCATATGCGGGGATCCAAAATGATATTTATTAAAATAAACACAGAAATAATCCAGGGGGAAAAAAGGGGCACTCAGGCCAACAAAAACACCGTGCCTAGCACTGACGCAGGAGAACTCAAGAATCCAAAACACAAAATACCAGGGGAACAGACTCCGAACAAGACATGGAACGAGACTTGACACATGGAACGAGACGAGACAAACAGAACTCTGGAAGCTAGGCATACTCACAAGACAAGACAGTTGGCACAGCTGGCAGATGGCTAACTCGGGTGGCACAGCTGGCCAGGAGAAGGGTAAGGGAGAACATCAGGAGGGGGACAGACAGGACACAGGGCTCAGGGCAGGCAGGAACGCTGGGGCTATGGCTTGGGCTAAGACAATGGCTATGGCATGGCTTGGCTTGGGCTTGGGACTGTGGCTATGGCTTGGCTTGGGCTTGGGCTTGGGCTTGGGACTGTGGCTGTGGCTATGGCTTGGCTTGGGCTTGGGACTGTGGCTAGGGCTTGGCTGGTGCGCAGGACAGGCAGGGCTTGGCTGGTGCTCAGGACAACTCGAGACAGGAGGAAGACTGGCACAAGGACACAGAGGACGCTGGAGGAGACAGGGGGCACCAGGGGCTTGAATGCAGAAGGGCAGGCTGGACAGGGAAGGAGGCTGAACTTGAGACACAGAAAAACCTGAGGGGACCAGAGGAGAAGTGCACGAGGCAGAGGGAGGGGGAATGCGTGCGAGCGTGATACGTGGGTGATGCGTGAGTGCGCGAGTGATGCGTGAGTAGGTGCGTGAAGTCAGATCTGCAGACGTGCAGAAACTGCTCAGATTTATAGGGCAGGGGCACACACAGACACAGGTGTAGAAACTTAATCTAATTAACAAGGGGTGGAACATGAGGGAAACCAATTACTCGAAAACAGATTAACATTAACACTCAGACAAGGATCACAAGACAATCCCAAAGATGGGATAAATAAACTGGATAAAAAAGACTCCTAAGTGTACAGAAAAAGAGCCAGAACAGATTAAAAGAATGCAGAGATTCTGCAGGAAACTTTAGCAAAGTCAATGAACAGTAAAGCGAGGGGCGGAGACTAGAACAGAGCGACTGCTGAGAGATAATTAGTCAATTAGTAAGTGCAGCTATACAATCCCGGGTGCTCGTTAGTAGATTAGTATTATATACAAGGTTAGTTTGGTTAGTAATTTTAGAAAACAACAAACTGTTAGTAATGTTAGTATGAATAGAAAAGCAAGGGGAAACTAGTAAACGAGAACAGAAGGAAGGATGAAACCCAGAATCCATTAAATCACCCGAAATAGTGTCACAATCAATTAACACAGAAACTGCTACAATCAATGACGCGACCGGGGAGAAAGCAAAGACAGTACATGGGTAAAACGTGGACTGGACTACACAGGAGAGGAATGAAATGTGAACACTAAGACATGGACTAAAAACTGACATACCAAAATGATAGAAACCTAAAATTGACTAACCAGACACAGACCACGGAACACAACAGATTGTAATGTAATCCATTACAATTGTAATTGTAATGGATTGACTGGATCTTTTTCATTTTCATTTAGGCTAACTCTAATTTTTTTCGTCTGCAGGTAATTGTCTGGGGTAACTACGGACGCATGGACCGCAAATGCTTCATGGGCGTGGCCCGCATCTTATTAGAGGAGCTGGATTTGTCGAGCATGGTGATTGGCTGGTACAAGCTCTTCCCCACCTCGTCCATGGTGGAGCCCATGATGGCGCCACTGATTCGCCACTCCTCCCAGCTGTCTCTGGAGAGCACTGTGGGGCCCTGCTGTGACCGCTCCTAATGTCACCTCCTTGTGTTTTTCCGGAACTTTCTCACTCTGTGCCCTGCGCTCCCAGGGCCTTCCCCCCCTTCTCTTAATTTCTGAGCGCTGTATTTGGGACATCGTCATGTCCGCTCTGAGAAGGCACTGGGCCGGTGCGGAGGTGCCACTCACATGCGGAAGGATTTGTTGGCTATTGGTGTTTCCATTGCAACTCAGACTGGCACCTGCTCCAGACACCCTGCGCGGTGAGACTTGGCGTGGTTTGCGCGGTTTCGCTGCCTCTGTGAGCTTTCTGTAGCCCTTGGATCAATTCCCATCACGGAGACTGTCGTCTAGAATGCTGGCTCAAAATTTTTGCCCCGCTGAAGGGCATGTGCTGTATTGGGGCGTTATCCGGTATCCATGGCAACAGTCCCGAGGATGAGGCGGGAAAGCATCCTTAGCTATGCGAAGCCGCATGCACACCTTTCACCAATGGACCAGAGCCAACCTTACATGTATGAGCTCACACGCTGTACTGACTTCACTTTGGCTGTCGTGTATGTGCAATTCTGAGTAAGAAGAAACATGAATGTTCATCTTTGAGGCTTGACTCCTCTCCCCTCCATTTATTATAATTTATCTATTTTTCTTCTGTTCTTGTGCCATTTTGCCAGCAAGTGTCTTTGCTTTGTGGCTTGTGCCATTTGTTCTGTGAATTACGGATGGCTTCTCGGACTGAAAGGTGAGATGACCGCTTTTAAAAAGACATGTACCGAAGTATTAGAATTAGGTATGGAGTACTTTTCTAAATGTTTGTTATCTCGTTGGATCAATATGAAATATTATGTTGGCTAAGTCAATAAAAGTGACTTTAGAACTTTGAAAAAACTGTGAATGCCATAACACAGGAATCACACTACAGAGCTAAGAACACAAGCTGAAAGGTGAAGAACTGAATAAGTGTACTCACGGCAAAATATCAGCTGAACGAATGTTTGATTCAATGGGCTATTTGTGCACTTTATTGTCATTTTTTCTTTCCTTTTCTACATCATTGAAAATCTGAAGTGAGCCAAAGTCTTTTGCCATATTAAATGGTTCTTCAATAAAGAGACACAGGTTCTCGAATGGACTTCGGTAGCCCAGCAATGTTGTAGCATTAGCATTCAGCATGACAGCCTGTATAGCTTAATTCAAATAATAAGAGAGTGGTAGAGAAGCATGAGATTGTTATTACTGGGTTATTGCAAGAAATACTTTGCTTGAATTACTGAAAAATAATCAAGTAGGAATTAAAGATGTAGCAAACTGAAGTAGTTCATAACAGTCTCAAATTTGAATTCTATTTTTAAAATTATTTAAGTATAATCAGATTTTTTTTTCAGCTTTGAATGAAAAATTATGACTAAATGAGAATGGAAAAAAAAATTCTAATCTAAATAATTCCAAATGACCAACTTTATATCAATGTGTTCAAAAAGAAACACAAAAAGGTTCAGGGACATCTAAAAACTAATTCCAATGGCGACTTAATTTCCTAATGTAAATGTCTTATACTTTGTGTACAATTTCTTAATACAGATATAATTTCCTCTTGCTGACAAGATGGATTACAGGTGTATTACACTTTATCATGTACTGCCTTGTACCACCCATGCAAAAATAAATTATATTTACTAAGGGAATTCAAAGTTGAATTGAAAATAAAGCTGTTGTATTCCTAATGTAGTTTTGTAATAAGGATATTGTGTCATTTGTACGCAGTGTCCGTTCTGTAAGACCACTCGAACAGTATGAGGTTTTGTGGCAGTGCCAATTACGCTTTCAAATGTTGAAACAAATATGTTCCACTCTACTGGAAAATAGATCTTGTATTTTCATGAAAGCAAGAAATAACAATAAGAATGTTTTATATCGAGACTTAGTGAGGCTTGGTTGAAAGGGCAATGTAGTATCTCCAGTACCTGATTTTAATTCAAGAACTTTAATTTATGAAGCAATAATCTACATATCTGGTCAGATAGCCAATAACCAAATGTTAATTCAAATACGAATAAATTTGATTTCTAAATAGATTAAAAATGTACGATTAATTACATTATCACACCAGTGTGATTTTATATCAATAATTTTATTTCAGTTATTTTGTCTGTAATATCATATGATAGGATTCTGAGAATTATGTTAAAATAATTTATTGAAATAAGTAATATTGAGTTCAGTGTAAATTAAAATAGAAATACATCACAGATGCTGTTCAAATTTACCTAAAACAAGTCGCTATTTTTCTCTAATGTATGGTTCTAACTGTCCAAATTTATCTAAAACAACTCTGTATTTTTTTTTCTAATGCATTGTTCTACACCTGCACAAGTTTAGAACATCTCATTGTGTGTGTGTGTGTGTGTGTGTGTGTGTGCGTGTATGTGTGTGTGTGTTTGAGAGGAAAATAGAAAGAGAGAGAGTTTTTGCATGCGTGTATGTGCGTATTTGTCTTTAATGTGTCCAAAACTATTCTGCAATAGTTAGGTAGTCAGTCAGGATTTAATCGTCAGCAAACCTCCCACATTGACAAGATGTCTGTCACATTTTACAGCCATTAAAATTCACTGGCTTAATGCAGCTGATTTGTACCATGAGAAAATGTATTCTATTTTTCAGTTGTATGGAATTTTGTGTTTTAATATGAGTTCTAATATTTTGATTTGTTAGTGTACATGTGTATACATGTATCATGTAATGAAAAAATTATAGTTTTTTTTTTTTTTGGTGGACACCAGGGAACTGCACTGTAAAAAGTATATTGAGTATACTGTATAACAAAGTGAGTTTCTTTGTGAGATTTGTCTTCAAAATATTAGCTTGTGACATTACGGGGGACAATTAATGAAATGTGACTGCAGAATGGCAAAATGTATTTGACTTTGAAGTACATGGCTTGAAGACTTTTAAATTAAGATACCTATATTCTTCATCACTTCATATAAAAACAGATAGTATATTGCAGATGAAGTTTAATGTTGTGCTGAATTAGTGTTTGCCTTGAAGGACCCTACATTTATTCTAATAAAAATTGCTTCCAGAGGTTGTTTCATATAGGGAATTTCTAAACAGCTGGTGCCAGAGAACATTTTTGGTTTGATTAAATATTAATGTTCAAGTCTTGCGGAGGCATAACTTGCGGTAGCCATCCTAAAATATGCAATGCTTGCTCAACTAAGTTGTTGTTTTCAAAGTCATAATAGGTCAAATAGACAAATTGGCTGCCATGGCAACATTCTTCAGCTTGTAAATTTTATTGGAAAAGGGCTCTCTTGCTTGTTCTGTTCTCTATGTAGTTTGTTTCAGACATTTGTTTCCTACTAGTCGAATCAGAGAACAGCATGAGATGGCTTAAGGAACTAACGAAACTAAAAAACAAACATAAAACAAGCCAAAAAAAACTTTCTTTGAAACAAACTGCAGTGCAAAAGTACATTATCAAAACTTAACACTGTGGATTTAACAGCCATTATCTATCAGAAACACCTATTATGCATATATGGTATACATATTGTCAGAAATCTTTATCCATTAACTTAAGAATAGTAGGCATGGTTATGAAATTTCCCAAAATAATGTTTCAAAGTTGACGATGGCATTTGTGCGGCATTTTTGAGTATGATCGCAATGTGTGTACGTGAAAGAATTTTGACTTTTTTAAAAAAATCATTGGTAAATTTATATCAGTTTGAATGATGATGGTTCCTGATTTTTGACAAGTGTCCCATACAAAAAGAAAAACATTTTTGAGAATTTGTCATTCATATGTATCCAGTCTTATCAAGGCCACTGGCCTTTGTGTTGACAAACCTCTTCTGCATCTGATTCAACTGGTCATTTAATCACCACATTATCTGCATGTGGTGGTAAAAACATGCCCTCTTCCATAATTCTAAAAACATTGATAGAATAAATATTTACACACGCATTACACATTACACATATTCTACTCTCACCCCCGCATGGAAGTCTTGATAAAATCAAATGTTGTACCACTAGGCTAAAACACCCACATACTAGTTCTTTTCCCCGTAGTTTTGGACGCCTCTGTTCTGACTAGACAGTAGCATTTAGGGCCCATATTACCTGAGCTGGGTGTGGGTGTGGGATGGTCAGTTCTGTTCTCCTACAGGCTTCCTGTAAAGCTGGGCAGCCACTGGGTGGGTTTTAGCTCCCACACCGCACAGCAGCCAATCGCGCACCACACTGTGAAGCGGCTGGCCGCGGCATGCGCTGGCAGGGACAGGCTTCCTCCTGACATAATCATTCAGTTGCATGTTCTCCGTCCATCTGCGACCCCGCCGTGACGCTCTGATCGCAGCGTGGGCTCCTCCGTGTGTGTGTGGAGGCTTATGGTTCTCACAGACTGGCTGAGGTCTATGGGACTCTGGATGCCTTTCATTTCATCTGTACCCCCACTCTGCAACCACCCCCTTACTCCATAAACACACACACATACACACGCGCACACTTTTATAACAGACACACACATGCACACACACCCTCATACACACACACACACTCAGATACATGCACCCACACACACACACTCACACACACACACACGCATACACAAAGGCACACACTCTAACACACACACACTCACACACACAGAGACACACACACACCTACACAAACACATGCACACTTTCACACACACACACGCACACACACACACAGTCTCACACGCACACACACTCACATACACACACGCACACACACACACACACACACACACACACATCCTCACAGACACATGCACACATACATGTATAAACACTCACACACACACACACACACACACACTCTCAGATGTAGGTCAGTAAAAATTAGACTCCAGGTTTGATTAATTGCCTCATGCTTGCCAGGACATATTGCATTAATATTCACAGATTTATTACCAGATCATCGGCTGTCATCAAATGTGTCATTTATCTCAAACATGTAACAGGAATGGAACAGAATAAAGTTATTAATGTGCTATTTCCTGATGAGTGACAGCAGTAGCAGATCAGAAATATCCACCTACGGATTTTCACTGTTCCCCCCTCCCTCCATATTGACCTTTAATGACTGATCCAACATAACCTGAAGGACATGAGTCCAAAGTGCACCAAACTCCAATTTAACCCTCAGAGCGCTAAATGCTGCTATTCTTGCTCAATGGTGTAAGATATCCAAATCAAAGCTTTTGAAAGCCTATCTTGTGACAACAAGTCAACACATGATAGGTTTTCAACAGCACAAGAATATTAAACTCTAATTTCTTTATTTATTTATTTCAGCGCTCCAAGGGTTGATGACAATACATATTTTACTTGCGTGTGCACATGTTTAAAAAGCATTTTAAAGTCATTATCCAAAATACCTGAACATAATGAAAGTGCTTGCAGTTTTTTTCTGTATAATTCTTTCCATTTTCAGAATACATTTAATCAAGAGGAGGGATAATTCATTTGTATTTTCCATTTATGATTTTACATACTCTGTCTTGGAAGCCTTTAATATGAGACTCTTGGGGTCTCGTGAAGCAAAAATGTCCCTATATGTAACCACGCCCTACCTAACTATTGAGAAGACAAAAAGACTGAGTGAACATGTGATCATTTCAAACAAAATTATTTATTTTACTCATTTCCCCAGTGTTGTTATTTAAATGTGTATACTCAGTAACGTGCAGATGGTGGCATATGTGCTGTTTCATGATGTAAGTCTTCCCTGCTTAGAATTACATGTCTGATAAGGGAGCTTTGTATAGATAGGGTCCTATTATAGTGCTTGAAAATGTCACTCACCTGTTGAGTATAGGTGCATTTATGGAATGTCAAAATTCACTTGGGATGTTGTGATTTATAACAGGGAATTTTTTTCCGCCCCACTGGCTTACCGATATAGATGTAAATTGTTTAAGAATATAAAAGTTGAATTATAGAATAATACTGAGTTTGATGTACTTGTTAAAACTATTTCAACCGTTAATAAAAAAGGTTTAATCTGTTTTCTCAGAAGCATCAGCGTCGCTTTTTTCCCAAAAAAAAAAAAAACTTTTAGTTGTCATATGCCGTAGCTGCTTGTTTTTGCACTGTGTCGTTTAGTGACACTTATCGAGGACAGTTCTTCTCTCCACGCGGAAAAAAAAACTCCATTACCCAAAATGCTTACAAAACAACTAGTCAGAGTCTTATGTATTTAAATTTAAATGATTAAATTTTTGTTTAAATTATTTTTTTTTAAAATTACATTCTATTTATTAAAATACAGTGAAATATCTGTATTGAAAAAAGATTTATTTAACGTCCTCTTTTGCTCTGTAGTTAAGGACAAATTCAAATTATATCACTATCTATTTGTTTTTGCCATCTTTGGTGCTTTTAAAACCTTCACATTCTGAGGACATATCTAAAAATAAATGTAAACAAGCACCATGCCGTAATCCGGGCATAGGGCCACATTTAAATCTGCTCTCTGAGTCAGACATACATGACCGATGTAAGTCTGCTCCATGAAGCTGTTTGCACCCAATTCGCGTCAAAGCCCTGGAAATGGCGTCAAACCATTAATTTCCCACAGAGGAAGCGTTGACACCCGAATTGGCAGCTAATATGCCTGGCGTGGCGCAGGGCTCAAAATGAACACATAGCCCCGATGCTCTGTTCAGCCCATTTAAATTTTGACTTAACACGGCTCTGACCTTTTGTGGAGCTTCCAATCAGATTGCTGCTTCGCATGACGCAGGCGAGCTTATACATGAAAGAATCACTTGAAACCAGTGCCTTCCTTTATATGGTGTCAGGAACATCTTCTCACTGGGAACCCACCATTATCTCTGCCTGCTGACAGTTTACTGAAGCCCCGGTCTATCCGAATGAATGGTTGACGTCAAGTTTCTACAGCTGGAGGAGCTGTTGCTTCAAATGGCACTTGAGGAATAGTTCAGGTTTTTTGAATTGGGGTTGTATGAGGTACTCATCCCTAGTCATTGTATTGCCAGCTGTAGGTAATGGTCAGTAAGCGCTCAGTTTGTAGAAGCTGTGTGCAGTGCCGGTAAGGAGGCAGAGCCGTCACTGCTGCGGACGGAGACCGCAGTAAAAACGTACAGTACCAGTCAAACATTTGGACACACTTTGCTAATGTCACAGCACCCCGTATTTAGAGAAATTTAAATGGCGTAACCTCTTAATATAAACTCAAATGGAATCTGGCAAGAGATAAACAGTCAGATGTTAAAAGAGAATAATTTACTTCTTTGAATAGTGTCCAAAATCTATTTTGGAAATTAGTGGGCAAAAAAGTCAATAAAAAACAAACCACAAGTGTAGCACATTTTTGGGAACTTAGACGGCCGCTCAGCAGCAAATTCATTATAGCCATGTAACTGCTCTAGTGGGGGAAAAAAAAAAAAAGTGAGTGTGCTCTGCAAATATGCTCTGCTTAGTTTGATGGATTTAAGAATTTTTTTTGTTTATTTGTTTTTGCAAAATAAACAGTGCCTATTTCTTTATTTAATATGTCTTGTAAGAAATATGTGGGTATGTCCAAACTTTTGACTTGTACTTTATGTGAGCCTCCTAAAATTAGTTCTACCGTGTACAGTTGGATATAACCGCGAGCGCTTTTGAATATCTGAAAAAAATCAATTTTTAAATAACTGTAATATGTGGTCACTGAACATAGCAAGACGATACTTAATTATATAACTCACATGAGAACATATGGAAGCTAATTTGTCAACAAATATATTGATCTCTAGCTTTTATAAGCTGCATTTATGTTTTGCCCCATCAGGACTGTTTTCCTTTGTACGCTAATTCTGAATTTCACTCGTCTTTCACATACAGCCTGTTAGTTTTTCTCATACATTTCGTTCTGCATGTAATCCTCAGTCAATTTGAACCGGCAGCTAAAACCAGGCTCTCTTCTCTGCTCCTAGTCATTTTGAGATGTTGCCTGCCAGCAATATCATTCGTTTAGCTGGCTAATGCAAAATACTCTCAACAACAAACAGCACATTAACGGTAAAGAGTATGAAATTTTGTGCTGTTTATCAATCGAGTGTCCATCAGGTAACATGAAAATCATGTGCGAATCTCTGAAGGCGTTTTCCTTGCCCTGCCTTACATTTCAAAAAGGCTTTTGTTTGCGTAAGCTACAGCAAAGCAGATAGATCAGTGCTGTCCTTGTAAGTAGCATTCAGCTTTCACCATGACTAAAGGCCAGTACTCACATACCCTCTGACAGCACCTCTTCATATTAAGGGAGTTTATTAAACCCAGATTAGCGAACCAGACCACACGTAATAACGCCACTGAATTCATCCATGTCCCAACCGACCACTCAATTTATGCCGCCTACTTTCCACTATCCTCGTCAGTCTCATTTGACATCCCTCCCATTCCCCTCCATTCATCTCTCACCCTATCATTCCATAGGAACCCCAGGGGATATGAGGGGTCTTCATGACTCCAAGAAGAGACACGACCCCCACCCTGAGTCTCGGGGCCTGGGGCTACCCGTTATCCTGCATTGGTCTCTACCTACTCGACTCTATTCCGTCCGTCATCAGTACAAATCCCCATGCTTATTCAATTTATCTTTAACTTTTATTTTAGATGTGGTCTGGATTTCAATAAAACACATTCTACCTTCATTCCAGCGAATTCTGCATTTTGATTGGTTAACATCAGGTATCTATTCACCAGTAAACTACCTCGCACTGGGTCAAGACCTTGCGCTTTGCTATAAAAAATATTTTTGTAGGGGCATTGACAAGAGTCATGGCAGAATGGAGATAAACCTACCGTTTTTTTCGAGCACTCCGCATTTGTCATAGGCTATATACCTGGAAATTTACATTTGAAACCTTGCGCAAGTGTTCGGTTTAAAATGAAATTTCCACGTATCTATCCTACGATAAATACCTAGTGTTAAAAAAAAAAAAAGTAGGTTTATCTGCTAAATAGACCACGATGAGCTATTAGATGATTACCAACTGCCAATATCTGCCCCAGGTATTCCCTCCTGCACACAGTCAGGCCTCTGAGAGGCAGCTCATAGCTATTCGTGAGGAAGCACCCCTAAGCCTGACTGAAGAGGACATCAGGTAAATCTGTTCAAGTGTCAACACAACCACTTCCAACTGTTTTGTGCTTCCTAAGACCAATAGGTGTTGATGTCTCAATAGGTGCTTTGGCATAATCTTTAGCCTCACAACATAATTTTCTCATTTTTAATTTCTCATCTCTATCTCATTTTTTTTAGTTTTAATAATTATTTAAGGGAATAAATGTTACTTTTTTAATGTTTTTAAGGTTTTGAGAAAAAAGGAAAATGCATTTTTTTGCCAACACAAAAAAACAGGCAGCTGATATCTCAAAAATATGACTTAGGCAATTATGCTATTATTTTACTCGGCCTGTCAATTTATTAATTACAGGTACTACCCAGAAAATTCGAATATTCTCAAAAAGTTCATGTATTTCTGTAATTAAACTTAAAAGGTGAAACCTACATATTATATGGACAAATAACATGCAAATCAATATATTTCAAGCTTTTATTTGTTTTGATTTTGCTGATTAGGACTTACAGCTCAAGAAAACCTCAAATTCAAAAACTCAGAAAATTAGAATATTACATGAAATCGATTTAAAATAAATAATAAAGGATTTTAAATACAAAAATGTCGGGCCTCTGAAAGGAAAATCTTGCATCTGTAATTAGTACTTAATTAGGGCCTCTTTTGCACGAATGACTGCTTCAATCCGGCGTGGCATGAGTGCTACCAGCCTGTGGCATTTCTCAGCTGTTATCGAAGACCAGTATGCTTCAATCACGGCCTTGAACTCTTTTTTATTGTTTGGTCTCTTTTCATTCACCTTTCTATTGACAATGCCCCATATATTTTCTATGCGGTTCAGGTCAGGTGAGATTGCGGGCCAATCAAGCACAGTAATCCCGTGGTTGTTGAACCAGGATTTGGTACTTTTGGCAGTGTGGGCAGGTGCCAAGTCCTGCTGGAAGATGAAGTCTGCATCCCCACAAAGCTGGTTCGTTGAAGCAAGCATGAAGTGCTCTAAAATGTTCTGGTAGATTGCTGCGTTTACTCTGGACTTAAGAAAGCACAGGGGACCAACACCAGCAGCTGACATGGCTCCCCCAGCCATCAGAGACTGGGGAAACTTAACGCTGGACTTCATACATTTTCCATCATGCGCCTCTCCAGTCTTCCTCCAGACTCTTGGACCTTTGTTGCCAAATGAGATGCAAAATTTGCTCTCATCAGAAAAGAGGACTTTGGACCACTGGGAAACAGACCAGTTCTTCTTTTCTTTAGCCCAGTGAAGGTGCCTCTGGCGTTGCTTGCTGTTGAGGAGTGGCTTGACAACAGGAATTTGACATTTAAAGCCCATGTCCAGCATTCGCCTGTGTGTTGTTTCACACACAATATTGGTTATATTCACAATATTCTAATTTTCTGAGTTTTTGTATTTGAGGTTTTAATGAGCTGTAAGTCATAATCACCAAAATTACAACCAACAATTGCTTGAGATATCTCACTTTGCATGTAATGAGTCAATTAAATTTTATTAGTTTTACCTTTTATGTTGAATTGCCAAAATAAACCGACTTTTACATGATATTATAATTTTCCGATTAGTACCTGTATTTCCATTATTTGGATGATAATTTTGCACTTTCAATTGAGGAGCAATTGGGACAGCCTACAGTATATTTGTTTTAAATACGCTTTTTAAAATTCTTGTGCCGGTACAACTTTAAGCCACTCAGAAGTCCCTCTTTTCAAGTGAATATGTGCATGACTATGAGTGTTAGGTGTGTGTGTGTGTGACTTTGTGAGTGTATGTGCACCTTATTTTACATGTTTGTGCGTGTGTGTGTGCGTGAATACGTTTTTGTGTTAAACATGGATTACCGCAGATAGCAGCACGAAAAATTAAACTCTAAATTTTCTTGACTGAATGCTTGATGTTTTTACACATCCAAATCTTTCTCCGGGTAGCCAAACATCAAGGTAAGCCGAAAATGTACTGATTACACTCTACAAAGGTGGATGTTGCATACGGAATTCTTTTGCCCTTCTCTTTCTGGCCGATTTTGCTGTCCCTGCCTCAGACCATAAAAATGTATCTCTCATAACCTGAGCTGCCAGACTTTCTCACCATGTCCTGCACTTTGAAATATCGCAGCTGCATTTTTTTTAGTTTGTCATGGCGCTGATCTATTATTCTGTAATAACCACGCAAATGTATCTACTCACAAATCATTCCATAAATCTCTGAGTTTTTGGGTGTAGTATCCAGTTGTAATTGTATGTTTTCGTCCGCCTACACTTCAAGCTAGCATTGAATTTCTTCGTTTGAATGGAGAAATCTTTTCGCCGCAGCATTTGTTAGAACAAGAGACCCGTAACACAATACAGTCATCTTCTGTGCTCAAGTATGGTTGATTTCACATTTGGTACGAGTAGCCATTCATCTCTCTCAGCAAATAGATCCGGCGATCTCTATAAAAGTGCTTTCTGCACAAGGCCTGGATGGCCAAAGCATCCAACAGTAATGGGTAAGCCATTCAGAACCAAAACGCAAACAAGTATCTAAGGGTTTTTATAGCTTATTCCTCATTAGGAGCAACTTTTTAGCTCAAGAATTAAGTAATAAAATCATTTTAACTTCTCAAAAGCATAAAACAATCAAAATTTTGTTATATGATGCATTTTTAATGTTTAGGTTTTAAAACTTGTGTTTCCTTGCATTGGACAAGCAATTTGTGGACAGAGATAATGGTTTTCTGTTTTCTCTTATCTCAGAAAGAGTGCTCTCGACCACTCGTAAAATTTTCCCGTACCTAAGAGAAGAGCAAAAATAAGAAAACATTTATGCATCCCAGAAATCAATGGGTTTGAACAGAAATAAGAGAAAACGTGTTCTTATATCGCTTCATGCCTGATGCCCATCGTTTGTGTTTTTGTGTGTGTGTTCTTATGCTTGTCACAAAGTGAGAGCCAAAAATATTTTTTTTTTCCTGTAGAGGGCAGACATTTTTGGGAAGTGAAGACATTTTCACGTGACCTCACAACATAGGCAAATTGAGACTTATTAGTTTAGGTTCAGAGTAAGGTTAGAATAAGGGAGCAGTTAGGGTTAGGGTAGGGGTTTGGGTTAGGCATGCTTTTTGGTAAGATGAGGGAAAGGCTGTTGAGACACACAAAGAATGAATGGATGTCAATGTAATGTCCTCAAACAGGTAAAAGTACATGGATGTGTGTGTGTGTGTGTGTGCGTGCGTGCGTGCGTGTGTGTGTGTGTGTGTGCATGCAATTGTGTGCAGATGTGTATATGTGTGTGTGTGTGTGTGTGTATGTGTGTGTGTGTGCGTGTTCCGAACACTAGGCTGAAATGATCAGAAACACAGGAAATGAAACAGGCTGTCCTTCAATGTGTCCGACCCCCCACCCACAGCCCCTCTTGGGTTCTGGCAGCGCTGCAGTAGAGGCTGTCTCCAGCACGGCGGGCTCCTGTTCCCCAGATAAGAACAGCTTGTGTGGAGGTAATCCAGTGAGGTTTGGCTCACGTGCAAACCGAGGCTTTTGGCACACTAACAAAGCTGAATTCACAGCATATAACCCATAAGCGAGAAAGCAGAGAAATGAAGAGCAGGCTTTACACACCGGTGAATTATGCGTTTCCTCGGCGGATTCGACATTGCGGCATACTACCTGCCGCAGTACTGCAAAACAGAAAAACAGACTAAAATACAATGAGAAAAAAAAAGATGAGATGCATTTATTCATAAATAACCACTTTTACCCTTTCACAAAGTATCAAGTTCCTTCTGTATGAAGATTCAAGTGCTTTCATTTTGAAAGAAATGTTCACACAAAGCGATTTCTCCACTCAAATTAGAGCTACATAAATTAGATGAAGTACAAATACCACAGTGACTGTTAATGTATTTGCACTAATGACCTCATATCAATTTGGTGGTTAGCAGTGAGATTTAGGTAGATTTCCACCGATTTAAACATCTAAAAATTTTACTTCGGTTATTCACATTGAGTATTTGCCCAGGGTCAAATCTGTAGTCACAAGCCCAAGCCCTGAAGAATTAACTGCAGTGCTGTGCTAGCATGAATAAATATTCCATTATCATTCATTCATTCATGCAATCTTTTTCAGTATTACCACATTAATGATTTTTCATGTAATGCACACTTGTACATTTGTTTCCATTTCAATTATAATTGCCTTTAAAAGTCCCCCATTATGTCACTGGGTGCACAGCCAATTAGCCATTACAGGCCATTTCAAAATCTGTCATTCCCGACATCACAAGGTGGATGGACCACCCACAATAAAGAAGGAACTGAGATTGGCTGAAGCTGATAAGCCCTTTTTGCCTCTCCGCTTCTACAACCCCATTTCTGAAAAAGTTGGTTAGAAGTGTAAATTGTAAATAAAATCAAAATGAAATGACTTTCAGATCACGAGCCAATATGTTATTTATAATAGAACATAGATAATATTTCAAATGTTGAAACTGTGACATTTTACACTTTTATCCACAAAATGAGCTTATTTCAAATTATCTGGCCGCAACAGGTCCCAAAAAAGTTGGGACACAGGCAAAAAAGGGCTGGAAAAAGTGATTAATATACAAGAGAATCAGCTGAAAGAACATCGAGCAAGCAATTAAGTTAGCTGGCATCAGATGTGTAACATGATTGGCTATAAAAGGGATGTCTTAGAGAGGCTATAAGTCACTCAGAAGGAAAGATGGCCAAAGGCTCTCCAATCTATGAAGGTTTGCGTAAAAAAATTGTGGAATACTTTAAAAGCAATGTTCCTCAACGTCAAACTGCAAAGGCTTTGAAGGCCTCATCATCAACAGTGGATAACATCTTCAAAAGATTCAGAGGAACTGGAAAAATCTCTGTGCGCAAGGGACAAGGCTGAAGACCTTAATTGGATGCCCGTGCTCTTCGGGCCCTCAGACGCCACTGCATCACTCACCGGCATGATTCTGTCATTGACATTACTAATTGGGGCCAGGAATATTTCAAGAAACCACTGTTTGTAAACAAAGTCTGCCGTGCCATCCACAGATGCCACCTAAAACTCTATCATGCAATAAGGAAGCCATTGTTGAGCATGATCCAGAAGTGCCACCGTGTTCTGTGGGCCAAGGCTCATTTAAAATGGACTGTAGCAAAGTGGCAAAGTGTCCTGTGGTCAGACAAGTCCAAATTTGACATTCATGTTGGAAATCATGGGCGTTTTGTCCTCCGGGCTAAAGAGAGGAAAGACCACCCCTCCTGTTATCAGCATTCAGTTCAAAATCCAGCATCTCTGATGGTATGGGGATGCATTAGTGCATATGGTGTGGGACACTTGCATGTTTTAAAAAGCACCATGAATGCTGAAAGGAACATAAAGGTTTTAGAACAACATATGCTCCCCTCCAGATGACAGCTAGTCCAGGGAAGGCCTTGTGTGTGTCAGCAGGACAATGCAAAACCACATATGGCAGCTATTACAACAGCATGGCTTCATAATAGAACAGTCTGTGAGCTGAAATGGCCTGCCTGCAGTTCTCATCTTTCACCGATTGAGAATATTTGGCTTATAATTAAACGAAAGGTCCGTCAAAGGAGACCCAAAATTCTGAAGCAGCAGGAAGCCTGTATCAAACGAGAATGGGATCAAATTCCAAAGGCTAAACTCAAGAAACTCCTCAATGCCCAGACTGTGTTAAAAAGAAGAAAGGATGCTGCACCATGGTAAACAGGCCCCTGTCCCAACTTTTTTGAGACCTGTGGCTGCCATCAAATTTGAAATGAGCTCATTTAGTGGATAAAATTCTAAAATTTCGCGGTTTCAACATTTGCTATATTATCTCTGTTCTATTGTGAATAAAATACTGGCTGGTGTGATTTGAAAGTCATTGCATTTAGATTTTATTCACAATTTACACTTTTTCCCAACTATTTTGGAATGGGGGTTGTTCATCCCCACATGATGTCACAAAGGAACAGGTTATGAGATAGCTTTTAATGGCTAAGTAGGGGAGTGCGTGTCGACAGGATAGCGGAACTTTAAGCAGGAGTCTCAAACTCTAGTCCTGTAGTGCTCCAGTCTTTCCCTTCAGTCAGCACCTTGAACACTAGCTCTGTGGACCCCGTAGGAAATCGATGCACTTGAGCTTAGGGACACATGCAAGAGCTGCAGGCGGAGGTTATCCGCCAGGATTTGGGTCTGAAACCCCTGCTTTAAATTGCACGACTCAGATCTCTTCACTGCATAATGCAGGTCGATTACTGGCTGATACTCAGGCATTCAGAGGGTACCAGCAGTTTCAAACTGATAAAACATATTCCTCCTGTGCAGCTCTGCTTAGAGCAAGAGGCTGACCCTGCGGTTCAGAGAGCTGTTGGATTCCCCCGAGCCAAATTTGGGTTTCAGTCAAGCAAGGTAATGATGACGTCATCGTCCTGACCTTGCCACAGCATTTCGCCGGGGAAGTCCACCATCTTGTGCTTCCTGCAGCGGAGGAGGATTCCCACCACCTTGTCGGAGATCTTGACGTAGCGGTCGAAGAGCCTGCCAAAGGTCATGCAGACCCTGCCGTCCCGCCCCACGTGCCCCATGTCCCGGATGATGTAGCACATTTCCTCCATCTCCCTCCGAATGTGCCTCTGCGCCCTCTCGCCCCGCTCCGCTGTTCTGGAACCTTCCTTCGGCGTCCCATACCCCGCGTCGCCTTTCTGCAGCCTCTGCGACATTGCCAGGTCGTAGTCGAACTCGTCGCTGAAAGGGTTCAGCTTCTGACCCTCAATGTGCTCCTGGCTCCACTGGGCCCACTGTGCCTTCAGGTCCCTGATAGAGGTCACCCTGACCTGGGGACAAAACGGCACAATGTCACCCCCGCCGCCCGAGACACTAACTCAGCCGCTCCGCCATCCGATAGCAGTTAGACTGCATATCATGAGGAGCAGCCGTCAACTTCCAATTATTATTGACGGCTGGTCCTTTGCACAATTTGGCTGTTTTTGACACCTTTACTGTTATGTCCCCAATTCTAGCGACTTTTTTACTTGAATAATAATTTAAATTCAGAGTGAAAACAGAACTCACAGTGATAGCAGAAAACAGAAAAGGTGTCTGAGTGGAAATAATCAACACATAAGTAATTTGGTCTCTTCAGGATAGTGACTGTGTGGAGAAGACGTATTGGCTCATAGTTTACACTGGGGTGTTTGTCAGTGTGTGTGCAGTACGGGTGTCTACCCTTGCAGCACACACTCCTGCATCTTGAGAATAGGGGGATGTGACCTGACTTTATTGACTATATTACTAGTTTGCAATACATGCCTGCTTCAGCTGAACATTCATGGTCTAAAAACACCTTAGAAAGATTTCCCAAAAAATATTCTGAACATTGATATCATATTAATCAACAGTTATGTACGTATAGTGCTAGTCAAAAGTTTGGACACACTTTGCTAATGTCACAGCACTCCCGTTTTTAGACAAATTTAAACTTCTCTATATAATCTCAAATGGAATCTGGTAACAAGTAAACAGTCAGAAGTTACAACAGAAAAATTAAGTTGTTTGAATAAAAAAAAATGTTTTGCAAAGTAAGCCACAAACAAGCTCTTTCCATTTTCCAGCAGCTAAATTAAAAACAAGCTGTTTTGGAATTATTTGGGCAAAAGAAGTCGATGAAAAGCAAACCACAGGTGCAGCACATCGTTGGGAACTTAGACAGCCACTCAGCAGCAAACTCATTATAGCCATATAACTGCTCTTGTAAAGAAAAAATGCGAATATCCTCTGTAAATATGACAGAAAACGCTGGCAAGTTTGATGGATTTAAGAATTAGGTATCTCTTTTTGAAAAATAAAGGGAACCTATTTCTTTATTTAACATGTCTTGTAAGAAAAATGTAGGTATGTCCAAACTTTTGACAGGCACTGTGTTAATACATTTTTGTAGATATTTATTACAGGAAATAATGTCTATTATTTCCATATTTGGCACAGTAAAAGTGTTCATGCGTGTACAATCCCCTCTCCAAATATGAGCAGATATAAAAAAAAAACAAGAAAATCGATCAGTTTCAACATTTTATACGACGTCTTTGTCCTATTTTTAATTAAATAAAGTATTTAAATGAGTTATGAACCATTGCATTCTGTTTTTATTCACATTTTACATAGTGTCCCAACTTTCCTGGAAATGGCGTTGTACATTGCCAAAGAGAAAATGTATTCCGAGACAGAGCACTATCAGACTGAATTGGCTCCTATTAGGGTGAATTTGAGGCCGGTACCTTAGGCCTGCTCTTGCGTCTGTTCTCCCGCCCCTCCATGGCCTCACTCTTGTAGTCATTGTAATCGCTGAAGCTGCAGTCCTCCCCCAAACCGCTGTCCTCGGTGTCAAGGCTACTGCTCCGCGACCCCATTCTCCAGGCCTCCTTCTCCAGCTCAGCCCAGGCCTTAAGCCCCCCGCTGGCCTTTGAGCGGCAGTGTCGCCTCCTGGTGGGCGACTCGCGCCCCAGGAGCCAAGATGGCTTCTCTTCCTCCGAGCCAAAATGGCCACCGTCAATCTTTTCTTTGACGTTGCTGACCAGGCCGCTGCCGCAGTCACTCCTCTTGGTTTCCACGCTGCGGGTGACCAAGCTCGTTCTGATCTCGCCACCATCCTCCAGCCCGTCAACCTGCAGCACCACACGAGGCGTCACCGTGAGCCTCAGCTCGCTGCGCTCCCTCTTCTCCCGCTCATCCTCGTGCTTGACCGCGTCAGGCACCCAGCCGACAGGGGCAGAGTCCTGCTTCTCCGCGTGCTTACTGGCCCAGTTCTGCCAGCTCTTGGCCAGCCCGCTCACCCTCGCCACGCACCGGAATTTTCTGACCGCCCGGCTGCTCGGCTGTGTCTCCTGGGCAGCTGCGGAAGCCATCATTGCAGAGACGCACACGCGCTCAAAATTAGCCCGAGAGATAGCAGCAGTTGAGCTTTGTATTCTCAGTTATCCAGAGAGCTAGCAGTAGACAGACCCCACTGACTCTTGTTGGAATGCAGCAGGACCCTTAAATAGGGGAGCATGGGGTTGGGGGTGGTGGAGAGGAGGGGGGCCAATGTGTCACATTCTTTCCACACAGGCACCCACAGTGACCCAAACACGCGAGTGGAATTTCCCCACAGGAGACTCTCAGCAGCAGGTGGTCACACTCTGAGCTTCAGTGTTTGTGTACTCATAATTAGTCTAAGATGGCCGCCCACATCGAGGTCATTTCAGTGTATACTCCCCCTCTTCATAATCACTCCAGCTACGTGTGAGTAAATTTATGAACTTTATATTAAACAATAATAAAATAAACAAATAAATTTATCTGCAATTTGAAAGAAATGGATAATATTGCATGGGTTTATCCCATGAAATGAACGCTGCGAGCAGCTTGCCTTATGTCCAGTGTTGCTTTACATACTTGACCATCTGAGAAACAGGAAATATTAATTGTTTTACGATTTGAAACAAATGCAGGGGTGGAAGTTGTTTTAAACAATTTATTATTTAAACTAAAGAAGGCACAATTTAATCATATATTGCTGCCTAGGGGAGTAATTATGCATTCAAAGGGTTCTCCCCCGGTAACGAGCGTTTGTGTTGTTTTAAATTTCGGAGCTTTCCTCTGAGCCAGTAAACCTCAGAATTGTTTTTAAGCGTTTAAGTTTTGTGAATCAGTTGCATAAATTGTTCTGAGGTATTATGTAACGTGTACAGTTTCATACACAAGATGAAATGGCAGCAGAGACTGAGTCAGGTCCAACTGGCTCTGCCCTTTATTTGTGTCTGTGTGTGTGTGAGTGTGTGTGTTTTGGGGGGGGGTGTTTGGCAGTTGGGGTGTTAGCTTGCGGAAGGGCAATCATTTAGAGCGAGGAGCTATCAAGGAGCTATTTTGGAGCACAGGCCTGTGTTCTGATTGGTTGATGTTGATGACAAGGTTCTGGCCTGATAGACTCCAGCTTGAGCATCAGCTGACAGCCATGTAAATCAGGAAGTGATCCCACACCATAAAGACACGCTGCTCCCTGTAAGTTTACATTCATTCCACTGAGCAACATTACTCCCATGTTAAATTTGAATTTGAATCCTTTGTGATTCAGTCTCCCTTCATCAGTCTGAACTTCCCTCTGGAACACCTCCTGCATTTTCCATGAACACATTCCGAAATGCGCACCGACACCCGATGCTGGTGTGCCACGAGGAATTCATTCCTGTCGCTCCAGAACGATCAGATGTGAGGTAGAATATCCTGTTTGCATGCTTGTGGCACTTTATATATGTTATACTCCAAATACTCATTTCATTCAACATGAAATCATAAACATCAATATGTGTCCACGTGGCGACAGCAAAAACGCATCTGTAGACAAAGCACAGTATTCCCCACAATTACAAGCTCAAACAAAACCTTCACATAAAACACTTTACTGAGTGCATTACTGTTCTTCTTTCAGAAATTTAAAATGCAATTTAAACAAACAACGATTTATTATTATTATTATTATTATTTATGACTGTATTACCTGTCTGAAAGTCCTTTAAAAGGTTTAGTACAGTTGAAGTTATCAAGTAAAAAGTTGAAAAATAATGCCTATTTTTAGCTGTCGTGGAAACCTTTACAGATTCAAATTTAACCCTGCCTAACTGAATGACATGGGATGCTGGGCAAATTTCAGCATGCGTACATCAGCAAAGCTCTTCAACAGACTGATAGCGCAGACTAAATTTGGTCAAGAAATGACACACTGGCAAACTGTTCATGATGTCATGTAAATGGCTAAGGAATGGCAGTACTAAATGACGATAACATTTCGTCATGGCACATTCTGTTATATGGCCACTGTGGAAATGTAATATACCAATTGGAGCACCTATTACTAAAACTCCATAAGTCAAACTTGACTTGACTTGACTTGTGGGGTTTTAGTAATCAGAGCTTCAATTATTTTTCATGTTGAAGTGAAATTTTTGCAGTTGTACAATGTTTGCCAAAAGCTAATTCACTTCAGGTATACCTGTAGATACCCTATCAACATGCCTCTCAAGTTTGGAGAAATGCAATGCTTGAAATTTCTCAAATAAATATTCGTTGTCATCTCCTAACAAGATTACAATATATATATTTTTTGATCGTTAAACTCTAAATTTAAAAATAACACACAGTTAGCGAATCCTGACACTCAAGGAGAAAGAAGAAAGAAGAGGGAAAAAGATCACCGGCCACAGAGCAATTTTGAATGTCCCTGTACAGCATGGCGGTAACATCACAAAATGCGCTGCAAACTCACATAGTTGAGTCCTCCACTGCCAATCTAACCCAAATTCCTTAAAACATGGGTGTACTATCTTTCCAAGATATTTTTTTGGTCTAAAACTGGTTTTATCAGCATCCAAAATTTTCAGACCAATACCTCCCACCGTACTCTCTCTTCCTTAAGTTCATTGAAGAGTTTTTTTTTTTTTTTTTACGGCTTGGAGGTGGAAGGTTTACAGTCTCCAGCCCAATTTCAGGATACTCCTCAGTCAAGCCATAGAGGATGCCTGCGACCACATTCATGCTGGGTCTGTGCAGGAATGGATTAGTCAGTCTTGCTCTTGCGAGAGAGAACATGGCCTGTGATGGGGATGGAGTGTTGGCCAGATCCAGCTCGATTAAGAGATGCATTTTTTTTTTCGTTAAGTGTTTTTTAAAAATACTAAAGTGTTTTAGTCTCAGCATAACAGGGTGTAGTTTGTACTTCAAACAGAGTCAGACAGAATGAACCGCGAGTGAGCCATTCGGTGGTGGAAAAGTATTGATTTGAATTTTGTGCTTCATTCTGATAATGATCTGAGGTGTTTCGGTACTCATGTATAAGACAGTGAGAAATGTTTTAAATGTTTTAAGCCCTGTTTTAAAAATTGATTCCTTATGCAATAAAAAAACAAACAAACAAACAAAAACAACTAATGTGACCTTTAATCGTGTGTGTGTGTGTGTGTGCGCGTGCATGTGTGCATACCTGTACATGTTTGTGTGTGTGTGTACATTTGGAAGCAGGAATTTTTTCACTTACTGGCATATACTCTCTCTGTAATAATAGTAGTAATTATTCCATCTGCACAGTAAACCAAAATATTTTGCTTCATCTAACATCCTTAAGTTGCATGATTTACCTGCAGTGTCTGAAAGAGTAGAGATCTTGCGTCAGACCTTGAGATCTGCTCCAAGTGCCAAAGCCCCAAGGCTATTGTGTGAGACTCGAGATATATGCATCAAGTATTTCACAAACATCTCATGAAAGACAGAGAAAGAACCTCCTTCCACGACATCACAAGATAAAGCCTAAAATAAAAACACAATCATGAACCGTAATATAAAAGCAATTTAGACACTGTGCGCTTTTATTGCTATTTGCAGTTTTTGTCCAACATTTCTTTTCGAAGATGGGTTTGGTGAAAACTGGTTAGGGCTCATTGAATTTTGATAGTAGCTAATATTGCAGTTAACATTACCTTGAGAAGATATACAGTTTTGAGGCAGTCCTTTTGATCTGACTTGCCTTCCTGCACTCGCAAAGACTCAGAAAAGTCACAGAACCGGTGCGTGTTTGTAATGCGGTCAGCACTGAGACGAAGGAATCGGAGCATGTCTTTCATGACTTGGCTGAGCATGAATGAGGCCCGAGTCATGGCGTGGTGAAAGGCACTGACATCAGAGAAGGCAGGGCCCACATGGCTGCATTCAGACCACAGGCGTTAACTCCCGTCGGCTACACTGCACTGCTACAGAATTTGTGCGTTATAGCAAGCCGTAAGTTTAGGGCGATTTGTGTGTTAAAAAGAGCTGTGAGCTTCAGAGAGTAGCGAATTATAGACAGCTGGGCGTTAAAACCTGTTTGGTGCTATCTGTCTGTTTTACAAAAAAAAAAAAATTGAAGTGAACTGAAATGACTGGGTTCAGAAATTCATGCCAGCTCAATGATTCTCCATTACCTGTCCATCACCTACCTGTTCATTTCATAAAATATCTCCATCCATACAAGCACGTAAAAATGATTCTGAATGGTCAAACAAACATGCCAGACTGGAAGTAGTTAAAAAGTCTCCATCAATGAAGCATTATACACCAGATAAAAAAAATCCTCAACACATGTGGTGAGGTTATTTTCCTTCAGCAGAAGTAACAAAACGCAAACAGAAACACCTAATTATATATTTATTGTTTATTTCACACCTATTTCTTCTGCTTAGCCTATTTAATACCTTCCTAGCTTAGGGCCTGAGGTGCTATGATGATACAGGAAGCAAACTGCAATTCATATGTGAAGACAGATGATGACACTGCTTAGCTGTATGTTACAGTGCGAGGCGGTGCAAGTCTAAAAAATGTCAAATGAGAGTCTCTTCACATGCAATATGCAGATATCTTAGTGACATTTTAGGGACAGTATCCTGATGAAGACTTAACAGTGGCGGATCTGGGGTCTGGGGTCGGATCTTTATTTTGCAGAGAAGTGAAAATATTCAGCGAATAATAGTTTTCAGACAAGCTCAAGGGTTCCCCCATATGGCATTAATAGCAGTCAACATCGTCTCTGATATTATCCTACTCTAAAATCTGTATTGCAAATCTTCATGGTTTATATACACTTTTTAAGGTTCAACGTCACTCTTCCGGGTTGCCTTGCAACGTGACGAATTTAGTATGATCCAATTGTATATATTTGCTTTTTGCAATAGGAATGACCGAGACATTCTTTTCTTGCAAATAAAACAAGAAGAGCACCTCGAACGGTGCATAATACTCCCGTCATGAACATGGATCAGGAAGTGGACAGACAACATGATACCAATATCCAACAGACAACAGCCCCATGTGAGCTTTGACCTTTGTCCGTGACCTTGACCTTGGAGGAAGGGCCGTAAACATGGTACGCGACACTCCGGTCAGTGATGGTACACGTGTGTGTGAAATATCATGGATGTATCTGAAGCGGTTGAGAAGTTATGCTCCGGACAAGCCTCATCTGGGCCCCATGTGACCTTTGACCTTTGCCAGTGACCTGGACCTTGACCGGGTGAACGAAATCATGGTGCGCGACACAGCGCCTAGTGATGGTGCACGTGTATGTGAAGTATCACGAATGTAGCTCAAGCGGCTCAGGGGTTATGCCCCGGACAAGGAATTGCTAACAGACAACAGACGGACGGACGGGGGTGATGACATAATACGTCCCGTCTTAAGACGGGCGTATAATAATAATAATAATAATAAAAATGATACATAGACTTAAGCTATGTACAATTTCAATTTATTTAATTTTGTTGTTTTCATTCTTAAGTTTAAGAAGGCAGGCTTGCTGGGTAATTTGTTCGGCTAATGGCCCTACTTGTCCCCTGTTGCGGTAACAGTCTAAAAACGCATTTCGATGAATACTTCAGATGAAAATGTCAGAAAGCAATGGAAAGGCAGAAAAGCTTAGAGAATAAAGTAAACCGACATTTGAGTAAGCCTTTCAAATGCAAAAAAATGACCCACTGTTTGGCCATGATGATCCTCGCAGCAAGCAGTTTTCATTTGCAGGGGGACAAGGAAGCGATAAGACTGACGTTAAATTAATAGGCTATCGCAAGTATGCGTTCTGTAAAAATTTGCTTGAGCTAACAAAAGGACCAGATGTTCAGAGCCTACTATTTGATCTATATTGATTCGTTGTTTTATGGTGCCAAATAGAGTTTGTCCTGGAATACCGAAAGACTTTTCAAATTTTCCACTCAAAAATCCCGTCTTGACTTTAAGAATCACCCGTCATTAAGCTTGTAACCAGCGAGCACTGTGAGCAATACTATGCTTCTTAGACTCTGTAAGTAAGATATGTAACATTATTTTAAAAAGGTTATGTATGAGTCAATCCAAATAGTTTGATGGTTTTATTGAAAAATTCTAAATGGCCCTAAAGTCACATTTCTTTTTCACATTCATTCATGTAAATATAATAATAATATTTCCGTTAAAAAATGTTCGTATGTCGGCAAAGTCATGTTTTGATATAGGACAGCATCATTGTATTAAATTTATATCAGGACATCTTTGGGATAAATAGGATCGTTAATATAAATAAGATAGTTTGGTTTTGGACATTACTGACCCAACCACTGCCTCCAGATTAGCAAATTCATTCACATGTGCAGAAATTCAATTTAATGGGGACTCAGATTATGTGTATGACAACACTTCCTACTCTCACAACACTTGGGACTGTTTTAGAAGCATTAAAGCCTCATCTTGTAGAACCATTTTGGAAAAAAGCGATCACAGCAATGTAAATTTTTACAAGCTGTTGAGGGTGGTATCTTTAACTAAACCTGGTTTAGGGACTTGGGGGGAGGGGGGGATTTGGTGATTTGTTAACATCTGCTAAAATCACAGATGCAGATAGCAACTGGGTTTGCATGTTAGATATACACTACAATTATTTTGTTGGAGGGTATTTGGTGTTATATAAACTCAAAAACAATCAATGTTTTGTGGGAAATCTGGTCAAACTCTTTCACCACTTGTGGTGATTTTGTCAACATTTCTGAAACATCAAAACCTTTGAAAATCGTTCGGAACATAACAAATTGTTATTTACCGGAAAGCTCTAATCAAGCACTTTCCAATGAATGCCAACACTGTAGGGTTTGGGCGTTTTCGAAAGATTTTCTCCTCCTTGAAATTTTGACCAAGTCACCAACAGCAGCAAGAAGGGTTAACGTCACAAACTTTGACAGTAAAGTGAAAGTCTTAGGTAAAGGTTCAAGTTGTCAGTTAATGTAAAACTGCGTGATAACAGCGCTTTTAAAGTTTTTTTGGCTTAATTTTTGGAACCTTGGGAGGAAAATTATTGAACAGATAGGCCAGATTTTTCACCCAAAATACCAGGAAAACGTGTTTTCAGCTCATTAATTTTTCAAAGTGCAGTGGGGTGGCAGTGCAAGCCACTGTGCCATGCCACCCACATTTATGTTGTATTGCTGCTAAATAAGAACAATAATAACAAAAAAAAAAAAATGATGACCTAAGGACTCAATCTCTTCTGACAGGTCGAGACGAGCTCCGCCGGTCACTGTTAATAGTGATATTTACCGCAGGAAAGTGGGCGAGAGGTGAACATAACAATCCAAGGACCAGGAGCCAAAAACAGATTAGGCTTCCCCGCAGGAGCTCCAGCCAGTGTCTGTATTCCATTTCACTCTGTCTCTGTGAGGAGCTTTATGTTACAGTTGTCGCCCCTCTCTTTTTGCTGTTTTAAAGGAGCCATATGTAAGTTTGTGGCCAAAACTGGTAGTGCAATCACATTCAAAATACTGCAGAGCGCAGTATCCCCTCCCCCTCAACCTCAGACGACAGCTTGCCAGCTAGGTTCCCGGATCCAGCAAAAGTGTCTACTACAACGAGCTGCCATGGCTACGTTTCAATATCACCCATGATTTGCTCTCACAGGGTTGTGTTCAGTTCAGTTCAGAAAAGATCGAGTCTAACGATTGACTTTAGCAATGGTCATGTTGGTCAACTTGCTCGTCACTCTTCTGTGTGGATAGCCCACAAAAGTCCCTACTATTATTTACGTAAAGAATGAATGAGGACTCATTTAACCGATGTACTGTCTCAATTAAACTTCATATTGCCATAATGGCTGTGCTAATGTTTGAACGGTTTCCACAGCGCCTCAGCAAAATGCCAGGGAAATGGACTCAAATAATGCATGGCTAATGTTAGCAATGACGAGTCACGGTTTTTTATTTCTCAAACAATTTACCTAGTCAATTCGATGACTCACTTGCATACGGACTAACGTACCATGAACGAACATGCATAACGTTATTCAACAGTAGAGAATATTTGAAATGCCAACATTAAATAGAATTAAGTTAGCCAAACATAGCTGAATCTTACCTATCCAGGAGAAAATTTACAACTTCGGCATCGGTCTTCAAAATCTTCTCCCCTTTCAGCCATCTCCATCTTTTAAAGGCATGTCCTATTCAGCTCCTTGTTCTGTTTCTGACTTCGTCACGAGGTATTTTGGAATCATTACGAGGCCTTTTAGGTTTACTAATATCAGACATTTGTGCTCCAAAACACTGGTAGCTGCAGCTCAGTGGTAACTGGCAACTTGGATGCAGAAATGCTACTGATTTTGTGATTGGGAGATAGGTGGAGGGCGTCACAACAGGCTAGAACACAAAATGACAACATCAACATTAGTTGAGGGCTGCAACTTTGCTTTTGTAATAAGAATGTTCTGGCTGGACTACTACTACTCAGTGATATAAGCATTTGAAATTAACATCATTCCTTAATGTCTGGTGATACGTCAGGGCCATTTCATGATTAATCAACATGCATTTCTTACATACTGCGCCTTTAACACTGTTGTATTAAACAATGTGCAGTGCTTTGAAAAAGTATTTGCCCCCCTCCTGATTTCTTATTTTTTTGCATATTTGTCACACTTAAATGCTTCAGATCATAAAAACAAATTTTAATATTAGACAGATATAATGCAATTAAATACAAAATGCAGTTTTTAAAGGTGCCCTGTGTAAGAATTGAGGACAAAATATCCAAAAAAATGAGCTAGTCACAGCAAAAGAATGAGAAGAAATAAGGGCAATGATGTCATAAAAAAGATGGCAAGGTATATCGATCGTTCCCAAGCGCTGTGACATACCCAGGCTTGACAGACCTGCCTAACAATGTAGCAACAGGCTCAAGGCGGCAATGGCAGTCTTTTGCATTACGTTGTGCTTGTGCAGGAACAGAGATTATTACTATCCTTTTAGAAGATGACCTACCGGCCTTGTCTGCACAACTCACAAAATTGATTCAATTTAATCTTCTCTGTTTCTTCACACTGCAAAGGGAAATTCTATGACTGGAAGTTATTCAAATGTAATTATGATTCAGACATTTATGATAGAATTATATTCATTTTTATAAGATTTGGCGAGGATTTAGCTGGAAAGTTAAATCTGATCCATAACTGAGTTAAATTATTGCTGCAGTCAGTATATATTTCGCTCTGAAATGGTACAAAAATCAGCATCTGTGATCGCTCAAGAACATTTCATTGAGGAATCCTGCAAAGATGTTGTATGCTTTTTCTAATTTAATATCTCAAGGAAAAACTTTGCACAACATTATCAGGAAACATTATCATTAAAACAAGAAGCAGTTTAAACCCAAGGGCCGAAATATTGAAGGTAGAGAGATCTTCTGGGTTAAAAGCTGGGCTGCCAATCATCGGCCAGTGGCTTTCGGGATGACAGCCAGGTGGAGTGCACACTTCCACAGAGCCAAACTGTTCACAGAGAGGATGTAGTAGCTTGAGGGGAACTTGGTTCCAATCCTGATCACTGTTGAAGCTGCACTTCGTAACTTTGAGGAGAGAGAGGACTTCACACAAAAATGTGAAAAAAGCAACTTTCAGATCCCTCCCCCTCCCTCTCCACTGCACTCCTCAGACCCTCCCCTAGAAAGCTACCGTGCACGCGAAGGCATGCGAACTGTTATGCATGCAACTGCGGAGAGATTTTGCACGTTCACATTATGAAAGCGGCCAAGTTGCCGAGACGAGATTTTACTGTTGCGAACAGTCACACTGCTGGCCAACAAACCGGCGTGTCGTTAGACCTGAAAATTCCGGGGCTAATATCCCTCCTTTTATTGAAAACAAGTATTTGCCACTAACCTGCCGATATCCCCCGCCACCTCAATTTTATGTGTCCGTACGGACGGAGCCCAATGCTATATCCCCCGCTTCGCGCTAATCGTGCGGCGAGGGATGATAATTAGTCCTGGCAAATTCTAGATGGTTTTCCTTCATTCACACGTTTTCTAATTCAAAAATAATCAAGTGGCAGTTGAAGACACGGCTTCTCTCCCCCATGCGATCTATAAGCGACAAAATAATAGGCTACATTCAGTACCGAAAAATTATTTGATTATAATTAGGTCTATGCACCATCACTCGGCGATGGCATTTCATAACTCTTCAGCGAATGAAGGTAATTTCGGCTACAAGTACATAGACCTGTTTTTGCAGCACGGTCGCTCAATTCGTAGTAAAAAAAAATATATACAGCTGTCCGATTGGAAAATGTAAACGGACAAAACCACTAACTAGTCTGAAATGCCGTCGCCGAGTGCAGGTGCATAGACCTTATTATAATTAAATTATTTTTCTGTCCTGAATGCAGCCCATTATTTTTTCGCTTTTAGATCACATGAGGAAGAGAAGCCGTCTCTTCGATTGCCACTTGATTATTCGTGAATTGAAAAAAGTGTTAATAACGGAAACCCATCTAAAATTAGCCAGGATTAATTATTTTCAAAAAAAGCAGGGATATTAGCCCCGGATTTTTCAGGTCCAATGACACGCCTGCCAACAAACGAGCAGAAATAAATCATGTCGAAATGAAAAGTAATCTACAGCAGTATGTATTCATTAAAACCCAGTACACACTTATTTCAGGAAGTTAACCGTTTTTTCAGTAAGGAACTGTTGTGAATCCAGCTGAATGGCCAGTAAATCATGTTTTTCAGCATTTAGCTGTGAGAGCACAGAAACGTTGCACACATTTATAAGGACAACAACAGAACTGATAAGACTGCCAGGTCACTTCATAAAGAGATTTTCTGCTGCTTTCTAATAAAACAACGCCAGTAACGATAGCCCTAGCATCCAAAACAAGCAACCGTTAGTTTGACTGCAACATCACAGTAACATCACATGCACTGCGGAGTACTGTAACAATTAGAAGACTTTGGCTATTCGAACAGCGACTGTGCTTGTAAGCGACGTTCACTCGCTTATTTGCAGAGCGAATATGAATTGATGCTGGTTAGGGCTGGGCTTAGTTTGGTGATCATGTCAGCGACGCCAACCTTATTCACAAAGCAAAATTGAACCAACAAATACAGCAGGGGTTTACCTGTCAACGAGAAAAGTCGCAAACTCTGCGCCGGTTTTTAATCCTTCCAGATCACGGAGTTCCTTTCACTTCTAAAAATCCACTCCGATGTTCACTCTGGTTTTATCCTGGGTTTCGTTAAATTCTTTCTTTTGCGCTTTTTTTTTCTTCTGGCTTCTTTTTTTACTTGTCTTAGCCGTGTGTGCCGTTTCTGGTAACTGACGTATCGGTATTTTTTCCTCGCTGATGGTTCTAAGCTTCTGAACCAGCTCTTGGAGATTTGAACTTGACTGAGCACTGGTGTGAACTGAGGAGGCAGGGGGAGGGGCTGTCTGCAGCGCGTTCATGTGCACTGTTTGATGGCTGTCAGACACCATCCTGACTCTAATTAGTTCTTTTTGGTCGGTCCGAACGATTTTTTTAAATTGCAGTGGGAGCATTAGGTGGGTTTAAAGGAGCCTTTTTTCAATTTCAGAGTACAGGTTTTATGTAATACTGTCTGTACACAGTGACAGTTTTAGCAAAAATGACAGAAAGTTACTGGGTCATTCCGTGTGGTTTCAAAACTGGAGCTTTCTAGATACCTCAGTTTGGAAAATATGAGCTCCCAAAGTTGGACGATCTCCCTGTGGGACGGGTGCCAGAGACCCCAACTTTTTCTAAAAGACAGTTCCATCTGTCTTCTATCACTGTACAAAAAAGCAGGAGGGTTATATTTGTAGTGACTGAGATATTCTTATTCAAAATGGCATGGGTGATGCCAAAATCGTTTTTTGCTTTTCAGTACTTTAAATTGTGATACAAGTATTACTAGTCATTCCAATGGCAGTATTATATATATTTTGTTCTTTTTGAAATGTGAATTGTTAAAGACCATAATTTCAAGGGAAACAAAACATGCTCCATTCAACTCCTTGGATTCCCCCGAGAGTAACAAGACCAAACATGATAGGAATATGTACTAATATGATGCAGTTGTCATGAAAAAAGCCTTAAGATGGAGTGTTGTATAGCTTAATTGGATTATAAGTATATAAGTGGTTTCTTCACAGCATATTGAACATATAAATATATTATGAATTTCCCAGAGATTTAGATTATTTTAAACAGATTAATGTAACTGGACTATGTATGTAATGTAACTATGCACTTTTTCTGTTAAGCGCTTTTGAGAGCTGTATTAAGGTAAAGCGCCAACATAAGGCGAAATGGAATCTTGCGTTTGATGTCGGTTATCGGCCGAATTTTAACATGAATTTTATTTAATCTAACATGGTAAAGGTTGAGACATTCAATATTCGATTGTTCATCCTTATTTCTAAACTACATTTCTCATAACCATAATAAATTATCAAATGAAATCATCATATGATATAACGCAACAGCCTGTTCTCCAATTAGTACAATTACAAACGCATTACAAACAAATACAAATATACCGGTGGCCATCAAGGTCACAACTGCACTGTCGGTCCTGGCATCTGGGTCGTTCCAGAGAGTGGCTGCTGATGTCATGCACATATCACAGACGTCTGTGTCAAGGTGTCTGACACAGCTGGTTGACGCTATGCTGCACCACATCAGCCACTTTAAAGTTTAAAACACCAGTTGAAAGACGGAAAGTGGGGGGGGGGGGGCGGTGTGTGTCTACCGGGTCGCCAGGTTCCTCAGTGTTGTGGGAGCCATTGATTGTACTCACGTTGCAATCAGAACCCTTTCCACGAATAAGAATATGTACAGAGACCGAAGACAGCACAGCATTAATGTTCAGGTTGTGTGCGATCATGATACGTGCATATTAAGCATCTGCGCCAAATTCCCTGGCTCGGCCTATGACGCCTATGTACTGCGAAACTGCTTGAATTGCCAAAAAATACAATAAATATTTGAAACCATATTAAGCTTGTTAATATAAAATAGCTTTAATGCCATGGTGGCTAGAGTAAGAAATAAAAAAGAGATGTCTGCATTACTTCTTGTAATTGGCACAGACATACATAGGCCTACTATTACAGCCGCATATCGTGGGCCTGCTGATAAAACCTTGTATCTTCAAAATGATAAACTTCACAGGAAAATAAATAAATATGAAATAAAGAATATCTATAAATTGATAAATATAATTTAAAATATAAATAAAATTAAAATTCTGCATGTAAGAATAGAGGACATGCGAGTTTTTGTTTCTTATCAGTTTGGAGATACGGGGTTTTATCAGCAGGCCCACGATATGCAAATTTAAAGTCTGGTTTGCATTTTCCATGGACCACAACTGCATTTTCATGGTTAATCAGAAAATCCTTGTTCCATGTTTTCCTCATAGCCATAATTAATGAGCTTTGTACAGAGTCTGCCTCTCTTTTGCATTAGTCACACCTCTTTCATAAGGCCGCCTACATTCTGAAGTTAAGCGCTGGAGATTACGCGTAACTCAAAAGCGCTTAACTCGAATCGCGTAAAAAAGGACTTGCTAATGGGAGAATAGACCCCTTAGTGCATTAATGACATGTTTAGTTTCAAGGTCATTGAAACACATTTTATTTGCTGATGATACTACTTTATTTTTGCTGTGAGGAACATTTAGAACAACTTCTGGATACTGTGGAGGAAGAACTTCAGATAATAAAAAAATGGTTTGATGCAAATAAATTATTTCTTCATTTTGGTAAAACTAAATGCATAACATTTGGATACAGAGCTTCAAATTTTCACATGCAGGAATATGAGAAATAATGTTGTAGTGAAACAGTGAAATAAAGTGGAAATAGATACAATACTTTGAACAACATTTTTAGGAGCTATAATTGACAGTGAATTAAGTTGGAAGACACATATATATCATGGCAAAGCAAAAATGTCAAAAACTATTGCAATACTGTATAAAGCTCAAGATATCCATAGTCAGATATCAGTGCACACACTGTACTACTCACTCATAGCTCCATATATGACTTACTGTGTAGAGGTATGGGAAAACACATTTAAAACAAATACAAACCCTATTTTCTAACGGCAAAATAGAGCCATAAAAATTCTACTGAAAGCTAAGAACCCTTTTGTGAGCAAACTGATCTATTATTTATCCAGCTTAAGGTATTAAAATTTAAAGACTTGGTAGATTACAATACAATACAAATTATGTACAAAGCTAAACATGGGCAATTAGCACTAAGTGTCCAGAGGTTGTTCAACATGAGGGTCAGCAAATGCAATCTGAGAGGAACTCTTATGTATGAAAAACCAAAGACATGAGCAAATGTTACAAATAATTGCCTGTCAGTCTTGGGGATGAACCTGTGGTATACTTGTTTTGTAAACGTTAAAACATGCAGTACACTGAGTAAGCTTAAAAATTTAATAAGAATAATTGCATCATGTAATAAACTATGGGGAAAAAAAGGTTAATACCAGTATGTTAATACCGATAAAGACCGTGCCAACTTTTCTGTTTGCTGTCGCCATGACCATGTTTTAGCGATGATTATGATTTTGTAAGGTGAGAGGGGTAGGTGTCAATAAGCTTTGGCTTGAGCCTTCACCCTTTCAATTTATTACTATCACCTTTTTCCCCTCTTTCTTCTGCCTTATTGTGTTTTGTCTATCGAAAATAAGCCAAAATAAATAAATCTGTGTAGTCTATCCAAACCAATCAAGGGAGACATACTTCTTATCAACACGCAAGTTGCTGATTGGGAGGAGACACAGAAAGCATTCATACAAGGATTGAGACTATTATAAAATTAACACAGGCATTATGAAATCACACATCTATACAACACTTAACAGAACATCTGGGCTTGTGAATGTGAAACTAAAGCAGAAATTATGGAGACTCATTCGCTGAGTTAATGGCTGTGGTGTATGTGACCTACTGTGTGTTGAATTTGCAATTAGCGTCCATTTTGACTAGCAATGTAAGAGAAACACAAGAACTTCCAATATATTCATATCACCCAGAGCAACAGGCCAGAAAAAATGGCTTTTCCAGAATCATCCAGAATCCAACATCACTAAATCAAGACATTCACATACGAAATAATACATAATGCCACAAACATATCACACACAAACTCGCAAAAATACAATAACCTGAATTAATACTGGTTGAAAGTATATGGTACACAGAATGTTGAGCTAAATATTTAAAAGGAAGAATGTGCAGAATGACACATGAATGGCTGTTGGCAGATGCATGCTGGGATATCTTAATCCTCCAAGTCTTTGTTCCAATTTTAGCTGAAGCCCTTGTGCATTGTTCTGTAGTTTCTGTATTTGTCAAAATAGCTACTCTAAGTGCTATTTTTTTATTGTTGTCATGCCTAACATACTTCCGCCTCTGACTTCTATTTTATTTTGGTAACATGCCATTTGCGTTAGTCACACATTTCAAACACAGGTTCTGATAGCTCAAAATACATTTATAGGAAAAACCTCCTGTGGTTATTGTCATTGGCTGAGGGTAACATCCAGACCGCGGTGTATTCCTGGAATGCACCAGGAGGCACTTTTCACGAGAGCGAAGACAAGACAAAGTGGTTCTTAACATAGAAATGGGAGATGCCACGTTCCCTTACTGAGGCCTGATATGATCTCAGTTCAAAGGTCAAACCCTCATAAAACATTATTATTTCAAGTGCACATAGTTTTCCTAAGGGCCCAGAGTCACCTGCTCAATTCTCATACTTCAGTCATGGTCGTAGACATTTAAAAAGCTCACCCTGTCCTTCTCCTTTCAGTCCCCTCATCAGCTGATATTTTCCCAGCTGAGTAATGCATCCATAATGAATTGTGCTGTATGCATGGCGTGCCACAGATTCACCCAGGCTTCATTACAGGGCTCTTACTTGTGAGACTTCACTGGCATTTGTGTGAAGCCAGAGCTATAATTAACCATGCAGTGCAGTTTCAAGTTTATATTAATGCAGATTAAAGGCTACCATCTGAGCATCTAATATATGTAGAAGATTAATGACAAAATGTTGAGAAACAAATGACAATTTACCAATCTCTCAAAGTGTTACTTGGCTTCCTTCTGGTTAAAAGTTAATAGTCATCCTCACTGCAAACCCCCCCCCCCCCCCGCCCTGACAGTCTTCAACCTTACAGACTCCCCCCCCCCCCTTCCAAAAAACAGAGTGACATTGAAACCCTGAACCACACTTTTAGAGGTGACCGCATTCATCAGGTCCTATCGCAAGCACATCTGCGCCCCTGACGGTTTGAGCTGAAGTGTGATGTCATTCCCCAGAACTCTGAGGGCAGTTAGCCGCCATTCAAACTCACCCGCTAAAAATGTTTAAATTTAAAAAAATAAATCTCCCCAAGTCCATACAAGAATGGCTGCATTTTCATCATCGTCTCTGAAGCCTTGGTATTCATGAAAATTTAGGGCTGCATTAAAGAGTCATTTGAGGTGCCTTCGTGGGGTGTTTCAACAGGCGTAGAATTTGATAGAGCCACGAATGCCAGGGACTGCAGGCCCAGCGCAGTTGGCTCTCTGAATGTAACGGCCGTCGGCATCGTGAGTCATTTGTACTTTGACTAAGATAGAGACTCTCATTAATGTTACTGGATCGCTGCTTAGAGCAAAAACCACCTGTTTTGGACGCACACGTCCCTGAGAATGCAATAAGGAGGGTGAGTAAAAATAAATGAGAATATTCTAGGTCAGGTGACGGTTTGGCGAAACATGAATGCGTCAAGCAAGAGACCCGATGGTCAGCGATGTAAGGCACACTGCTTCCATCCTGCGGACAAGGACAGTGAAATTTTTGCCATTCACTTAAAATGCAACGCTGTAGCTGACACTTACAGAAGTACTAAGACAAGATATGACAACTAATAAAGCAATAAAGGGTGGAGGTAAGTGTAAAATCCAAAAATAGATAGACCTTTTATGCACACCCCAGCACCACGGGATTAAAAGTGCAGACATTCTCCCACGAAAACGCACCATGGATGCTTTGCTGGCCAAATAACCTTTTTTTTCTCTGTAGCTCAGCGCTAAAATGACCAATGCAGCCCCTCAAGATTTTGATTTAAGATCTTGTTTTGCACATTAGCTAAGCCAGGCGGTACAGCTAGACTGTAACAAACCACCCACAGGAACCTTCCTTCAGATAAGGCTGGAGGCCTCAGTGATAACTCAGTGATTTACTTGATTAAGGTGCTGCAATGGCAATTATTCATCATAGCAAGTGGTTCCTGAGGGTGCTGTTTGCATGGAGTGAAATCAGGTAAATGATCATGATCATGATCTCCTTTTGGTACTCAGAGTCTCCTGCCCTGATCCTGGTGAGCACCTCATCTCATAATGCTCATTATACAGCAATTTAATAACTCATATTTCACTTGCTCCTTCAAAATATCTGCCCATTCAAAAGCCTATGGGCTGCTAGAGTGCTGTGTTTAGCTAGCTGACTGCAAACCTAATTCACGAAGCCCCCAGTGTGCACTTCTTTCATTGATTGAAGAGGCGACTGGATGTGTTCTTTCCTCATGATAAAACCGGGTAAAAACCAATGCGGTGTTCAGCGATAGGGACAGTGTGCTTTGCAGGGTGCTGTCCTTCACACATAAAACACGAGTCTGTCGTTCCTCGCAGCTTTCTAAGGATCCACATCTCCGTATGTAAGTGGAGTAACAGGCAATAATGAGACGCGTCTCCACATCGGAAAATCTAATCATCTTTCATCGTCTGAGAGACTTGCTATGCATTCCCTGCCCGTCGTGATTCCCTAGCTGGTGAGAGCCAATAATAAATGTGTTCAACGGGGACCCTGTTTTTACTTATTTATTTATTTATTTTAAATTGAGCAACAAGCAATTCAATTACTTGTGGCAGAGCACAGGGGTAATCAATGGTTCGCCTCTTACATAAGCCTTAAAAAAGAAAATTGCTGAGTACCGTTATTTTTTGTTTGCTTTTGGGAGGATGTCGGGAGTGAAATATATATGGCTGCCAGGTTCTCCCAGGAGAGCAGCAGACGTATTGTGTACCTCTGATGAGCAGCGCAATTCTGAGAACTGATGAGCTCGGAGTTTTACAGGACCTCAAGAAGCTTTTTTTCTGATTGGTGAGGGACATTTGGCTCCTCACATTTAATTCGCTCCAGTCTCATTCACTCAAGAACTGAGCTTCCTCTAAGGACCATCCCTGCTGCTTTTCTCTGATTGGCTTGGTTATACCTTTCCTTTGTCTGCGCCACTGTTTTCCCTCGTCATGCTAAAGGTGAATAGCACACATGTTTCTGTCTTAAAATGGTGCGCATCATTCCCATAGCTGCAAAAATGTAATTTGCATGCATCTGCATCGATTTCTCACCAAAGAGGGAAATATTGACACCAGATTTTTTAGGGAAAAAGCCAAAATTTGACATTCAAACTGGGATATAAGAAAGTCTGTTAAATAGAAGAAAGGGTTACAGACTGGGGCACAGAAACCAGCCAGTTTGACAACTGGGAGATTGGTAGCTTGTAATAAAAGCACTGAGCAAACTCCTTGAATAATGAGTTTGAAATTCCCTTCGGATGTTTCATGGAATATTAAAAATACACAGGGTCTGAGTGGCCTCCTGGGCCTGATATCGGATTCAGACTGAAGCAGCAGCAGCACTGGCTGTGGATCAGGGGGCTGGGCTAATCATGTCATTATTACTCACTAGCCTCCCCTGCTGGTGAATTCAAGCGCAACAATGTGTGATCCAAAGTGGACCAAAAATTGAGTTTTATGTGGAAATCTCCTTTCAAAATGTAATTAATCCAGGACGAGGCCTAATGTATGTCTGTAACAATTTCACAAAATATGTTTTATCTGATTTGTATATCAAGTTTATCTCCTGGACTGCCAGGTAAGAATACTAAGCCTCATATTTTTGGGGAGAATTTCTGTTTGGGTAAACACTACTGAAAATGACTGAGGAGACTGCATCCCAAGAAGAGGTACTGATCAGCCCACAATGCAGCGATTAAGAACAGAGACAGGGGTGGGCAGAGTATAAAATATTATCATTTCTATACGCAGGACACCTTCAATTTTTGACCAAGCTTGGTGATCAGTTGCTCGTCTTAGCCAATGGCTTCTCTCATTTTTCTGCCCTGTGTATTCCTCTGCAGGTTTTATCAGCACACAGTCCCAGTGCTGAAAGTATTATGACTGAGTTAGCTCGACAATCACAGTGCTATTTACCTCAGTCCATGTTCCAGATTTGGCAGGGTGCTACATTCTCCGCAGTACAGTTATCTGGCTGACTCTGCTGTCCTATTCTAAAGAGCCTCTCTGGAAACTGAGTAATGTGCATTTAAAACAATTTTTCCATGTCTTACGGATAAATACATAAGTCCCTTTTAGAGCCCACCAAGGCTGTACATGGCAAACATAAACACACGTAAGTGTTGCGGCATACACCAAACACAGTGTGCTACAGTATGTGCACCTCCTACTCTGTCATTATGGCAAATAATTCATAATGACATGAGAAACAAATTTATTATCCTGAGTCGGAGTCCTTGAGGCAGGTCCAGATTCTGATAAAGGCCAGCTCCCTGGTGCTGCTCTAGGCATGGTGGACCCGGCTCCTCTAACAGATTTATGTAACTGTGCTCAGTCCCCAGGCCGGCTCGATTGGCTTTGGACCCAGACTTCGGAACACGCAATAAATCTATATTTACATGCAGCCAAGCAAGTGGACTCTGGCCGTCTTTAAAATCAAGTCGTTATGTAATCCGCTCATATTCTTACACATGAAAAAAAAAAACTACCATAATAAATATAAAAATGAAAATACACAAGTTTGGACTTAGGGTAACATTCGTGCAATGGACAATGTGAAAGTTGGGCTATTCATAAACTGAAAAAAGATCTAAAATATTTTATAACAATATAAAATTCTGTAGTGCTATGTTGTTTAAATCCTGCAAAGGAGGCTGAAACAGAGTAAATGAAATGTGTTGATTTACCCTGTTCTACAGAGACCCCTTTGTAAGCAAGAGATTCCTTTTTGTGGTGTTTTCTGCCAGAGAGAGTAACTGAGGGGGGAGAGATAGAGGCAATCAGTGCTTAGTGCAAAGCGATCAGCAGCAGCCGGCTTCATTCATTATTACATCTAAATGCATCAAATCTCCCTGCCTAGGAACTTCTATTCTTGGTTAAACACGAGGTCTAATTGCTGTATCATGCTATTCCAACGTACTTATATTTTGAGTTCCTGCTTTTCCAAATGAGGTTTCATACTGAATAATTTCATGCTGTCTTTCTAAAATAATTAGGAAGAGCAAAGAAAGGAGACTACTCGTACTGCATAGGAGTGTAACTGCAAAGACCCACTGTGTTTTATTTCACTGATGGCTCATTATTCATATTTAGATGAGTTTAGATTAGGTGGAGGTCTGCAAAATTATGAGGCGGAGCCAGCAAATTAGCTGCCTGCAGGTCTAGAAAAATGAACATGTTTGATGGAATGACTGAGGAATGACTGCAGTTTTGAAAGCAAAACGTTTTCCCATTGTAATGGTCTCATTGCGGTCCCTCCCCCTTCGGCTGTCTTTGCCTCCACTTCAACAAGCCACGCCTGTTGCTCGTTGAAGTGGAGGTGAAGTTAAAGTATTTAAGAAGCTGCATTACCAATTGGCATTGCAGCTGCATTTTGGTTTTATCCCAGCCGTGTGGTGCTGCTGCTCCCCTCGTTGTTTTAATGGATGTTTATTAAATCTTTGCTATGTTTATATCAGCCTGTGCCAGTGGGTCCCTTTCTCTCTTTTTGGGTACATGGCCCCAGAGCCTGCCGGACTGCAGGTTGCATCCGGGGGGGCCAAACCATGACAGACTGTAGCTGCCAGTTTGGAACCCAGCCATCCTGATTGTGGGGGGGAGCAGCGGGGGTGGAGGGGGCGGTGAGTGGTGGGGGGTGGTTTTCCATTTTATTTATTTTTATGATTGTTTTTTTTATACCTTTTTATACCTTTCAGGTGAGCTTCTGCTTGGTAGGATTGAAGACCTGCAGCCTCTTGGCCCGTTTACGGATCAGTTTGACACCCCTGCCTTAGGGATACCCCTGTTTTCAATCAGGAAACCCCTTGTATACAAGTCTATTATATTTGACGGATCAAATTCCACAAATAATGCCCTCTATGTCATTGCCATACCGAAATATGGAAGCTGTGCAAATAACCCAATTCAACACGTGGTTGAGAGAACGTGACACGTGACTTTGTTTTGTGAAAGATCGTGATGGCAGATAGTGGGTCAGAAAGTAAGAAAATCTGTGTTTCCAGATGTTTATTGATTATTGAAAAATTTTCTCAGGTCTTTCACTCACTTTTGAATTATTTTCCAAAAAATTCTCAAGGTAAAACTCAGATATGACTTCAAATTCTTGTACTTTAACCCGTCCTGAACACATTAATGTGCTGCATGGCAAATATTACATGAACTGAATATTAAATAATCATGAAATAACATATTATTATTTTCTTGATCCTTAAAATTGCTTCATGGGGAGGCTAGCGTTCATTGAAAGACAAATAGTCATCATATGTGGTCATTATGCGGAAAAGAGTTAAATATCATCTTGATTTTTTGCTTGATATTCTGGGAAATATTTAGTTTTTGTAGACACACGTCCGACTTTGAATCCTATCTGATTAATTGAATGAAATAGTCTTTTTTCTTTCTTTTTTTTTTGCAACTACGTTCAGTACAGTTCTGCAAGGGCCAGGGAGATAAACCATCTCCTGATGTCTCTTGTAAAATCAATCTGTTGTTTTTCATTCCGTCAGGGATTCAACAGGCAGCAAGTTTCTCTGCAACGTATCTGTGCATTTTGATCCATTGGTGGCCCACTGCCTTGTCTACACTGTACATTCATTTCACACCTAATTTTAATGTGACAGCCATCCGTAATGGCATGAATAAAATATACAATTTAGCCTCCTGTTCCGTCTCTGGATTTGTCATTAGCCACTGATACTCTGCCAGTTGTCAGTCCATCTGCAAATCTAGATTTTATGCAAAGAAAAGGTCCGCAGGACTTACTTTGGTTAAAGGAGCGAAGCAGATGATCCACCACTTCCTGATTCTCTAAAAATGAAGGCAAGTTGGGATTACAGTCAGGAGTTCCTGGAAGAGAGCCTGACACAGATCACAGAAAAACCTAAATAGGCTTGTCTACTGACTGTAGAAGAATTTGCTTGAAACAATAGAGGAAACTTGGTCAGGAGAGGGTCCAAAGTCAGGAGGGGCCGAACAGGATAACTGCGGGGTCAGGCAAGGCAAAGTCAGAGAGCGGTAACCAGGCAAATGAACCAGGGCACATAGGCAGGTGGACACCTTCGAACTGGGGTGTAGGAGAGACTGGAGGAAGCCAATCCCCAGGGCTGCAAACACTGAGAGAAGAATCCCTATTAAATAGTGCGTTGTTATTTTTACTTAGTAGCAAGGCCTGAAGTTAACTTTTTCAGGCACCAGCCACTATGGCAGGTGGATTTTAAAATCCACTAGCCACACAGGCATTTTACCCACCAATTTTTTTTGCTTGAAAATAAAGGAAAAAGACACGAAATGCACAAGCATGGTTCTTGAACTTGTTAAGAATACACATTAAAGTGCTGTCAAGCTATTAACCAAATTAATGCCATTAATGACTACTTAAAAATTGTTCAATTCATTGATTTCCAGACAAATAATAAAATGTGACTACATCACTGTATTGAAGAGTTGTCAAGGGCCCATCCACATGAGAACAAATTTTTTTTTTTTTTGAAAACGCATAAATAATTCATCGTTTTGGCCTTGCGTCCTCATGGAGACGGTGAAAACTCAGCACGAAAACGGTATTTTTTGAATGAGAAAATCTGAAAACGCCACCCCAGTCTTTTTGTGTGGATAGACAAAACTGTTTTTTTTTCCTTTTATTACAACGATGATGTGACAGCCCCCATCAGTGCTCCCAGGCTTGTGTGTGGCACTGTAGCGTTTCTACGGAAATACACCAAAAATAAAGAAGGAGGAGAATGCTCCCACCTTCCCATAGAAATGCTACTGCGCCATACAGCACCAACCACCGGCCTGGAAAACTTACTGCAACGTTTTGGGTCGTTTTAGGCATTTCCGTGCGGACAAAGATATTTTTAGAAACGATGCCATGTGGACGAGAGATTTTTTAGAAAGACTCTCCATGTGGACAAGGCTCAAGGTCCTTGAAGAGCTTCCAGGGCGGTCCTCAGTAAAATAAGCACCGCTACAGAATTTCACTTTCAATTTAAAACAAGAGAAATGGTTATGGTACAAAAATGTAGAGTGATTAATTTTTTAATTATGCCAAGGTTCAAATAAATTGAACGATTGACGTATATACTTCCCACTTCATAAGTTAGATATTTAATGGCATGTTGTATTTTAAGTGATTGTTACAATCATGACATGGTGCTATATTACCTAGCTATATATAGCTCACATGCAAGCTAGCTAGTGACTTGGAAATGGCTAGCACAGTTTCTGTATAACCTAACATCACACATCGCTGCTCATAAGTTAAATGGGTGGGTGGTGGAAATCCTACTAGGCACAAGCCTCGAGTGCCTTCGTTCCCACTGTAAAGGCGTTTACCTGGAGAAATCTTTGTATGAGGTGTATGTTCACTTGAAGCGAACCCTGACCAAAACTTCCACAAAACAAATATGAAAAAGCTAAGAAAGGATAAAATATACTGGCCGGATATCTCCCAGGATAAAAAGGTCCCCACATATCATGCCTAGGCACTAGGGTGTGTGAGGATAGTGATATTGCAACTTCCCCCAGTGCTACAAGGAAAAGTTCCTCCTCTGTCAGCACTCAGCTGGGTTCACCACCAGATCAGCAATGCACTGGCCTTGGGCCCAAGCAACAAGACTTTCAAAGGGCCAGCAAAAGAAATAAACAGAATTATGATACTATAGTGGTCCATTGAGGAGAAGAAAAGGATCCTTCACGACTTTGCTTACTCAAGATATGAGAAGTGAGGCAGGCGGAAAAATGTTGTATTTGAGGAGCGAATAAAAGAAGCGGATTTACCAACAGAAAAAAAAGAAGCCACCACAACTACCAAACTCGCATCAATTGCCTCTCAAATGTTTAAATACCTATCAGAAGAGGAAATGGAAAAGATTACGGAAGAAGCCCAAAAACAAGCAGAAAAAGATTTCCAGTCTAGAAAAGAGGAATAACAACAAGAGTCTAGACGGAGCCACTGGAAAATGGAGGAGAAGTTGGTGCTACTTTGGCAAGTGAGTACGCAAAGGCAAAATACACAAATCAGAGAGAGATGTCGAGAATGGCAGCGGCTCTTCGACCACCACTGCCAAAGTAAAAAAGGCATACCAAGAAGCAAACTCACCTCCCAAAGGCAAAAAAGTATTTCACAGAGGAGGAAATAGAATGGATGCAAGCAGAAGTTACCAGGATAATTAACAACAAAATCTGCCTTCTTACAGAGCCCCTAGAAATGTCAAGATGACAAACAAAGAATACCTGTGGTTCTCAAAGATCAACCCCCAGGACAACCTCACCTACGCCGCCTGCATCCTCGCCGGCAGATATTGCACTAGAAATGGAACAACCCGGAAGCCCTGAGAGACAACAACAAAGGAGCAAATTGAGCTCGACACCACCCCGGGAGCCAAAAGGAATACAGCTGGAAACAGAACCTGAACAGTTAGAATTGGAAGAGGAACTCGCTAACAAGATCGAAGAAACTAGAAAAATGGATATGGAAGAACGCCCAAAATTGATCAAACTAAAACAGGATAAAAAGCTTAAAACACTGCAACAGAAAGTGAACACCGGCCTAACGAGACTGGTCCCAGCAGATACCACACTGACTGAGCTATACTGTGTGAACTACGGCACTGCGTGGTTTATGCAGAGTAAGCTTGCTCTAGAACACAAAAGAAAGCAGGGGAAATGGGACTAGGAAAATAAAAATTGAACCACTTTGGAAAAAGAAACTGCACAAGAAAATCAACTAGCTAAGAGCTGAAATCTCCCAAATTGTGACTTTTAGGAATGAGCAAAACCATACAAAGAACCTCACTCGAAAAATTAACACAATAAAAAGAAGATACAACATAAGCAATGACCAGCTTAGTGGACGCCTAGCAGAACATCAAGCTACAACATCAGGAGGACCAGTGGGCTGAAATCACTAAAGTAAAAAACAGAGTCAAACAGCAAAAATGCCTGCAATTGTACTAGTGGAAGAAGGAATAAGGAAGAAAGTCAATGAATATAGTAACTTTAAGACACCAGGAATAGACAAAATCACAAATTTTTGGCTGATGAAGATGCCACTATGTAATGGCCTTTACTAAATGACTGAAAGGAGAAGAAGGATTCCCAGAATGGCTTACCATTGGTAACACCAACCTCATACCAAAGAGTAATGATACGCTGCTGCCTAATAAATATAGACCAATTTGCTGTCTGACAACAACATACAAGTGGCTGACAGGGATCATAGCCGATGCAATCTATGGACATCTTCATGAAGGAAACTACCTGGAAAACTAACATAAGGGAGGCATAAGAAAAAAGCTTGGAACTAAGGAGCAACTCTTGATAAGTAAAACTATTCTTGAGGACTGTAAAAGAAGAAACCTCAGTATAGCATGGATCGATTATAAAAAGGCATTTGACAGTGTGCCCCACTCCTGGATACTGAGATGCCTGGAACTATATATGAAGAGATAATGAAGAGATAAGATCTTTCCTAAGGACCCAAATGACAAAGTGGAAAACAACAATCACCCTAAAACATTAAAGTCCGTGTAAAGTCATAATAAATATGTCTCCTGAGTTTCTCTTGACAGAGAAAAGTGTGTTATTAACCACCCAGCAAAATTTGAATGATAAAAAAATTTGCAAAGTATTAAAAATTAAGTTTCAAAAACCTGAAAGATGAAGGAGTTATCTCTGCTCTAAGATGCTGGGGGCGTGTCTGCTGGGGGCCCTGAAACGACGCCCACTCTCAATTGTCACCTGTCAATCAAATACCACCACAACGAAGTGAAAAATAGATGCTAATGCATGTAGCAGCTTCATTGGGGACACACAGATCTACATGTTCGAACCACGAACCTGCTCAGTTTTTACTATTCGCCACTGCTCAATTTCTGAGGCGTCAACTAAATAGAAACGTTTGTCTTGTAGGTTATTTAAGTATTTCACCTTGTCTTGGTTGGTGGCACACATTTCGCGGAAACCTCACATGTAGTTGTCAGAACCGATATGCCTGCTTTTTAACCTAGTCGCAGTTCTGAGAGGAAATCCGTTATTTTGTGAGCATTTAAGTTATCAAGCGATCTACAGTTAGTACCTAACTCAGGGTACACAGATAAGAACTTAACACTGCTAATTTAGCTAGCAAGCCAATTCGCTGCTGGGTGAAGTAAAGTGAATCATAATCATAATTTACAAGACGGCTAAATTTAGAAGGGAAATTATGCCTGTATACAACGTATAGTGCATAGTCACCCTTTGCCATCAATTAAAATAAGCTTGATCGGTAGTTTTTTTTTTTTCAAAATTAAACGTCTTGTTGAATATATTGAGATTGACACTCAATGCTTCTCGGTCGTGTTGTCTTGTTGAATATATTGAGATTGACACTCATTGCTTCTCGGTCGTGTTGACAGCTGTCAACATTGAAGCGGCTAACGCTTTCATTGTGCGTTTAAAAGCGTCAAGGCAGCATCTCGGAGTTTGACGCTTCGCTACGCAGCCAGTGGGCGTTGGGCTTAAATGTTGCGTCCCATATTGAACCAATAAGGGACGCGATTTATTCCGTATTTTCGTAAATGTCCAATACACGTCTGTCACTGAATCTAACAAACAATGAACAAAATAAAACACAGGATACTAAGGCCGGCAAAATAGTCGTGGCGCTGATCTACGCAGCGCCTGTGTGTCTGTGCCTGGCTGCCTGCGTGTGTTTCTGTCACGGTTGCCTAGAGACAGACACCTCACACTGGCGCTGCTCGCAACACCTGCACCTTTTAAAAATTCCTGATGCTGTCGTCCGTTTGAAACTTAAATAAACTGACAGGGTCACTACCCTGCACACTGTCGCATCCAGGAAAGATGCACGAACGTGGAGAAGATATGTCTAGTTAGTTAGTTAGCTAGCTAGCTAGCTGCAATCTATCGTCAGTTCATGCCTTTCGAGACTCGAGAACGAGCAAGAACAGTACAGAGGCTTATGCGCTGAAAGTATTTATACTGCTACAGCAGCAGGGGTGGGGTTCTACAAATCACCGTCGCGTTACTTAACGCGGTGGTGATTTTCAGACCCGCCCAATAAATCCTGAACACAGAAACTTTGAAAACAGTTTGTGAAGCCTAGCACCAAAATTCAAATCGAAATGGTTGGAATGCTTTTTACACCTTTCAGAGAAATGCATTTCTGACCTAATTAATGTGTTTAGAAGAAAATGGCTGAATTCTCTTTACACGGACTTTAAGAGGGACAAATAATCAGCAAAGTTAGATGAAAGATTATGGACTCTAATTTCTTGGCGCAGCACAGGGTGGCGCAGCGAGGCGTAGCGTGGCGCAGCCCACGCAGTGGTAATTTCGTCCGGCGCAGCCTGCGCAGTGGTAATTTTGTGCGGTGCAACATCGTGCGCAGCCACTTTGGCAATTTGGTTGACAGACGTGCGCAGAGATGGGTGTGGCGGCGTAGTAGGGGGAGGTGTCACATATTCATCAAGACGCAGTGACAATTTCATAGAAAAGTCTCCGCTTAAGTTGCGCAGAAAGCTCGCCAGCTCCAACCTGGTTTACTTTCTGTGCAGTGGTAATTTGGCTGACCGGCACACAGCGCGCACACGCCACCGAAATCTCACAAGCAGGTTTCCAGAATGTCAGGCACATTTCAATGCATGTGCACTATGGAGTGCACATAGATGATGTGCACTCTATAGTGATGCTAACCCACGCCTCTTGTTGACCTTCACCTTTGACCTTTCGACCTCAAAATGCAAATTTGGACGGAGACCAAGTCACCCTAGCTTCAGTGGTGGCCGAGCTGTCGCGCGGACAGACGCGCGCACACACACAGACAGACAGACGGTGCTAAACTGTATACCCACGCTGCCTCGTCGGGCGTGGGTAATTACAGGAAGCACTATTTAATGTAACTATCTGAATAAAGACATAAATTATAGGCTCTATATCGATTGTCCTGATGTCCGATTATAGGCGGTTGGCACGTGTAATGGAAACTTGACCAGTCTTAATCAACGCAGCTGAATCTGTGATGCAAACAAACGACTTCACATCTTTCTCAGCCAACCACAAACTGCCTATAGAATGCTTGCGTTCTATGCTCAGTAAAGCCGCTTGCACACTGGACGCGAAACAAATTTTTCGCACGACAGATTACAGTCAAAGTGTGATTGGACACCAAGAACAGCAGCCAGAAATAAAAGCAACTCTCATTGAGCACTGAGAGACTAAAAACAGATAAAAATAATGAAACTCGCGCTACCAACGGACCTGACGCCGCCCGTGGTAGCAAACAGGCCAGCTCGAGGTAAACAAAGGAAAAGGGAAATAAACCAAAGTTTCCCTTACTCACTAACACCATTCCTGATAAGCAACTAAGTGCCTGACAATATCTCTCTAGAGACCTTACCGACTTAAGTGCCAAAGAAGGAATGACATTCTAGCAACTGGAGCGAGGGGAAATTGGAGCTTAAATAGAGTCCGGGCCACGCCCCCAATGAATGCCAGCTGGCCCAGGAATCCGATGGCGAGCAAAACGATATCATCCCGGATGAGAGCAACAAAGAGCTCTCAAAGATCCCAAACCATTACACAAAGTCATTGCAAAAATGCGATAGTCGGACAGGGTTTTAATATAGCTCTGTGTCCGAAAGTCATAAGAGTTCAAATTTTTCCGAGTATTCCAGGAATTATTAGATGTGCAAACTTGGCCATGTTTGTCTTCGACCTTCACAAAAATGCAAATTGTGGCTATCAACTTTTCTTGGTCTTTTTAGCCTATTCGTCTGTTTTCTTCCGTTGAAGATAGACAACAGTCTTTATTCTGTCTTTCTTTTGAAAATTAGTCAGATGGATCGAACAGATTCACGCTTTCTTTCCACAGCAGAGATAAAATAGTGCGTGAGCAAATCAATTCTATGACCACTGACAGTGTGAATAAATTATCGCATGCGCGATCAACACTGTCCAACGCAAAATGCAAAACACTTAATGTTCAGCAGCCAGCAAAAAGTAAAAGTAGGCTATTGATATGAGAACAGATTTATAACAAAGTAAAGAATAAAAATGTATCACCAACAAATGGAACATCCAAAAAAGATGACACGCGAATAAATAAATCGCAGCTTTTTTTCCATTTTTTCAAATAAATCGCAGTGTTCATTAAATGTTCTGTTGTTAAAATGTTTCTTTTAATTCTTTATTTCATTATCAATCTGTTCTAATCATCCTCTTTTTTTTTTGGCTGTCAGACATGGAGGCATTGTACATTGTCCCACGCCATTGTCGACTCACTTTATTGAGCAGAGGTTAAACAGAAACATTGATTGAAATTCTCGGTACTCATCTTGAGGAACTGAGCCCTCTTATCAAAAAATTCACGTTTAATATCTAAAAGTCAGCAGATACGAAGAAATTAAAAACAATAATCGACTGTGGGACGCGGAGATATATTAAAACCCTGTCAGACTTTCAGACATGTAGACACTGCGTTCAAAACAATCTGTCATGTGAAAAATTTGTTTCGCGTCCAGTGTGCAAGCAGCTTAATACTAGGCTACTATTATTGTCACTTAGGTTTTATCGTTTTTAGTGGGGGAAAGGAATACAGCCTGATTACTACGATCTCGTACTGAGTTAAGATCACAAATTGAAAATAAATGTGTAACGTATCTTGCATTGTTGTCCATGCATGTTAATCCCAAAATTTTAAGCAGCAACAGGGTGTAATAATAGGAACACGCTATCCATCGTTTCTCTTGCCAATGAGCAACCGTCGTAATTCCATTCCATCTTCATAAGTTTGAATGATCTGAGATAGTTTCGTTTTGAAATTCAATTCTAGTTCACTAATCGTAATAATTAGCGAATGCCCTAGCAAGCCAGCTAACTCATATTCGTAATGCTTAATATAGACGTAAGCGGTGCAGAAAACATGCCTGAAGCAGCAAAGTAAAATGCAACATTATCGCATCATGCAGATGTAGGACAGAGGCTTCTATATTCCAACACATTAAAGGTGAGGAGAGAAGCTCATTTGATTGGTGAAGATTTGATTCGGCTGTGTTATACCCAAACATGCCTACTTAGCCACTTGCGCTGGAAGGCGGGACAGAGGAGTATTTGCGCCAGGCTACGCCGGGCACGAAATTGCAACTTAGGGCTGGTTCATACTCAACGCAATGTATGCAAGCGAACGCGAACAGAGGTCCGTTCCATTCCGTTCACAGAGAAGACTTAACGCACGTCCCTTGCTGCGCTGTGCCTCGTTAAAAAGCAGTACACTGCTCGTGCAATAGGGGGCAGCAAAGTCTTCTACTTCTCCTCCTCCTCCTCTTTTCTTTTTGGTGTGTTGAACACAGCATATGGTGCATTATTTGCTTTATTTTTGCATTATTTATCTCCCCTGTTGGAATCTCACAGAAATACACGCGTCGAAGTGTCGCGTTACAAAAATTTGAACGGCACACATTGCTATGCAAGGAGGAAGGATGGCTACCTTGCAATGTTCGATGCGTTGCCCTGCGTTCGCGCTCGGGTACCTTGCGTAGAGCATGAACTGGCCCATACACCTGGACACACCCGGTTGGCGCAGCGCATCCCCCATTCGCCTCGCCTGCGCCTGGTTTACGAATTTAGAGCCCTATGTGTTTCTTTAATTATTGTGTTTTATATGTGTTTTATAATTATTAATTATAATTTCAGGTCCTGCTTAGTAGTAAACACCAAGGATGGAAAAGAACAATCCAGCAAAGGGAAGATGAAGGCCTGGGCCTGGATTGACAAAGCATCTTATCTTTCCGCTAGGAGCACTCCTAAGTTGCGCTAAAACATTTTATGTAGGATTAAAACCTTAAAAGCTATTCACAAAGCCGCCGAGAGTAACTTCTAGTTCAGAAAACTGGGAACTCCTAGACTAGGAGTAGCTCTGAGATTGGTGGGAGTAAATTTCCGTTGCTATGCAATGATGCCAATTCTCATGCACCAGTCTTGGTTCAATGAGCACGGTGATTGGTTGTTTGGTGACAGGGCGGCCCATTGAAAAAAAATATCCCACATAAAACCCATGGAGGAAAAAAATGAGGAAATAGTCCAAGCGGCTGGTTTGTCCTATGAATGAAATAAAATGTTGAGCACTCCTGAAAATGCACTATGCGCTGTCCCCACATATCACACTCTAGGAAAATAAACATACATTGGAAAGATATAGTAGTAAAATAGCCAATAGCATGAAAATTATTCAATTATAAAATGCCTCATTTTTCCCAATAATTAGCAACTTATTACGCATGAGAATATGTTGCGAACATTTAAATGTCGGGCTGTTCAAGTTTGTTTGCCCTAAACTGTTATGGATGAAAGTTAAACTAGAGTGTTCAGGTGAACACATGTGTCGCCTTTGAAGCTTGTGTGAAAGTGTGACTACCAACTGAAAGTGTGACTACCGGACAGACAGACGGACGGACGGACGCCGAACAAAGTGATCCCTATGTGCCGCTATGCTTCGCAGGCGACACAAAAAGGACGCGAAAGCCCAACTGGAGTCACGACTAGTTATTGCTGCTGGGCCAGTTTGTGCTGGAGCGAAAGCATGTAGCTTAATCAAAAGGAAATTTAGCTTGGGGGTAAACAGCAAATCGAAGCGGGGTGCGTGGGACAATATCAGCATACAGATTAATGCTGCATTCAACAGTGTCTCGGACGGCGAGAGGAGGTGGTATGGGCTCCAATCCCAAATGAAGTCCGAGATTGCTTCCTAAAAACGGGCTATTCAAACAGGAAAGCATACTAAGCTTAGTTTGTAATGTGTAGCCTACAATTTAAATATGTATTCAAAATATGACATAAGCTGGTATTATTATGATGATCTATTAAATATAACCCTTGCTCTAGAGCCTAATAAAATAATTAATGCGTAGCAGGAGGAGGTAGGGGAGAGCTGGTCGAAAGTTACATTTTTCACATGGACGTAATTTTATAAGATAACGTTACAGACCAAATAAATTGGAGTGATTAACTACTTTCGTGTGTCCTCTGTCAATATCCGGTGCTAAATCATCACCATATATATTGACTTCGGCATAGTTTGACGTCGAACGGAAGTTGCGCATTGCTACTTTCGACCCATCCAGTCAGGGTGAAAGTAATGCACGGGCAGGGCAAAAGTAACGTGATCAAATTTACTGGAATATTTTTAAATCTCTGTCATTAAAACAGAGGCAAAAACAGCCAGACATGTGTTTTAAACATTTTAATTGGCTTCAAATGTTTCAGAAGTGAAAGTGAACATGCTTAATGTGCAATTGGTCCATTTATAAAAATGATCCCAGATAGCAAGGACCTCTGCTTCAAATCTGCCCTGGCCCTGTGCCAACTCCAGCTGACTCGGCTCAGAGCCGGGGCAGATCTGGAGCGGAGGAGCTTGCTATCTGGGTGGTGTCTCAAGGAAGCAGGCGCTGGCGATGGAGCTGGTGATGAGGAAGGCGCTGCTGATAGAACTGGTGCTGGTGCAGGACGGTCGGTCACAAAAGCTGGAGCAAAGTCTGCCTCACTGAAAATATGAGGATTCAAGGACCAGATACTGGTGCACTCGAACCCAGATGAAATGCTGCTTGGTGTCGCAGCTTGAGGCAGAGCTTTAGCCACAAGACTAGGGATGTTGTAAATGCTCAAAGTTCTTCCGGGGTTCATTCACATCCAATTGTCTGCTGCGCTGTTAATGTAGTGCTTCAGTGGGCCAAAAATGCTTCGGTCTAGCGGCTCAAGACGGTGGGAGCAGTGAGGTGGAAAAGACAGGAGTACAATGCCATGTGACTTGCAAAAGTCATTAGCTACCACAGAGAGGTGTGATGCCTAATTGTCTAAGAGTAGCAGCAACTTTGACTCCGGGGTCACGCGGGTGTGTCTTGCAAAACGCTGTAAAAAGGCCAAAAAATCTGTCTCCTCCATCCACCCCGACCCATTGGCAGAACCAGTGCAGCCAGGTGGACCATCTTGGATGAAGTGGTCATGGAACTTCTTCCTTGGGAAGATACAGTAAGGGGAACAGCACCGACCTGGCGCTGCCCCTCGGTGGCAATGCCTTTGTCTGGCACTTGAACCGTTGTGGTACCTGAAATTATAAGTGAAATGAATTATTTGCTGTTGCAAATCACTGTTGCTTCTAAATTTCTAAAATATAAATTTCTAAAAAATATAAATTTCTAATTTCTAAATTATAAATCTAAATATATATTTTTGCCTGTTTCATCCATGTTCCAGATGTCATTTGCTTCAAAATGATAGTGGGTGAGGACAGTCTTTAGGTTGTTAAAAACACTGTAACGTTGGTCTTGTTGAAGCTGGTGTAACGGGACATGCTGGTGGCTTGAGGTCGACGGATGGACAGGGTTTTGTTGCACTCGAGAAAGGAGGTGAGCCAATCCTTCCCTGCCATCTGGTGTTTTTTCCAAGAACATGGAGTTTTGAGGCCAATATTTTCGGCCAGCTCATATGAGAACTTTCACACCTAAAAAATGCATTAAAAAAAGAGGTTAATTCCCAGATAGCAAGCACCTCCGTATTACTTCCGCCGTATTACTTTCGTCCAGAGTTAGAACTAGAACTCTTTTGTTGATTTAGTCATTTTTTTTGCTAAAAATACATTTTTTATTGGAAATTTAAACTGTCTCTACGTGCCTACCTGCTTGGTCCCTCACAATTCTCAAGCCATTTGTGTACCATCAGTATTCCATAATGTAACTACAACACCTGGATAGTAAGATGGTATCACCACACACTGAGGATGTTAATTTACCTTTTTTCTTTCATAACAAAGAAGCTAATAACACATGACAAAACAATTATTGTTAATTAGCTTGACATTCAGGCTTCATTAACATTTCACTTTGAAATTGAAGGCAAAACACGAAGCAAATGCACAAATCGCAGAAGATGGCCGAGTATTAGAATTTAAATCGCTTTACGATGCGTCATCCTTTCCTAAGAACAAAATGCTTCAACATCACTCGTAAAGTTGTTTTCCGAGCAATTTTCGTAAAATAGGGGCAGCATAATAACTTTCTCAAGGGGAATTAGGGGAACACCGTTGGTTCTAATTTTGCTTCGAACAGGGTCACGGGCAAAGAAACGCATTTCATAAATGCAGCAGATTTGGTAAATAAACGCAACCTTGTATGAAAAGTAAGGCGACGCACACTATATTTATCAAGCTGCCTAAAACAACACGTTTCAAAAACACAATTTTGAAGACCTGTTTCAATGATGGGAAGTGAAGCCACTTTCCTACCGATAATGCGAAAACAGGCTGTCTTTCGCAGAGAGGATTCTTTCTGACCAATCAGTGGGCTGCTGTGTTGTCACATAACATATTTAATTTCACAAATTTTCAGCTGCCAGTAATAGGCCAGTCAGTTATAGGCCTGTAGGTTATTGATGAGTGGGGCCAAGTAAAACATTTTATTTATTATTTTATTTTATTTTATTTTATATTGATCTTTGTTGGAATGTCAGTGCTAAATAAATATTCATAATTTTGTAATTGATTTATTCTTTGAAGCATGAATATTAATTTATGCAATTGCAGTGCCTTGACTTTAGTTAGGTTTGTACACAGTCATAGCCATAAATGCAATGGTCTTAAAAATTTGCGTATTAATTTCTTTCGGTGTTTCGGTATTTTTGAAAATGAGTTTCTCATTTTCGGTTTCGGCCAAAAATTTTCATTTTGGTGCATCCCTAGTTTTAACTCCTTAAACTCTGACTTTTTCTTTTACGGATTCCCTTAAGTGGAATGCCAGAAAAACTTCTTTTTTTTTTTTCTTTATCATATTGTCGGACAAAGGGCCTCATGCAAGAAGCGATATGAGAACAAATTTTCTCTTATTTTTGTTCATATCCCCGATTTTTTTCTTATTTTGTTCTTACCCATTGATTTCTGGAATGCACCAATGTTTTCTTATTTTTGCTCTTCTTTTAGGTAACAGAAAATTTTCCGAGTGGTCGAGAGCACTCTCACCGAGATAAGAGAAAACAGAAAACTGTTATCGCTGTCCACAAATTGCTTGTCCAATGCGCGGAAACACGAGTTTTAAAACGTTATCATTAAAAATACATCATATAATCAATTTTTGATTTTTAACGTTTCTGAGAAATTATTATGATTTAATTATTTAATTCTTGGACTAAAGAGTTTGGCCAGCTGATCCTAATTAGGACTAAGCTATAAAAACCCTTAGATACTCGAGTGCGTTCTGCTTCTGAATGGCTTACCTATTGATGTTGGACGCTTTGGCATCCAGGCCTTGCACAGAGAGCACATTTTTGGACATTGCGCACATCTCCTTGCAAAGATAGATGAATGGCTAATCCTACCAGATGTGAAAGCAACTGTACATTGAGCACGAAGATTACAGGTATGTGTTACGGCTTTCTTGTTCTAACAAATGCAGGAAAGATATCTAAGATATTGAAAAGATATCTCCATTCAAACGAAGAAATTCAACGGTTCCTCAAAATGTAGGCGGACGAAAACATACAATCACAACAGGATACTGCACGCTTAAAATTGGAGATTTATGGAATAATTCCTGCGTAGTTACATTTGTGTGGTTATCACAGCTTAATAGATCAGTGCCCTGACAAACTAAAGAAAATGCAGCAGCGACATTTCAAAGTGCAGGACGCGGAAGTCTGGCAGCTTAAGTTATGAGATAGATACATTTTCGTGGTATGAGGCAGGTGACAGCATAATCGGCCAAAAAAGCAACGGCGAAAGTATTCCGTATGCAACATCCACCTATATCGAATATAATCAGTACATTTTCGCCTTACCTTGATGATTGAGTATCAAGAGAAAGATTTGGATGCGTAAAAACATCAAGCATTCAGTCAAGAAAATTTCTAGTTTAATTTCGAGCTCATATATATACGTGGTAATCCATGTTACAGATGACCCTCTTCTCAATAATATTGGGTGGCATGGTGGCACAGTGGTTAGCACTACGGCCTCACAGCAAGAAGGTTGTGGGTCTGTGTGGAGTTTTCCAATTATCCTAATTGACAACTGAAGACACGGTTTCTCTCCATATGCGATGGAACAGCGATGAAATCAGTGGCGGAACCAGAAGTGAAAATTTTGACAAAATATCCGTTTAAAACAGTTATTAGTCCTGACCTGTTCTCAGTCATTTTCGTGATTAACAAAAAGTTCAGTCCGAGAGCACTCCACACTTAACAAGTGCTGCTTGTTCTTCCTGAATAGGTAAGATGACAATCATTCATCTGGACACGTATTTGCTGTATTTAAATCAACTTTATTCAAATTTACACCCCCCCCATTCCTGATTCTAGAACCGCCACTGATCACCAGCCCTATCTACACTCCTCTAAATAGACCAGAATCACCAGCCCTGTCCATCCTGCCCTTAATATACAAGAATCAGTAGCTTGTCCATACTCCTCACACCAGCAAGCCAAAAAGTGTACCTGTAAGAACAAAGCAGCTTCATATAACAGATATGAACATTACCTGACAGCAATATCGGACTAGAGACGGAAACAGTCTTTAGCTGCAGATATTAACTGATTTTTCCATCCATTCTCTATACCCGCTTATTCCTCACTATGGTCGCACTGGAACAACAGGCAAAGGAAAGGACCCTGGACAGCTTGCCAATCCATTGCAGAGCACACACACCATTCACTCTCACCTTTGAGCAATTAAGTGTCTCCAATTAACCTGATATGCATGTCTTTGGATTGTGGGAAGAAACCAGAGTACCCAGAGAAAACCCACACGAACACTGTATCACCGTGCAGCCCACTTAATTTTTACAGTTTCTAAGAAATATGGGTAAAACTCAACAATTCTGAATGAGCTAACACTATGGATTTGATAACAATGATTAGTGGGTAGGAACAGCATTGGCTCATAGGTTGTAATTTATGGACTGACTCAGATCCAATCACGGAGAACCAATGACTCTGTAATCGAAGAGCTAAAGAAATGTATGTGATACTGCTTCTCTCTCCATGTGATTCACAGCTGGGGTTGGTTTGAGAATTAAAGTGAATATTTAGCAGGTTTACAACAGAAGTAGTATTATTGAAGGTAAGATACAGTCCGCAGAATTTGCATTCAAAATTCTTTGTCCAAAATTAATAAGCAATCAGTCAAACAGTATACTCAAATACTTACAGAAACAGGCTAATCTACGCAAACACATGCAACTGGATATCTGTTTTATGACAAGTTATGCAGTGTAAATGTATGGTGATAAATTTGTGGAGAAATCTGCCAAATAATGAACTTTTTTCCTCTGATGCAATGTAAATCCATTTAGTACACAAAATGAAATTGTTTTGAACACAATGAATGTTTGCATGTATACTCTCACACAGTTTCATGCTGTTAGCATTAGTTTCCTTTTAAGGGAGTTCCGAATGAAGTGATACTCTTTTGTGGCCAGTCGGATTTACTGCATGTTGTAATGAAGTAGCATACAGAACTGTGCTTATTTGTCACAGTTAAATGTTTCTGATCATGAGACTGATTTTATAATTAGACAAAGATAACTTGGATGAACACAAAATCTAGCTTTTCAATGACAATTTCATTTTTTTGAGGTAAAAGACCTATCCAAATCTACCTGGCCCAATGTGAAAACTTTGCTGCCCCATAAGTAACCAAATAAACCTATTTAACAAATTTAATTAATAATTGGGTTCATTTTCACTAGACAAACCCAGGCATGATTACTGCTTGCCTTTTTGAATCTAAAGATCACAAAATAGATACTGTCTGGCAATGAGCGTCAATCAATTTGGAAAGGGTAACAAAGTCATTTATGGGATTCTATCAACCACAGCAAGCCCCATTATCAACAAATGGGGGGAGGGGGGATCCTTCTTCAGCGATTATAGATGAGAACTAGCCTTCATTCTTCGTATCCCTTGGCTAAAGGTTAAAATATAGTGAAGTTTAGAATACTCAAATTTCCATGGAAGGCACCTTGATCTGGAAACCATAATGCCCCTAAAATACACTGCTCAAAAAATAAAGGGAAAACTAAAATAACACATCCTAGATTAATAAGAATATTTCATTCTAAATACTTAGTTCTTTAGATTGTTGAATGCGCTTACAACAAAAATCACAAAAATGATCAACATCAAATTTATTAACCCATGGAGGTCTGGATTTGGAGTCACTCAAAATTAAAGTGGACAAACACACTACAGGCTGATCCAACTTTGATGTAATGTCCTTAAAACAAGTCTCAGTAGTGTGTGTGTGTGTGTGTGTGTGTGTGTGTGTGTCCGTCCTCCACGTGCCTGGATGACCTCTCTACAATGCCTGGGCATGTTCCTGATTAGGTGGCGGATTGTTTCCTGAGGGATCTCCTCCCAGACCTGGACTAAAGCATCCCCCAACTCCTGGACAGTCTGTGGTGCAACGTGGCATTAGTGGATGGAGCGAGACATGTCCCCGGATGTGCTCAATTGGATTCAGGTCTGGGGAACGGGCGGGCCAGTCCATAGCATCAATGCCTTCGTCTTGCAGGAACTGCTGACACTCCAGCCACATGAGGTCTAGCATTGTCTTGCATTAGAAAGAACCCAGGGCCAACCGCACCAGCATATGGTCTCAAGGGGTCTGAGGATCTCGGTACCTAATAGCAGTCAGGCTACCTCTGGCGAGGACATAGAGGGCTGTGCGGTCCCCCAAAGAAATGCCACCCCACACCATTACTGACCCACTGCCAAACCGGTCATGCTGGAGGATGTTGCAGGCAGCAGAATGTTCCACAGCGTCTCCAGACTCTGTCACATGTGCGGAGTGTGAACCTGCTTCCATCTGTGAAGAGCACAGGGCGCCAGTGGTGAATTTACCAATCCTGGTGTTCTCTGGCAAATGCCAAACGTCCTGCACGTTTTTGGGCTGTAAGCACAACCCCTATCCGTGGATGTCGGGCCCTCATACCATCCTCATGGAGTCGTTTTCTGACCGTTTGAGCAGACACATGCACATTTGTGGCCTGCTGGAGGTCATTTTGCAGGGCTCTGGCAGTGCTCCTCCTGTTCCTCCTTGCACAAAGGCGGAGGTAGCGGTGCTGCTGCTGGGTTGTTGCCCTCCTACAGCCTCCTCCACGTCTCCCGATGTGCTGGCCTGTATCCTGGTAGCGCCTACATGCTTTGGACACTACGCTGACAGACACAGCAAACCTTCTTGCCGCAGCTCGCATTGATGTGCCATCCTGGATGAGCTGCACTACCTGAGCCACTTGTGTGGGTTGTAGAGTCCATCTCATGCTACCACTAAAGCACCGCCAGCAAAAGTGACCAAAACATCAGCCAGAAAGCATAGGAACTGAGAAGTGGTCTGTGGTCACCACCTGCAGAACTACTCCTTTATTGGGGGTGTCTTGCTAATTGCCTATAATTTAAACCTGTAGTCTATTCCATTTGCACACCAGCATGTGAAATTAATTGTCAATCAGTGTTGCTTCCTTAGTGGACAGTTTGATTTCACAGAAGTGTGATTGACTTGGAGTTACATTGTGTTTTTTAAGTGTTCCCTTTATTTTTTTGAGCAGTGTATAAAAATAAAATGCTAAAAACGAAGACGGATTGGCAAGGATAGAACTAGATAATGACTTGCAGTCAAGCAGATTCATTTTCTTGAGATGAATCTTCTGAGCATGCGCAGTAATCATGACACAGTTCCTTTAGATACCACTCACATGGCTATTAGAGGAAAACTACCTGTGGAGGAAGGAAGCATTCCTCCAATCCCCCACCTCCATCAATTTGTTTATGTACCCAACAATACCCACTTCTCCCCTTCCTTGTTATGATTTGAATTTCCCTCTAAAACCCCCTGTAGGCCATTCATTGGTTTTCCCCCCATTTATTTCCCAGTGCCCAATCAATGGGAACTCTTCTGTAAAGAACAACACAATTTGTTCTGGTATGATTCTGTAACAGCCCATTCTAGAAGGTTCTTTTCCTTTTCCAGGGAGCCACAGACTTCAACAGCTGATATTTGCTCATAATGATGCATTAAGCTTCTCACAGCATTCTGGCTTGAGGTAAACACGACCTGGGAGTTAGCTTCAAGGGTATATGCCCTCTTTATCACATCAGAGATGTCTGTGCTGGTTGGTTGTACATTGTTTCATTGCAGACTGATGTAGTGCTTATTTTTAATTCCACATTCGCTGCAGTTTGTCTTTGCGGTTGTGGACTTGACTTTATTAGCTCCTCAGTGTCTAATGCTCAGGTATGCCTAATCTCCACCACAGTAAGCTTTTGTGCTTTCTGGGGTTAGAATACACATGCGTATTTGGGTGGGGGCCTGGGCGCAGACCAGTTAGTCTGCCTCCCAATGATTTTATTACTGATATATAGTTTTGTTTCCCTTGTTTATTTCTAACTGCATATTGTGGGCAACTGCCTGCCTTAAAGGGACATAGTGTAGGAATTACTCCCATCCAGTGTTGCAATCGTGTATTACATTCAAACAAATTGTGCACTCTAGCTCCTCACTTTTTCAAACACGTATTGCAACCACGGTAGCCACTGTGTATCAAAAAGCCTTGACAACACTTATGAAACCGTACCTAGAAAAATTCTCTCAGACCTACATCTGAGACCTAGATGTATTATTGGTCCATGGTTGTGTGGGCCTCACGAACGCGCTGACACCTGACATATCTATGGCGACTGTCCGCGCCTGAAGCACTCCCACACAGGCTGCAAGTTCACGACCAATGTTCTCCGGAAATGTAGCTATGTCCACTGCAAAACCCATGCAACAGCTGCCAATCACTGGCCTGTGACTTCTGGTATAAAAGCTAGATACACTGAATGGGCAAATATAGCACTCGGCTTAAATATAGTTTGGAAAAACAATTTATATACCTAATATGGATATGAAATGTTGATGAACTAGTTTTATTTAACAGGGAAATAAATTCTGACAAGCGAAATTACCTTTAGTGTATGAATGCTGAAAGCTCATTTATTCCATTCTTTCTCTATATCTGGAAGTGTATACCCATCCCAGCTGACTCGCAGGGCGCACACACCATTCATTAGAATTTAATTTTAATATTGCGAATGCATATGCTGCGTATACTCTTGCAACCCGGTGTGTCATCCGTAACATAGCTACTGCAGTTTAGCACCACGTTCATCAGCAGTAGAAAATTAACTCTAAATTTTCTTGACTAAATTCACGCTTGATGTTTTTACTACCTGAATGTTTCTCTGGGTACTGAAACATTAAGATAAGCCGGAAAAGTGCTGATTTCATTCGATATTAGTGGAGTTTCCATTCTGAATTATTTTCCTTCCCCTTATACAGGATTAGCAAATTCCTAAGTCCGCACATGATCAGCAGCCCAGTTATAAAATATACATACACAAATTGATCTTAGTTTCGTTATAATTAGTTTCCTCTGGAGCCCTTGTGTTTTCTCTGCTCCTCACAAACAGTGTGTCGTTCACATCTCATCCTGTCCAGCGTTTCCAACCTACTCAACACTTCTAGCTAATAAAGGCTGAACAACAAATACTGTCTCTGTGTGATGCTGTCATGCAAGTTCAGCACACGCATAAAATAAGATACAAAATATGAAGTTTCTGTTATCTTATAAGTTGCTGAAAAGTCACAACATCAATGTTAAATAAAGGATCAGCTGTGTAGTTTTTTGGGCTGAATTTATACCATGCTGAAAGTGCACATATGGACGTAGTCAATGCTACTTAGCCAGCATATAATACATGAAGCAGCAAAGCACAGTCCCGTGAATCGGTGTAAGATATTAAAAGTAATGGAAATAAACAACTCGGCTTAGGTGCATCTTGAACAATTTAATGCGAAAAAGCAAAGCATGTGTTAGCTACATGCACGCTTATAGGATGTCACCATCAATAGCTACCGAATACACGCCCATTATCCAACCTAAGTCAACCAACAACAGCCTTTGCAACCTTATGGTTTATTCTGTAACATTACATAAAAGACAGGTGAAGCAGTCGAGTCGCTACATAACTAAACCATTCATCAAATTCAATAACTGAAAACTTGGTGTCGTTACACCTGCTCACTTCACCGACTCATAATAACGTAATAACGTAAGCCAACAACACGGAATCTCCTGACCAGTGCTACAAGCAAAGAACCGCAGCTGCTGCGCTGCTTACGAGAACGCACTTAGAGACAAGGTCCCCTTGGTGTTCGCGTAGCCTAAATTTGAAGTTGAATTACTTGTCGATCAGAAAGCTGGCAACTTCAGCGTCCCTTTGAAAATCTCTCACTTTCCTTAGCTCCTTCCACCTGGGGAAGGCCTCGATCTTGACCCTCATTTTTTTAATGCGCCAGTCGCGCTGCCTTTTTAATTCTCTTTTTCGCTTTCTTGGCGATGAGGATTCTGTCTCCTGTGCTGCTGCTGCATATGCATGATCCTGCATTATGCTGCAGTAGTGCAGATTCTCAAACTTGCCGCGGTAGCCTCTCTTGCTGATCTTCTCTGGTGTCTCAATCACTCTGTGCTGGCTGGCAGGGCAAACGCGGATTTATTCCGCATTTGGAGCTATTTGTCTTTTGCCGGTGGCTGTAGTTTCAAGATGGCAGACCGTCATGGTGCTTCCCTACCGGCTTACCCGTCCAATGTACAAATCTAAAATTCTTCATTTACGAGAATATGGCAGATTATTAGCGGAGATCATAATACACCAATAATGACATATATATGAATGCAGACTTAGATTTTGGCCAATAAACAACTGAAAATGTTACACAATGTCCCTTTAATGAAATGTGTTGTGTTCCGTGGTCTGAGTGTCTGGTTAGTCAATTTTAGGTTTCTATCATTTTGGTATGTCAGTTTTTTAGTTCGTGTCTTAGGGTTTCACATTTCATTCCTCTCCCGTGTAGTCCAGTCCACGTTTTACCCATGTACTGTCTTTGCTTTCTCTCCGGTCGCGTCATTGTTTGTAGCAGTTTCTGTGTTCATTGATTGTGACACTATTTCGGGTGATTTAATGGATTCTGGGTTTCATCCTTCCTTCTGTTCTCGTTTGCTAGTTTCCCCTTGCCTTTCTATTCATACTAACATTACTAACAGTTTGTTGTTTTCTAAAATTACTAACCAAACTAACCTTGTATATAATACTAATCTACTAATGAGCACCCGGGATTGTATAGCTGCACTTACTAATTGACTAATTATCTCTCAGCAGTCGCTCTGTTCTAGTATCCGCCCCTTGCTTTACTGTTCACTGGCTTTGCTAAAGTTTCCCGCAGAATCTCTGCATTCTTATAACCTGTTCTGGCTCTTTTTCTGTACACTTAGGAGTCTTTTTATCCAGTTTATTTATCCCATCTTTGGGATTGTCTTGTGATCCTTGTCTGTGTGTTAATGTTAATCTGTTTTCAAGTAATTGGTTTCCCTCATGTTCCACCCCTTGTTAATTAGATTAAGTTTCAACACCTGTGTCTGTGTGCCCCTGCCCTATATGTCTGAGCAGTTTCTGCACGCGAGCAGATCTGACTTCACTCACGCACGCATTCCCACTCTCACTCTCCCTGCCCGGTGCACTTCTCCTCTGGTCCCCTCAGTTTTCCTCTGTGTTCTCAAGTTCAGCCTCCTTCCCTGACCAGCCTGCCCTTCCTGCCGCCTTCAAGCCCCTGGTGCCCCCTGTCTCCTCCAGCGTCTTCTGTGACCTTGTGCCAGTCTTCTTCTTCCGTCTCGAGTTGTCCTGAGCACCAGCCGCCCTGCCTGTCCTGAGCACCTGCCGCCTTGCCTGTCCTGAGCACCTGCCGTCCTGCCTGTCACGAGCACTTGCCGCCCTGCCTGTCCTGAGCACCTGCCGCCCTGCCTGTCCTGAGCTCCAGCCGCCTTGCCTGTCCCGAGCTCAAGCCAAGCCCAAGCCATAGTCCCGAGCTCAAGCCAAGCCCAAGCCATAGTCCCGAGCTCAAGCCAAGCCCAAGCCATAGTCCCGAGCTCAAGCCAAGCCCAAGCCATAGTCCCGAGCCCAAGCCAAGCCCAAGCCATAGTCCCGAGCCCAAGCCAAGCCCAAGCCATAGTCCTGAGTCCAAGCCAAGCCCAAGCCATAGTCCCGAGCCCAAGCCAAGCCCAAGCCATAGTTCCTTAGCCATAGCCCCAAGTCATAGCCATGTCCATAGCCTCAAGCCATTGCCATAGCCCAAGCCATAGCCCCAGCGTTCCTGCCTGCCCTGAGCCCTGTGTCCTGTCTGTCCCCCTCCTGATGTTCTCCCTTACCCTTCTCCTGGCCAGCTGTGCCACCCGAGTTAGCCATCTGCCAGCTGTGCCAACTGTCTTGTCTTGTGAGTATTTCCTAGCTTCCTGAGTTCTGTTTGTTCCCAAGTCTTGTTCCAAGTTTTGTCCCGAGTCTGTCCCCCTGGTATCTGTCAGTGTTTTGGATTCTTGAGTTCTCCTGTTTCAGTGCTAGGCACGGTGTTTTTGTTGGCCGGAATGCCCCCTTTTTCCCCTGGATTATTTCTGTATTTATTTTAATAAATATCATTTTGGATTCCCGCTTCTGGCGTCTCACTCCCCTTTTGTGTCTCCCTCCCGTTCCGGGGTCTTCTGAGAGTTTCCAAGTTCACGCTCATGTTCATGTTTCCACGTCCTTGTTTGCAAGCTCATGTTCCCCTCGTGTATCCGTAACAAAATGTGATTCACATCTCCCAATATGGACTGTTCTTTTTCAAATAAATTGATATTCAGGAATTCTGATAAATATTTATGCGGTCACAATCTGCTGTGATACTTTTTGCACTGCTAAGTGGTTCAATCCTGTTCTTTATTTCTCTTTATTCCCTTTGTTGGCCCTCAATATACAAGCTTATTATGGAATCACTGATTTGTGTCAGTGAAGCTGTATCTTTCTGTGTGAATACTGTCTGAATCTGAGTAAAATTCCCAGGGTGGCACAGTCTTCTCCGGTGCTGCACCTCTAAGCTAATTAAAGCATAGCTGTTATATTACTTGCGTCATACTCCGTAAAGCATATAGCGCCACCTCACCATCAGCTATTATTACAGCTGCTATTTTTAATGTGAAGCATGACTTCCTGCTCAGCGAGGTGAGCTAGCAGGCAAAAAATAGAATGTTTTATTCCGGCTGGTAAAAGTGCTTAGCTTAAAACATCCTTTGCTCAGTTTGGAAAGAGACAACACCACATGTCATCGGGATTATCTCATGGGCGTGAAATTTATTTCATTCCTTTTATGCCTTGGTTGATGAAACCTGGCAGCTTGCCGCCCAGGGCGCTTACCAGCCTTCAACCCAGCATAAAGAATAAATACGATTCTTGTGTGCGCTAGGCTGGAGTTTAGCCAAAGTCAGTTCTGTGGGGCCTACAGCATAACCGCTTTTCTACTGCATTATCCGAATTCACATTCACTAATCCTAGTAGAGCCTCACTAATTTTCTGTAGCGTTACTGGTATTCTCATTACTGCTCTCAGTGCAGCCAGACTGCTTTTCTATGGCATTATCCACATTCAGATTACTGATCCCAGCAGAGAATTTATGTTTTCAATCCATATTCACATCACTGATCCCAGTACAGCCTGACTACTTTTCTGTCACATTATCCGAATTCACAGTGCTGATCCCAGTACAGCCTGACTGCTTTTCAATTACATTATCCACATTCACATTACTAAATCCAGCACAGCCTGATAACATTTCTGTTGCAGTATTCACATTCACATCACTGATCTCAGTGCAGACTGACAGCTTTTCTCTGTAATATCCACATTCATATCACTGATCCGAGTACAGCCTGACTACTTTTCTTCTGCATTATCCGCATTCACAATGCTGATCTCATTACAGCCGAACTGTAGTATTTTCCACATTATTGGTCCCTGATCCTAACATTAATACTCCTCTGTAATATTATTCAATCTTTATCCAGCTGATCCCAGGGAATCAAATTCTGCTGCATGATGCACACAGTCCCATGCTTGCATCTTGCATCTTTTCCAGGCACTAAGCTCCACCCATTGGGCAAGAAAGAAATAGTAGTGGACAGGGGACAAGAAAGTGGATGGTTCCGGAGAGGGATTACTGACACGGTTTGCATTCCAAAAGCAACAGCAGTAGATTGCACTATCGTCTCCATGCTCAAGTTATCTCTTAGAAACTCGTAATTAATGTGTTTACATGTCTTGAAGGCACATTTATTGGCCTGGGATCTTTTTAATGATGGTGCGCAGATCTGGATCAATTTCTATGTCAGGTACAATGAAACAAAGGAAGGATGTTAAAAAAAGATCGATAAGACTGAGCCCGCTATCAGGGTGATATCTCTAGCAATTCAGTTTGCCAGTAGCCCACGGCGAAGGTTTGTTTTCACTGAGCTGGGAAAAAAACATAAATATTCTATTTTATTATAACACCTTAAAACTCTTCTGTTACAGCAGCAGAAAACCATTTCCATAAGCCATAATTCTCAATAGTATGCGGTGACCAGCTGGTGGCTCAGAGATGTGCACCACAAAAAACAGCCGGGAAATGGTTTTAAGTGAAAATATTGGATTCTTGTTGACAGGTTTTTCATTAGCAAGAAAAACAGCTGAAAATAACTGAAAACCACGCTGTACTTCCTCAGAGGGAGGCACAGATTCTAGATCGGCAGCAGATATGGTGGTGTGAAAAAGTATTTGCACCTTTCCCAGTGTCTTCTATTTTTTCACCTTTAAATGCTTCAGATCATCCAACCAATTGCAATATAAGACAAAGACAATGTGTGCAAAATTAGTGGTTGTGTGATAAAATGTTCGCAATACCTGACAATGTGTGTTTTACAGCATTTTGGAGGAATTGAAGCACTGATTACTAAAACCCCACAAGTCAAGTCAAGTCAAGTGGTTTTAGTAATAGGTACTTCAATTGTGGTCCACTCTTGCTTGCAGATTTGTATTAATTCTGCCACAAAGGAGGGGTTTTTAGTATGAACTGCCTGCTTAAAGGGGCTATGTTTGGTCACAAAACTTATGCAAAACTTCTCTTTTCCATGGACCACAGGAAAGTCTGGCATTCAGCGTTACAAAGGGGGAGCGCAACAATCTAAACCAATATAGCTTTCTTTCATGTCACGTATGCAAACTATTTAAATGAGAAGAGTCCTGCATTATTAGGCAATGTCATGGGAAGAAAATTTTGGTTATTTTTTACTTCCCGAGCCCAAAATATGGTTTGAGGAATCCAAATGTGAGACAGGGCATTTCCTTCAGACCGAGGATTTCATCCGAGTACAATCCAAATGTTGGGTTTACTGATAGTGATACAGTAACAGGGGGAGCCAAGAAAAGCACAGCACAGTTCAGTTTGGATGTTGTAGGCAAAGCAGTGAATGCATTGCCAATCTCTGGCCAGTGGCTTGCCGGGATGACTACCTGGTGGAGCGCACACTTCTCCGGAGCCAAACTATCTGAAGGCAGGAAGAAGTAGCTGAGGAGGAACACAGTTCCAGTTCTGATGGGCGCAGAAGGATTGGGAGCTTCTTCCTACTAAACTGGATGGAGGAACACATTGGGACAGGATTAAAATCAATGCAGTCTCAATCCTGGAGACGGTGAGGGAGCTAGTTTGAATTAAATATGGAAATAAGGTTCCATAAATGACTGCTATTAAAGGTTACATTTCGATGACCAAAGCGCAAAACCTCATATCTGCAGAATTTTTCTGATTAGCAGATTTCACTTTGGATGATGAGAACAAGGAAGTGTTATGGCCCCAATTTGTTATTACATTACAACACAACAGCAACAGCAAGGGATGACAGACACAGTTTTAAAAACTCAAACACATTTAATGAACAAAGACAATAACTAACAATAACCTACAACTAAATGACCAAGATTGATAAATAAGAAAAACCAGAAATATTTACAGTCCCTTTTTATGGGGTTGGCTTGGTGATGTCCTGGGTAAGGGAAAATGCTCCAACACGTAAAAATCCACAAAAGAAATTTCACAGGTCTTGAACAGAAATGACAGGTCTGGTCACATGTATCTTTCTTCTTGCAATTTCTCCAACTACTTTACTGTCTCAATTCTTTTCCTTATATACTCTTTTTCAGACCCCACCCACATTTAGACCTCTTTTTTTTAATTTTCGGGGACTTGCCCCAGACATGTCCAGGACATGTCTAAACATAGCTCCAGTCTGAGCTGAATTAAAAAAAGGTAAATACTTGCCATCCAGTGGCCTATATTCACATTACACCTCCATTCCAAAAGGGAAAAATTTTGACTCATAAAGGCAAAATTTTTCTTTTCAATACAAAATGGTTAAGTGAACACTTGTCTATATATACATAGAATACAATATGCTCATAACGTGATATATACGCATATTCAAACACGGGATAAGCAATCAGCAATCACATTGTCAGTACCCTTTACATGCTTAATTTCCAAGTCAAACTCCTGTAAAATCAAACCCCAATTCAACAATCTCCGATTCTTGTTTTTCATCTTACTCAAAAACATTAACGGATTGTGGTCAGTGTACACAATCATTGGCTTTTGCCCTGTACAAACATAAACATCAAAGTGTTGTAAAGAAAGAACCAGAGCCAACAGTTCCTTCTCTATTGTGGAATAGTTCCTTTGGTGGCGATTGAACTTCCTGGAGAAGTATGCCACGGGATGCTCAATGTCATCAGAGTCACTTCTCTGTAGGAGCACAGATCCACAAGCTTGGTCGCTAGCATCGACCGCGATGGAGAACGGTTTGTTGAAGTCAGGAGATTTGAGCACGGGGAAGTGACACAGCAGAGACTTCAGGCGATCGAAGGCTCTCTGGCATGCATCATCCCAAGTGAACTTTACGCCTTTCTTCAGTTGGTTAGTTAGACTGAGAGCAATCTCAGCAAAGTTCTTGCAGAACTTGCGGTAGTACCCGATCATTCCAAGGAAGCGGCGCAAAGCTTTTTTGTTGTCAGGAACTGGAAAGTCCATGATGGCTTGGACTTTAGCATTTATGGGTGCCACCTTACCCTGGCCTATGACGTAGCCAAGATAGGCGACAGTAGCACAACCAAAGTCACTCTTGTTCAGGTTAACAGTCAGGTTAGCCTGGGTCAGGCGCTGGAACAACGTCTCTACATCTTTTAGATGTTCTTCCCAGGAGTCACTCCATGTGATCAAGTCATCGATGTATGCACCCGTGTGTGGCAATCCGGCGATTGTAGACTGTATCATCCTTTGGAATGTGGCTGGGGCATTTTTCATGCCAAAGGGTAGGACTTCATACTGGTACAACCCAGATGGTGTGGCAAAAGCAGAGATGCTCTTGGCCCTCTCAGTTAAAGGCACACACCAATAACCCTTCAATAAATCAATCTTGGTCAGAAACTTTGCTTGCCCTACTCTATCAATACAATCATCAATCCTAGGTATTGGAAACACATCAGTTCTAGTTACAGCATTGACTTTGCGATAATCTCTACAGAATCTAGTACTTCCATCAGGTTTTGGAACTAGCACACAGGGTGAACTCCAATCTGAGTTGAAGGGTCTGATAATATCATGTTCTAACATGTACTCAACCTCTTTCTCAGCAATCTTTCTCTTTTCAGGATTCATCCGGTACGGATGCTGTTTAATTGGTTTGGCATCACCAACATCTACATCATGAGAGGCTATAGAAACTCTCTTTGGAACATCAGGAAACAGATCCTCATATTTCTTGATCAACCTCTCAAACTGATCTCTCTGTGAGGGTTGTAAGTGCTGGAGTTTTACATCAAGATTTTGCAACACTTCAGAATTTGACAATTTACATGAAAGAACTTCAGCTTTAATTCTAGGTTCATCATCTTGAAACTCCCCCTCATCTTCACACGTTTTGACCATAGGAGAATCTGAAGTGACAGCAGCAACCCTAGCATTTCTGTCATGATAAGGCTTCAGCATGTTAATGTGACACAATTGTTTTGGTTTTCTCCTATCTGGAGTCTTCACAATGTAATTGAGATCATTGAGTTTTGTCAGAATTTCATAAGGACCATGAAATCTAGCCTGCAAAGGATTGGACTGCAAGGGAAACAACACAAGGACCTTGTCTCCTGGTTTAAACTCACGGCTTCTAGCCTTATGATCATACCAAGTTTTCATTTTTCCCTGACTTGATTTCAAGTTCTCTTTGGCTAGGTCACAAGCTGCACGCAATCTTTCCTTGAACTTGCTAACATAGTCTAACAGACTGATGTACGGCTCTTCCTCTTGCCATTGTTCAATCAATAATAGCAAAGGTCCTCTCACTTCATGACCAAACACTAGCTCAAATGGACTGAATCCAGTAGACTCCTGCACTGCTTCTCTAGCTGCAAACAACAGCAAATGAACACCTTCATCCCATTCTTTCTCATGGTCATAACAATAAGTCCTCATCATTGTCTTGAGAGTGGAATGAAACCGCTCTAAGGCACCCTGACTTTCTGGATGATAGGCACTAGAAAGAATCTGCTTTGCACCTAGTTCATACACAACCTGCTGAAACAAACCAGAAGTGAAATTGCTACCTTAGTCTGACTGAATTTCCCTGGGAAGGCCAAACAACGTGAAGAACTTTATCAAAGCCTTTGAGATTGCAGTTGCCTTGATGTTGCGTAGAGGTATGGCTTCAGGGAATCTGGTAGATTCACACATGATTGTCAGCAAGTACTGATTTCCAGATCTAGTCTTGGGTAATGGACCAACACAATCAACAATGACCTTAGAGAAGGGCTCTCCGATGCTGGGATAGGCTGCAATGGAGCTACAGGTGGGTCTAACTGGTGTTTTCCAACTACTTGACAAGTGTGACAGGTTTTGCAAAAGTTGGAAACGTCTTTCCGAAGCCCAGGCCAAAATAAGTGTTTCATGATCTTATCAACAGTCTTGTTAACACCAAGATGACCTCCTGAAGGTAAACTATGAGCCATTGTTAAGATCTCATTCCTGTAGACCTTCGGAACAACTATTTGCCTGACCACTGCCCAATCTGCATTGGCAGGGATATCAGGAGGGCGCCACTTCCGCATCAACACACCATCCTTGAGATAATACCCAACTGGAACTGCGTCTATTTCTTTATCAGGAAGGGCCCTCCTCTTGAGTACACAAATTTTAGGATCATTAGTTTGCTCCTCAATAAACCGCTTTCTGGACAGAGACAAGTCTCCAGACACAGCAGAATCACCAGACCCTTCCGGCTGGCTGAATAGAGAACTGATAAAAGTATCTGATAAGTCCTCAAACGGAGAAACCATAGTAGGCCAATCAGAGTCATGAGGCGAACCACCTGAGTCCTAACTATTCAATGTGCTGGACGGCACCACAACATCTTCTTCTTGAGCCTTCTTAGCCATAGTACGAGTCACTGCGCAAGAAGGATACAGAGATGGGTCCTCATCCCCATCTTCAGTGCTCGGCTGTGAAGTAAGATGTACAGGGGGAACTACTTTGCCCCCAGCCAGGTCATTGCCTAGCAACAGAGAAACACCCTTTATAGGTAGACTTGACATAAGTCCCACCTTTACCTGTCCTGTAACTAAATCTGACTTCAAGAATATAGAGCGCAGGGGTACAGATACAGTCCTCCCTTCAATACCTTGTACAAGTATGAAATCCCCTGAAGCGGTCTCATCACGTAACTCCAAGGAGTCCATCAACAAAAGTGACTGAGAAGCTCCGGTATCCCTTAGGATATATATGGGGACAGGAGTAGTATGCTCATTCAGAGCCACAAATCCCTCTGACACAAATGGAAGAAATTCCTCCCTCACGAAGTCAGCTGTATCAGGCTTTTTAGCCCCACAAGAAGCAGGCAATTTAGCAGATCGGTTATCTACTACAGGGGTTTCTAACCTTGTTTTCACAAAGGCATTTGGTTTGGTATCCTTTTCTTTTTCTCTTTGTTTTTCTTTTTCCTCCCTCTCAAATTCTCTTTGTTTCTCTTTTTCCTCCCTTTCTTTTTCTCTTTCCTCCCTTTCAATCTCTAGCATTTTTAATTGAAGTTCCATTTCTATATTTGGATTTTCCACTGGAAACTGTTCCAGATCTCCTGGTGCAAACACATTTTTATCAATGTAATATTCAACTATCTCTCTAACCAGTCTTGCTTTTCGCATGGCTGGTTTTACCTCTGTCAGCTCTAACTGTCTGCATATTTCCAACAGTTCGGTCTTTTTAAAAGACTTCAAAACCCCTACGGTTGGTGATGCCAAGAAATCATCCATTGCTGTTGTCAATATATATCTAGGAAAATTCACAAAAACAATTTTACAATCTGAAATGTTAGATTTTTAATAAATGACTCACAAAATGTTCTATCCCGGACGAGCCCCCAATTTGTTATGGCCCCAATTTGTTATTACATTACAACACAACAGCAACAGCAAAGGATGACAGACACAGTTTTAAAAACTCAAACACATTTAATGAACAAAGACAATAACTAACAATAACCTACAACTAAATGACCAAGATTGATAAATAAGAAAAACAAGAAATATTTACAGTCCCTTTTTGTGGGGTTGGCTTGGTGATGTCCTGGGTAAGGGAAAATGCTCCAACACGTAAAAATCCACAAAAGAAATTTCACAGGTCTTGAACAGAAATGACAGGTCTGGTCACATGTATCTTTCTTCTTGCAATTTCTCCAACTACTTTACTGTCTCAATTCTTTTCCTTATATACTCTTTTGCAGACCCCACCCACATTTAGACCTCTTTTTTTTTATTTTCGGGGACTTGCCCCAGACATGTCCAGGACATGTCTAAACATAGCTCCAGTCTGAGCTGAATTAAAAAAAAGGTAAATACTGCCATCCAGTGGGGCCTATATTCACATTACAGAAGGCTGCTCATCTGTTTGGGGAACCTGAAGCAGCTAAGGTCCAAATCCAAAAATGGAGTCAACCAAACCAAAATGTGCAAAAATTGTATTTATTTTCCCCAGAGGACCAGGTGAAGGTGAGGGCTATTTACAGTGCAAGCGATCAAAAAAGAAAAAAAACTAAGACAAAGGGGGGAAAAAATGAATAACTGTTCATTTTTGCAATGGGCCCAATAATTCCCACCTTACAAAAGCACTGCAAAACCAATCGTCCGCCCAACCAAGCCCACTTGAATGCCTAGCAGCCCTTTAAATACTTTTCCTCTTGATGGACAAAACCAAGACATTTCCCATCCACCATAAAGCACAGCACTTAAATTATAAGTATTCTTTGGTCATAGATCCAAACAATAATATTTCAAACATAATATAATACTCCATTTTAAGGCTTTTCCCTGACAACTGCCTCATATTAGTACATATTCCTATCATGTTTGGTCTTGCTATTCTCGGGGGAATCCAAGGAGTTGAATGGAGCAGGTTTCATATCCCTTGAAATTATGGTTCATCCTCTTTGGGAAACTCCTGAAAATTGGTTAGATTTTACGCGGGAAATTACCCAAGTCTCCTCTCTCTCTGCTGGGAAGTTTATTACGCCTCCAAATGAGGGGGGAAAACCCAAATTCGGCCCTCCCTTCCTCCACCTTGATCGAGGGTGTGGTTTTAGGGGCTTAAAAGCAAGAGATTCTAGCAATTGAACAAAGCCCGGTATTTCAAGATCTCGCGTGTGATAGGGTGAGTAGTCTTTTAATTATGGAGAATCACATGCCGCCTAGCCCCACATGTTTTGGCGGGAAGGGATAGCATCTGAGTTCTCTTTAGGCACTCGGCTTCCATTTTTTCCAGGTACAAATTTATTCTCTCTTTCTAAATTGTGTGCAACTGATAATTGGCTTAACGTTGATTTGTTTGATCCAAGTTTGTGCCTAACTGGAGAATAAATTATTGTTATTCCTTACAGCTTGAGTGGTCTCTGTGACTCTTAACACTTGGACAATCTTTCTAGCCTCGTTACGATCGTTACTTAGGAGGCGATTCTTACCTTCCAGGCTAGCTAGCTGATGCTGTAAGTAGTTATATGTTCTAAGTTGGATTGCAAATTACGTTCTACCCCTGAAGGGTTTATGTGATACCGGTCCTGAAGATTTGGCTCTTAAAAGGTACCCCTGGGCACATTAACTGGTACTCGGTTAAATATTCTTAAGGGACCCTTGGGTGCACATGAACCTGAGTTTGTGATATGTTTATGCTCAGTGCTACTTTGTTTATGCCTAGATGCTACTATCATGATAATTTAGTAAAGAACTATCTAGAACTATCGCCGTACTAAGATCTGGCAGCGACGTTTTTTACCCTGGGGGCGTTTTGCTGAGTGACAATGGTTTTCACAGACTGAGTTTGATTGCGCAGTTGCCTTGAGATTCATGCATGCTGTCCCCAAACTATCAATTCTAATTCTAATTTGGAGTCAGATATTTAACGAGGATATAACTAAATTTGGTATTCTAAATGTATTATGGAGTCAGATTAATTATAACTGTTGTGTTTTTATGCCCCGTCTTTGGATGAAGAAAAATATCCATTATATTGTGAATCACACCTGCCAGGAAGTAGCTTGAATTAATGCCAGCCAAGAAGAACACTCTTCAATTGGCCCTCTGCAATTTCCGTCCTTGGTATTGTTTTGTGGGGTTTTCCAATTGCATTAAAACATTTGAAACCAAGTAAAACTGTTTGGCTAGATGTTATTTTGACTGTAGCTTCCCCCCCAATTAGTTGGCCAAGCTAATGGTGAGCGCAAAGTTAAAACAGTTTATGAAAACTTAGCTCTACATGTTCACATGCATGCCATTATATTAAAAAGACGCTCATCCCAGCTTTCGCCGACTTACAACAGCGTTCACAGGCGCGTAACTGACAGGGAGGTGTACATTTTTTGGACAGAGATCAATAATCCTAACAGTCTCAGTGGAGTTGCAAAGCCCTGGCTGACACAATGCCCCTGTGGGAGTCATACTACTGTCCTCAATCTTAAATCCAGTTATATTAATCTGTTTAAAATAATCTAAACCTCCGGGAACTTCATAATATTCTTATATGTTCAATATCCAGCGAAGAAATCACTTCTGTAACCCAATTTACCGATATATTAATACATCTTAAGGCTTTTTCATGACAACTGCATCATATTAGTACATATTAATATCATGTTTGGTCTTGTTATTCTCGGGGGAATCCAGGGAGTTGAATGGAGTATGTTTCATTCCCTTTGAAATTATGGTTCATTCCCTTTTTTGAAACTCCTGAAAACTGGTCAGAATCCTCTCGGGTCATCGCCCAATTCACAAAGTTGGGTCCACTTCCGGTGCAGGGTGACTCGGTGAAAACAAAACCCACATGGCCCGTGAAACCGAATTGAAAGTGATGCGAACAAAGTAATAATCCATCAAAAAACGTGCCCAAGTTGTGTGTAGCGTTTGGTTGTTCGAATCACAACATGAAACAGGGAGAGAAAATTTCATTTCACGTACTTCCAAAGGAAAGTAAGCAGCGTGAAGCATGGATAGAAGCTGTCAAAAGACAGAACTCTGATGCATACATGCCAACTCTACTGCTTTTGCCGGTAGACTACCACTTTCGGGGCGTTTCATTCTGAAAATACCCAAAAAGCGGTAGAGTTGGCATGTATGCGGCTGCAAGTGGGAACCCTCAGCTCATGCAGTGCTGCGTGGGAAGCATTTTATCGGAGGTGAAATAGTAAAAAGCCAAATATTTCGATAGCTGGGAATTAACTGGGAATTACTTTTGCCATTTGCTGTCATGCTTTTAATTTACAACTCTAAATACCTGCAATATTTAGTGTCTGTGACACAATGATCATCAAAATAGTCAAATGACATCTCTAGTACCTTATTAAAACTCCTACACTTGGTATTTACTCGTAAAAAAAGAAAAATCCCAGATACGAATATCTATAAGGTGTATTAGAAAGTGGCATTTGTTGATGAGATAACCCGAAGACGGTTAATTGTTTTCACGGAGTGTCTAATTGGGCCAGCCAGAAGTGACAACACCGCGACTTTGAGAATTCTCCTCTCTCAGCTAAATTGCTTTATTACATCCTCCAAGTGGTGGAAACCCAAAAACCAGATTAGACCCCCATTCCAGCGTGTTTATGGCCATGTTACTTGGATCAAAGACGTGGTTTGGCTTCAAGGCAAGAGAAACAATCCATTCTGGGAGAATCATATCCGATCTCTCCCCGCGCACTTGAGTGCGTGTGTAGTACCCAATCCATTCTGGGAAGTTCGTAGTCGACTTCCTATATGCACCCCTATGCCATATTTAGCCAATCTATGTAGTCAGGGAGGATTGTATCTGATTCTCCCCGCCCATGTTAGTGCGTGAGTAACCCTTTTAATTATGGAAGCCTCGCAATTTGAACTTCCCATAGACCCATTTGTTTGTTTACAAACAAAACAGGTTGCGCGATCATCTTGGCAACGGAAATATGGCGGACCATAATACTTTTGTAGCTTGTCAAGCTATGTGAGGGCATTAGCCATCAAAGATCGCAAATTCTACCAAAACAAATTAACTTTGACAAATGGCAACCAATTTCCAGATTCAAATGGTATCAGTGAGAGGTTAGATGACGTTAGTTAGTGGCTTAGTATTCCGTGGCCTGATATATATACTCATTTGATCGATAAACCAACCAGGTACACAAGGAATGAGCTACAAGCATACAAGTCACTGGACTTGCTTATGACTGCGTTATCTGCGGACATAAGCAGAATGTTAAATACCACGACAGACATGGAGTTTTATGGCATTCATGTTTCTGTGCCGTTGTCAGCAATTATTCAATTAAAGCGCACTGAAGAAATTCACTTGCGGAATTTAAGTCATTGTGCATCAAGTTAATCAGTTTCACGTGCATTACGGCGGATTTCCCCACTAAAGGCACGGAAATTGATTCTGATTCAGGAATTCTCAGGCTTGTCTTTACTGAGGGATTAAAAGCTACGGAACTGCATAAAAACGTTTCAAATGGTCTTATTTCATGAAAACAATTTAAATGATCAGGAATCACATGCGTTGTTTCCAATCCCTGAGTAAAGAGAAGCACAGGAAGTCTGGAGTCATAATCGCTGTCCATGTTACTTGTGATGAGGTGCATCTTTACGCAAGTGAAACGGAATCTTAAATGCACAAGGATTTTAATTCCGCAAAATAACCTTACAGCATAAAGCAGAATACCAAACAGTAGGCTACAGGATAAAATCATCTTACCTTGCAGGGCAAGGTATGACCGTACAGTGTAGAGCAAAATAACCGCACAATGCATGGCAAAATTATCTTACAGTGTAAAGCAGAATAACTAGTCGAAAATTATCTAATGGTGTGGAGCAGAATTTCCCTCTGACAAGATTGCAGTTTTCCAATAATGAGACATTTCTTTGGGTTTTGACCCCTCGCACTTGCACATTGTACTGAAAATGAAACTGTGACTTTCAGCCAACTGTCATCTTTAATTTGAGTGTCTTCTTCCATCCTGGCTGATTTAGGCCAGAAATAGAGCACTGAGAGTGGTAATATATTCAAGGAAAAGAAAAGCTCTGAGTGCTGCTTTCTTTCCGCACCAATTTAAAAAAGAGCCCAAGAGAAGTACAGCACATAAGACCAATTACAGATACAGATTGGAGGAAAAAAATACCCTGCAGTTTTACTGCATGTTTAAGACCAGCAATGGTATAACAGTAATCATGCACATCCGTTAATCTGCACGCCCATTCTAATCAGGAATATTTACTCATTAAACTTGCTGCGTGCCAGCCAGGTGCTGGAATCGCATTTTCCATAAACTGGATGTGATATGTACCACTCATAACAAAGCTTACCATTGTAAACAATAACCTCTCCCCATTGATTAAGACAAAAAAAAAAAAACGTGAAAAATCAAAAAAAAAAAAAGAAGCATAATAGAGGGGTTTTTTTTCAGACCAAACCCCACCTGTTTGAGCCTGAATTTAGATAAGAGGTGCTACAGACAATTGTATATTAGCTTTTCCACTTGGGACTGTCCATCAGAGGGACTTTTACCTGGCTCTCACCTCGCTTTGTAGCATATTTCTTTTAAAAACCCTTTCCCATTTACGCTTCCTAATTAGCAACTAAGTGTTAATTTGTTCAGTTGTGAGGATAAATCAGTAGAATTACTGTTTATTCCCCCTCAGCTTACATTATTATTCATTGCAATAGTAATCAAGCACTTTCCTATCCACATTAATGGTGACATAAAACGTCAGTGTCTTTCGAAGAAACTGAATTCCTGTAACTCACGAAGCGGTTTATTTTTCTCTGCCTCAGAGTCGGATCGGCTTGTTACGCCCAAGAAAATGCTGAAAAATGTGGTTAAGCCGACTCAGGTCTCCGTGTGAAGTTTGCTAATGTAAAAATAAAACGCTGTCTACAACCAGTGACATTGCCATAATGAAGGTTAACTCGACCTGTTTCCGATTAAGAATCAGACAATTAATTTAATTAATTTACAGAGCAAATAGGCTACCAATAAGGTGGATGGCTATCAAGGATGACGATATGTAGCTTTCCCTCAAACTGGAAAACTACAATATATGATTGCATCAACTGCAATAATAGAAATGTCTCAAAATTCCATCTAAAAGTAGAATGTTATGCGGTAAATGCTGCTGAAGATGATGGTTAGATAAGGTTGGATTCCCTTTCTCATTAATCTGATGAATACCATTTTTACAATCTCATAATGAAACCATCTGACAACTTTCCTAGATGCTGGGCAATAAAGACCTCATCAATGATTTTGCGACCATGACAGTTGGAACATTCACAATGCACTAATAAACAATTCTCTAAATTATTCAATAACCAACGCTCTGACGTAAGAAGGCTCGGTACTTTAATGAATTAGTAACATAGCACCAGAGAAACAAGTGTGTAACAACACTTCCCCTGAAATGTAGCGTATTGTTTTGATCGCTGAAAACATTTTGATTACATGCAATCTTAATATAAATTAGGTTGCACTGATGAAAAAAAAATTGCTGAAACAGGAGATGAAATTCACTGAAAGTATTCTATTGATTAATTGTTATTATTATTATTATTATTACCATGTCTTCCATCCCAGCAATATCACCATCAAGTACGTTATCAATGAAGCCCATTTGTGATCTGTCATTTCTTTACAATTTCTAAATAATTACAGGCTTTTATATCGGTCTTGATTATTCAGTAAATGAATTGCATGATTCATAATGGAGAGATCTTAAACGGGAACAGCTTGAAAGAAATTTTATGTTTAAGGGTCACAGGCTCATTGCACGGAGTTAATACCCCCAGCACAAAGAACACGAAGAATGCATAGCAGCCACTTTTCTTCATGCGCGATGAATGGGAGACGCTGACATTACTTGTGCCAGTTCGCACGTGATGTAGGTGATACAGAGACCTAATGGTGCGCTGTACGAATGATGCCTAATTGAGATTAAATCTTTAATTATTCCCAAACAGAGTGCATCTGCTGATTTTATTTGGCATAGTTGCAAAGCCAAAGGTTAACTTTCTAATGCCCATCATCCCCCTAGCAGTAATGCAGGCATTACAAGATATTCAAATCACTTGCTGTGAGCCTCTGAACCCTTAAACACATCATTGCTTCAAGCTGTTCCTGCTCAAGATTTCCTTTACTAATTATCACTCAATTTATTCACTGAATAATCAAACCCGATATATAAGCCTGTGATTATAAAGAGAGTATTAAGAAATGACAGATCACGGAAGGGCTACATTGACAATGTACTTAATTGTTATATTGTATGAATGCAATAAATAAATAAATAAATCGATAATTTTTTTTTTTAGAAATCAGTTGAACCAGAGCTTTCTCTGATTTTCATCTTCTGTTCTGTATTTTTTTCAGCAGTGCAACCAATCAATTTAAGATTGCTCTTATTCCTAATGTTTTCAGCATTCCAAGGTTTTGGTTGCATTTGCAAGGAAGCATAGTTGCACACTGGTTGCCATGCCAAGCAATAATAATTACTTTATCAGCTGAGGGGAAATGAATACGGATTGATCCTCACAACTGATCAAACTAATCCTTAGTTGCTAATTGGGAAACTTAAATGGGAATGGGTTTTGCGATATAATGCGCTATAAGGCGAGGTGAGAGCAGTGACAGGATTCCCCGATGGCAGGAGTAGAAGAGGTTAAATTAACATAAAAAGAGACGTAGAGGCAGGATATACATTTCCTTTCAGATTAGTCCGGGAATAAAAATTTCTGGGGTTTCCATTCACTATAGGAGTAGGACTAGGCGTAATCTGTTTCTGCAAAACTGGAGCAATGGTTTAAATAACAGCTTTAAGAGTTTTTCCCTCCAAAAGCAGGTGAAACATGGAAGTAATATAGCCCTTTTCATTCAGTGGGCTCATTTTCAAGGAGCGGCAAATCACTTGGGTAATAATAGCAGTTTCTTTTCCTGCACTTCCTGTTTCCATTACTTTTGGATCAGACGAAAATTTTTCGGATCAGTCTTTGACACATCTAGAACTGCCTCTAAGAGAGTTTCCTGGACCAGTTTGACGCAAGTGAGCAAGAAAAGAGGTTTTTCTTCACAGATAGAAGTGTTGTTCAACTGTCCACAGCCAAAGCATCAGGGCAGAGAGGAGTGCATTCTGCATGTGGGTAATTTTACTGTTACTGTAATGAGTAACTTTTCATAATTTCAGCGGCGTGCCGCCAGATGTTCAGACGGCCTACAGTAACCTCACCCTTTGCCGCTTCATTACCCTCAAGCTGTTTTCTTTTAAATTTGCCGGATTAACAATCTATTTATCGCTGAACAACCAAGACCAATAGATGTCCTATAATAAGAAATGAAAAAAGTGAATGCCTAATGCCTACATTTCTATAATTGATATGGCATTCTAAGGATGGTAATATTAATGCAAAAAATCCAAAACTTTTGCTGACTTTGCAGCATTTTGGTTCGCCATCCTTACAATTGTCACTCAGCTGTTCATCGTCCCTAACAACACCCTTTAGGGCTGACAAATTCAGAATATAGAACGGATTCTCGTAGCTCATTGCTTAATGAGCCTTGCTAACGAATTTTCGCAAAATCTGTGCCGTTCATGAGCTACAAAAGCGCAGAAATTATAAAGACATATTGATATTTTACATTCTCATTTATAAGCTGAAGAAAATGCCTCAATTTTGTGGCACAATGTACAACCCCAATTCCGAAATAGTTGAGCAACATGTAAATTGTGAATAAAATCAAAACGCAATGACTTTTAAATCACATCAGCCAGTATTTTATTCATAATAGAACAGCGATAACATAGAAAATGTTGAAACTGAGAAATATTACGTTTTATCCACAAAATGAGCTCATGTCAAATTTGATGGCTGCTACAGGTCTCAAGAAATTTGGGACAGGGGCCTGTTTACCATAGTGTAGCATCCGTTCTTCTTTTTAACACAGAGTGGATGTGTCTGGGCATGGAGGAGACAAGTTTCTTGAGTTTAGCCATTGAGATTTGATCCCACTCTTGTTTAATACAGGCTTCCAGCTGCTGTAGAGTTTTGGGTCTCCTTTGACGGACCTTTCGCTTAAATAAGCACCAAATGCTCTCAATCAGTGAAAAATCAGGACTGCAGGCAGGCCAGTTCAGCACTCTTCTACTATGAAGCCATGCTGTTGTAATAGCTGCAGTATGTGGTTTTGCATTGTCCCGCTGAAATACACAAGGCCTTCCCTGGAATTGATGTCGTCTGGAGGGGAGCAAATGTTGCTCTAACACCTTTATATACCTTTCAGCATTCATGGTGCTTTTTAAAACATGCAAGTGTCCCACACCATATGCACTAATGTGTCCCCATACCGTCAGAGATGCTGGCTTTAGAAATAAACACTGATAACAGAAGGCTGGTCTTTCTCCTCTTTAGCCCGGAGGACACAACGCCCATGATTTCCAAAAAGAATGTCAAATTTGGACTCGTCTGACCACAGGACACTTTGCGACTTTGCTACAGTCCATTTTAAATGAGCCTTGGCCCACAGAACATGGCAGTGCTTCTACATCATGCTCAACAATGGCTTTGTTTTTGCATGAAAGAGTTTTAGGTAGCATCTGTGAATGGCACGGCGGACTGTGTTTAGTGACAGTGGTTTCTTGAAGTATTCCTAGGCCCATTTAGTAATGTCAATTACAGAGTCATGCCGGTGTGTGATGCAGTGGCGTCTGAGGGCCCGAAGATCACGGGCATCCAGTAAAGGCCTTTTCCATTACACACACAACATTTTTTGATTTTTTGATGATGTGATGCACTGTTGATGATGACACCTTCAAAGCCATAGCAATTTGACGTTGAGGAACATTGTTTTTAAAGTATTCCACAATTTTTTTTTATGCAAGCCTTCAGGGGTTGGAGATCCTCTGGCCATCTTTACTTCTGAGAAACTCAGCCTCTCTAAGACATCCCTTTTATAGCCAATCATGTCACACACCTGATGTAACTTAATTACTTGCACACCGGTTAACTTAATTACTTGCTAAATGTTCTTTCAGCTGATTCTTATATATTAATTGCTTTTTCAACCCTTTTTTGCCTGTGTCCCACCTTTATTGAGACCTGTTGCAGCCAGAAAATTTTGTGGATAAAATGAAAAATGTCTCAGTTTCAACATTTGAAATGTTATCTATGTTCTATTGACATATTGGCTCATGATCTAAAAGTCCTTGCATTTTGATTCTAATCACAGTTTACACTTCGTCCCAATAATTTTGGAATTGCGGTTGTATGACACAACTCGGGGTTGTATAACACACTCGGTGCAAGAGGTCCAAGACGATTGAGGGTGAGCACAAGCACTGCTTGATGCCGTCTATGTGAGCATCACATGCGTGCACACAGGCCCTATAGAAAACCCAGTTTTTGCCCATTTATGCATGGCTGCCCTGACCGTGGTCAGTCAGCGACAGTCCCTGTTTTCCATTCTCAGACAGAAACAGGGAAAGAAAGTGCCAAAAAATAACACAGAGGCAGGTGCCAACAGTCAGAAGTGAGGGGTTCCTACTCCTGTTGATGGGCAAAAAATGGGTTTTCTGTAGGATTACAATACCACACACTTTTTTTTTTTTAAATTTCCTCTTGTGCCTCACTGGAAAAGCCATAAAAATCAATCGATTCTTCAATTTGCCGCAAAGAGAGTACATATCTTTAATGGCGCTGAATATATATACACACACACACACACACACACTGAAAACAAAGCTAAACAAAGCTGGATTTAAACCCCACGTTAAAATGTATCTGCCTGCAGCTTTCAAAAAGGTTTGCTTTGCCATTCAACAGAAAATGTATTGAGGCTAGCTTTAAAAATACAGCATTCAACATCCACAGTGCTGTTGAGCTGTGATTATCTGCATGGCATGCATACTATTTCCAGAAAATATGAACATCTTCTGCAAAACCAGAATGCTTAGCGGCGGATTGTAAAGATGGTGGCTGACTGCTAGGAGAATGTAAAAGACATTGAATCTCTTTGGCTTTGAGGAGCGTATGCAATAACACAGCAGGTAGCTGAAGATATGGAGGGTCATGCCAGGCAGTCTCAAGTACTGGCTGATGAAGTAGTTGAACTAAATATCGATCGGCATAGACACATCCATTTGCTCTACTCCTTGAGGTGGAATAGTGTGCATTGTAATGGAGAGACTGCTGGACATGTGACTTCATGGCTGGAAAAATAATTGAAAGAAGGTATACTGAGAAGAGAAGAGCTGATAATCAAATGACTCAGCTGGATGCACCTGAATGAGCTGAATTTCAAGCTTTTTGAATCAAGCAGAACTATCCATTTTCTCCTGAATGAGCTGAGCACAGCTTAGCTCTGTGGAAGGGAGTTCAACTGGGATGTTTTTTTGTTCACAGGAAGTGCTTAGTGCTTTGCTTTCAATTGCAAATAGAGATTTTTACAGGATGTATCAGAGCAAGAAAAGTGAGTTTTGTCACACCTCACACTGTAGAGCAGGGGTGGCCAATCCTGGTCCTGGAGAGCTGCAGTGTCTGCTGATTTTTGGTGTAAGTCAGCACTCGATGGGTTAAAGTAGTTGATTATTCACCTAACTGATCTCACCTTGTGTCTCAGGTTTAATTTGATAATAATGAGCCAATCAAGCAATTAGCAGACAGAACCCACAAGCTCCTAGAGCCAATTAAGCAGACTTGCAGATTGTGACAGCAATCTACGTGTTAACCAAGATTTGTCAATCTGGTTGGATATTTAGTGTATTTATAATGCAGACAAAGTAGAAGTACTGATATAAGTTTACAGAGCGGGGATAGATAACACTGTTCCTGTAGAGCCAGAGGGTGTGCTGGGTTTGGTTTTCTCCACCCAATTTAAATCTAAGACACCAGGTGAGATAAGTGAGGTGTGTAATCAACTGCTTTAATTCATGAATCAAGTGCTGAGCAACACTAAAAACCAGCAGACATTGCGGCTCTCCAGGACCAGAGTTGGCCACCCCTGAACTAGAGCAAGGAAACCACAGAATCATTCTGTCTGCAATGACTGACAAGGATGAGATAACTGCTTCCAGGGCCGGCGCGGCCATATAGGCGAACTAGGCCGAGAGCGGCACTTTCTCAGGAGCAGCAAAATGGGGCAAGTGAGTACAATCTTGGAGAAACAAAGACCGGCAGGCTCAATCATTCTGGGAGATGTTGAAAGGCTGAGGAATATGTCAATCATACACACACACACACACACACGCACACCATCTGCACACGCCCCCTCCCCGGTCGCGATTTTTTTTTTCCTACCCGTTATATCCATTAGGCCCGATTTGGCGCCTCTGATTGGTTGCTTGAAGCGCACCTCAACGAATTATAAACCCACCCAACAATACACCGATAAACGTTTGCCAAAACTTTGGCTCTTCATCAGTTTATTTGTTTTAGCTCATCATATTAATCTTCAGCAGTTAACGCTAATTTCTAGCGTTTCTTCGGCGGAGTAAATAATGCTAATATTTTTTACGATTAAGTCACTTTTTCTCCTAACCTGTATGTGTGCATGTATTTAGCTGGCGAGTTTACAGATTTAACCTCGTGGGCTTCACATGTAACGTTATATTCATTCAAAATCAAAATAATTGGCTAGAAAGAGCTGTTCAGAACTTAAACTTCACCTTCATATGGCTTAATAGTTTAGAATACCTGGAGTCACAAATTGATGACATACCGGCGAAGAGAATAGACTGCAGTTATTCCAGTAGGGGTTGCAGCTGAAACTGGTTCAAGAAAGGTTTGGAGCGGTACTTCACGCGCATGCTAATTCACTCATGCACGAAAATATGCAGGTAAGAGTACGGGGATATTCTCTCTGCAGAAATACGGTGCCAACATGGATTTACATATTGTGTGCACATGGTTCTGTAGTTGCATATTAAACTTTCCAGGTTCATTTATAGCTGGCTAGCTATATCCGACAAATCATCTCCAGCAGAGACATGAAATGCAATGTAAATTCGGTGGCTCCTCAGAATTCAGTTGGCCTACTTTCTACTGGTCATTGGTGTGAATCAGGATTACGTCACAATCGGCAATGTCACTAATTCGGTCTCTGACAGTTCTTCTTTACAGTGAGTAAGCAATGTCTGAGGAGACATCGAATTCATATTTCATGTATATAATGTTGCTGATGATACCTGCCTGCTCACATTTAATGCGTGTAAGTGCGTGCGTTTGCCACACAGGAGAAAGTGGTGTATTTTATTTGGAAAGAGGCTAGCCTGTATGTTGTCAGGAGTCTGCTATAAATATTTTAAAAACGTGGTTATCGGTGTTTGTCTGGTTATAGGCAGGCTTTTTAGTTGCCTTATTTGCATGTGGATCGCTACAATACCTGCATATTGTATATTGACACTTCGAGCACACTGTTGCTGGTTTGGCTTTGTGTTGTGTGTGTGTGTGTGTGTGGCTTATTGCCGTTAATATGCTGCTGGTGTTTGCTTTATTTGTATGACGCATTGGTATTTGTGGGGTGTTGCTATCATGGTACACTGCAGAGGGGCGGCATCACTGATATTCGCCTAGAGCGGCAAAAGTGCGTGCGCCGGCCCTGACTGCTCCTGGATTTCTTCTTGAACTGCCCCTTTGGCTGAAACGTTAACAGCCATCCTCAAGATTCTGCTCATTCCACGGTGTGAAACAAACAGCTCTGGCAGCTGTATTGGATCCCCTTTCAAAATGGAAGGATAATTACGAGGGATATTGTGTGCAGTGGAGTCGGGGAGATTAGCAAACGACTGCTGAATGAAACAGGTTGAGTCGAAGTGCCTGGTCTTCCCATAATTGCTGACAGGCAGTGTTACCACACAAACTCTGATCTCACGCTGACTCATACTTCAAATGAGGAGAGGCATTTCAGCTCATGCCACAGTACACAAAACAAAAGTCGGCAACAACCAATTTAGCTCGTCTGGAGTCGAGACATTTAAATTTGTTGGAGATATTGAGGTTCAGAAATGACTGTTTTACTCAGTGTAATGGAGTCTTGTAAATAGGAAGGTATGAGAGTCTCTTATAATCAGCAAAGCAGTGAATGCAGTTATCCTCGTAGCATAGAGTTTTGGGCCAATCCAGTATTTAGCTGACACGTGGCTGAGAAAAGTGCAGCACAATTCATGAAGGCCATTCATAACCTCAAATGTTTCACCATTCCTTCAACAGTTATGGCTGTCAGACCCTTGGGCTGGATGTGGCCTGTCATAAACTTTCAAATGTGGGCCACGTCTTTGCTGTTCAATTAGCCCACATCCATGCTAAAGAAAATTAGCTTTTTTGGGGTGTCACATAGAATAAAACATGAATAGTACCAAGTACTGTATTGTATGGAACTGCGTTCACACTTTTCTTTTCATAATACAGATGTGAATAACTTTTTAACAATTCCTCATACAGCTTCTATACTGTTGCTCATAGTCGTAACACACATTATACCACCTCAGACAAGAATACTTGGATGGCATTGGTCGAAAGCAGTCACCTGGAAGCCCCATATATTGCCATATTATGCCGCCGAGCCCATACACGGTGTGCAAGTAGATTATCTCCCTTAGCGTCTCTGGAGCAGCTAAAATGACATGCATGTGAAAAAAAGATCTTCAGTGGGATTAATTTGTTACACAGTCTTTTAGCGGGCCAATATGGAAATATATGGTGGCTCGGCTGACACCACGCCCAATATGGCATTTACTGACCCCATATATTTATGTATCGGTCCTCTAACAAAACTTGCAACTTAAAATGTCAGGGTCTGAAAAAGTCTAATTATGTTTTGTGTAATATGTGATTGTTTTTATTATTTTCATGTTTCTTGGTTTAGCTTTAGCAATTAGTTGCATAAGTTTAGCATTTCCATTCTCCCTCACTCACCATAGGCCACCTGTTTCTCATGCACATGCTCTACCTTTCCCTCATTGTTAATTGGTTGGTTGCTCCCTCATTTGAGGCCACACCTCCCTGCATGTATTCACCTCCCCTTCACACCTGTTACCCCTCCTAATTAGTCACGCAGCTTCCCTTTATACGCCTCTCACTCCCCATTGCACTTGTGATTTGGTCTTCGCCTGTTTTCAGTGTCCAGCGTACAAGCAGGTTATTTCTTTTTTTTTGAGACTTGTCTGTGTACCAGTTGGTTTGTTTTCTGGTCTGCGATTCTGTCTTTCCCTTTGTGTTTGACTGATTTCCGGTACTGAAGGCCAAATGAGGAATCATGAAGCTTTTGATCCTTTTGGGCCATTGTATTGAAAATTGGTTCACTACTTGAAGCTTCTTTCATTGAGCACGTGGGTGACATCTCCTGGCACGGAGATTGTTGTACCGCCTTGTAAAGGTGACGCTGACGTGTGTGTGTGTGTGTGTGTGTGTGTGTGTGTGTGTGTGTGTGTGTGTGTGTGTGTGTGTGTGTGTGTGTGCGCTTTGAGTTTTGTTATAGTGAAAAATACTTAAAGCTGAAATCTAACTTCATTTTACACGTCTGTTTTTCTTCCTTACCTTAAGAATTCATATTATAGTAGCCTATATTAACATTAATTACATACACAGTCTCATTGAATCCTGTAAATATTTACTCTGTCCAAAAAAAGCTATATTTTATGTTTTTTTTTTTTTTTTTTAAATTGCGCTTGGTGCATACTGGGTGAGCTTGTGTGACAGGCATTTTTATTCAAAAATAATAACAGAGCACTGTTTCGTCCATCTTAAATACATTTGAATTGCGCCAATGTCTCAAAGCTCCGCCTATCAACCCGAACTGGTCAGCTGATTCAGTCTGAATGAGGCAGTGAAGTGGTTCGAACGTCATCAGTCACGTAGTTTTTCCCGATATGAAGCAAGCTCCAGCACAGCGCTTCAGAAAAAATACCCTGTCGAGTTTGAAGCCTCGGTATCAGAGGTAACATCACTAATTACCGGTGCTTAGTTTGTGTTTTGGCTTTTTGATTTTAATATTCTCTTTGTGATTTGGATTTTACGTGCTGACTTCCCTGCGCTGACTATTGGGGTGTTTCTGATTGTGATTCTTGAGTTGCCACTCTATACCCAAACCTCACTGTCTGTTACTGACCTGGATTTCCTGACCTCAATTTTCAATAAAATCTGTGAACTAGATCTGTCTGCTTATGAGTTCTGACTCTACCTCCTGTCATCCAATGCATGGCTCTGGAGCTCAGAAACTTACTAGTGGCAGCTGAGAAAGCAGCCACAGTTATGTCATCAGAGACCTTTCGTGACTGTTTGTGGAGGGGGGCCACATACTCGGGTCAGAAACTGTTGAGATTGATTCAAATCAGGTGGCCAATCAAAGTATTAAGGAGGCTGGCTAAATTCAAACTTGTGAGGGTCTGTAACGGACAGGCTAGGACCAGCAGAAGCTTTGCAGCTTGGTTAGCTCACCTGGTTAAGATGTTTGCATGGTAAGGGCAACCACCACGGTCGGATCAGATACTTCTGTACCAGGAATGAATATTTTTTTGCATTGTATCAGAAGCCATTTTTTAATGAAACGATATCAGATGTGTTTTAAGATATTCAACTCATTTTATTAACTAATGGCAAGAACATTTTGTATGCCACTTCTGCCCATCACAGCCTAGTGGAAGTTCCAATTTAGTTTGCCTCTTCATTCATTCATTCACCAATTATAACAATTTCTGCCCGGGGAACATGTTTCAGTGAATAAAACTCCTACGTGCTAATCATATTTGGAGGCTGGTGTGGGGGGAAAATGGCACGAGTAAAACATGTCCTGTACCCCGCCTGAACCCCCCCCCCAAAACCAAAAAAAAAAAGATTGAGGCCTCTGTCTTCTGGCTCTTGCCTGTGCACTGCCAAAATATGCCAATCTCAATATGCAGGCAGTGAGGTGCTCAGTCGGCTCTTCTCACATTTTAGTGCAAAGTGTCCCCTGAGCCACTGTTTCTCAGGACACTCATGCAGCATTAGGCAGTTCAGCAGCCTTAGCCACCCTGGATACAGAATGTGTCCTAACAGTCCTGTCACAAAATTGTCAGGATCTCTACCTGCAGTCATAAAACCAAAAATAACAGGCGACCGGGTCTGCTTGCCAGCCAATTTATTCACAACCCAGAGCAGGCTGGAATACTCAGGCGTCACTTTCATTTCGGCCATCGCCTGTGAATGATTGTCCGCTCCAAATTGTGAAGAAAATTGGGAGGGGAAGCTTTTTAAAAATGCATTTCACATTGGTAAAATATTACCACCTTGTGTTTTTCACACTAAATGTTGGGATAGGACCAGGAGCAGATATGACAGCAGCCTTTGGTCTCCTGCCAAATATTTTTGGATAATTTGTCACACTGAAATATTTAAGTGTGACAAATAACGGAAAATAGACAAAATTGTGAGGGGATCAAATGCTTTTTTTCCGCAGCGCTGTGTGCTATTGTTTGATTTCCTTCATTGAAAGCTAGGCTCATTTGTTTTACTGGTTCCGCATTGACTTTCAGTATTTTGCCAGTTCTCATTTACAGGAAGCTTATTGTCTGCTGTCTCGTAATCGCCAATGGTCTGTGCTCCTCTTGCATTATCAAGTTCACTCTCCAGTCACTACTCTTGAGCTGCCATGTCGGGGGTTTCATTTGACTTTTTTTTTTTAACTGACTCCAATCCATAATGCTGTCAAACTTCTGTCTTATGCTGTGCAGATGACTGCAGCAGGTGACTTGCGGAGTTCACAGGACACTCTTTTGCATCGACGAATAATTCTCATTGTGTCAATCACTGTACTGTTATCTGCATGGTTTCCATACCTGGAGTATACAATCAAGCTTCAACCAATGAAAATTTAGTTTGATGGCTAATTCTGCGTCAGACAGTTGGCTGTGCTCTGTATGAGACAAATTAACAGTTGAATATACACTGCCCGGCCAAAAAAAAGTCACCATTTGGAAATTAACGAACAAATTCTATAATTGGATCATTATTGTGGTTATTAATATGTTTCAGCTGGGAATAATCATTTTACCCTGACTGATGAAGCGCGTCGCTACTCATTTCTTAAAAAATCATGTTGGAAGACACATCCCCTGATAGTGGAAAAGATGTTACAGTATTTCAGAACGGGCAAATTATTGGCCTGTATTTTGCAAAGAAAACCATGAATGACAAACAAGTATGAGGAATCATTTTCACAAACAAATTTGCCACCACAAAATCCTGACCTTAAACACATTAAAAGTTATTGGGATGTGCTCAAGAAAGACCACAGTGGTTCAACCATTATGTCGAGAAGACAAGATCTCGGCCAAAACTTATGGCATTTCTGATCTAAAATAAATGTTCTGGCATTGCATATAGATGTTCAAACAATGACAAGAAGAATATGCACTGTAATCACTGTAATCAAAGCTACAGGGGTTCCAACTAAATATTTCAGTGTACAACTTTTTTTTGGCCGGGCAGTGTATGAAACACACACACACACAAACGCATGCACACACACACACACACACACACAAAGAAACCCCAATGGCAGCAGTGAACTGCAGTAAACATGCAAGAACAAAGCAAAATACAAAACACGAATTGTCATGGAGTACATGTTCCCGACCAGCCAGCACTCATGTAACCATGCCCTCCCCACCACTGAACCTGCTGCCCCAGAACAGAGATTTTTTTAGTAGCACATTTAAAAACAGTCAGGATGGATTGTGCTGCCTGTCTGGAGGGAAGGGCTTTGAGGGCAGAAAATCTATAAAAAGTTGACTTCTCTCAAGTGGAAGAAGGAACAGACGTGACAACCCAGATTTCTCGCCGCTTTCACCAGAGGAGGAGGAAATAGGGCAGAAAGAGAACATGATGGTCATTACCCATGATGCACCAGGGCCTGTTTTCAAGGCATTCATTGTAGCTGTTATTGTATCGTAAGTTACTGTATTTATTTTTCATGCCTGCTGTCATGACACATGAAGGCATCGTGTGGGGTGCAGGGAGGGCACCAGAGAGATTATCCTATAGATTTCCCATCTTTCAGTCTTTATGGATGTATTGCGCGGACAATTATAGGATTTTAATACAATTTAAATACTGTCCACTCCCTGTATATGGAGTCATGTCAATTCACCTAAAATGAATATTCATCTTTGTTCATAAAAATGAACACAAAAATTTTGAGATGCTCACATTAACAGATAACTAGCTTACAATGGCTGCTTTCAAAAATTAAGAAAAACTGCACAGCCCGTATCAGAGTTGAGTGAGGTGCTGGAGCCACAAAGAAAGTACAAAAAATGTAATTGTCTCTATATACATTGTTTTAATTTAACTACAATATCAGGGATTAATTTCCTTGGTGTCTGGCCAGAAACCTAATTGTTAAGACATGTTTTGTATCAAGGCTAATCAAGTGAAATACTTGTAACCTTTTGTACTGCTGCATTCAGTTGCTACTCATTTCTTGCCTTGAAAAAGGTCTCTGGCTGAAAGCTTGCGAATGAAAGATTTTTGCAGAGATTTGAGTGTGCGGATGCTTATTTTTCTTTTTTTTCTTTTTTAAATCGCTAGTTTCAAAAAGTAATTTTCAAAAATCAGTGTGAAGACAAGGCATGATGGCTTTCGCAATATCAAAATATAGTCAGCTCTATTCAGGGGATCTCTTTTTTCAATTCCGATGTGCAGGGGCCAAATATATCTTTTTTTTATATATCAAATATACAGTATCTCCCGACCACTTTCAGTGTTTGATGTAGAATGCATTGCTGTTGTGTTTTTTTTTTTTTTTTGCCTGATCATTTGACAGATATAAATTTGTTTAATCAAATCTGACTGAAAAATTCCTTCTGCCCAGTAGCCTACTACCATCATGGTGCCCAACAAAGAGGCTATGTCTAGAATCCTGTTGTTTTCATTGGCGTATGGTGCCTCACTAGCAGCTGTGGCCATCACTAGATGCACAGTGACCATCAACTCAAAAATTGTTAAAACGTCTTATCTGCGGTAACATCAGGCGACTTTAGCAAATGAAAATGTAGCTCTTAATGCAGTAGTTCAGTCAGGTTGTTTATTGGTCCTTATTTCTGTTTATTTCCCTTTTTTTTAAATTTGGCATCGTGAAATCCCAGCCGGATTTGGAATGTCAAATCTGCAAACTGTGCAGCTATCTCTGAAGTGTGTCGCCAGTTTGCAGGTCTCCTCCGCTACATGCACCGATCAGTCGCCACTTCTTTTAACTCGCAGCTTTACACCTTGCATGCACAGAAGGGCAGAGAAAACATCAAGACATCATCTTGGTCATAATGCAAGAATCATCCAGTGCTGGGATAGCCAGCAGGAAGAAATGCTAACCCAAACTGACTGTACACTTCCCACATGGCTGAGCAATGTGAGATTAATTATGTGAGACCACAGTTGGCATTGGCATGGCTGGAATTGATCCAAGGCTGTGATGGTTGCTCTTTCACCATAATTGGCACCTTAATTGTGTGAGTCAGTCCTGCAGCCAATCTTTATTTCTCAGTGAGTGCTCAACTTGAAGGCTTTTACTGGAATAGAAAGTAGGTCTACTTTTTGGTATTAAACTTTAGCTTTAGAAACTGTATTTTTTGAACACTGCTTAATAAGGCAGAATTTGTGAAAACAATTGGCTGATCATGTACAATTCCAATGAAGTTGGGACGCTGTGGAAAAGGTGCATAAAAACACAATACAATCATTTACAAATCTTTTTCAACATATTCAATTGAGTAAACAACAAAGACAAGATATTTAATGTTCAAACTGATAAAGAAATATTCACTCATTTTGAATTTGATGCCTGCAACAAAAGACTGGGAAAGTTGAGCACTGCTCAAAAAACATTTGTTTGGAACATTGTTCTGGTGAACAGATTTATTGGAAACAGGTGAGTGTCATGATAAGTTATAAAAGGAGCATCCCCGAAAGGCTCAGTCGATCATAAGCAAGGATGGGGCGAGGTTCATCACTTTGTGAAAAACTGCGAACAAAAATTGTGAACAAAAATTCCAGCAGTTTAAGAACATCATTATCATCATTTATCATCTACAGTCCATAATATCATCATAAGAGTCAGAGAATCCAGAGAAATCTCTACAAGTAAGCGGCAAGGCTGAAAACCAACATCAAATGCCCATGACCGTCGATCCCTCAGGTGGCACTGCATTAAAAAAAAAAATCATTCTGTAAAGGATGTTACCATGTGGGCTCAGGAACACTTCGAAAAAACCATTGTCAGTTAACACAGTTGATCGCTACATCTACAAGTGCAAGTTAAAACTCGAGAGACATATATCAACAACACCCAGAAACGCCGCCAGCTTCTCTGGGCCTGAGCTCATCTGAGATGGACTGACACAAAGTGAAAAATTTTGCTGTGGTCTGACGAGTCCACATTTCAAATTATTTTTGGAAATAATGGACATCATATCCTCCGGAAAGGAAAAGGACCATCCAGATTGTTATCAGCGCAAAGTTCAAAAGCCAGCATCAGTGGTGGTATGGGGATGTGTTAGTGCCCATGGCTTGGGTAATTAGCACATCTGTGAAGGCACCATTATTGCTGAAAGGTACATACAGGTTTTGGAGCAACATATGCTGCCATCCAAGGGACGTCTTTTTCAGGGACATCCCTGCTTATTTCAGCAAGACAATGCCAAGCCACATTCTGCATGTTACAACGGCGTGGCTTCGTACTGAAAGAGTGCGGGTAATAGACTGGCCTGTCTGCAGTTCAGACCTGTCTCCCATTCAAAATGTGTGGTGCATTATGAAGTGAATAATATGTCAAGGAGACCCCGGGCTGTTGAGCAACTGAAGTCATGCATCAAGCAAGAATGGGAAAGAATTCCACCTACAAAGCTTTTACAATTAGTGTTCTCGGTTCCCAACACTCCAGTGTTGTTAAAAGGAAAGGTGATGTAACACAGTGGTGAAAATGCCCCTGTCCCAGCTTTTTTGGAACATGTTGCTGGCATCAAATTCAAAATAAGTCAATATTTCCAAGAAAACAATAGTTTATCAGTTTGAACATTAGATATCTAGTCTTTGTAGTGTACTCAGTTGAATATAGGTGGAAAAAGATTTGCTAATCATTTTATTTTGTTTATATTTGCATTTTAAATAACATCCCAACTACATCGGATTTGGGGTTTGTAGAATAAATTGAACACATCAATGAAACAATTTTATTGGTTGCTATGTGAACACAATATGATTTGTGTGTCAACAGACTCCTGGATTGGAACAAAATGTGACTGCTCTCATTTTTATGCTTGCTTGAGAATGCCTGAGTGGACATATGCTTGAAGCATCTCACTGTTGCTCTAACGGGACAGCCAACTGCACTGAAGAAGTAGAGGGGAGGGGCACAGGACTCTAGATTTGCATTGATTCAGTGCCAGTGTCGGTGTTAAATCATGTCCTCACTGTGACATCACACCCATCCTTGTTACATCAAATTCAGCTCTGATTAAGTACTTCTGATTCATGTCATTATCTCTGCTACGTTAATTCTCTTCTGCTATATTCAGTTAAGCCTAAAAGCGCTGAAATAATTTTAAAAAATATCTAAATTTAATTATCTTGTGCTGTTGAAAACCTATTGTGGCGACTTAAGTAGCCACAAGATAGGTTTTCAATATCCTTGATTTTGATATCTTAGATCATTGAGTAACAACAGTTGTATTTAGTGCTCTAAGCGCTAAGGTCTGTATAATCTTGTGTCACCAATATAAGATTATGGGGAAATTTGCCATCAGTGAAGGTAAAAAAAATTGTCAACTAACTCATGACCACCAGGGAGCAATATAGGACAAAGATTCTGCATTCAGATGCCCTCAGATGGAACGGGCTTAGCGCTGGAAGATGAATGGTTTCTCGGTCGAAGCCGCGCAGACAGGACTGATCTAAACAAGCAGACACTTATCCGTAGCAGCACACAGAAGCACACACACAAAGCATATCCCGGCCGTCTCTAATAAAACACAGTCGGAGTCAGACCAAAAACCAGGAACACAAAGCTAACAGCTGTGGTAGGTTTGGCACAGAATATGACAGTGTCATTGCATGCCCAGAGAATAAATTCTTATGTATTATGTATTTAGAAAGAGGACAGAAAGTCATTTGCAGAACCAGTCTTGAGAACCAGATCTGAGCATCACTGTTATAGAAGCACAAGTACCATATGTCAAACATGCATGTGCTGCGACAGACGAGTGAACTGTATATCAGTATTGCTTTTCACCCAGGGCATGCTGGAAAAGGCTCTGGACCCCATGACCCTGACAAGAAAGAAAAGAGCGAGGAAATGGATGGGCAAAAACAGCAGCAGCCGTAGCGAATGTACAGTAGAACTGTCCCATACTGTTATATAACCAGTGAAGCCCTTGTGAGAACTTTGTTCCCTTCTCCAAGGACACTTCTGGAGAAATGCCAAAGAGAGCAGTTGGGAATACGAAGAGCAGGAATTAAACAATAGGCAAAGAGTCCCATGTGCGATGAAGGGCCTTAGTGAGGGCCCAAAGTCCTATTTATTCCCATATCAATCCCTAAAATGGAAGCCATTTTTTTCCCCATAATTGACCCATAAAAATGTTTTGAGTTCAGTATGTGCAGTGTGTGATCAATTCTATTTGTTTGCATAAATTTCAGAAAGCCCATCACTCCAGGGTAGATTTGCACTTGTCCTGGCTGACTTCGGTCAAAAGCTGGCACAAATCTGACCCAGATTTACCTGCTGCAGTTTTATTTATGATGCATCTTTCTTTTTTAATGACTTCATCAGTTCTTTTCGCGCGATAAAAAGGCCAGACAACTCAATCAAATTGTAATAAATCATTATAAGTGCTACTTGCTGAGCTTGCATTGTGATGCATTCTGAAGACCATTCACAAAATTAATGTTTCGTTAAAGCGACCATAAAAGCCGATTTAGGGCCATCTGAAATTCAGCAGGGCACACGTTTGCACTCAATTTATCTGTCTGAATTATGCCTTTGGCTGCATAGTCTTAAATTTCACTCATCATAAAAAGCAAATTCCAATTTTGAGCATCATCTCATTTCATGTTGACAGAAAAAGAAGCTGTTATGATCGTTGGTATTGCTAGTGGTAATAAAGCAGCATTATTTATTGAAATTATTTTTATGTCATTTTATAGTATCTGATTCCTTCAGACCTTGGTGGTGCAGATGTCCTGGACTAAGACTGGAGTCACAGTCCTGACAACATAGTGCTGGAAGTGCTAAACTCCTTCAACACTGATTGCTGAATACAGAGCTACAGCACATTATGCAGGAACCTTACACCCTATCGCACAAAAAAGTATCCAATAAAACTGTCTGTACAACAGGAAATTGTGATTAACAAACACAAAAATGTATCCTAAGATGTTTCATTCAGTCTTTTGAGAATTTGAGGATAAAAACATTTTTTTAAATGCTCCCCTTTAGAAAATCTTGATGTTTTGACACGCTGGCAACTGTCGTGTAGACTTTTTTTTTCAGGAAATGTAAAGTTCAAATGATAAATGGTCCATATTTTTCTACTCTCTAGTGACCCCTGTTGGTTCCTCAGGTGTGTGAGAAATGCTTGCCAAAGTGTCTCACTGACTCCGGTTAACAGTGGTAAAAGGTAGGAATTTGATGATTGCTATTAGTTTTTTCCTCTGCCTTTTTAAGGATGGAGTATGTCAAACATAAGGTGTAATTTGTCAGCTCCTGTCTGAATGCACAGAACATGTCTGTCTTAGTGATAATCCCACGAACTGCTGCCTGGTTGGCAAATTTTCCTGATAAAGCAAAACAAAGCTCAGGGAGTATATTTTTGGCAGTTAACTTTTATTTATGACTTTTATTTACTGGCCAACAATCCTGAGAGCAATACCCTGGGCAAACTGTCACAGAACATGCAATAACTTCTAAAATGTCTGTCATACTAACATTAATTGGCATAATTTCTGGATAACTGAGGCACAAGCCATGACTGAGACACTGTTGATTTCATTCATTAGAGGTAATGGACAAGGACTTGTCCTAAATATTCCTTCTCCCTGATCAGATCTGCCATCTTATAGCTGTGTCTTAAATTGGGAAGCTTTTTTATGTTTTATTGTAGTCTTCTACTGCAAAAATGAATAAGATAAGACTGTTGAGTGTTTCTGTATGATATTTTCATCATTGCACTCCAACTGTAATTTTCGGTTATTAAGAGTAGGATGTTGCCAGCAAGGTGAGGCAAGTTTAATCCATGTGGTAAAAATTACTTATGAAGATTTCACTTGCTAAGCAAATTAAGGGAAGTTCAATGACAGGATGTCTGTGCGCGCATGCGCGTGGGTGAATTGTGTGCATTTACTAGCGTGTTTGCATGTTGCTGATTTCAATGACAAAGCAGTTCTGAAACCAGATAGACTTTCCACTCAGGGATCTAAATTCTTTTTTATTAGCTGGTCTTAGTCAATGGTTGTTTTATTCCATCATATAAGACTCCATCGGAGGAATAAACAGCGGAGAGTGGGGATGGAGTCCATGATGGAGGCAATCAGTGTAAGTGTTTCCATACGAGTGCTATTCAGCTAATCACTGTATTTGGATCCCTCAATGTTGACGTGTAGCATTGGTTATGTTTACGTAAACTAATGACTGGACTGTGGCCGCAAAACCCTGGCCAGAAATGACATTCAGTCGCTAATAAAATGTGGTTGGCTTGCAATAGTTGATGACAAAACATCTAAAATTCGATCTCTGGTACAAATACTTGTCTTTTTATCAGTTACTTGAGAATATGACGCTGTTGAAGCACTTAACAGTACGTAATCTCAATATGTATCAAGGTTACAACATTATAGTTATGTAATCTTCATGTAAGTAATTATTATTTGGCACAAATACGGTGCATTACCATGTAATGCTTTTAAAGACTGCCTTTGTGAATCCAGATGGGGTATCAAGCTAACGTACTGGCTTGTATTGAGAAGGCGTGCTTCCCCACAGCAAACTTGAACCCTGGCGATGTCGATCTCTGTGGAATATTAGACAGGCCACCCAGCTGCTGACAGTGTCACACAGGAACAGAGGATGTCAGTCTTTGGTAATGGGTACCAATGCTCTTGTCGTAAATAATAAAGCAGCATTCGGCATGTAGGGAAAAAATGACAGGCGCTCAGACAACCTGAGCCGATAATATCTATGAATCGTTAGGGTTCTAGTGAAAGCCTCCAGGCGCAGGATTGGGCAGCTGTAGTTTTCCTTACCCTCACTGAAAGTAATATGTACCCATGTCGAGTGGCCTTCTGACATAGTGCCAGTATTAGTGAAAAAATCCAGTTGCACATTGTGACATTCATCTCAAAGAACAATACACCCCCCAGATGAAACTACACAATACAACCTCTCAATACTATACAAAGATAGTGGAAGTGCTGGATACTTTGCAGGTAGCGATGACACAAAATTGATGAAATTGGCTATCAATGATTTCATTACTTAGTATTTTTAAGCAGATATTTCATATACATATGCATATTTTGGATTGTGTCTGTCTGTGCGAGGGTTTCTTGATTGCTGTGAAACAGTGACCTCTCTGGTTGGCCCTAAGAACTGCGGTCTGTCTGCAGTGTGAAGGGAAGCTCCAATAACAGTGGGCTGAACTGAAGACCTCAAAGGTAAAACGACTTAAGTACTGACTGCACATATATCCTGACTAGGCGTATTTGTAAGGTGGTGATTGGGTGAATAAAATTGATGCAAAAAAGGAGAAGAAATGAGATATAAAGCCAATGTCAGTAAATACTCAAAAATCAGTCCTGAAGTTACATTTGGTCAAGCTTGCAATCGAAATACGTAGTATGTTTTTATTTTTTGTGTTCCGTGAAAGTTATGGCCAAACTGAGACAACCTTTGAGAATAAAGGCAATTATAGTTAAATCAAAGGCTATATCAATATTTTAATAACTTTTTTTACAAGTGACCATATTCCAAGAAGGACATGAGAGCTTTTTCTTTGACTTTTTTTGGATCTTCTGTGTGGTTGCAATGGTATTTATCTTGGCTTATGCAAAATATTTAAAGATTAGGCCATTAAATTAACATTTTTGAAATGGTATTGAGTTCCATCTAAATAAAAAAGACAAATTATGAAAAGATTCATTGCACGTATTTTTTAAAAATAATTACTGAAAAGTTGGATTTGAATCCCATTTGTCGACAATATCTTTTTATGCGCATGCCTTTGCTTTCCCCCGAGATGTTGAAGTTGACGGAGGGGTACTTCAGTGTGGAACATATTCTCTGCCAAAAAGAACAAAAGCACAAAATAGCATTTGACAGGGACAAATTCAGGCAAAACAAAGAAAAGATAAAGCGAATGTTTACTGGCACGGTGAGTTTTTGGTACTTAAAATTGAGCAGGAATGGTCTTTAAAACCGATTTCAGAGTTCAGATAACTGCTTTGCAATAGCTGCAGAGCTGCAAAGTGACACAAGCTGACTTATATGTTCCGTTTGAATCCTCGTGAATTGTTCATTCTACATTCAGAATACCTTGACAAAAAAAGTGACATCATGACTTCCGTTTCTGCAGAGTAATTACTGAAGGAATATGTGGCTAATCCAGGTTGTTTTGAGGACCATGAGTTGCGGCAGGCTCTGCAAATGGTTTTAGGCTATGCCAACACATCTGAGTGGGATTGTAGAGATGCGTTATGCTGGTATTACTGATGACACTAATACAGCTAATCACCTTGTTGCACTGTAGAAGCATGCCAAGATTCTTTTCCAGAGGCTTTTTAATTGTGTAAGATGTTAGCTAAATTTAATCAGGCAATCGTGTCTAACTGCTATTTAATGAATTGCAATTATACGTCACTAAATATAGACTGCAGTCTGAGACAAGTGGTCCATCTATTACTAATCTCTATTACAATATGATAATTGATGAAGACATCAATTGGGCGCAAATAAGAATCTATTCCCAGAAACTGTTACTTTTCAGCCAAAGCATTTTGTTATTTTTTCAGTTTTGTCTTGGACCTGGATCCTGGTGTATGCTGGTTTTGGAGTGCTTTCACGATAAATGCCTAGATTTGAATTTAGATGTCATGCTGACTGAAACAAAATCACTATGTCTGACAGGCACCTAAGGTATCCCCTTTAGGATGGGAGCTATGCATACAGTCACAGCAACACTCCAGGGGTAGAGTTAAACCTGCAGACACTGTGGCCCTCCAGGACTAGAGTTAAGCCTGCAGAGGCTGTGGCCCTCCAGGACTAGAGTTAAGCCTGCAGACGCTGTGGCCCTCCAGGACTGGAGTTAAGCCTGCAGACGCTGTGGCCCTCCAGGACTGGAGTTAAGCCTGCAGAGGCTGTGGCCCTTCAGGACTGGAGTTAAGCCTGCAGAGGCTGTGGCCCTCCAGGACTGGAGTTAAGCCTGCAGACGCTGTGGCCCTCCAGGACTGGAGTTAAACCTGCAAACACTGTGGCTCTCCTGGACTGGAATTAAATCTGTGGTCACTGCAGCGTGGCAAGACTCTATTGAAATCTATGGACACTGAGGTCCTCCAGCACTAGAGTTAATCCTGTTGACACTGTGGCCCTCCAGGTCTGGAGTTAAACCTGAAGACACTGTGGATCTTCTTGAGTCAAAGTGAAGACAGAATGGTCCTGAAGTCCTAGGTTTGAGACCCTGCCATGTTCCTATTGGTTATGGCAGCAGACATATTCAATTATGTTTTTATTCAAGATTATATATAGAGTGCTGTGAAAAAGTACTCCTTCTTCGGTAATTAAATCAACCAGTTAAACAAATGTAATTTGAGCAATCGTCAATTCACAACAAAATAGCCAGATCTAGCTTTCTTGCTGAAATTTCTTACACTTCCGAGACTAGCTCATTTCCGGAGCAGAGCTTGCTAGTGCTTAGGTCTATTGCATGCACATAGTAACATTGAACGATTGCAAACTTATCATCCACCTCAGTGCTTTTGAAACCTCTCCTGGAGTAAGACTTCTCCTGCATGTTTTAAAGCTCTGCCTGCCCCTGTCATGGTTTTTGGAGGCTTTGAGAGCTTTCTTGGTTGCTCTCATCCAGGACGATATCGGTTTGCCCACTACGAATTCCTGGGCCAGCTGGCATTAATTGAGGGCGTTGCCCGGATTCTATTTAAGCCCTAGTTCCGCCTCACTGCTCTTGCTAGAGTGTCAGTGTTATGTTTGTACTTTAGCCGGTAAGGTCTCTAGTAAGACCGTTGTTGAGGTATTAGCTGCAAAAGCGGAAACGTTCTAGATAGCAGGGGAATCTTTCTGTTTTTCCTCTTTCTGGGCACCGTCTGGTGCTTATTATGATTTTTTCCCTTTCTATTCGTTCTGTCGAGCTCGCTTTGCTTCCTTGCACTCAGACGAGATCTATGTCAGTTGGAAGCGCGAGTCTCTCTTTCTCTCTCTTATTTTATGTCTGTCTCGCTGTCAATCTGCGAGACTTCCTTTTATTCCGGCCGCTGCGTTTGGCGTCTCAACTCACCAGCCATCACACCTCCAATACAGGTGAGTAAAATGATCAGTTCGTTACCGGTGAAGGTGCTTGACAATGAGGGAATCATTAGAATCATCCGTGCTAGCGGGGGGAGATCTAAAACATGCGATACAGGTGGTACTCCTGGTGAGGTTTGAGGAGCACTGATCTACATCATCTGTGACTGTTGACGGCAAGGCCAAAAATTATTCTAGAAATTATATCAATCACCTGAATATTGCCATGAAAGGCCCTTCTCAAAACCTTCCTCAGCTGAAAACTCCTTAATATGGCCTCTACACTTGGTGTCATATGGCCAAGTATTCTTAACCACGCACGCTGGAGTAACTTTCCGCAGCTCCACGAGACCGGAAGGGACTCGACCACCATCTATCCCATAAAGCATCGGAAATTAAACTTGACTGCAACATCAGGGTGTTTTTTTTTTTTTTTGTATTGACAATTGTTCGAATTGATAATGGGTTTAATATCAGTGAACACATCCAGGCATTACTGCCAGTCCTTCTGAATTTTAACATCATATAAAGCCTGTCTGACAATGTGAAGTCACAAAAAAGCATCACAAAACCGCAATCTAAAGACATTGAAGAACAGATAGGAAACAAAATTGTCCACATCTAGCAATCTGTAAAGTATTACAGAGCCATTTATAAGGCTATGGGACTATAGCAAACTATGAGAGCCTTTATCCACAAATGGAGAAAACTTGGAACCATGGTGAAATTTCCTAGGAGTGGCTGGCCGAGCAAATTTCCTCCAAGAGTGCATCAACAACTCATCCCGGAGGTCACAAACGACCCCAGATTAACATCTAAGAACTGCAGCCGTCGCCTGCCTCAGTTAAAATTAGTGTTGACGATTCCACAGTAAGTAAGTCACTGGGTAATAATGGCAATTATTTAGGATTTATTGCCTAAATAAAGGCAATAACCACTGCTAGCCAAGAAGACACAAAGGCCCATTGCCAAAAACCTCTCTGACTCCTTTATGATGATGTTCTGTGGACTCATTAGTCAAAAGTAGAACATCTTGGAAGACAAGGGTCCTCCTACATCAGGCCTAAAGCTAACACAGCATTCCACAATAAGTACATCTTACTTGTAGTTAAACGCATACAGTAGAGGTAGTGTGATAGTCTGGGGCTGCTTTCCTGCTTCGGCACCTGGACAAGTAGCCATGATTGATGTAAATATAAACTTGGCTTGCTACCAGAAAATCCTGAAGGAGAATGTCCAGCCTTAAGTTACTGACGAATAGCTCAAGTGCAGTCCGGTTGTGCAGCAGGACAATGATCTGAAGCGCTTGAGTAAATTCTTCTCTGAGTGGTTCAAATGAAACAAAATGAAGGCTTTGGAGTGACCCAGTGAAATGTCCTGACTTAAATCCAGTTGAGATGTCATGGCACGGCCTTTAACAGGCAGTTCTGTCCAGTGGGCACTGAAATAATTGAGACTTTGGATCTAAGTAAAAAAAAAATTGCGTCAACTTGTTACAGCTATTTTTTTAGATTTTATCAATTCAAAAATATTACCTTTTGTAAATTTTTTTTTTTTTCAATTGAGGAAAAAAAATAGTTGTAACAAGTTGCCGCATTTTTTTTTTCTTTGATCCAAAGTCTCAATTTTTTCAGTGTGGCTGAATGAAAACAATTCAGTAAAGAAGAGAGGGCCGTAATTCCTCCACAGCGATAGAAAGGACTCATTGCCGATTGTCGCAAATGTTTGATTGCAGTTATTGCTGCCAGGGTTGGCACGGTGAGTAAGTAGGTTTAGGAGGGCAATTTGTTTTTCACATTGGTGATGTAGGTTTTCATTAACTCTTTGGGCTATAAATTCGTAGACCAGGCACGGTGAATGGGGGTTGCGCCACGCCAAACGAGGTGTGTCCAGGCGTATGTTGCAATTTCTTGCCCGGCGTAGCCTGGCGCAAGCACTCCTCTGTCTCGCCTTCCTGCACAAGTGGTAAAGAAGGCGTGTTTGGGTATAACACAGCCGAGTCAAATCTTCACCAATCAAATGAGCTCCTCTCCTCTCCTTTAATGTGTTGGAATATAGAAGCCTCTGTCCTATATCTGCATGATGCGTTAATGTTGCATTTTACTTTGGTGCTTCAGGCATGTTTTCTGCACCGCTTGCATTTATATTAAGCATTGCGAGTATGAGTTAGCTGGCTAGCTAGGGCATTCGCGAATATAACCATTAGCAAACTTGAATGGAATTTAAAAACGAAACTACGTCAGATCATAGAAAATTATGAAGTTGGAATGAAATACGATGGTTGCTCGTTGGCAAGAGAAACGATTGATAGCGTGTTCCTATTATTACACCCTGTTGCTGCTGAAAATTTTGGGTTTAACATGCATGGACAACAATGCAAGATACGTTTCACATTTATTTTCACTATGTGATCTTAACTCAGGACAACATCTTAGCAATCAGGCTGTATTCCTTTCCCTCACTAAAAAAGACCAAAGTGACAATAATAGTAGAGTACTAAGCTGCTTGCACTCTGGAGCGAAACAAATTTTTTGCACAACAGATTGCGTTGAACACAGTCTCGTGTCCGAAAGTCTGACAGGGTTTTAATATATTTCCGTGTCCGACAGTCGATTATTGTTTTTCATTTCTTCAAATCTACTGACTCTTTTAGATATTAAGCGTGAATGTTTTGATAACATTCACGTTTAATAATGATGTTTTGATAATGATGAGGGCTCAGTTCTTCAAGATGAGTACGGAGAATTTCAATCAATGTTTCTGTTTAAGCTGCTCAATAAAGTGAATCGACATTGGCACGGGACAATGTAAAATGCCTCCGTGTCTGACAAAAAAAAAAAGGAAAAAAAAGAGGACGATTAGAACAGATTGATAACAAAATAAAGAATAAAAAGAAATATTTTAACAACAGAACATCCAGTGAACACTGCGATTTATTTCTTTGCGGGTCATCTTTTTTGGATGTTTCGTTTGTTGGTGATATATTATATTCTTTATTTCATTATAAATCTGTTCTCATATCAATTCTTGTACTTTTAGCTGGCTGCTGGACATTGAGTATTTTGCATTTCACGTCTGACAGTCTTGATCGTGCATTCGATAATTTATTCACACTGTCAATGGTCATGGAATTGATTTGCTCACTGACTACAAGTACTATTATATCTCTGGTGTGGAAATAAATCGTGTCTGTTCGATCCATCTGACTTATTTTCTAAAGAAAGACTGAATAAAGACTGTTGTCTATCTTCAACTGAAGAAAACAGACGAATAGGCTAAAAAGACCAAGAAAAGTCGATAGCTATCAATTTGCATTTTGTGAAGGTCGAACACAAACATGGCCAAGTTTGCACTTCTAATAATTCCGGGAATACTCAGAAAAATTAGAACTTCTATGACTTTCGGACATGGAGCTATATTAAAACCCTGTCCGACTATCGCGTCTTTGCATTAACTTTGTCTGTAATCAGTCGTGTGAAAAATTTGTTTTGTGTCCAGTGTGCAAGCGGCTTTACTGAGCATAGAACGTAAGCGTGCTATATATATATATATATGTATGTCCAGTTTGTGGCTGGCTGAGAAAGATATGAAGTCATTAGTTTGCATCACAGATTCAGCAGCATTGATTAAGCGGGGTCAAGTTTCCATTACGTGTGCCAACTGCCTTTAATCTGACATCAGGACAATCGATGTAGATACTATAATTTATGTCCTTATTCAGATAGTTACATTAAATAGTGCTTTCTGTTATTATTTATTGCATTGAAATGTGCCTGACATTCTGGAAACCTGCCTGTGAGATTTCGGTGACGTGTGTGCACTGTGCGCCGGTCAGCCAAATTACCACTGCACACAAATTAAACGAGGTTGGGGCTGGCAAGTTTTCTGCGCAACTCCAGCGGAGACTTTTTCTATGAAATTGTCACTGCGTCTTGATGAATTTGTGACACCACCCCCTACTACGCCGCCACACCCATCTCGGCGTACGTTTGTCTACCAAAGGCTGCACACGGTGTTGCTCCTCACGAAATTACCACTGCGCAGGCTGCAGCGGACAAAATTGCCAAATTACCACTGCTTGGGCTGCGCCACGCTACACCACCGGCGCTGCGCCAAGAAATTAGAGCCCTTGATCTTCAATGAATAAAAAGTGTAGAAAATATGCATATGTGTTTACTCCTAACTTACACTAAAATTTCTTTGGGTGATCGGAAACATTTTAACAAGACAAATAAGCATAAATAGATGAAATTTGAGAGGGGGCAAATACTTTTTCACAGCACTGTATCATGATAAATAACAGTTAAACACACAAAAATTGGAATGGTGTTTATTTATTTTCTGGACTGTGTAACAAAGCACTAGTAAGTGAGAGAAGAGGCAAAAATATCTGTTTTGTGTTTACCATCCATACAGTCAGATTCCATTCATGTGCTGTTTATTCATCTCATTTCAGTCTCATAAAGTGCATCTTCTCGAGTAGAAAGAAACAACCCAACCTCAGCAGCCTCCATGGTACGGCATTAGGATTTTTTTAACACGAAGGATATTCACATACGTTCAGGGGAAATCCCTGGCTAAGTTCACATTACAAGTTTTAATGCTCAAGATCAATCACTTGGTGGAAGTAAATCAGATTTTTGGCCACTTTAGCTTGTAATATGAACATAACCAGTGACTGAGAAATTTGTAACAAGTTATAAATGCTCGCTCACTGCAACAGTTCAACAATCAAAGATACAGTTTAAAAACAAAGACACTCAGGCACCCAGAGGACACAATCCAGTTCTAATGCAGAAAAAGAAAAAAAAAACATTTAAATCACGCTTGCCTAAGAAATACACACACAAAAAATAACTCAACAATAACAAACAGTATGAACATATAGTATGCAAAATCGTCTACATATACAACTTAACTCAAAGCTATATAAATCGTGTAAAAAGCAGCAAACATAAGAGCTCGATGTGAGAAGGTTTTCAGTTCTGATATGTGCCGCAATGGTAAAAAAAAAAAAAAAAAAAGCCTGTCGGAATAATGCTCTTTTTACTGGTGTATTAACTAATCTTAATTATATTTAACACATTTTACAATATTATGAATGTCATAATGCACTATAAGATATAGTTCTGACAAGATGGCGTGAGAACTATAAGAAATAACACAAACAACCATAGGATAAATACGTAACATAAATACAGTAGCATTAGGTGCTATAAGAAAAAAAAATGAGGGTGCAAGTTAGACAGGGAGGGTGTTGAACATCATAAAAGTTTGCACTCGTAATGTAAAAAACCTCAGTTTCTTGATATAAAAAGATGAGAAAAACGACTGCAGAATTTGTGAAATAAACTGTGTTGAAAATGTGAAGCTCTCTCTCCATCGGTCAAACAAACAGTAGTCCACTGGGTTTCCCCTGCTGTCATCACTGAGCCACTGAAGTTCTGTGTGGTAACATTTGTTAGTTCCTCGTTCCAAACAGGGCGGAGTACAATAATGCCTGTTCATGTGGCCCAGAGTGCATCACAGACACTTATACATCAGTTTTTGTCCTCATTGAGTCATGTTCAGCTGTCCACTGACAGTCAATGGTTTTGAACAGTTAGCCTCCCAAGGTGTGGCTCACAGAACACTACCGCAGTTTTTTCTTCAGGGCGGGGTGAACAGAATATTACAGGTGTGAGTTTGTCTCTTGGGGCGTGGCTCACAGAATATCACAGGCGTGAGTTTGTCTCTTGGGGCGTGGCTCACAGAATATTACAAGAAAGTCCGTCTCTTGGGGCGCGGCTCACAGAATACCACAAGTGTGAGTCCTCTTGGGGCGCGGCTCACAGAATATCACAAGTGTGAGTCCGTCTCTTGGGGCGTGACTCACCGAATATCACAGGTGTGAGTCTGTCTCTTGGGGCTTGGCTCACTGAATATCAAAGGTATCAGTCCTTCTCTTGGGGTGCGGCTCACAGAATATCACAAGTGTGAGTCCGTCTCTTGGGGCGTGACTCACCGAATATCACAGGTGTGAGTTTGTCTCTCAGGGCGTGGCTCACAGAATATAACAGGTGTGAGTTGGCCCTTCAGTGTCAGAAATCGAAAGGTCGGATCATCATAGTGGTGGAGCGCAGCGAATAACTGGGCCCCCGGAAGTGGTGCCACTTGATGCCGTTGAGCTTGCGGATGTTGTGTCCCGCCGTGTAATACATGCCGTTGAGATTGGACAGCCCACACGCGTCAAACCACCAGCCTGGAGAACAGGAGAAATACATCATTATTATTACAGCAGACAGAGAAGAGCACAAACAGCCATCTTTGAGATACGCACAGTGACAGGAACATTTTTGACTGTTTTTTTCATCTTGCCTTGGTCTCGCTAAGGATTGTGATTCTGTCATTGACTTAGTTTTCAGCTTTGTTGACCAAACTCAGTGGGTTCCAAACTCAGTGTTCAGTGGGTTCCAAACTGTCAGTGACCTAAGCATTGAAGATCTGCTTCTGTTCTGATTTTGTGCTGTGAGAATCACTTCCCTCTCCTTGAGTATCAGGAACGCCTCTAATCAACAGCTCCGATAACAATAGGTTCTGTAGTGGCTATCCAGTAGTCTTCCCACTGTATATTAAGCCCAACAACACACTGTGTATTTTCTGCAGGGAAAGGAGATTGGAAGGTCTGTTATTTTGGAGAAGTTCTCTTGCTGGAAATTAATATTGTTCATACAAAACCACAGATTTGAAAAGGATGATTTTATAAGTCAATTAACATATGCTATGTGCTGGTGAATAATTTTTCAATCTCTGATTGCTGATCTTTGATATTTCATATACGAGCACCATGTCAGTTAGCAGTTTGTAACCAAAGATGCTCTGATACTGAGCAACCCACATTCATATGTTATTGTAACACAATTATTTTGCAAAATTTATGCAAAACTGGGCCTCGTTCAAAGAAGCTCAATTGCATTGATCACATAATTAAGTTCCAATAATTCCATCGTTTCAGATCCAGAATTTCTCTGAGTTGAACAGAATGGGCAACATACCGCACAGTTTTTATTTGCTTCTTTGGAAAAGATTAATTTTTATTACACATGGTTTAGATTAATTCTTCATCGACAACACAGACCAGCAGCCACCTGCGAAGTGTATGGTCCACATTCTGGAGAATTTCCTCATTTGTTTTCATTTGTATAAACTTCCTGACTCTCATTGCACTATATTTGCTGGCCTTGCCACTGAGAAAGCTCCAATGTGTTTGTTTACATTGGAACCGTCTACGAAGGTTCATACGGGTGCATTAAGGTTTATGAAGAACTGTGAAGGCTGTGGAGAGTCACAGATTCATTTGACAGTTTACAACAGTAAACCTAAAGATTTGATTTGAATGTATTAATAATCCTCACTGAACATAGGTACATTTCCCAAAAGGTCAAAAATTACCGATACAGAACAGACAGGGAATCATCAGTGAGTCAGAAGATGCAACCAGTGCCCAAATTACCAGCTTTGTGAAGCTACTAACGTTCTGCTGAAACTGGTTAATATATGAACTGATTCAATCTTGTGGTGATTTTTATTGCTGAAGTTCATTGGTTATTTGAAACTATTCATTCCAAGTGTCCGTCTGTCCCTGTCAGAGAGCCTTGTCTTGCAGTCACAGTTCTTAGTAACTGCAGTTTTTTATTGTTTAGCATAAGGTTTGATAGTTGCCTTCGCCACCTTCAATGATTCTGGCGCTTTCGAGACTGATGCATCTGCAATTCGGGCCCAAACTTTGGAAAATCTGTTAGTACCGTCAACTTGTCTTCAAGATTTTCCAAGCCGCTTAAATCCGTTTTAAGCAGAAAAATTATGCTAATTAGAATTCAACATAACATGGCCAAATGCTTTTCTAATTTAAGAGTTTTTTTTTTTTTTTTACTCAGGGGTGCTTCTGATATTTTGTCCACCCACCTGTACTGTACTGTATGTCATGGAATTACCCATTTAAGGGCTCCATGTTGGGCTCCATCGTCGCATTGTTTACCAAAAAAAAACAGTTGAGTCCAGAGCCGCATTAAGAAAAAATGCATTTGGCCAAATATGAACCTCGCTGTATTGTGTGCGCATACAAACTGTTCTCTGTCCGTTATGCTCCCTGTCTTGACAGCGGCAGAGCTGCTGCGCCTTTTGTTGTGTTTCATGGGATCGGTGAATACTCTGAGGCCTTCATGAGATGGGAGAACACACTGAGGGGGATCGTTGACCTTCGTACAGTCTTTCAACATCCTGTATATGCTGTGGTCTGCCCTCGTGCACTTTCTTCAGTTCAAACCACAAATTTTCAATTGGCTCAAGTCTGGGGACTGAGGATACCCATTGCAAAATAGTGCATTTGTGGCCAAATAAACATTTTGTTGGCTGAATTTGATTCATGCTTGGGATAGATACCTAAATGAAAGATCAAATCGTTGCCAGGTTTCAATTTTCTGAGGGGGGGGGGAGGCTGGGGGGAGGATGCCAGGCATTTTGGCAGTATGTCTTGGCACTTTGCTATTCATGATTTTATTAAAAGTAGCAAGAGTTCCAAGAGCCATAGAAGCAAAATAGCTCCTTGGTATTCAAAGATCCTCCATCATACTCCCCCATAGGTGCAGCATTCCTCTCAAAACAAGCATCCTTCCTCTAATGCCAAACCTATGGTGCTTGTGAATAGCCAAAAACCTACAAATTGGTCTCATCTGACCATAACACAAAATTAAGCACTAAAACTTAGATTTGAACCAGGTGCTGTGGCCAGATAAGAACAAAATATAGTCCGATTACAACGTGCACTAACAGAGGCGTTCACATCCAAGAATGCCATACCTGATGAAAATTTACAAAATCAAAAAGGTTTTTTCCATATATTCAAGTAAAATAATGGCATTACATATTTTTCAACAATATAGCTTGGGACTTACTGGATGCAATAGCAGCCTCACTCATGGGTTTTAGAAGCACAGGACTTGGGGCTCAGTTAATCGAGAATGTAAGATGCAGCTGACACAGTAGCACCTGTTTGGGAGTATTGTAGCATCTTTTGTTAATGCTATAGGATGCTGGGGACTGAATAGCACCCTTAATGAAAGCCGTATGATGTGTACAATGTGCTCCCTTACTGAGAGATGCAGGATTTATGGGACTCAGTATGTCCCCTACCGAAGGGTATAAGATGTGTACCTAAGGGGACGCATTGGGATCATAATAGGGTAAAACACATAGACTGGGGGGCCCAGTTAGTTCTTTTCTTGAGGGTGTAGGATGTGGGGTGCTTAGTAGCACCCTTACTGAAGCGTGTAAGACGTACACTTCATGTTTTCTTTCTGAAAGGTGTAAGATGTATGAAGCTCCCTTACTCAAGAATGCACAAAGGAGGAAGCAAGTAGCACCCTGAATCAAGGGTGTAAAATCTGTACAATAAGCTCCCTAAGTGAAGGTGTTGGATGTAGGAGAACCAGTAGCTTCAGAACTGGAGGGTGTAAAATGTAGGCCACAAGTAACACCTTACTGAGGTTGATCTGTGGAGCATGTTCTCTAAGTGAAGGATGTAGAATGTAAGGTGACACAAGCACCCATATGGAAGTGATAAGATGTTGCAACCAAGATGTTGGTTGAATTTCATAAAAACCGTGTAGTGTAGGATGTAGTAGCCTCAGTAGGACACTTACTGAAGCTCATAAGATGTGTTGAACCTGCTTTCTTGCTGAAGGGTGTGGGTCATAGGGAACACAATAGCTTCTCTAATGAGGTATGTTTGATAGAGGAGGCGGGAGGGTATAGGGAACAGAGTGTCTCCTTGCTGAAGGGTGCAGGATGTAGAGGACTCAGTAGCTCAGTTGATGTGTATAAATGTTCCCTTAAAGAAGGGTGCAGAATGTAGGGAACACACCTATTCTATGCTAAAAGATGTAAGATGAATGGACTCAGTTGCTCGTTGGATGTAGGCATCATCCACCTTTATTGAAGGGTGCAGAATGTAAGGGCAACTACAGCTACATTGCTGAAGGGTATGAGGGTGTAGTTTTACACACCTCCGGTCAGCATGAGGGCGCACTTGCACAAGCAGTTGTCGTTGTCTGAGTCACGTGTGCTGAAGCCTGTGCCGTGGGAGGTGAGGCTGCTCTGGTGACCTGCAGTCCCACTGTAGCCCCTCAGGAACAACCTGTGGAAGATATAAACAGATCACATCCTGACCTATATCACCTTCCCCATACACATCACTTACCAGACATATCCTCTGCCAACATTGCAGTCCCCATACACATGACATACCAGACAGATCGCCTCCCTATATCACATTCCCAATATACATCACATACCAGACACATCCCCAACCTGTATATCACCTTCCCTATACACATCACATACCAGACACATCCCCTACCTATATAACCTTTCCCATACACATCACATACCAGACATATCCCCTTCCTATATCACATTCCCCATATACATCACACACCAGACACACCCCCAACCTGAATATCACCTTTCCCATGCACATCACATACCAGTGACATCACTTACCTATATCACCTTCCCCATGCACATTACATACCAGACACATCCCCTGCCTATATCACCTTCCCCATGCACATCACATACCAGTCACATCCCCTGCCCCCATCACATTTCACATACACATCATATACCAGATACATGCCCTACCTTCACCACATCCCTTAGACACATCACATACACAAAGTACATCTCCTGCTCGTATCATGCCGCACATCACACGCATTCAATACAGGACACATCGCTAACACATATGAACTCTTAAACCACAGACATCGTCGAATCTCTCCTGTCCTCATATTCTATCAGGTATTCTATCATGTCTCATACAGCTTTATCAGCAGTTATTAAACTTAAAAGACATAGATGTGGACTGACCCACACGCAAATATTCATGCATTTCCCAGGATTTATTTTTCATACAGAATTCATACTTAAAGGTTTTATGGTTTCTGTTCTCTATCAACTGCTTGCGAAAAGAACAGCAGTGAAGTAAAACACATTTATTATCTCAGAGCAAAATAAGAGCTAGCTCATCAAATTTTGATATCATTTATCACGAAGAATGAAAAACAGATCCATGGCGCACTTCCCATGTGAACATTTTGCTTATTGATTTTGTGAATGACCCACAAAGAACACTGAGTGACCCACATCAACCCACAAACACAGTATGGCTTGGTTCGGTTCCTACTGATTCTAAGCTGAGCTTCCGAAACATTGCATCTATGCAGGACTCGGCTTAGTTCTAAAGCCAAGTAGAATCAGGCTTGTTTAGGGCAAAAGCTAAACATGCTTTGGCTGAGTTAGTACTGCAGGCAAGCACAGTTTTACTTGGTTAGTACTGTTGCTAAACAGTGTTTTGCTCAGGTTTGGCTTTGTTACCACTAAAGCAGAACAGCATGAGCTTCGTTACTACTGAGGGGAAGCAGGGATGGCTTGGATAGTCCTCAAGCCTAACAACCGTCCCAAGTTTTTTTGGAGTTCATTTCTGGCCCGAATAGAAGAAATGCATGTGTATTTATAAATAAAAATAAGCTGACCAGACAATAATTAAATATCTTGACTTCATACTGTCTGCAAGGAAATGCAAGTCAAAATAAATTTATACAGCACTTCAATCTGTTTATGTGCATTACCCATAACGTCTTCTTTTTCCACTATTTTATAGCAGTTTGCAGTGTTGCACAATACGCAAATGACAAGCGGTCTGTATTTTTCATGCCAAGCATAATAATCTCTGACATAATGTAGTTTAAGAGGGTAAACAAGTCCTTCAAACAATACATACACCTAATTTAGTTAAATTAACAGCGTGTGAATTTCTGGAATCGGAGTAGCGGCGGGATTGAAAACCAGTGCACACAGCGTCCCCATATGACCAGCTTAACCTGAGCAGAAAATGAACTCTGCAGTGTTGCAACTGAGTACCCAGCTTCTGCATTTGACATCTCTCAGATCAATTTTCAAGACGAGGAGTTGACTCACACTGGAAGTCCAAGATCCCAGGGCATTTATCAAAAGAAAGAGAAAGTTTCTCTGGTGCCACAGCGAAATTCATGATCCAGCTCAAATCCAGTCGTGCTCTAGTTTCCTTGACCCCTGACATAGGACCTTTATTGCACACATACAGTAACTGCCAGGATGAACAGGGAATAAGGTATCCATATTATAATAATAATAATAATAATAATAATACAATTTGTACAATGTGTTTCTCGAACAAAATTGTAAGTTACGCAACCAGTCAGATACCCTGATATGTTGACAGGGTGACTATGAGACTGTCTACAGTGTTCAAGTGCTCTAGAGATGTCAAATGAGTAAAAGTTGTGGCAAACAGAACACAGAATTCGGATGAGAAACATTACATTAGTGCATTTGATGAGACTGAAGAAATTTTATTGGTTGCGAACACTTCTGGGAACGGTTGGGAATATGCATGCATGCGCATATTTTTATGACTGATGGAAAACATTCTTATCTTCAGCTGCCAGGTCACAGTATTATCCAGCCTAATAGCTGATTTTTCGCACAAACTTTGTGAAGTTAAAAGATGCAAACTTACATAAAGAGTTACAAAGGTTACACAGATAACCATACATTTTATCTAAAGTAAAACATGTTTTTTTTTTTTTTTTTGCAGAACATTAAGCTGGCCATCTTTTTCCCATGATTTTTTTTCGGAACTGTCGGCTTTTTAATAGCCCACAATTTGACTTTCTTTTTAACGCTAAAAGGCTTTTTTTTTACGTCAGTGTCCTGGAAACCTAATGAAAGGCTCTTTGCTGCTGAGCTTTGAATGCTAAAGGACTCGGACAGTGAAAAATGTGTGTGAGAAATGCTCGGTACACTCAGAACCCAGCTGAGTTCATCTATAAAAAGGCCTGAACTTTGCCTTCTGATGTCAGAGCTGAAGGATCCAGCTTTATTTTGTCCGAGTCTGGGCTGCTGAAAAAATTAGGCCGCCAAAAAGTTTTCTGTTATCAAACAGCAGATCATACCCCGAAATTAATGCAAGACGAAATCAACGTTAGGGCAATGTGATCAACATCAGAATAAATAAGTGTTCCTGCAAATATGTAAAAGTGCTATATGCAGGAAGGACCTTCTCTCTCTCTCTCTCTCTCAGGTGCAAGTTCATTTGAGGATGAATGCACATTCACTGGCAGCAAGTGTGCATGAAGCAAACAGTATCCTTTCATTTCAGATACAATCCTTTATGACGTTCCTTTATTTATGCTGTACTGCATGTTTTTGTGACATTCTCAAAATGTATACAGCCATTAGATGACTTCAGCAGTGCATTTAATGTGTCGTAAATTAACACCACACCACTGTTTAAAAAAATAAGGAATATTTATTCATCATGAGACTGCCAAGAAGCCGTGCTATCAGTATGCAAATGATGAATGACGTTAGCCCCGCACCTGAGGGATTATTTCCCTGCTTGAATGAGAGGCAACAATTCAAATGTGGCTTTAATGACCTTGTTTTGCAAATGAACAAATGGTATCCATGATTTCCCCTCCTCAAACACTTCCAGTGGGATAAAACTATAATATCTGCTATGCTACACGGTAAATGGCTGCCCACAGTTCATGTGTTAACAAACATGCTTGAATAGCAGCTGATGAAGATGCCAAGCCTTCTATACAGGCCCCTGGTACTGTGGAATTCACAGAACTGCATAGAACATGAGTGTGATCGACTTAGATATTCATTCTAAGAAACTCCTAAGTGAGCTACTGAAATTTCCTGTACCTGTGTGTACCTGTGGTTCAGTAATGTGTCTCGTAATTAACATCTACGATCCAAATTCCGAAAAAGTTGGCAAACTGTGGAAAATCTAAATGACATGAAAAGGGCTAATTTCAATACTCCAGTCACCCTCGGTTACAGCACATTATTTGATGTTTTAACGTGACTTTTACTTATGGTAGAAATACACTGAACAAAAATATAAATGCCCTATGTCAAATATTGATACCACATGGAGTTAACAACTCTAAGTCAGCATATGCAGACTTTTACTTGTACAATAGGGATATTTCTATTGATTTGTGTACCATTATTTAATCCAGCTTTTGAGCTTTTGCTCAGTGATGCGGTGATTTCACTCAGTACATGGGTGTGGCATTTCCAGACGGTGATCAGACAGAATGAGCAGTACCCAGACATTCCTTATACTGCGGGACAATAAAAGACCACCCCAAAATGTCTAATTTTGTCAAAAGTCATCATGCCTCAGATGTCTCAGGTCATGTTGGGAACATGCCATTGGCATGCTGGATGCAGGGATGTCCACCAGAGCGGTCGCTGAGCAGCTGAATGTGAAGTATTAGACGATAGGCCGTTTGAGAGTTTGTTTCCGACAGACGGGCAGTACTGCTAATCGACCGCATCCACATCGGCCACTTGTGACCACACCAGCACAAGATCGCTACATCCGCCTCATCCACCTGCGGGATTGGCTCAGATCCGCAACACGCACAGCGGATGAGACCATTGCTCTGCACAACAGACGCATCACACCACAGACAGTTCGTAACCGCCTACTAGAAGCCAATTTGCACATTGGGCGTCCTCACCGTGGTCTGGATCTCACCACTGTCCGGCGTCGGAACCGACTCGCATGGGCAAACTCACACGTTTGATGGCCCTTGGCACGCTGGAGAAGAGTGCTATTCACAGATGAATCCTGGTTCCAGTTTTTTGTTATTAAAAACTCAAAAATTTGACATGGGGCGTTTATATTTTTGTTCAGTGTACAATGTGATGAATACAATATCGTCCAAAAAAGTTGGGAAATTTGGCTGCTATCACTGTCCAACATCATAATGTCTTTTAATCACACCCCTTAAGCATTTGACCACAATTTGCTCGTTGACAAAGCAGAATCTTCCCTCATACCTACATTGTGCTGGTCTTCACTTGCACAGTTGAACGGCGCTTTCTTCACCCTACATTTCACTTCATTATGTTCTTTCAGCGCCAGATCATTTTACAAGGGAGGATCCCTAATAGTAATTTTTTCCCAAAACCCACTTGAAATATTGACTCATTGGACCCCAAATAACGCTTCTATTGTGCTATTTTATTGTCCAAGTATTGTCTAAATTTGGAGACCAAACTACAAGAAAGACATAGAAGCTTTAGGAAATGTCCTAAGAAGAGCCACCAAGTTAATTCTTGTAATAAAAGATAAAAGCTATGAGGACAAGCTGAGGAATCTGAGTCTCTGCAGTCTTAGAAAGAGGTGATCTGATAGAGATCTTTAAATGTGTTAATGGGACTGCAAAAGTTAACAATCCAGTATTACTTTTACTACATTCTGTTTGCAGAATGCAGGGTCACAAACGGAACTTTGCCAAGGGTAAGTTTAGCACTGAAATTCAAATATATCTTTTCTTGCAGGCAGGGATCACACTGTGGAATAGCTCGCCTGGCCATATTGTTGAGGCAGAAACTCGGGGAGCTTTCAAGTCCAGTCTTGATAAGGCTGGATATCATCTTGTTCTCAAGTATGTTAAGTGTTAGGTTCACTTTATTGATGGGAAAATGGTGAGCCGAGTGGGGCTGAAATGGCCTGTTCTCGCCACACGTTATGTTTTGGTATTTATGGAGTTTGTTGCATTCAGCGGATTTGAAATAAGTGTATAAAGAACAAACTGTATTTTGCAAATCCTTGAAAAACACTTTAAAGGTAATATTAGATTATGTGTACTGCAATCAGAAATAAGTAGAAGGGAGAATAAATTGAAGGACTGTGATCATTCAATCAGTGGATGTGTGGGTTGTATATAGGAAGACGATAAGACTCTCTTTATGCAGTACCTGTATTGTTGCTTCTCGCTGCCGAGCTGAAACTTGTCATACTGGGAGTAGGGGGCGTTCCCCTCCCAGTCCCTCAGCTCCACCCTCAGGCTATACTGTGATTGGCTGGTCATCTGGAACACTGCCTCATTGCCCAGCCAGTGCTCTCCCACCACATCTCCAAAGCCCTGTCAATCAAACAGCAGCACAGCAACAATGTCATAATCATTACGGTCATTGAGCACAGAGGCTTCTGCTTATCCAGCAGAAAATATCTGCTACTGCCAGTGATCATTCTAAACATAACTTATTAATTCCAGTTTGCTTGTTACATGTCACAACTCAAAACAAGTGCAGAAAGACCTGTCCCCAGTAATGATGTCACCGCGGTATAACACGCCCCCGCCCTTCCCCCAGAAGTGCAGCCCAAAGCTTTAAAGTAGGGTTTCAAAGAAAATAAGTACCCATAAAATTGGTCCATTATGACAATTTCATGATACGTTGAAGGTATTAACTCATATAACAAGAGAAAAAAGTTCCATGCTACTCGATATTCGCTTTCCAAATGTTGTTCTTTTTCGAACGTGACCAGTCCACCGACAGTCTCATTTTCCCTGACGTCACGTACGGGTTGTGTACTCGGAAAGTACCCAGATGCTCTATAGTTATAATACAGTGAACACTGTAAAAATTGTTTTCAATTTTGTTTTTAAAGCCTGACGAGTCAGAACTCTTATTAGAGTTCTTCCAGATCTCCCAGTGATTCATAGGTTTTAAAGCTAATGTCGCATAAAGGTGATTTCTTTCATCGATGCAAAAAACGATAGACGAATGTTTCTCCATTATAATTTATCCATCTCAAGTAAAGTACAACACAATTTGAATCTTGAATAACAAAATATAACGTACACTGAGACGTACACTGCACGCAAACTCATAGAGCAGAGTTACAAAACCCATATGTGACATCACCCAAAACAGGCGTCATTCCTAGCATCACAGAAGTATTCTCGCTCGATAAAGTAGCCAACTGTCTTTTCGTGTGTGTTTCCATTTTCTCGTATCGATAACGTGACAGAATGCAATTTAATGTCATTCTTTGCATTCCAAGCTTTCTATTGATGTCGAAATTGCCTTATTTCAGTTTTCCTTTGAATCCCTACTTTAAAATTGTTTTCACCAAATTGTTTTAACCATTATTGAGTAATAATACCGTTTTTTACGATGCAGAAGACATCTCTGCTGCTTAAATGATCAGAAAATGAGTCGTCTGGACAAAAATTCCACCAAACGACACTTGAATTCACTGAGAGGCTGGCTCATTGTAATGCCTTGAGAAAGATGCGCCATGACAATTGGGTTCCCTGTGTCTGGCAGTGAGGCAAAGCAACTGCACCTCAAAGCAGCCTCTGGGCCACAGATGGTTTCAATCAAGCATTTCCCTCAATGGGGAGAGAAAAGTGAACGCAAGCACACTGCCTCATATTGCTCTGCGTCTTCGTCTGAATCAAATTTAATAAAGCAACAGGGACAAAGAAGGCTAAGGGACTCACAAACACTCAGGGATATCCTCCACTTTCTCCAACTAGATTCCCGTTTTTTTAACAAACACTTTCCCATCTTGAGCAGAAAGTTCCAGAAGCTGAGTGTGTTGCGACAGATGCAGTGGAGAGGGGTTGCAAAGCATGCCCACGATATGGAGGGGATTATTGACACAGCGCATCTCAGACTACAGCTGTTTATTCCACTGCAAGACATCCAGCATTTCCTACTCCTACAAAACAGCCGTTTTTGCACATCATGTTGATTTAACTCTGTGTGACCATACTTATCCAAATGTGAAATATTAGAATGTCTGGAAAAAACATCAAATAGTCATCACTGAAATTAATGTTACGAATTGTCTCCCTGTAGTTTTGAAGCATCTACTCGCCCAACTTAGTGACAGTGAGCAAACAAATAACTAAGTGTTGAGAAGATCTCTGGGGTAGAGCCTTGTCTTGTCTGGGCAAAACATTTTTTATCCAGAACTCTGAAAGTAGTATTAGTTACTATTCAGTAAGCTGTGGCCTGGCTATCCTGCTATTGCTGCTCACATGTCGTGTGCACCTTTTATTACCTCCGCCCAACGAAGTTGGAGGAGGTAATGTGATCATTTCCGTTTGTCTGTTCGTTGATTTATAGGTTTGTTTGTTTGTTAGCAGAATCACGCAAAAAGGTTAGATGGATTTTCCTCGAATTCGGTGGCATGATAAAGTATTGTTCAAGGAAGAAAAGATTCGATTTGGGAGGTCAAGGTCAAGGGCATGTAAAAGGGCAAAAACACATTAAAATCATATTTGCGCGAAGACTACAGTACTGAATAAACACAGGGGTTTCAAACTAATACTGGCAAAAATAACAATGAGTACATTGGCAGAGTTACTTGCGCTCTGTGAGAGCAGCTCTAGTTTCTGCTTGTGAGATCTTCTGGGGACAGTCACTGACACCTCGACACACTGAACAGTGATCAAAGGGAGAGGTGTTTGGGTACGCCCTCACTCACTTCGCCATGGGACACTTAGCCAGACGTGTGTACTACGCGTTGTGGGTCTGAACAGTTTTGTACATGTTTTTTTTAGTTGAGTTAACAGTCTCTCGTTTTCAAATGCAGAGGTCCTTCTAAGACTATGCATGATCCAGTATGCCTATTGGCCTTAGCTAGGTTCTTCACCAAGTGGATTTTAATTAAGTCTAAATGATTAATTTTACTAAGTCTGGGGTTAGGCCTGCCACAGCTTTGGTCTTCATGTTAACAATGGCCAAAGCCAATGCTAAGTCAGTGTTAAAAATAAAAAAATGATCCTCTAATAAACCTTTGGCGACAGCTAATATTTCACTAGAACTACCCACAAAGTCATTTGTCTCAAATATTATGATCACCAGAAATAGAGGAACCATTTTCAAAGACATGTTGGTTCTACGAGGTGAAACCAAAATGCATATTTAAAAAATGCTGTTTTTTTTTATTTTTATTATTTGGCATCTCAAATCCCACCCGAATCTGGAATGTCCAATTTGAGAACTAATTGCAAGTCTTGCTCCTGTGCGACCCCTTGTTGCCAGCTAAGGAGAGAGACCGTTCGCGCCTCTCCTCCAAAGCATGCGCCTGTCACCCCTTTGCACTCATAGGTCAAAACTTTCCCAAGTTCAGAACGAGGGCGGAGGATACCTGAACATTAGCAAACTTAGAATCTCGCTGACGAGCGCCCGGCTGGCCAACAGGAGGCGCTTCAGCAACGAACAAAGCAACTCTTTTTAACATCCCTTCTCATCAGTCCCTTCCCAATTTGCATCCCTGCAGCACTTTAGCTAATTGTGCACTTGCTCTGAAAAAGCTGCTGACCGCTGCCGGTTGACACGACTGGGGATTGAACCGACGTTGTAGTTGTCACTACTGCTCTGCAAATACAGGGCCTTAACCTAGTGAGCTAACCTGGCAGCTCTAATGCTGTTTGATGAATGCAGTGTACATGCACTTTTTGGTCAATGATCAGAATGCATAACATAAGATGCAAAATAAAGGGAAAATCTGTCTCTAACATATTGCCATTAATTGTTGCTCCCACTGTTAGGAGTCAGACAGACAGCACATTCACTGCCATTAGTGCCCCAGTCTATTCAGCAAAATTTCATACAATCTGCCTTTTCTCTTTCCACCTCCACTATGGGTAATCAATTCGGAAACCGGAACTTGTGCATTTGCTGTTTAGAAGGTGATCCAATCCATTAGACATGCAAGTGAAGAACACAATTCCAGCCCCCCAACCCTCCATATAGCTCAAGGGAATGAGTCAGCAATACTGTAGACTTGGAGTGAAATTGCCCACAATCCAATATGTTAACAACAAACTTTATATTTGAAAAGACGATTCTACTACCCTCTTTCCTCTCACTACAGCAGGCAGCAGTAAAAAATTGCGAGGGTAACTTGTACGTACACACAGTGGTTAGCATTGCTGCCTCACAGCAAGAAGGATGTGGGTTTGAATCCGGCCTGCGGCCTTTCTGTGTGGAGTTTGCATGTTCTCCCCGTGTTCGTGTGGGTTTTCTCGGGGTACCCCGGTTTCCTCCCACAGTGCAAAGACATGAATATCAGGTTAATTGGAGACACTAAATTGCCCAAAGGTATGAGTGTGAGAGTGAATGTTGTGTGAATGGTCTGTGCGCCCTGCGATGGATTGGCAAGCTGTCCAGGGTGGGTCCCTGCCTTTGCCCGTAGTCAGCTGGGATAGACCCAAGCGAGGAATAAGCGGGTATAGAAAATGAATGAATGAAAGGCTGACAATTAACTTGCCGACGATGATATACCACTTTAATTTAGTGGAATAAATTTATTTATTTTTAATTTGGCATCTCCAATCCCACCGAAACTGGAATGCCAAATTGGTGAACTATGTACAAGGCTTGCTCGTTTGCGACCCCTTGTTGCCAATTCCGGAGAGTGAAGACAGTTCACGGCTCTCCTCCGAAGCATGTGCCTGTTCGCCACCTCTTCTTTACACTCATTGGTTGAATCTTTGCAAGTTCAGAATGAGGGCGGAGGATACCCCAACATGACCAGGCATAGAGTCTTCCTGACGGGTGTCCGTCTGGCCAACAGGAGGCGCTTGAGCAAAAAACAAAGCTATTTATTCTTTTCCCTTTCCCGGCAGTCCCTTCCCAATTTGAAACCCTGCAGTGATGTAGCCAATTGCGCGCTACTCTGAAAAACCTGCGGACTACTGCCGGTTGGTACGACCAGGGCTCGAAGCCGCGACGTGATAGTCAGTTCTGCATGCAATGCAGTGCCTTAACTGAGTGAGCTATCCGGCAGCTGGAATAAAATTTTTATGTAATTTACTGACTAAGGAAGTAACTTACTGATTTATGGTGTTCCAAACAAAAATTAGTGAACCAGACCACACCTAAATACGTCGCTCCGTTTATCCACGTCCTAACCGGCCAGCCTCTTTATACCGCCCTCTTCCTGCAATCCTCGTCTGTCTCATTCAATGTCCCCATTCCTTTCTATTCTTGGCTTACCCTATCACTCTATTGAAACGCCGGGGGACTTGAAGAGCCTTTATAACTCCAAGAAGAGAAGCGACCCCCACTCCGAATCTTGTCACCTGGGGCTTCCCATTATCCTGCTCTCGTCTCCCGCTCGACTCTATTCTGTCCTTCATAAGTACAATTCCCATGCTTATTCGATTCAATAAATATCATCATTACTATCTTAAGTGTGGTCTGGAATTCATTAACTGTAACTGACAGCTCGCTCGCTCGCTAATATTAGTGAGAAAAGCTCCATAATCAGCATGTAGCATCGCAGTTAATAGGTAGCAAATCACTGAGTAAGAAGTGCGAATGAAATTCAGTATATTGTAATAAATATTATATTGTATTTCTCAGTCATGATTCATCTGGCGTGCAATTCCAATTTATTGATGGATGCACAGAACACAAGTAACAGCCACAGTTTCTCACACTAACTTTCAAGAACAAGTGCAGTCCATTTTAAAATATTTCTCTCCTTCCCTTGCTCTGCCCCCTTGACATTCTATTGGCTGATTTATGGTTCTGCAGCACACCCTCCTGAGTTTAAGTGGCTTGGGGCAGCGGAGGAGAGCAATAAATGTATTGAATTGGACTGCAGCCCTGGTCGAGAGTCAGTATCTACAAACACATTTCATGCAGTGGAATGCCAACATTGGTCTGAAATCAATGTCTACAAAAACATTTCACAAAGTGCAGAGCCAACACTAGGCCGGTCAGTATCAACAAAAAGTACTTTTTGTGTTTCAAAGAACAAAACAATGCACTGGGAAATGCGATTAGCTTCATCAGTCCACGATGACTCACTGCAGGTTTAGCCGATGCTAAATGGACTTTAACTTTCTCAATTCCCTCTCACCTCTAGATTCCAGTCACACGAAATGCAATTCTCAACACTTGTGGTTGCCTTTGTGGTTACTCTGAATTCTGAAAATCTAATTTTAGGCAGAGTTCATGTGAAATATTTGCTAGCATCAAACATGACAGCCTGTGAAGTCAAACATTCACTTGTTTGGTTCAAACTATTTGAGATCAAGAACAAATCTGCCAACAGTGAACATGAGAGCCAAGCAACAGAGAGAAAACAAGCTTACACTGAAACACTGAGGACAGATTTCTCTAATTATAACTTTAATGACTTCAATAAACAATAGAGAAATATAAGGGCCAATATTCCCCAAAACAGATCTCGAAACATTGATTCTGGATTTTCGTCTTGAGGGGCAGTTGCATCAATTTGCAGAAATTTCAGTACTTTTGGTGGTCTCTGAAAGCATACATCGTGTTTTTAAAACCTGCTCAATCTTTTTGTTATCATAGGACATAAAGTATAGTAGGCTGTTGCTGTCATAGTCTTTGGAGCCTGGCAAGCTTTCTTTGTTACTCTCGTCCGGGACCAAATCCTTTTGCCCACAATCGGATTCTTTGGCTAGCTGGCATTCATTGTGGGCGGCGCCCGGATTCTATTTAAGCCCAAGTTCCGCCTCGCTGCCTTCGCTAGAGTGTCAGTGTTACCATTGCACTGTATCCCGCAAGATCTCTAGCTAGAGAAGTGTCGAGGAGTTAGTTGCAAAAAAGGAAAGTGTTGGTTTGTAAAGGGAATCTTTCTCTTTCCTTTCTTCATTCTGTGCACCATCTGGTGCTTTATCTTTTTATCTCGGTTTCCGAGATTTTTTCCTTTGTTTCATATGGTCTAGCTCGCTCTGCTTCCTTGTTTCACTCGGACTGGATTTATGTCCTTTTGAAGCGTGAGTCTCTCTCACCTATTTTGTCTGTGTTTGTCTCTCTTACATTCCTGTACTTCCTATCGTTCCGGCCACTGCCTTTGGCGTCTCAGAATACCAGCCATCACAGTTGCTCTACCTCTTTATTAGGGTAACAATCATAATATCTAAATATGAACTTCATATGTGAAATTATTGTACTGAAAATGATCTATTTTGGTGAGTGAAAATGGTACAAAATAATGCCTTGCAAAAAATGTGACTCAATACTTCACTGAATCCTTTATTAAAATTTTTGTAAAGTAACAGGCATTTGATCTTTGAAGGGATTTTTACGCTCTTATCCCACAGTTCTACCAAAGATTTGAAGCCCAGGTTCTGCTTTTTGTGCTTGGGTATGTCAAGCAAAATTGAATCCAATGTTAAATTAAATTTGCTTAATTGGTTGATATAGTAACTAAGGGGGGGTCACTGAGGTGGTAGTGTGATGGTCTGGGGCAGCTTTGCTGCTGCGGAACCGTGCCACACGTCATTGTCGATGGAATCATGAATTCTGCTCTCTTCCAGACAATCATGAGGGAGAATGTCCGGCCATAAGTTTGTGACCTAAAGCTGAAGCGCTGAAGTTAGGTCATGTGGCAGGACAGAGATTTGAAGCACGGAAGCAAGTCCACCTCTGAATGGCTCAAAAGAGACAAAACAAAGATTTCTGAGTGGTCAAGTCAAAGTCCTGACTTAAATCTGTTTGAGATGCTGTGTTCTGACCCTGACTTCGACCTAAAACCCTGAATGTGGCTGAATTAAAGCAATACTGAAACGAAGAGTGGGCCAAAATTCCTCCACAGAGATGTAAAAAAAACTCATTGCCAGTAGTCACAAACATTTGATCTGAAACATTTAAATATGATAAGCAAAAGTAGAAGAAATTTGGAAGGGGGCAAATACTTTTTCACTGCACCGTAAATGTATTTAGTTGTTATTTATCAAAATAATGGTATCCAATACCAGATCAGCCCATTGTCACTGATAGCCGATCCAGCTCTTTGAGTCAGCATCATTATCGGCATTGGTGCATCTCAACTTTTGGCGCTGTGTTTGAAACTGCATCCTCGCTTACAAAAATGAGCACATTGGATGAGAAAACTGTTTACTTTTTGCACACTTCAAAACCCAAATGAAATACACATTACGATGGTTACGCTGAGTATGACTATGATCAAATCTGCCGCAGGAACTGTATCATCCGGCCATCTGGCAAAACAGATGTTTCACAAGGTACCCATCCATGAAATAAAAAGCACCCTCCGCTTCATGAATGGTCTGACTATTTGTTCATGAGGAGGGCTCTGCATCTTCATCAGCCAGTTTGGTTTCAAGAATTCACAAGTCAAACCATGGAAACATATGTATGATCCTGATACTTTAAGCAAAAGAGAAAATTCTGTAGACTTAACAACCACTGCACTCAATATACTCACTGTACTTTCATCTGGTGTTGTCAGCTTTAGATAGCTTCCTTACATCCAGCCATTGTGTGGTGAAATGTCAATATCTTTCTTCGTGATGATGATGTGTGAATGAATAGATAAACAGATAAATTAATAAATAAAAATCAGCTTGCTGTCATGAGAAATTGGCAGATTTGGGGTGCACGGAAGGTAATTGCAGGATGTTTACAAGGAAGTATATATTTCGAGAGGACAGCAGTTAAAAAGCTTTTTTGGACATGGATTTTGAGAAAGAGGGCTGCTCAACCTTTTCCAGGAGTCAATCACTGGAACTCATTAACTGGACTATTAGCATCCTCCAGGCAAAAGTTAAACACACCGAACTAATAAAACATGTCTGCTTTACAAACTTTCTGTTAAGTGTCTCTTTGAAGGTATGACTGAATCAAATTCAGCTTCTCGGAGCAGGAAACACCTCTGAGAGTATGAACACTGTCCAGACTCGCACTATCCCAGCTCAGGCCAACTACGCATGCAGTTAGAGCTATTTCCAGGCGTAATGATCAGGTGGCAATGACAGTAATGCTCTTGTACTTATGACCGCTTGATAGAGTTCAAATCCCGAACTGAATGGAAACAAGGCTATCCCTGGGAAAGTGAAAGCTTAATTCAGTGTTTTTCTATTTTGAGACCACTGTATTACCCGCATACTTCTAGAAACAACAGCCCATATTTAAAAAAAAAAACTCCATAAAAGCAGGAACACTGATCTCCGAGCTGTTTCCCCAGCCCACCTCCACTCCATATCCACTGTGAGCTGACCTCAGGTCAGCGCTCATTTCTGAGCTTGTGCTTCAGCCTCAGCATTTCCTCCCAGCTTCAGCTGAGGCGCTGCTCTTACAGAAACTGCTTAGCTTGAATTAATTTCTGCAAGAGCAAATTTGGCATTGAACAGGTAATTTGGGGGTCTTACAGTACGCAGGCAACGCCCATGATTATGACAGTGGTGTCTGGTGTAGTGGTTATGGAACTGGGCTCATTTGGAAAGAGGCTGCTGGATTGCTTCTAAGAAGAGATGGATACTCCTGTTGTTGACCCTTGAATTGGGTCTTCTTCATGAACTTCAATACCTATCCAGTGGTTTAAATGATTGGAGTATGGAGAAATAAGCAAAATCAAAGCAGATTATTTTATAGTTCAAAAGCACAAAGCTAAATGATTGGGAAAATTAAGGTTCGTGGGGCAGTTTGATGCCACAAGCCGGTGAAGCCACTTAAATGTTCTGGGTGTGAATTACCGCATTATCATGCACACTGCTTTGCAAAAACTTAGCCCCATCTGTTTGAAATGGCCCTATTCCTAGCTAAAAAGATAAGTTATATTTTTAAAAATGACTTGGGTAAAACAGATCGATGAAATAAGAAGTTGAAATGTTGGGTACGTCTATTGCCATACATTGGCAGCACTAAGCATTGTCACCGAAGGAATACAGCACAAATATTATTCAGGAGGAAAGTTCCAAACTACTGCGAGGAATAATTATGTTAAAAGGCCTTTACGTGTTCCAGTATAGATTAAATATTAAATGGCATACATGTTTGAGTTAATTTGAGACCAAATCAAGACAAAAAGTGTCCATAGAGAAACAACTCTTGCCTGTGTTGCCCAACTCTGCCCTAGAAAAACTGGCATTATTAGAATTCCAATGGCAATGCTGCCTGACATTATTAAAATTCCTTTAAGATAATGACTGGAATCGCTTAAAATGCTCTTGGAACACTGATATCCTTAAAATTCCTCAGGGAATGCAACTTTACTAAAGTTCTGTGGGAAACCCTGACATTCCTAAAATTCTAAAAGGAATATAGTATTACTGCCCTAAAATTCCAATAGAGGAGCTGGCATTACCCAATTACCTTTTGGAACACTGCAATTACCAAAATTCTAAAAGGGAACACTGGCATTACTTCAATTCCAAAAGGGAACACTGGCATTACTAAAATTCCAAAAGAGATCACTGGCATTGCTGCCTTGACAGCAAGCGAGTCCGGACCGGATATACTTCAGTTCTAGCATGTATCAGCGGCAGCTGGCGTGGATACAAACGGGTGTTGCTTGCTGCTGGTAATGTTCATTGAGAATGGGGGAGGAGATATTGGTTCTGGATCATTGGCATGCATAGATTTTTATTTCCACCAATCACTCTGGCTAAAACAAAACGAGTAGTTCATGTGCTAATCAAATCATGGTGAAATACTTAATTTGGGAACAAAAAACAAACAAACAAGTAAATAAATAAATAAGATTTTGATTCTGGCATTAACCCTTTTTTCACAGATGTAGACGCTTGTGGACATGGAGCTGCTCTATTTACGCCCACAGTTACAATATTCTATCAATATGTGCCCAGATAGCAAGCCCCACCACTCCGGATCCGCCCCAGCTCTGAGCCGGATCAGCTGGAGTCGGCACAGAGCCGGGGCAGATCCGGAGCGGAGGTGCTGCTATCTGGGTGGCACACCTAAAACGGTTACTGAAAATTCACGAGACAGACGGGCTTGTTACTGATTTGCAATATAGACGAGTTAAGTCCCATCCCTGTTTCCCAATAATTGTTGAAATTAAACTCAGCCAAGCCTGATGTGAAAACTGCCTAACACAAACTTGCCCATAGTATCTATCCAGCAGTTAATAAAAATGATCTCTTGAGACAGCAAAAATGTGTTGTCCTTTGTTGCAACCAGTTCAGACATAATAGGCCAAAGGTATCTCAATTAAAGTTGTGAAAAAAGTAGTTTTCTGAAGAAAAAATTCAACATGGCATTTGTACTTTATCATTCTACAATAAATTATTGTCATCAGACATTAAAAAATGCAAGATTCCCAACCAATCACACGCAGACTCATCTCTTGATGAATTAAGTGCTTCATTACAACTGCATACAATGCCTCAATGATATCCAGTCTCTCTAATGCTTTCTCAGGCTAATCTGTGTAAAGCACTGTTATAGTTCACACCCACCTGAACTTTAACCTGATAATTATCTTTTGATTGACACATTCGTACCCAATTCCAGACTGTATAACCTTTCCACAGTAATTGAAAGACTTTGATAGGACTCTCAGAAAAGTATTTAAACCCTTGCATAACAGCAAGTTAGGTTGTATTCTCTCAACTGTGTGCCGCTGTATGACGTGAGTACAAAGAAAAACATAACATGTTGCTGAATACTCCTCGGCCCGAAAAAAATTTCCTGCCTTAAGGTGACAGCGCTAAGGGCAAAGGTGAAATCCACAAAAAACATGACCTTGCACATCCATGTGTCACAGTGAGTTACCATACCAAATTTGGAGAAGCTGCCATATTTAGTTGACGAATACTTACCCGTACAAGATTTCCAGGGTCAAGGTCAGAGAGCTAAGGTCAAAGGTCAAACCCAGTAAAAAAAACTGACGTTGCACATCTATGGGTCATAGTGAGTTACCACAGCAAATTTGGTGAAGCTGTGAAGATTAATTGCCGAGTACTGACCCGGACAATATTTGCAGGGTCATGGTCACAGCGCTAAGGTCAAAGGTCAAATCCAGCAAAAAACCTGACATTGCACATCTCTGGGTCAAAGTGAGTTACTGTACCAAATTTGGTGAAGCTCTGAGAATTAGTTGCCGAGTACTGACCCTGGCAAGGTTTCCGAGGTGAAGGTGAAAGCTCTAAGGTCAAAGGTGAAATCCAGCAAAAAACCTGACGTTGCATATGCATGGATTATAGTGAGTTACCATACCAAATTTGGTGAAGCTCTGAGAATTAGTTGCCAAGTACTGACCCGGGCTATATTTCCGAGGTGAAGGTCAAAGCGCTAAGGTCAAAAATGAAATCCAACAAAAAACCTGACGTTGCACATCTATGGATCATAATGAGTTACCATACCACATTTGGTGAAGTTGCGATAATTAGTTGCCGAGTACTAACCCGGACAAAATTTCCAGGGTCAAGGTCACAGCGCTAAGGTCAAAGGTCGAATTCAGCAAAGAAACCTGACGTTGCACATCTATGGGTCATAGTGAGTTATCATACCAAATTTGGTGAAGCTGCAATCATCAGTTGCGGAGTACTGGCCTGGACAAAATCATGGACAGACGACGGACGACAGACGATGGACGACGGACACACAGGTGACGACAATACCCTTCTGGCCAGAGTCAGCCGAGGGGTAAAAACCAACCTAGACATGCCCAGGTTACATTTACATGAGAGCAATTTGAATCCGACATGGATAATGGGAGTTATTTCGGATGGAACAGTACTTGAGGGAATTCTAAATGCTACAAGTGTACTGCCTCATGTAAGCCATCTCCCCACTCCCCTTGGAGCTCAAATCTTCAATTATAACGCCTTAAAGGGATATTTCAATATTTTGGCAAATTAGCCTATGAACATAATCCCTATAGTTATATGAGTAGATGCATTATCTTTAGTTATCCGTGCCCGTTGTTTTGAGATTCGGGGTGGGAGACGCAAGCTGCTCGGCAAACATAATGAAAGTGAACAATATAGGTCCCGACCTCCTTCAAAACTAATGAAATACTCAATCCAGCAACTCCAAAAATCTATTGCGGACAACTTGTGACCTGCACATTCACCACACTATAAAATAATAATGTATAATTACGAGACAGACTTATTTTCAAGGCATATGCATAATCGGAACTACATTCCAGATATGCTGGCTTGGCGGAGTGATTTCAAAAGCGTATGTTTACTGCAGCTACCCGCAACGTCTGAGATGCGCATTGCGCACTGTGTTAATCCGCCCAGTGGGTTACTCAAGAAAGTAGTTCCGTGATTTTGCTTCATGTGTCGTAATGTTTCATAATTATACATCATTATTTCATAGCGTGGTGAATTTGCAGGTCACAAGTTGTCCACAAGAGCATTTTGGAGTTGCTGGATTGCATATTTGCTGAGTTTTGAAGGGAGTTTTGAAAGAGGGAGGGACCTGTACCCTTCACTTCCGTTATGTTCGCTGAGCAGCTCGCGTCTTACCCCCCAAATCTCAAAACAATGGGCACGGATAACTAAAGGTAATGCACCTGCTCATTTAACGATTGGGATTATGGCAATAGGCTGCCAAAATGTTGAAATATCCCTTTAAATAAAGTTACGCATAAATGGCATATTTGTGGCTAATAAAATTCTTTTCAGAAAACTGATATTACTGAAATTCCTCCAGAGGCTGTGCCCTGAAATACTGCCTAATAATTATTATTTTACCTCTGCCAGGAGAAAATGTTTTCACTGGCCTTCGTTTGTTCATTCGTTCATTTGTCTATCAGTTAAAGGGATATCTCAAGAAGTCATGGGCGGATGTCAGTGAAATTTTATGTGTTGATGGATAGAGTTCTACAGAGGATGTGATTGAACTTTGCTGAAGATTGGACTCATATTCTTGATCCACAGTCAGTTCAAAATAACTTCTCTGCACACAAAAACAGCACTGTTGAGCACCAGTGTTGATTGAAAAATTAATTCTGGCCAGTAATGTGACACTAACACCCACATCAGCCGTCACATTATTCCTTTGTACAAATACTTTATACGAGGATAAATCAAAATTCGACTTCTTCTGCCAATGAATTTCACAATGGCGGAGGTCATGTGCTCTCCGAGTTTAGTCTAGATATGGATTATGGCTTGCTCCTGTCTGTATTCTTTCCTTGTTTATTTTAAGCTTTTTGGTATTTCGCCATGCTTGTTTCATTCAGTCAAAAAGACTCACATTCTATTACACATAGTGGTATGTTTTTTCATGATATGGATGTTCTAGTTCCACATCTTGATTGGTCCACAGAGAGCAGTAAAGGCCAAGTTTACTCAATGTTGCAAAAGATTGCAGCCAAATACCAGATACTGTATGTCGACACATGAGCGTCAGCCTCACGAAAATGTGAGCCGCTGAGCAGGGCATCAAAACAATCAGGATTTTTGACCAGTTACTTCATGTGCAGTAAAAATAAAAAATCAGTTTGTTTTCTGATAAAACAGCAACAAGGACGCTGCACCATCCAGCACTGTGTTGTTGAAGTATCCGCCTGCTAACGTGGGTTCAAGCACCAAGGGATGTGTACTTTATTTTATTTGAAGTAGTATTGACTGGCAGAAATAAACTGACATTCAAGTCACTGAATCACAGTATCTCACTGTTCACAGATTCCAAGATCCCAAAGGGTCATCAGCGTACCCAAGTTACTTGAGCTTAAATTTTCCATTTCACCAACAAATCGACTGAACAACCAGAGCCGGAGCAGGATTGGCTTCATCCCAACGATAAAGCACCTGATTTTACTCACGGAATATGATATGAAGACTTCACTAATATGAAGAAGACGATTAGTTTATAAGTTGAAACAGGTGTCTTTATTTTAGCCTAGCACTAAGACACTTGTTTATACTTGCTCAATGTCTTGATTGAAGACCATCATTAGCTAATTAATCACATGATGTCAGATCACTGGGCAAAAACTAAAACCTGCACCAAAGCAGGTGCTTTTTGAATGAGCTTGGGGAACTTGGATTTAAATGACTCATTACTCACATCAGTTAGAGTAATTGATCCATGAAGAGTAAATTTTTGAGGTCCAGCTCATTGATGGATTCAGGCTGACTTGTGCTTCTAAAAGGCCCCTTGTACTCCTGTAGAGCAGTCCAGACCAAACTGAGGACATCCCAGTGAACAGCTGGGCAGACAAAGACTAGGACAGCCAGCCCCAGGAGAGCACAGGGCTCCAAAGGTTGCATGGAGAGGATGTCTTCGGGCCTAAAATAGAATCTTCACTTCCTGCCAGGAAATGCGAAAACCACACGCAGTCCAGCCCCACCAGAGCCTTGTCGAGGGACAATGAAATGGCGGATAATAAAGCAGTATTGAACGTACAGCCATGGTTAATGAAAACTGGAATATGGCCCTCGAGGTCAGAAACAGTGTTGGCTTTCTCTTCCTTTCCAGTGCTCTCTAGTCCACAAATCATTAACTGGCGCTTCAGCCGCTAGGACTATTAGTACTGTTGGCCCCGAGGGCCGGATTTGAGTATTATCACTGAAATCAAACATTTATATTGTAGGGGGCCTTGATATCGGTTTGGGATGTTGCGGGGGGTCTCCAAGAATTTTTGATGATTATTCGTGCCTCCCTCCCCGGGTGCGTAGTATGGACATGGATAACCCCTTCCCCCTCTCTCGGTCCATCTACCGAAATTTGGCCCCTGTATCAAGATTGCTTAATCAGCAGATTGTGTCGAGGCCTTGTGACAACCCCTCCCGCGATGTCAACTTGTCATGCTGCTTCAGTTCTTACTCAGTCCTGTCTCTTTTTTGCTGCTTGCACCTGCCTGAAAATGGTATGTGGGTGGAGCTGGGAGGCGTACCTGCCCAGCTGGGAGGGGCTTGCAGAAGGTGTAAATGCCTGCCTTTGTGAAAAGTCACTCATTCTCTCTCAGCTGGGCCAGAGGCAGATGTCTCTTCAGCTTCCTTGGTTTGGATTGCTGCACCCGTCACAAACATCACAACACATTTTCACCCATCCACAAATTCAGGACATGACTGATTTTTCTCATACTTACATCTTATATAAGTTATTTTATATGTTCTAGTATGTCTGTTTAATAAAATGCAGTTGGACTGCTTTATTTTAGTGTGGCCTCCCTCTTTGTAACCAGCCCAGGGCCAGGTGGTAACATTATCCCCTTACAGGACTCGCGCTGCCATCTCAAGACGCTGCAGCTAGTCTACAGATGATTCTACTCCAAAAAATGTGCCTGTCAGCTGCCGTTTCTTTTCACGCGTGGTCACAAACCTTGCGTACACAGAACGAGGGCGGTGGAATCTGAACATATACTTGGTCAGAAAGCTACTGATGTGTGCCTGAATAGCCAGCAGCAGGCGCATGAGCAGCAAACAGCGCTAACCCAAACTGCCAATTATGCACTACGCTCAGGCGGCTGCTGGCCACAGTTGGCTCTAGCCGTGGTGGTCACAACTGCACCATACGCAGCGCCATTACTGAGTGAACCAGTCCAGCAGCCAAAAAATATTTTTCACCAAGATAGTGTTAACGCTAAGTGACTGAGGTTAGTACTTGTAATGTGTATTTCTATTTCATTTAGTTTTTTATACTTTCTTTTGTTTTTTCCCCCCTCCGCGTGTCTTTATTTGCTCTAATGCTCCTCGCTCGCCGTCCCCTCAGCTCCCTGTTTAAAACCACGCCCCTCCCAGTGCTCCATCTCCCTGTGTTCACCTGCTCTGTGTTTCCTGATTACCCCCAGTGTATTTAAGCCCTCAGTTTTTGTTAGTCAGTATGAGTCTGTGTCTGTTTACCAGTCTCTTATGAACCTTTTTTCCAAGTTCTGTCTTCTGTTTTTGATTTTCTTCGCTCCTGGTTTGTGAGTTTTGGGCAGCCTGTTGCGTCTGATCACTTCTGACTGCGACCTCATATGTTTTCTGGTTAATGTCTCCGCTCCTCCATCTGTACCGCATTCGGACCGACCGGTTTTTGGATTAAGGCCTGTTTAATGACTTTGATATACTCCCTTTTGGGTTCTCCCTGCAATTTGTCTGCTCATTGCCAACCTGAACTGTCTGAGCCTGATTTCAAGTTTAATAAAAACTGAACTTCTGTCTGAGCCGGAGTCCTGAGTTTCTTCTTAGTTTTTAGCCCTTAAGTAATTGGTTAGCTCTGGTCCACACGCTGGAGTAGCGAAACCAATACTCAGTGCTGATTGACACAAAACCCTCCAGGACTGAGACGATGGGATTTCAATGAGTAAATCACCCCCAAAGCCACACCAGTGTCCCAAAAAACACCCTCTATTCAGGAAAAAGCCATTTCAGGGAGGCTATTTCAGGCTTTGTCAGCGGCAGGTTTGAAGCTTGTGATTTGTCAGCCTGTGGCATCAGGATCTGACCTCAGTGTGTTTATTTGTGACCTCCCGCTGTGCCAGCAGCATAACATTGGCCTGTTAAAACACTTTAAAGCTCAGCTTTAAAGACACACACTCAAAAAAAAGCAAACAGGTTTTCAAAACATTTATCGCTGAAAATGACAAATGACTCATTCCCCTAGTCTAACACAGAGACTGTTACTCAATGGGGTCAGGACAACAAATCAAACTTGAACATTGCTGTGGTCAGATAGCATCCCCTGTCTATCAAACTAAGAGGACAGAGAGCCCAACTGCCAGTGGAGCTTTTATACTTCATGAAGACTTAGGGCCTGATTTCTAGACCTGAGAATTATGCAACGCATTGTTTTTTGCTGGCATAGCGACAGATTCCTGACACACAGTAAGGATGCAACCACAGCCATGCTAGGTTGATATTTTGGTGTTCTGCCCTGCGTCAGAATGAGAGTAGAGGAACTGTTGGTGGTGTATCAAGGCTGATGCACCAGCGCGGCACAATTTTGGTGACAAAAACAGCTGTGCTTTATGCTGTCAGCTATCCACCTTCCAGGACCTGCCCAACCTCAATTACGCACTTGCATTTTGCGGCGTTTCACACCCAGGTCCAAAATCACACAAATCACTTTTATTTTTGTTATGCTTGTCTTTTCCAGGAATTATGTGACTCTGTGAAGCTGTAATAATACTGTGTCATATGTTTTATGCATTTTATCTTCAATTTGTTGTATCGGAGAATTTGTCATCACACACTGAGAATACAAACTGTCATCACACACTGAGAAAGTCTCCATACAGGCTGTGCAAAGAAACGATTCCTTATGAGCCTTTAACATGAGTAATCTTGACAGTCCTCTCCTTCTTGTTCCATCCTAAAACACCAGCCAAACAATTTCATCCACCGCGATAACCTGCTCTCATCAACTAAGGCAGGGGAGGGGGAGGGAGGGAGACAGTATGACATGTGATTCCTCCAACTAGCATGATGATTGGCCCTTGCTTCTTCCACACAATGTAGTCACACTGCCAGTTGCACATTGTCAATGGCATCAGGGGATGACACAGTCAGCATACAATTTGCTCGTATGGCTATGTGCCCTGGCCCATCAGGATTGGCCACTACAGAGAAATGACAATATAACAAATTTTAACCGAATGAACTCCAGTCATCCCCAGTGAGGATGAGCAAGCTATTGCAGCTATTGTTGCTTGATGATGTAAGATATCAAAATCAAAACTGTTGAAAACCTATCACGTGGCGACTTGTTTAAAAGAACTCCCGCAGGGGAGCTCTTTTAAACAAATCGCCACATGATAGGTTTTCAGCGGCACAGGATAATTACATTTATATATTTTTTTAATTTATTTAAGCGCTCTAAGAGTTAATTATCTGTACTTACATTATTAACTGTCTTTACCAGCTTGATTATTGACCCACATGAGCCAAATTAAAGAGGGAAGAACAAGGCTATCTGCTGTGGTATGCTGGATCCTCATCAGAAAGAATTAACTCATCTGAAGAAAGGGTACAGAGAGAAAGCTGTCATATTTTTCACCTGTGGATTGTGTCCCGCCATTGATTAATTATACCAATAAAGTTTAGGAAAAGTGCCGGACATCATCATCAGACAGAAAAAAAATATTAATAAGGATTGAAAACCTGTGGCCTTCAGTAACTCGTCTGGGCTAAACTTTATCTGTCTCTATCTGTCTGGCTTGAGGTTAATGGATGTATTATAAGGGGTCTGCCTGCTAGTTGCTGTTAACATAGAGGAGAGCCTTGCGAGTCCCTGCACGCTCCAGGTCCCTGTAAAAAGGTGAGAGCTGCACTCGCTTTTTCGTGAGCCGTCTCTTCTCATCACGAGCCAGCCACCATCGGCTCTGCTACTCATGCAGCGTGTTCAATTCTAGTCCAACATGGAAATGAGAACAAACTGCTTCCCAGCTCCAATGAAAGCAAGAGTTAATGTGTAAAACTGGATTCCATGGTGACAATAAAGTTGGACTGTCTGAACCATTCACACAATTAAGATGCAGGCAATTGCCTGCAGACACAAGCATTCACAAATTATCCAGGGTCGACCCTAGATTTCTTCATCTTAGCCAACTTTAAGTCGGTCTTTCACGGTCATACCCCTCTGGATGGGCAGCTGCTTGATGTCAATAACTGCTCATTAATAACATGGCAGATCAGGCCATATATTATGCCCTCAACTCGAAGGCAGTGTGTCCTCAATCATGGGGCCAGGTCAGTTACAGAGCGGACATTTGGATTGCATAAAACGTGTTTTGGCTTAAACGGAATGGGTGGTACGTTGCAGTGCAGTCCTCAGAGAGTCAGTGTGTTCTTTGCATCATGCCGTGTTATGCGAAACACTGCTACGCGTCATGCGTGTGACATTGACCGCACTGAGAAAACATTACAGAGTGCAGCCACTCCATGTGACATAGAAGGCGAGTTGCTGAGCTCAAGAGATCGGAGGGACCTGCTGACAGAGCAGTGGATTTCCTGTTGTGAGATTTCCCAAATAAAAGCCTCAGGTTCACCTTTCAAAATAAAAGTTATTCCAACAATAATAGCAATTTAACAAAATATAATTTTTTTCCCCCCATTTGTTACACTTTTGCGCACTAGGACATAAGTTATTTCTTGGCAAAAACGTTTTCCCTGTGACCAAAATGATGGTGTTTTTGATGGGAATGAGAAAAAGAATAATTTATGTAATTTAAGACCTGCCTCAAACACTGTTAATCACAATGTATTCCCTCTGACCCCACCCAGTGTCAGGAGTGCAGTACATGAGCTGTGTACACCTACCTACACTACACCCACCTGGCCTTGCATTTACAGCACATCTGGTGCAGCGCAAGGGTTCAAGAAAATCAGGTCCTTAACCCTTAGAGTGCTGAAATAAATTTTCAAAAAATTATACATTGAATTATCTTGTGCTGTTGAAAACCTATCACGTGGTGACGTGTTTAGTCGCCACGTGATAGATTCTCAAAAGCTTTGAGTTTGATATCTTACATCATTGAGCAATGCCCATGTGGGGGGCCAAAGCGAACATGGCAAAGACATGCCAAAGCGAGCAAGACACTGAACCCCACACTGCTACTGATGTGCAGGCTGGCGCCGTCAGGGTGAATGTGAGGCATAACTGTAGAGCGCTTTGGGGTCATGTCATGTGATTAGAAAGCGCTATATAAATGCAGTACATTTAACACTACTTGTATTTAGTGCTCCAAGGGTTAGTCTTATGTCTAAAATATAACCTTGCATTCAGCTGTTGTACATTAGCCATAGGGAATGAGGAGACCTAAGGTGAATCAGCTACTGTAAGGTTGATAAGCAGAATTACCTTTCCTGTCCATAACTATTATAATGACGTAAAACACCTCATTTCATTGGCACAATTTTTATGCTATTCAGCTCAAAATAATGCCTGAATATCAGCCTAAAAGTCGCGCTTGTTTTTGTTTGTTCTTGCAGTGCAGACGAGGTGAAGGCTGCAGTGCGGCGGTCCAGTGCGCTCACCAGTTTGTACTCCTTCCAGGTCCTCTGGAAATCCACACTGCCATTCACTCGCCGCTGAAACACGGTCCATCCACCCCCACTGGTCTCCATGTCGCAGTACGCCTGGATCAACGACACAAGGCCTTATTCTCCCGTTCAGTCATGTGCTGTGTACTGCTGAGCCAAACTCCTTTTTCTCTCTTTGGAGAGGTATGTTCACATTTCAGGAACATAAATCCGTAATGAAGCTTCGAAAACATAGCATTTTAATGCGAAAAACTTAGATGTTTCGTATTTTTTGACCAGTACATGATTGTTCCCTGGAAATTGAAAAAAAAAAAAAAATCAATGCAATAAGAGAAGCAACGAAAGGTAATGTTTCTGAGAGAAATGTTCATGGCAGACATAAACCCAAGTGAGGAATACTATTTTTTTTGGCCAAAAACTCAGGTTTGATCAAGCAAATGCTTGATATGCCAACAGGATCTGTAAAAGCAATACTGATGCTGTATGTGTGAAGTCAGTCAGAGGGATGCAGTATCCGTTACACTGAGGGCTGACTCTCACCTTTGTGGGCTCTGTCATGTTGCCGATGTGTAAACTGTAGACGCCGCTGATGTTATTTCCTGCTTTGAAGGCATCAGCACAGTCTCGGAACTTCTGTTCCCTCGGCAACGGCACTGTTCACAATCAAACATACTCCTTAAATTACAGTGAAAACATAAGCCCATGAATCAAAGTGACATGAGACAGTTCTCTTGTGCAACTCACTCGGACTAGTTTTTTCACAGAGGAAAACATCAAAACGAGTTCCACCAATGCGAAAATGATAAAACAAACTACTACACGTTTTTTTTTTTCACCTTATTACCTAGTTGCAAAAATTCAGCTTGCACAAGAGGAGAGAATTCAGCCAGAAGTGTCAAACCCTTTCCAAGGAGGGGCAAAATTTTGGACCATTGGAGGGCGGTGTAAGCCACTTTGCAGGTTTGAATACTGAAGAGCAGGGACTAGATGCTAAGTTCACAGCCTCATTTCTCCCTCCCATTTTTAAGTCAGGATGCATTTGCACATTTAAATCAGAAACTGTTTGTGGACACGGTTTGAATACCATCGCTATTATTTTTACTGATATGGGCGCAAGCAGATCTCCTGAGAGAATCTTGCGTGCTTAAATATTATGGAATTTATCTTTTGGATATAATTTTTAAAATAAATCCACTGAAATTTTATTTTATTAGCTCAATTGTTTTCAACAATCAATTTATTTTGCTAATTACATTAATTTTTACATGGTGATTTACTGGTCCATAACACACAATTATACAAAAGTATTATTTCAAAGTTAACCAGCTCCGCTGAATCATTATCCACAGTGCTGTAAGGACATACTTCCTAATTTATTCTTTTTTTGCCCATTTGGCACACTTAACCCTAAAGTGATCAAGTGTTTTTAGCAACTGAAATGACAAATTTGTTTTATGCAAAAATACTTATTTTAATGACTATATTTTTGTCCATCATATCCACACAGCTTCATTTATGTATGAAAGATGTAATTTAATGATCTAACGTTATTAATTGTGGTTTTGGATTCATATTTTTGTGGGCCAAGAATAAATTGAAGCACCTATTACTAAAACCCCATAAGTCACACTTGACTTGACTTGACTTGACTTGTGGGGTTTTAGTAATCAGTCCTTCAATTATAATAATATAATAATATTTATAATATAATAATAAAGTTGTGTAGGGTCATTTATGACCCCAGAAAATACGGATGTTTTTTTTTTTTACCTTATGGGCATTGATTTAATTGTAATGGTGAACTTTTATTCACTAAATTACTATGTTTTGCAGTAAACCTTGCCTATATGATCCAGAATAACATGATTTACGACCATTTTTTACGGTGGCCGAGAAGGGTCACAACACATGCAAACTCCTGCAAGCTCAGAAAACATCTGCAAATTCAGAAAACACTTTCATCTATTTCTCCACACATGAACTGCTAATGCCAAAACACCCACATATTCAGAAAACACATGCAAACTCACAAAATACATGCAATGTCAAAAAAAACATGCAAACTTAATTTTTACCCCACGCCAAGGTTGATATGTTTACATTTGTTTGTATGTCTGACTGTCACCAACTTTAGCCCAAAGACTACTGGTGCAATCTGCACCAAAATGTACTCAAGGGTAAGCATTTTTCCAAGGACTAAATCATAAAAATTTGATCTGACCTGGGCAAAGTAATAAAGAGCTTACAATATTTTAAAAGTTAAATATTGACATAGAGGCCCAATTAAAAAGATTACTGAATTAAGTCAGCTACTTTAGTCATTTCATATATAGTATGTGCCCCTTTTGGGTGCACCTTTTCTATCTCTATTTGGAAATAATAGTAATAATTTGCTTTGGATAAATTATGCAACCACTGAGAGCTCTTTTATCAATTCGAAAAACACTCCTGTATCTCTGGGTTCATACATGACCCCACACATTTTTCAATTATCCTTGCCACAACAATGGTCCAATTCCTCTAAAAACCAGTGTAAGGTAGTCAGAGGAATGGCTTGACTTACTCATGGAAGGATACATTTTTCTGATTTAAGGTACGAAAACAGCACATCAGAAAGTATATGTTTGGGGTCCTGAAAGACCCCATTCGGTCACTTGGGGGTTAAATTTTTCAGATCATCTGACTAATTTTTATAGTATACAAGGCTAACCAGAGTAAACACAAAATTCAGTATTTAAATGAAGATAAAAAAAAGCAATCCAACTCCACGAAGGCTTAGGCTAAAAAAGTAACTTCCCCCTTAGTAACTAAATCCACAAATTAAATAAATTACGTTAATAGCTGGGTTCCATTTCTCTACAGATTACTGGGCAAGATTACTGCTGCCAACATGTAAACGTCTCTTAAAGAGAACCTGCCGGGAAATATGGAGTAGATAAAAAGCTAATGATGCCATAATCAAGAACAGGTGAGAAACAATGTTGTTAACATCAATCGGTCTGGAAAAATTCACAAAGCAATTTTGAAAACTCTGGCATCCATTGAACCAAAGTGTGAACAATAACCTACAAATGGAAAAATAACTTTAAACAGTCGTTAACGTTTCCAGGAGTGGCTGGCCAGCCCATATTCTACCAAGAGTGCATCGAGGACTCAAACAGGTGGTCACAAAGTATAGACTAAAACCTAAAGAATTGCGGGCCTCACTAACCTTACTTAAGGTTTTCATGATTCATGACTGTGTTCATGATTCCATGATAAGAAAGAGACTAAAAATAGCATCCATGGGAGAGTTGCAAGGTAAAAAGCACTGCTGACCAAAGAGAACACAAAGGCTCATCTCACTTTTGCCAAAAAAACATCCTGATGACCTGCAAGATATTTGGGAAAATATTTTGCAGAGTGAGGAGTTAAAAGTGGATCTGGGAAGTGCGGCCCCAGTTCAATCAGCCAGCTGGGTAATGAATTTGATTGAACAGGAATACGATATGGTCCCGGGACGAGAGCCACAAAGAAAGTCCAAAACACACGCACAAACATCTAGAACCATGACAGGACCCCCCCCCCCCTCGAAGGGACGGCCCAAGACATTCCCGAAAAACCCCAAGCACGGAACTCCGAAATGAGAACATGGGTCCCGTTGCATTAGGTTTAAAGCTAAAGCAGCATTCTAAAATAAGAAAATCATACCAACAGTCAAACATGGTGGTGGTAGTGTGATGGTCTGACTCTTCATTGTTGCTTCAGGACCTGGACAACTTGCCATAACTGATAGAACAATGAATTCTGTTCTGTACCAGAAAATCCTTAAGACGAATATCTGGCTATCAGTTCGTGACCTAAAGCTGAAGTGCAGTCGGGATATGCAGCTGGACAATAATCTGAAGTCCTCTGAATGGTTAAAAAAAAAGAGGATTATGGAGCGGCCGGTCAGAGTTCTGACTTGAATCTGATTCAGATACTCTGGAATACACAGGCAGTTCATGCTTGAAAACCTTTCAATGTAGCTAAATTAAAATAATTTGCAAAGAAGAGATGGTCAAAATTCCTCCACAAAAATGTACAAGTGCATTGCCAGGTAAACATTTCTTTGCAGTTGTAGCCAGTAAGGGCGGCGCAACCAGTGATCAGTTTTAGAGGGGCGATTATTTTTTCATGACGATGAAATAGGCTTTGAATAGCCCTTTACCTTCAAAAAAATGAAATGATAATTAAAGCACTGATTACTAAAACCCCATAAGTCAAGTCAAGTCAAGTGTGACTTGTGTTAGTAAGAGGTGCTTCAATTTAAAAGTTGCATTTTGCGTTTTCTCACAGTTATTGTCTTACATTAAAATTAGTTGGATGATGTAAGACATTTAAATAAGACTAATAAGCAAAAATATATGATATTGGGAAGGGGCAGTGTACTGCTTTGGTTAGCACTGCACAAACACCACCTCTTTTAACGTCACTACATTTCCCTCACAATAAAATGAATAGAGAGGATTGATGTTACAAAGTTCAGCTCCCTTAATGTCTAGGCAAAAAAAAAAAAGGATAAGCATACCTATACCAATAAATAATCCCAACAGATAACAGCAGTCTTGGCACATTTCTTGACAGATAATGTTGTCTTTCTCATTGTCTTTCTTCTTTGCTCATTCCATCCCTTCATCCTTGAAAAAAGAGGTCGCAAGAGGTTCTCCGCAGATGGCGACCGTAGAAGGAAAAACAGCCCTCCTTTAGGCAGTAATTGAAAGCAGTTGTGTTTGTGTGTTATGGAATGTCTCTGTAAACACACACTGACACATATTCAGCATAAATTACCCGCGATGCCACGGAATAGACTCGAGCGTTTTGAAGAGAGCTTGTCTGAGTGTGTGCCTCACAAAGAAGTGACGCTGGTCAAAGGCCTTCCAACTGCACCCTGCCAAGTAAATCACTATAAATAGAGTGTCCATCTCAATAAGCTCCTTCACTGTCACAAAGGGGTAAAAGCCTGGCAAATACAGGATCTTCCAGGATCTTACAGCTTCCAGATGTGCAGAACCGTAATGAGCTTAAATTTGGAGTGCAACAAATTATTTCAAATTAAGTGTGATAAAACTAATGTGCACGCAGCAGTAAGACTAGCACAGACTCATTAGAGGTCATTTACCCTCAAATGTTTGATGCATTCTCAATTGCCTCACGCTTAATGCTAAAAACGCTGATCTGAGTAGACATTGCAGCTGTCCTGAACAAGGGTCCACAACCCTGGGCTGGGACTCTGGTATTAAGTTCTGCTGCCTCAGCTACTGATGGCATGATTCACAACGTTTTCCTTTTCTTCTATGTTTTTCATATGAGGTTGCAGATTGGTGCATCCAGAGAAATTGCGCACTTTTTGCCACACAAAATCTCAAAATTTTGTGGTCAAAATTTGAAGCCACAAACTGGATTGCTATTGTGGCTTAGACTATGAGGCTACCATAGTCAAGAGCCAGTTTCAACAATGATGTCTTTAAGCATATAAGATCAATATGATCTTAATGAGTTATTATTTCCTTTCCCCAATCCCTCGTACTAGTATTGTCAAATAACAATGCTAAAGGACTCACTTTGTGTTGTATTTTGCCACTTGGATAGAGCATCACTACAGTATTACTATATTACCATATAAGTCAAGATGAGAATGCGTTAATATTCCAGGTATGCCAGTCTTCAAACTGACGGTGGTTATCTTGGCGTGTTTGAATGAGTTGTGCCAAGTAAGCATTGTAAACCCTGATAGTGTGGTGAACTCAGATATGGAAACTGATTATCTAAAAGAAATTGTGTAGGCCAACTTAATTCCTTTGATTGAAAATGTACGTTTTTTTTTTTTTTTTAACATGTTTTTAAGTGCTGTGAACACAAATCATTAAGTTGGCATAGTACTCAATTTTTTTTGAGGTAATTGGTTTCCACAAAACATTTGAGTTCACCACACTTGTCAGGGTTTACAGTGAGGATGTAATGGAATATGGAGGCCAGGTGCAACGACCAGAGAGAAAGAGAGCAGCACGGACACAGTATAAACACAGAGAATAATACAGACAAAACTAAAGTACTCGCGCTTTCAAAGGACGTATAATAGTCTGAACCACGGAAGCAAAGAGAGACAGAAAAAGGGAGAAGAAACTCCAATAATTAGGAGATAGACAGTCAAACAAAACCTGACTAAAGATATCTTCGGCTATAGTGCTTAGCTACAAACAGACACTCTAGCAAAGAGGCGTGGCAAACACCCGACTTATATAGAATCGGGAGAAGCGCCGCCCCAGTTCAATCAGTCAGCTCGATCAAGAATTTGATTGAACAGGAATACGTTATCATCCCGGGATGAGAGCCACAAAGAACGTCCAAAACACATGCACAAACATCCAGAACCATAACAGAGGGTGATGCATAAACTGAGGTCAGAAGTCAATATTTAATTCTGCATCGTTGAATGTAGAATAGTAATAATGTGGGTACCTGACATCCAACATCACATCCAAAACCATGGGCAATGAAACGGAAGTTGATCCATTGTTTGTCGCTATTACAGCCTGCTCTGTACTTGGAAGGCTTTACTAGATATTGGAGATTTCCGCCAGGATTTACGTCCACTCAGCTACAATAGCGCGGGAGATTGGGCACTGATTCTGGGCAAAGGTCCAGCTCTCAGCAGATTTTCCAACTGATCTTAAAGGCGTTGGATATGGTTAAGGTCAGAGATGCGCAAAAGTCAGTCACTGTCTTCCACGTTGGTATTGACATCTCCATTTGAACATGGAGGATTTCCACATTGATCTCATTGTGCAGAGACAAGAGCAAGGGCTTTCCCAAAACTGTGGCTGAAATGCCAAATAGTCCAGGCAGTGATTTAATGCAATTAAATTATCATTTTTTCAATCGGTGAAACTCAGTGGCCAAGGAGAGGCCATGTAAATCAGCCCAAATGCAGGGAGTGTCCAGATACTTTTGGCTATATAGTGCATTTATACTGTACATCCAATATATTCCAACCCAGACAGAAATTCTGTATTTCAGTAGTAGCTGTTTCAAAGGCATGTCTATTCTAAAATATGTAATTCATCTACAAATGTTTGCAAGTTCGTTCATTTAAATATTAACTGGCATAAACAGTTTACATATAACAAAGCCTCAGCTGACAGATCAATTTCAATCTTAAAAAGGATTGAGTCAATATGCATTCCATTTTCTGAATAACCATTCCAAATATGGCTGGTGAAGAAATGAATCGTAGTAATAGTCCTTTGACTTTTTAAGACCTTGCTGTGGAGAGGGACTTGCTGTGGATATCCAGTGATTCAATGCATGGAGAATGACAGGTGTATCTGATGTGTTGTGTGTGTGAGTGTGCCTGATCTCACAGACAGTAACGTGGTGTGAGCAGATCTGGGCCTCATTTCCAAGTAACGATTGATCGTTGAGCTCTAAGAGGGTTTGCTACGAGCGTAAATTCTTCGTTCTTTACCTGCGTTTTCCAAGGCAGTTCTTACGCAGACGAGCTTTTATGACTGTTAATTATGTTTGAACTTCTCAATGGCACTGCCTGCATGATTGGTGATGAGTTTCATGAACTGATTTTAGGCTGTAGTCATCGATTTATCTGTAGGATTATGTACAGTGCTGTGAAAAAGTATTTGCCCCCTTCCGGATTTCTTTTTTTTTTTTTTTCATATTTGTCGCACTTAAATGTTTCAGATCATCAAACAAATTTTAATTTTACATAAAGACAATCCGAGTGAATTCAAAATGCAGTTTTTAAATGATATTTCATTTATAAAGGGGAAAAAGCTATCCAAACCTACCTAGCCCTATGTGAAAAGGTAATTGCCCCCTACATCCAAATAACTGGTTGTGCCACCCTCAGCGACAAGAACTGCCATCAAGCATCAACTGGCAATGAGTCTTTCACATCGCTGTGGAGGAATTTTAGCTCACTCTCCTTTGCAGAATTGTTTTAATTCAGCCACATTGGAGGGTGTTTAAGCATGTCATGGTCATGCCACTGCATCTCAAGCGGATTTTAGCCCAGTCTTTGACTAGGCAACTCCAAAATCTTCACTTTGTTTTTATTAAGCCATTCAGAAGTGGACTTCTGATAAAGTGATGAAGAGTCTTGGGGATCATCAAGATGTATTTTGGCAAATGTGAGACGAGCCTTTGTGTTCTTTTTTGGTCAGCAGTGGTTTTTAACTTGGAACTCTCCCATGGATGCTATTTTTGCCCAGACTCTTTGTTATTGTTGATCATGAACACTCATTTTAAATGAGATAAGTGAGGCTTGCAGGTCTTTAGATGCTTTTCCAGGTTTTTTTGTGACCTCCTGGAGTCGTCAGTGTGCTCTTGGAGTAATTTTGGTAAGCTGGCCACTCCTGGGAAGGTTCACCACTGTTCCACGTTTTCTCCTTTTGTGGATAATGGCTCTCACCATGATTAGCAGGAGTCCCAAAGCCTTAAAAATAGCTTTGCAACCCTTTCCAGACTAATAGATGTCAATTTCTTTGTTTCTCATTTGTTTCTCATCTTGGGCTCCCGCGCCACAGTCACGAAAGTTAAAGTCATTTTGCTCACCACATTCTGCTTTGCATTTGGTGAGCCTGCTTTTGTACAAGAAATTACATTGATTTTCACCAGGCATTCCTCTTGGACTGACAACTATTCTACGCACAACTAGGGATCATCAGTTCTGACGCTTGCGCAGGTCGTTGGACATATGCCCACGAAGTTACTCGCCTTTACAAATAATGTTGTCGTAAATACATTTAATTGTATTAAAATTACACACCCGTTGTTTGCAGTGACTTCTGCAGGTGCCGTAGGCAACTCTTAAGATGCACAGAGCTCTCTATGAGTGGTATTCAGCACTCGTAGACGGGTCACTCCATACTTAACTATACAATTCACTGTGCTGTATAAGAAGGGTCAATAAAATTTTTTCTAGGAGAATTAAATGATTTGCATTGTTCATATTTATTCACTCCCGGATGGAGTCATCGGTCCAACAACCCAGCAGAAAAAGGTGTCCTGATGGTGTCCTGATGTCAGCCAAGGCATTGTGAAAGTAATATTTTGTTACAAAATTTGGCAGCCAACTTCATGAAATGCTCATGACATGTCTGTTGATACTTCGAAACAAAGTAAAATGAAATATTGCAGAGAAATACCCATAATAATGGTTTCAATTGTCAGCTCTAAATTACCCAGACTCGTCTGATCAGAAATGCAGTTTGAAATCACCATTGTGGGCGTAACCAGTCTCGTCCTCACGTGTTATGTCCAGACCTTTGGTTTATTTGTATAATGTACAAAATGCTAATGGCGTAAAGATGACCGTGGCAAATTAAGGTACTCACTTCCGGCATCAAAATTTCACAAGGCGTCAGACAATCATATATACCATGCTTTAAAAAATAACGATTGAAAAAAGAAAAATTTTCTGTGTCCTAATAACGTGTTTCGACCATAACAACATCAAGAAATATGTGTAGATTGAGTCCTGAGCATAGACTGTATAAAAAGATAGATGCAGCACCAGGATCTAAAAAGTGAGGCAGTTACAGAAATCTAAAAAAAATTGCATTATATATAATGGCCAGCAGATGGCGACGTCGGCGGTTGCAGAAAGAAGTTCAATGCTACTGAAGTCTGAGAAAATGACCCTACTTTGCCACCTGATTTATTATTTAATCCTTATTCTTTGAAATGCCTTCTTGTGATTAAAATAATATAATCCTTTGGTGATTTAGAGCAACAGGTGACCAGTTACAAAATTTTAACACTGCTTTGCACTGAAGCCAGGTGAACGGAACACAAACATTGAGGACAATAGACATGAAAAACATTGACTGGCCGTAATTGTCGAGAAATGTTACTGAAAGACTGAGGCCATTTATCATAAAAAAGAATTGACGTTGAAATGTATCCGATTTTCAGGAATTCAATATTTGTTTGGTGTCCTCGTTACACCCACAACACCTGCCACCTTAGCACATTATGGGGTCACTGAAAATGAAGAGATCACTTGGTTTATCTTCTTGCTTGCTTATTTGTAATACCCATGAATGGGGTTTCACCACTGCAATGAAAAACTTTGGAAAAGGTGTATTTGAATTTTTATCACCATTGTAACACATTTGTACAGTTTAGTATGGAAAGACCCAGATCTGAGATAATTTCTGAGAACCTCTTTTGTCACAATGCTTTTCAGAAACACTCATAAGACGGATTCAATGATCATCTCTGCCTGAAGATATTTTTTGGGAAACAAGGCCCTTGTGTGTGAGAGCACCTGATCTCACAGACAGCAGTGTGGAGGGTAACTGTATCTGATCTCACAGACTGCAGCGTGATGCTTAAGTATACCAGATTTCACAGACAGCAGTGTGGAGTGTAACTGTACCTGATCTCACAGACAGCAGTGTGGAGTGTAACTGTATCTGATCTCACAGACAGCAGTGTGGAGTGTAACTGTACTTAATCTCACCGACAGCAGTGTGTTGCTTAAGAATACCTGATCTCATAGACAGCAGTGTGGTGTTTAAGTGTTTCTGATCTCACAGACAGCAGTGTGATGTTTAAGTTTACCTGATCTCCTAGACAGCAGTGTGATGTTTAACTGTTTCTGATCTCACAGACAGCTGTGTCATGTTTCACAATATCTGATCTCACTGACTGCAGTGTGATATTTAAGTTTATCTGATCTCACAGACAGCAGAGTGATGTTTAATTATATCTGATCTCACAGACAGCAGTGTGATGTTTAATTATATCTGATCTCACAGACAGCAGTGTGATGTTTAAGTATATCTGATCTCACAGACAGCAGAGTGATGTTTAATTATATCTGATCTCACAGACAGCAGTGTGATGTTTACGTGTATCTGATCTCGCAGACAGCAGTGTGGAGTGTAACTGTACTTAATCTCACCGACAGCAGTGTGTTGCTTAAGAATACCTGATCTCATAGACAGCAGTGTGGTGTTTAAGTGTTTCTGATCTCACAGACAGCAGTGTGATGTTTAAGTTTACCTGATCTCCTAGACAGCAGTGTGATGTTTAACTGTTTCTGATCTCACAGACAGCTGTGTCATGTTTCACAATATCTGATCTCACTGACTGCAGTGTGATATTTAAGTTTATCTGATCTCACAGACAGCAGAGTGATGTTTAATTATATCTGATCTCACAGACAGCAGTGTGATGTTTAATTATATCTGATCTCACAGACAGCAGTGTGATGTTTACGTGTATCTGATCTCGCAGACAGCAGTGTGATGTTTAACTGTACCTGATCTCACAGACAGTAGATTGAGCAGCACGTGCAATGACTCGCTGAGCTGCTGTTGTTGGCGCTGCAGTATTGAGTTGTTAGTGCTGGCCATGTACAGCTGTCTCTGCAGTGACTCTATGGAGGCCGTCTGCAGCGCCACCAGCTCCTGCAGCCTCTCCTTCTCCTCCCGCAGGTCCTCCAGCTCTGACTGCTGCCTGGACTCCAGCACCTGCACCTTCTTCTCCAGGAGACTGAGGGGAGAACAGCTCTCATTACTGCTCTGAAGAGTCCGCGAATTTCGTTTCTATTCTTTTTATAAATTCTAAAATGCCATCTGTTTGAAGTTATAACAGCACTTCTCACATAAGAATTATCATATTTACTTCAGCATTAACGTATTCGTGATCTCCCATCTTAAAGGACCATTTTAACGGGGGGCCTTTAAGGTAAAATAAATGTGATTACATTCACTTTATCTGATAAGTTATCACATAATAATAATATAATAATAATAATAATATATATTTTGTGGCAAAATGGCAGCAGTAAAAAAATGTGCGAAATAATGACAAAGTACAGGTCCTAACTGGTCAAAATGCGATTGTTTGGCTTCAGGAGACTCGGATCGCGTTACAAGAGCTGTATGGAATAATTTCATCATCATTTTTGGCTTTTTTTGGACTTTACGAGATGCTAATGACTGAGTCCCTATTGGCTTCAGTTGTTTTGGTGAAGGCGGCTACGGAGCTTTGCTGGTATACTCAAAAATTCTTTAATGCATTTACAAACTTTACCCATGTTTAAACCTGCATGGAGGAGAGTAGATAATCAGTAGATAATAATAATAATAATAATAATAATAATAATAATGACAATAATAATAATTATTATTATTATTTTTCGTTGTTGTTGTTCTTGTCGTGAAACATTTGTAACATTGCTTCATTTAGCCATATTTGAACCTTAATGGCACCCTGTAAACATCCCAAAACCAGTGTTTCACTCTGGGAATATTTTGTTTCATTCATTTGTCCATCACTACTTTAGTTCCTCAGTTACCTGTAGAATTTATCTGAATATTTTTATGGCCACAACTTCTAAAGCAAGGCTTGTTGTCATTCAATTCTGTGTCATAAGTATTCTTATCCCTGCAAAAAGCCCACATTTTGCAACAAGAGGTGACATTTATTTCGTTAAGAGTTCATTTCAACCCATTCACTTGATGATTCTGTCACAATAATATTCCCAAAGTCAAAAACATTCTCTTAGCTGCGACAGGCAGCAAGAGGCTGCATTTATAGACTTAATACCATGCACACTGGCCTCATTTTTAGAGTTTATTTTGAGCTTTTCACTTGATTACTGTTTAATATAATAAGTACTACAGCTATTCCATTCTTTTTCTTTTTGTTTAACCTTTATTTTGCCTGGTTGGTCCTGTTGAGATTAAAATCTCTTTAACAAGCGAAAACTGGCCAAGAAAGGCAGTGCGAATAGTTCATTGGCAAACTGACATCAAGACGAAACAATCGGTGCAAATACGTTCACAAAGTGCAGCAGCGAACTCATACGTAAAATTAACATTTACAGGTTTTGAATGACTCTGCTTCCAAACACTTCATAATAGCTTTAAATTTATTGAATGTCAATGAATACCAAAACTTTCTTCTCCTTACTGAAACTTCATTGCATAAGGGTGCATTCTGCAGCGTGAAAGACAAGAAAAGAAAGGGCTCATTATCTGACAGCCTGCCCTGTGCTACGCATGTGAGGCGCATGAATTCTCCTGTTGCCATACGATAGCCTACTGTGAGCGCTCGTGCTTTCTCGGAGGGCTTTGGCCTACTGTTTGCAGAAGGGATCATATGGAGGAAAACCGTGACACCGAGGATTTCCGTATGGGATTAATTGGGAAGGACTCCCTCATGGGATTAATCACCCTGTGATTGATGGCCTGTTCGCTGTGTTTCCGATACCTCGACAGAATGCTGCGCTAAATTAACACTCCGCGCAACTGTCAACCAAGCATCTATAAAAAAATAAACTCCGATGGCAGCCCGCACTGTTTCATCCCCAGCTTTAATTATGCACTTATATATAATTAGAACATAATTAGAATAATTTTCTGTTATTTTTTCCCTATCCTGTTACTTAGGTTTTTTCTGAGCCACGTGGAAGATGCATGGCCCTCAGAGTTTAATGGTTTGCTCGGAAAGTTAACACAGTCAGAAACAATTCACTCAAAGACTACTGGCCTCCTTGAATATTAATTTATGTATTTTTAAATATCATTTAAACTTAAATATAAGACGTTTTGTTTTCCTTATTTAATTGTATTCCGAAGGGAGCCGATGTTTGTGAACTAAAATTACTGTAAAACTGGCAGTTCACATGAGGTGATTCTGAAAGCTAAGATCCGAGGGGTCTCCAATCTTAAGTGATACTGTATGCCAGGCTGGTATGGGATCATCCATTATCACATTATTTCATCTGTGCTTTCCAATAATTAACAGCAGTTATAGCAATAGATGTATTAATAGTGGAAGTATCAGCAGTAGAAGTAGGAATAGTGCTAGCGCTAACACTTTTAGCAGAGGCAGGGGAAGGCTACTAGCAGTAGTGTTAACACTACCAGTAGTAGCGGCTGAAGTAGTAGTGGTGTAATCACTAACTGTAGTAGCGGCAGCTATAGTAGTTGTAGTAATCATGTTAGCACAAGTAGTAGCTGTGGTAATAACAGTACCAGTAGTAATGTTCGCAATTGTGGTAGAGTTAGTAACTCCATTAGTAGTAGTAGTACTAGTAATAGCAGTTGTATCAGTAGCAGAGGAAGTAGTGGTGTTCACACGAGTGAAACTAGCACCAGCAGTAACAGCAGTAGAAATAGCAATTGTGGTAGAGTTAGTAACTCCATTAGTAGTAGTAGTACTAGTAATAGCAGTTGTATCAGTAGCAGAGGAAGTAGTGGTGTTCACACGAGTGAAACTAGCACCAGCAGTAACAGCAGTAGAAATAGCAGAGGTAACATTAGTCAAAATTTTATGAGCAATAGTTGTGAATGGAGCAGTAGTTGCAGTAACAGCAGCAACGACTGCAATAGTGACACTCACAATAGTGCTATTAGCAGTAGCAGCAGTCGTATTTATGTCAGTTGAAGTAGTGTTGAAATTAAACTGGCCCATGATTTCCATTACTAATATTTGGTGAATCACTGAGGCAAACAATGTGACAGCCTAACAAACCAGACTGGAATAAATAACTTTTATAGTGAAGTTTACGGTCAGCAGAGAAGATTTTATTCCAAGGATTTTTGGCCCTGTAAAAAGAAAACTAGCTCCACCTTCCCCAGGTCAGATTTTGTGGGACCCCAGTCAGTCAGGGCCTTTAGCATTATCCTGAATTCCCCCTGTACTGAGCATTTGACTGAGGGATATACTACTCCTCAGCTTGCATTTGAGAATCAAAACATGATTCAAAATCCTGGAGAGGCATTTACAAGTGTTTCTGTTATCTAAGGGGAAATTAGATATGCACTTTATGGATAATAGTAAAAGTAATAAAAATAGGCTGGATATGCCGATCATTTTTATTACTGTCTACACGGCAGTTATTGCTCTGTAATAGGTGGTTTTTATTAGGGTGACCACACATTAATTTAAAAAAAAACTAACATTATAAATCACATGCTGTGCTCACTCTGTATTGGTTCCCTCACTTTGTATACCAACAGACTAAGAGAAAAATATTACAAAAATTATTATTTCTGATATTGATCTTTATGTACTATGTGCATTCCCTGGTATAACTGCACTGTAAGTTGTAGGCAAATACATGATATATCGCTTACTTTTGTCTCTATACATAAAAAACACACCATTGATTTTTCTTAGATCTAATAGACTCTGAAATACTGCTTTCATATTGCCAAACATTTCTCCTGACATGGGAATTTAAAGTAGATGGAAATTTTGACTGTCCTGTTAGGCTGCGTATCTGTGCATGACTGTAGTTGTAATAATCAGACTTCTTTTGTTCCAGTCTGAACTGAGGCAGAAGGACTCCACATGTGCCTGTCTTGCACCATAAAGCACAGATACATGTCCAGTGTTCTTTCAGCTTCTAAAGACAACAAAGAGCCCTGTTGGATTAAAAATATGTACTCCTTTTGCATGGCCAACCCTTATCTTGGAGTGCCCCAGTGTCTTCTCGGTTCTGGTGTTCCTCTGAACTTAAGTGGTCAATTAAACCATTGATTATGGATTATCCCACTTCACCTGTTTTTGTGGGTCTAAAGTGGGTGGTGAGAACAAAAACCAGCACGCCCTGGTTCCCCAAAACCAGAGTCGACAGTAAGAACTCTGTTAGGGGTCAAATTAACAGCTGATTTTTTTACCGGGTAAAGTGAACATAAACTCAAAGTCACCACTGCCACACACAAACTGAATTTCATGGCACAAATGTCTGGTGAGTGTCTTTGCACGCTCCGGAGGGCTCTGGGGAGACTATGATTTGCTGACAGAAAGATGCAGATTAGAAGAGCAAGTCCTTCTTGCCAGGAGTGTCAGTCACAGACAACAGATAAAGTCATTTTATACAAATAATCCTATCAGTGAAAATAAAAAAATTATCAAATAATTAAAAAATCATATAAGTTTGAAATTACAATTGAGTGTTTAGGTTTAATCTAGGGTTTAGGGCAAAGATTAGGTGAAAAGAGCTGTGCCACAATTACTGTGCATACTCACAGCTTTGAATGACGTGAATCCGCTCGACTGCAAGTCAAAATAAAGTTTCAGACTTGCTAATCCATCATCATTTTGCATTGTAGTATATAATGTATAGAATATATTTTAGTGACTCTGGCATTATGCTTTTTATATTAAGAAGTTTTCTTAGGAAATTAGAGGATTCAAAGTGCTATTTTAGTGCTTTAGTGGAAGGATATGACAGTTGTAAGCAGGCTAGCTAACCGCCAATAATCACAGAAGGAGAAGGTATACTTCTTCTTACTCTATAATGTTATTTTAAAATTGGAAAACCTGCTTACATTCTTCATATCCTCGGGCTAAAGCACTGAAATAATGCTTTGAATCCTCAAACTTCCATGTAATACTCATTAATATACTGAGCATATTGAGTAACTAAAATATATAAATACAATGTAAAACGAAGACGGATTGGTAAGGATGGTTTCAGATTTTTATTTGCAGTTAGGTTGACAGTTTCTGGAGTACGGTAATCGTGACACAGCTCCTGTAATAGGCAACTTTTTAGATGACAGTTTCACTATCTTTCCCAAAATGCAATGAAGTGATCCAACTAACCCAAACCAATGTGAGCCAATGAGAGCACGGATCAAGCACAGCAATGCCCCTGTGAGTCATAGGGAGAGGGGGAGGGAGGCGTCCCTTTGCTTATTTCCAAATGGAGTTGGTTCTTGAATAGTGGTCAGAAATTGCTTAGTGTCGCTTTAAAATGATAGAGCCAAAAAAAACTGAATAGCTTTTCTTAAAAAATGGTGCAAACAAGAGTGCAAGATTTGCGTTGGCTACAAATGCTGGCAAAAGGTTGGTCCCAATATTATTACCCCAAACTCATTTACTATTGTTAGAAAATTATAAAATTATTCACACAAATTTCAGGAGTAGCCCTCGGAGCTTCCCAAAATATAGAAATCTGTCCCAGGGCCTGAAACTTTCATCCCTGTAGTTATATACCCCCAGACATATAAATGTGGAGTATAGCGTTGTTCTTTGATAAGGCATCGGTCTCTCCTTCTCAACTGGAGATTATGCAGGCCATCTGTTCTGTGAGAGTGGTTTATATTAATGTAGTGTCAATTGATGTTACCTGTTTTTATCCTGTAGTTTGGATATTTCAGTGACCTGCAGCAGAAGCTCTTTCTCCAGTTTGTTTGTTGATAGCGAGTTTTCCAAGAGCTGAATCTCAATCCTCGAGGTCTGATTCATGACCTGCTCAGTGCATGAAAACGTACACACACACACACACACACACACACACGTTAACATATAATATCCACAAACACAGACACGCATGTACAGCACACACTCACACTCACACTCACACACACACACACACACACATGCACACACACACACAACGTATACAAACATGAGGGAGAGAGAGATAAGAGTACATCTTAAATCCATTACTGGGAAATCATACCCAGGAATGTGCAAGAGAGAGCATTACTAATGGTTAGTGACAAACAATGATTTAGCATGAGCTCTGCTGTACACAGATACACAAACAGAAGTGATTTGTGTTGAGAGCTGATCTGATTCTGGCAGGAACTTCAGACCCAAACAGAGAGACAACACAGTAGGAATGATTTGAGCCAAACAGTTTTTCACTAGCTTTTAACCTCACTAGACCATGCTAGACCATCTTATGTGAGAGTAGAGCATCGGTCAGATATCCATTATGATCATCGCTTATCATTTTAAAATACTTCCGATATTGTCTCACATGCCATGTGTTTGTGATATGATCTATTTTAAACATTTTCCCAAATATTATTTTGTTTGTGTGTTTCACTTACGGAATGGAAGAAATCAAATACTTTCTTATTGATCCCATATTTTGAATTCACTTCTTACTACCAATCTTTCTTCCCATTAGAGGGGAGGTGTGCCTGGTATTGACACCGTGTCGCTATTGTAAATTTAGCCATTTTACCAAGTAACCGATGTTCAATGGACTACTAATTTGAAGTTCACTTCAATAACATTTCCATACAGAATTGGAGCATTGTCATTACTGTACATTGTTTTTAATTCTTTTTTATGAAAAACATCACAGGTAAAGAAAATTTAAACATTAGGCTGCCCTATTTTGTTGCTTATATTCCTGAAAAAAGTAAGCTTTATTACAAAGCTTCTCCCATGTGGTGCTGTCCAGTTTGAATGCGATGGGACTGCTGTATCATTCATGCAGTTAGATTTGTCTGGATGTGACTCCAGGCAGGTATATTAGAGGAGCAGAGCAGTATAAAGCTATTCAGCTTAATTTCCCTTATCATGTTCATAACCTTCTACCACACATCCAAAACTCAAACCGTGGCTAATCACTGGTCATGTTATTGGCTTTGTGGTTGCTAAATGGCTTTGCACGTGGTAAAAGTCTGGTCTTTATTTCCTCGGTTCATGTCTCATGATGAATTGTTTCAGTAGTGCTTTGATTAATTTGTTCAGTTGCACCAGGCTGCATTAGCGCGTTAGCTCTGTGGGGCTGTGTCTGCTGTGTGGGTGTTGGACTGGCACACTACCTGGGCCTCAACCACATTCGTTCAGCGTGAACCAGTTGCCATGGCTGCAGGTTGACCTCGAAGTGACATCACGACTTTGGCAGCGCATAGCACATTAGCTCTGTGAGCCCTTGTTCTCTGTGAGCATTAGCGTGTTAGCTCAGTGGGGCCTTGTTCTCTGTGAGCATTAGCGTGTTAGCTTGGTGGGGCTTTGTTCTCTGTGAGCATTAGCGTGTTAGCTCTGTGAGACCTTATCTGTGAGCATTACCGTGTTAGCTTGGTGGGGCCTTGTTCTCTGTGAGCATTAGTGTGTTAGCTCGGTGGGGGCCTGTTCTCTGTGAGCATTAGCGTTTTAGCTCTATGCAGCCTTGTCCTCTGTGCGCATTAGCACGTTAGCTCTGTGGGGCTGTGTCTGCTGTGTGGGTGTTGGACTGGCACACTACCTGGGCCTCAACCACATTGAGTTTGCGTGTCTGTTCAGCTGTCTGAGAAAGCAGGCTGGTTCCGATCTCCAGCATGGTGGCCGTCTGGTTGTGTACTGCATGGGCCCGGATCTGCACCATCTCGGTCTTAATGTTCTCCTGGATGTAGTTTTCCAGCTGTGATGAGAGAGAGGAAGAGCAGACCTTGGACAAATTGAAGGTATTGGGCAGCACATAAAACAGAAAGTATGGCTTTCATTAGCTCTCATTCACGAGGTGTAGCCACACATCCAAACTGTCAGGAATTGTTCTTGTTTCCTGCTGTTGGTCTCTCATGGCCGTGTTTTTAATTATTAATGTAATATTCAATTTATCCTTATTAATCATGTCCTTAAAATTTCTCCATGTCAATCATCAAGAAGGCCACCTTGACATATGAATTGGGGGAAAACAACAAACAATGGGGAGAACTTACACATCTGATGTAATAGATTGTGTCATGCTCTCCATCTCATTTTCTAACCTTGCCAACTTTCCTCACTTTGCGGAGAATCCAACGTTTGGGATAATTCTCATTGTGAATGAATGCGAAAGTCATTGCCTGATAAATTTGCTTTTTTTTGGAGGATGCATGGCTTCAACCTCAGTAAGATTATACTGGATCAGGTCTCTTACTCTTACTGGTCTCTTACCATACTGGACCCTTTTAGTGAGATCTCTTTGGACCCTGACTGTTTGATCCCACCAGATGCTTACAGTCAGATTACACTGGATTCTGACTGAGGTCACCCTGAATATTATCTATCAGATTATATGGGATCCTGACTCAGATCACCCTTTTCATTATCAATCAGATTATACAGGATTCTCACTCAGACCACCCAAAACATTATCTACTAGATTATACTCAACCTGAACATTATCTATCAGATTATACTGGATCCTGACTCAAATCACCCTGAAAACTATCAGATTGTACTAAATCTGTGAGGTATCGTTCAGGAACCACTCACGAGAGACAGTAATCCAAAAAAAACGTATGCCTTTATTGGAGTCCGAGTCAAAGCCAGAAAACACAGGAATTGCCAAGCCACAATACGAAATCCAAAAACAGTATCGACTAGACAGGCCGGGGTCAGAACCAGTAAGACAGATGGGCAGAGGTACAAAAACGATAGGCAAAAGTCATAGTTGATGGGCAAAGCCAATGGTCATACACAGGGCATCCAAACACAGAACTTGTGGTCATACAAAAAAATAGGTCAAAATCCAGAAAGGCAAAATCAGTACAAAAAGGGCTATGGCAAGAATCAGGGTCGGACTATCCAGTAGAGGAGAAACAATAATCAAAGGCGTACAAGGAGCTCGGCACAATGAAATATTGATCAACGTTCTGACAAGAGCTGTGAGTGAAAAGACTCCTAATATACACACAGGAAAGGTCACATGCTATACAGAGATCAGCTGTGGGGAATGAGACTAATACATCGGGAGAATCACATGAGGGAAACCCTAACCACGGAAATTAGCGAGATACGAAATACGGACAGGAATCACACAAACAGCCTATGACAATTAAACAGCTCCGGCCCAGGAGTTCTACGTGCACAGATAACAAGAGCAGGAAAGTAATTAAGCACGTGCGAGAGATTCTCGCTGAACATAGGGAGAGGACGGCGGAAAGCAAAGGGGCGGAGAATAGAACAGGGCGATTGCGAAGAGGGACTTGCATTCATGTGCTATGGGAATTATGGTAAATACCAAAAGCCGACGTGAAAAGTTCACATGAACACCCCCCCACGTGGTATTTTCCACTGGGCGACTCGTAGAAAATTTTGATACACGAGTTGCCAAGATGAAATAACCTTTTACCTTTTCAACATGGCAGAGAGCGAGCAAGGATTCATCGCCAATGGTAAATAATGTGTCCACCATTTTTAATTTCGCTCCAACAACACAAGCAATTGAACACAACGCACTCGTAATTTCGAATTCACAAATCGAAAGTATCATCTTCCCGATCGCACATGAATGCAGCATCGAAAATGTACATGGTTAGTTGTGTTAGTAGACTATAATACTAAATACAAATGTTAGCCTTATTAGTAATCAGAACAGAAGGATGAAGGAAGAAAAGGAGATAAGAAGGAATTTCTTCAAACCCCGGACTTCATTTAAATGATCCGTATTCAGTGAGCAGGCAGACAGGGAAGATGGACTAAACCAACTGGATCACAAGACAGGGGAGACAAGTGCAATGGAACTGAGACATGGAATGAACCAAAAACCTGAATATTACAAAAACCAAAAAAAATAAATAAAAGACAATAATCATGGACACAAAACCAGAACATAAACATAACCAAAAAACCAGAACCATAAAACATGACCAGACAGATCAGAATCATAACAATATCTTGAAAATCTAGCTGCACTGGATTCAGATGGTCGTATTTCACTGGATCCTGACTCTGGCATCTCAATGCATGCAGTCTGTCAGATTACACCAAGTCTGGAGTTTGAAATTAGGCTGGATCCCAACTGTCTGATGAAACTGGGCCCTGACTTGGACATTGTACTGTCGCCCAACTATTAGATTGCACTGGATCCTGACTGGCTGTCACACCCTGGCACACAAAGATGTTGAAAAGGGTGCCAAGGCAAGGACTGGAGAGGACGGCCCAATTGCAGGGACATGGAGTTTCTTAAATAATGAGTGAAGCTGAACCAGACAAATAAAAACTTCAGAAGAACATAAAGGGGAGTCCGCCAAACATGAGGGGAAACCAGACTAAGGTCAGTGTTTCTCCCCCCTGTTCCTGGAGTACCCCTGTCCTGCATATTTCAGATGTCTCCTTGATTTAACACACCCAGATCAGGTCATTAGGTACTCCACTAATGAGCTGATCAGCTGAATTAGGTGTGTTAAATTAGGGAGACATCTGAAATATGCAGGGCAGGGGTACTCCAGGAACAGGGGTGGGAAACATTGTTAAGGCTACCTATCCAAATGGGCGAAAACTAAAATTTAAAAACCTAAGGCAGTGGTCGTCAACCCCGGTCCTGGAGGGCCAGAGTGTCTGCTGGTTTTTGATGTTACTCTGCACTTAATTGATGAGTGAAAGCAGTTTATTACACGCTTAACTCATCTCAACTGGTGTCTTAGGTTAGGTTTAAATAGGGTGGAGAAAACCAAACTCACACACCCTGTGGGTCTCCAGGACCAGGGCTTGCTACCCTTGCCCTATACACTTATCTTTACTTTGAACCTCTACTTTGTCCGGATTACAACAATGCTAAATGTCCAACTGCATTGACAAATCTTGGCTTCCAGTTAGACTTCTGTCACAACATGCATGTCTGTTTAATTGGCTCTAGGAGTCTTGTGGGTAGTTCCTGGTAATTGGCTTATTATTTCCTCAGTGCAGGAGTATAGCTAACAGCACAGGGTGTGCCGAGTTTGGTTTTCTCCACCCTATTTAAACCTAAGACAACAGGTGAGATGAGTTAAGGGTGTAATCAACTGCTTTCATTCATCAATTAAGTGCAGAGCAACGTCAAAATCCAGCAGACACTCCGGCTCTCCAGGACCTAAGTAATATAACTAACAGGGAAACAGGTGAGGACAATTATACTTGAGAACAACAGATAATTGGTTAATTAGGTGCAGGGGAGATAGCAGGGAAATGAAATGCCAGAGGGGAGGGGAAAATTTACTGGCAGATTATGCTGAATTCTGAATGTCAGATTACTTTAGAATTTTACTCTCAGAATATCCTGAAACTGCACGGTCAGATTATGTTTAATTCTTATTAGCAGACTGTACTGGATTCTGACCATCAGTAGAGAAAATTATTATTCTTTATTCAGATTATTCTAAATTCTGACTCTCACATTGCACTTGAGTCTTGTTCGGCAGACAGAAGTAATGTATTTGAGTATTTGATCTGTGAAATCTTTAATGTTTATATAATTTGCCGTTTATAGCATATTTATGTTCCTTTTTTGTTATGATGCCGTCCGACCATTTAACTTGTGAGGGCACAGATACGCAAACATACACTCCGGACGTCAACTTTAAATTCCTCTCACGCTGCAGTTTGTTAGTTAAAGGAATGGCTCAAACTCTCTGGCTTTTACGCATTATTTCATGGCAGCTGTCTGCTTTCATCTGTCCCATGCAGTTTTCTGTGTCATGAGGAATATTTTTAACTTTAAAGATATTTTTTTTGATGGCCAGCCTGCTGTACAGTGTCTGGTATATGGGCATTCAAGGTTTTGTGCTTGGAGAAAAAAACACAAATTGTATGGTGGTGCAGCGGTTAGCATTGTTGCCTCGCAATGAGGAGGCACTAGCTAGGGCCTCTCCGCATGGATTTTGCTTGTTCTCCCCATGTTAGCGTGTGTTTTCTCTGGGTACTCCAGTTTTACCCAGCCAGAAAAACATCCAATGGGTGCATCTCTAAGTGTAGGCTGCATCCTTAAAAGGCTGCATTTTTAGGGGCTGCATTTTTTTTACTTCCATCTGCCAAATTGACATTTAAGGTAACCCCTAGTCTCCAACGGGTGCATCGTGTAAGCGACGCGCTCGCGGGACGACAGTGTTCATGCGTCACTGAAGTGAGTGTCTCCACCTACTCCGTCTTGCTCGCTCGCGTACTTCAAACGAGAAGCGTCGAACAGCAAAGGAGAGGCCGAGTTCTTTGTTCTCATCGGTTTATATTTCAGTTCTCATGTTATGGCGCAATTCAAAACAAACCTGTTTTTGTTGTTGTTAATTGCCAAATCATCAAATGTATTATTACCTCAGTTTCTTTCTTTGTATATCACACGTGAAAGAATCAATAAACAAACAGCAAGGGAAGAAAATAGGCTATCAAATCAAAGCACAAGGTCAAATATAGGCCTTATATCAATTTTATTTGAAATATAAGTTGTCTAGAATGAAAAATGTAGATATATTGATTAATTCAGTGCATTTGTATTAGTCATCACCCTCCGTTTTATGCGCGTAATGTCGAAAAAATAGACTTGAAGCACAAAAAAAGGCTGCAGGTCGCATTTGCGCGCGTGAAGCGCAGCTGAAGCGCTCGCCTGACGAGGCCGGTGGAGACAGCTGCAAAGATAATAATTAGAGTGTATCTGCTGCGTAACATGCGCGAGTAAAAAACGCTTCAGAAACACACCCGGTGGAGACAAGGGGTAAGAGAAAAGGTTTAATATAGGGTTAAGTTACGGGCTAGGTTTAGGGTTAGACGTTTGAGTTAAGTTTAAGGGAAGGTTAGGAAAACCAGTGATGTCTTGCTTAAACCAAAGCTGTTTAACAGAGATGAAATGAGGTCACATCAGTTTGGCGGATGGAATTAAGTGACGAGCCCAAAAAATTCAGCCTTCTAAGGATGCAGCTTGCGATTTGAGATACACCCAATGCAGGAAGCAGAGGCGGCTCGTGAACCGACGGTAGGCGAAGCTCAAACGATCCCTTAAAATGAATGATTGGTCAAGACCTGTTTACTAGCATTCATTTAAATTATCATTATAGAAACTCTGATAACTCTCAACATAACCAGATGTGGCCAGTTTTAATTTATAACGCGTGCTGAGTATGACACCAGACTTCTCACGCTTTTCTTTACTCAGGAGTGGGAAGCAATGCATGTGTTTCATGATCGTTTATACTGTTTAAATGAAATAAGATCATTTGAAATCTCCTTATGCGATTCCATTGCGTCCAACCCCTCCATGCACAAGGACCTCAATTCCAGGCGAGAATCTCTTACATTGCGTTTATTGAATAATTGCTGACTACAGCAGGGGAATGTACATATGCCACTAAAACTCTCACCTAATGCGCGAGAGTTGACAGGTTTTAATGAAAACTGGCAACACCTGATAATATTGAGAGTTTTCAGAGTTTCTGTAAAGGTAATTTAAATGAATGACTGAAACAGGTCATGACCAATCATTAATTTTAAGGGTTGTTTACGCTTCCCCTGCTGCCAGTTCACCAGCCGCCACAGGTAGGAAGCCTGATACCAGTGGCCCTGACTAAGGAACAGGCTTAAAAACTGGAGTTAGTCTCCAGGTGCTGCTGTGGCTGCCAACTGTTCCAAAGTAACTAGGGTGGGTTGTGTGCAGAGAATAAATAAAGTGTACCTTATCTTATACAAAGCCATTTTAGAAGGACCGCTTACATGTACAATAGTATTTTGTTAACTGTGAGTTGGGACCCAAAATGCTTCAAGGTAGCGAATGAGGTGGTATTCACAGACCAGAGTCCACCAAGCTACAGTATGTGCCTATGTGCACTTGACAGTGTCCTAATATCAGCGGTGTGCAGTCACATGTTTCCAGGGGCCTCAGTAACCTCCTCCTTTACCGCTCGACTGTGCTCAAACTTTTCTCGTTTCAAGTTCGCCTGATTAACAATCAAACAATTTATCGACTGAATGACAAAGACTAATCCATAATGAGAAATTATAATAAAAAATGAATGCCCATTGCCAACATTTATACAATTGATACAACATTGCAACAAAAATGCAAAAAATCCAAAACTTCCGCTGACTTCGCAGCATTTATTTTCACCATCACTCAGCAGTGCATCGTACCCAACAACGCCCTTTAGTTGTGACTACATTCAGAATACAGAACAAATTCTCGGGGCTTATTGCTTAATGAGCCTCGAAAAATAATTAACGAAAATCTGTGCTGTTTCACAAGCTACAAGAGTGCATTGTTTGTTTTTGATGTTTTGACATTGATGTTTTATGTTATCATTTATGTGCCGAAGAAGACGCCTTATAATTTAATGGTGTAATGAAATAAATTTGACTGTTGTGGGTTCTACCAATTAGTCTGAGCAACTGTTGCTAATTGGGAGAAGTAAAGTGTAAGAGGTTTATATTTTCATGCAGTGAAAGGTGAGGTTACCGCCGGCCCTTGTTCCTGCCAACAGACCGCCACTGCCTAAGATATATATGTCACACATATTAAAATGTCTTTCAACAAAGGGTAGAATGAAGCACATATGAGAACCATCCATTTATGATCTATCCATCCAGCCATCCTCTTCCTGGCCTGGATCGTATTCATGGGGCTTATCCCAGCACGCAATGGGTAAAAGCAAAAGGCAGGAATACACTATAAGAAGTTCTATATACAGCTATTATACAGGCCACCAGTGTCTTGAATGCATCATTCACTGTTCACTGACTCATCCCTACCATGGAATAATTCAGCCTCATTTTGACCCATTTTGAATCTTTGAATCCAGGACCTTCTTCCTGTGAGGTGAGAGCACTGCCAGATATTGCTGTGATAACTATCAGTGCTGCTGAAGTCCAGGCTCTGTGTCTCACTGTATTAACACTCTCAGAGAGTACTTTGTTGTACCTTAAAGAGTACGATGGCTAGTCACCAGGGCAATGCCCTCTAAGTAACACCTATTCTACCTATGTATATGTAGCTACCATTTTAGCCCCAGCAAGGGTACACAGTTACCGTAAGATACAATAATCAGCTCTTCATTATCGGAGCTAACAGCTTGAGGGACAGAAGTGGACTCCTAATAGACCATTAGTGCATATCTACTTCTGTCATACAACTGCCGCTGATTTCAAAGGTGTTTATCTCCACTGCAGAGAGCTGAACGGCACATGAAAACCTTAAACAAAGGCCTTTGTGTGTTGCCGCTGCTATCGGAGTAAAGCCCAAATATTTCACCTTCACCATCTGTTGGTCTTTCCGTTATTTTGGCCCACTACCATTTCCTGTTGCTCACTCTATTACAGACCAATTGATGCACTTTGCTGTCCAAATATACACACTAAGTGACCCCCCTCGAGCAAACATTAAAGAGAAAGCTCTTATTTATTTACACCACGGATCGCAGTCACTGGCTCTTCGCCCAAATGTGTCTCTTTCAAGTGCTAAGCGGTGGTTTACTGTGTACGTAAGTGCGCAAAGCACTGAGTGTTCCTGGCAATACGGGGTAAACAGGCTGGCGAAGACAAACTTATTGTGAAGTGTTGTGGTAAACAATTTTTTTTTTGTGGCAAGTGAATAGAATATAAAATTCATTCAAACATTTGTAACAACTGAAAAAAGACATTCTGAACACGGAATATTACAGAGCACTGCTTTTCAATGCGTAGCGCTAGAAATGAAAAATAACGGTCATTTGCCGCACAAGACCGCACATTAAAGATAATAGCATGATCATTAAAATCATTAGAATATCGAGAGGTATAAAAAAAATTGAAAGATTGCCGATGTCGCAGCCCAAAAAGGCACCCCGAATTTTGGAAGACTTTCGGAATGGGTAAGGGGTCGGGGGGGGGGGGACTACAGAAAAGGAAAAACAAAGAGTTCTGGGCCTTTTTTTAATGTTAGCTCCCAAAAGACATTGTGTGCCTTGACCAGTTAATTGACCCTTGCTTCCTGCCTTTGGATTAAATTTACATGGGACATGCCCACAGAATGTCTTAGGGAACACAGATATGCTTTCTAAGGGTCTGCTGCATTGCTGTTAACTTAAACCAGATGTCACTGCCTTAGCGGTCTACACGTCTCCAGAGCCCCCAACGGTAAGTCGGGCGCAGAGCCAGTTGTCATTGAGAAAAAAAAATTATCGTCGTGGAAGGAGCTAATTGCAGCCATAAAATACTGAAGGGAACAAGTGCACTCTGTAGGATAAAGTATACCAGTTAAAGCGGCCGCAAGGCCGCAGCTGGTGATTCGCCGGGACAGGCCCTGGTGACTAATGGATTTCGGAGAAGCTCAGAGCAAAAGAGCGCATACTGGACAAGGCAGATCTAATGACTTAATCTGTCTCTTTAATGCCAAGTGCCAAGCAAAAGGCATTGGGTAACGTTTAACGCGCTTGTTATGACTTGCTTGGATTTTGTCTGTAGTCGTCAGATGTCCGAAGAGGCACTCTAACCACTGGAAGCAATGAATCAGTCCACAGCTTGCGCTAGTTTGATATGAGAGATTGTGCCGGATTATACTACAGTATATCAGCAAAAGGCTCAGTGTTTATGCTATATTGGGTCCGGTATCTAAAAGGAGCCTTATTTGACGCAATTGAATGACAAGGTCATTCACAGTGTCACAATACTGAAGCTTCTTCACTAACACAGCACGTACAACAAGCAGTCAACGACATTTCAAAATAAATATTGATTTTTGCAAAGACCTGTGTAAGCAGCCGGCGGCCAACTGCGGTACAGCGGTGCAGTGGGTAGCACTGTTCCTTCGCTGCGAGGAGGGCGCTGGTTTGAGTCTCGACTGGGGCCTTTCTGTGCGTCATTTACATGTGGGTGCCCTCCCAAAGCCCAATAAAAAACACCCAGTCATTTTGGAGATGCTCAGATATTGCCTGCTGGTATGAGTCTGGATTGGCAAACTATGGTGTTTTGGCTTGCTACTACATAGAGAATATCATATGGACATTTTCATGTCAACCCGAGACCCCAGTATAAGCCCGAGAGCTTTAGTTCGAGGGCTGATACTGGTCGAGGGTTGATACATGGTGTGATATGAAAATGCACTTATGGCGTTTTATTTATCATATACTGATTTTGACCATAATTAATGATGCATTTTATCCGAAGCATTTATTTCAGGTTATTACTGTCATTGTTACAAGCCAGTAGCTCTAGCGTTTGCTTTTAGTCAGCGGTGTTTTCAAGTCAGTGAGATGGCTAATTAGCTAGCTAGCACGCAAATGCGATTTTCTCTAGTAAAGTAATATAATTGCTTTTCTACGATAGCTTACGCATGAAAAATTTTACGACCGCCCTTCGCATGAATATTGCTGCAAAATGCGGTATTACGCATACTGTTTACAAATAATTCTGTATCAAGTTCCTTTTCTATAGCATAGTCCAGTTCAGAAATTTCAGCCGCTGAGGAATTCATGACTATCTCCACCGTGACAGCGTCTAATCAGAGTCTGAAGCGATGCATTTCCAACGATGCTCTTGCTAAGATAATGGTTGCTGCCACTGATAAGGGATTTTGCCGGGCGGGCAGATACAGGTGATACAGGATTTTTGTCCAGCGGGCTGATACAGCCCTGTCCATCGTACTTGTATCACATTAGCAGATTCCCTGTATTTATAAGAAAGTATATGATAAATGTTGGTATTAAAGAATAAGCTGGACAGACCGTGGATGGGATCTCATTCATACGATATTCCTTCACACTCATGGTTTTGCATAGCTTTTACATACAGTACATAACCAGGTTATAGAGTATTCTCATAACAACTGCCCTCTCTCCTTGCCCTCTTTCCTGAAGATCAGTGACTTGAGTAGGCTGGGTAAACTTAACTCAGTCAAAAGTTTCTGAACCTTCCTAAATCTGGAACATGGACATGAGTTTAAGGATGTTTTCTAGGTTTGTCCTAGAGCACTTATCCAGCCGACCTTGTTCTCATGCATTGTGATGTACCCTCCTGGTCTTGCACTGATAACTGGTGCTAACCTGTTCCAAAATTACTCCCGGACTAACTCCAAAGCAGCCCACTTGACTGGGCCAGTGTTGGCCCAGTGCTGGATAAAGTTGTTAAGCAGGCACAGTACTCTCCAAATGTAGCGCAGTTAAACTCGCTAGAGGATATAGGTACATAAATACAGCGTTTCACTGTGTGTGGCCTTGCCCAACAAGAGCCTCCTTAGTACTGTGTTCTGAAATCATGAACTGCTTTGACCTGGCTGCACAATTCCCATAAACTGTTCACCGCCGTGTAATCCAGCAATTTCATGGACAATGACCTCAGAGTGAAATATTGTGTGAGACGCTAAGGGGGACCAAAATTAAATTGTGTTCTGACCTTGAAGATGGAGAGGAACATTGTACTGACACCATGAATTAATGAACTGACAGACAACCTCTGTGGCTTTGTTTGACTTAGAAGAAGACATTTTGTTGAAACGTCAGTCACCTGCACCAAAATAAATGACCTAAATATCATGTGCTCCAGAATTTCTTTCTTTGATTTTCAATAATTTCTCTCCTTTACTGAGATGCACCTTTTAGGCTTCTGTTCGTCACCTGAGGCGCATATTTTCCCTAGTTAACCTCAGAGGTGTGATGGTGCAGTGGTTTATGCTTCTGCCCCACAAAATGGCAGTTTGGGCGCTGCCATATACCCTCTGCGTGGAGTTTGCATGTTCTCCCCCTGCTCGCATGGGCGTCCTGCCATAGACACATATCGTATGAAGACTCCCACCACCGCTCTCAAACGAGGCTGCAGCCTCAGAACTGGAGTCTGTCCTGAGGATCTACCACGCCCCCTCCCACTGCTCCTCAGTAATAAGCATGGATAAGGATGGATCAAGAGCAGGGGCCAAATTACCCCATGCGGTTCAGTAAAGCATGTCTATCATGCCTCTAATAACCCTGTGCCAGCGTGCAGAACTCAAGAAGCAGTGGTGAGAGAGGAATCACTCCACTGTTACCCAGCTGATAAGACAAGTGCAGATTCAGTCTCATATCAGACTACAGTGTACTCACTAACCCCTGCCCAGAATATATCCCAGGATGCACTGGGAGAGAAGCAGACATACATCACAGCCAGGATGGGTCTATTATCTGTCACAGAGCAGTCGCACCATTCATTCACTCACTCATACCTATGGACAATTTAGTGTTTCTGATTAGCCTGTGGAAAGTGAATCATCTAAAGGAAACCCAAGTGAATAAACATCTAAACTGGGCCTGTTTGTGTGGAGTATGAATGCTTCAGTGCAGAAACACATATTAGAGTACACAATCATGCCTTCTCGCTGTAAGGTGACAGTGCCTTTCTCTTGCAGTACATAGTACACGACTCATAAAACAGAGCGGGAAAATTATTTGCTTCAAAGCACCACAGATTTATAGCTAGCTGTTCCATTTAAATTGCGTAAAATGCATACTCACTCCGGTGACTCGGGCTGAAAAATGGCCCACGGGCCAGAGCGATATCCCTCATGTCCAGCCAAATACCGCAGTCCAGAAAAGGGGGTTGAGTGACCAACAGAAATAGTTGACTTTCACCCCTCAGCCCTCCTCCAAATCAGGCACGTTCTGACCACAACTGCACTTTCCTGCTGTTTTTTTGACATATACTTCTCCTCCGAGGGGGAAAAAAAAAACAAAAAAAGCAAACAAACGCGAAAGGGAGACGTGTCTGAGGCCTGACTGGAACACGACGCAGCCGTTCGGACGGGGTCATGGATCTTTCCAGAAAAATCCTGCTTTCTTTGTTGGGGGGGGGTTCTTGTGTCTTAAGCTCAGCGTGTGCTCCCCAGAATATTCAGGGTCCTGGTCTCCGTCGAACAAAACAAAAACTTCCTGCCGAATCCCTCCTGTTGAACATCCTCCAACATAACTTTTAGTAACTAAACTATTTTAATCCCCTGTCTGACTGCGTCTTAAAACTACATCTCCAAGAAATATTATTGCAGTAGCCTTGGGTTTTCCAGCCGCCAAGGTAATTTTCAGTGGAGCCGTAGAATTATTTAGTTAATCTTAGAAGATTCAGTGAGAATCACAACTTGTGCAATTGCGTAATTTTCAAAGTGATATTTCCTATTGGTAATAAAGAATGGTATGAGGGATTTTTGTTCAATCTGTTGTTTCAGATTAAATTCAATGAAGCAGTGAATATTTCATTGACTCGGTAGACAAGAGCCATCTGGCAATGGCGGATCCCCCCGGCTGTAGGTTGTGTAACCTACAGGTTGTGTGGACAGATGGACGGACCGAAACCCCCAAAAGGCACAACTAGACCATAAGGAGAAGCTCCATACCAAATTTGGTGTTTGTAAGTGGTATAGTTTTCAAGTTCTGGTCCGAAAAACGATTTTATTACAGACGGACGGACAGACGGACGGACGGACGGACACACCGATCGCTATATCCCCCTGCATTATATGCCGGGGGGATAAAAACTAATGGTCCTTGTGAGCTCAATCCGTTCAGCTAGCCAAGACAACTCGTGCTGCTAAAAACTTTTGTCTGTTATTAACCAACTGCAACTTTGGAAGTGTCACAGATGTGTATGTAAGGCTAATAGTGATCACAAATTGCTTGTGCATCTATAGCCTATATGTGCACATTCTTTCAGCATAATACCTGCTACAGCCTGGTGAGATTCTAGCAAAACAGAGCGCAGAAACTCAACTGGAGAGCAAGACTGTTAAATCGAGAAGGTTATGCTTGGCTATCTGCGAATTTCTCATTTTACAGACACAGTATAACGTTTATTTGCTTTGGGCTTGTGAATGAGGGAGAAGTTTACACTGAAAGTGAAATCGAACCTTGCGCTTAACCCCGCATCTCCAAGCCTACTGCAGAGGTCGATGCAGTTTAATAAACTACTGTAAATTCAGGTCATTCAGAATTTGGTTATAAACAATTGACTCGCATAATAGCTGTTAATGAGGATACTTCAGAAAACATGTCATTAGACCTTCAGTAGAGAAACAATCTATCAATCTTGAGGCATTTGATGAATAAGCCTGTCGCTGTGTGCACCTCTGAAGAACGTTGTGTGAAGAGATGTACCATCGAGACATAAAGAGTTGTGCAAAAGTCTGAGGAGCCCTATATTTTTTAAATTTAAGTTTTAGTCATTTTAGTGGTGCTGCAGATTAACAGTACATATGAAGCATCAAATGTACTTGTAGATTAAAAAAAACCTTTTATAAGAATTTTATATTTCATTAAATGCAGTTTATAAAAATAATTCACCATGACAGAGCCCTGATCTCAACTTCACCAAGGCTGTCTGGCGCAAGTGACACTGTGAGTCTGCGGAAGTATTGTGGCATACTGTCCTGTATGCTTACATACAGAACAACCAAACAGCTAATAACTTCATAAACAATAATTATATAAAACTATAAAACTGCAGAACAGTGTTCGAAATTTTTAGGCAAAGAGTACTAATTCTTAACATTGAGTTCGTTTTTAACAGTTCACAGCACTTTATAGTACATTTTTGCGTACTTATAAACCTTTAATTTAATGATTTTTGGAAGCATCTCCACTGCACGGAATCGTGGTAAATGTGTCTCAAACGTTGGCACACTACTTAATATGAAGTAAGGACAGATTCTGCTAATCGGTCCGATGGATTTCTATGGAACTGATCCATGGCACATGAGGCCATTTTATGGAGGATGCCATGTTCGACGACGGGCTCCTTTTGTGGCACCCGCCGTGCATGAGAAAGATGAATAAACATAAAGTGAGGACTATAAAAAAAAAGTCTTGTCCTTTGTGGCTCTGAAAAGTTGAAGCCTTAAATGTGCTTTAATGGACTGTTTGGCATCAGAGGGTAAAAACCACAATATCTCTGGTGACCACTGAGGTTTGGACGATTCAGAGAGAATGACTGTCCCTGGTCCTGATGCACTTTATTACCGCCATTTGAGCAGGCGTTTGGGGCAAAACAGCGCCACCCTGTGGGAGTATTCATTGTTTTAGAATGTAGCCATGAAACCTCCCTGGAGGACCACTGTCTCAGCTGGCTTTTTTTGTATTTCCCCTCTGTATTGATTGGTTTAAAGGGGAATTCCGGTGTGAAATTGACTTGGGGTGTATTGAAACATTATATCGAGTACTAACTTTTGTCGAATACCCCACCTCTGTACGCACACAGCATTTCCAAATACATGGCCAATGAAGCATGGAGCTACTTTGAGCCTTGTTAATGATGATAAAATAGCGATTTGTTTGCATGGCAATGCAATGCCCGATTCACGACCATTGTAAGCCTGTTGGGAGCTTCTGCTAAAAAGCCATGTATTTCGAAATGTTGCGTGCGTACGGAGGAGGGGTATTCGACAAAAGTTAGTACTCATTATCATGTTTCAATACACTACTAGTCAATTTCACACCTTTTACTTTCTGATTGACTAATAAGTACAAGTACCTTGTTGTCAAGGCATTTATTGGCCGCTAATTGAAAGGAGATCAGCCTGCCGATACTGTAGCTCCCCTGGACTAGAATTAAACCTGCAGATACTGTGGCCCTCCAGGACTGGAGTTAAACCTGCAGGCACTGAGGCATCCCAGACTGGAATTAAACCAGCCCTCCGGGACTGGAGTTAAACCTGCAGATACTGTTATCCTCCAGCACTGGAGTTAAACCTGCAGATACTGTAGCTCTCCAGGACTGGAGTTAAACCTGCTAACACTGTGACTCTCCAGGACTGGGGTTAAACCTGCTGACACTGAGGATATCCAGGACTGGAGTTTGGCTCTCTGGGTTGGATCCCTTTGCATCTGAAGAGTCTGCATAAAACAAGACCCATGTGTGGTTTTTTTCTGCCCATTCCAGAGCCTGATTGGCTGGTGCACACATTACACAGCTGTCACAGGCCAATTTACACCCTCTGCCAATCTCTGATCCTGGGGTCTGTTTCTTCTATGAACCATCAATCATCTCAGAGCACTTCAAGTCTCAAACTACGGTAAATGTTGACATAAAATGAATAATATGCCTGAGAACCCGGCTTATATTTAAGTGCACATGGAGGATGGGCTATGTGAAAGAGATAATGCATTCGGGCTGTTTAATTCTGCAGCACTCAAAATGCATCGTGACTCCACTTAAGAATGACAGATGATTTATAATTCTGTAGAGTCTTATAAACGCGACTTTCCTTATCTGACGGTTTTTCTGTGATAGTTGCTGAGTTAGCTTTAAGAATGGGTGCTGTAAACCTCACTCGTGGTTAATCACTATATCCCCAGCACACACACACCCTTGCACACACACACGAGGACTGAATTGGTTCTTCACTCTCCACTAGGTGTCTTGCTTAAATGTGAGTAAATATAAGATTAAGACCTTCAATTTTAGATTTATTATTTTACCACAAAATCTTCAAGATGGATGACGGACAATGTGCACTACTAGTGTACTTTAGTACAGTGTTTCCTAGACCCCGCTCCTGTCTGGCACAGGTTAGATGTCTCCCTTATTTAAAACAACTGATTCAGATGATCAGCTCATTAGTGCAGCACTTAATGAGCCAAACTGTGTATGTAAGATCAGGGAGACATATAACCCGTGCGGGGCAGGGGTCCAGGAGCAGGGTTGGGAAACACTGATTTAGTATATGGAAATGGTGCACTTTGTTGCTGCATAAGTATATATGTATTATAGTATATAGAAGTGGTGGGCTGTTTTCCTGTCTTGGTGTACCATTGGAGATGGAAGGAGTGCACTGTTTAACTGCATTAGTGGACATAACATTGTACAAATTAGATGGAAGTGATGCATGTATTATTCTTCTGGGAAGTGATGCACTGTTTTACTGAATTGGTGCACGACAGTAGATGGACGTGGTATGCCGCTTCACTGCATTGGTGCCATATAATGGCGGACAGAATTTACGTACTGCATTCACCATTGATTAGTTGTGTACTCTGGTGTACTAGTGGTAGTAGGAACTGAGAATCATTAAATCAACAGCGAGCCAAATCTTGTTTTTCAATATGACAGGGTGCCTAGAGAAATAATATGTACCCCTCTCTCTCTCTCTCTCTCTCTCGCTCTCACTCTCGTCTTTATTTCCTGATGTTTTGCCTCCTGTGTAGCGGGGTCAGAAAGGGCGCTGGCACCACAGGCTGCCCGTCCTGTCCTGTTAATCACTCACAGGGCTGAGCACCTCGCTGGGCGGCTTATAACAGGTGCAACAAAGAGCCCATTTCAAACAGCGCCAGCGCTTATGTCAATAACCACTCCACACGTCTGTGACAACGGCGCTCATTGTCTCACTGAACTCTGCTCCACACTGCAAATCAGCTCAAAAAAATTCTACGCTCCTCTGAAAGACTTCAGAACATCAATTATCTTTCATACAGAAAAACACCAGTCTGAGAGGGGGAAACGTGCTTTTTGGTGAGAGGGTTTTTTTTTCTGCTTTCTGAATTTATAAAAGAATGTCTCACAAAGAAATCAGTCGCACTGCAGAACTGCAAATTCCGCAAGATGTGAATACAGCATTTCTGCACATAATATAGCATGTCTATATGTGTGCAGGACTAGGAAAAGGGGTCACTTGGGATTTTTTTTCCATTCTGACATTAACGGGGTATCTCAGTAGCACTACTGTCCGGTCAATTTACAACACTCTGCTGTGCACAAATTCACCCAATTTTTTTCTCAAAATTAAAAACTTGGATCACTCTTTGATTTTATTGAAAATCTCAATTTTCATAAAATGACCTAAGTGACCCCTATTCCTAGTCCTGCACACATATTAAAAGTATTTTTCATTTTATCATGGTATGTAGTACATCTTAAAAGACAGTCTGTACTTAATTTAGTTCAGTATAGCAGTGTTTGGGAAGATTCTGAAACAGGCTGTTATTGTTCCCCATATATAACCATTACCAAAATACGGCTGCTACAAGAACAAATACTGTGGTTAAAAGAATAGCACAGCTTGCACGATGAATCATATTTTCAAAATATTGCCAGAATTTTTTTTAGCCAGCATCACACTTCTGAACAGATTTTCCTTGTAGTAATGCATCTAATTTTACAGTGTGTAGGAGTGGGAAATGGACTGACACGCTGATACGCCTCTGGTCTTGTTTTATACCGGAAATCTGAACCACTCAGCCAACAGCTATGAAGAAAACTTCATGGAAAAACTGTAATGACCTCAATTTTTAGCATGGTTAAAAGAGCTTTAGTGATTTCTTTTTTTGATGCTGCATCCTTCTTCATCAGATAAGGAAGGAGTCATTATCCAGTTTTGTCTACTTTCATGAAGTGATTTTGCCTCTGTTTCTCCTCTATTGTTAATCACTGTGAATAAGAGTGTAGCATCTGAAAATTAAATCTAGCCAGCTAGTGCTCCGTGTCAAGTAATGGTTTGTTATCCCCTCGAGGCATTAAACCATAGGTTTGCTCGCATTCAAATATGCATGGCATCATCCCCATGTTTGTGATGTTATTACATTAAATAATCACATTTCCTTCTGCTAGCAGCTATTCCCATTTAGCGTTGTTTCCAATGCGGCAAACAAAGAGCCATGGAGCCGCATCAGGGGCTGTTTCACAACACAGGACCACTCAGTTAGCCCGGTAACCCTGCTTGCCTGTTAAGACCTTGCCCGATACCTTTTTACTTTGTTGCTTTTCCTTGGTTTTGGCAGGTTCAGGGATTAACTCAGTGTAGTTATCCTGCTTTGGGAAATGGTTAAATAGAATTGATGGCCTGTGAGAACAGATGGAACCCTGTGAATTGTAAGTTAGCAATGCTAACCAACAGCCAAGGTACAGCTATCCAATATATGATACTTCATATGCTCTGCCTGGGTACATCTGAGCATTGATAAAGAGATTATTTGGGCCAATCAGACAGCAGTATGAACATATGCACTTTTTTGCTTTTTTAACAGCATTTCATCCTTCTCCTGCTCATATGAGGTCTGCTTTTAGTGGACAGTACTACTGCACTGCGATACAGAGCCGCCAACGTCCACCAGTGTTTTCTCAGAAACCTCCAGAAGGTCAGGAAGGTTTCCAAACCCCCGCGATCGAACCGCGACAAACATCTCACTCATCCAGTCGCAAATCAGGACCAGATGGGCAAAGTCAACATGCAGGATTGCAAGCCGGCCAGCGGCTGCTTTTTATGCTGTTCCTGTGCCCACAGTGTTTATTTATTCACTGGCCTTCCCTGGTATCCTGTAATTCCGCGGGTGACTGTGTCAGAGGCTGTTCTTACATTGCATCAATCACAGGAGTAATAAAGTATGTCACGCAGTATTGTAATCCATCAATCACTGGCGTGATAATAGATGTCACACAGTATTATAATGCCTCTATCACTAGTGTAATAAAATGTATCATAAAGTGTAATAATGTATCAAACCCCAGTGTAGTACAATATGACACACAGCATCATAATGGATCAATCACAGCACCAGTAAAATATGTCCTACAGTGCTATAATGCATCAATCACAGGTGTAATAAAATATGTCATACAGTATCATAACACCTCTCTCACTGTTGGAATGAAATATATCATAAACTGTTACGAATTACAATGCATCAATCACTGGGGAAACACAATATTTCACACAGCATTATAATGGATCAATCACAGCTGCAATAAAATTTATCCTTGAGTGTTATAATGCATCAATAGTACTTCTATCCCTGGTGTAAAAAAATACAGTATCATAAGGGACCATAAAGAGACCCTAAACCGAATACGCAGTCAGCAAATGCAAGTATTAACGGTCTTGCTGATCAAAACTGAGTGTTTACTTCCATTTTGGTAATTTTGTGACTGCAGACCATAGCACAGCTGTGGCACTGTTGTTAAAAGGGATGGCCTAAAATGAATTAATTACCTGTAGGTGGGGGTTCGGGTCAGCTACTGGAATTGCCTTTAAAAGCAGCGTGTTAATGCCATAGTGAGCTGGCAATTTCGTCAAGTGAAGATTAAGCACCTAACTTGTATTACTGCCACCTCCTTCGGTCCTCTGAAAACCGCACTTCAATCTAGCAAGCACATCAATGATGGAAGGCAATAAGCAAAGCGAAAACCAGCATCAGTGCATTTTTTATGAATGTGGGCCATTTATGCTGTAAACAGAACAGCGCTGGTTGTATTGAAGCAAGGGCAAGACTGAAGTTAATAATTTTTATTCCCCCCATTGGTGGATCTAGAGCTGGGAATTGGGGGGGCACAGACCCGTCCCTTTATGACAACAGTTAGTCCTGGCTTGTTCTCAATCATTTTCCTTTATTGACGCATCTTCCAATTATCGTAATGGGCAACTGAAAACACTCCATATGCGATCGAACAGAGATGAAATCATGGGGTAAATTCAGTACAGAAAAATAATGCACTAATTTAATGGGCCAATGCTTCACGTTGATTGAACTAGTCTGCATTGCAAAGAAATATAGCCTTTCGCTCTCAGTATTGCGTGGGTTGATTAAAAAAAGTGGCACTCTGCAGTTGAAAAGGCAAAAAAAAAGCATGTGGCTCAAGCTATTTCCGTGAGAGTCGGCAGGTATGCAATTTTGAATAACGTTGATTTAAATACAGCAAATACGCATCCAGATGAATGACTGTCATCTTACCTAATCGGGGAGAACAAGCAGCACCTGTTAATTGTGGAGTGCTCTCGGAGTGAACCTTTTGTTAATCACGAAAATGACCGAGAACAGGTCAGGACTAATACTCGCTTTAAACGTATGTTTTGTGCACCCCAATTCTATGTTCTGGCTCTGCAATGAACTGAATGTAGCCAGTGATTTCATCAGATCGCATGTGCAGAGAAACCATGTCTTCAGTTGCCAATTATGATAAATTGGAAAACTCGTCAATAAAGGAAAAAGATTCAGAACGAGCCGGGACTAATTGTTGTAATAAAGGGACGTGTCTGTGCCCTCACCCCCCCAATTCCCAGTTTTAGCTTCGCCCCCCCATAAAAAAACATTCACATTATAAATAACCCTTTCACTCTGCCCTTTCCATGAGACCCAACCACCATTTTGTAGGCATTATCAATATGGTGCCCTACATAAAAGTGAGAATTAAGACAGGAGTGAAAACGATATGAAGGATATGTGAGCAAACAGCTCTGCTGCCTGAGATTTATTTCCATGAAGCCATTAAGTGACAGCATTTGCATTAAGAAAATAGCCAGGGTGAGCCAAACCTCAAGCAAGGTGTTTGACACATACTTTACTTATTGACACTCCCCCAAAATCGCAGTTTACCCCTCCGTGTTGCAAACTCGTTTTTTGGCAGAGCAGGAAAACGTCAAACTGAGCGAGGCCAATAAATACAGCATTTGCGACAGGCAACATTGTGAATAATGTTGCAGCCACGTGTTTTCATTAGTGAAGGCAAGAAAATCCTGCGTACAGTGTTATAATGCTTGAATTGCTGGTGTTATACAACAACGTCATTCAGCATTAGAATGCATAAATTGCAGGTGTAATGACCTACGCAATTCATTATTATAATGCCTTTATCATTGGCGCCATAAAATATATCATAAAGTGTTATAATGCATTAATCGTAGATATAATCAAACATCATAGAGTGTTATAATGGATCAATAACAATGGTAAGAAAATATGCCCGAAAGTGGCGTTGTTCATCTACCACAGGTACAATACAATATGTCAAACAGTGTCAAAATGCATTAATCATAGGTGTAAAATATACTACTCTGTTTTGCAATACTGGAATCACAAGTGTGACTAAATACACTGACCAAAACTTCCAATGCAACACTTGGGTTTATTGCAACACATGTCATTTTCTTATGATAAATTTAACAACACATAACAAATATTAAGATTCAAATCAAAAACACAGTTTTAGAGTCAGGAATGGAGAACAGATTTGTCCTGGTTTCCAATTCATTGCATCAGTTGAAGGCGCAATTCTGGATCACCGAAGTCAGTATCCTGTATGGCCTCCTCTGGCGTCACTCACAGCCTGGATTCTGCGATGCATGGAGTCAATCAAATGCCGAATTTCAGCCTGTGTGATGCGATCCCATTCCTCCTGGAGTGCTTGACGCAACTGTTGGACTGTGGCTGGTTCTGGATCACGCCTTCTCCCCCGGCGATCCAGAATATCCCATAGATGTTCTGTAGGGTTTAATTCTGGGGAATACGCAGGCCAATCAAGACACTGAACATTATTCTGCCTCAGGTAGACCTGACAGACTTTGGCGAAATGTGGTCTCGCGCATAGGCGTGCACAGATAGACGCTAGGTGGTGCTACAGCACTTGCCTCTTTGCCCTTTATCAATGAAAGTGCCCTTTTGAAACTTCGTTTTTTTTATTATTATTATTATTATTATTATTAATATTATTAACACTATAATGGGGCCAGTGTTGAAATGTTCTTTTAGAAAAGCGGTCTGATTAAAAACTAGGCTACTGAAAAAAATGCCCCGAAATGGGCCACCTCCTCACGAGCTTCTGACCTCTCTTCCTTTGTCACGTGAACACGCGCGCAGTGCATATACTAGATGCGCTGCAGGAGCATCAGCTGAGCGACTGGAAGCCACAGTCTTGTGCCCCGCCAGCCAGGTAACACAGAGATCAAGTGAAATCGTACAGCCCAACCTGTAATCATTTTGTTGTGCAGTAGCATGCCTCATACACAGTGATGGTCCGTTGGCAGAAAAACAGGGCCAGCAATAACCTCACCTTTCACTTCTTAATGACAGACACCTCTCGCAGTTTACCTCCCCGATTAGCAACGGTTGCTCAGACTGATTGGAGGAACCGATGAGAATCTAACTTGTTTTTGAAAGCCTTGTTATACATTGCAGTACGAAATTATACGGCGTTTAACTTACTTCCGCACACCAATGGCTACGGAAAAAATATCAATAGCCTACTTCTTTATAATTTGCGTAAATTAATTCGCAACGTTCATTGAGCAATTAGCCATGAGAATCCGTTCTATATACTCTGAATGTGACAGCCAAAGTGCGTTGTTAGGTAAGAAGCACAGCTGAGTGAAGACGAAAATAATTGTGAAAGTATAAGTCCGCGAAAGTTTCGGATTTTTTGCAGAATGTCATCTTTGCGGATTCACATCGATTATATCAACATAGCCAACAGGCAATCGCTTTGTAATTAGCATTTCTTAATCATTATGTGTCACGCATTGGTGGTAGCTATTCTGTTAATTAACTGTTTGATTGCTAATCAATCAAACCTGATCGCAAACAGTTTAAGAGCAATTATCCGGGAAAGGGTGATGTTACTGAAGGCCTTCTTGGCATCTGACGGTACGCCACTGCTCACACAGCACCAAACAACTGTGCATTTTTTAGCCGTCTGGTCACCTGATTAGCTAGTTTAATGCTATATCCCAAATCAATGATAGATAACGTGAGGACGACCACCACAAACAATGTCGGTCGACTTTGCAAATCTATCTGTTAAGCTGAACGTTTTCTTTTGTGTAGGTTTTGTTAGGCAACATAAATGAACACAGAAAGAAGAATCAGGCAGTTCCCCATTGCCTGAGAGAAATATCCCCATAAAGGCTACCCAAGTGCCTTCTTGGAATGAATGACAGTAGTCATGAATTGCATTGAATATGTGCGTGTAATGTTTATTCTATTTTTTTAATCTCACACTATAATAACATGTTTCACGAGTGCAAAAAAGTGCCCTCCCCCTCCTCCCTGAGCACTTGCCCCCCAGAATGTCTGTGCACGCCACTGGTCTCGCGTTATCCTGTTGTAGCGTTAGGCGATTGCGATGGACGAGTGGAACTGCGACAGGGGTAAGGATGTTGTCACGGTAACGTGTCGCACTGAAGTTTCCATCGATGAAAATGAGGTCTGTCTTGTGTCTACTGCTTATTCCAGCCCAAACCATCGCACTGCGTACACCCCAGCGGTCACGCTGCAGGATGGTAGCGTCAGTATAACGTTCCCGTCACCTATGCCATACACGCAGTCTTACGTCAGAAACGCTTAACTTGAACCTCTATTCATCGAAGAAGAGCACCCTCTTCCACCTGAGAGTATTCCAGCCCAAATGTGCCCTTGACCATTGCAGACGGACGCGGCGACGAGCAGGAGTCAACACCAAACCACTGCAGGGACATTGGTTGTGCAAGTCGGCTTCACGCAGGCGGTTGCGTACGGTTTGGTCGCTAATCCAGTTCTGGTGACAACCTCTGGTCTGAGCAGCAGTGACTGTAGCTGGCAGGAAGTGATTGCGCAGGTGCTAGAGGCGAATATGGCGATCCTGCTGAGGGGTGGTGACACATGGTCTGGGGGCATGTGGTCGATCACCGGTGCTTCCTGTTTCATTATGCCGGCTCTTGAGACGTGATATGGTTGACACGGGGACGCCCTGGTTCCTTGCAACCCGTCTTTGCGACATTCCACCAGTGAGCATACCGACGGCTCGCTCTCGCTGATTTTGACCTAGGCGCGGCATGGTCACACGTTGACCCAGGATAATACAAAGGAATATTTAAGTTGCCCATTGCTACGGCTATTTATTGACCAAATTCTTGAAGGATTGGTCAATGAGTTCTACTCAACCTGACCGGATAGGCAAAATTCTAAACAATGTGCAATCAAGTGGAACGAGCTGCCCACACGACAAAATCAAAACAATTTTTGAGCTTTTAAGTTGTAGTTGATGTATCATGGCTCAAAACCAATATCCCATTTTATGTACACCAAATATTTCAAAATTGTATGTGTTACGTTGGAAGTTTTGGTCAGTATATATCTTACTCTGTTATAATGCACCAATCACAGGTGTAATAAAATATGTCCTAAAGTATTATAATACATCTCTCACAGATATGACAAAAACATTCCTATTGTGCAAGAATGTATGAATCGCAGTTGGAATAAATTATGTCCTAATGTATTGTAATGTGATAAAATATTTCCTAATCCATTATAATACATCAATCACAGGTGTATCAAAATATTTTCGACAGTTTTCAAATGTATCAATCACAGGTGTGATAAATGATGTAATTCATCACTCACAGGTGTGTGAAAATGTCCAACAATATTCTAACGCATCAATCTTGGTTCTGCCAACATAATTTAGTATTACCATCATTAATTACTTAGTCTGAGTAAGCAGTGGTTCTTCGGTTTTAGGATTTTTCCATATTTGTGGCAAACGAAGCGTAATACACGCATGCACTTAAAACAGTCACAAACGCAGGCAGGCACGCACGCATGCACACACACAAATATATAAACACTTTTGCACATTCTCAACTTGCACATTATTTTCAGGCTGTACTTTTATACACTGGCTTCTGAGTATCTGATTTTAATTTATTTATTTATTTACCTTTTCATTCATTAATTCATTCATTCATGGCTTCAGTGGAATCTTGCCCACTGGAAAAGCACAAAATGGAAGCTATCAGAAGAAATTCTGAAAAAAAAAAAGGGGGGGTGGGGGGGGGACAGCACTAAAAAAAAAAAGACAAACACAACTGAGAGGCTTTGGCAGGAATAAGCTCAATATTTGTTTAAAACGCTGTTTTCTGTCGCAGTCTTCAGAAAAGCCACCAAATATATTTCCGTGATTGGCATGTAGGAATGTCCCTGGCCCAACATCTGATAAAAGTCTCTCACTGAACCAAAAACCCCATGGGGTCAACCCTACCACACACAGTCACCCCTAAATCAGGGGCAGATCTGATTAACCTTATAATTTAATCTAATAAACATCAGTGACTGCTTTACTTGTACATGGCTATTATTTTGCAACTACCTGTAATGCTCTTGAGACCGTTGCCTCTGTTCGGTAGGAAGTTCAAGCCGGCTCGATAGGGGTAATAAAAGGGGAATTTGGGTCCCGTCTTGGCTCAGTTCCTTGGCATTGGGCCAGGGGATGGGAAGGGGAGGGGCCGTCCCCGGGGGCCCATGCCTGGCCTGCAGTGTCCCGCTGCGTGGTTTAGGAATCTATTCCCCACCCAAAGCAAAAATAACCCCCCCACTAGCCACACATGCACAATGACTGTTCTTATGCCCTTGTATTAGCACAGAGCTGATTAGCTGCCATATCTACTGCACATAAGCTCATTCTTAAAAATAATGCCAAAAAAAAAAAAAACTATGAGGCTTCAAGCATCTGCTTCATTGCTGCGGACAGCAATACATTCGACAGCAATAAAATACTAAATGCATGCAGCCCGCTGGAAAAGTGGCAATTAAACGGGTTTTTATTTCTGCTCATATTCCAACGAAATGTCAGATTTTATGCTTTCATTTTTCAAAATATGGTCAAAAAGTGAAACACATCTGAGCTTCACTCCGGAATGTCAGTCTGATTTATGGCTCTGTAGCAGACTGTGTGGGGGCATGTGTGGTGTACGAATGCCGTGTCCTACAGCAGTATTAGACCTTCCAAAAGAGCACCATGTTTCCACCTCAGGCCGCAGGATAAGCCTCCACCAGCGCCCAGCCAGGAATTCTGGGACACTAGAAAGATTATTGCACGAGGCCCCTGTGATTAAATAAGACAAATTCTGGACCCTCTGCAGGTTAGACCCACCCCACCACTTTTAACTGTCCCAGAAGGGTCAGCCTTGCCAATGACTGGGGAGTGTGTGTGTGTTCCAATGCGAAAAATTACATCTCATCCTAGTTAAGGAAGAGAGGAATAAAGTGAAAAATGACACATTTTTGCTTACTGCTACTCGAACTTGGACCCTAGTGACACATGTTCATAAATCTGAGGAGCGATTGAACAAAAAGGAAGTTAATTGTCAGAACCCGCAAGTCAGTCCCTATTGTTCCTCCTTCCATGCAGCCACTTATGATGCATTGTCTCCTTTAATTGGTTTAGGGTCTTGTGTGCTTCCCCCTTCCGGCACTATGCATTTGTTCCTCACTCCCATGTGTCTCTATGTCAAATATAAACCTTGAGTCTGTGGAGTTACTGAATTGTTCCTTGCTATATGCCCTAAAGCAGGGGTGGCCAACCCTGTTCCTGGAGAGCCGCAGTGTCTGCTGGTTTTTAGTGTTACTTGATTGATAAATTAAAGCAGTTGATTACACCCTTCACTTATATCACCTGGTGTCTTTGGTTTTCTCCACCCGATTAAAACCTAACTCAGCACGCCCTCTGGCTCTACAGGACCAGCGTTATCCACCCCTGCTCTATAAACTTTTATCTGTACTCTGTGCTTCTACTTTGCCTGCATTACAGCCACACTAAATATCCAACCACATTGACAAATCTTTCACAACCTGCAAGTCTGCTTAATTGGCTCTAGGAGTCTTGTGGGGTGTTCCAGCTAATTGCTTGATTGGCTCAAGTACCAAATTAATTGCTTGATTACCAAATTAAGCCTGAGACACCAGGTGAGATTAGTTAAGTGAGTAATCAACTAATTTAATCCATCAGTCGAGTGCAAAGTAACACCAAAAATCAGCAGACACTGTGGCTCTCCAGGACCAGGGTTGGCCACCCCTGCCCTAAAGCAACCAGTCATTATCCATCTACTCCAGAGGTGGGCAACGAGGGTCGTATCTGTCCCTGGTTTTCACACCAACATCTGGTCTTTAATTAGTTGATTGTCTCAATTAGCCAAACCATTTATGAAATCTGACGTTTCATGCGCATTTCTTTAAATTATCATGAAACTACAAAGATTAGTCTTGTCTCCATTCATAAAACATTTTCCTTTGATCGAATCATTGCGAAAATCTATATTTGTGCATGCAATCAATTAACTCAATTAGTCAGGGTAATTGATAGGAATAAAAACCTGCATACACACCGGCCCTCCAGGACCGTGATTGCCCACCCCTGATGAATCTAGTCAATGAATCCATCACCTTTATTTAATAAAAAATTATGGTAAAATTTAATGATTTAATAACTGCGTAAGTATTCTTTTATGCCGTATCAATAGAAACAAGCTCCCAAGCCTATTCCCCGGTGTCCAGGATTGGGACAGCATTTCTGTTAACCAGTTTTTCTAGTTTGTGTCTCTGCCCCATTTATTAGAAACACCTCCCAAGTCTTCTTCAGAGATCAGAATTGGGAATGCATTCCTGCTAAAGTCTTCGTGCCTGCCATCTGGCAGTTCTGCTCTGGTGAGAGTGATCTCCATCTGGCCTCTGCCCCGGGACGCCACGGGGCGGACGTGGGCATGCCCCTTACCTAAGCTCATTACCATCTGAACAGAACTGTGCCCATACTACTCAGGGCTCCGTCCCTATCTGTCATTATCATGTTCCTATCAAAAAAAACTACTATACACCGTTATAAAGTCACTGAATTTAACAGTAAAATTAACACATACGTCTTCCTGTTATTTTAACTGTAAGTAGAGTCCTGCACATATTTATCTGTGGTTTACAGTTAACGTACATGAAACCTCTTTTAAACAAATAGTAAAACAAGTGGTGCCAGGCACCACAAACCCCGCCCCTCGCACATACTTTCACCTACTTGTACGAAATTCAATAGGGATCAATTCTGGGTTAGTGGCAATCCCTATACTGAATACTAAGGTGAATCTGGCCATTAGTTTTGCCACTAGAGTGTTAAGAAACAAACAAACAAACACAGAAATAAACGCACAAACATAGAAAAAAACTGAACCTAAAGCAATACCCCTTCCCTCACCCTTCAGGAGGGGCAGGGTAATTACAGTTAAAATAACTGGCAAAAAAGGTGTTCGTTAAAATAAGGTGCAAGTTCCTTATCTGCATCTGGTTCCTTGTCTGGATCATAAAAGTTGCCCATTTTCTTTACACAGTTTTCAGATTGCCAATGTGCGTCTGTGAACAAACAAGTACTGCTCATTTAATTTCCAGTGGAAGGACAAATGTTGTTTGAATGTCCTGAGATTTAGCCCAGTCTATAACGGTCTTTGGTGCTTTTAGACCAGCCATTCTCAGTTATTGGCCTATCTATTAGTAGTAACCTTTCCAGATTTTTTTTTCTTTCAAAACAGTTAATTCATCGCTCTTGAACACCATCACTTTCACTCACCAGATGTGATTACTGCATCAGCATTATAATATTCCTTCAAATACATTCTAAACACATAATTGTGACATCTTGAAGGGTTAGGTAAGGGATAATAAACTCGTCGGTGTGCATTACACGGTTTCAAGGCACAAAACGGAGGCGAATAACCACCTGACCCGAAGCAGTTATCACGAAGGCTTGATTGCAGTTGTTGTCGGCAAGGATGGCGCCACCAGTTATAAGGTTTAGGAGGCAATTACATTTTCACACTGAGCTAGGTAGGTTTGAAAAGCTTTTTTCCCTTAATAAATTAATTCATCATTCAAAAACTGCATGTTGTATCTACTCAGGTTATCTTTGTCTAATATTAAAAATTGTTCGATGATCTGAAACATTTAAGTGTGACAAATATGCAACAAAAAAAAGAAATCAGGAAGGGGGCAAATACTTTTTCACAGCACTGTATATATTATGAAAATGTTCAAGAACGGGTTTAATTTTTTGTAGCTTATATGAGGATACCATACGAAAATGTGAATAATGGGTACTTTGGAATGATAATCCATCCGGAGATCCATGTAACAAACCCAATAAGGCTCACATAAGAAACCGCTGAGTCATCTCCAGAGGTGAATGACAGCTCACTAAGAATGACTTACTCATGGTGCTCTCTACCACTGTATCTCTTTAAGTGCAGCTACTACCCCATGGGCATCATTGGGTGAAAAAAAAAAAAGATTTTACTGGTTTACAAATGATGTAGCAAAGAAGCTAGGAGTTCGCTGAAGTACTAGCAGTTCCTCACACTGAGAAACAGGATGATTTAGCAAGATAAAAATAATTTCGATTACCTGGTTTACATCATGAAAATGTAATCCTGTCCACTGTTCCACAAACCTCTAATTATCTGCTCAAATGTTTGAGAAAGCAAACCAATGCATTGCCATTGCTTTTTTTTTTCTCAGTGAGGACATTTAAGGGTTAAACACAATAAAGGCAAATCGACTAAATACCTTCATTAGAGTAAAAATCATAGTTATTCACTTCCGCCACTCAAATAAGCACAAAACCTTAAATGTCTGAAATCACAAAAGGTTATTGTTACTCTAACAAACAGCCTTCATACCGCAAACTGAAGGCACGTGGGGTCAGAGGTGAACCAGGGGTGAAGGGCGACAGGAGATAAGTCATAAAACGGTAATGCTATTGGGATCTTTCTTCACTCACGTATCCACTGAACATGCAGGTCAGGTACAAAAGACTCTCATGTCAATAACGAATTTTACAATTTCAAAATGCTTAATGTTTTACTGGCATCTAAAACACCGTAATATCTACTACAGATTCAGCACATTTAGAAAATAAGTACCTAAGAAGAGAGCGTCTAATATAAATTCATCTGACCTAATAGATAAAACTCAGAACAGGACATTCATTCCGTTCGTGGTTCCCTGATTCAGTCTTTGGAATGGACACTCAACCTGTGGTCAACTCTGTTTCGCTTCAACTCCCTTTGACTATGTGGTTGTTTAACCAATAATAAGTCATCCACAAAATCTCACGAGGACTGAAGACCCAGCCTGTCGACTTCAATAGGCTCAGTAAAAGGAAAATAGAGTCAAGGTCAAATTTGAGCGAAGTAATAAAACCATTAGACTAATCTCTTTTAATGTGAAAAATCAGTCCCCATTGGCTTGTACTGCATGGACTCAAAAAAGAATACTTGGGGAAAAAAACAACTTGAATCACGGACTAGAGTAGCTAAAATACAAATCGCAATCATGAAATTAAAAAAAAAAACAATTATCAACAGTAGGTAAACACATTATTATGCTTGTGCCATATACAGTAGGTGGGTTGCATAGTGTGTTTCGGAGGTTTTTAGTGACTGAATGAGTCACAAAACCTGTCTCAAATATATTATCCGCACTATTTCCACTGAAGGTCATGGAGAGATTTCCTCCAAATCAAACATAGAAGCTCCCCACAGAGGGTACCTGAAAGTATTAGGTTTTGGTGGACATCGGGCGATAGGCTAAGGTCATGTCGGGTCAGCTGTATGTGGGGGTTGAAGATCACCTTTCAAAATGAATAAAACTATGGCAGGCGGAGTTGTACCTTGTTATTAAGAATACTCAACATCATCTGACTTGGTACTTGGCAATTGCCCATGGTGGGTAGTGCTGGGTAGGTATCCATAGTAGGTGGTGCAGGGCTGAGGATATTGCTTGTGCCTCACAGCGAGAAGGGCTTGAATTTGGCCTATGGCCTTTCCGTTAAGACTGTACTTGTGTGGATTTTCCCTGGGTACTCCGGTTTCCAGCCACAGTCCAAAATAATGCCTGTTCGGCTAATTGGATATTCTAAATTGCCCATAGGTGTGAGAGAATGGTGTCTGATGCCGACCCTGGCTAAGGTCAAGAATATGATGAATGGCACATTATAACCGCAAAATAAAAATAGAAAACTGAACCATAATACTAATTGAGTCAAACTAAAAAAATAAAAAACTGAACCATAATACTTTTTGACTCAAACTGGGAGTCATTACTTTTTCCACTTTGAGATGATTTTTCCAGTAGCAACTCATTTTGTTTGTGTCACTCAGTAGTCCAGAATCCCCAGGGTAAACCATAGACAGGGTGGAGCCAATGTAATGGTTTCCATTAAAACACCGTAAGTCAAGCTTTCAGGATCATTAACTTCCTCTACTGCCAACACTTAACCCAACCGCTGGTATTTTTCTAATAATGCAATTTAGTCCATGGTGAGCATAAGAAAGTAACATCAAGCAAAAAAAAGTTTAAATCAGGATAGAGCCAGAATGTTGGTTCAAGAACTGAAATAAACTAATCGAATCAGTGGACCCATGTAAATTCTTAGAGTGCTGAAAATTGTGATTCATAGGGGCTGGGTGCCAGGCTACGTGCATAAACATAAAAATGCAATGGAGATTCAGCAGGATGTAAGAATGAGAGCCCGTGGCATGGAGATAGAGCCCTCCCCAGGGTCAGTTGTGTTACAATATCTTGAGTGCCTGGTTACACTGCCAGGGTCAAGGTCAAAGCGCTAAGGTCAAAGGTCAAATCCAGCAAAAAACCTGACATTGCACATCTATGGGCCATAGTGAGTTGCCATACCAAATTTGGTGAAGCTGCGATGATTAGTCGCCGAGTACTGATCGGGACAAAATCATGGATGGACGACGAACGACAGACGGACACGCAGGTGACGATAATACTGCTCCGGCCAGAGTCGGCCGAGGGGTAAAAATCACTGCTGACCAAAAAGAACACAAAGGCTCATCACAGATTTGCCAAAAAACATCTCACTGACTCCCAAGACTTTCGCGATCCTGTTCTGCGGACTGATAAGTCAGAAGTGTAACTTTTTGGAAGACATGGGTCCTGTTACATGTGGCGTAAAGCTAATGCAGCATTCCACAATACGATTATCGTACCACCAGTTAAACATGGTGGTGGTGATGAGATGGTCTGGGGTTGCTTTGCTGCTTCAGGACTAAAACAACACACCATACTTAATGGAACCATGAATTCTGCTCTACCAGAAAATTCTGAAATAGAATGTCCAACCATCAGTTTGTGTGTAAGGATGAAGAGCAGTGGGTTATGCAGCAGGACAATAATCCAAAGCACACATGCAAGTGCATTTCTGAATAGCTTGAAAGAAACATAATGAAAGTTTTGGAGTGGCCTCGTCAGTCCTAGCTTCAATCTTATTGAGATGCAGAGGCATGACCTGAAACAAAAACCCCCACTACGGTTCAATTAAAATAATTCTGCATAAAAGAACGGGCCAAAATTCCTCAACAGCAATGTAAAAGACTCATTGCCAGTTATCGCGGACGTTTGATGGCAGTTGTTACCAACGAGGTTGGCAAAAACTGTTATTGGGTAACAGTGATTAATAACTCTTTCTCTCAAAAAGCAGAATTTTGTATTTACTCATGATTTCCTCGTCTAATATCAAAATTAGTTGGACGATCGGAAACATTTTCATATGAGGCAAAAATATAAGAAATCTGCAATCAGGAAAATACTTTTCCACACCACCGTATATTATGGTGACACACAGTACTTAGTAATAATACATGCATTGATTGTTGATGATTTTATAAAGAAATATTTCTTTGCAAACAAGAACCTGCTATTTTTTTATGGCATGGCCATTAAAACTCGGGCGAGCCTGATACATATACTTATATTCACATTCCGTGAACAGCGTAGGAGTCTTAGGCCTTTTCATGCAATGTCACCACATAATTATTCCCAGTCTGCTCAGGAACCATTATTTATGTCTTCACAAATACAGTTTGGCAAGTTCAATGATCTCTGAAACTACCATGCCACACTGAGTTAGAGACAAATATGTGTGATAGGTTACACTGGCTTTTATGTTAAATATAAGGAGAGTTGATTGGATACAGGCTATTGTCAGGGATATGTAATGGATAACCCCTGTTTGGTGATTGTACTCTAGTCTTAGGCCAGCCATAGTGGAATGCTGTAGTGTTGTTAAACTGTCTGCAACTCAAACATGGTTTTTCAGCACGTGTTTTACGAGACGCAGCTCACCGCTAGTTCCGTCGCTGCTCACTGTCGTTCCTCCGTTTCGCGGTATTTATATTGGACCTCTAGGGTTTACTGAAGCATATCTCTGATTACACGCCTTTTTAAGCAGTATCATTCTGAGCTGAACGGAGCTGACTTGATCTGGGATCAGTGAACATGAACAACAGATCAGACACTTGATTATTTATAGATTTGATCATTATTGGATTATGTTATTCTAGACTAATGCATTTCAGATGTTTTTTCTCAACTTCTCTTGAAATGATTGACTGCATCAAATAATTTTTTAAAGGGCACACATTACTATAAAAGAGTGTTTACTAGTGTAAATACTAATATCTTATTAAGATAGTAAGGGTGTGTGTGTGTGTGTGTGTGTGCGTGTGTGTGTGCGTTTTGGTCTTTGTTTGTTTCGTGTCAATGCATGTGCGTGTGTGTGTGTGTGTGTGTGTCAGTTTTTGCATGTGTAGGCTTACCTGCATAAATTTAAAAAATTAAAAACCAAGATTCACTGACCTAATGTTAACTGGGACCTCTCTCACGAGCATATACTGTAATGTTCACATGATATAACACTTGAATTGCTACGAAAATATTGATCAATGCACCACAAGTAGACCATAACATTATCATGACCCCCCCCCCCCACCACCACCAAGTGAACACTCCTGTTGTCATCTAACGTGCGAAAGTTGATCTGTTGAGGCCATTCTGTGATGTATATACAATTATAGTGTTGCTGCTGATTGATCGAATATTTGTCTCCATATTGCTATTCAGTATGAGGCGCCAATACCAAATCATCCTTAAACTTCTACATGACTACTACCAAAAAATAGCTTCATATCATAAGTCTGGCAGGTTACTGTTTGCTACATGCTGAAAACGGCACAGATATACTAATGTACAATAAGGGGGGGGGGTCTCTGTAGTTCACCCTTGTATCAACAGTTAATTGCAGGTTTTAACAAGCAGATACAATCATAGTTTCTAGTCATGGCTTCTAGTCTAAGACTTTGACAGACCCTGCAAAAGGAATCCTAGGGGACAACTTAGAGTTGACATTTTTATTCGGGGAGCAATCACAGGCAGTGCCTGCCACTAGGTATTAACTTGAACCTTTTTTTCAAGTCACTAATTCGTGCCCAAAAATCTTAATTTTACATTTATTCTACTTTCATTCTGTTTGAATGATATGGCTGAAAAATCACAGCAAAAAAAAAACAGCTCCTCTCTGTATGAGTCTTAAGAAGTTGAATCTTATTTTGAGCAGATATAGCTAATGATAGAGAAGGCAGACCTGTGACTGAAGCATGTGGCACATAGGCCTGCTAACGAACAGACCTCATTGTGCTCTCAACATGCTCACATATGACTCACTCCCGCAGTGTTTCATGACCCTTATTCATCCCACAGACATCCAGAACATTCTTCCTCCTGTCTCATCTTAACGTTAGACTGAAGCACCATTCAATCATCAGATTTCTGTGTAAATAAATAATAACATATTTTAAAAATCTAATGTTACGACACATTGGTAATATGATCAATTCAAAACAAAAACATTATTGGTGCCAAATTCCATTGAGACTTTAACATAAAACACTAGGGAAAAAAATAAATAAAAGTAAACGTGCGGAATGAACTTGAGCATGTACGTCGAGCAGAGCCTGTCTGACTGACTGGAGAAGAGAGCACACAAAGGAGGTCTGCATATTATCCTTTTATTAAGAGGCTAAACTAGTCTTGAGACAAAATGACAATCCTTGCTGATTTACAGTTCATAGCTTTAAATTAGGTGTTTCATAAATTCATTTGTTTAAATGTTTTTGTTTAATGGTTTATTCATTCAAGGTTAATTTAGAGAGAAGGAAAATTGACAAAGATCACTATATCATGCATAATTTAGGCAAACAGGGCCTCATTTATGTTGCGTGTGCAGCAAAGTTCTTCACATTACAACTGGACAGCATTAGGAAATGTTAAGTGACTACTCTGAAACCTTTTCAAAAGTTAGCATCTCAGACATGCTTTTTTAGGAGTGAAAATGCTTAAGTGGATAATGGCCTCCAAAAGAATAAGCCCTTGGAAAATGCCAGGATCAGCCCTGGTTTGGCCCTGGAGATGGCCTTGAGCCGCCCCGGAGTAGTGCACTTGAAGCCTTTTAGAAGCCGTGGAGTAGCCTTTAAGAATGTCTTCTGCAGCCCCGGAGTTGTGCAGTTGTATTCCATCAGAAGCCCTAGAGTAGCCCTGGTACAGCCCTACGGTAGCCCTACACCAGTCCTGGGGTAAACACACCCATCAGGTCATAGAGTACAAGCCCTGAGGCCCAAGCCCTACAGGAGTATCACAGGCGGGCCCCAGGGGCAGGCCCCTGTGCAGCCTTTGTTTAGAGATCGTAACCCTGTCGATTCCCCAGTGCTAGGAAAGCTGTTCAGTCATCAACAGGTTATCAATGAGCCGTTTACGGACCTTGCAAAAAAGCGCAATCATTCGCCTTTCATTCCCCGTCTTCTTTTTTCTGCAGCTCTTGCCCTCCTCTCATTCCACAGGGATTTGTTCATTTTCTCGACGCCCAGATGGTGTCCATTGGGCTCAGCTGAGTTGCGCCCCCGTGCCTGTCCAAGAAAAGTAGACCGAATGCGTCCAGAGGAGGACAATATCTCTCTGATGAAAGAGAGGGGCGCGGGGGGTGGCCGACTCACTGAGATACCTCCCCTGTGATCTGCTGCTTCAGAGCTAGTGTTTCCAAGCCTGAGATTTCTCCGCCAGAGCCTGCACGGTTTATCTAAAAGTCAAATCTTCCTTCAAAAGGGCTTCCAGATTCTGGAACATACCTTTGGGTTTATCTCCTGCTTTCGGAAAAGGCCTCGCCCGAAGTGGGGGGCCAGCGCTGATTGCAGGAGGACTGGTGTGGGATTCTGGGGGAGGGTGTGCCCAGTTTAGAAAAGTGATGGCTAGATGGAGATCTTGCAGCACGTCTTATCTATAAGGACGATGTTGTTCTTAGTCTGTGGTTATTCAGTAAAACAGATGCTCAGGGGCGTTTTTATGTCAAAGAGAACCCCCCGCCCCCCCGTGACCCTCACCACACTTTACCTGCTGCCTTGTCCTCAGGAACTTATCACTCACTGTGAAACTTCCGCTAACAGCTCGGGCTGAATTTAGCTATTCTTAAAAAACGAAAAGGCCTGGTGTCTGGAGACGAGCACCAGTAAAGGAGCACGACTCATTCGGAAACTACACTGCGAGTGTTGCTTTAAGACTTCCACAGCAATACATAATTTTAATCCAGATTATTGAATGTTGTGGACTGGGAGAGTCAAGGATGTGTTTTTCATAGCACGTTGTTAGCCTGCGAGTGGCATATTTTTCAACACATACTGGTAGCAACAATATGAGCTTGTAATCACAGGAGTTTTTGTAATTCCCATTCTGTTTATGCAATTGCAGCTTCATACTTATGGTTTTGGCACAGCTGATAACATCAAGATAACATGCTAATGCCTATTTGTATGGAATACCTTAGCTTCAGCAAAATAAGCAACGCAAAACTATTTTCTAATAGGAGTCCAGCCCGCCACTTTCCTGTTAGTTTGGCAAATTACCATGATTATTGGAGGCAGCTATTATTTCTGTTTTTGCATTAAATTCAGAAACTTTCCCAGGCTGCTCTGGTCCTCAGCTTTAGCGTAAAAAAGATAAGTGTTGCACTTCTTTTTGAAGTCGCTATCTTTCCAAAACCGATACATGCTTCACATTGCTATTTCTTGCTGCAGTATTAGTTAAATCCTGGTCTCTGGCTAATGGAAGTTTTATGGTGCACTAATCTAATTGTAAACTCTGGTTCATGATAGACAGCAGCCCTGGTCACGTCAGGCAGGCATGGGGGTCTGAGTGGACGTGACTATTTGGGAATGGAATTTCGATTGAAGCAAAGTTAGGTCCCTAACAACAGATCTTTAGAGAAGCATGAACTGCCCAGAATGCTTCACGCAGAGGCCAGAACAGACCACAGGCTTCACTTCAGAAGGCACTGAAATTATTGGGTCCTTCATTCTTCAATTCACAGCAGGGGGGTCTTATTTTTCATTTCGACCTGACAGCAAAACCAGCCCTCCAGTATCATCTAGTTGTATAAGTACCTTGTCTTAAAGAAAGAGGTACATTCTTGGACTGACACGATTAATATCTGTGAAGGGGTCAGAGATTGGTTATTGCAAAGCCCGTTGAAAAATCTCCTGAAATCTCATTCACATTTTCTTACATTGATATCAGAAAACAAAAAGTCAAGTATTTTTCAAAATGTGAGTATCATTTGAATCTGCAAGGATGATGCTTTGCTCCCATGTCCCACAGTGCCCCTGCAATCCCTCAGAAACACACTGTGCACAGGCCTAAATCTAAAAACCTACAACAGAGGAGCATTTGAGCCCAGTTTCATCCTGATGCGTTTTATATTGATGCTAACTGACCAAGTGTCGATATATGATACAAAAGGACACTTTTCATGTCCTTATTTGACACCTGTTTAAAATGAACCCTACCCCCTAACCTGTAACTTTTAACCCTAATCCTAACCCGAAGCATCAAGCAAAGATGCCAAAAGCTTCCTTTTGCGTCGTGTATCGAAGCTTGGTCAGGTAACGTCACTGTATGACCAGTCGGGATGAGAATGTGTTGGGCATTCAATAAAAACAGTAAAAATAAACGATATTTTAAAAAATATTGTGACTGCAGCAAGCTTCTTTTTTTTTGGTTTGGTCATTCTCGGGAGGTTATTTGGCGTCAGTCATTAATCAAAACGATTACCCGTCTAAAACGACCAATCAAAAAGCTTCACTCCCTTTCCGCAAGTGCTTGGCCCAAAAGCTCAATGGCTGTTCCCTAAAGTGGATAATTACAAAAACAACATCTTTTGTTTCCACTGCTGTCACGGAAAAAGTGACACTGAGCAAAACTACCTCTGAAATAAGCCGTCTCTTTCGTTCTACAGTTACCCCGCTGGCATCACTGCAGGCCTCAGTTTGAGATTTTTACCATTCCTCATGTTTCCTCCTCCATAAGTCAGTTCCCGAAAGAGCACACAGAGGAATAAAACAGGCTAGCTAAAAGACGCAAATTATTAATTGTGACCCCGGGGTACTACTTTTGCCCTCTAATATTAGGAAAAAATGACATATTTTCAACAGAAACTTCTGGATAAGGGCTTTTAGAGTGATCTCCATTACTTCGCTTTCAGAATATCAGAGTAAAATGTTTCCAGAGAGCAGTTTGTTATTAGTCGATAGAATGACTCTGGAATAATGAATGATGATTGCTAATCCAATTAAGCGTGATTAATCCCAACGGGCTTTTTGATGCGTGGACTGAATCCAGCTGATTCTAACTGAGGAATTTCCCAACTGGGAAAATGCAGAATTGGTCTGATTTCGGGAATATCCAATCTTCCCTCCATTTTAATTTAACTTTAATTTAACTTAAGCCAAGTCTTCCATCCATCATCCTGCAGCATAACAAAATAGCTGATTTTTTTTAGCAAACTATAAAAATAGAATTCATTTCGCCTGTTATTACAGTACAATCAGTTTTTCAACATTACCATTCATTAGATTAAGAATTCAACAGTCAGTGAATTAAAATAATTAGGCCTGTGTAAGTTGGAACAGCAGGGATATTTTTGTGGGAATTTTAATATGTGTCATGTATCTTATTCTCTGGAATAAACATAAATCTCTCTGAATAAATATCAACGTTTTAAATTCGTGCGGCAAGCCGTGGGATTCGAGCGGTCATGTGTACTACAGAGAATGTTCCGTGCCTATCGTATGGTTGTGGAAAAGAAAATGCATCTCTCCATCTGTGTTTTAAGTATTATCACAATGAGACAGATATACGATACACAGCTGTACCTATAGCCAATAAAACTTTTAGAACTGTCTGTGGCTTTCACAAATATTTAACAGAATTTGGGCTTGGTTCGTATTTCCTCCAGAGAGCAGAAACTGTTTTCTTTTTTAGGAAAAGGCCTGCAAGGAACTTCATTACAGTTCATAAATACCTTCTTGGCAGTGCTTCAGCTTTGCGCTTCTGTCTCGAATAAAACAGATCCTCTGCTCTATATTCTGTCGCGGCTGATAAGGTCTTTTACCGAGTGATTGTGAAGCAATGGAATAACTAATGAGGACCCCATCACTTCGGCATAGTGCGACTGATAAGGACCTGACAGCCAATACACAACAGTTTGCGCGACGGTGCTCAACACTGCAGCGCTGGAGCCCTGGCTCGACAGAGACGGATCGGCCTGCTCCTGAACAGCGGAGTAACGAAAGCCATATGCCGGAGGCGTAACTTGCGAGCGACGGCCCCGATATCACATCAGATGTGCCGCACACACGCGGCCTGCTGACGGTCAAGTGTGGAAAGACAGCACAGAAGAGCAGCTCTGAGAGAGCAAAAACATGACCTCACCACCATTAGGGTCTCTGGAATGCTTTGATCTGCTGGTGGTTGCTGGTGCTATAATGCTGACTCCAGTCAGTCAGTTCATCCGAGTAGAAATGCTCTCAACTCGACTGGTTGGGACATAATCAATTAATTCATTAATACTTTTCCAAATATGTTGGAAGAATATATACAGTCTTGGGAAAATTAACTGGATAAAGGTGCTTGTCAATTTAATGAGCTGAAGGGAGTGCAAATAGCTGTGCCAAGTGATGGACTTCTTACATAACCACCTCAAAGATCACTCCATAGTACCTTTTAGCCATGTTTCCATAATTTCCTTGGCTTGGATGATGCAACTAATGTGATCCCATCATCAACACAGGACTGTTACTGTGTTGGACTGGCATCGTAATTCACCTGACCTCAATCCCATCGAAAATCTCTGGTCCATCATCAAGTCAAGGCTGCAGCAAAAGGACTGCACCACAAAAGCCAAAGTCATCGATGGAGTTGTCGAGGTGTGGCAACACGACAAAGAATTCAAGGCAACCGGGTGGAACAGCTCATCAAGAACCGTGGAGGACACATCTCGTACTGAGTGCTGAATGTAGATGCTATTGAAATAATAAAAATCCTGAAAACCTTTGTTGTTTGGTTTTTTACCACTCCAGCCTGGTTTGTCCATTTAATTTGCAAAAGACTGTACATATGACAGAATAACAGGGGAAGTGGCCTATAGCCCAGATTCAGATATGACCAGATGCTCGTGTCACACCAATGGCAGCAACTGTTATATCAAATACTACATTCTTTCTGTGACAGCATAGCAAAATACATTAGATAGGGCATTTCAAAATAAATATAACTGCGAAAACGGCATGAACCTGATAGAAAGTACTTACAGCATCAGGGTTTTATCATTCCATCATTCATCCATTATCCAGCCAGCTCATGCCTGCTCACTTTTGCCTGGGGCGCTGGAGCCTATCCCAGGATGCACTGGACGACAGGCAGAAACATACCCTGGACAGCCCACCACCCCATCGCTAGGATCACACACCATTCTCTCACACTCTCATACCTGTCAGCAATGTTAGAGTCACTGGGCGCGTCCAAATGCCCATACTGTCAGTACAGAATATGGTTTGATACCAGCTACTCGATTGTCAATGTAGTAGATACTGTGGGTGAATCAGCTGTGGACACATAATGTCAGATGTAAATGGCCGCCACCGCACCCATCTCCAAGCTCAGTTTACACCTGATGTAGCATAATCTTCCCCACACAAAAATTTAAGGACATAACTTTATCTCTATATTGGTGGCAGTTACATTCTTTTTTAAATAATGCAGGCTAATACAGTTGTTTTGCTATTTTTTTTATATCGTCCCTTTCATTTTTTGTTTTCTACAGAGAGCTGTTGCTTCCTCTGTCATCACGAAAATGGCTCGTCATCTCAGTGCCAGTGGCCTCATGGGTATACGGCAGAACTTAATGCCAGTGGCCTTATGGGTATACAGCAGAACTTAATGCCAGTGGCCTCATGGGTATACAGCAGAACTTAATGCCAGTGGCCTCATGGGTATACAGCAGAATTCGACCAAATGCAGTAGGTCATTCAGCTGTTATTCGCATACAGTTGGATCCACTCAGAGGTTTCGGACATACTACAGATTCTGCATACATATTTTCACCCAGTGTATTGTAAACGTGCGCGTGTGGGTATTCGGACGCACCCATAAAGTTTATGCCACAACAGAAATTTTTTTCCTGAATCAGCACTTCAACATTCTGTGCTTTATATACACACAAACACCACATGAAGTGTTGTACAACGTAAGATTCCAATGGGCACCATTTGTTTCACAAATACAGCGCTCGGACCGTCGCTTTGAAGAGCCTTTTACGGAACAGTGAAAGCTAAACAGAGCAGAAAAAAGTCCGCAAAGGACCCAGGGACGCTGCGATGCTCGGCGATCGCTGAGAGACGGATGCATTTCGCTTCGGCACTGCTCCACACAACAGAGGACTGTAAATGTGAGTTTTTGGCAACCTGCCGAACCCTGAATTAGTGCTCCTCGGGGTTCGGTCACGTCTCAAGCTCTTCTAAATGGGACGTGCAATCTGCTATTCCCCCCCTCTCTTTGATGGCTGAGGAGCTCTTTTCCTGAGAGATGTTTGGTCCACAGCCACGGCATGAAAAATACCCAAGACTGGAAATGGCTTCCTACGTGTTCCCTGAAAAAGCTGGACATTTCGGCGGGGGAAGGCTGGGGCTCTGATGTGCACTCTCTCTGAATATCAGATTAAGGGCTCCCAGCCACATCAAAGAGCCTCTCCTCCGGGTTCGAACCAGACGACAGCCAGTAACGCGAGGGCAGAGCTGAAACCTGGGCAGTATCACGTTATGCAGTGCCACTCTGCCTTCTCCCGCAGATAATTCGCATATAATACCTTAAAAAAACACGAACAAATACTGTACCTAGTTCATATTCATTTGCTTCTTATTCACATTTATACTGTATATGCTGGTTAGCCGGTTCTGCAGTGGTTTAGTCCTGGCACAGGATAAACCCAAGATGATACTTGGCACCTGATATCGATGCAGAATTCGAGCGGCCATCGTGTTGCAAAGATTAGTCACCAAAACTCGTCATTTCCTCGGTAGAAAAAATCTGATGAGGAGAGTATGACTGTACCTCTAAAGAGGAGAGTACAGAGCTAAATGAACAAAAATAAACAATGCTGTTCCGCCAAATAATGGAATGAATCGCAAATATTATAATGCTCACAGCACTCTTTGTGTCAACCACTTTCATCTGACATGCATGCTGAGAAGACCCTAAATACACAGGTTAGAAAATCAGATTCTTATTTGAGGAAGCGGTGCGCTGAGAAACAGATACGTGTACGCGAAAACGTGAGATTTTTGACCACCAGGTGAACCTCGTCTCAGTGACTCTAGGTCAGACACTTCAGTCAGTTTCCAGACTTCTGAGGAAGGAAGCGATAAATAGATTTGTCACGGGTCTCTCTATGTGCCCTGCTGATGAGTGCTGTCGTGTGTTCTGTTACTGCACGTGCACAGCAGTGCATTATGGGAACCTGGGGCTGATCTGCATCACCCCTGCACAGTCAAGATCTGCTGATGCTAAATTGCTACACCTTTTAGCCCCAAACCACCACACCCTTTTGCTGTAAATCACCAGACTCTGTAGCTCATAATCACTTTATCATGTAGCATGAAATAAGCAGACCCTGTAGCTCTAAATCACCACACCCTGTAGCACTAAATCACCACACCCTGTAGCCCTAAATCAAATCACTCTGTAACTCTAAATCACCTCCCACTGTTGCTCAAAATCACCACACCCTGTAGCTCTAAATCACCTCACCCTGTACCTCTAAATCACCTCTCCCTGTAGCCCAAAATCACCACACCCTGCAGCAGTACATAACCACACCCTGCAGCTCTAAATCACCACACCCTGTAGCACTAAATCACCACACCCTGTAGCCCTAAATCACCTCACTCTGTAACTATAAATCACCTCACCCTGTAGCTCAAAATCACCTGCCCATAGCCCAAAATTACCACACCCTGCAGCAGTACATAACCACACCCTGTATCTCTATATCATCACACCCCGTAGCAATGAGTTGCACAGACATGCACAAGCAATTACACACAGTGCCAAGTGGGTGTATCCACACAAACGCTTCTGTGCACACACATACCCTCACTAGTGCACACACACACAAACGCACACGCATTTTCGCACAAATGCGCAAAATACTCTCTTACACGGGGATCCACATGTCAAAACACTCACATACTCACACAAAGACGTACAACACACATGCACACGTACACTCAAAATGCTCACATACATATTGACCAAAACAAACACAAACTCACATGCACAAAAATGAACACAAATATTCATATTGATGAACACAGTCAGAAAAAAAACATGGAAATGCAGACTGACACATATGCAAATACACACTCATTTTAAGAGAGTGTACAATCATACTTTGAGCCATTCCTGACTGTCACTATAATTCCAGTGAAGATTCACATATGAACTAAACCATACGTGTCAAAACAAGACCAATGAAATTGAGCATACAATACGCTGTCATTTCTATAAACACACCATCTTCTTCATTTCAACAATTACCCCAGGTAACCTTCCAGTTCAACAAAGTTATTTCATCAGACCGTGTTTTGTATAAAAATGTGATACGAGCGTCACATCACTTATTGTGGAGATGCTATCTTTTTTATTTTCATTTTTGCTTTTTATTATTATGAAAGCCTCACTCTCCCTGTGGTGCATCGCTGATCATCCTATTAGAGTTCAAATCTCCAACAATATTTCGAACGTAATTAAATTAACGATCACCACCCACTATTTTCTCACTCAATCCAACACTTTATCTCGTTTTATTCAATTGGCGAAACCTCGCCCAGCTACATCAGTCCAGGACCTACAGTCAGTATTTAATTAGTCTGATGCTGAGCCACACATTCCCACTATAGTGAGGGAAACGTCTAATGTGAGCATTCAGAGTTTTGCTTTTTTATTAACACATGTATTTGTAGTCATTGTATCAGTCTGGTGAGTTTCAGTACCTACATCGTGCTTTCAAGTTATGTCACCGACCGTGCTAGTGCTGTTTGTGAATGTCTGTTTGCTTTCTGTGACAGGGTCAAGGATTTACAAAGGCTGTCTATCTTTCACAAAGGGCAAGGGACAACTGACTGGGTAACAGGAAGCATTTGTTGTGCACTACAAAATAAAATTAAAAAATGTTGTGCGACGCAGGGAATTGCTAGGATAGGCTTCACAGAAACCCCAGGCCTATACTTCTACAAAGCCCCATTGTAACAGTGGCCAGGAAAAATTAGCCGCTGTTGGTATTGTTTGGAACATTCTGGAAATATACATCTGTCAAGCCTGTTACCACAATAATAATTAAAGCAGCTCTCCTCAACTCTTCAGACTGTCGTGTACAGTTCAATTACTGTGACATTAGACAGTAATTTCATCTCATGTGGCATTACCCAGTGAATCTTCCAATCACACACACACACACACACACACACACACATACACACAAATTCACACGCATGCATGTTTGCACAGCTATACTTCTGAGGATATTGCATTGACTTACATTCATTCTCCCCAGCCCCAACTTAACCAAATTAAGCCTCACCCTGACTCAAACCTAAACCTTAATCAGAACACTAACTGTAGCTTTAACGCTAACTTAAACCAATTAACCTGAATCCTTCACTATTCTCTATGAGGACCACCCAAAATGTCTTCAGAACACTTGTGACTTCTCAAGGGCTGGTTCTCACAAGTATAGTTATGCAATCCCACATACACACACGCATGCTCGCACATGCTCTCTTACACACGTGCAGGCACATACACACGAGCGCATACACGCACACACATACACACACACACGCACGCACACACACACACACACACACACACACAGCACAGTCCATGGCTCCTTACCTTCTGCAGCCACTGAGTGTTGTTCTCCATGGCGGTCTCCAGGAGCTGCAGTTTGTGGGTGGAGCCGTCGCCAGCCTCAGCGGGAGGGGGCGCGTCACGTTGGGCGGTGTTGATGTTGCCGTAGCGATCGGGGCTCCTGCAGGTCTCGAGCTCGGGCAGGACGAAGGTGTAGCTGCAGTGACCATGCTGAACGCGGTGAAGCCTCTTCCGCCCTTCCCCGCCTCTCCTCTGCCCCGCCCCTCCCCCGCCTGCGGCTCTCGCCACTGCCACGCCCGCCAGGAGCACGCCCAGTGCGAGCACCGTCGCCCTCATGCCGCAGACGAGCGGCCGGAACCGGCCTTCGTTTATCACGCTGCTCCCTGCTCTCGTACAAGGTCCTTCAGAAGAGCCGCTGCTGTCGTCTCCAGTATCAGCGCCTCAGCCTCCACCTCCAATGCAAATCAGTTGTGAATAGAACACATACATGCAAATCTAATTACTTTCAGCCGCAAAATTTGCAATCAGTACATTTTTTTTGTTGTTGTCTTATTCATAAAATTTCCACCCATGTGAAAGTTTCGTAAGTTATTCCACAAATCATCCAATATTTAAATATTTTGAGGACCAATCGGGAGGACTTTGGTCACCACATCTCACACACTTATTGGCCAACCAGGACTCGGTGATTTTACTGCACGGCCGCAGGCTCCGATATGTATGGCATGGTGGTGTCTCTTTTCAGGAAGCCAAAGGACGGTTGATGGATGAGGGCACGATAACTTGGTCCACAATTTGTCCGTAGTCTATGGAGGGTGTGCAGTCTTCTGCTGAGTCTGGTATCCACCCTCACCTGTGCAAACGCGCACCTCTCTCCCTCCTCCCCCCTCTCTCACGCTCTCTCTCCCTCCTTCCCGGCCATGGCGCGGGAAAAGATGCTGCCGCGCGTCCTCCTTCCCCTACAACCACTTCCTCCTCTTCTTCTTCTTCTGCGTGTCTGTCTGCTTGTATTGCGGTTGTCCGTTTACCCCTGCTATCTCGGGATTCCTCTCCTCTCCCTGGGGCTGTGGTGAGGTGCAGGACGACAGTCAGGAAGAACGGCTGACCCAAGAACAGAGCAGCCCTCTGTGCGGTGGGAATCCCTCGCTCTTAACTCTGAAAAGGGAAAGCAAATCGGCTCCCTTCTTCCTCTCCCACTTCAGGGGGTCATGTTTCAGAAATGACCAAAGTGAAACTGGTCTGCCCCTTATCTGACTGCCGGGGGGGGAGTGGGTGGGGTGGGGTGGGGGTGGGGGGGGTGTTTGGGGGAGGTCTGGTTATTAGCGGCCCTCGTCTCCCTCCGCTGGGCTCTGTCACTCGCTCGCTCGTGTATCCCGCTCCCCCGCAGTTAAACACGCCTCCCTCGCCCAGCCTCCCTTCCCCTGACTCCGCTCTCGAACCGCTGCGCAAACGCCAGGGTCTCGCCTGCCCGCCAGCTTCGCCAAATTCGGCAGATTTGGCAGAACCGGGTTTGCGGCGGAGTACTGAGGGGAGCAGAAAAACGTAATATGATCACTTGTTTCTGTGTGTTCATCTGCGCTGCGCTGGATGCTCCTCTGCTCTCTATCCCCAGGCTCACACACAGGCACAGAGCTCATCTCAGCGAATGAAGCTCAACATCTGTGGAGTGAAAATGTGCTCGGTGTTTCTCAGTTTTGATATCTGTGTTGCACCATGGACTCATTCACACACACACTCTCTTTCTCTTTCACTCTCTATCGCTCCCACACATACACACAGATGCGCACACACACGTACTCATATATCACGGCAGACGGTTTTATTACATGCAGAGGAGATGTTTACAGCCTTACGCGCTGATTGTTGAGCTCATTCATTGCACGGATCGGTATTGTGAAGCGTCTATGCCGCAGTCACTCTTACTGGCAGGGTAAATATAACATCAGCTCCACGGCACTCGACTACCTCAGCAACCCCCCTGTCCGGTGGGGGTGAAGACATTCGGTAACCCCTGTGCTGTCATCATACACAGCTCTCGTCTGGACACAATCTCACCGGACAGCCTGGGATAAAACTCCTCCATTTACGAGCTGTACGAGCTGAGCTGGGTTTACCCAGTAATCACAGTAATCCCACTATTTAAAATACATCCCACCCGGACACTGTAATGTTGCTTCTGAGACACTATTGTTGTCAGGGAATATCCTGACTTTGTCTGACATTCAGGCTTTATACTTGCAATTCTTTAGTCAGTTACTCACAAAAACTGCTAAACCAGCTCCGACTCATACAGACATAGACTCTATAAGACCTCCTCAGGTGCCCTGTGGTCTCTTGCACCAAAACATTAGCAGCAGATCCTTTAAGTTCTGTAATTTGCGAGGTGATTCCAGTCTTTCCCACAGATGCTCGATTAGAGTGAGATCTGGGGAATTTGGAAGCGTGCACTCTTAAGCATGATCATCAAATTTTACCCAAAACAATGTTCAGAGTGACAGGACACATTACCCTGCCGAAAGAGGCCTCTACCATTGGGGAATACTGTTCCCATACAGCAGACCAGATAGGTGGCTTGTGTCAAACTGATGTCCATGTAAATACCCAGACACAAGTTTTCTCAGCGAAACATTGCCCAGAGCACTGCACTCCCCCCATCAGCTTGTCTTCTTCTCTCAGTGCATCCTAGAGCCGTACCTTCCCTGGGTAAAAGGTCCTGAGGTACCTGGTAGTCTACATGATGTAAAAGAAAGCTGGACTTATGGAACTTTCTCCGCTAGCTCCCAGGTCCAGTTCCGGCACTTTGTATGAGATTGTCTGAGCTTTAAGCGAGCCCTGTCTCATATGACGCATCAGATAGTGACGCAACTAAGTGTCGATATATGATGCAAAAGGTGGACTGCCCTACAGTCCCTTCCCCTCCTGCTGTCTTCACCTCCACTTCAATGAGCCACACCTGTTGCTCGTTGAAGTGGAGGTGAAGCTTAGAGTATTTAAGAGCTGCACAGCCAATTGGCAGTGCAGCTGCATTCTGGCATTTTAGCTCCGTGTGTGTGTTGCTGCTACTCCCCTGTTTCTTTGTCATTTTTTTCAGTATATTTGTTAAATACCTTTCTATTTTTTGTACCAGCCTGTGCGAGTGGGTCCCTTTATCTACCTTTGGGTACATGGTCCCAGTGCCCGCAGGATTGCATGTTGCATCCGGCGGGACTACACCATGACAGACGGTTGGTCTGGTAGTGTCACTTTATGACAAGTTGGGATGAGAATGTGTTGGTTAAGCAGTGTACGAGGGATATCATGAGCGATCTGAATGATCTACAGCTACACTGCACCATAGACAGTGGGGTGCAATACTCTGTTTGCTGTGACACATTTCTCTTGTAACCATCATTGTATTTTTTTGCGGCTTGGACCTCAGCACTCCTTCTGTTGATTTGGATAGACTTCGATGGGATAGCTTTCACTGCCCTTTTACATTGATGAGTTTTGAGGGGCTAATACCCTGTCACCAGGTTGTGGTTTGTCTGTATTCGGACCACTGTCGGCAGATACTCGCCACTGCTCACCAACAGCACCCTGCAAGCACTGCTTTTTGGAGATGCTCTGACCCAGTTGCTGCTGTTATTTTAACTAATTTATGTAACCTGGCAGTTTAAGGGGCACTGACAAGTAAAGCAGATTGTTGTGCCTTGATTATTATTAGCTAAATGCTTATTACACTTGATTATCTAATTTACAAGACTATCAAAATTATAAAGCGTAGGGTGCTGTACAAGAGATTAGTAACTTCTCCAAGATGTTCTGGGTGTTCATCAGCATGCTAGGATCCTGACAAGAAATAAATGCCTCAGATAATTGCTTAATGAATGGATGGATCTAAATCACATACCAGCTCAGCAGACTGAATATGAGGTTAGGCTTGTTTATTCGTAACCTTTCTGGTTGTGACTTCATAATTGTAGCTGAATACCAACTGAATTGAAATATCAGTTGAATTCTCGCAACTTGTGGATATTTTCTCTCAATTAACATGACCCTTTCTGCCGTCTTGACCTTACTCGCACCCACGCGGCCCAGTTCACTGGGAGCACGCCACAAGCCCTCCATTCTTGAGATCTGACCCACTTCTGTTGCCATAACAATGTGTGGCTAACTGAGGTTGGTCAGATTTTACACTTGCCTATTACTCCTGAATCCAACAGGTCGACTACATTATCAGATTGTTCCTTACCAGCTAAAATATATCTCAGATCTTCATGCACGCTATTTGATCAAGATTCTTTGCTTAGAGGTTGTAAAATTTTTTTTTTGGCTTATTCTTGTAAATTTGGGTATTAAATAGCCTCATCCAGAAAGGCCAGTGAACATTGTGCATTTAAATGACTCTTGGCCGGAGCTACAAATGGATCAAAAAAATAAATAAATAATTCAGCCCATCACATCGTTTTTTTGGCTCGACGGCTTGAGCCCAACTTTAATAAGAACCTCCGCATGTCTGCATTGGCTCAGCGAATGGTGCATTGATGCTGGCAGGCTTCTGTTGTATAATATTTACGTTCCTGTTTCAGGGTTACCATATTTATGCAAGGTGTCCCAGCTCTCGCTTTTTCACAAACATTTTTTTTTGTGGCCCTGTCAAAAGAAAAAAAAAGTTTTTGTCGCAGCTTCAGATTTTCCTTTCACTTGATGCCGCCTAATATTCCCCGGGCAACCATTTTCCCTCTCACTCTCTCTCCCATTCCTGGCAGAGAGGCGGCAGTAATGTCACTCACACAGCTAGGTCTTGGTGTGGCGTGCCTACAGCTGTCATCCAGCTTGTGCAGCTCCTTTGTGCTCAAACTTAAAAGGGCCACCAACAAAGGGCCCAAACTCAACCGAGGTCCGTATCAAATGACGGAACTGGAGCGCGAGGACTGAGAACATCATCAGAAATAGCTTGCCCAATTTACAGTTTTGCTGCCATGTTTATGAACGGGCCTCATACACAATTTGTTTGATCAGTGAGTGGCTTTGTTTTTAGCTGTGACTGTGTTGTTTGGCATGAGATGTGTTTGGGTAGCGTGAGAGCGGCGACTCCGGGCCTGAAAGAGCTTGTTGCCTCACACTGAAAGAGTGAAAGCTGCCAGCCCAACGGGGGCCACGACAACCGCATAGCAACGAACTGAGTGCACAAACACAGTCAGCCATACATGTTTACACCATTTTACGCCAGAAAAAAAAGGCATAATTAACCGAGATAGTCTAAAAACAAAAGAAAATCCCTCCCAGATCAGACTTACAGGCAGGAAATAACTGCCTGTTCTCTGTCTGTTCTGATTCGCGCTGAATTGACGTCAGTAATTTTTGTAATACGACCAGCCGGGCCAAGGGGTTATTGCAGGGAAGTGGCCCACCTTGATTGCTTTTTGCCAAATTGAACCTCACCCATGACCCTGACTTGAAGCAAATGCTTTTGATTATGGCTGAATTAATTTATGAATTGATATTATATTCCAAATCATCTGACTGACTTCAGGAGTGGCCTCTGCGAGGTGCTGGAGTTAGTTTATTGGCCACTTTTCCACTTGTATCCTCTTAATATGCTGTTAAACACACACTGAATTGAAATACGAGTTGAATTCCTGCTACTTGTGTATATGTTCTCTCTGTTATATGTTCCATTCCCAAACCTGCTTAGCATCAGCTGGTCGGTAGGATTTGGATATATGGAGCAGTGGCTCCTGTCTGGATTGGCCTGCGACAGGCTCCCAGCTACAGGGGCATTAAAGAATTACCCCTCGTTATCTCCGGCTCCATCCTCGCCCTCCTTTCTCCTGGATCACCCCAGATAACCTGCCCTGCCCCCTCCTCCGATCTCCTCCCTCTCCCTTCCAGGAACCCTTCTATCACCCATTCGTCTCATCTCATCTCCATATCATATTTATCTGCCCATCATGCTGTAACTTTGGCTAATCTCCCAACATGTCCTGTTGTACATCTTTCACATCCCAGAGGAACTCCGGGAAGGCTCAAAATCCTTCAGTAACCTCCATCCATTAGCACGCCCGTATCTTTCGCTATCACACGGTCAACCCTGCTCTTTACAGTACTTCAATGACCACATTGTTTGTATTTGATTGATATTCCCCTTAATTACATGGAAGGACAAGATAACCACAATATTTGTATTTGATGAATATTCTCCATAGGAACGTGAAAGATAACCACATACTGTAAGTATTTTTAATATAGCCTAACCCCTGGTGAATGGACAAGACGACTACATAACTGGTATTTGAGTGATATTTTCCCATGGCTGAGAGAAAACCCTGTTAGCCCTGAGTACAGAAATGTATGTTTAAAATCATAAAAGCCCTGAGAAGGACAGGGGGTCAGTCCGACTGGAGAGCTCGCTCTCACCATCATTTACTGTTACTGCGAGCCCTAATCAGCCAGTCCTCGGAACTACAGCACTTTGGGACCTGAGTCACTGATGGTCCCACTGCCAAAACCGATTTCTTTTTCCGTTCAAGAAAGAAGTTGGGCCGCATCTCCCAATCACTGTGAATAAGCCTGAGGAGCATGAGGGTCATTCACTTTATCACTGTCCCAGTCCGCTTCGATAATCTAAACCTTCACTTGGAAAAAACAGTCAGATAATAAGTATTTCTGAATATTTCTGCAACTCAACCATCCATCCCGCCCACCAGATAACTCATCTCATAATGGCTTCCAGCACTCTTCTTCTTTTTATTATTATTATTATCCATCCATCCATTTTCTATACCAGCTTATTCCTCACTAGGGTCACGGGGCGAGCTGGAGCCTCTCTCAGCTGACTACGGGCAAAGGCAGGGACCCAAACCCAATCCTGCCAATCCATCGCAGGGCGCACACACCATTCACACACCATTCACTCTCACACTCGTACCTATGGGCAATTTGGTGTCTCCAGTTAGCCTGATATGCATGTCTTTGGACTGTGGGAGGAAACCGGAGTACCCGGCGAAAACCCACGCAACACGGGGAGAACATGCAAACTCCACACAGAAAGGCCCCAGGCCGGATTCGAACCCACGACCTTCTTGCTGTGAGGCAGCAATGCACTGTGCCACCGTGCCGCCCATAATAATAATAATTATAATAATTTTCGTGTTTTCATGGCAAATGAAAATTGCTTTTGGGTTCCCTGGTCAGCTAAAAGCGTTCTGGGTTTTCCTCTCCTCTTGTGACGGCTCAGTGGGTCAGGCCCCACGATCTGGTAACCAGTACACGCCAGCATTCATAGTGAAAACTGCTGCAGCACGGCATCTGCGGGCTACCCTGATGAAACAGCAGTGGCTGTTCAGCATTGCAATGAGGGAAAAAGGTGAAAGAAAATAGCATTATAAATAGCCATACTCAACACGGAGTTTACCAATAACACTGAGATGGGGAAATTTTTAAGACAGCATGCATGTGTGGTATGTTTTTGCTGTCATTTCAACCAAAGATGCAAACTTTTTTTTTTTTCATGATCATCTCACCTGCAATCACATCCAGCAATGAGAACATGGATATTGTTGCATTTCACTGTATTCTTACTCTCTTATTTGCAGGTCTGCATGCTTGTCACTAAGATAGTTCATAATAATTCCCTGTCCCGTTCCCTCTCTGCTCACTGCTCAGTCCAGCCACCCAGACGGGAAGTCACTAAAATTCCGGCACCGCGAGTCTCCCCAGAGAAATCAGAGGCTCTCTTCCGTCTGACAGAGGATCTGTTTCCATTTAATTCGGCTCATTAGGTGTTGAAAAGCTCTTTGCTCTGCAGTTACGGCTGCCGTTTCGTGTGTGGACATTAACTAACCCGATCTGACAGAGCACAGAATGGGTGCCTTAACTGTTCTTCATAGAAGCCCATCTTGTGTTCCAAAACAAAGCAGCGTCATACAGACACATCAGAAAGAGGCAGCACAGCCTTTAACTGTGGAAAGTTAATGATTTGAGTGTAGGAAGGGACAGTTTCCTGATTTTTTATGTCTGTTGACGGTGGTTATTCCCACAAATTGACCGCACCGCGCCATTCAGATATGCATACTGTATGCCTGCAGTTGATTGATCATGGTGAAGCCATCAGCATGTATACAATGGCTTATAGCAGGGATACTCACTGTTTTCCAGAATGAGCCGGTGTGTGCGCAGGCTTTCATTCTAACCAACCAGTCACACACCTGATTCTAATGATCAACCCTTAAAGCTCTTGCCATAGACCCTTGATTAGTAGATTCCGGTTTGAAACTGCATGGTTAGAATGAAAGCCTGCACCCACACCGGCTCACTCTGGAGAAGAGTGAGTATCCCTGGTTTATAGCATTGTAAATGGAAAAGCTGAAGTAGCAGTAAGAAGATAGATAACCACTCACTGTTTTAGTGCAGACAGCGTATTAAACAACTTTTCAATCATTCAATCATTTTCATAGGGCAACGGTTGAGGAGCATAAAACCAGTGAGCAGATCAACTGACAATTCAACTTCTACTCCCATGCAAGTTAAATAATCAGTTTTCATATTACTGCTGTTATTGGCTTCAGTCAAAGGATACTGTGCGATTGGCTGTTCCGCGTGTCCGCACGGAGTTGGGAATAGAGCATTCAAATATGCTGCCCCTTTTACATGGAAAACCCTTCAAAAGGATTCAAAACTGCTAAAATTAATTACTTATGAATGCCTTCCCTACGATTTTCAAGGGCCTTGAACGTAAATCCATTAGACAGTGTTGCTGTTCTGAAATATCATCAGTATCATCAAAAATGTGCATTTTATATGATCACTTATTTGTATATCTGCTCTGTGCTTTGCTCCATTTTTGCTTCTGAATCTTGTTTATATTGTTTTTAATTTTGTGTTACAGACATGTGTCGCTGCCTTTCTTGGCAGGTCTCCCTTGCAAAAGAGGTCCTAGATCTCAATGGACTAATTACCTGCTTAAATAAAGGTTAATAAATAATTTTTGCTCTATTAAACCTATTTCAATTCATATAGAAGTTTGTATGCTATTGTTTACTGTTTATCAGGAATGTGGTCTTCAGTTTAAAATGTCCACATTCATTGCCTGAATATTTTCTTGCCTTAGTTTTAACTCCTTCAGTGCTAAGGTCTTTTTTTGCCGTTAGCACCCCTGAGTTTCATCACACAGCCATAAGCTCTTGAAAATTAATTTTTCAAGTAAACATTTTAAATCTTTTAGCACATGTATTTCTTAGTCTATCTTTCAAAATTCTGTCAAAATCCTTTTATCTCTTTCATGCAAAAGTTTAGAAATTAACCACTGAGTGTAATTTCCACAAAAATGGCTCAACGCACAATGACCCTTCACAGTCTGCACACTCATAACAGCTTTTCTTTCCAGGCCGCTGCGAGAGCACACTCTAGAACACAAGTCCTTCCAAGATTTTGCTTTGCTTTAACTGAAATGAGGGATCAGAGGAATCTTTCTGTAAGACGGAGGGGGTTCTCCAAGGACGGATGCCCCCATTAACTTGGGCGTAAGCAACATGATTTTCCGGAAATAGAGTTCAGAGGGCTTGAATTCATAAATCAAGAAGGGGGAGGGATTTGCCAAACTTTTTGTACACCACACAGGTGTTGTACATGGCGATGTCTTACGTGGAAAAATATTTTCATGTAGCATTTACACATATTTTCTCCTTCAAGGGTAAGCTTGCAGGAATTCTGGTCTCCAAGGGAATGAATATATATGAAATAAAAAATTCATTCAGCCTGTTGGAGGTGCTACAGGAAAAGGTAGAGGGTACAGAAAATCAACAGGGGAAAAAACTCAAAGAATATTCACATCAAATTTTGCACGATTCCCATTAGGACTGTTTAACATACAGATTTTTTGAAAAAGGGAAATTTGGCCTGAAGGTGGTTCTGCAGGAACAGCCGTAGTATCACCAGAACAATATGATTTTTCCTTTGATGCACCAAAACATTCTCAGTACAGTTAATCTGATTCCCATTAGAACAGTTTAACTTATTGCATTTGGAAATGTAGTTTTACCCAATGGTGGCACAACAGCAAAAGTTAACAGAGCCATCAAAATCATTAAGTTTGCCCCTCCATGTCCTATGAATGCTGACAACAGATTTGACAAGATTCCCATTCAAATAGTTTGACTACTGCAGTTTTGAAAATCAAAAGTTTGGTCCGGTGGTGGTACTACAGGAGGGCCCTGGTGTCTCCAACATTATCTCAATATGCCAGGAACTATCTACAAAGGTTTGACATAATTCCTATCAAACGGTCTAAGCGATTACATTTGGCAATGCGAAATGTGGCTGAGTGTTGGTGCCAAAGGAAATATTGCAGAACCGCCACAATCAATAACTTCCCCGTCTATGTACCAGGAATACTGAAAGATTTGACACATCCACTAAAACCTTTCCAATTATTGGAATTAAAAAAAAAAAAAAAACTGCTTTGGCTGGTGCTGGAGCCACAAGAGGAACCTTTTCATAGGTTTATGAGGCCCCATTTTTGTTGTATCCGCACCTCAGGAACCTCAGGGACTGTGAACGATCGTAGACCTAAGAACTCTGTTTTGCAGGACTGTTTTAGCTCCAGCTTCAAAGTAGGTACTTTCGTATGATCAGAGGAACACTGAATGATATAAGTGTATGTTGATTGCTTTGCTTCAGTGGGCTACAATTGGCAGTGTGAAAGCTAACGGAAAATAAGCTATTAAAGGGTGAATAGATCCCGGGAAACACCCCAGTAGCCAGTTTCTCTTAGTCCCAAGAACTGTTTCGTTTGAAAATCCCTATTGTGATCAACATCAATAACAGCTCTGCTCTGTGCTCCAGAAATGATTCCATGAAGTAGGGCACGATTCATGTCAAACTGTTTAAGTAATTAAATTTGGAAATTTAGTTTGACCTGCTGGTGGCGCAACAAGAAATGTTGTAGGATCATTTTGTATAAAACAATTATTCCCTACACACCAGGAATGAACACAAAAAGTTTCTTGCTATTCCCATGAAATCTCCTCAAGCCATCACACTAACACAAAGGATCTGCGGTAGCGATCCAAAGTGAATGCATAATATCTACAAACATTCCGTTTGAGAATATAATGATAGTGTATATGTGTTTGTGCATGGGCGTGTGTGTGTTTGTGCGTGGGCTTGGGTGTGTTTGTGCATGTGTATGCATGTCTGTGTGTGCATGCTTGGATGAGTGAGTGAAGGGATGCTTATAAAATACTTGGAATAATACCACGAATTACATTAATTAGCTTATGCATGAATAGCATCTTACATTGAGGTGATGCATGAACCGTGACGGACAATGATTAATTACATTGCTAGCTGGTAACAATGGTCACATACTCTTGAAGACGAGAGCCAAGGATGTTGAACGGAAAGGAAAAGTTTACAAAGGGCCTTTGTCATTCTTTTGCTACGTTACCTTGCCAGCAAGTTTCTCATTAAAGAATTTAAGGGGACATTATCATGGCTATGGCTGTCAGTTCAAACGGTATATAACTCAGGACTCGCTCATTTTCACAAACAACAGCAATTGAGGCCTTGCTTTGAATTTCTAAGTTTCCTGAATGGGCTAATCAATTCAAAAATACAAAAAAACTTGGGGCGGACCTCTGTTGAATCTTGGCAATACTATGGGGAAATGTATAAATTATACATAGATTTTGAGTGAATAACCTCCATCTACATGATCCATTTGAAGCCGGCCAACCTTGTTCCTGCAGACCTGAAGATTCCCAATCCTGTTGTTATTCACCCCCACCCCAACAAACCACTCCATATTCAACAGCCAAATATCTTTCTCAGCTTGGTGAGAAACGTCTTGCTCTGGGCCCGGTTGTTCAAAGCTTTGTTAACTTTAACTGGTGATTAATTTTAAACCACAGTATCTGTATCTCTGAATGAAAACACAGATGTTTGTATATTTTTGAAGCTTTTTGTAAGTTACCTCTTGTTTGGTTTAAGTAGTGAAGAGCATTCGCGAGAATCTTATTTAGACCGTGGTCATAATGGGTGCATCTCAAAGTGTAGGCTACGTCCTTCGAAGGCAGCATTTTTAGGGGTCAACACCTACTTCTATCCATTAATCTGACATTTGTGGTTAGAGGCAAGGATACATTGAAGGTTAGGTTTAGGTTCAGGGGTTTTAGTTATGGTTAAGTTAGGGAAACCAGCGATGACTTTCTTAAAACAAAGCTGTTTAACAGAGAAAACATGCCGTTATGTTAGTTTGGCGGATGGAATTAAGTGAAGACCCCTAAAAATGCAGCCTTCATAGGATGCAGCCTACGCTTTGAGACGCGCCCAATGTCAGGTGTTTAGCGCTAACCAAAATTAACGGAGCTTTGCACTACCGGGCCGTGATCCACTAAGATGCGAAATATCGGCGAGCAAAACAATGCCCTAGGTAATCAGCTTCAGCAGCTCACGAGTGTTATTGATTTACAGTGGTAAATACGTCAGTCAGTGAGGTCACCTTTTGCTGTATCAAACTCTCAACCTGTCAGCAGTTTTGTGGACTGATAATGACTTCTTCAATACTCTGGAGCAGTGGTAACCAACCAATCCAGTAGGTTTTCATTTCAACCTTAGCTGAACACTTCTAACCACTTTAATGACCAGCCAGCAAAATGGCTAGCTGTTGAACGAGATGTGCTAATCATGAAAACGAACAGTGGCAATAAGCACCTGGCTTATTGCCACTGCTTTAGCTTTTGCATGAGGTATGCTCTAGTATTAGAGTAGAAACCCACAGGAAGGTAGATCTCCGGAGGCGGGGTTGATGTCCACTGCTCTAGTCTTATTATAACGGATGAACTGCTTTAAACATCCATGTTCAACTTAAGCCGCTTTCACGCCAGATGCGGAACAAATTTTTCGCATCACAGATAACATTCAAAGTCAATGCGAAGACGCGAATGGACGCAAAATGGTGTATTCGCATCTTTACTTTGACTTAGAATGTAATCTGTTGTGCGAAAATTTGTTTCGCATGTGGTGTGAAAGCAGCTTTATTCTCCTGATACCGCAGTTATTTTATTAGCTCACAACTGTCCTCATTTGTGCTCAGCACAGATCAGTTTATTTGCATTACCCAGGTCATTCAGTTTGAGTTGAACTTATGTCTGACCATAAGCACAGTCAGAACAGTGATTCTGAAACGCTGCGAGCATATCCACTGGTAGGTCATGAGAATGACCTGGAGTGGGATACAAGAGGCGTTTTTAAAATAACTTCCATGTCAAATACCCTCAACAGCCACTTTTGATCACAGAATTGTTTTGACACACCATAAAATGCAGTTTGCATTATTGTTTACTTGATCTCAGTGATTTGCTATATCTTGATAGTATGGGGACACAGAAAATGCAATATTTTACTTATTAATTGGTTGTAGGTCAGGATTCTCAGGGTGGAATCACTGATCTAGAGAGATCTAAACAGGCTTCCTAAGTGCTCTGTCTTCCCTAGCTGGTGTATACTTACCAACACTAAAATCTCACACTCCAAACAGTAGGCTACTGTACACCATAATCCTCACTATAAATGGAGAATGCAGGATTTAATCGCGACTAGCTGAACACCAATGATATGAGCAACATCACACATCAGCTAAATGGCTGCAGATCTCTGTCACAAAGCAGGGGAGAGCACACCCCTGGCCCTCTTCAGCACTTCACACAGATGAGAGAAAACTTGGAGATCGCAAGATGATAGGAAAAAGGACTTATCCACATCACATGTTGAAGCACATTTCCAGCTTGCTAAATATCTTTCATCTCTGGCTTTTCACAATAGCTGGACCTCTCTTTTTCCTCTGTGGCTTAAGAAATAAGATCCGGATAAAGCAACAAAAAGCTGTATTTTGAAAATGGCGAAACCTAGCCGTTGTTTTCACCTGCCCTCCGGTCGTCTCTTTGATTTCTTGCCTTTGCTGCCAGATGGGCCCAAAAAGATTGGCATTGGCATCCACTGAAGTAAAGCTCAGCTCTGTGTCTCTCCGAAAAAAATGAGCCTGTCAGCTTCTGTCGGTAAACCTCCGCCATGCTGTTGCAATATTATTTGGAAATTGCTTGAATTCTTCCCAAAAAATTTACTAAGGACGGATTTAACACTCGCACAAACTCGAAACCAGCTTTATGGAGCTAAAAAAGGATTTGAAACTGGAAAAGAAGATGACTCCGAAATTGTTGACAGGAATGCTTTTACAGGATTAGTCTGAAGATAAGCATTATACGTGATGGATGAGTTCAGCATCTCTTTAACCCAGTAAAGGTGAATACCCTGACGGGAAAAACCCTCATTCTCCATTTTCCGCACGTTTGCGCTGTGTTACAATGGGCCGAGACCACGCGCGCTGTCACACTCCGAGACAGCCTTCATCGCTGTTTCCAGAAAGAATCCACTTCCTGTTGCATTTCCTGACCATATGCTCCAGGCTGCCCAGATCTTGACCTAACAGGGACAGCTTGCACTGAAAAGAGTGTTTAAGAATGCCAAACATTCTCCCGTAGGCGTCCAACAAAGGACCTCACTGTCCCTGCCGCAGAATTTCATACGGTAAGGGCCGATGGAGCTCAGATTTTGTCAAATACCCAGTCAGATATCAGGGCCTCTCATTTCATCAAAAGCCCATTTGGTGAAATAGTGAAAACAGCTAACTTATGTGGTTATTTTCCTGTATCAGTTTATTATGCATATTATCAGCTTCATCACACCTTTGCATAGAGCCTACATGTGGAAAATCTTACTGGGGGGATGGGTTCCCTTTCATCCTGGAGATGCTCCATTATTTTGTATTTTGATGATGGTGATGGAGGTTGCTGTGAGCCTGGTAAAACCAGACTCTGCTACTTCGCTTTGCTTCATACACAGAGTCTGGGTAGTCGTCATTGACGAGTTTTTACTTCCTGGTGGGTGGGCGCTTGTCAGAAGTTTAAAATCATTGGTGTACCCATAAACTAATCACTAACGTTTGGCGATAACGCATTTATGTGGTGGCTCAGCCACCTAGTACTTCCACTGGAAACTACAGACCTTCATACCAGGAATCCATCGAAAACAAACTGATCAGCAGAGTTGTGATCTAGTCATCATGTCCAAGTCAAATAAAGTCACTGGTCATTAGCTCAAACTCAAAGCAGACGAGAGAGAGCAATGAGGAGTGGCGGGGGAACAAATTAGACAATGACCTAACTCACAAGCAGAGTGGGGAAAGCTGAGAGGTAAAAGCTTAGATCAGTGGTTCCCAGCTCAGTCCTCAAGGACCCCCTGCCCTGCAGGCTCTTGCTCCATCTCTACTCTTTCACATCTGATCCATTTAAGGCCTTCATGCTGATTGGTTGAAAAAGATCTATCAGAACAGGTTGTGCACGAAGGTGCATTGGGCCTTAAATGGATAAGATGTGCAAAAGTAAAGCTGCAACAAAAACCTGCAGACAGGGGGTCCTTGAGAACTGGGTTGGGAACCACTGGCTTAGATACATTTAGGATCAGAAAGGGGTCTATGTCAACATTAAATGCAGCTCATGGCTCAGTCAGCTTTCCCCACTCTGCTTGTTAATTAGTTAGCTCATTGTCTAATTTGTTCCCCGGCCCCCTTTCACTCCTAATTGCTCTCCCTCATCAGCTTAGAGTTTGAGCTAATGACCAGTGACTTAATTTGACTTGGACATGAGAACTTGGTCACAACTCTGCTGATCAGTACATTAAAGTTAATACTGTACCCATACATATGCCCATCTACCAAATTTTAGCCTTCACTTATTCACTTAAAAGAACTAAAGGTGCTCTTTCTGTTCTCCTTACAAGAAACAAACTGTTCAGCTTTCGTTTTTCCCGCATATATTGCTGCTGTTAAAAAAAAAAAAAACATAAGAGGTTCGAAACCAACAGCAGAATCGACGAGAATAATGCATTATTTACATCAGGACGAAATCTGCGTTGACACGAAAACTGAACCGTTAACCATACTTGCGCTAACATCATACTGAGCTCGCTATCTAACTTTGTAGCAACACAGTTTGGCTCTAAGCTTTTGGCTGTCTCAGACAACCATTTCATTCATGAATAATGACAAAATAACACTGAGACAGCAAATAGGTCTTGTGACATGAACAAAAACACAGCTTTTAAAAAGTTCGCTGCTAACTTAAATAGTGTGAAATTCGTGGGCAATGTAACACTAGAAGCTACAAGCCAGCTGAGGTGGTTCGGCTGTCTATCACAGAGATGAACGGGGTGCTTATTTTGTGATGGCTATTAAGTCGATATGACAATCTCTAGGGAGTAGCGCTACAACATAATTTCCATTAAAAAAACTAACCAAACATTCATCTTGTTGTGGCTAAGCCGCTGATACCCTGGATTTTCTCCATGACAGAGCGAATGGCCTTCAATGTATCCATGTCCGTGGCCATTGTTGATTTCGGAGACGACGATTTCAAACTCGGCGCAGCAGCTACATCATGGCTCTCGTCCACGCCTTCATTTCGTTGGTTGGTCCGGTGTATTTTCTGCAGATGGTAAACAAGGCAGAACTTCGAGTGATCAGAATGAGTACTGAAATGAAATGAAATTAAGCGGAAGTATGAAGGCTGGCGAAGTCAGGCTAGGTTGCTGTTTAATGTGCTGTTTCAAAATCTCCCATCTGAGTTCAGTTGGTTTGAGATCTGGTGACTATAAAGGGGGTGATGTAATGCTTACAATCATTTTCATACTCATCCCCCCGTTCAGTGACCCCTTGAGCCCCATACTACTCAAGCCAGGGCTATTCAACATTATCCTGCGAGGGCTGGTGTGGGTGCAGGCTTTCATTCCAACCCAGCACTTACACACCTGATACTTCAAATCAAGCTCATTAGCAAAGACCCTTGGGGCTGATTAGTGGTATTGGGTGTGTAACTGCTTAGAATGAAAGCCTGCACCCACACCAGCCCTTTCTGAACACGGTTGAATAGCCCTGGCTTAGCCCATTGTCGTCCTGGGAGATGCCGCCATCATCATCGTAGGAATGGGTCATCATTGGATATAAAGGTGATCACCATAGACTGTTTAAAAAGAGGGACACAGCACCTGAGTCTGACAAGTGAAGGCCAGGCGGAGATCTCTGAAAATTGCATTTCAATTAATCGCCAGCAGATGGTGATGTCAGTGGTTACAGAAAAAGGTTCAAAGCCACAGAAGTCTATGCGGAAATGACCACACTCTCCCACCTGATTTATTATTTCAATAATGAATTTCTGCATTATTTTATGGTGTCTATCACAAGTTTCAAGTCTCCAGTGATATATACTCAGCTAAAATAGAAACCTCACACTCGTTTGGAGGTCGATAAGTTGAACATACAAGAAATGAGGTGTTAAATAATGATTTTATTAAATTTTGTACTCATTAAAGATGGTGCATCATAAAAATAATGTCCATAATGTAACCAGTTCCACTGAAAATGCTACGGAAATGTCCAAGAGTAAAAATGGTAAGTTACAACTTGAAAAAGAGCAGTGCGCAGGCAATTACGTATGGTTTGGGCAGTCATACGAGCTCTAAACAATTCATTCCTAGTGGACGTTGCAGTGACAAATTGATTATGCGAATGACATGAGACAATTTGTCGGTCTTCTGCTTTTGACGTCACACGTGGGCTACCAGAACGAGGTCGGTCAGCTGTGGTGCCAGTTTGTTGGAGACGTGTCCAAAGATCATGGATAGTCCGTCGACTGCATCCCATAGCCCTGCCCATACAACGTCAGAGACGGACGTTTCCGTATTCAGCATGCCAATGGCACGTTCACGCTGAATATTTGACAGCAATGGCTTTGAAAATCAACGAATAATTAACAGTTAAAACTTGTAGATGTCACTCTAACATGCTAACGTGAGCTCAGTTGCACATTGCTCATATCTCTCCCATCATCTCGTGACTAGGAACACGAGAAAACACGGTTTTAGCTTAAAGTACGCTCGCACGTGCTACGTACCTGTGCACGTCGGAGTTGATGTGTGTCATGATGTCTTTGACAACGCATTTACCCCTAGTGATAAAAAAAACTGTTTTATTAAAAGTTTCAAGAAAATATTTACAAATTTATGAGTGTGAAGTTTCTTTTTTGACTCAGTATATCATGATGTTTTGTAAATTGTGGTCACAAATAGACTAGAATAAAGGATACAGCCAGATATGCTTTAGGGGCGTGGCTACCCTCTGGTCCTCATCAGTTATGGTCAGATCTACAAGTAGATCCACCCCTCTCTCCTCCCTGGATCTTCCAATCATGCTCTCGTCCAATAGGAATTACATCCGGTTTCAAAATGACAAAATGGCTTTGTCCAAATTGCCAAAATCGAGGCTTCCTAAATGGTTTGCTGGAACCAATGGGTGACTTCACGGTTGCTTTGTCCACCTTTTTATACAGTCTATGGTGATCACGCAGAATAACCCTGCATTGATAGTCAGTGACCATTCCACCATCAAGGTGATGATTGGGTCCAAACCATGCCGGGAGAATTTGTCATTTGTCCATATACACAGCCTCAGTTCCCAAAAACTTGGCACTTTATGGACAATCAAAACGTCCATTCTCCCTCCTCAGTATTGAAAGCATAGCAACAAATAATTTTGATGGTCTAACTTGTGAATTGGATTTTTTTTATACATTAATGCTTATTTCAAATCTGATAAAAACAGACTCCAAAAAGATTGGCACTCGGGCAGTTCAGGACTAACAAAACACGAATGTTCTGTGCTCGCCGCAGCCTCCTGCATTTGCCACAAGCCCCCCCGGGGCAGCTGGTTCTGTGGGCTGTAGTTGTTGTAATCTGTTCGAGGTCAGCTCACCGCTGCCTGCTATCGCCAGGAGCCCTCCCAGACCGTAGCTGAGCTCCCCTGCAGTTCTTGCCGTCATCATGCACCCTCCTGTTTTGGAGTTGTGATCTCTGCCTGCTGCCACAAGCCCTCCAGAGACAGAGCCATGCTCCCCCTCTCCAGTGACCTCTTCACTGGTTTAACCTCCTCCACCCTGGATTTGCAATTGGAGGGATCATTGTCGGGCTTTCTTCTTGCCTTAAGCCTGCCACAGACAGTGCAACTTTGCCTGAGGATAGTGACACTTGTATACTGCATCAGGCAATGTTGTACGGTGTGGGAATGGTTTTTGCTGCGTAAGTTCCTCAGATGAAAGTGTAACAGCATATCTAGCATGCTCGATATTTTCGCGTCACACGAGGAAGTTACTCCCAGAAAAATAGCGGCACCGTCTGAAACTGTAACGGACATCCGCTGAGGAAAAATTAGCTGAATTGTGGCCATTTTTCTGTATCATGTGACTTGTCTGCACATCATATGATGGGTCTGCATGCTGCGATTGGTCGAGCAGCGGGTAGCCCCCACACGGTGAGTAACTTCCTTGCGTGACGCAAAAATATCTAGCATACTAGATACACTGCTGCACTGTCACGCGAGGAAGTTACGCAGCAAAAACCATCCCCACACGGTGCAACATTGCCTGATCCAGATACACACGTGTCACTTGCCTCAGGCCAGTGGTTCTCAAATTCGGTCCTGGCGCCCCCCTGTGTATGCTGGTTTTTGTTCCAACTACAATTGCAATTCTAGGATTTTAAAAAGCTGTTACTTTGTCTAAATTAGCAGCATTCCATGTTTTGAGCTGTTATTTACCATCTTAAGTCACATTTGGATGGACATATCCATTCTGCTATGAAAAATAAAAACCCTTGAACATATTGTGCTTAATTTTCAATATTGCTATGATTTTCAGGTGAAAACATTTTTACACAGATCAAATTAGACTCTGAGAAAATCAATAAGCTCCAAATTAGGTTTCTGACTACAGGTGGTTTGAGTTTTTCCCAAATAACCTGCCTGAACCAAATAAAATCAACAGGAAACACAACAGGTGTGACTCCATTGTTTGCCAAGTAAATTGTCGGGTTTTGCCACCATGTGTCAAGAGTTTCACCAATGAGGAACCTTTTGATTATTTATGTTGATTAAATGTTTGGTTAAATTGTTTCCCTCTGCCAATATTTACAATATATCTCAATGTGGATATTTGCGTAAATGCACCTAATTAAAACAAATCATCAGCTTGTTAAAATCTAAAGATTGCCATTGTAGTTGGAACAAAAACCAGCATACACAGGGGGACGCCAGGACCGAACTTGAGAACCACTGCCTCAGGCAAAGTTGCACAGTCTGGGGCAGGCTTTACAGCGCATTACTTTTCCAAACCTGTTTCTATTTACATTTCCTTATTAGCAAATAAGCGTTAATTTGTTCAGTTGTGAGAATCATTCAGTAGTATTACTGCCTGTTTCCCCTCAGCTTACATTATTGTCCATTGCAATGGTAATTAAGCATTGTTCTATCCACAATGAAGGTGACATAAAACATCACTGCCTTTCAAAGCTACTGAATTTTCGTAGCTCACAAAACAGTATATATTTTTTCAGCGTCAGAGTCCAAACTGCTTTTTACACCTAAGAAAACGTTTAAAAAATGTTGTTTTGCCGACTCAGGTCCACATGTGAAGCTTGCTTGCATAAAAATAAAAATGTCTACAACCATTAACATTACTACTATGCAGCTTAACCTGCAGCCTATTTCCGATTGAGAATCTGACAATTAATTGAATTAATTCACTGAGCAACAATGCCACCAATAATCTGTGGAGCCATTAATGATAAAGACACACTGGTTTGCGAGGGCAACAATATGAGACTTAATGGATGGCAATTAACAGAAATTTCTCAAAATTCTATCTTGAAATAGAATGCTGTCGGTACTGCTGAAGATGGCAGGGAGTTGAAATCACCTCAGCTGTGGCCCATTTCCTCATAAATTATCCAATTGAGAGCCATCCGAAAAAGGTCAAGCTCCCAGGCCAGTGGGAGAAATAGACAGTGGTAAGAAAGCTGGATTGGAGCATGAGTTTGATGGTGGTGGCGGCGTTTCTCGGTTCATCCATTGTTTTCAGCATATTGAGGACCTTTAGGTTTCATCAACATTTTGTTTTATTTCAGTTTGGGCAACATTAATAAAAGGCCCCAAGGTTACTCATTTTGGTGAGAGCATTGTGTTAATTGTATGTACTTGCAAGGAACTGAGGCCAACCCCCGCTTGGCACCACAGCATAAATACACATGCTCTAATGAGCATCAAAACATTTTGACCACCAGCCTTTCATGCTGTTCGTCTTCAACATACTACAAAAACAGCTCTAGTTCTCAGACGCGTAGACTCTGAGGGTGCCCTGTGTTTTCTGGCATCAGTACAGTGAGTCTACAAGTGAGATCCCACAAGTCCTGAATGTTGCAAGATAAAGTTGCCATGGATCTATCTATTAACAGATTTTACTCACCTGTCTTTCAGTAATTTGGAGGGGATCCAGTTGTTGGCTGTCCTAGTTGGGATTTTGGCACAGGGGTAGTCTAGCAAAACAAAGTAACGCAGCAAACTTCATGTGAACAGCTTAGTTTGAGGTTAATTTGGAGGGCAACTGAAATATAAATAAATGAAAAATAAATTAAATAAATAAATATGTATATTTCCCAGGCTACAGTCTATTTTTGGGCTTCATGTCTGGTTGTTGGCAATCTTTGTACAACTCCCCGGAAAAGACACGCACAACATCAGAAATATCTCATCACCAGCCTCCTGCTCCGCAGTGCAGGGAATGTGCGTCAGCCTGCCCTTTTGCATACGTACTGGAAGTGTTTTTACCCTTATACGTACCCTTGTGCTTACGTATATGGAGTGTGTGTATCCCAGTGCTTACGTATATGGAGTGTGTGTATCCTCGTGCTTACGTATAGGGAGTGTGTGTACCTTCAGGCTTACGTATAGGGAGTCTATGTAGCCTCAGGCTTACGTATGTACAAGGAGTGTTTGTACCCTCATGCTTACATATGTAAAGGGAGTCTATGTACCCTCAGGCTTGCGCATAGGGAGTGTGTGTACCCTTATGTTTATGTATAGGGAGTGTGTGTACCCTTATGTTTATGTATAGGGAGAGTGTGTACCCTTATGTTTACGTATAGGGAGAGTGTGTGCTCTTTTGCATGTGTATAGGGAATGCATATACCCTTGCGTTTATCTTTTGGGGTTTGTGTACCTTCATTTTTATCTGCAGGGAGTGTATGTGCCCTTATGTTTAAATTTAGAGAGTGTTTGTATTACATTGTTTATCTTTAAGGAATGCATGGGTACCCTGAAGATTATGTAAAGGGAGCATGTGTGCCCTCATTTTTATCCGCAGGGAGTGTATGAACCCTTATAGTTTCTTATTTATGGAGAGTGTGTACACTAATGCTTTCGTGTAGGGACTGTGTGTACCCTCATACATATGTACAGGGTGTGTGTGTACCTTTATGCATATGTGCAGGGGAGTGTCTCCACCCTTATGCATGTAAAAAGGGAGTGTCTGCACCCTTATGCTTATAGAGGGAGTGTGTGTAGCCTTAGGTTTATCTATAGGGAGTGTTTGAACCCTTATGTTTATCTGTATTGTGCGCACTGTACACTTACGCTTATCTGTAGGGAGTATACACATGTACACTTATGCTATCTCCAGTGGGTGTATGTACCCTTACGCTTATTCTAGGGTGTTTGGATATAATTTTTCACACATGTAAGCTTGCTGCCCTGTCCACATATCAGCTCTGCTTCACTTCTCTCCTGGAAAGAAATCCTGGCATCCTGCAGGTTCCCTGCTTGTGTTACTTTGTAATATCAGTTTTATTCTTTTTCATGAAGGATCCTGGAAGAAATGGGCGGAAAATTCAGCTGTTCCCTTCCCCCCTTGACTCCTATATCCCAGGTCTTCCATCAATACTGTTAAGATGTGATTCACGTGATATGTAACTTTCTATTTAACCCGAAAAATACAGCTAAAGCTATGAAATGCCTCTTAAGACCAACCACTGAAGAGTAATATAAAGCTGTTGGTCAAACTTTAGATGACGTGTTGCTCATAAAGGCTTTATACAGCGTATATAATGCCTTCATAAATGAGACATAATGTCTTCATAAATCATACATAAGTAAATGTCGTGCTTTGTAAATAGTAAGATAACACATCCTTATTCAGCATGTGATGCCAGATGTGACAATGATAATGTCACTCAGCTGACAATGTCACCATTTATAGCATTTAATCACTAGCAAAGTGACATTGTCAGTTACATAAAATCTGCCATCACATGCTGAATACGGATGCGTTATTTCACAGTTTGCTTATGTATGATTTATGAAGACATTACGTGTCATTTATGAAGGCATTACACCTTGTACAATGTACATGCTGTATAAAGCCTTTATGAGCAACACTTTATCTTAATAAGTGTGACCAAGCTGTTTAACTGTTTGCTACTGCCGGACACTTAATTCGATACAAAAAAATATGTGAAGAAGAATGATATCTGATGTAAGGTCCCCCAACTCTTTTGAGAGGGCTGTAAGATGTGCTGGTTTTTATCTCTTATCGAACAGCCGCTGTAGAGTTACAAACCAGCAGAGGTTAGTAGTGCTGGCTGCTGCTTTCTCGTATGGTATATGCAGTGAAAATTAACATATCTCAAAATTGTCCAGGACCTGAAGTGAACAGTCCGTCCCTGAAAGAAAAAGTGTTGCCTGGCTGCTGGGTAGGTCGTCCCATTAAACCACTGTAATTGTCAAAGGTTATGCTCCACAGATCACCGATTGCTGGATAGTCCAGTCTCAGAAAAGAAAAAGTGGCCATAAATATACAAATCCCTGTCAGGGCGGGCGCCTGTCACTAACCAGCGTCGTTAGGGAAATTCGTCCCCCAAAGTAGTAAAGTGTACCTCAACTGTACCTTTGAGTGTTCACACAAGTATGAGGATGGGATGCTTAGGGCTTCCTTTGACTGGAATAACAAAGGCTCGTCACACACCACTGACCCCCGGCGCCCATACATCTGCTCGGTAAAGCCCCCGTAAGCGTCTTTCTCTGACTCATGTCTGTGTGAGCCCCTTTCGCCCACTGCGTAGTGATAAGATATGGTGGCTAATATCACACACTGTGGAGCGCATTCTTGTCTGAGCTCTCCAAAATCGATTGCGGGGGTTTGCGGCCACAGGCTCTGATAAACACGACAGGGCAATCCAAACTGGGCAGAAAAAAGGGTTTTAAGAAAACTGGAGAGATAATTTTGCTGAGATTAGAATCACATACTGCTTGACTTACTCCAGCCAAAAAATACAAAGTATTTTATAAATATCAGTAACTGCGGCCTAAAAACTATAAAGCCCCACTGTGATTGTCGTGTTGAATGATTATTATTAGAAGATGATTATCATCTGCATTAATTTGAGGATCATAATCGGCATATTGGGACTTGAATATAGTGTGTTTTGTGAAAGGCTACATGCGCATTGCATATGCATGTCAGTTATTGGGATTTATTGCAGGTAAAGTGAAGTGTTGAACTACTGTAATGCTGCCAGCACCAGAATTAAAAAAATTAAATAAGTTACACTCAAACTCAAAAAAAACAAACTCAATTTCAACTTGTAACTCTTACTTAGACTTAAAATCTGATTCCAATTCCGATTCTTTTTTTTTTTTGCAAATCTAAAAAAACTCTTATTGTCAATGAGGAGAGATTTATTTCAAGACTTGATAATGGGGTAAAAACGTCATCCTGTCAAGCAAACTACAGGTATAATTAAGATAGCTTTCTCTACTTGAAACAGAAAAAGGAAAAGACTGTGTCACTTAAAAGACTTTTATAATATGTCTTGACACAAATTTTTCTGCTCACAGATTTGATAAGTCGGGGCAAGCAGCATATTTCTGGGAGTAGCGTTGAGTTGAAGGGAAGGTCTTGGGTTGAATGAGCTCATATTTGATATTTTAACAGGAAGAATGTCCCGAGGTGGCTGGGTCGCTTGTGGTAACTGACAGCATTGGGGGCTCCACTTAAAACAAACAGAATGACCCTGTCGCTACACTGCACTAAATCTCCTATGTATTCCTACCCAAGCCCAAAACATCCATCCCACTCCTACGCCAGCCCAAAACATCCATCCCACTCCTACGCCAGCCCAAAACATTCATCCCACTCCTACGCCACCCCAAAACATCCATCCCACTCCTACGCCACCCCAAAACATCCATCCCACTCCTACACCAGCCCAAAACATCCATCCCACTCCTACACCAGCCCAAAACATCCATCCCACTCCTACACCAGCCCAAAACATCCACCCCACTCCTACGCCAGCCCAAAACATCCATCCCACTCTTACACCAGCCCAAAACATCCACCCCACTCCTACGCCAGCCCAAAACATCCATCCCACTCCTACACCACCCCAAAACATCCATCCCACTCCTACGCCAGCCCAAAACATCCACCCCACTCCTACACCACCCCAAAACATCCATCCCAGTCCTACACCAGCCCAAAACATCCATCCCAGTCCTACACCAGCCCAAAACATCCATCTCGCTTCTATACCAGCCTAAATCATCCATCCCACTCCCACACCAGCCCAAAACACCCTACTGTAACACCAGCACAAAAGATCCACCTACTCCTTCACCACCCAAAATACCCAACCCACTTCTCAACTAGCCCAAAACATCCATCCCACTCCTACCACTGCCCCCAAACCATTCACCTACGGCAAAACCAGCACAAAACATCCACCCAGCTCCTACACCAACCCAAAATATCAACCCTACTGCTATAACAGTACAAACCATCCAACCAGCTCATATCTTAAACCAAAACATCTATCACCATTCCCATTCACTGATTCATAGCATCTTTAGATGATTTCACTGTTTACTTACACATTTCTGCCTCCACCAGCAGGTACTTGATTACAAATGACAACAAACTTCTTAACACCAGCAATCAAAGTGTAATTGTAAAGACCCAGGACTCCCATTGAGGGTAATTATGGTGTTTTTTTCTAAACTACTCTGGATTTGAGCCATATGCAATCCTGGCTGCACTCAGCAGTGCTTCGAGGGGTCTATCTTATCTCTGTTTTTCTTGCAGATTGGAGCCTTATTGCTGTGATATCAGCTTGTTCTTGTAAACAGATTTCCCACTGCTCTAGGTTTAGTTGAAAATAAAAAATTCTGGCGGCAAGTGTTGCTGTTCTTGAAGCTAATATAAAGTCTCTCAAGACACAGAATTGCGCATAAAAGTATTCAAATGAAACATGATTCCTAAATTTGTTTCTTTTTTTAGCTGAAAACGGCAAACAGTGAAATGATGTTCCTGTCAAATAAAGCTTCAGTGTTCAGGAGGTTTTCCGTATATTGAAGTATTTTGATCATTTTTACACTGGGTCATTTACGATTTGTTTCTTTTTTTTTAAGAAAATGCCAAACAGTTACTCAAAATAAGACTGCAGTATTCAAGAGGATATCCAGTGTATTCAAGTATATTTCTACTTTGTACCCTGAGTCATTTACAACTAGTTATGTCCTTGTAAATATAAGTGGAGCTCAAATCTGCAACCATCATGGCTTCCTGAATATGCTTCTGATAAGCTGATTGAGCAAAAGCTGCAGTTCCCTTGAATCAAGTAATTACGTTATCTTGGTGCAAAAAGTATCACGTCACTGTTTATTGCAGTCCCCACATACTCCATGCGCACAAGCAGGAGTATGGGTCATGCATTCATACACGTACAAGCTCTACACATCAAATATGGAGAGAGTTCCCAGGCTAGTGCCTGATTTTAAATTCGAGGCCATCTCATGCACGTATGTACTTGCACTTATCGCCTGCATATTAATCTGCCCGAGTTTTAAAATTACACTTTCCAAAGAGTTCTTAAATTTTATCGATGTACCAGACTTGCCTAAAATATGAGCCGTTAGTGTGTGGTGGTGGAGGGGACAGGTTTGTGGGGTAGCGGTGTGTGGGAAAGAACGGGCTGTACATGGGCATTTGATTTGCTTTTAAGCTGTGGCTGAAATACTATCTGCGGTGGCAGAAGTTAATTTTTGAAGGACGCATGTGAACACAACAGTTATCTTCCCGAGTCAAGCTGCCGGCAGACCCTTTGAGAAACTGCATGAGTACTGGAGCTAAATTTTTCTGGGGAGACATTCTTCTGTCAGGAATTATCTTTATAATCCCTTTCTGGAGTGTGCACTGAACAGACTGAGACAGAAGGCTTTGTTTTGCTTCTGAGGAGGGCACATGAATGTGTAACCCTAAAGTGTGAAGAAGCCCCACCAAATATGTGGATCTCTCATGGATTAAATGAAATACAGCAGTCTGGAGTACAGTTTATGCTTGTGAATGCAAGAATTATTGCATATCAAACAAACAAAGAATTAGGATACGATTAATTACTTTCTCTATGAATTCAAGAACACTGGCTTTCATAATACCTCTGGGCACAGGGAGTATGTTAGCACTGGTGTTTGTTTGTTAGCAAGTTTGTGTATTTACTTGTAAATCCTTAGTTTACACCAGCTTACCTTCGTCGCCCCACCTCACTATAAAAGATCGCTACACTATAACTCCACACTATTTTACCTTAGTTGTTCAACAAAATCATAACAGACCCCTGCACCATAACTCCGCACTAGCTTACTTTAGTCGCCCTATACACCAACATAGCATGACCACAACACTATAACTCCACACTAGCTTACCTTAGTCACCCCATAACCACTATAACAGACCACTACACCATAACTCCATAAAAGCTTACCTTAGTTGTTCACACCACAATACCCGACTGCTACACCATAACACCACACTAGCTTACCATAATCATTCTACATCGCTACAACAGGCCACGACAAAAAGGTCCAGGTAAAATTCCGCAGGATCACCCCAGTTCCTGCACCCAGGGTGGCTGCCTGAAGGAAATGCCCCTGAAAGAAAAGGCCGACTGAAAACTCACCAATTAAGAAGGAAATACTATCAATTCAAATATTTACAAGCACAAGGAGTGAGTGCCATGTGCTAGAATCATGCCCGATCTTGTATTTGCACCGCAAGAGTGCAGGGTAGCCTAGTGGTTGGTCACTTGACTGGTGACTGGAGAGTTGCTGGTTCAAGCTCCCAGTGGGGCATCAGATTCTGACCTGATCTGAAGAACTCTGCTGTTGGGCCCTTAAGCAAGGCCCCAAAAATTGCTCCACGGGCTTTACCCCTTAGTCTCTCTGTCCCTTCACCTTTGTAACTGTTCCACCTGGTATTTCTCCCAGGGCATTCTTGAAAAAGAGAAACAGGTTTTCAGGGGAATCTCCCTGGTAAAATAAAGGTTAAAAAAAGAACAGAGTAAATGGGTCAAGAGTAATGGGTGCTTTCACCTTTAATACAATAAATACATGATATCCACAGTTTAATGGTTGTAGTGCTTACAAAACACAACCGTAATGCTTTCAATATTCCTAAATAAGTGATAAGACTCGTGAGAAAATCCTAGGACCAGATACTTTTGGAAGTTTTGGTCATTCAGTCTTCCTTTCCAGTCACAGGAATAACAGTCGTACAACTTAAATGACTGTTACAACCTGCCCATTTGTTTAATTGAGTCTTCCCCCTTTCCAGCAGTCTTCCAGGTTGTTCCTGGTTAATTGATTGATTGGCTCATTACTCCTTTATTGCGATCAGGTGTCGGCACTGTTTGTGCTGCGTATGCAGCGTGAGGGTCTTGTCTCAGTCAGGGCTGGAACATTTTACTAAAATTCTCACAAAATTCTAGTCTTCTTCCCTGGTTTCTCTTCTAGTGAGATAAATCATTAGTGAGTAAATTGCTAGTGAGCAAATTATTTGGTTCAGCAAGTTCTCCAATCCTTCCTCAACTTCTCTTCATTATATAGGCACCCTCATGGCTCTTCTCTGATCCTCATCAGCACAGTTGGTAACAGCAAACCAAACAAATGAAACCCAAATTTCAAAATGGAATGGACATACCTGTCATTATTATCGTGGCTGGTGTTTTCAGAAAAGGGAAAGCTCCATGCCCCGGTGTAGTTGCCGTTCTCCCGAAATGTATAACCTACCTCCCTCAGCATGTAATTACCCGGCTATCATCTGCTACTAACAGGCTAAGCTAAAGATAACGCCATTGCACTGGTTACCCTCCCCCAGAGTAAGTATCAACAAGCCCCAGTATGTAGCCTCTCCTAAAATGTGTTCCGAGAAACCCCAATATTTAGTCTTCTCTGGGGTGCAGATTTCCAATATTTTGACTCCATGACAGTGTGTGTAAAAAATCCACTATTTTTGTCCCAATCACCATGCTTCCCTTAAACCTATAATATTTACACCTCAAGCAAGTGTCTATCTACAATCTCGAAAATTCAGACATCAAAAGAGCATATCTCCAAAGCCTAATATTTAGCCTTCACCGGAGTGTGTACCTAATGAACACCAACATTTAAACCTTACCATCGTGTGTACAGAAGCAAACCCAATATTTACGCTTCATTAAAATGTGTACGTAAGGAAACTCAATACCTAGCCTTCCCCGGAGTGTGTGCCAACAAATCCCGACATATAGTGTTCCGGAGTGTACCCTAAAACCATGGTATGTGGAAACAAGTCTTGTTTACATTTTGAAGGCGTTGTGGTGGTGAAAGTGGTTGAAGGAGAAAGACTCTTGGGATTTATGTAGTAAAGAGGAGCTTGTTAAATGTTTCTCAGAGTAATTAAACAACATAGAACACAAGAGGACTGGCCCCTCCGTCTTCCCCTTTAGAGCAGAGATTTTGGGGGTGGCGTGTGAAAGACTGCGCCACCGACCTCCATGGAGGAGGCCACGAGGTCAAAGGTCATCTGAGCAATCATGACTGGGGACAGGAAGTGAGCATGGCCCCGCCTCCTCAGGCGAACAGAGAGACACCGCGAGCGAGTGACACGTCCCCACCTCTCACTTGGGAAAAGCCTGAGGGAGAAATGTATCAGATAAGAGGTGTGGCAGCTTCACCGACTATATGAATGTGAGTTTTCACTTGTGTGTACACATTCCTGTGTGAGAGTGTGTGTGCACGTGTGTCTGCGTGCATGTGTGTAAGTGTGAGAGTGTGTTAGTGTGTGAGTGTGAGTGTGAGTGTGTGTGTGTGCGCGTGTGAGTGTGTGTGTGTGCGTGTATGTGTAATGTCATGGTAATGTGTAAGGGCACGTGCATAAGTGTTAATGTCTATATGCCTGTGCGTAAGTGTGAGTGTGTTTTACTGTGTGTGCATTTGTGTGTGTGTGTGTGGGTGTGGGCGTGCATGTCTGTGTGTGTGCTGCTGCGTGAGTGGAAGTTTGTCTTACTGTGTATGTGCATCTGCGTAATTGTGTGTGTGAGTATGTCTGTGAGTGTAGGTGTGTATGTGTGTGCATGTGCGTGTGTGTGTGCGTGTGTGTGTGTGTGTGTGGGCTCACTGGGGTCAGTGGGGTTACTCTGAATGTCAGACCAATTCTAAATCAAAAATGACAAGAATCACATGCCTGACTCCTCCCAAAAACATGGCGACCTCCCCCCAGCCCCTCAGTCCACCAAGGACAGGAAAAGCCACTTTTTTCAGATAATAATGGGGAGGTTGTAGCTGGAGCAGCATGACACTTGGCAGCTAGTATTCCACATTGGAGCCATTCATTTTCATTTCTCAGTTACATTTACTCTCTGGACATGTGCCAACACTTAATTTATCTGTTAGTTTTTGCATACTCTGTATGCAAAAAAACAGCCATTGTTTTCATTAGAATTTTCACTGCCAGCAGAAATTCACATTATCATAGCATAATTTACTGACTACTACATCTAGTACTATGAATTACATTGTCATTTAAGCAATTTTTTCTGTCTAATGGACCCCGAGCTTACGAGTGTATGAAATTACAGCCTGACCAGGAGCTGTTGTCATATGTCTCATCATGAAGAGGGACTCAATGTAAATGAAGCTGAGAGCAGAAAAGTGTGTCAAAGTGAGTGAGGCTGTGCAGGCATTCAGGAAAGAGATAAAAATAGCAAGCAGTCATTTCTTTACCCCAATGAAGGACTCCATTTCAGTAAAACAATCATGTGACGCCAAACATGGAGCTAATGGAAAATTATGAGCCGTCAGTGTTGGGAAAAAAAGAGGTTTAAAGCACCAAGAGGTCTGCTTCCATCCACCTGCGCATTTTCAATTTGAAAAAAAAAGTCAAAATATTGCAAAAAAGTTTCTACGCTTTGGGGAGGTAGCAAAGTTTGTGTACCAATCAAAATTGAAATGTGACGATGTGCAATACAAACTGATTCAGCAAATAAATTATTATGAACAAAACTTTGTCCATTCATTACCTAATACCCCTGCTATCTCACTAGGGTTGCGGTGGGAGCTGGAGCATATCCCAGCTGACTATGAGCAAAAGGCAGGCACACGCCCTGGGCAGCTCTCCAATCCATCGTAAGGCGCACACATGGACTTTAATTTGAGGCATGTCACCTACCTGGTCTGTAACATGGCAGCAGTATTCCCCGATGGCAAATGCCTCTTTCAGCAGGCTAATGTGTCCTGTCACTCGGCACATTTTTCTGGGAATAATTTGAGGATCACGCTGAAGAGTTCACGGTGGCCCCTTAGCCTCCAAATTCCCCAGAACTCAGTCCAATCGAGCATCTGTGGGAAAGACTGGAATCGCCTCGCAAATTACAGAACTTAAAGGATCTGCTGCTAATGCTTTGGTGCCAGAGACCACAGGGCACCTGAGGAGGTCTTATGGAGTCTTTGTCTGTATGACTTGGAGCTGGTTTGGCAGTTCGTGGAGGATCAGCAGCATATGACGTGACTTATTTGTCACTTGAGCCTCTTCTCCACTGGAGAGATGGAAAACTCCGCAGTGGTGCTGGCACCTCCGCTGAATTAGCTCGACCTCTTGCTTTGTGCTTATCTCTATGAACCAACTCCTAATATTTTAAATACAGTAGTGGACAGAAACAGCCATGAATTTGAATTTTTTTGCTGCCTGTATTCCTAAAATTATATCAATATTTGCGATGTATTTGGAAGCCAAACTGACTGCAGTGATATAATAAGGTTGTCTAAGTGAGGTGTAGGTTGGACACAAAGACACTATGCGACGCTATGCAAAGTGACTCAGTGGCTGCCCTGGTTTTAAATGCTAACCCAGGGATACTCACTCTTATCCAGAATGAGCCGCAGTGGGTGCAGGCTTTCATTCTAACCATGCAGTTACACACCTGATTGTACTTATCAAGGGACTATGGCAAAAGCTTTAAGGGTTGATTAGTAGAATCAGGTGTGCGACAGGTTGGATAGAGTGAAAGCTCGCACCCACTGTGGCTCATTCTGGAAAAGAGTGAGTATCCCTGTGCTAACCAATCATCAGCAGAGTCTATGAGCTCTTCTTACGGCACAGCACTTGAGGGATTGGAAATTTATGGCTCCTTGTTTGACTGGAGTATGAGTTGTGTCTATCAAAATCCGTCAGCACAAGGAAGGGCAAGTCCAGAATGCCTCGCCTTTGCATATTTAGGCGACTTCAGTTTTCTGGAGAAAGGTCTCTGTGATAAGTCACATGACCACAGCGATTTCATCGCAGGGGATATACAGGGAACAACCACCTGAATGCACAGAGAGAGGACAGAATCAGGACACAGGACACAAGGAGGACAGGACACGAGGGACACCCTCGCCCTTTCACGACGGTGAGGGGGAAGGGCGTCTCATCTTCAGAGATTTCGAAGTTCACAGACTATCCATTGTGAGGTAAAGAACTTGGTGGCCTCATTCTGGGCGAAATGAAAGGACATTCTGAACAAACATGTGCAATTCCATACCACAAATTATTCAGAGCCGGCCCCATGGAAAGATACTGTACACAATGGGAAGAGGCCATATCTTGGATAGGTTTATCTGTATTTAACCACAGAAGCGCAACACAATTAAGCAAATATGGACTGCCTTTTGGTTAACGTGGACATATAATTTTTCTTATAAACATAATGGTCATGCTTCAAGCATTCATGTATGACTCATGGTTTTATCAATATTTGAGCCAACTGAAGGTAATTTCAAAAACAATTTCTCAATGTCTTACTTTCTGTGGTCTGGCTCCAAATGCAGATCCCTAACATACAGAATGTAGTCTTAAAACTCACATGATCAGACCAGTAAGGACTCAGAAAAACACTACCACTGTACCATCTGGAAACAGCATAAGCCGTTTGAGTTTAGCTGGTGCTAAATAAACGAAAGTGACTTTTTCAATAATCGCTGTCGTCCATCTGTCCATCCGTTAATGTTTTTGCTGCTTCGCGATGGTCATTGTTTTCGGTGTTTATTGTGGTGAAGGTTGTCCATATCCCCTGTGGTTACCAGAACCACAGAATCAAGGCCGCACCCCCACTGGTGAGGAGTGTTACTAAATAAACAGTTTGAGGCCACAATGAGTGTACACACGTTTACATAATAGTGCTGTGATTGGCTGTGGTTTGATTTCAGACAGGCTGCCTTCTTATCAAATATGCAGTTGCCTTGAGTTTGGTTTCAGAGACTATGCAGACCTTAAGCCAAATGATTAAACCCTTGTGATTGCCAACTAACACTGGAGGTCATTTCTTAACCGCAACTTCAGTCCGATAAAATTCAAAACATAATCTAATTTCCTATCAAGCTAGATACACAAGTATTAGCTTATTTTAAGTTACTGTTTTCTATGCAAGCAAAATTTTTTATCCTGAAATGATAACATTTTGCCCAAACATACGTCTAGGTAAACAAAAAAAATTGGAAACAAATAAAAATATGGTTGTTAGATCTTAGCCCGTTGGCCACTGGATCTTTGCTGTTCTCAGCTGAAACTTTCTTGATGTAAAGGCTCCTCCGACAAACAGCATGTAGGGCAGGTAAGCAATCATTGCTATCAAAATAGAGTCAATCTTTCATGCAGAGCATGTACAGTGCTCTTAAAAATGACTGGTGCCCTGAGTGAATGTGAGCAAAACAGGCTGTGAAAAAATGTCTTTGCTGTTTACCCTCTTGGTCTTTAATGCTTAATATTAATCTAAGAGCTCACCTTTTCACTGAAGTAAAATTAATCAAAGAAAAAACATTTCCATAAAATATTTTTTCCAATAAACATGCCAGAATAATTTGCATCCCTTGAAATTCGTATGATTAAAATCTAACTGAAATATATTTGTGGTTATATGTAAAATTTGTCATTCAAGTTAAAAAGTTGTCAACCATGACTTTCTGTTTCCCTGGAGTATAAATATGAGGTGACAACCCACATATTTTTTTGTCATTCATCACTATGGTATAGCGCCGCACAGTGACGATGTGCGAAGAAAAGGTCTTGAGCTGCGCAAACAAGGAAATGGAGGGGAAAAAAATCTGAACACTTCAAAATACCCATTATATAATATCCATTACACCCACTATTAGGGGTATAATTTGAAAACTTTAAAGTGATAGGAAGATGTAAAGAATCAGCCTGGAAAAAACGTGTGTGTTCATTGACCCCATGCACCCTGAGACAGATGGTTCGACTGGTAAAAGAGTCTCCAAGGATCACAGCTGGAGATATGTGGAGGTTGGTTGAGTCTTGGGGTCAGAAAGTCTCCAAAACTATCCTCAGACGCCACCTGCATTGGGAGAGTGGCTGGAAAAAAAAAAAAAATCTGCTGTCAATCAACAACAAACTAAAGTACCTTTGGTTTGGCCGACATTACATAAAGTTTCAATGGAGCCAGGGTATATTGTCAGATGAGAACAAAATAGAGATTTTAGGTGGCAAAAATCAATGGAGGCCTTACCCACTGACTATTTACAAAAGGCATGGACCCAGCACAAACAGCACATCCATCCATCACGAGGCACTCACACCCACAGAAAATTAAGGGGCCCGGATCCAAGTACACTTGACCCCAAAGTCCAATTCATCTGATAATTGTGAACTCTAGAGTACTGTATTTGGGCATGGTTTGAGAATCTACTCGATAAAGGTGGTCTTCAGCACCTTTCATACGGACTGAGAGCAACCATACCTAAACATGGAAGTGGACTGCTATGTGAAGTCTTAGCTATTCAACTGTCACGTTCAAACAAGCATGACTGTAAAAGGATCTCTCTGGTCTAAAGAAGAAATTAAATACTGTTTCTCATCTTACGAATGAACGTAAGCTACAGTTTCTAAAATAGTACAAGCTGCCATAGTATGATGGTGGACCCATAAACTATTCTGGCATTGGGATCTTGATGACATGCATTATTATGGAACCCACCTATGTTCTTGCAAAGAAACGCCCTTCCGGAGCATTTAAGTGTCAGGATTGGCCATTCATCCAAGCGCCAGTATTAACCACCCATTCAGCTCTAGGATTGGAATCCTAGTACTTGAACAGCTTGATATGGAATCAGTGACACCAGATGCGGGAAAAGGGAATGAGGATTTATTGATAAACCAAAACAGGCACGAGGGCCAACAAAAAACTTGGCCCAAAGGGTTGCAAAAAACTAAGGAAGCTACACAGAGCTATAAAACAGTAAATGCAAAAGGCAAAAAACAAAAAGGCACTGGAAACTCCAGGCAAGATACTCAAGAAAAATAACAATACTAAATATATATATACACAAGACGAGAGGCTAGGACAAATACTAGGGAACTTGACAAGAACTTGGCTAAACGAGACGCGAGAAACAAAACTTGCACATGCGAGACGCGACTAGAAACAAACTTGAGACACTGTCTGCCAGCCAACTTCCACCGCATCCAGATAAAGGCTTGGAAATCATGACATGAGGGGTAACACCTGGAGAGAGAGAAACAACAGGCATGGCAAGATCAAGACATGGACAGAGATTGGATGACATGACCTGCTCATTAAGAGAATGAGCGTGCTCAGCTTAAGTACCAATTAAGTATGCAGTTTGGAAGCAAGCATGAATGTTAAGAACAGAAAAGCACAGCAAGATCTTGGAATAGTAAAGCAGGAATCATGACAATAAACTCCCTGTCTAAATTAGTAGTATTAGTAATGTGCCTATCTAAGAATTACACCACCCAGTGAGTGTTAGTAAATGTTAGTAACTTAAAAACAGTTAATTGCCAATTAAGTTTAGAAAGGCCCGAATCCAGCACAGCACAGAAGGAAGGGGAAATACCAAAGCCAACCAGAGCTCAGAAATGTGCAGCAACGAAGGCACGGGGCGGAACGCAGACAAGCGGTGGAGTGGCATGGCAGACCTGGCATGAACAAAAACATGGAAAAGTAAAAACATGGAATGTGAAACATGAAATGCAAAAACTGTGACATGAACTATGAACTATGAAACTATGAACTATGGAATCTTGATACATGAAACTGTTAAAACCATGAATAATACTGTTCTGGCCAAAGGCCAGAACCCTGGAACACAACACAGCTGGCCAATCGTAGCGCTTGAATGAACTTGAAATATGTAGGATTGTACCATTTTAGGTTACTTTTGTAACTTGCTGGTTGAGAGGAAAAGTTGTATTCTTTTTCCAGAGTAATATGACTTCTCAGAAAAAAAGTTTTTCTTGCTCCTGAAAAAAGTCATTTTTGGTGACAGACTTCAAGGTTTTTGTCAGACTGAGACGAGATTAATATATATAGTGCTTAACAAATTTATTACACCACCACCCAATGTAAGGTTTATGCCACAGCTGCCCTAAATTAACAGTAATGGCAATTGGTAATTACCAAAATAATTTTTATGTTTCTGTAATGGTTAATCCACCAGTATGCCCAAGCTCTTTAACTGAACTGATATTTGTAATGCTAAAATATAATTCTTGTTGTAATCCATGAATTTTTTTATTTGAATTTCGAAAAAATAGTTAAGCAGATTTTTTTTTTTAAATTATTAAGATACCAAATGACAGTTACTTCCTTGAATTCCTGAACATAAAAATTAGTTTTAGTGGTTGAATGCAAGAATACAAGCTGTTATCAAGGCCAAAGGAGGCCATACAAAATAGGTTTTTTCTTTTGTTGTTGTTGTTTTTATGTGTGAATAAGGACTATTTCACGGTTGAACTTTGTTATTTGCCAAAGAAATTATGTCAGGTGATCAGAAGATGTGAAATGGTGCTGTGGTTGATGTTAAAGTGCTGCCCAATTTGTTGCAAGCTCATTCCTGCCTTTAACATGCCAATGGCTTCATGTTTGGCGTTTTCAAACATTTCTGTACGACGCCCCGTAATTTTCACTTCGCGCTTTTCAGTGTTTTTCATTCATCAAAGGGCATCCCTTATGTGTCAACCGGGTTTTAAAGAGATTTGAGTTACAGGATTCTCGTGGGCCACAAATGGTACAAAATCATGAGCAAAGCTCGCATAAATGAAAGTGACGAGGATTCAGCGTGGCTTGGTCTGTTGGTGCTCGACATTCTGTTAAGGCAAACCACATAATTTGCCATATCACATACTTTTTTCCCCTTTTTTTCAACAATGCTTGAAATTTGGGTGTTGCTAAATTTTTGTTGCTGAGTGTGTGTTATTTATACAGCACACTAAAACAGGCAATGCTGATCGAAGTAATGTACAGTAAGATATAATAAAGCACAGATAAAACATTATTAGGGAGGACAGACGGCAGGAAATGAAGTTCAAACCAGCAATGCTAACAAGCAGAGAAGAATTTTGAGTCTGTTTGAAATGCTTTCAGGCAGGCAGAGGACCTAATGTACAAAGGAACTCTGCTCAACAGCCACAGCAAATACACTGTCACCTTTCATTTTTAGTTTGGGCCGAGGCACAACCAGAAACAAACAGAGCAGTCCAGTCAGGAAATTACTCCGTCGTTATTGTATTTGTTATGATTACTGTTCATGACCACAGCGGTGACTTCACTCAAGTCCTTCCCTTACAACAATTGCAAATTCTTTCCAGATGAAAAGTGACAGTCAGAAGTTTACTAGGTACCTTCAATACTCTGTCCCATGCTTCCATTTCACTCAATTCTACAAGCCTCTTAGCATTTCACTGCAGACAAATAAATTCTCTGTCCCTTAGCATCAAATACAGGGGTAGAGATAAAATTGTCTTGGACATGGTCTCCATGATTGGTTAAATGAGTACTACATTTTTTATAGACTTCCTGTGTGTTTTATATTCCAATGAGACACAACACTCGGGAAAAGTACTGCAAATGCGCTTTGTTATGTAGCTAGTGCTGCTTGATTGGACCAGGATTACCCAAAGGGGAAAACCTCTGCTGAGTTTGGACATTAATCATACTTAAGTGTCTCAAATCTCCCGGTATAAGGGTGGACTCAACGTAGCATGATAAAGTTGAGCATTAGTCCAATAAATCTCAGTAATTCCACATGCCACTTCCATTTCCCCCTTCATTTTCAATGTATTTCTCCTCTGCTTTCTTTACCGAGGTCACAAAATTAACTTTTAATCTCACTTGCGATGATTGAAAAGATTTTTTTCTTTTTGTTTTTCATTTCCATCAGGTTGTTTTTCTCAATATGTTTAAATTTGGTCATTTGTCTTTGTGGGAAGGAGAATGTTCCCTGCTTATCTCCAGAAGATCTCCAAGCACCTGGATCATTTCTCAGACAGTCAAAACAGTCTGGTCCATAAAAGCTACAGAATTAGCGTAAAATAGTGGGGATCAATGTTATCCTTCCAGTCCACTCTATTTATAGGCTGGCTTGTTTGCTTAAAGTAAATATATGGAGTTTATGTGGTGTGGATCTGATTCTCTTTCCCTTTGTGTTCCCTTTCCTCCGCAGGAGAAGATCGGTTTTAATTAAGCCTGGCTTTGCACCTGTGTAAATGATCTTCACTGTCCAGCAGATCTTTCTGTTTTCATTCCAAAGTGGGAAGTTTTACCGCGGCCCTCAGACTATCAAGCTCAGTTTCTCTCTAACTTTTTTGGGCAATGTTCATATTTGCCATGGTTCAGATTCCATTTGTCAGCAAGCAACTGAAGCAAGTGTGACAAATTATAAAACAGTCCTTCATCTGTGTGCTCTGCGTACAGCGAGGTCAGCAAGTATTTGGACAGCAACACAATTTTCCTCATTTCGTCTATTCACGACATAACAATGGATATGAAATGAGTCAATCTAGGTGTTGACCTTGAGCTTTAAATTTAAGGGTTTTGTCAGTAGATGATGATCATGTCAAAATTACTACTGCTTTTCTATACCTCGACCCCTGCAATATTAGCTGCTCAAAATTAATTGCAAGAACTAATATGATCAGATCACTTAATTAAATAATTAACTCACAGGTTTAATACTTAGATACCGTTCCTTTGCTGGCCAATGCCTGTCTGAATTCTGAAACCCAAAGACATCAACAGAATTTGGGTTTCTTTCCTGGAGATGCTCAGCCAGGCTGGCACTGAAAGCACTGCCTTCTGTCTTCATCAGGGAAAGAAATCCTTAGTGATTCACCACAGTTTTTACTGTGTCTGCAGGAGGCCTTTAGGTGCTCCTGAGCTCACCAGAGGTTTGCCAATTCTCTGTCATTCAGAGTGCCATCGTAGGTCTGGGGTTTGCAGCTGTGCACCTGGGCGTATTGAAGGCAAGATATGCGGAGAGGCTTTAATCTGTTCAATGGAGAACATTCTCATACCATGTACACATTTAGGACATTTAGAGTTTCTAATTATCTTGAGATGCATGTCTGCGGGTGAAAAGCAGGGTACCCTGAAAATATGCAGTCCCCACACAGAAAGGCCCAAACCAGGTTTAAACCCTAGACCTTCTTTCTGTTAGGCAGCAGAGTTACCCATTTACCATCCTGCACCATTCCCTAGAAGAAGCACCGAATACTTGAATAGTTTTTGCCATTCCACAGATGGGTTCATTTTCATTTTTCAGCCAAGTGATAGCTTGCTTCACTGGCAGTGACAGGTCCTTGGACATTATGGTGAAACCTATGTACTTTCTTGGGTGGCCAACCAATGAAATAATGTGGGAATAAATGGGACAGCAGTGCAGCAAATTCTCCATTACCTTTGGTCCCTTAAACAAGGGGAGAAGGGGAGGGGGGGTCTAGTATAATAAGTGCCGGACGAAAGAGTATCCCATGCCACATTTTTTTCTGTTTTTCTCAGATTTAGCTTATCTATGCCATTTTCCCAAAGATTTATGCTAAATATGATGTTTTACCCCTCAAATTTAAAAGACCTGCTAAAACGTGAATTTCATGTTTACAGTTTTAATCGACAAATCTCAAAATTTGCAGGCTCAATTAATAAATTATTATATTCAAAAATAAATATTTATTTTAAAAATTAATTTAAATGTACATTTTTTATTTTTAAAATATATATTTAATCTATATTTTGAATTGGAATTTTCCAAACCCAGGATTTAAGATTATACATATAATCTCCGAATTCAATATTTACTTTATATCTAAAATTGCCCTTTGCAAACCATATATTTAGCAAAATTAAATCTTTAAATTATTTGAAAGATATTCTAATTAGCCCCATTCGTTTATGACCAACATCAAGGTTGAAGACAAAATTTTTGGCCCTAGTGATGGGGGTGAAAATAACATTTTTGTGACCATAAAACTGTTTTTCCGATCAGCAATACTGCAATTACTTTTCCACTTCTTATTCTCTGCTTTTTCTCCACGTTTACTTCCACTTTTCTACTTCTATTGTCACTGCTCTCACAACCCCAGTCTCCATTTTACATTTGTAAATCTCTTTGGTGTCACTAAAAACATGATGGGGTTCCCATCCTTTTTCTCTCATGTCCTCACACAATTCTTCCCTTTTTTTCCCAAACTCTGTCACTTCACTCTATAATTTTAAATACATCCACCACTTATTTGATTACTGGCTCACTCAGCAAAGTCACTGCTTGAAATGAAAGAGTAACCACCACAGTTGCGGATTAAATCCAGCCGCGTGAGTGCTGACTGTGGCCAGCAGCCTTGTGTGAGGAGCACATAATTGGCCCAGCGCTGTACAGGGATATGGGAGGTATTTGATTGGTTTGGGTCGGTATTGTTCATTGCCTGAGCACCTCCTACTGGCCATCTTAGTGCTCTTCATTTCCATTCTGTGGAAGCGCATGTTCAGGCTTCCTCCGCCCTCATTCTGCGCGCGAGAGGTTTGAAACAACAAGTTGAAAAAAAGCTGACAGGTGTGGGTTTTGGAGGAGAATCAGGATTTGGCTGCGCTCTCCTGAGATGACAGCATAAAAATAGAAAATATGAAAGTCAAAAAAAATAAATAGTCAAAACCGAAGAATCTGAAAGTTTTGTGACCAGAAACCACTACACTTCAAAAAGAGTTTGTCTAAACAGGTGTTCTCATCTAATTATGAGATTTAACGTCCTAATTTGTCTCTCTAAAGTCGAAAACATGCTAACTTTAAGTAACTACGAGCTTGACAAGTGAAATTTTCTTATTTCATGGGTAAATCTATAAATTAGTCAAAATCATCTTACCTCACTGGCAAATTTTTGTCTGAGAAGAAATGTGACAGGAATAAATTTTTTAAGCCTTACCACAAGACTTGAAATGCATAGTGAGATGGACTTGTTTTTTTATTTTTGCTGTGTAATACCTTTGCATTTTTACAGCAAATGCTGAAGTGCAACCTTGTGCGATGAGCACCAACAGAATAAAATCTGGGTGTTTATTTTGCTGATACCCTTTGAAATCTCACTCCTCTTTTCATACTGATCACCACGCAGATCACATGCTCCACTGTTTCCTCCTCTAAATTAAATTCACACTGTGCTTCTTGTTATAACATTGGTTCATTCAGTCAAGAGCCCTATTCTTACCTGTGCATAAATAGTTCCTCCTATTCTCAGCCTGCCTTTTTTCTCTGACATCATCTCAGGGCCAACTCTACTCTGACTGCTAAAAAAATCCCGACTCTCGTTCTCTCTTTCCCTCCCACCATCTCAGCACTGTTACAATCCAAACATAACATTTTGCTTCTGATTTATTTATAGGTACTTCTGCCTCAAGTGAATCTAGCTTCAATTCATTCAAGTTTATCTACTCGCTCATTCACATCCACCGTTCCACCTACAAGCACTTCCGTAACCCTTACTGGAATCCCCACCTGCCATCATTAAGTGACTGTAGGATTGCATGAAATACCTTTTCTCCCAAGTAAACTTTTCCATACCTTTGCAGTACTGATTCTGACTCTTTGCAAATCAGCTCTGTAGCTGGTTTCCTCCACACTGGCCATTGGACTGCTAACAGCACTGCCACAATCTTGGCCATGGGACGGCTAACAGCACTGCCGCAATCTGAGCCATGGGACTGCTAACAGCGCTGCCGCAATCTGAGCCATCGGACTGCTAACAGCACTGCCGCAATCTGAATATCAGACTGCTAACAGCACTGCCGTAATCTGAGCTACTGGACTGCTAACAGCACTGCCGCAACCTGAGCCATCAGACTGCTAACAGCACTGCCGCAACCTGAGCCATCAGACTGCTAACAGCACTGCCGCAACCTGAGCCATCAGACTGCTAACAGCACTGCCGCAACCTGAGCCATCGGACTGCTAACAGCGCTGCCGCAATCTGAGCCATCGGACTGCTAACAGCGCTGCTGCAATCTGAGCCATCGGACTGCTAACAGCACTGCCGCAATCTGAGCTATCGGACTGCTAACAGCACTGCCGTAATCTGAGCTACTGGACTGCTAACAGCACTGCCGCAACCTGAGCCATCAGACTGCTAACAGCACTGCCGCAACCTGAGCCATCAGACTGCTAACAGCACTGCCGCAACCTGAGCCATCGGGCTGCTAACAGCACTGCCGCAATCTGAGCCATCGGACTGCTAACAGCACTGCCGCAACCGGAGCCATCGGACTGCTAACAGCACTGCCTCAATCTGAGCCATCGGACTGCTAACAGCACTGCTGTAATCTGAGCCATCGGACTGCTAACAGCACTGCCGCAATCTGAGCCATTGGACTGCTAACAGCACTGCCGCAATCTGAGCCATGGGACTGCTAACAGCGCTGCCGCAATCTGAGCCATCAGACTGCTAACAGCACTGCCGCAATCTGAGCTATCGGACTGCTAACAGCACTGCTGCAACCTGAGCCATCGGACTGCTAACAGCACTGCTGTAATCTGAGCCATCGGACTGCTAACAGCACTGCCGCAACCTGAGCCATCGGACTGCTAACAGCGCTGCCGCAATCTGAGCCATCGGACTGCTAACAGCACTGCCGCAATCTGAGCCATTGGACTGCTAACAGCACTGCCGCAACCGGAGCCATCGGACTGCTAACAGCACTGCCGCAATCTGAGCCATCGGACTGCTAACAACACTGCCGCAATGAAAGACACATCATCTGTTTGCCCTTTTCCTCAGGTTCACTGGTAGTTTGTGGAGCCACAGCAAGCTGCAGTCATTCAGACCATCATGAGTTCTGAATGACAAGGAGAAAGAGACATCAGAATACCAACAGGGGGCAGTATAATCAGGGGGATCATAACTTTCTGAAAAAAAAAAATCCCCAAATCAAAGGTGACAATAAAACAAAGCAAAAAAGTTACAATCCAGTGTTTCAATGAAAGAAGCAGGAAAAGGATACATTTAGCAATAAACTTTTTTGAAAAGCTGCTGTCTTTACCATGTTTTTATGATCGATAGTTTATAACTGAAAAATAAATGCACCCTGAACAGTTGCACAATCCCCTCTATGGTGCACATGCTCATTTATTTGGAGTCTCCAATTAGACCAACATGAGTGTCATGAGATAGGAGGTCTCCATCCGTGTTCCTGGAGAGCTACCATCCAGAAGGTTCTCCGTCTAACCAAAGCAAAGCACACCTCATTTCTCAGCTGGATATTTTGATGAGCAGCTGCTCAGCTGAATCAAGTGAGTGGAATTAGTGTTGGAGTGAAGATCTACCGGATGGTACTTCAGCAGGAACAAGTTTGGAGACCATTGCTTTAGATTGTAATTGGCAACCAATGTAGCAAAACAAAATCTATGAGGAGAAAGAAAGAACAAGCTCACTCTACATAGAAAGGCCCAGGCTGAAATTTGAACGCAGAACTCTCCCGCTGTGAGGAAACATTGCTAACCACCACACCACAATGAGAAAACCACCATGTCAATCAGTAGGGGCACTGCACAGCATGCAGATGAGATAGTGGTAAGCAGTACAGATCCTTTCAAGGGAGCTCATTCCATTCCCCTATTATTACGCTCTTCCTTCCTTCTCTGGCTTTTAGCTCTATTCTTTTCGGGTACAAGGAGGAGAAGTGAACAACGGCAATGAAGATGGACGAATTGATGAAGCTTGAAGTCACTGAATGCAGTGCACTGGGTCCATCAAACAGTCAGAATGAAGCAACATAAGTCATACATGGCAGATTTATGTCAAATGGGATGAGATAAATCCGCAAAGTAGTGATTTATTGTCTGTCAGGCTTTTTGAAAAGGACTATTTCCAGAAAGGATGGTCTAGTTTTTTTCAAGGCTCAAGATATATCTGGGAAACATCTCATTGTTGATTCCAGAGAAATTTCATTAATGATGAGGGATCCTGACTTATTTCCAGTGACTGGAATGATTCCAGGGGCACAAATCTTTCAGGTCCCTGAAAGAGTTTGTTCCATGATTCAGTCCACGGTTCCTTCACCACTCCCAGTCTTGTTTAATGCTCAGGTCATCTAATGTCTACAGAAGAGCCCAATGGTGAAATATGTTCAATAAAAGTATCTGCAGCTTAAGCGAATGTGGCCCTGAAGGCCTGGGGTTTCATACTCCCACTGAAGAGCTTTGGGAGAGGATTAACTAGGGTGGAATCCTTTTATTTTTTATGATAAAGAGGGTTATTTATAACAGGGATGTTATAGCAGTTATCCTCAGTCCAGCTGTATGTGTAGGAATAGGATGAGGTCATGTTTCATCATATGATGATGGGCGCAACGAAGTAAAAAAAAAAAATGGAGATATATCACTTCACTTCAGCAATAAGCCTGAAGTATTAAAAAACAAAATACCAATGAACTACTAAACATGGACAAAAAAATAATAATTGACCAAAATTGATGGATAATTTGGAGAAAACAAATAAATGCAATGGTATACAGAGTAGAAGGGCCACGGCAGAGGTTATACTGTATATGTGTGTAATCACCTCAGCTGCGGTCCATTGCCGAATGAGGACCTCCATAAAGGCTTTGCTCCCAGGCCTCAGAGGATGGATTTACACTGCCAGTTAAATGTGACACGAATCGGATATTTTGCTCAAAAGCGGCCAATATCCGATCTGTCACATGGCTGTGTAAACAGAAAAAAATAAACACATTGATTCCGTCCTCAATCGGATCCGTCAGATCGGATCCAGGCTCATTCAAATGTGGTTTTTGTTTGGGTATGTATCTGATGTTTATTATCGGATATATGCCAATGTGCCCATCGTGTAAATGCACGTCAACATGCAGATCGGATATTTTGTAAAATGTTCTGTTCTCTGCGTCATTGGAACTGCGACGATTTGCGTACTGATGACGTTTTTCAGATGGCCCAGCGAAATGTAGTGTTTTTGTGCGTCAGAAACGGCGACAATTTCTGACATGACCTGGAATGTTTGTTTACTCTTTCTAAAATTTCGCACTCACTGTTCATCATACTTTTGTACAACCTGCTCCCACAAATCTCTTGATCTCTCGCATCCACACACATAGCCATTCGAGGCAATTAAAGCCCTTCTTCTCCTACTCTTTCTCAGAATCCTCTGGATTGAAAAGGGATTTTTCATGCATCGCATGATAAACATCAAGCCAAACTCAATGTCATCCATTGTTTACAAAGAGAAGTGTGTTGTCTACATCTAAACGCCAAATACAGGCCTAGACTAAGGCAGAGTCTGCATACGCTTTTGCAATGATGCAGGTCAGTGGGGATAGTTGTAAAAGGTGTTCACAGGAGAATCAGATGTAGGTTACCCAGTGAAATGTTGCGAGCTTGCTTGATGTTTTGATCATTTCTATAACTACTTGCTTTTGTAGCGCTGCACGCACATTTGCTTTAATTTCGGTAGCCTACTCAATTGTGCGCACGTGGATCACCCAAGACAATGGCTAGGTAGTGGGTGGTGTAAACAAACTGAATCAAAACGGAACACATATCATTCAAGCTCAAAACAAGATGCAAACATGCAATTTTGCGTGTTTACTAATTTACTTACTAATTAACATTTGCAATTATAGCATTTAAGCGCCTGTTTGTTTTCAGTCAGATGCTTTGTGTTTCGGCAGAATTCATACAAATTTTCTGGCAAAACTGCTGTCATAACGTCTTACCTCACCAGAATTGTCTCTGTAATGTTAGTCATTAAACCAAGAGCAGTTGCAGCTGCTTTGTTTGCAGGCTAACTCCGTTCAGTAGCTACCTACTTTGTCTCTACCGCTCTGCTGCTCTACCAGAGAGGTGCGCGACTTGCAAGCAGTAGGCAAGTGGAAGGGGCACAGCAACGGATGGCAGACACAAAGCTCGGCAAATCATTTTATACGGACCGAGGAAAATGATTAGTCAGACTTTTATCAGAAATATATGAGAATTGAATATCGATGAGTTTCAACACCTGGTGGATTTCTTCTACATTTTAGTGTGCCATACGCTTATTAGGAGCATTTTAAGATTACAAAAGAAAAGTATAAAAATTCCAGAAAGGTAAGAATAGCTTTAATATATTCCTTCGATTCTCATTTACTTCCTTCGTCTTACTGTTCTGATTACTAACAAAAAAAACATTTGTATTTTGTATCATAGTCTGCCAACACAACTATGTATATAAATCCATGTATATAAATTACTACCTTACTAACAAGCACTCTAGTTAAATCTGTAAAGTTGCACCGCTACTTATTTATACTAATTCCCTCTCTGCAATCGCCCTGTTCTAGTCTTCGCCTCTTGCTCAGCTTTACCTGTCCCCCCCTGCGTTTCGGCGAGATCTCTCGCACATGCTTAATTACTTTCCAGCACTCATTATCTGTACACTTAGAACTCCTTGACCGGAGCTGTTTAAATGTCATAGGCTGTCTGTGTGATTCCCGTCCGTGTCTTGGCTTTTTTCGTGGTTAGGGTTCCCCTCATGTGATTTTCCCGTTGTAATTAGTCTGATCCAGCTCACCTGCTCCCTGCATAACCTGTGACTTTCCTCCCGTCTATTTAAGCAGTCTTTTCACAGCCAGCTCCTTGTCAGAACGTTGATCAATATTTCATTGTGCGGAGCGCCTTGTATGCCATTGAGTATTGTTTTTCCTCTACTGGTTTGTCTGACTACGATCCTTGCCATTGCCCTTTTTGTACTGTTTTCTCTTTTTGGATTTTGACCCTTTTGGAATGACTACGATTTCTGTGTTTGGATGCCCTGTGTATGCCCTTGGCTTTGTTCATTGACTACGACTTTTTGCCTACCGTTTATGTACCTTTGCTCATCTGTCTTCCTAGTTCTGACCCCTGCCTGTCTAGTTGACACTGTTCTCGGATTTCCTATTGTGGCTTGGCAATTCTTGCGTTTTTTGGCTTTGACTCGGACTTCAGTAAAGGCATACGTTTTTTGGATTTCCCTCTCTTGCGTGTGGTTCCTGAACGCACCGTCACACATGTAGCCTAATCGAAGGGAAATTTGGCTCGGGGGTAAACAGCAAATCCAAGCGGGATGTGTGGGATAATATCAGCCTTCAGATCAATGCTGCATTCCCCGGTGTCTTGAATGGTGAGAAGCAGTGGTATGGGCTGCAATTGCAGATGACACGGTTTCTCTCCACATGCGATCTAACAGCGATGAAATCATGGGGTAAATTCAGTAGCATTGAGAATTGGGGTAAATAAAACATCCATTTTATACAATTATTGGTCCTGACTAGTTCTCAGTCATTTTCATGATTAACAATATTGAGTGAAAAAAGTGGTACTTGCACTGAAATAGGTAATAAAAAACATGCGGCTCAAGCTGTTTGCGCAGGTACGCAATTTTGAATAACGTTGATTTAAATTCAGCAAACACGCGTCCAGATGAATGACTGTCCTCTTACCAAATTGGTGACAACAAGCAAAACCTGTTAAGTGTGCAGCGCTCTCGGAGTGAATCTTTTGATCATGAAAATGACTTAGAACAGGTCAGGACCAATAATTGTTTAAAATGGATGTTTTGCACACCCCAACTCTTAGTTATACTGAATTTGCCCCATGATTTCATCGCTGTTAGATCATATGGAGAGAAACCGTGTCTTCAGTTGCCAATTACGACAATTGTAAAACGCGTCAGTGAAGGAAAATGATTGAGAACTAGCCAGGACTATCCTAATTATCATTAAGGGACGAGTCCGTGCCCCCCCCAATTCCCGGTTCTGGAACCGCCACTGAGCATACTAAGCTTGGTTTGTTATTTATAGCCTACAATTTAAATATGCAAACAAAATATGACATTGGCTGGTATTATTAAGATGATCTATTAAATGTAACCCTCGCTCAATGGACTAGTAAAATAATTCATGCATAGCAGGAGGAGGTACAGCACCAAAGCCACTGTCCCCGAGCGAGTGACATCCCACAGGTACATAACACCTGTCAAATAATTGGCATAAGCTGCTTTACATTTAAATGCGAGTCGTGCGTGGATCCTGGCCATTTCGCAACAATGTCAAAAATATTGTATTCGGCATCAAATACTATCTGGGTGTTGATGGAATGAACTTTTTTCTATTTACAAATACCTCTTCATATTGGGTCGGAGAAATAATTCAAATATGGGTTTCGTCAATAGCATTGATACCGGGCATACCTGAGATGTGCATGAATTCAAGTTTGATTCTGTGTTGTTGGCAAATGTCCATTGGAAACCGGATAATCTGTCGGATGATATGAGGTTCACAGAGCGCATTGATTGTTTGTTGAATTGAACTACTGACATATGATTGTGAAATCCCTATTTGTCCGCGCTGCAAAGTTGCATTTTTCCGGTGGCCAAGTAACGACGTGTTGTCAAACATTTTATTTCGGGGCTTATTGGGTTGTTTCTCATGGTTGGAGACGTAATTCTCTCCCTCACCAAGTCAACAACAAACAAAATCCCTTCACGGTCGATCTGTTATCTTTTCAACATCTGCGCATCATTCAGAATTTCCAAGTCATTCCATCTTTCAACTGTGGCAGCCGTTTTCCGATACTTTGTGAATAGGTTTTATCGAGTTTGGAGTCTGCTACTTTTAAGTCCTCCCAGACTTAGGACCTACTTTTAGGCCTAAAATGCTTTGTGAATATCACTTGGCAAAAATAATTAGGAGTCCTAAATTTATGACGGACACGCCCATTTTTTTAGGAGTTCCTCCTAAATCCAGCAGTTAGGACCTACTTTTAGCGCTAAGATGCTTTGTGAATAAGGGCCCTGGGCAACGAGATTGCAGTGTAAATCTAGCCAAAGTGAACGAACCAGGAAAACATTGAAGACATTACTCATTACTGGAGACCTCCTTTCCTTTGGAGTTCGGGTTGAGTTCAACTTGTTTTGTTTTAATTGTAATTGGTCTTGACACTATTTAAAAGGCCATTGGCTAATTTTCTGGGCAAGTTAGTGGTGCCCTCTTTCAGCCTGGCACTGCTTGTCACGTCTGGACTTGGTTTTCAGACTGACATGCCCGCCCCCCCCCCCCCCTCCCGCCACAGACTCCGAGTTCCACTCCATGTTTTCCTTTCCACTCACCAGATCATTTATCTCCTGCACCTGATTGGCGATTCCCCAGCACCTGTTTTCCATTGGAGTTCCCTACATAAGCAGTCACTCTCCTTTGAGTCCTTGTCTGGCTTTCGTCATGGTTTTATGTTTAGCCGACCACATTTCCCAGCATGTTTCTCCAATTCGGTATTGTGAATTTTTGCTTTCTTTCCTTTGTCTTTCCAGCCTGTTTCCATTATTCCAGTATTTCTATTTCCTTGGTTGTTCATGTTTCAATGTTTCATCCTTTATTAAACTCTCATTTGATTCTAAACGTTAGCCCTGTCCTCTTTTCCAGAGTACCCCCCTCCCCCTAAAAACCGCTACGTTTATATTGTTTTATGAAATTTGTTTTTTTTTCTTTTTCTGTTAGCTTTATTTCAAAAAGATGCTTTTTTTTGAAAAGTAAACAATAGTTTTTTTGTGTTTTTTTACTTGAGGCATGTTGGCTGTTGACAACTATACCCAGAGTGGCAGTCATCTCTGTAGCCTACTTAAATTCATTCAAGAAAAACATTAAACTCGTCCACCCGCATCACGTGGCCATCCTTTCTTCTGTGCTTTCTGTAGCATGCTAAGGATGACTGTCTCATGCTCATCTTTGCCATTTCACTGTTTGGCTTGGCTCAGATCAATGTTTTTTCAACTGTTAAACCAATCCGGTTTTATTTATATTGCGCTATTTAGAGACACTACCACAAAGATGCTTTATACGTTAGTTCCCAAAAGGGCGGACCAGAGCCTGAAGGGGACCTAAAAGTTCAGCTGGGGGTCCTTGATGCACCAATAAGTTATTTAAAGCTTCAGTCACAGGACATCAGGGCATACATGCCGAACAGGGGCACTCTTAAAAAACCCACAGGCACGGCAGCAATCCAGAATTTGCGTTCCCTGGTCCATTTCTGAACATCTGATCCTAATTTCCCCCAATTAAAGGCACACCCTTCTGCTTAAATACCCAGTCAATTACCACATGTTCACAATGACTCCATTGTGTGCAGTGCGGTGTACTGAATCTCACTCTATTAGAGAAAATTAGGTGAGAAATTATACTGCTCCACATCATTGTAAAAAAGTACATATGACTTGCATAATAAATCATTTGCCACCATTGTCCTCGAAATAAATCTCATCACATCATCAATGGCTTTACACTGAGGTTATTAGTCACTCAGTGTACATTCATTATTTTTTTTGCCTCATGCCAACTAAAGATCCCAACACTTCTCACCTAAACAGTTTTTCCTCCAATGATAATCTTTCCTACCTCATGAGCAAGTTTTTTTTTTGGATGGTTGAACTACTGCTTCTGAGTATGAAAGATATTCCACAGCAGTGTGGATGGGGGGGGAAAAAACAATGCCAATCTTCGTCTTTATCTAATATCCTCGTTTAAGCCATGAGTTTAGGAAAAAGTCCAGTGGGTTGATCGCTGGTGTTCTGCTGACTGTGCCGATGGATGAGGTAACGGAACCACTTGGGAAAAAGTCTCAATGCCAGAAGCCTGATGAAAGGGAAGAAGTAAGGAGAATGTTTGTCAGTATGTTCACTTTGAGATGGGAGAACTCCCTGAGAGTGTGACATTGGGTTGCATTAGCAATAAATTCTGAGAATGTATGCCTCCCCAAATTCATTGATTTAAGAGTCAACCCATTGGCTATGTTGCTGCAGGATGCAATAGCAAGATAAAATGCCCAGAACATAGTGGTATTAGTATGGAATGTGTGGTGAGGGTACAATGCTACAACTGTAGAGGAGACCACAGTCCACTATGGGCTGTACAATGCAAAACAAGCTTGGTAAATTGACAGTGTAAAGGTCACAAACGAAGTTACATATGCAGGGGTGGAAATCCAGGGGGTGACACTTGTACCCAGGTCCGCATTTGCTGGGAGCCAGTGGACAATATAGCAAATGATTGTCAAAACTGTCAGCATTTTAAAATATGAAATCAGTCTACGTCTAATTTCATTTATTTTTATAAAAATTTATGGTGAATAGGTTGAATATTTTCTGTGACAATTATGGACAATATTTTTCCTCTTGCCTTGCTGCTAAGGAGATTCAAGGGAAATATGTTGGCCAAACAAATGTCCAAGAAAGCTGTTTTGGTTGGTCAGCCTTTCTCAGTGGCGCAACTTAACTGAAAATGCACAACAGGCATCAAAGAACAAATCCAAGAACAGGGGCAAAGAAAAACAGTGGAGGCGAAGAAGAGGAGAGGGCAAAACTGCTTAAAATTAGTCTTTTATTTTTTGTCTGCTCGTGCGATGTGCTGCAATAGAACAGCTGACGCACAACGGACGGCGAACAACAAATGTTAAGCTGACATTCACCCTAGGTAGCCGCAGAACTATCATAAGCTAGCTATGTTTGCTAATTGGTTGCTGAGAGTGACTAACCAACATCTGACTTTGTTTTTGTCGATGCCGCTAGTTTACTATTCCCAGCTCGACCATTTTCACCACTCAAGACAGTCAACAGCTGTAAGCAACGTTGGGTTCCTAGCTTGTGCCAAAGTTTTGTACTAAGCTCAAGTGGAGTCTGAATTAGATACTCAAATATGCATTGATTGATGGAAATCTGGGTAATGTCAATTGGCATGGGTCCGAAAATGCCGAAAAAGTTCCTTTGATTTCTTTTATGATCCAGACCAGGAGTCAACTGTGGAGGCAGAGTACAAAGAAATAATAAGGTTTATTGATAGAAAAATGGTAGCAAATATGGTAACAGAACCCAGAGGAAGACTCAGTTCAGTTCAGGTGTTGTGGGCAAAGTCAATCTCCAGCCAGTGGCTTTCTGGGCTGACTGCCAGGTGGCGTGCACACTTCACCAGAGCTGACCTGCCCGCAAGGATGGTGGAGCAGCTAGTGGGGAACTTGGTTCCAATCCTGATTACTGAGGGAGGACTGGGTGCTTGTTCCTCACAAACTGAACAGAGGAACAGACTTGGACGGGGTTAAAAGAATGCAGTCCTACGCTGTTAGAAGTCCTTCAAAGGCAATGTCCATTTGACTTAATTTTAAAATGTATATTCAGTACAATAAATTGATTGTCTTTTTTGATGACTGTTTAAGTTACAGAAAAGTAAAAAGTGTTAATGTTTCAGTAAAATTTTCAATGATTAATTTGATTTCCTGGTACTCCCCAATAAACTTATTTCACAAAACTTAGTTTAAAAACATACTCAATAAGTAATTTGTCAGGACCCGCCCACATGCAGTAATTTGAGAGCACATTTCAGCATTGTAATTTAATTTCTTCAGTAGACATGTTGAATCTTCAAGTCAGACCTTTTTAAATGTGAAATATGGAGTAGAAAAGTGAACAAAAGGGATTATTAATATTTGGCACCCGTGAGTTGATACCTGCCTAAGATCTGTTCATCTTCAGTCACTTAGACTGGATTTACACTGCAGGTTTTGTTGCCCAGATCGGGTGTGGATCGGATTTTGTGGCCCATATCCGATTTGTCAACTGTGTGTTTACATCTTGTTTTGAGCGTGAATGATATTTGTTTTGTCTCAATTCTGTATCACTTAGACAAAATGACTGAACACAAGGCAAAGTTTTATGCGTGAAAGCATTTACAGCAATTAATTGGGTCAAGTTCATGTGACCAGGAACTGACAAAAAAGCAGTCTTAGTCCACTTAGCAGCCATTCATAGTTGCTGTTTGACGTCACAATTTATTAATCTATCTGCACACGTGGAATTAGTAAGGCAGAAATGGTCTGGATTCAGCTGATGATTGTATGCACATAAGTACAGATAAATGTTTTACAAAACCCAAAACCAGTGAAGTTGGCACGTTGTGTAAATCGTAAATAAAAACAGAATACAATGATTTGCAAATCCTTTTCAACCTATATTCAATTGAATACACTGCAAAGACAAGTTACTTAATGTTCGAACAGGTAAACCTTGTAATTTCTTGCAAATATTAGCTCATTTGGAATTTGATGCCTGCAACATGTTTCAAAAAAGCTGGCACAAGTAGCAAAAAAGACTGAGAGAGTTGAGGAATGCTCATCAAACACTTATTTGGAACATCCCACAGGTGAACGGGCTAATTGGGAACAGGTGGGTGCCATGATTGGGTATAAAAGCAGCTTCCCTGAAATGCTCAGTCATTCACAAACAAGGATGGGGCGAGGGTCACCACTTAGTGAACAAATGCGAGAGCTGATTGTTTAAAAACAACATTCCTCAACGAGCTATTGCAAGAAATTTAGGGATTTCATCATCTACGGTCCGTAATATCGTCAAAAGTTTCAGAGAATGTGGAGAAATCACTGCACGTAAGCGACAAGGCCAAAAACCAACATTGAATGCCCGTGACCTTCGATCCCTCAGGCGGTACTGCATCAAAAACCGACATCAGTGTGTAAAGGACATCACCACATGGGCTCAGGAACACTTCAGAAAACTACTGTTGGTAACTACAGTTCTTCGCTACATCAGCAAGTGCAAGTTAAAACTCTACAATGCAAAGCAAAAGCCATTTATCAACAGCACCCAGAAACGCTGCCGGCTTCGCTGGGCCAAAGCTCATCTAAGATGGACTGATGCAAAGTGGAAAAGTGTTCTGTGGTCTGACGAGTCCACATTTCAAATTGTTTTTGGAAACTGTGGGCGTCGTGTCCTCCGGACAAAAGAGGAAAAGAACCATCCGGACTGTTATAGGCGCAAAGTTCAAAAGCCAGCATCTGTGATGGTATGGGGGTGTATTAGTGCCCAAGGCATGGGCAACTTACACATATGTGAAGGCACCATTAATGCTGAAAGGTACATACAGGTTTTGGAGCAACATATGTTGCCATCCAAGCATCGTCTTTTTCATGGACGCCCCTGCTTATTTCAGCAAGACAATTCTAAGCCACATTCTGCACGTGTTACAACAGCATGGCTCCGTAGTAAAAGAGTGCGGTTACTAGACTGGCCTGCACAAGGGAGAAGGCTGAAGGTGAATATTGGATGCTCGTGATCTTCTGGCCCTCAGGCTGCACTGCATTAAACGCCATCTAAAGTTGATTCTCAGACGGGACGTTGAACATCCAGTGTTTACAAACAATAACGTGCAGTTGACATCTTGCATTGTAACATGACCAATTTCATTCATATAAACCAATGTTTTGTGTACATGCGTAGGTAATCCTTCAAATTCGGATTGTTTGCGCAGGTGCGGCTCGCAGATCGGCTGATAAAAATAAAGGGAATTGACTGTAGTAGATGCCCTTTAAAAACAAGTATTATTCACTGCATGGGCTTAAGAACACGTCCACAAATCACTGCGTGAACACAGTTTACTGTGCAATCCATAAATGCAAGTTACAGCTGTATCATGCAGAGAAGCAATATGGGGTCTATTGTCCCATGCGCGTAAGTCGAAAAAAGTCGTATTCTCCCCCTGGCTTACGTGCTTTTTCTTTTAAGCGCTATTGAGGGCTGTATTAAGGTCAAGCGCCAAAATAAGGCGAAATGGAATATTGCGTTTGATGTCGGTTCTCCGCCGAATTTTAACATTAATTTTATTTTATTTAACATGGTAAAAGTTGAGACGTTCAATATATGATTGTTCTTCCTTATCTCTAAACTACATTTTTCTTAGCTATAATAAATTATCAAACAAAATCATCACATGATATTACGCAACAGCCTCTTCTCCAATTAGTTCAATTACAAACGCATTACAAACATACCGGTGGTCATCAAAGTCACAACTGCGCTGTCGGTCCTGGCATCTGGGTCGTTCCAGAGAGTGGCTGGTGATGCCGGCGTCTGTGTCAAGGTGTCTGACACGGTTGACGCTATACTGCACCACGTCAGCCACTTTAAAATTCCCAGTAACACCAGCTGAAAGACGGTGAGGGGAAAGGGGAAAGGGGGTGGTTCCCCAGTGTTGTGGGAGCTATTGATTGTAGGCCTACTCACGTTGCAATCAGAATCCCTTCCACTAATAAGAATATGTACAGAGACCGTAGACATCGGCACAGCATTAAGCTGATGGTGGGATATTCAAAGTCTTCGCAATTTCACATTGAGAAACCTTTTTCTAGTGATGGCCAAATTGGAACAGTGTTCCGGTACGTACCGACACCTAGGTGGAACATTTGATTCGAAACATAGTTCCGAGGTCTGTATCAGGAGGATGTCACGTGACTGTTCCATTGTGCCACCAATCAATACAAAAGATCACTGTTTCCTTTCCACAATTCAAACAAGTGAATAGGCTACTAGGTGGTTACGTAATTCTGTTCCGAAAATAAAACTACTACTGTAATTCGAGCGTCAAACAACATGAAAATGCATATTAAATGTCATGTATACATTAGAGCTGCAACTATCGAGTATTTTTGGAATCGGGTATTCTGTCGATTATTTCTACGAGTAATCGAGTAATCTAACGAACCTTACTTTTTTGTTTTTAAACAATTAAATCAATTGTGTACAATGGAATATGAAAGGCCTATTAAAATGAACAAACAATTGCGGTTTTTTCCTCAGAAAAAGGTTTTTATTTTAACCTCTTAAGCCCCAGCCTCTTTTTTAGGTTTCTGTTTGGAAATGACATACCCAAAATTAATAGAGTATATTTCTGTTTGTGTAGCATGAAGTATCAGAGAGGGAGACATGGAAATGTGGAGAGAGGGTTGATTTTCTGACGCTATTGGATTTTGATATTTGAACATTAATATGCTTGGCGTTTGAGTTGTGCTTGGTGTATGTAAAAATGACTTATATGTGCTTGTAGCAGAGGCTCTCCTGTTTCATTTGATGGGCAATATGACTATATTGCTACTTAATTAGCGCGGCGTTGTAGGTATTTTGCTGCGGTGAGTCTCAGGGTCCTGGAGTTTAAGAGGTTAACAACTATCAAAGTTGAAACCATTGCTGGCTTAAGAACTAAGCCAATAAAACAATCTTAATCTAAGACAATAAAAATAAATCTTTGCTATGTAAATAAAAAATGAAATACAATTCAGCAGTCAGCCATTCAAAGTGGTAAAAAATTCAGCATTTCAGTCAACAATCCAAAGCAGCCTAAACCATTAGGCACAAGAACTAAGCCGATTGGTATGAATTTGGCAAACGTGTATAAGAAAGGGGACAGAGAGAGAGATTAGCTCTCCCTGTATAAAAAAAATCAAAACACCGAACTTCTCAATGAAAACTTTAAAGTTTAAACCATTGCTGGCTTAAGAACACAACTCTTCACCTCATATATGAACTGTACTGTATGTGTACCTGTGTGTGTATCAGTGTCCCTATCAGTGTGGTGTGGACAGCCGCAATACTTGCCTGACAAGTATGAACTATGTCATCGTGGATTACAAAAAAGGTGTTTAATACAAGTTTATCTGCGGACACGAACAGGCTATGCGTAACCTAGACGCTCCCGCGTTTTTTTTTTTAATTGCGCTTGACGTGAGTAACTTCCATGCCTCGTTACTACAGACTAACACCACAGGCTATGAATATTGTACGTTTTAACAGGCGCTAGTGTTAATATCAATCTTAAATGTACGTTACTTTGTAGAAGCTCCTCCCGTTGGAGCGGTGAAGTGAGGGTGTTTTCTTTTTCGGCGCTGCAGCATTGACGATGTGCTGTTGTGATAAGCCAGGTCGGCTTTACAGCAGACACACTGTACCGTATTTTCCTCCCTTCGAAGTCTGAAATGGTCCCACACTTCTGACGTTTTCTGTCTTTGCCCTCTATATTATCTGCCATTGTTACCGGTAGGTAGAGCGCTGAGCAGCAAATAAAACCACTCGGCCCGCCTTGGATATTTTGAAATGTCCGTCAATTACAACAGTCTGAGTGAAACACTTAGACATACCGTAGGCAACATATTTTATTTATTTTATAATTTCTCCTAAACTGTTTGCGATCAGGTTTGCCTGATTAACAATCAGTTTATTATCTGAACAGCCACCGCCAATGCATGACACGTAATAATTAACGAATGACAAAGCGATTATCTGTTGGCCATGTTGATATAATTGATGTGACTCCGCAAGGATGACAATCTGCAAAAAATCCGGAATTTTCGCTGACTTCGCGGCGATTACTTTCATTATTATCACTCAGCTGTGCGTCTAACAACGCACTTTAGCCGTCACTACATTCAGACGAGAGAACGGATTCTCTTGACTTGTTGCTCAATTAACCTCGCGAACTAATTTACGCAAATCCAGACGAAGGCGATTGATATTTTCCATCGTCATTGATGTGCGGAAGTAAACGCCGTATATATTCGTAGTGCAATGTATAACAAGGCTTTCAAAAATAAATTAGATTCTCATCGGTTCCAGCAATCAGTCTGAGCAACTGTTTCTAATCAAGGAGGTAAACTGCGAGAGGTGTCTGTCATTAAGAAGTGAAAGGTGAGGTTATTGCTGGCCCTGTGTTTCTGCCGACGAACTGTCACTGTACTTTATAAATTATATTTCTATATGTATATTGAAACAGGGATAAGGCCTATCTGAAGAGCGCTGTGGTTAACATAGAGAGAATGCCGCGATGATACACAAATTAAAATATAGAGTAACGTGACATTAATTAAACGGAGCCTCGAGGTAAGGAATTTGCCTCGATTATTTTTTGTACTCGAATTACTCGAGTTACCCGAGTAATCGTTGCAGCCCTAGTATACATAACCACATATATGTAGCAGGCCAAAGGAGGGCCCGTGCAGGACCTTGAACCTCCAGACTCCCGGGTAAGAGTCATGCGCACTGACCACATCGCCAAAGAGCCAGGCTCATTGGCAAGGTAGCCAGGGCATGCACTTATTAGGAGACACTTCCAGTGACAGGACCCTTCAACTGTCACATATGCAAAACAATTATCGGACCCTTATCTGAATGGCTGCTGATTATTGTCCAATGAATAAATATTCAATTTGCAGGAAAATTTAAAAGCACATGGAAATCACAGTTTTTCGCGAAGTCTTGCCTCTCGGAGTGTATTGTACTGAGCATTTGAAGATCAGTGCTACTCCGAGAAAGAGTCCCAGATCTCCCGTTTGGGAACATTTTGAACTACAGGGAGACAATGTTGTTAAATGTATGCATTGCATGCAACAATTGGCATTTTGCAACAACACCACAACTATGTGGAGACCCCTCGAACAAAGCATCATGAAGCCTGCAACCCTTGTACAGCCCAACCAAGTGCTGAAACAAGCCTTGGGCTGCATTCTGTTCATGGTATGTATTTATTCCTGGTATGTTAGTACACATGTGATTTGACACATTTATTATTTACAATATTCATAAATTATGCACTTGAGCTGTGAAACAACCCACACTATTGTACATTTGCCCATGGCTATATTTATTTACAATATTTACAATACAATAACATGCTTGGAGACTTTACTTCTGACTCTTTCTGTTGTTCCTTGAAAGGAAGGCAAAAAGAACTGGATAAGGCTCTGATTGACCTCATTGTTAAAGACTCACAACCCTTCCCAATTGTGGAGGATGAAGGTTTCAGGATGTTTGTCAAGAAACTTGACCCCAATTGCATTCTTCCATCCAGAACACATTGAAAACAATGCTGAAGTCAAGATACACAGAGAGCAAGTAGAATGCTATGGTGGAGGTGAAAAAGGCCAAAACAGTGAGTTTGACTGCAGACATGTGGACTTCCATCAATATGGATGCCTACCTTGCAGTTATCTGCCTCTTCATTGGTGAAAATAACAAGCTGTCCACCACTTTTCTTGGAGTAACTAAATTTGCACACACACCCACAGCAGACCATCTGAAGGAGGCTAAGAGTGCTCTTCTGCAGTCATGGGGGATAAAGAGGAGTGTCACTTGTTTGGTCACTGATAATGCAGCCAATATGATGGCGTGTGCACAGTTGTTACAAGTGCGACATGTGCCTTGTTTTGCTCACACCCTGAACTTGGTAGTGAAAAAAGCCATAAAGCAAACCCCTGAATTGCATGCCTTGCGCCTGCAAACAAGGCAAATAGTGGGCTTTTTCAGATCTAGTTCCAACGCAAAGTAGAAGCTCTCTGACATCCAGCAGCAGATGGGAAAACCACAGATGAAGCTAATACAAGAAATCAAGACAAGATGGAACAACACATTTAATGCTTAATGCTAAAGCAGTAGCAGCAGCCTTGTCATCTTTAAACACCACACTGAATCCCCTCAATAGTGCTGACCAGGAGACAGTCACTGAATGTCTTAAGCTACTTGCAGTTTTTTTATGAAGCAACTGTGGGCCTGTCAACTGAAGAGTTTCTGCACCCAAGGTCATTCCACTAATTAGACTTCTTCACAACAAGGTTCAAGAACATCGTGAGAGGTTTAAAAGCTCTACTGCCCTACAATCTTCATAAGAACTTGAGGGAGCGATGTGGGGTGGAGCTTGTAATGGTCCTTGGAATGGCTACTGTCTTTGATCCAAGATTCTTGGGTTTGGTAGTTCAGATAATGCAGACAAAGCCACAAGACCTTTGACAGTTGAGTGCTCTGCTGTCAACCAAGCAGCCTCGGAAATACAAGCAAACTGTGTGCCATCAGCATCCGCATCAGGACCACAGGCCCGTGAACACAGGGTAGAGAGCCTCTGGGATAGTTTTGACCGCACGGTAGGCGAGACCGAGTGCCACTGCCGATGCTACTGTTGAAGCAAGTCCACCAAAGACTCACTCATGCTATAATCTGAGGGATTGAAAAAGGTGGTAATTGCCTTGATCGATTTGTCATTTTCTACCTATTTAGGTTTTACGCTCTCTCTCTGCACCATATCTTCCCAGGAAGGAGGAGCCTCTTGATTACTGGAGCCAACACGCAGCGATATTCCCTCATCAGTTCGAGCTGGCCATGACTAACCTCTCCATTCCTGCCACATCAGTGCCTTGTGAGAGAATCTTCTCAAAAGCAGGAGAATTACTGAGCAAAAGAAGAAACAGTCTCAGTCCAAGTACTGTTGCGTAGATTGTTTTTCTAAATAAAAATACTTAAACGAACAAGCTTCCCTTACTGACTGATGTCTATCTTATCCCCTAAGAATAAAACGTCTGCTTTGTTCATCAGCACCCGCTGCTGACCAAAAACAAAACGTCATGTGAATAAAGCACACAAAAAACTTGACTGTTTGAGTGTAATAGCTTCTCGTTTATTTGGCCACCAGATGTCGCTGTAGAGACATATTTCAATCGTTACATAAGATCGAGTCATTCTCCAAGTCAATGATTCGATCGCCCGGACGTTCCATTCCTGCCATCACTACCTTTTTCTGAAATTTTTAGATGCAGATTGGTGGCGTTTTGCCCATCTTCTAAGAGAGACTGCCACTCTAGAATGCTGTTTTTATACCTTGTCATGTTACTGACCTGATGTCAATTAACCTAATCTGTTGCAAATGATAGGGAATCAGTTAGACACCAGAAGCAGGGTGAAGGGAAATGAGGATTTATTTAAAACAAAAAACAGGCACGAGGGCCAACGAAAAACCTGGCCCAAAGGGTTGCAAAAAGACAAACTAAGGTAAGCTACACAGAGCTGAGAACTAAAGAGCAAAAATGGCAAGAACAAAAAAAAAACCACTGGAAACTCCAGGCAGAAATCCAAGAACGAAAATAAACAAGACTAAGGCCATGTACGAAATGACTAAGAAAACGAGACTTTGGGACATGAGCTAGCAAACAAGGACTTGGAAACATGAGCAAGAATGCAACAAAACTTGAGACACTGTCTGCCAGCCAACTTCCACCGCATCCAGATAAAGGCTAGGAAATCAAGACATGAAGGGCAACACCTGGAGAGGGAGAAACAAGAGGCAGGGCAAGATCATGAGACATGGACCGAGATTGGATAACAAGACTTGCTCATTAAGAGAATGAGCGTGCTCAGCTTAAGTACCAATTAAGTATGCAGCTTGGAAGCAAGCATGAATGTTAAGAACAGAAAAGCACAGCAAGATCTTGAAATAGCAAAGCAGGAATCATGACAATAAACTCCCTGTCTAAATTAGTAGTATTAGTAATGTGCCTATCTAAGAATTACACCACCCAGTGAATGTTAGTAAATGTTAGTAGCTTAAAAACAGTAAATTGCCAATTAAGCTTAGACAGCCCCGAATCAGCACAGCACAGAAGGAAGGGCGAAACACCAAAGCCAACCAGAGCTCTGAAATGTGCAACAACGAAGGCACGGGGCGGAAAGCAGACAAGCGGTGGAGTGGCTTGGCAGACCTGGCATGAACAAAAACATGGAAAAGTAAAAACATGGACAAGGAATGTGAAACATGAAATGGAAAAACCTGAATCAAGAAACTGTTAAAACTGTGACATGAACATGAACTATGAACTATGAAATCGTGAACATGAAACTGTTAAAACCAAAAATGCTGTCCTGGCCAAAGGCCAGAACACAACAGCAAAATGCTCCGAGTTTTTTTCACTAGCACCACTTTTTCAGCCTTTTGTTACCCCGTCCCAACTTTTTTTTTAAATGTGTTGCTGCCATTAAATTCAAAATGAGATAGTATTTCCAGTCTTTTTCATAAAATGATGATATGTCTCAATTTCCACAAATTATGTTGTCTATGTTCAGTTGTGAATAAAATGTGAGTTTGAGATTTGCAAATCATTGCATTTCATTTTTATTTACATTTTACACAAAGTTCAAACGTCATTGGAATTGGGGTTTGTAGTTTAATACAGTACTCCCCAAACCTCTGCTGGAGGACCACCTTGTCCTACATGTTTTAGATCTCTGCCTGCTCTACCACAGGTGATTCAAATAATCAGCTCATTATCAACTCCCTGAAGCTGCTTGATAATGAGCTGATCATTTGAATCACCTGTGCTGGAGCAGGGAAAGATCTAAAACATGGACAGGTGGTCCCCTGGGAGAGGTTTGGAATTGGTGAATATCTAAAAAAAAAAAAGAAAAGTAAAATGAAAGTAAAAATGTATGTTTTCTTTTAAATACAGCTTAATTTAATTAACTTAGATGTAGTTAAAATACTGTCCATCTTGACAATGGTTGTACTGAATTTTTTTTTTGTAGACTGTACTTAAAAATTTTATGATTGAGTTTGCTCAACTTAAAAAAACAAGAAGTTCAATAAATGTTGTTGTTTACTGTATTTACAGTGTAGTCCTGGACCTTGAATTGGGCTTGGAGCTTGTTCGAATTTACTAAATTAAGAGAAGGCCTTCCGCAAGTTGCTACCATTCGAGTTTGCATTTCACCCCTTGCAAAGAAGCCAAATCTTGCAGTTTATGTTACCTTATGTAAGGCTTTATAATTCAAGATCACAGCTACACAGAGAGGAAGGGTATGCAAAATATTTTCGCGTCATGCGAGGAAGTTACTCACCGTGTGGAGGCTACCTGCTGCAATGTTACACGTGCTTGACCAATCACAACGTGCAGACCCGTCATAAGATGTGCATATGAATAACATGATACAGAAAAATGGCGGCACCCACTGAAACTGTAACAGACATCCTGACCAAGGATTTAGCATGGGCACCGCCATTTTCTGTAAGATGACTCGTCTGCACATCATATGATGAGTCAGCCCCTTGTGATTGGACGAGCACGTGTAACATTGTAACTTCCTCGAGTGAAACAAAAATATTTTGCATGTTAGATACGCTGCTGCACTGTCACGCGAGGAAGTTACGCAGCAAAAACCATCCCCACATGGTGCAACATTGCCTGATGCAGTATACATGCACGTCACTTGCCTCAGGCAAAGTTGCACCGTCTGGGCCAGGCTTTAGTAGTTGAAACGCGTTTTTAGACTGTTGAACAGGGGAGAAGCAAGGCCATTGGTCAAACAAATTTCTCAGCAAGCTTGCCTTTTTAAATTTTTAGGATGAAAACAACAAAATTAAATAAATTGTGAACAGCCTAAGCCCATACATTGTTTTTTATTAGCTAGCATACAGTTCCTATAGCATCAAGCAAATTAGTACAAAAAATGGCCATGACGCAAGACAACCAGAATGGTGAAGTACAATGTTGAACCTTCTAAAGTATTATGTGAACAATGAGACACAATTTATTTCAAATCAGTCAGTCGCGGGGAGAGGAACGCACTATATATGATATGGAGAGTAAAATTGACTGATTATGTGCCTGCGCAATTATATCAACGAGATTCAATTGATAAAGTAGGCTGGTCTAGCCGCTCTTCTGCGCATTTTATTATGGACCGCTGGTCACTACGTTGTGGGTCTTACAGTCAACTGCATGTTCGTTCGTTTTTTTTGCCGGCCAGACCAGCCTACTGGGAAAACTCCCAGTTTTCCCGATGGCCAGTTCACCCCTGTGTGTAACTTTAAGACAGCACTGACGACCATTGGTGCAACAGGACCCTGATCTGCATTCATTTTGGACTGAAATTTTGTACTGAGTTAACTCCGTTAAGCTCTCTTTGGCTCTTGCCAGTAACTTTCAAGGTACAGACTTTGAGGTTGCCAATTCAAGCGTGAAAATGTTTCCTCATGTTTGACAAACCACTCACATTTCCGGCCCAATTAATCTTTGAATTGTCATCCTGGAAATATGGCTGGGCCATCAGGGATTAAAAAAAAAATGATGGGTTACTGTTCATTTGGTATATTCAGGAAGTCAGCTGAATTCATTTTATTGCTGCTGAACAGTGCTGAGCCAAGACTTGACCAACTGAATCAACCCCAGACCATAACAGTGCTTCCAGAGGCTTTTGTACAATGGGCACCATGCATGAAACCATGCATCACTTCATGGGCTGTCTTACCCTGATGCGCCCGTCACTCTAGATTGGGGTAAATCACTCTGGGGGTAAATCTGGACTCACAAGACAACTTGACCTTTTTTAGTTGTACCTCAGTCCAATCTTTATGCTACCTTGGAAATGCCCCTACTTTCCCAATTAAACATAGCCATGAATTCTGTTCCCCCCCTCCCCCCAAGATGAGACTTAGCAGAGCATTTTAGTAGTCTCTCTCCAACCCATTTCTACAACAAAGTTCACAGTTGACCGCTATCCTTCAAAGTTTTAATACATTTTTGGACAGTCTCTGACCTAATTCCAGTGACTTGACCAATCTCTATAGCAGTTTTTTTCCCTGACGCTGGCCAATAATTTTCCCCTCTTGAAGCACGGTGACATCTTTTAAAGAACCATGAGATATGTATTGATATTATATTGCCCTGCTTCCAATCATTTGGTATTTCTCCAGTTTCTAAACACTGGCTGAAGATAGTGGAGAGCGGTTTAAAGATAATCTCACTAACTTCCCTGAACACTCTAGGATATAAGCCATCTGGACCCGTCGCTTAATCTGCCTTTAGTTTATGCAACTTGTCTAATACTTCATTATCCCTTACCTCAATTTCCGCTAAATAATCTTCAGCATTGGATACGCCCTCTGGCCGCATAAAAACCCGCTCCGAGGTAAAACTCTCAACAAAGTAACTGTTTAAGGTGTCCACAATATCCATGTTATCATATGGCAGCAATCCATATTTATTCTTTGTGCCCTTAACCTGCTCCTTAACTTTCCTTTTTCTGCTATAGTACTGAAAGAAGCGCTTAGGATTATTTTATGTCTGCAATTTGCCTTTCATACAGTCTTTCAGCATTCCTCAGCTCTTTTTTGACCACAGCTCGAATTTTACAGTATTCAGCCTTAGTGTTCTCATTGTTATCCTTCATCTACATCTCATAAAGATTCCTCTTTTCCCTCAAACTCTTTATGAATAGCTTTGGTCATCCATAAAGGATTCTGCTTTTTCATCTTACTTTTGGACACCTTTAGAATTAATTAGCATTGTGAATCAAGCAAAACCCCCTTAAATATTTTCCACATCTCATTTACAGACTCACTGTCTCCCATTTTATTTTGTTAGATATGAGTGCATCCTGTCAAAGTTTGCTTGCCTTTTTAACCATGAAAAATCAAAATTAACAGTTGAGTGATCACTAGTCCCAGAGGCTCCAGTACCTCAACATTGCTAATTCTATCAGGGTCATTACAAAGCACTAAATCGAAAATTGCCTTCTCGCTTGCATGTTCATTAACATACTGCACCAAAAAAATAAATGTCATTTATAGCATCTAAAAATTCTTCCTCCCCCCTACCCTGTCCTTTCACTATTTCCCAATCGATACCAGGATAATTGAAGTCTCTCAAAATAATAGTCCCTCCTCCTCTACAAGCTGGCCTAATCCCCTTAAAGAGCATTTCATTGACAACATAGTTCAAATCTATGGAATTATATTTGTGCCACAATCCTGAGTGAGCAACTGGAAATTTTGAGAGCAGAAAAATATATTTCGCAAGCACAGAAATCTTATTTTGAAGAAAAATGATCAGTGAGCAAACAAAACCTTCTGATTGAGCGAATAAAACTCTATTCTGTGCTCAACAATCTTTGCATGTTTGCTATGATCAATATGAACGTGCAATATTAACCCCCTTCCCTCAGTTTCACTCTATGCCCGCAGCATGCTCTCTCAAAGCATGTCTCTCCCTCTCTCTCAGTCTGCCCTCTCTGTGCGCGCTCAACTTCACCTGCGCGCTCGCTCGAGCTGTGCAGAGTGTTAGAAATGTACCAGGATTCCGATTGGCTGCTTCGGTCTCCAGTTAGATGCATTATGCCCAACCACCAAAGAAAAGGGGGAAAGGTAATGATGAAATTCGTCTGCGAGTAGATAATAGTGCTGCCCACAGAGATATAAGAAAACTAGAGTGGACGACGTGTGGGCTGGACCAAAGCGCAAACGGCACAATAGCTTCGCCATCTTGTGTACGTATAAAAGTCCAATGAGGCACATGTAAACAGAAGGCTAAACATGGGTGTCGACAAATTAGAGACTTGTTTTCAGTTTTCTTTTTATCCTTTCATACTTAAAATGGACACAAATAAGGAATTGTAACCAAACAACAATGTTTTATTATTATTATTTTTTTTTTTTTTTAAATCCGGTATATCCAATGTTTATTTAATCGGAAGACATTACAGAAAAATCGGAACCTCAGCTGTTGTCCCGTATGAGCGAGTTTTCATTGTATATGAGCACGTTTTAGGCCAGTTACAGCGCCCTCCATAATTATTGGTACCCCTCGTTAAGATGTGTTAAAAGCCTTAAAATAAATTCAATTTTTATTCCAGAAGCATACTCTCACACAGAAAATTGTAGAAAAATGTAGCCTTCAACTCGAGTGAATTTTAAGGGGGAAAGCAAAATCCCTGACAAAGAAATAATTATTTTTCATAGAATCACCTGTTCCACAATTACTGGCACACCTAACAATTCCTAGGAAATAAATGTAATTGAAGTATTTCTGTCATTTCTACAGTCGTTTACAAAGTTGATCAGAGTATCTAGAAACATTTAATTAGTAATTCATCACTTCCTGTTTCCCTGGGGTATAAATTTGACGTGACACAGAGGCCATTTTTCTTATCCACTCTTCAACATGGGAAAGACAAAGGAACACACCATTCAAGTAAGGCAGATGTGTGTCAACCTTCGCAAGTCAGGCAATGGCTACAAGAAAATAGCCACTCGCTTGCACCTGCCCATATCTACTGTCAGAGGAATCATTAAGAAGTTTAAAACAACTGGAACAGTGGTAAACAAGACTGGACGAGGAAGCAAGGTTATTTTGCCACCACACACACTGAGGAGGATGGTAAGAGAAATAAAAAGCTCTCCAAAGCTCACTATTAAAGAATTACAACAAATGGTAGTATCTTGGGGGTCACAAAGTCTCCAAAACAACCATCAGGTGCTATCTACATGCCAACAAGCTGTTTGAGAGGCATGCACGATAAAAAACCTTTTCTCACTCACTATCATAAACGCAAATGTCTGGAGTTCGCTAAGCAGTACTGGGACTTCAACTGGGACCGTGTGCTTTGGTCATATGAGACCAAGATAGAGCTTTTTGGCAACAAACACTCTAAGTGGGTCTGGCGGAACACAAAAGATGAGTATGCAGAAAAGCACCTCATGCCCACTGAGAAGTATGGGGGAGGATTGGTGATGCTGTGGGCCTGTTTCTCTTCCAGAGGCCCTGGGAACCTTGTTAGGGTGCATGGCATCATGAACGCTTTGAAATACCAGGACATTTTAAATCAAAATCTGGTGGCCTCTGCCCGAAAGCTGAAGATGGGTCATCAATGGGACTTTCATCAAGATAATGACCCTAAACATGTGGCCAAATCAACACAGAAATGGTTCACCAGACACAGAATCAAGCTCCTCCCATGGCCATCTCAGTCCCCAGCCCTCAATCCCATTGAAAACCTGTGGAGTGAGCTGAAGAGGAGAGTGCAGAGGAGAGGACCCAGGTCGCTGGATGATTTAGAGAGATTGTGCAAAGAGGAATAGTCAAAGATCCCTCTTTCTGTATTCTCCCATCTTGCGAAACATTATAGGAGGAGATTAGGCGCTGTTTTATTGGCAAAAGGGGGTTGTACAAAGTATTAACATCTGGGGTGCTAATAATTATGGTACACATGATTTGATGTAAAAGAATTTAATAATAATATTTATTGACCCCCATGACTGGGGAAAGATAAAATTCTGAGTCACATTATTTCTTAATGTGGGATTTTTTTCCCACTGAATAAATGCACTTGAATTAAAGGTGGGATTTTCCTCTTTTTTCCATTGTGGCCCTATATTATTTCGAAAAAAACTTAATTTATTAGAAGCTAAAGAACACATCTTAACCAGGGGTACCAATAATTATGGAGGGCGCTGTATACTGCATTTTCCATTGAACGTCTGCCCCGATATACATACATGAGATGGCGGCGGCGTGCCGCGGAAAAGATGGGATTGTCCACTCTAGTTTTTTTTATATCTCTGTGGTGCTGCCCTTGTTTGGGACGGGTTAAGGTTAATGTTAAATCTCTATGTAGTGTTGGCGAGCTGAAGCCTCACGGAGCACTGAAGCTTTCTCCCAAAGTGGTTCACTAATGGATGACGCTTCTTGAGGCTTCATCTGCTCACTACGCCATCAACTGGACAAAAAGTGTAAAACAGGCAAAAATATCGCAGATTATATTACCACAGTGTGATCAAATTGACTGGAATCTTTTTAAATTTCTGTCATTAAAACAGAAGCAAAAACAGACATTTGCTTTAAACATTTTAATCAGCTTCAAATGTTCTAAAAGTGAATGTGAACATGTTTTATGTGCAATTGGTCTATTTATAAAAACTATCCCAGATAGCAAGCACCTCCGCTCCAGATCTGCCCCGGCTCTGTGTCGACTCCAGCTGATTCTGGAGCGGAGGAGCTTGCTATCTGGGATGAAATTACTCATCACAGTTGTGACAGATATGACTTGATGATGCGCACTCTACAGAGATGCTAACCCACGCCTCTTGTTGACGTTGACCTTTGACCTTTCAACCTCAAAATGCAAATTTGGACAGGGTACCCTAGGATCATCTACCCCACAAAGTTTGGTCACCCTAGCTTCAGTGGTGGCCGAGCTGTCGCGTGGACACACGCACACGCACACACACACACACACGGTGCTAAACTGTATATCCACGCCGCCTCGTCGGGCATGGGTAATGAGTGACACCCTCAGTGCATGCCTCATATGACCACAGCAGACAAAAGATGCTCCGCACCCACACTTCTCCAGGCAAAGACGAGGCAAATGTCTTCCCACAAACAAGACATTCCTCATCATTGCCCTGGGAAACTGTGGTTGCAGTGTGTCCACTAAACAACGTTTTCTTTGGGAGTTTTGAAGACTGTTTTCTCTGGCCCCTCTGCCGACTCTCCTCCTCCACAGCAGCTTTCACCGGGGTGTCGTCAGTATTGCTGTTGACCTGCAACATTCAATGAGATTATAGTCAGAATCAGCTTGTTTTTATACAAGCAAGAGAATCGAGACGAGTAAAAAATGACACTATGCTCAACTCTTTCTGCCCCTCCTTTTATTTTCTTTCCTCGAGCCAGCCTTTGGATATGGGCGAACCTTTTCTGGCCTGAACCTCTGTACTGTCGTGCCACCAGATGTTCCTGGAACCACTAGCATACCTGGATAGATAATATTAGAAAAAATGCTTGGCAACATGCACATTTAAAGACACACAGACACACACTTCCACCATCTACAGGACTGGCTGACTCATGGGGATGCAGCTCCAATGAGCTTGGGCTAGGTTGGTGTCTCAAGGGAGCAGGCGCTGGCGATGGAGCTGGGGATGGAGCTGGCACTGGCACTGGGGATGGAGCTGGCGCTGGTGCAGGACGGTCGGTCACAAAAGCTGGAGCAAAGTCTGCCTCACTGGAAATATCTGGATTCAAGGGCCAGATACCGGTACACTCGAACCCAGACGAAATTCTGCTTGGTGTCGTAGCTTGAGGCAGAGCTTTAGCCACGAGACTTGTGTTGTTGTAGATGGTTAAAGTTCTTCCAGGGTTCATTCACATCCAATTGTCTCCTGCACTGTTAATGCAGTGCTTCAGAGGGCCAAAAACACTTCAGTCTTGCGGCTGAAGACGATGGGAGCTGTGGGGTGGAAAAGACAGGAGTACAATGCTCTGTGACTTGCAAAAGTCATTAGCTACCACAGAGAGGTGTGATGCATAATTGTCTAAGAGTAGCAGCAACTTTGACTCCAGGGTCATGCGGGTGTGTCTTGCAAAATGCTGTAAAATGGCCAAAAAATCTGTCTCCTCCATCCACCCTGATCTATTGGCAGAACCAGTGCAGCCAGGGCGACAATCCTGGATGAAAGTGGTCATGGAACTTTTTCCTTGGGAAGATGAAGTAAGGGGGAACAAAGTTGCCTTGTGCGTTGGCAGCAAAGGCAACAGTCACCAATGTCCCTCTTCCTCCGGAGGTCACAGCACCGACCTGGCGCAGCCCCTTGATGGCAATGACTTTGTCTGGCACTTGAAAAGCGTTGTGGTACCTGAATTAATAAACGAAATGAATTATTGCTGTTGACAATCACTGTAGCTTTTAAATTTATCTAAATAAAAATGTTTACCTGTTTAATCTCTGTTCCAGATGTCATTTGCTTATAGCGGGTGAGGACAGTCTTTAGGGTGTAAAAAACACTGTAACGTTGGTCTTGTTGAAGCTGGTGGAACGAAACATGCTGGTGGCTTGAAGTCGAAGGATGGACAGGGTTTTGTTGCACTCGAGGAAGGAGGTGAGCTAATCCTTCCTTGCCATCTGGTTTTTCTTCCATGAACATGGAGTTTTGAGGCCAATATTTTCGGCCAGCTCATATGCAAACTTTTGCGCCTAAAAAAAAAAATTCCCAGATAGCAAGCACCTCCGCTCAGGATCTGCCCCGGCTCCAGCTGATCGAGCTCAGAGCCGGGGCAAATCTGGAGCGGGGATGCTTGCTATATGGCAGTGGTGGTGTAGCTCTGTCTGGGGTGTTACTCCCACCTCTTTAGGACTCAGGCCAAAATATATATCGACTGCTCTCTTTATAAATACCTGTAGTCTCTTCTCCAGTTCTTTTGTGAAGACTTTGTTGTGAGCCCTGTACCCCGGGGCCCTGGTCTGCTCCCCTCCTGCCTCTGCCCTCCTCTTGCAGTACCTGAACAGGGTGACATGTCAAACACTATGCAGCTCTGCTGTCCTCCTTATATACTGAGAACAAATGAAAACGCGCCACTTGAAAAAAGTCAATATTTAAGTTCAAATGAACTTCAATATAATTTTTATACAACAGCAACACTACAGTGACGTCACCCGACATGCCAGGTGCAAGAAATGAGAGAATTTCAAGTTTACTGTAACGCTAGGCAATTTTTTGCAAAAACGCTACATCTTGCACGCACAGCATGGGAAAAATGAATTTCACTCTGACTTTGTGCACACATTGCCTTTAAAAGCATGTGAATCCGAATAAAATTTCACTTCTTCACTGACACTTGTGAAACGTCGACACTATGCCGTGACTTACAGCCCCTGAACGGGAACGTGCATGCTTCAAATTGGCGCCAGCACTAGGGAAATTGCCAGATGACTACACTGCGCACACACAACGATCGCAAGACTCCATCAAAGGTTGCTGTAAACGGGGAGCACTCAGGACCGTCCTCGACCGGGTCAACGTGTGTGACAACGGCACGTCAGGACCGTCAGATCGTACGGGATCAGGTCCGAGACCGAACACTACCAGCGACAAGAACGGCTGCTCAAGTCCAAGGACGACGTGGATTCATTCACCCCTACACCGTACGGAACCGTCTGCGAGCTGCAAGCCTGCGTGCACGACGTCCTCATTTCGGCCCCATATTGACGGATCGTCACCGAAACCAGCGTCTACAGTGGGCAAACAGGCACCAGAATTGGCGACTACGACAATGGCACGGTGTCATCTTTTCTGACGAGTCACGATTTCACTTAAGGAACGCAGATGGCATTGGCATTTTCTGTCGGTAAAACATAACACACATTTTTATTGAGCTTTGAAACACAAAATGTCGCCGCATTAGCAGAGAGGGACGAATGTAACCGTTGCTACTTCAGTCCTGACAGTGACTCCTGACATTTGAACGAGGATTGCTTCCAAAGTGGAAAAAGTCTGACATTTCAAACTTCACCATATGTTACGGAACTAAATCACCTAACATTTCATCATAAATATGACACATGGAGTGATAAAGACAATCTTAAAAATGAAAAGGTTTAGCATTCATCTGAATTTTCTCATCGCTGTGGAAAACAGTCTTCTAGGTCTTGTGCCGCGAGGATGACTGGACGTCTCAAGAATTTTCGCAGGTCTGAAGATGGGCGTGAGCTGCACGTGCTGACTTAGTATGACACATCGAAGTGCGGATGGATGTGAATAAATCGCCGTGTTACTTTCGTCCAGAGTTAGTTTCGCACCGGCGCTTCCCTACTTTTCTGGTGAGCATGGTGATATGGAAGCTTTCAGGGTAGGCCTACATGTAAAGAGAAAGTTAAGGTCAACGACCACCTTTTGACACCACAGTAGCCGCTAAATATGATATTATTATGGAAGTGACTATTCGCGCTTAGTTGAGTGCGTCCAAGCACAAAAATTGATTAAATTTGCATTACACGCACTAATAAATAGATGCACATTGCTCCATTGCCCACACTTAATTTAAGTGTTGTCCAAAGCTAAAATTTTTTTCTTGGCCAAATTTATTGTAAGCAGTACTTTTTCTAAAAACCGGAATAGCCATAAACTGGCGCACTTATAAGTGTGACCTAGAAAAAAATTCAGCATTGGCCACACGTAGAAGTGCGAATAACATTAGCCAATTGTTCAGTTGTGTGGGCCGAGTCCGATCAAATTAAGCTATCTGTCAATGACCAATGTAGCATTGCAACATTATATGAAAAGGACATTAGAAAAAATGCAAATTGGGGGAGTTAATGAGGTTTTTCCCCCCCAAGATCATCAAAATCACTTTGTGCAAGTTTTCTCAAACGTAAATATGCTACAATCATGAACCGAAGAGTATATTGTTTAAGATGTTGCACATCTTAAACAAGTGGCTCATATGCACATATAGAATTATCATTTTAAAATTTTGCGTGATTAGTGAAAAAATTCATGATGTGCTTTAAGCCAGAATTGGGGCCCTTTCCTTCACTTTTTCTCCCATTTTCTCAGAAAATCAGAAATCTGTGTTTACAGGAACATGCATCACAATAATGGCCATGTTTCCCAGATTCATTTGAGAAGATCTTAGCGCTAAGAGCTTCTTTAGAGCCTTCTTCAGGCTCCAGTAAGAGGCAAACACATTTCCCAGATTCCTTCTTAGCCTAAGATCATCTTTTGTTAAGAAGAATGTGAATTTAGGGTCAGGAGCACTCTTAACACCCTTCTTAGTGACGAAACACTGCAGGTACAGGCAAATCAATATGACACAAAGCACCTGGGGATTTCCTAATACCGCACTGAGGACGTCCCATGCCACCCCTCCGCATCTTATAAAACTTATATCTCTCCACTATGGTTCCGTGTATTGAAATATTTTGCTGTATTTCCCTAATTTTCCCCTAATATTTCCAGTCTTCTACTTGACCACTTGTTGTACGCTCTATATATAAAGCAACTTGAGCTGCGTGTCTCAAATCAAGTTGAGTAAGGTTAAACAGCATGATTTCACACATGTAATGTAATGAACACTCTTATCTTAAGGCTCTCTCTTATAGCTGAACTCTTCTTTGGAGCCTTCTTAACTTCTCAAGAACGCTCTTAACCGGGAAACGCGTCCAATGTCGAAACAAACACGCTTTAAAAATACAGAAAATAAATTATTTGAAATGAGAAAACTTGCAGGAGAATTTCAAAGCAAATAGTTAAAAGATTTTTCGTACACTCTGTTTCCAGGTTTCTTTGTGGTCTAATCAATTTACTTGCATGACGTGTTCATCGACCTGAGAAAATCATTGAGTTTCACGAGCGAACCTGGGTAATCAAAAAGAAGAAGAAAAAAAATGCCAGGATGGAAATAAAATATTTTTAACATGTATAATGCAGGAAAATGACTTGGAGAGAAACCGATTGGCCCATAGGTGGACATCGACCATAAATTGAAATACAGTTGTGTTTTTATATTGAAATCTTATTATATTCACATTATTTAATTCATTATTCTGATTGACAATGATGCCATTATTACACTAATTTGAAGCGAGGCAGAGGGAAAATTCAACTGGCGTTATTATAAAAACGGTGTCATTTCAATTCCAGTGAACAGCGTACCAAGTTACCACGTGCATGGAGGGTACAAGCCCATGCTGCCGCGTCAAAAGGTAAACAAAAGCATGCGCTCGATTCTTATTGGCTGCAAGCTAATGAGATAAAATTAGTATTAAGAAGTCCGGTTGCAAAAATATTTTGCTGCCCGCTAACTGGCTGCATAATGTAGCTTACGTGTATCATTAAACGTTAGTTAGTTTCAACGGTGTCGCGTTCGATTTTAAATAATAGCTTGTAGTTTTGGGGATTCAGTGAACATATTATAAGCATGAGGCAAAACAGTGTATATTTCCAAACCTTTCCAAAACTATTAGTTAGGCCTAATTCCAGAACTTTTCCAGACTGGAAAACAGGTTTTTCAAATTCCATAACTTTTCCAGGAATTTCATGACCGCGGGAACCCAGATTGTGGTATTTTCGCTTGTGAGGACTGTGTGGTAGTGCTGTTACCCTCGATACGAAGGATTTGGAGCCCGAATCAAAAATGTGAAGCACTTACTGACAGATCTCCGTGTCTAGGCTTGTATCGTCTTGGCGAAATGATGTCACTCATTATGTTCGAAGCCTCATTTAGGATGCTAGGCGGTTCATTTTCGGCGAGTAATTCGACTATAAAATGTCCCAATTCTTTACTCTTTCTCTTGGGTTGTTATCAGTCGTTTAAGTTTGTCAGTGCGGTATGCAATTTTATGCGGTGTGCGAGTTTGTCATTGCGTGTGATGGAGCCCGCAAGAAAATTAGTTTTCACCTGTTCAGGAATACTTTGATTTGATTTCACAGAGTAAGGTCACTTAGTAAGGTTATTTGACCAGATTGTTAGACTATTATGTGATGTCAGAATTTCAAACCTTTTCCAGTAATTTCCAATACATAATAAATTCCCTTACTTTGATAGTTTTTCCTTTTATTATTAGGGGAAAGGCTTACTATTTTTGAACAAAAATAGAAAGCTCTTTCTTTCACAAGCACATTCACTGCCCTCTGTCCAGTTCCTGAAACTGTCTTTGAGTTTTGCTATGACGTAACATGTAGTAAAAACACTTAAATAAATTTGCATTTGAAGAGTTTGGTTCCAAAACGCAATAAGTGCCAAAATGACAAAAATTGAGATAATGACATAGACTGGTAGTCCTGTGGCTCTTACACATGGTGCAGTCATCTGTTTTTAGGAATTCATACGATAAGGCGTATTTCTTCATAGCCAAAGTTTGTTATTTTCTATAAAATGCAATGGATTCCAACAGAAAAAGCTCATTTACTCAAAATGTGTAAAATGGATATATTGCGTTTTGGAACCAAACTCTTCATTTATTGATTTTGCCACTTTCACACTGTAAGCTTATGCTTACCTATCATTTCCGACAGAGCACAATTCGCATGTGTTTTTATTGACCAGAAGCGGTCTCTAGAGTGCATTCGAAACCTCAAGAAATGAAACACACTTCAACGCTTCATGAAGCTTCATCTCACCACCACTTCTGTATGGCACTCAGTGGAAATAAAAATTTCTGGAAGGCATGAATCCACTTTGCTGCACCTTTCTGTGATGGAAGCCAGTCACAAGATGTAAGCCAGACTTGCACATTGAAATTATAACATAGGGCCTCTATTTTAAATAGCTCGTTGGTGCCAACATTAGGGGTAATGTCCATGCTCCTGTCTGACTAGCCGATAATGGATATCATCGATCTAATTATAACCCATAACATTTTCTTTATACTCAACCAATATGAATGGTTATGGTGTCATTTTAACGTGTTTTCAAAGGGGACCAATATTGCTATATTTCCAACGTTATATTTTGATCTTGTCAAGTGCTTTATTTGTCCCATGCATATTTACATGCAGTGAAATGAAAGGGAGAGGGCTTTTAGTTCTGTGCAACACATTAATAAAAAGAATAACAAGAGCAATGCAGAGCGTGGCATATGCCTCCGCCTGTATGTTGATCAAGGGCATATTAAGATGGCTTATGCGGCCACCATATTAGATATCGCACAACACTGGTTTTCGAAAGGAACCTTCCTCTAACCACTCCCAAAACGCCATAAAGAAATGGTATCAATCTGACGAGGGATTCTATAGTTACCCCACGGAAACGTAAAGTTAACGGACGACGGACGGACGGACGACGGACGGATATGGTGTCGACATAATGCCTCCTTTCCTCTTTGGAGGGCGGGGGCATAAAAACATAGGTAATAAATAGAAAACAGCCTATTTACTGGAAAAAAAAATTGTCCTTAGCCTACAAAGACAGAGGGGCAGTAATAATAAAAATCATAATAATACATTTTATTTGTTAACGCACTTTACATCAAATAAATGATCTCAAAGTGCTACAGTGTAGAAACAAACAGCAAACATCTAAGAAACAACATTAAAACTAAGACAGAGAGAAGCTACATAAAAAAAGAACAGAGAGGCTATAGTTAAAAACAGTCAATCGAAGGCTTTAATAAAAGACGAGTTTTTAAGCGTTTTTTAAAAGCATCCACAGTCTGTGGTGCCCTTAGATGATCAGGGAGAGCATTCCACAGACTGGGAGTGGCTGAGCTGAAAGCGCAGCCACCCATAGTTCTGAGTCTTGTCCTCGAAGGCTGGAGGAGGTTAGCCTGTCCAGAGCGGAGATGGCGTGGGGAGGAATGGGGGGAGAGCAATTCTTTGAGGTAAAGGGGGGCAGTGCCGTAGAGGCACTGGTGGGACAGCAGGGAGATTTTAAATTTGATCCTGTACGAGACAGGAAGCAAGTGGAGGTCAGTGTCATCAGCGTAGCAATGGAATGATATTCCATGCCGGCTGATGACACGACCAAGGGGGAGCATGCATAAAGTGAAGAGGGTGGGGCCAAGGACTGATCCTCGAGGGACACCGCAAGTGACAGAGTGCATGTCCGACTTAGCTCTTCCTAGGGACACATACTCCGTTCTGTCTTTGAGGTAGGATGTGAACCAGGCCAGGGCAGTGTCAGAGAGTTTGATGGAGGAGTGGAGGCGGTGTAGAAAGATGCCGTGGTCTACAGTGTCGAATGCTGCAGTGAGGTCAAGAAGGATGAGAAGAGATGGTGAGCCAGCATCAACCATCATCAGCAGGTCATTGGTGACCCTGACCAGAGCAGTTTCCATGCTGTGGCCAGAGCGAAAACCAGACTGGAACTTCTCATATAGACTGTTTGAATTGGGATGATTGTGAAGTTGGGCAAAAACTACCTTTTCCAACACCTTTGAGAGGAAAGGAAGGTTGGAGAATGGACGGTAGTAAGCGTATACTTCGGGGTCAAGGCTGGGCTTGATGACTGCAGTTTTCAGGGTATTAGGGACATGTCCGGCCTGGAGGGAATGGTTAATGATTTTGGTGATCATAGGACTTGTTGCAGAGGAGTAGGTTTTTATTAGGGCTGAGGGAAACGGGTCCAGGGCACAAGTGGAGGGCTTCATCTTCCTCAAGATTTCCTCAACTTCTCGCTGAGTGATGTTCGTGAAACAACAGAGGGGTCTCGGACTGAGGGTCAACAGTTGGGAGTGGAGGTGCAGGGGGAGCAGAGGGGCTGGAGAGAAAGGAGTGGATCTTGTCAACTTTTGTTCTGAAGAAAGAGATGAAACTGTTACACCGCTCCTGAGTGTTGTCTGAGTTTAGAAGGGTCCGAGGTTTGAGGAGATGATTCATGGTGGAAAAAAGTGGCTTGGAGTTACCAGGGCTATTGTTAATGATGTGGGAGTAGAACCGGGACTTTGCATCACTGAGGGACTTGCTGTAGGCCTTCTGATGTTCCCAGTAGGCTCGTTTGTGTACAGCAAGTCCTGTGTCCTTCAAACGCCGTTCAAGGACACGCCCCTCTCTTTTCAGTTGCCGCAACTCACTGGTGTACCAAGTGGCTGAGCACGTGAAGGTGAAGGTTCTGGTCTTGACTGGGGCATGGTGGTCCAGGAGGGTGTTCAATGAAGAATTGTAGAAATCCACTGATTCAGTGACTGATGAGAAATTGGCAGCGGAGAGATGGTGGAGATTGATGGTCAAGATGTCTGGGTTGATGTTTTTAAGGTTCCTAAAACCGATTTATCTGATGGGCTTATTGAGGAGAGTAAATAACTCTATCAAGATGGCCTTATGGTCGGACACGCCCAAATCGTACACCTAGAGATTGCTGATGGGGCGGAGTTTGTGATGAGTAGATCATGAGTGTGGCCCCCAGTGTGTGTTTGTGACATTGACATGTTGAGTGAGGTTGAGGTTGTCAAGAAAATGGAGGAATTCAGCTACAGAGTGGGAGGAGGGAGTATTTACATGAATGTTAAATCACCGAGTATAATGACATTGCCTGGGGTTGTGCAGAGTGTTGTGAGGAGGTTGTGTATCTCAGGGATGAAGGCTGGGTTTGGTTTGGGGGGCCGGTTAATCAGGAGAACTATAGTAGAAATTGCGAGTTTGCGTTTAAATGCAAGGTATTCAAAAAGGGTGTAGACAGGCAGGGACAGAGGGGATAAATCAAAGTAGAGTTTAACATTCTAACTGCTGATGGAAAAAAACTCATTCTCAGTCTCTCAGTCTTTGTGTTCAGACAGCAAAGCCGTCTGCCCCAATTTAGCAGGGCGAAGAGGCTGGAATTGGGGTGGGAGGCATCTTACATGATCTTTTTAGCCCTCAACCCCACCCTCTTGATGTAGATGTTTTCCAAGCTTGAGAGGGGGGCCCTAATGGTCCGTTCTGCCGAGCGGACCACTTTCTGCAGGATGGCCCGATCGCGTGCCGTACAGTTCCCGTACCAAGCAGTAATGCAACCTGTGAGAACACTTTCCACAGCTGAGGTATAAAAGGTCATCAAGATGGATGGGGAGACCTTGAATTTCCTCAACCGACGAAGGAAGTACATCTGTAGCCTGGCCTTCCCCAACAGGTGTTGTGTGTGGAGTGACCAGGAAAGGTCCTCAGTGAGGTGCACTCCCAGGTACCTGAAACTGGAGACCTGCTCCACAGGCTCTCCACTGATGGTGAGTGGGGTGTGTCTGCTGCCCTTCCTCTTCCTAAAGTCCACCACCATTTCCTTAGTCTTGCTGATATTCAGAGCCAGGTTGTTGGACTGACACCACAGTGCTAGGTCTGCCACTTGTTCCAGGTAGGCCTGCTCGTTGTTTCCGGAGATCAGACCCAGCACTACGGTGTCGTCAGCAAACTTAATGATGGAGTTTGAGTGTTGATGGCTATACAGCCATGTATAGATGTTATAGAGTTGTGGGCTCAGGACACACCCCTGTGGAGAACCTATGTTGAGGGTCAGCGTCCCTGAAGTTATGCCTCCCCCCATTCTCACCACTTGGGGGCGATCAGTGAGGAAGCTGAGCACCGAGTTGCACATCTGGGTATCGATCCCCAGCGACCTCATCTTTCCCATCTGGCAAAGGGGGACTATGGTATTGAACGCTGAACTATAGTCTATGAACAGCATCCTCACAAAGTTCCCCCTTCCCCCTTCCAGGTGAGTTAGACTGCTTCTTTTTGTTCTGCAGGCAAACTGGAGGGGGTCGAACCAGCTGGGCAGAGAGCTGCAGATATACTTTTTCAGTCACTTCAGTCTCAGCTGCCATAGAACTGGAATCAGATACAATATCAAAACGTGCATAAAAGGTGTTCAGCTCATCAGCCAGAGAAGAATCAGAGCTGCTCACTGAGCCCAGTTTGTTCTTAAAGTCTGTTATGATACGCAGGCCCTTCCACACACTAGCCAGATCACCTGCATTGAAGTCAGCTTCCACCCTGTCCTTGTAGCGGAACTTTGCAGCTTTCACAGTCTTCCTAAAACCATAAGCTACCACTTTATAGTCTAACATGTCTCCTGATTTAATACCAGCATTGTATGCAGCAGTGCGTGCTGCAAGCCCCAGAATCCCCAAGTGTGCTCCTGATCGTCCAAAACAGGGTCCTTATTTAGCTCATACTGCCATCCTCCAAAATCCCATTTGTAGTCCATTGTAGTCTCTGCCTGAAATGCCTCATTGGGATGGCTCTTCCGCTATGGCCCCCACTCCCCATGTGCCCACTTTCTTCTGATTGGCCAGCTCTGTGGAAGACGGAATTGGGCGGGACGAGGCTGCAGAAGGTAGTTTTCCGGGTCCGCCTCCCCAGAGTGAAACGTGAGACATGTTTGCAATCTGATAAGGAAGCGGCGGGAAAATTCCGCAATCTAAAGTTATACTTGAATATAGATCTAATGAAATTAACTTGTTCTAATTCAGTGGTTCCCAAACTTTCTCTGCTGGGCCCCCCTTTGGTACATAAGAAAATTTTTGCGCCCCCCCCCCCCCCCCCCCCAAAAAAAAAACAGGTAATACACATATTTTGTTTTCAGAGTCCATTGCAGTTAATTTCACACATTGTCATTAATATAAACTTCAACCTTTTTTGAAAAAAAAAAAAAGGTAAACCGCCATAAACTGTAGATTGTCATCAACTACAACTAGGCTACTTTCAGAACGGAAATTAATAACAAAATAACGAACCACCTTTTTTTTTTAAATACTTAACAACATTGCTATTAATGCATTTTCCGGTCACCAACAGAAACTTATTTGCATACAGCCAATCAGCGACCTCGTGCCGGATGGAGTGTCTCGAGATAGTTACATTTTTCTCATTTTACTGGCCTTGCATTTATGAAGTAAAAATAACTGAGATTGTGTCAGTTTATTCTAGAAAATATAAATGCTATGAACAGCTGATTTTTGTCTAGCCTAGCTGGAAACATTAAAAATGATCGGCAGGTTTGGAAACGGCCACCGTAATTTTCAAATGAGGGACACGAAGATTTAATCATTCTAAACCTCTTTTAAATCATTGGGCTGTATCACACCCCTCTGCCGGAGTACAGCCGTCTTCTTAAAATTATATTTCTATGATGCGGAAAGAAAGCACCATCATCAACCTATATTAACAGCAGACAGCGAAGTGCGAAAAAAATTCACGAACACCGCTTGCCAAACCTGAGGATATGTTAGTAACGTTCAGTAGCGCGGCTAGATAAAAGTAATCTGTAGGCTTACAGAGCATTCATATTATCGAGAATAAGATCACGCAATCTCGGTTACTTCTGCTTTATATTCATCGGATTTTGTTTGGTGTCACTTACTAGTTCATTGTTTATATGCCAGATCAGTGCAGGATAGAAAAGCAGCGAGTTGGGTATCGCTTGACTACATTGATTGTAACCAGCTCATTTTACCAGCTTCAAATATTTGAACAACTACATTCATAAATTATTTATGACAATGGCAGGCTAGATGAATGATTTGGCAGACAATTATGTTGAGGGCATGGTTGAGAGTAAGGCGGGCATTTACGATGTAATCGCAGAACTCTGGGCCGGGAAAGGACTGTGTGTCAGTGGTTCCGAGACCGTATCTCGGTGCAAGTCCAGTAAAGACAGAAAAAGTTAAATTGTCTCAAGACATTCCTTCAGTGGCCCGGAACAAGGTTGCCGATTTGCTGTATGCAAATAATTTCCTGTTGGTGTCCGGAACTTTAGTCGGGGAAAAAAAATTCGCATCCCGCACCCTGCGCCCCCCCTGCAATTGCTCTGCGCCCCCCCTAGGGGGCGCGCCCCCCACTTTGGGAACCACTGTTCTAATTAATGTAGCTGTGAAAGTGGAGGATGCAGTGCAAAAATCTCAAGCTCAAATTTGCTATCGGCCACAGTTTGCTACGGCAACAGCGGTGAGTACAACGGTTTTTCTACTGTATTGCTAGGATGCAGGGAAAGCTAGAATCCACTACATACAGACACATTTGTAGAACGGGTCGACATACCTGCGTGTAGACCGGAGACTATAGAAATCCGGTGGGTCTGAGTTTAGAGGGAACAAAGACAGTGAGGAGCAGCTAAAAGTGAATAACAGCTTGTGGACTGCTTCGATGTGTATTATAAGGACCTGCTGGTTCGTGTACATAACTGTGGTGTGTCGTTAGCGTGGAGAAACGAACAGCTTCTGCACTGGAATATGATGGAGGGGCGAAAGCTCCAGGCTAAACAGCCTTTTCGGAAATCGCCCTTGGTAATTGTTTAATCATTGCGCCGGAATGACTAGCATTTCCTCACGGAGAATGGGTGCGTTATGGACAGTGTGGGAGAGCTAGATAGAGCTCTGGTTATGTCATGAACATGATACAGGTTTTAAAGACCGTAAATTCCATTTGCGTGAACAGTTGCTTATGTGGAGCTAGCGAATTGATCAATTTTACAGGAAAGAATTTAATTTTCAGTCTCTGATTTAATATTGAATCGACAGCAATGTAGAGAAATCGTTTGTGATACCAGACACGTTATAGCGTGTGCTTTTCCCTATTGCTTTGACTGGTAGCATCAGAGAACTTATCCAGATATCGTAGAAGTATCAGGTAGATCACAAACACCCAAAAATGCACCCCAAGCTTTGCAAAACCTACGACTGGTCTAACTGCACCTCTCCGATTAGCTTCAACTGTAGTGACTACAATCAGGCAACGTTATGATGAAACTGTCACATTGATGCTTACCAAAGTAACACAAGCATACTGATCAGAATTACTGCATATAAGTTAACCATGAGCATTTTTAATTAGCAGAGTATGGGAACTAACGTGCAGTAGCTAAGCAGTCATGACTTTGAATGTAATCTGTCGCGCGAAAAATGAGTTTCGCATCCGGTGTGAAAGCTGCTTAACGCGCCCATAACGCGTGTATTCGCCTCTTTGCATTGACTTTGAATGTAACCTGTTGCTCGAAAAATTAGTTTCAAGTGTGGTGTTAAAGCTGCTTAACACGCCCATAATGCAAGTATTTACGTCTTTGCATTGACTTTGAATGTAGGCTAATCTGTCCCGCGGAAAATTTGTTTCACGTCCGATGTGAAAGCAGCTTTATGGATAGTATGCGACAGCTAGAGGGAGCTTGGTAATGTTATGAACATAAAACTGGTTTTACGAACTGTAAGTTCTGTTAGCGCGGACAAGTTGCTTATGTGGAGCTACCGAATCAATCACTTCTACAGGAAAGAATTTCCTATTTATTCTCCGCCTTTTTCGGCTTTTTATTAGCCACAACAACTTCTAAAGGGGGATGAAATTATGTCAGGGTAGTGCTGAGAAATCATTTGTTATACCAGACACGTATAACTCCTGTGTTACTAATTGCTTTCACGGTAGCACCAGAGAGCTTGCCCAGACATTTGTGAAGTATTCGGCTGATCCCGGTCATGGATAAATGAAGCAATCACTAGCAGCCGTAAACAAATCCAAACACGTATCGCAAGCTCTGCAAAACCTAGGTCTGGTCTAACTGTGCTTTTCAGCCCTACTTTGTGGACACATACAGCACCTCTCCAGTTAGCTTCAACTATGGTGGCTACAATTGGGGAAGGTTATGATGAAACTGCCATATTGATGCTTACCAAAGTAACACAAGCATACCAATCAGAATTATAGCAATTAAGTTGACCAGGAGAATTTTTAATTAGCACGGCGGCACGTGAACTAACATGCAGTAGCTAATAACCGAGTGGTCATAACAACCACAGAGACAAACCCTTGCATTACAGGTTTTACAGACAGCAAGTTCCGTTAACCTGGACAGTTGTACCATCCAAATTTTTCATCCAAATTGAAAACAAGTATAAAAAGTTAGCTTCAAATGAGTTTTATGTTCACACACCTTCTGTAGAATTTCCCCTGATATCACTCCTGCATATTTAGGACACAAAAATTAGCAACAGTAACTTGGCTATGTTAGCCACAGTGGGAAGTCACAATCACCTGGCAATCACGTCAGGTTGGCTTATGCAGTGAAAGCAACTTGCAGCTTCTGTGTCTGTGAGTCACAGACAGCCTCGACCAATCCAGGATTTATCTTCAGATATTCTAGAAAGCCTGCACTTTCTAAAATATCTGAAGATAAAGGCCAGTTGTTTGTGCTAACTATTGTTAGCGGTTCTGCTAGCCAGTAGCCACCCATAACACATTAGCTTCACTGACATTATTTGCTGTTATTTCGTTACTTACAGCTTGTGGCTCCGAGCGCTTGATCGATGCAGCTGCTTCAGGTTTGAGAAGCAGCTGAAACACTTATCCTGTGTCAAATTATCCTTTATTGACAAAGCTGTCTTTGGTGAAATGCTGAGCGCAAACACCTAATGTTCCCTTTGGCCGTAGCTGTTTGCCACTAGCAAACAAAAAAAGCTACCCACTGATTTCTGGTGGCATCCTCTTTTGGAAGAGAAATAGGTGTTTTTCTTTGCATCCAAAAGTAAACGGACAAGCAGCTTTGGGAGAGATACTGACAAAACTGCACCTCAAATAACCTGCGGTTCTTCTTTTGTATTTCCAAAAGTGTAGACGCTTGACGGGATTACCCAGGAATCTTTAGTTGATGACGTAATCAGATGGCGCCGTACTATGCCGACTCGGTGCTGCTCATTGTTTATTTTGTGTTTATACTGTTTTGTGTTCTCCCGGAATCGTGCAAAGGACTCATACGATATGACAGAACTGAACTCCTACATATACGGGACACTATGTCAGCTCCACAGTCATCTGTCTTGGTTTTTCCACCAAATCTCTCCCGAGGGCGACTGAAACACCCGCCGAGAAAGAGAGGCAAAAAAGGAGGGGTGCTCCCTCCTTTTCATCGATCGGATCGCACGAGAGACTCTCAAAAGTAGCGCGGCGGAGGTGTCGGTATCTACATCAATAAGAACTGGTGTACTGATGCCAAAAGTCTTTCGTCTGGCTGCTCACCCGATCTGGAGCATCTCGTGGTGAGGTGTATCCCCTTCTACTCTCCGAGGGAAGTCTCCTCCATCATCCTGTGCGCAGCCTACATCCCTCCGAGCGCAACGGCAGCTTCAGCTGCACAACAACTATCTGATCACGTCCATAACGCGGAGAATTCCAACCCAGACTCGGTTGTTCTGGTGCTTGGGGATTTCAACCATGTCTCAATGAAGAAAACACTGCCCAGATACAAGCGACAGATTTACATCCCCACCAGGCTGGATAAAACACTAGACCAGTGCTACTCCTCCATACCGGAGGCATACCAGGCTCTAGTCAGAGCCCCAATTGGTGAATCTGATCACAATACAATTTTTCTTGTTCCTAAATACAGACAGAGACTTAAGACTTCCAAACCAAAAATTATGTGGGTCAAGAGGTGCTCTCCGGCGGCTATAGAGGTGTTACAAGACTGTTTTGATATAACTGACTGGTAGGTGTTTGCTGCTGATCCGACAATATTGACTCTTTCACTGACTGTGTCTTATTATACATTAGTTTCTGTGAGTCTGTGTGTATTCCCTCAAAGACTGTTACCATCTACAATAACAACAAGCCTTAGTTTAACAAGGAAGTTCAGCGCCTCTGTAAGGAGAAAAATGACGCTTTCAAGTGCGGGGACAGAGAGCGATACAAACTCATGAAATACAGACTACAGACAGCAATAAACACTGCAAAAGCCAACTATAGAAACAAACTTGAAACAAAACTACAGGATAACAACATTAAGGGGGTCTGGCGGGGCCTACAGGAAATCACCAACTACAAAGTGAAGCATCACATCCTGGACTGTGACCCCTCCTTACCAGAGCGGCTTAATGACTTTTTCTGCCGCTTTGATGATGCCAGCGCCCAGACAAGTGTCCTCCCTCACCCGCTGGGTGTGGGGCACACTCAACCTCACCTTTCCATCTCAGAGCACGATGTGCGTAGACTGCTGCAGCGTCAGAACACCAACAAGGCAGCCGGCCCTGATGGTGTGACACCAGCTACACTCAAGGTCTGTGCTAACAAACTTGCTGCTATTCTTAGCTATATCTTCAACTGGTCTCTTAGCTGTGCTACTGTACCTGCATGTTTTAAATCAGCTATGATCATCCCAGTACCCAAAAAAACCAACATTACTTGTCTTAATGACTATAGGCCTGTCGCTCTCACCTCTGTTGTCATGAAAGTGTTTGAACGCTTAGTCTCTAGATTCCTGGCACACATAACTCTAGACCCCCACCAATTTGCCTACAGGGCAAATAGGGGAGTGGATGATGCTGTCTCGCTTTGCATCCACTTCATTCTACAACACCTTGACTGTACACCACCTATGCTCGTGTCCTATTCATTGATTTTAACTCAGCTTTCAACACTATCCTGCCCAGTAGACTGTTTAACTCTCTCCTGTCCATGGGTGTCAACCCCACACTTTGTTACTGGCTACTTAACTTCTTGTCCAACAGAACACAGTGCATCAAAATACAGAACAACATCTCATCAACCAAGGTCCTGAACATCGGCGCGCCACAATGTTGTGTTTTGTCACCCCCGTTATTCTCTCTGTATACCAACAGCTGTACATCCAACTCCCCATCTGTCAAAATTTTAAAATTTGCAGACGACACCACTGTCATAGGCCTCATACGCGACGGGGATGAAACATCATATTGCGATGAGGTCAAACATCTAGTGCAGTGATGTTCAGTCAATAATCTCACACTCAACATAGCCAAAACCAAAGAGCTCATAGTGGACTTCAGGAAAAACGCAGGCCAGCACACCCCCATATTCATCAATGGCCAGGTAGTTAAGTGGGTTGATTCTTTTCGTTTTTTAGGCACCACCATCCATTAATTCCTGTCATGGAACCTGAACACCAGTCTCATCATCTCTAAAGCCCACCAAAGACTGCACTTCCTCCGACAGCTGAGGAAATTTGGGGTCAGTCAAGCAGGCATGATCCACTTCTACCGTGCCACAATTGAAAGCGTACTCACCTTCTCCATCCTGGTCTGGTATGGCAGCACTACCAGCCAGGATAAACAACAGCTGGAGAAGGTGGTACGCAGGGCCTCTAAAATCATCGGCCACAGTCTTCCCACCTTAGCCTCACATTACACCACCAGAATTGCCAGGAAAGCCAAGAACATCACCTCTGACCCCACTCATCCGGCACACCATCTTTTCACACTCCTACCATCAGGGAGAAGGTACCGCAGCTTCCCATGCAAAACCACACGTTTCAGGGACAGTACCTACCCACACGCCATCCGTCACTTAAATATGCACCAGCACTGTACAGTTACTTCACTACCTGGCCTCCTACCTCTTGTTTTTTTGCTTATTTTGCACAAACTATTTTTCTGTAAGCCAATGCACTTTTAATGTCCTCAATGCACTTCTCAATGTTTTTGTACTGAATGTGTCATTTTCTGTTATTTATAAGCCCCCTTGGTTTCTGTCATGCCCCCCCTCCCCTTGTTCTTTTTTCTGTTCTGTCTAGTTGTGTTGCTGAGTTTGTGAGCAGACCAAAGTACATTCCTAGCAGCTGTATTTTATACTGTTCAGATGGCTAAATAAACTTGAACTTGAGCTACTGAGGCATGATCAGCCATTGTTAGTGCCTACTAGAATAGTTTCCGGTGTGGGCAGTTCCAGCGACGTGGTTGGCTCTGGCTAGGTCTGAACTAATTGGACGGCACAACCTGATGTCAGGTTTTGCCCAGATCTCGGGAGGAGCTGTTAAGAGAGGAAATCACGTTCACAAAATCACGTTCTTGGATTATGGCAAAACCCGTATATCTTATGTTTAGAAACTTTTCAGAGGTTGAGCATGGACAACCAACATTATAACATTGCTAATATGTACGAAAAAGAAGGATCAGCATAATAGCTCCCCTTTAAAGCACATTTCAGTGGTGCCAGTTGCACTGGTGTGGGGGGAGTTTGAATTTTTTGTTCACATAATCTACATATTAGAGACTTTAAGCAACAGCGCATTTTGCGACGGCTACAGCACCCAGAAATAGATCTGCGCTCTGCTGATCAAGACTTAAGCTGTTGTGCCTGCGTTGCTTGCTGTAGCAGGCTGATCTGATAGGGGGAAAGAACCAACCTCACGTCGTCAGTACAACGCGTGGTTTAGGTGATTGAATTAAATGGTTTTCATTATATTTATGAAATTAAATGCATTCTACAATTGATAATGACACACTATACATTATGTGTTTCAGCAAACTTTTCCACAGATACAGGATACTTTGTATCTTCCACTGTATAAAACCATAGTGAACTATTTTCTGCTGAAGGCTATATTCTCCCTTCATCCTCGCATTGCATACGATACATAATTTCTCTGTATACCCTAAACATATCTATATTTACTCCCATGTACATTAGTCTTTAATCTACTGCTGTGCAAATATAGCATGCAGATGCTATATATATATATATATATATATATATGCACACTCCCACGCACTTTACCATTCGCTCACACTCTGATTAGATGTGTGCTTAAATTCTCAAATTTTGTCTTTTCTTAATTGAATTGTTCAAAATAAAGTTTAGAAAGATGCACATTTCATTTTGTGATGCTCTGTACCTTTACTTGGCAGAATGACAATAAATTTGAATAATCTAATCTAATATTAACAGTTTTCGATTTCCCCTGAAGTAATGTCATCAGCCCCTTTTGCCAGTGAGAGTTAAGCGCTGACAGTAGGTTACAGTTAACAATTACAGTTCACACTGAACTAACTACTTTGCTAACAAACTGATCAAAATCCGGCGTTGCTTAAAGTACCAACTGGATTTGATGGCTACGGCACCAGCTTCAGGAGAGATGTATTTCCGGGTGCCGTAGTTGTCGCGAGATCTGCTGTTACTTAAAGTCCCTATATTGTTTATGCCTGACTTGCGCCAATAATGGACATTCGGCTCCTGCAGCATTCATGGGTCAGCGATTCCTGCCAGATAATCCCGCTCTGATGTCAAAAAAGTCTAAGTAAGTTCAATATTTAGATTGAAATATGGCTTGATTCAAAGCAGATTGTCAAGACTCTTTCTGTAAACGCAGATTGTCCTTCTGTATCAGGAAAAACTCATGAGAAAAAGGGAGATTCTGGAGTAGGATTTCATGCAAAATACTTCACCAAAATGCACCAAATCACTTCCATTTTATCAAAATGTCCTGGGGGCTTTCCCCTGGACGCACTACACCCCACCCTGCCTCCCCCCCAGGATGGCTTTGCCCCACCGGGGCTTGCAAGTTGCGACTGCTAGAACACTTGAGTAGCACCATACAGGAAAAATCCGGGCTAAGACACTAAGAGACCTACGCCCCCTCATCTATCCATCCTTAAAAGCTTATAACCTTCTATATTATATTCATCTCCATCCTCTTCACAAAGCCATGTCTCTTTAATCCCAACAATGTCATAGCCCTCACTAATCACAATGGCCTCAAGTTCTGAAAATTTATTTTTTATGGTTCTTGCATTTAAATAAAAACATTTCAGGTTATTACAAATGCTCTTTCCCTTCAATTTCTCATGTACGTGCTGCTCCAAGCCCCCCACTAAACTTTGTTGCTTTAAAAATAAATTGTCAATAGTGCATGTAACACTATCAGCTTCCATCAGGACCCCTATGTATAACACTCTCTAACCTCCCTGCCTCCCAAGTCTCTAGTTTAAATAATCCTGAGCTACCCTCAACATACGCTGACCCAGTGCAAAGTTACCCCTCTGGTTCAAGTGTAGCCCGTCAGGCTTGAGCAGGTCACCCCTGTCCCAGAAAAAGTTCCAGTGCCCCATAAACCTGTACCCCTCTTTCCTACACCAGGTTCATAGCCACGTGTTAAACCTCCAGATAAAATTCTGCTTCCCTCTGCTTGCAAGGGGTACCGGTAGAATTCCAGAAAAAACTACAGTGGAGGATCTGCTCCTTTTTTTTAGCTTTTCAGCTAATTCCACAAATTTGCCTTGCAAAACCTCAAACCTACCCTTATTTATGTAATTTGTCCCAACATGGACCATGACAACTGGATTCCTGATGCTTATCAGTCCCCCCACTCTCAGGGTCAGGAGCTAAGTCGAGTTCTTGCAAGGGCCGGAATCGGTTGGACACCTCAACCACAGGAAGAGCTGTCGCTGTAAGGCGTGCACGCCCTTCCCTGTGCTGACGTCCGACTGCCACCAAACTTTCTCTCCCTGCCTGCTCTAGTAAATCCGGGCATCTCCGGTTTTGGCGTACAGATCATTTCTCAAAACAACATACTTATCAGTTCCTCTAGGAACTCTGCTGATTGCGAACTATGTAGTGCCACCAACTGGCTCATAAGATCAAGGATCTTGTTCTCCAAAGGCTCAATTAGCTTGCACTGGTGACAGACAAACCCACCCTGGAAATCTCTTTCCAGCAGTGTAATCACTCTTCAACGGTCACATAGATTTGGCAACATTTTGAACCCCCTACCTAATGACCTCACTCACCCTAGATAACAAAGAAAATTATTATTGCCAACACAGACGCTCAGGAACCTCAATTTATTAACCTGAGAAGCCTGAAGCAGCAGTCACAATAAAAACCGTTGTGAAACTATGTAAAAGGACAATATGCCTCTTTTAGCAGGGGCCTAGTTTCAGTTAACAAAACTGATGTTTTTCTTTCATTAGGCCCTTTTCATGCTGAAAGGAATTATTCACCTTTTTTAGCTACATTTTCCAATAAAGCTATAGCTGTGTGGATGGGTTCGCCAACCAAGTGACAATCGCGGTGCGTACACAGTTTCAAGGCAGAAAGGATTGTTTTTGAAGTATGCAACATAATTTATTACCTGTAACTTATTTTTATAGCCACATTGCATGTTATAAATTGTGCCCAGCAACTTGTACAGTATAAAATTCTTGTGCATACGTACACTTGATTTCCCTGAAACTTTTCCTGGCACACACAAAGCACTATTTACAAAAATAAACAACACAGACATAGGGTATTTGTTGGCATGATCCAGACATTATTGTTCCAAAGAGTCATTTTTGACTGAAATGAAGTTTGACTGTTGAATTTGAATTTGTCATAGCAGCAACCCCAGAAACGCTAAGTCTCACGCATTCCGCGTAGGCCTCACGCATTTTTTAGGCTGATTCACCATAGTCCTCAATTATTCATTGAATGCTTAATGAGATTCTCAAGCGGAATGAAAATCCTTGTGCATTGAAGTTTCCATTTCACTTGCGTAAAGATGCACCTCACCACAAGTAACATGGGAAGCGATTATGACTCCGGACTTCCCGTGCTTCTCTTTACTCAGGGATTGGGAATAATCCACGTGTTTCATGATCGTTTCAATTGTTTTAATGAAATAAGACCATTTGAAACGTTTTTATGCAATTCCATTGCTTTCAATCCCTCAGTAAAGACAAGCCTGAGAATTCCTGAGTCATAATTGATTTCCGTGTCATTAGAGGGGAAATCCACCGTAATGAACGTGAAACTGAGTAACTTGATGCACAATGACTTAAATGCCGCGAGTGAATTTCTTCAGGGCAAGTTGATTGAATAATTGCTGACTACTGCACAGGAACTTAAACGCCTCGAAGAGGAGAGACTCACGCCGGCATCTCTGCAACACTGAATGCAATGCTTTCTGCCTGGAAGCTGCGCCTGCAATCCTCTGTTTATAAACACACAAACCCATCTATGGCATGAAAGATAAAAATCGTTCTGTTTTGCAAACGGTTGCCAAAATGTGGTAATTATTTATTCATTCATTTATTTTTATCAGACCAAATTAAAGAAATTGGTGAATAAAAGGATCTTCATTTGTTGAACGTGGAACTGTTTTCCCTTTGACATACTGCAGGTTTGGCTCTTTATCACTGGCTTTGTCTTTTATTTTGCATTACCTTCCAAACAGCAATATTCAGTGACCATGTGCGCACAATTTCATCAATTAGAAGCCTCATGATGCTTACATTTCATCAGTTGCAATTTCCCCCTTTTTATGCAATAAAAGCATTGTTCAATATTTTACAAAATGAATATGAAGCTCTTGAGGGCGTGCACTGTTTTTTTGACATTACGTGGCTTATAAGGCATACTTTATAATTATGAATAGTTCAATTAAGAAAAACAAACAACTCTTTTTTCATTCTGTGATTGTGACTGGAACAGCTTATACTGGGGCACCCAAAGACAGACAGCCGGCCACAGCAGTAAGTCACAGGGTCTCAAGGGTCATGAATGAAAAACTAATTTTGGCCACAGAGAAGACTTGCTTTTTTTTTTTTTTTAGCAAATCAGTCACTTCAGAAAAACACTGACGTATAAATCACACCCAAAACAATCTTGCCTAATGTAATTTTGATTTCAGATCGCTGTTCTCAACTAACATAGACTGCACAATTATCACTTAATTTAAAAAGGATATTTTTTTTCACCCAGATATGTAGGCCCAACTCATTTAGAGACTGAACCTTAAGTGACAGCAACACCTAAGCAATAATGAGGGCCAGAGAGTGATTTGTCAAACAAAGAATGGGGAGGGGTTTGCAACAAGCACAAAGTATAAAATGAGCTGTGCAAGGTGAGTAATGTATACTTGGGTTTACTAGATCAAAATTTAATTCAGTATGGCAAAGCAAGTGGTGCCTTTAGGGTGTGTTATATTGGTGTGGTTTGGATATTTTTATATAGGACAGTATTCAGTAACTGCTAAATCTGTGGTTATTTCTTCTATTGGAAACTTGCCAAACAATGAAGCTGCTTTCAGCTCACACCCTGGCAATCCCTTGTCAACACCTATTGCTGTTCAGCCATTTGTTAGGGAATCTGCTGGTAGTCCTCTATCTCAAATTCTACAAGCTAGACCAGCACCCCTGGCAAGACAACCATACACACTAGTGGATGCAGGATCATACCACATGCCTTCTCCCATTCTTGTAGTAGAAGGACCATCCCATCATGTGCTAGAAGCAGCCCCAATGTCTGGGCCCGTGTACCAGGCCCTGGGAGCAGCCCCAGTGGCAGTGTCCGCACCTGTGTACCAGATGCCAGCCACATCCCCAGTGGCAGTGTCAGCGCCTGTGTACCAGATGCCGGCCACAGCCCCAGTGGCAGTGTCAGCGCCTGTGTACCAGATGCCAGCCACATCCCCAGTGGCAGTGTCAGCGCCTGTGTACCAGATGCCAGCCACATCCCCAGTGGCAGTGTCAGCGCCTGTGTACCAGATGCCGGCCACAGCCCCAGTGGCAGTGTCAGCGCCTGTGTACCAGATGCCAATGATTGCTGCAGTGAGCAACACGTCTTACCAGATGCCGGCCACATCCCCAGTGGCAGTGTCAGCGCCTGTGTACCAGATGCCGGCCACATCCCCAGTGGCAGTGTCAGCGCCTGTGTACCAGATGCCGGCCACATCCCCAGTGGCAGTGTCAGCGCCTGTGTACCAGATGCCGGCCACATCCCCAGTGGCAGTGTCAGCGCCTGTGTACCAGATGCCGGCCACATCCCCAGTGGCAGTGTCAGCGCCTGTGTACCAGATGCCGGCCACATCCCCAGTGGCAGTGTCAGCGCCTGTGTACCAGATGCCGGCCACATCCCCAGTGGCAGTGTCAGCGCCTGTGTACCAGATGCCGGCCACATCCCCAGTGGCAGTGTCAGCGCCTGTGTACCAGATGCCGGCCACATCCCCAGTGGCAGTGTCAGCGCCTGTGTACCAGATGCCGGCCACATCCCCAGTGGCAGTGTCAGCGCCTGTGTACCAGATGCCGGCCACATCCCCAGTGGCAGTGTCAGCGCCTGTGTACCAGATGCCGGCCACATCCCCAGTGGCAGTGTCAGCGCCTGTGTACCAGATGCCGGCCACATCCCCAGTGGCAGTGTCAGCGCCTGTGTACCAGATGCCAATGATTGCAGCAGTGAGCAACACGTCCTACCTGATGCCGGCAGCAGCCCCAGTGTCAGGGCCTGGTACACCGGCCCCGGCAACATCTCCAATGGCAGTGGAGGTGCCTGTGTTCCAGGTGGAAGTGACCGTAGCTGTGAGCAACATGTCATACCCAATGCTGCCGGCAGCATCTACAGTGGCAGTGGGAGGGCCCGTCTTCCAGGTGCCGGCAGCATCTACAGTGGCAGTGGGAGGGCCTGTCTTCCAGGCGCCGGCAGCATCCCCAGTGGGAGGGCCCGTCTTCCAGGTGCCGGCAGCATCCCCAGTGGCAGTGGGAGGGCCCGTCTTCCAGGCGCCGGCAGCATCCACAGTGGGAGGGCCCGTCTTCCAGGTGCCGGCAGCATCCCCAGTGGGAGGGCCCGTCTTCCAGGCGCCTGCAGCGTCCACAGTGGGAGGGCCCGTCTTCCAGGCGCCTGCAGCGTCCACAGTGGGAGGGCCCGTCTTCCAGGCGCCTGCAGCCTCCACAGTGGGAGGGCCCGTCTTCCAGGCGCCTGCAGCATCCCCAGTGGCAGTGGGAGGGCCCGTCTTCCAGGCGCCTGCAGCATCCCCAGTGGCAGTGGGAGGGCCCGTCTTCCAGGCGCCGGCAGCATCCCCAGTGGCAGTGGGAGGGCCCGTCTTCCAGGCGCCGGCAGCATCCCCAGTGGCAGTGGGAGGGCCCGTCTTCCAGGCGCCGGCAGCATCCCCAGTGGCAGTGGGAGGGCCCGTCTTCCAGGCGCCGGCAGCATCCCCAGTGGCAGTGGGAGCGCCCGTCTTCCAGGCGCCGGCTTCTGAGAAATGGTATTAGGCCCAGTACTCAATTGTCTGTTTGAAAATGCGGTTTCCAAATAAAAGGCTTTATCTAGTTCAGTTATTGGCTTGCCTTCTGAAAATGGCTTGTCAGAAATGCACATGCATACTTCTCTGGGAACTTGGTGAGACCATCTTTAAGCCGCTATCCGTCATCTTCAGACAGTCCTTAAACTGGGGAAATGCCAAATAATAGGGTAATGTAAGAAAGGGGACTGTACTGAGCCAGGTAACTACAGGCCAGTCAGTATAACTTGCATTGCATGCAAAATATGATCATCTTCCAAAAGATGAGCTGGACTTATTTCTCAAACGTAACAGTATTTTGAGGGCTAGCCAACATGGTTTCTGTTACCAAGACTGATGACCAGAGCGGGGCTTATGACCTACTTGGATTGCAAGAAAGCATTTGATTTAGTTCTGCATTAATTCTAAAATGAGCTCCATTTGGAGGTACTATGGAGTGGATTCAAAACTGGTTATGGGACAGAACAGTGGTCAGTGGTATCATCTGAGCTAGGTATGTTGGGGCGTGGCATCCCTCAGGGATCAGTGTTGGGACCCCTGCTGTTCCTCATCTGCATTAATTAGCTTGAGGGGAATATTGAGAGCAGATTAAATTTGCAGATGATACTAAATTGGAGGGTTGGGCATGATGACCTAATTAAAGGAAATGCTAGACACAATACCAGTTTGACTACAGGTTCAATGACAGTTCCACAAACTAACAAGATGCCTTCTGTGAGTTACTACTTGTAACACCTGCTGTAGAACCACATGAATCTGGTTCCACTTGACAGAACCTTTGGTAACACTTCATTTTTATGCCACTGGTACATTTCAATTGGCATGTGCTGATCTTTGGTTTGTCACAACCATCAGCAAGTCACACAAGCATGTTTCTGAAGCCATTGCTGCCCTTACGCTTTATTACATCAAGTTTCCCGAAGGAGCCTTAATCTGAAAACCAAACTAGACTTTTGGAGAATTAGTGGGTTCCCTGGGGTGATTGGTGCCATTGATTGCACTCACAAAGTGCAGTGCCCTGGTGGCTTGAATGCTGATCTTTTCCGGAATTGTAAAGGGTACTTTTCTACAAACGTTCAAGCAGTGTGCAGCCCCAACCTAGAAATGAATCATATAGTAGCGAGGTGGCCAGGTAGCGTTCACAATTCTCGAATCTTTGACCATAGTCGACTATGTGCTCAATCTGAACGCAGTTATATCGAGGGTATGTTACTTGGCAATGCTGGCTATGCTTGCTGACCGTACATGGCGCCATTGGCTAATCAACGGACCCCACCAGAATGAAGTTACAATGCTTCACAAGTACACATGAGGAACACCGTCGAAAGGATCTTTGGCACATGGAAGCAGTCATTCCCGTGTCTGAGTATGCCACGTTGAACAAAATTGCAAACCAACCTGACTATCATCGCGGCGACAGCAGTACTGTACAACTTTGTCCGAAACAGGTATGATCCCACAGAAGAGGCCCGGGAAGAAGAGGATGAAGTGCCTCGAGCAATTTCCGGTCCGAGGACTGGGCAATGCAGCCAGACGTGCCATAATTCAATAACATTTCACATAAAAACACCAGGTAAGTATGGAATGCTACTGTTGCACTGGTATCACACCACTAACTGTGCCACTAGACCAGTTCTAGGCTCTACGGAGTGGGGATCAAAGATTAAAAGCTCAGAGACCACTTCTTCTTCTACAAAAGGCCGGCAATTTACTTAGTACAATGTAAACATGAGAAACACAGTGCACAAAACCCAAAAAATATACATATACCCTGCAGGTTCAAATAGAGGTCAGTACGGTAAAGCAAAAAGGTGTTCCACTTTTTTTTTCTTTTGTTCACCTAGATTATTTTAGTAAGGCTAATTTAAATTAGACCAGTCCTTCCAAGGTTGCACCTATTTTCGGATCCCTGTTTTATCTCTGGAGTTAACTCTATCTTTTTATCCTTTGCAAATTAAAGAATATAATCAGTCTCAGAATCAAGAGAACCACAATAATTCAAAACCCCATTTAAAATTATAAACACAATTAAAGTTTGATACTTTAAATCAGTTGAAATTATTCAAGTTAAATGTGGGTTAAATTATTCAGTACAGTGCAAAAGTTTCAGTCCGATCCAGTTCAAAAAAGAAAAGTTATTAAAGATTATGATTTCTAGTTCCGTTCAGTTCTCAGTTCAATTCAGGACGAATCCTGATACTCCTACCACTCTGGCAGCGAGGCACCATACGCAGAAATTCCCTCACTAGCACGACGGAGAAAAGAAGATGAAGTCCTGGGTCCGGCTCGCCATCTTGTTTCCAGTCCACGTGAATATGCACGCCCGCACAAAGCAGACACTCCTTGCTCTATCCGAGCTTCCAATCAAGCAAAAAACCCTGACCAAAACCGACGCGGCTTAGTTTTCACAAAATCCCTGTCATTGCCTGACCAGGTAGGTTATGTTTCTCAACTCGAAATCAACTTTTTCACCGTTTACTTCCTAATTATTCACTGCTCATTCTCTCCGATCTCTCCTCTGCTCTCTTCCTCAGGTCTCTGCTACTGCAACATCACTCACGTGCCGCGTCTAGCGTCACTAGCCCTTAAAGGGACGGCGACATGAATTTTCTATAGACATATTTTTAATCTTTTACTGCTAAATTATTGTTGTACATATTTTTAATCAACTTGTGAATTAATTAACATCAAATGAAACATTTCAAACTTTTTAAACTTACTTATGCTATTTTTTTTTGGATTATTCATTCTTACTTATGTCATATTTTAACATGGGTTACACCCTCCCCTCTTTACCTAATGCACGTCTCTGTGCATTCTCGCGTCTATACTGCAATAACCCTGGGGCTTTTTGGAAAGCTAAGTTCCTCAAGGGAGTCTGTAAACACTTCACTCAGAGTTTGAAATAGAGACTGGACTATTGTAACTAATGGGTTTCCTAGCTCAGGGTAAGTCAGTCTTTTAGTCGCTCTTCTGTCTCTGATAGGTCTTCTTGAACAGTCTCCTTCAATCTGAATGTCAGTTTGGTCCATAACACTTGTGTTTACTTTGTTCTCGTGGGCAGGGTGAGTAGGAAGATGGACACTATCTAGATCTTCCTCAGGTAGGTTCCTAGTTTCCTGTCCAGCAGGTAAGTTTCTCTCTTCAGGATCAGGTAATTCATCGTCTCCAGGATCAGGCAAGTAATTGTCTGCAGAATCAGGTAAGTCATTGTCTGCAGAATCAGGTAAGTCCATATCATAAGTCTCTACTGGAGAATCCTCAGGGGAAGCTTTGGCTACATCTGAAGGATCTTGCTCAACAGCAGTCAACTCTTTCAAAGGTTCCCGTTCAATCCTTTCTGGTAAGTGTTCCATGGGTTCAGGGGTAAGGTCAGACCTTATCGTTTCTACTCTTAGGTTTCTGTGGCCATGATAGTGCTGTTCCTCAGAGTCAGATTGGGATTCATCTCCATCAGTTCCATCTGAATTGTCATTTTTTGGGTGTTGCCGAGTTCTTGGTCGTCTTACTGCCTTTGGTGTGTTGGTTTCACTTCCAGTTGGGGTTACGGGAATAAAACCGCATGGCAGCAGCAAGTCACGATGAAGGGTCCTTTGTGGACCTTCTTTTGTCTCAGGTCTCACAACATACACCGGGATGTCTCCGGACTGTCTCAGAACAACATACACATTGGACTCCCACCTGTCAGCTAACTTGCTCTTGCCTCTAAGGCGGATGTTTTGAACCAAGACTCTGTCGCCTTCCTTCAAGGTGGAGTCGACAACATGTTTGTCAAACCTTGCCTTGTTGCGATCAGCAGTCTTTTTAGCATTCTAATTGCTACTCTGTAGCTTTCTTCAAGTTGAGATTTCAGGTTGCGGACATATTGTGTGTGTGAGCCTGGCTGGTGATTGACTGGCAGGCTAAAGGCTAGATCAACTGGTAATCTTGGCTGGCGCCCAAACATTAACTCGAAAGAGGAGAAGCCAGTGGTCTCGTTCTTAGTACAATTATAAGCGTGTACTAATGGTTTGACATATTCTCGCCAGTGACTCTTTTTCTGATTCTCGAGGGTTCCCAACATGTTGAGCAGGGTCCTGTAGAAACGTTCTACAGGGTTCCCTCTCGGATGATAAGGAGTAGTTCTTATTTTTTGAGTGCCAATGAGCTCACACAGTTCTTTTATTGTTCGGGACTCAAAGTTGGGACCTTATTCGCTGTGATGCTTTTCAGGGATGCCATAATGGACGAAGAAATGGTCCCATAAACTCTTAGCCACTGTCCTGGCTTTTTGGTTCAGGGTGGGGACAGCCACTGCATATTTCGTGAAGTGGTCGGCAATGACCAGGATGTCTTTAGTGCCACTGGAGTCGGGCTCCACACTGAGAAAATCCATACACACAAGCTCGAGCGGCCTTGTGGCCACGATGTTGACGAGTGGTGCAGCTTTCTCTGGCATAGTTTTACGTCGTATGCAGCGGTTGCAGGTTTTGACCTTTGCTTCCACCTCGGCTGACATTTTAGGCCAATAGAACCGCTTCCAAACGAGGTCTAGAGTGCGTTCTGTGCCCATGTGGCCCATGTTGTCATGGAGGCTCTTGAAGACTAAGGGTCTCAGGGCTTCAGGGAGCACAAGCTGGTACCGAGTCTGAGCACCCTCTTGCCGCTTGCGATACAAGACACCATTTAAAACCTCAAGTTTGTTCCACTCCCTCAATAAGAGACCAAGCTCAGGAAGTTCTTTCCTTAGGGATGGTGGGGGTCTCTCTCCAGACTCTACTTGCCTGAATACCTCACGAACGCAGGGATCAGCATTTTGTTTGTCTCTCAATTCAGCTGGTGTTAACGAGGAAACGACAGGTAAGCCACCAAGCTGATCCTCCTCTTCGAAACTTTCTGGGAGAGCTTTTGGATGATGGGCAAGTGACACAACTAAGGTGGTGCTGGGTGATGTCTCCCCAGAACGATTGTTGATCACTTGGTGAACCAAGTGCTTCTCACAGATGGCCTTGATGGTGTTTTTGCTCAGATTTGCATAAGTAGTCTCTGACAAGTGTCTTTTTGTGAATTGTTGTATCCTCTCCAATTCTTTTTGTGATGATGTGTCATCAGGTAATCTACCGTGAGGACGCCTATACAACCCGTCTGCATCTTGATTTGTTTCCCGGCTCTGTACTGTAGCTGGAATTCGAACGTCGACAGAGCGGCCAACCATCTGTAGCTCGTGCCGTCGAGCTTAGCAGAGGTAAGGATGTATGTCAAGGGGTTGCTATCCGTGACAGCAAGGAATGGGCTCCCGTACAGGTAATCCTGGAATTTTTCCGTTACTGCCCATTTAAGGGCAAGGAATTCTAATTTGTGCGCAGGATACCTGGATTCACATTTCGATAGGCCTCGACTTGCATAAGCAACAACTCTCTTTTGTCCCTTTTGCTCCTGGTAGAGAGCAGCACCGAGGCCTGAGGTGCTCGCATCCGTATGCAGGATGTAGGGGAGCTTGGGGTCAGCAAACCCGAGGATGGGGGCAGTTGTTAGCTTCTTGATTATAGTGTCGAATGCTACCTGGCAAGCAGGTGTCCACCTGTTGCCGAAGAGGTCCTTTGGATTGTAGTATTTCTCAGGGTTCACAATGGTTTTAGTGCGTTTTCTCAGTGGTGGATAGCCAGCAGTGAGTTCGTTCAGTGGCTTCACTATCTTTGAATAGTCTTTTACGAACCTGCGGTAATAACCACAGAAACCCAGGAAGGTTCTTAGCTCCTTCAGATTGTTTGGTTTTGGCTAGGTTTTTAATGCTGCTATCTTATCAGGATCTGTTTCAATGCCATTTTCAGACACTATGTGGCCGAGGTACTTTACAGAGGTTTGGAAGAACTTGCACTTTCCTGGCGATAGTTTCAAGCTAAACTCTTTCAATTGGTTGAGTACGCGCATCAACCTTGCCTCGTGCTCCACCAGTGTCGACGAGAAAACAATGAGGTCGTCGAGGAAAACCAGGGCTTGCTTCAAATTCAACTCTCCCATACAACGCTCCATAAGCCTCTGGAACGTGCTAGGGGCATTAGTTATCCCCTGAGGCATCCTGTTGAATTCAAAGAATCCTAGTGGGCAGACAAATGCAGTTTTGTGTTTATCCGTTTCCTCCATTTCTATCTGCTCGAAGCCGGATTTAAGATCGAGCACTGAGAACCACCTAGACCCGGTCAACGTCGAGAAGGACTCTTCAAGATTAGGTAAAGCATATGAATCTTTTACTGTTTGGGCGCTCAATTTTTTATAATCTATGCAGAGTCTAACATCGCCATTCTTTTTCCTGACGACTACAATCGGCGAGGAGAAAGGTTACTCTGATTCACGGATGACTTCTGCATCGAGGAGCAGCTGGAGATGGTTACGCACAGCCTCTATGTCTTGAGGGTGTATAGGTCTCGACCTATGTTTGAATGGTGTCTCATCACTGAGGGTTATATGGTGTTTCATCTTGTCAGTGCGACCAAAATCGAGCTCATGCGATGAAAACACCTGCGGCATGGATCTCAGTTTCTCGGTTATCCTCTCTTTCCACTCGTGGGGTACAGGAGAGTCAGTGAAATCAAATGCAAAATTTGGTTTATGGTCAGGTTTTGCGGAGGGGTCTGAGTCAGAGGTCTTGACAGATTGGACACTTCTGACAGCATGTATCTCTGCAATGACAGCCTTGGGAGACAGGGTGATGTCATGGTGTGACTCGTTCTTGAGTGTGACTGGTATGCAGCGCGGCAGTTTGGATGGTAGGCTTACCAGGCTGTGTGTCACCAGGATGCCACCCGGCAAGGACGCCAACTTTGGTGACTCGACCATCACCCACTTTCCAACATCAGGTGTCCTGCAGCTCACTGATCCTTCAAGGACTTTAGTCTGTCCGGCTGCAATAGTTTCAAAGTCATTGCTATGTAGTCTCACCTTCCCAAGACTGGAATCAACAGACTGTCTTTTCCTGATTTCAAGGGTCTTTAAGACGACTCTGTAGCCATAAGGAAGTGACCCACAGTCCTAAGGTGCGATGTCTGCATACTGTTCATAAAGAACATCCAAAGTGTTTGTGCCTATCAGCACTGATGACAAGGTGGAGCGCATAGTGGGCACAACCAAAACCAGCGTGCGTACCTCAATGTCTGCTCCAATCAAGCTCTTTGGAAACCTGCTGGTGACCTCAACATAGCCAAGGTAAGGGATGCTTTGACCGTTGGCTCCTTCTACCTCAAGCAGGTCCACCAAGGAATTGAGAGGTAAGTGAAACAAGTTCTCGAGATAGAAAGAGTTGGGAATTGTTGTTACTTGGGAGCCTGAATCTAACAAACAACTACAGTCTTTGTCACCTATGGTCACTTGTCCGGTGCACTTAGCTCCTACCAGTCCTCTTAGCAGGGCTTCTGACTGTTTTTGTGTGTGAGAGAACACATGAGCTCTGTGCAGCCTCTTTTTGGGACACTTAATCTGTGTTCCAGTCCCCGTTTGTCCCTCAACCGGAACTGGCTCTAGTTAAAAGGATCTGGCTTTTGGGCACCATGTTGAATGTCCCATGCTAGCTGCTTGTCTTTTAACTGTTTCCTCTTCTCAGCTACAAGAGAGGGGTTTGGCTCACCTTCACACTGAGGCTTGATGTGTCCGTCCTCTCCACATCTAAAGCAATACCAGGGCCTTGGTCTATTGCTGCTTGCGTTATTGTTTATGTCCCAGCTGTCAGGCTGTAGCCTTTGAGATGTTGGAGTGACAGCTGGGGAATTTGTGTAAGCTGGATGAGGAGGTGCTGGTCTGGCAGCTGGTTTGGCCTTTCTGCTGTCCTTTTGTGTGATACGTGTGAGCTGGGACTGTAAATCAGCTATTTGTTTCTTTAGGTCTTGGATTTCAGACCTGTGATCACGAGCTGGCTGAGATGGGTTGCATTCTTCTTCACTCTGCACATAAACACCTTGATAATGAGAAGACACTCTCGGCTTTGAAACATTGAAATGTTGTTTCATGCGGGATGCTTTGGAAGTACGCCTATCTTCAGCTGTGTGAAGTAACAAGAGGAGCTCAGCAAAGGTAGGTGGGTTCTGTTTCTTTTGTTCTAGCTGGAGTTCAGCTATCAAGATGTTGTCCCAGCAGCCTCTGACAAACTGTCTGAGGAGATGCCGGTCAAGGTCGCTCGTAGTAACACCTCCCCTCCTGAGGGTGGTGTTCGGCATCACCCGCAGCCGTTGCAGATAAGCGGAGGGTTTTTCACCATTATCTTGCATTGTGTTAAGATACTTTGCGAAAAGGTCATCTCCGTCTTCGACAGTGCCAAAAGCAGAGTCCAAAATCTCCAAGTACACATTAAGGGGAGATTCAGGTGTCAGGTGCTTCACAATGTCAAGAGCAGGTGATAAGAGACTTTCAAGGAGCTTTCGTGACTTGTATAAGTCAGACTGTGTTGTGTCTTTAAGAAGAAGTTCCAAATTAGAACGCCATGTCTCATAGTCCACTTCATTGTTGGGACGAGGAGAACGCCCAGAGAAGGGTCTGATTCTCAAGGAAGTGTGCACCTGCAGAGCAGACTCTTCATTTCTCACAATGTGCTCAACTATTACCTTTTGTATGTCAGGAGGATTGACATCTGAAAGTTTCAGAGCAGGCTGTGTCTTTTCTCTATATAGTTTCGGTGGTGAGGACCAAGGATGTTTAATGTGCTGTTCTGGGGCTGCAATGGGCAGGGAGCTTTCCTGTGCAGCTGTTTCAGTGGCAGGTTGCTCTGGAGTATCAGGTTGGTTTTGTTCCGTACCTTCACTTTGGGTTTCTGAGTGATCCAGATCAACAGTCTCACTGATGATAGAGAGCTCTTCTTTGAGGACAGCTGCAAAGTCTTTGCCAGTCTGTTTAGCAATGTCCTTCAACTCTGAGAGGTAAGTCTGTGTAGCTGTTTTGCTAGCTACAGGTGTGTAGACACTGGCTAGGGTTCTAACATGGTAAGTAGTGTCAGTCTCAGAGTTGCTGCAAGTCTGTGTGGCAATGTAGGTGAGAGGGATTGCATAGCTGTAGCATACATATACTCTACAATAACCTGTTTGCCTGACGCTGGGTCAGCGAAATCTACTGGGATTATCCTTTGGATGGAACCATATTGTTTCAGGAAGTCATATAGTTCTTCATCACTTTCTGTAGCGGCTACACCACTATAACTGAGTGAGGGATTTTTACACTACTCATTTGAATAACATCCATATTGAATTACTGATAATAATGTTATACGGTCTCTGGCCGCAAGTTTTAAACGCTGTAAACCACTCCTGGCTGGCTCGCCAAAATTTGTAGCACTGGTATCACACCACTAACTGTGCCACTAGACCAGTTCTAGGCTCTACGGAGTGGGGAGCAAAGATTAAAGGCCCAGAGACCGCTTCAACTTCTACAAAAGGCCGGCAATTTACTTAGTACAATGTTAACATGAAAAACACAGTGCACAAAACCCAAAATATATACATATACCCTGCAGGTTCAAATAGAAGTCAGCATGGTAAAGCAAAAAGGTGTTTTTTTCTTTTGTTCACCTAGATTATTTTAGTTAGGCTAATTTAAATTAGACCAGTCCTTCCAAGGTTGCACTTATTTTAGGATCCCTGTTTTATATCTGGAGTTAACTCTATCTTTCTATCCTTTGCAAATTAAAGAATATATTCAGTCTCAGAATCAAGTGAACCACAATAATTCAAAACCCCATTCAAAATTATAAACACAATAAAAGTTTGATACTTTAAATCAGTTGAAATTATTCAAGAGATGGGCTGAGCTGTCAACTGATCACCACCTGGTGGTGAGTTGGATCCGCTGGCGGAGGAGGAAGCTGGACAGACTTGGCAGGCCCAAACGTGTTGTGAGGGTCTGTTGGGAACGTCTGGCGGAACCCTCTGTCAGAGGGGTTTTCAACTCTCACCTCCGGGAGAGCTTTGACCGGATCCCAAGGGAGGCTGGAGACATTGAGTCTGAATGGACCATGTTCTCCACCTCCATTGTTGACGCGGCTGTTCGGAGCTGTGGCCGTAAGGTTTCCGGTGCCTGTCGTGGCAGCAATCCCCGAACCCGGTGGTGGACACCGGAAGTAAGGGATGCCGTCAAGCTGAAGAAGGAATCTTACCGAGCTTGGTTGGCTCGTGGGACCCCTGAGGCAGCTGACCGGTACCGGCAGGCTAAGCGTGCTGCGGCCCAGGCAGTGGCGGAAGCAAAAACTTGGGTATGGGAAAAGTTCGGGGAGGCCATGGAGGAGGACTATCGGTCGACCCCGAAGAGATTCTGGCAAACCGTTCGGCGCCTCAGGAGGGGAAAGCAGTACCCTGCCAACACTGTTTACAGTGGAGGTGGGGAGCTGTTGACTTCGACTGGGGATATTGTCGGCCGGTGGAAGGAATACTTCAAGGACCTCCTTAATCCCACTGATACGCCTTCCGTAGAGGAAGCAGAGGCTGGGGATCCAGAGGCTGACACATCCATCACTCGGGCTGAAGTCACTGAGGTGGTTCGCAAGCTCCTCGGTGGCAAGGCACCGGGGGTGGATGAGATCCGCCCTGAGTACCTCAAGTCCTCGGGCTGTCTTGGTTGACACGCCTCTGCAGCATCGCGTGGCAGTCGGGGACAGTGCCTCTGGATTGGCAGACCGGGGTGGCGGTCCCTCTATTTAAGAAGGGGGACCGGAGGGTGTGCTCCAACTATAGGGGGATCACACTTCTCAGCCTCCCAGGTAAAGTCTATTCCAGGGTGCTGGAGAGGAGAATCTGGCCGATAGTCGAACCTCGGATACAGGAGGAACAATGCGGTTTTCGTCCTAGACGTGGAACACTGGACCGGCTCTATACCCTCCGCAGGGTGCTTGAGGGTGCATGGGAGTTTGCCCAACCAGTTCACATGTGTTTTGTGGACTTGGAGAAGGCATTCGACCGTGTCCCTCGTGGCATTCTGTGGGAGGTGCTTCAGGAGTATGGAGACCGGGGCCCTCTACTAAGGGCCGTGCGGTCTCTGTGTGACCGGAGCAGGAGCTTGGTTCGCATTGCCGGCAGTAAGTCAGACCTGTTCCCGGTGCATGTTGGACTCCGGCAGGGCTGCCCTCTGTCACCGGTTCTGTTCATTATCTTTATGGACAGAATTTCTAGGCGCAGCCAGGGGCCGGAGGGAGTTCGGTTTGGGGACCACAGGATCTCATCTCTGCTTTTTGCGGATGATGTTGTCTTGTTAGCTCCTTTGAATCAGGACCTTCAGCATGCACTGGGGCAGTGTGCAGCCGAGTGCGAAGCGGCTGGGATGAGAATCAGCACCTCCAAGTCCGAGGCCATGGTTCTCGACCGGAAAAAGGTGGTTAGCCCCCTCCGGGTTGGCGGTGAGCTCTTGCCTCAAGTGGAGGAGTTCAAGTATCTTGGGGTCTTGTTCACAAGTGAGGGAAGAATGGAGCGTGAGATTGACAGATGGAGCGGTGCAGCGGCAGCAGTAATGCGGTCATTGTACTAATTTGTTGTGGTAAAGAAGGAGCTGAGTCGAAAGGCAAAGCTCTCGATTTGCCAGTCAATCTACGTTCCTACCCTCACATATGGCCATGAACTCTGGGTCATGACCGAAAGAACAAGATCTCGGGTACAAGCGGCTGAAATGGGTTTCCTCCGCAGGGTGGCGGGCCGCTCCCTTAGAGATAGGGTGAGGAGATCTGTCACCCGGGAGGAGCTCAGAGTAGAGCCACTGCTCCTTCATGTCTAGAGGGGCCAACTGGGGTGGCTCGGGCATCTCTATCGGATGCCCCCTAGGCGCCTTCCTGTGAAGGTGTTCCGGGCATGCCCCACCGGGAGGAGGCCTCGGGGGAGATCCAGGACACGCTGGAGGGACTATGTCTCTCAGCTGGCCTGGGAACGCCTCGGGATACCCCCGGAAGAACTGGAGGAAGTGTCCAGGGAGAGGGAAGTCTGGGCATCCCTGCTTAGACAGCTGCCCCTGCGACCCGGCCCCGGATTAAGCGGTTGAAGATGGAGATGGAGAAATTATTCTAGTTAAATGTGGGTTAAATTGTTCAGTTCAGTGCAAAAGTTTCAGCCCAATCCAGTTCAAAAAAGAAAAGTTATTAAAGATTATGATTTCCAGTTCCGTTCAGTTCTCAGTTCAATTCAGGACGAATCCTGATACTCCTACCACTCTGGCAGCGAGTCACCATACGCAGAAATTCCCTCACTGGCACGATGGAGAAGAGAAGATGAAGTCCTGGGTCCAGCTTGCCATCTTGTTTCCAGTCCACATGAATATGCACGCCAGCACATAGCAGACACTCCTCGCTCTATCCGAGCTTCAGATCAAGCAAAAAACCCTGAATAAAACCGACGCGGCTTAGTTTTCACAAAATCTCTGTCATTTCCCGACCAGGTAGGTTGTGTTTCTCAACTCGAAATCAACTTTTTCACCGTTTACTTCCTAATTATTCACTGCTCATTCTCTCTGATCTCTCCTCTGCTCTCTTCCTCAGGTCTCTGCTACTGCAACATCACTGACGTGCTGCGTCTCGCGTCACTAGCCCTTAAAGGGACGGCGACATGAATTTTCTATAGACATATTTCTAATCTTTTACCTTCAATCTTTAATCTTTTAGTGCGTTTTTCCCCGTGTCTCTCTTGATTTGTGTTTCAGCTCCATTCCCACAGCCTGACCAGCTATTCCCTCTCGCCTGGTTCCTGTGATGTCGTGTCACAGCCTGCATGTCTGAGTCTCGTTGTCCAATCACGTTTCCTCTTGGTATTTTGGTATTTTATTCATTGCTTCCACCTGTGCTTAATTCTGGGTCTCGCAAAACTCTGAGTGAATGCATTCTCTGATAGGGTCATTACTAACCGTTCTATCCAGCACTTATTTAAGGGTGTGTAAATATTTTGTCGCGTAAGTACTAACCTAATTAACTCATTAGTGAGTGCGAGCGTTTCTAGCTTCTGTAAATTCTTTCCTAAGCTTTCCCTGATTAACTGAGTTTAAAGCTATGCTTTTCTTTGCTGTTCTCGTGGTTGTTTTTTACTCGTCACGTTTAGATTACCTTAATCTGAACTGTCTGGTTTAATTGATCGTCTCAGCATCTTGTCTCGAGTCATCATTGTTAACCTGATTCTTGTGAATTTGTTTATTAATCCCCTGTGTTCTGTTTCCAAAGAAGATTGCCTACCGTATCCCCGCCTCCTCCCATGTGTACTTATGCAGGGAAGATTGAAGAGACGGGACTTTGTTACTTTGGTTTCGTGAGTTTTCCCTTGTGTTGTTCCCTAGCCCCGTGTTGCTGCGCCCATGTCTTGTCTTGTCAATCCCTTGCCCATGGCTTACTCCCCACAACAACGGAGTTCTAAGTTTGAAACAATCCAGCGGCCTCCTGGAGAAAGCATCCTCTCCCTGTCCTGGTTAAGGATGCCAGCCGCACTTGTACATTGAAATCGTAACATAGCGCCTCTAGTTTATATAGCTTGTTGGCGCCAACATTAGGGGTAATGTCCATGCTCCAGTCTGACTAGCCGATAATGGATATCATCAATCTAACTATAACCCGTAACATTTTACTCTACCAAGATGAATTGTTTGGTGTCATTTTCAATGGTGCCAGTTGCACTGGTGTTGGCGGAGTTCGAATTTTTTGTTCATAAAATCTACATATTAGGGACTTTAAGCAGCGGTGCATTTTTCAACGGCTACGGCACCCAGAAATAGATCTGCACTCAGCTGATCGAGACTTAAGGCGTTGTGCCGGTTTTGCTTGCTGTAGCAGGCTGATCTACTACGGGGAAAGAATCTTTACTTGGCAGAATCTTTATCTTTACTTGGCAGAATGACAATAAATTTGAATAATCTAATCCAATATTAACAGTTTATCATTTGCCCTGAAGGAATTTCATCTGCCCCTTTTGCCAGTGAGAGTGGGACAAATAAGCGCTGACAGTAGGTTACAGTTAACAATTACAGTTCACGCTGAACTAACTACTTTGCTACTTTGCTTGACTCGCGCCAAAAATGGACATTCGGCTCCTGCAGCATTCATGGGTCGGCGATTCCTGCCAGATAATCCCGCTCTGACGTCAAAAAAGTTTAAGTAAGTCGAATATTTAGATTGAAATATGGCTTGATTCTAAGCCGATTGTCGAGACTCTGTCTGTGAACACTAATTCTCCTTCTCTTCCACCAAAACGCACCGAATCACTTCCATTTTATCAAAATGTCCTGGGGGGCATTCCCTTGGACGCACTACACCCCACCCTGCCTCCCCCCCCAGTATGGCTTTGCCCCACCGGGGCTTGCGAGTTGCAACTGCTAGAACACTTGAGTAGCACCATACAGGAAAAATCTGGGCTAGAACACTAAGAGACCTACGCCCCCTCATCTATCCATCCTTAAGAGCTTATAACCTTCTATATTATATTCATCTCCATCCTCTTAACAAAGCCATGTATCTGTAATCCCAACTATGTCATTGCCCTCACTAATCACAATGGCCTCAAGTTCTGAAAATTAATTTTTTATGGTTCTTGCATTTAAATAAAAGCATTTCAGGTTATTACAAATGCTCTCTCCAAGCCCCCCACTAAACTTTGTTGCTTTAAAAATAAATTGTCAATAGTGCATGTAACACTATCAGCTTCCATCAGGACCCCTATGTATAACACTCTCTAACCTCCCTGCCTCCCAAGTCCCTAGTTTAAATAATCCTGTGCTACCCTCAACATATGCTGACCCAGTGCAAAGTTACCCCTCCGGTTCAAGTGTAGCCCGTCCGGCTTGAACAGGACACCCCTGTCCCAGGAAAAGTTCCAATGCCCCATAAACTGTACCCCTCTTTCCTACGCCAGGTTCATAGCCACGTGTTAAACCTCCAGATAAAATTCTGCTTCCCTCTGCTTGCAAGGAGTACTGGTAGAATTCCAGAAAAAACTACTGTGGGGGATCTGCTCCTAAGCTTTTCAGCTAATTCCACAAATTTGCCTTGCAAAACCTCAAACCTACCCTAATTTATGTAATTTGTCCCAACATGGACCATGACAACTGGATCCCTGATGCTCATCAGTCCCCCGACTCTCAGGGTCAGGAGCTAAGTCGAGTTCTTGCAAGGGCCGGACTTGGTTGGACATCTCAACCACTGGAAGAGTCGCTGTATGGCGTGCACGCCCTTTCCTGCGCTGACGTCTGACTGCCACCCAACTTTCTCCCCCTGCTTGCTCTGGTAAATCCCGGCATCTCCGGTTTTGGCGTACACACAATTTCTCAAAACAACATACTTATCAGTTCCTCTAGGAACTCTGCTGATTGCGAACTATGTAGTGCCACCAGCTGGCTCAGAAGATCAAGGATCTTATTCTCCAAATGCTCAATTAGCTTGCAGTGGTGACAGACAAACCCACCCTGGAAATCTCTTTCCAGAAGTGCAATCAGTTTGCAACGTCACATAGATTTGGCCACATTTTGAACCCCTTACCTAATGACCTCACTCACCCAAGGTAACAAAGAAAATTACTATTGCCAACACAGAAGCTCAGGAACCACAATTTATTAACCTGAGAAGCCTTAAGCAGCAGTCACAATAAAAACAGTTGTGAAACGATGTAAAAAGAAAATATGCCTCTTTTAGCAGGGGCCTAGTTTCAGTTAACAAAAGTGAATTACTAAATTAAGACAAACTTGATATGTAGTACTTGGCATTCTTAATGTGCCTACTTGATTTTATATTGCCCCAGTACTATTAATATACTAATCTAAATATATTACAGGGCTTAGCACAGAATCCATGTTATAACAGACAGCAACGCCCTGGACAAACTGAAAGAGGGGGGGTAGGGGGAGAGCACTCCAGTAAACCTTACCGTTTAAAATTCCAGCCTAATCCAATGGTTGGCTCAAGTAACTGTCATCTTACGAAATAAATCTCAGATCCCAAGTCAAGAATGCAAACAGGAACTATCTAGCTGGCTAGCCACAAATACAACCACAGGTAACCGACTTCAGTACCCTTTAATTAAAACCTACCGAATGAAGGCATTTACTATGTCAGCTAACTAAACACAGTATATCCCATAACAAGCTGTCTCTAGCACTCATAACTAAACTCTAACCGGCTGATCCAGGCACCTCAATCGGAGGAAAATACAAACGTGACTTGCAATGTGCTTAATCAGACGAGCCTTTTGGTAAAAATAGGAAGCGGAAAAGATCGAAGAGGACTAAAAACCTTGGTAGAAATTAAAATTTATAAGATAGAAGACTGTATGAAAGACAAGGGACCAAGCATGAAAGCAACCAAGGTTACAGTTAGATATCAGGCAATATGATAATATTCTTAGCGTTTAGAAGCTTGCTGAAGTTTGTTAGCTAAATCAGCAACCGCGTTCAGTATTTTCAATAACTGGTGTTTTTCTTTCATTAGGCCCTTTTCATGCTGAAAGGAATTATTCACTTTTTTTAGCTACATTTTCCAATAAAGCTATAGCTGTGTGGATGGGCTCGCCAACCAAGTGACAATCGCGGTGCGTACACAGTTTCAAGGCAGAAAGGATTGTTTTTGAAGTATGCAACATAATTTATTACCTGTAACTTATTTTTATAGCCACATTGCATGTTATAAATTGTGCCTAGCAACTTGTACAGTATAAAATTCTTGTGCATACGTGCACTTGATTTCCCTGAAACTTTTCCTGGCACACACAAAGCACTATTTACAAAAATAAACAATACAGAATGGGGTATTTTTTGGCATGGTCCAGACATTATTGTTCCAAAGAGTCATTTTTGAGTGAAATGAAGTTTGACTGTTGAATTTGAATTTGTCATAGCAGCAACCCCAGAAATGCAAAGTCTCACGCATTCGGCGTAGGCCTCACGCATTTTTTAGGCTAATTCACCGTAGTCCTCAATTATTCATTGAGTGCTTAATGAGTTTCTCACACGGAATGAAAATCCTTGTGCATTGAAGTTTCCATTTCACTTGCGTAAAGATGCACCTCACCACAAGTAACATGGGAAGCGATTATGATGCACGTGTTTCATGATCGTTTCAATTGTGTTAATGAAATAAGACCATTTGAAACGTTTTTATGCAATTCCATTGCTTTCAATCCCTCAGTAAAGACAAGCCTGAGAATTCCTGAGTCATAATTGATTTCCGTGTCATTAGAGGGGAAATCCACCGTAATGAACGTGAAACTGAGTAACTTGATGCACAATGACTTAAATGCCGCGAGTGAATTTCTTCAGGGCGCGTTGATTGAATAATTGCTGACTACTGCACAGGTACGTGAATGCCTCGAAGAGGAGAGACTCACGCCGGCATCTCTGCAACACTGAATGCAATGCTTTCTGCCTGGAAGCTGCGCCTGCAATCCTCTGTTTATAAACACACAAACCCATCTATGGCATGAAAGATAAAAATCGTTCTGTTTTGCAAACGGTTGCCAAAATGTGGTAATTATTTATTCATTCATTTATTTTTATCAGACCAAATTAAAGAAATTGGTGAATAAAAGGATCTTCATTTGTTGAACGTGGAACTGTTTTCCCTTTGACATACTGCAGGTTTGGCTCTTTATCACTGGCTTTGTCTTTTATTTTGCATTACCTTCCAAACAGCAATATTCAGTGACCATGTGCGCACAATTTCATCAATTAGAAGCCTCATGATGCTTACATTTCATCAGTTGCAATTTCCCCCTTTTTATGCAATAAAAGCATTGTTCAATATTTTACAAAATGAATATGAAGCTCTTGAGGGCGTGCACTGTTTTTTTGACATTACGTGGCTTATAAGGCATACTTTATAATTATGAATAGTTCAATTAAGAAAAACAAACAACTCTTTTTTCATTCTGTGATTGTGACTGGAACAGCTTATACTGGGGCACCCAAAGACAGACAGCCGGCCACAGCAGTAAGTCACAGGGTCTCAAGGGTCATGAATGAAAAACTAATTTTGGCCACAGAGAAGACTTGCTTTTTTTTTTTTTTAGCAAATCAGTCACTTCAGAAAAACACTGACGTATAAATCACACCCAAAACAATCTTGCCTAATGTAATTTTGATTTCAGATCGCTGTTCTCAACTAACATAGACTGCAGAATTATCACTTAATTTAAAAAGGATATTTTTTTTCACCCAGATATGTAGGCCCAACTCATTTAGAGACTGAACCTTAAGTGACAGCAACACCTAAGCAATAATGAGGGCCAGAGAGTGATTTGTCAAACAAAGAATGGGGAGGGGTTTGCAACAAGCACAAAGTATAAATTGAGCTGTGCAAGGTGAGTAATGTATACTTGGGTTTACTAGATCAAAATTTTATTCAGTATGGCAAAGCAAGTGGTGCCTTTAGGGTGTGTTATATTGGTGTGGTTTGGATATTTTTATATAGGACAGTATTCAGTAACTGCTAAATCTGTGGTTATTTCTTCTATTGGAAACTTGCCAAACAATGAAGCTGCTTTCAGCTCACACCCTGGCAATCCCTTGTCAACACCTATTGCTGTTCAGCCATTTGTTAGGGAATCTGCTGGTAGTCCTCTATCTCAAATTCTGCAAGCTAGACCAGCACCACTGGCAAGACAACCATACACACTAGTGGATGCAGGATCATACCACATGCCTTCTCCCATTCTTGTAGTAGAAGGACCATCCCATCATGTGCTAGAAGCAGCCCCAATGTCTGGGCCCGTGTACCAGGCCCTGGGAGCAGCCCCAGTGGCAGTGTCAGCACCTGTGTACCAGATGCCAGCCACATCCCCAGTGGCAGTGTCAGCGCCTGTGTACCAGATGCCAGCCACATCCCCAGTGGCAGTGTCAGCGCCTGTGTACCAGATGCCGGCCACAGCCCCAGTGGCAGCGTCAGCGCCTGTGTACCAGATGCCGGCCACAGCCCCAGTGGCAGTGTCAGCGCCTGTGTACCAGATGCCAATGATTGCAGCAGTGAGCAACACGTCCTACCAGATGCCGGCCACAGCCCCAGTGGCAGTGTCAGCGCCTGTGTACCAGATGCCAGCCACATCCCCAGTGTCAGCGCCTGTGTACCAGATGCCAATGATTGCAGCAGTGAGCAACACATCCTACCAGATGCCGGCCACAGCCCCAGTGGCAGTGTCAGCGCCTGTGTACCAGATGCCGGCCACAGCCCCAGTGGCAGTGTCAGCGCCTGTGTACCAGATGCCGGCCACAGCCCCAGTGGCAGTGTCAGCGCCTGTGTACCAGATGCCAATGATTGCAGCAGTGAGCAACACGTCCTACCAGATGCCGGCCACAGCCCCAGTGGCAGTGTCAGCGCCTGTGTACCAGATGCCGGCCACAGCCCCAGTGGCAGTGTCAGCGCCTGTGTACCAGATGCCGGCCACAGCCCCAGTGGCAGTGTCAGCGCCTGTGTACCAGATGCCAATGATTGCAGCAGTGAGCAACACGTCCTACCTGATGCCGGCAGCAGCCCCAGTGTCAGGGCCTGGTACACCGGCCCCGGCAACATCTCCAATGGCAGTGGAGGTGCCTGTGTTCCAGGTGGAAGTGACCGTAGCTGTGAGCAACATGTCATACCCAATGCTGCCGGCAGCATCTACAGTGGCAGTGGGAGGGCCCGTCTTCCAGGTGCCGGCAGCATCTACAGTGGCAGTGGGAGGGCCCGTCTTCCAGGCGCCGGCAGCATCCGCAGTGGGAGGGCCCATCTTCCAGGCGCCGGCAGCATCTCCAGTGGCAGTGGGAGGGCCCATCTTCCAGGCGCCGGCAGCATCTCCAGTGGCAGTGGGAGGGCCCGTCTTCCAGGCGCCGGCAGCGTCCACAGTGGGAGGGCCCGTCTTCCAGGCGCCTGCAGCGTCCACAGTGGGAGGGCCCGTCTTCCAGGCGCCTGCAGCGTCCACAGTGGGAGGGCCCGTCTTCCAGGCGCCTGCAGCGTCCCCAGTGGGAGGGCCCGCCTTCCAGGCGCCTGCAGCGTCCACAGTGGGAGGGCCCGTCTTCCAGGCGCCTGCAGCCTCCACAGTGGGAGGGCCCGTCTTCCAGGCGCCTGCAGCCTCCACAGTGGGAGGGCCCGTCTTCCAGGCGCCTGCAGCCTCCACAGTGGGAGGGCCCGTCTTCCAGGCGCCTGCAGCCTCCACAGTGGGAGGGCCCGTCTTCCAGGCGCCTGCAGCCTCCACAGTGGGAGGGCCCGTCTTCCAGGCGCCTGCAGCCTCCACAGTGGGAGGGCCCGTCTTCCAGGCGCCTGCAGCCTCCACAGTGGCAGTGGGAGGGCCCGTCTTCCAGGCGCCTGCAGCCTCCACAGTGGCAGTGGGAGGGCCCGTCTTCCAGGCGCCTGCAGCCTCCACAGTGGCAGTGGGAGGGCCCGTCTTCCAGGCGCCTGCAGCCTCCACAGTGGCAGTGGGAGGGCCCGTCTTCCAGGCGCCTGCAGCCTCCACAGTGGCAGTGGGAGGGCCCGTCTTCCAGGCGCCGGCAGCATCCCCAGTGGCAGTGGGAGGGCCCGTCTTCCAGGCGCCGGCAGCATCCCCAGTGGCAGTGGGAGCGCCCGTCTTCCAGGCGCCGGCTTCTGAGAAATGGTATTAGGCCCAGTACTCAATTGTCTGTTTGAAAATGCTGTTTCCAAATAAAAGGCTTCATCTAGTTTGTTCAGTTATTGGCTTGCCTTCTGAAAATGGCTTGTCAGAAATGCACATGCATACTTCTCTGGGAACTTGGTGAGACCATCATTAAGCCGCTATCCGTCATCTTCAGACAGTCCTTAAACTGGGGAAATGCCAAATAATAGGGTAATGTAAGAAAGGGGACCGTACTGAGCCAGGTAACTACAGGCCAGTCAGTATAACTTGCATTGCATGCAAAAGATGAGCTGGACTTATTTCTCAAACGTAACAGTATTTTGAGGGCTAGCCAACATGGTTTCTGCTACCAAGACTGATGACCAGAGCGGGGCTTATGACCTACTTGGATTGCAAGAAAGCATTTGATTTAGTTCTGCATTAATTCTAAAATGAGCTCCATTTGGAGGTACTATGGAGTGGATTCAAAACTGGTTATGGGACAGAACAGTGGTATCATCTGAGCTAGGTATGTTGGGGCGTGGCATCCCTCAGGGATCAGTGTTGGGACCCCTGCTGTTCCTCATCTGCATTAATTAGCTTGAGGGGAATATTGAGAGCAGATTAAATTTACAGATGATACTAAATTAGGGGGTTGGGCATGATGACATAATTGAAGGAAATGCTAGAAACATACAATACCAGTTTGACTACAACAGGTTCAATGACACAGTTCCACAAACTAATTAGATGCCTTCTATGAGTTACTACTCATAACACCTGCTGGAGAACCACATGACAATCTGGTTCCACCTGACAACTTTTGGTTACACTTCATTTTTATGCCACTGGTACATTTCAATTGGCATGTGCTGATCTTTGGTTTGTCACAACCATCAGCAAGTCAATAAGCATGTTTCTGAAGCCATTGCTGCCCTTACGCTTTATTACATCAAGTTTCCCGAAGGAGCCTTAATTCCGAAAACCAAACTAGACTTTTGGAGAATTAGTGGGTTCCCTGGGGTGACTGGTGCCATTGATTGCACTCACAAAGTGCAGTGCCCTGATGGCTTGAATGCTGAACTTTTCCGGAATCGTAAAGGGTACTTTTCTACAAACGTTCAAGCAGTGTGCAGCCCCAACCTAGAAATGAATCATATAGTAGCGAGGTGGCCAGGTTCTCGAATCTTTGACCATAGTCGACTATGTGCTCAATCTGAACGCAGTTATATCGAGGGTATGTTACTTGGCAATGCTGGCTATGCTTGCTGACCGTACATGACGCCATTGGCTAATCAACAGACCCCACCAGAATGAAGTTACAATGCTTCACAAGTACACATGAGGAACACCGTCGAAAGGATGTTTGGCACATGGAAGCAGTCATTCCCGTGTCTGAGTATGTCACGTTGAACAAAATTGCAAACCAACCTGACTATCATCGCGGCGACAGCAGTACTGTACAACTTTGTCTGAAACAGGTATGATCCCACAGAAGAGGCCCGGGAAGAAGAGGATGAAGTGCCTCGAGCAATTTCCGGTCCGAGGACTTGGCAATGCAGCCAGACCTGCCATAATTCAATAACATTTCACATAAAAACACCAGGAAAGTATGGAATGCTACACTGCCCAGCCAAAAAAAAAGTTGCACACTCAAATATTTAGTTGGAACTTCTGTAGCTTCGATTACAGTGTATATTAGTCTTGTTATTGTTTTGACAATATGCTATGCCAGAACATTTCGATCAGAAATGCCATAGTTTTTGGCCGAGATCTTGACTTCTCGACATAATGGTTGAACCACTCGGTGGTCTTTCTTGAGCACATCCCAATAACTTTTAATTTGTTTAAAGGGTTTGTGAACAATAAACTTAATGTTTTTAAAAAGTGTATTTTGTTTATATAACCTCATTAAAATCAATAAAAATGTATATAGGCAGTTTATCTTTTCTATAAATAAACAAAATAACGTCTGTGGCTGCACAGCCACAAGGTTAATTAGGTGCCCGTGACGCCATCCGATGACGTCAGAGAGGTCTTCATCTTGCCTAGCCGCTATCAAGGTCTATAGTCGAGGTGGTGTTATAGCCTGTCTGATCGTCGGCGTGTGCAGAAAATATGGGTGACTCCGCAGGCACAGGTGAAATAAATCAGATAGAGAGAGAGAGAGAGGGTGAGAGGGATTTTCCCCACAGACACACGTCAAATGTCCTGAGAGAGAGAGAGAGATGGTCACCGAAATAAAAAATTCAACTTAACCTACATTTAGCCTAGAGACAACGAGCGAGATCAAGTCGAGAACCGAGTTACAGCATTGCATTCCGCAACACTCGGTGAACTCAAAACACTACAGTAAAGATACTGCTCTGCTTGAATCAGCAACCTATCAGCCAATCAGAAATTAGTAATTCTTGTTGCTAGGTGAAATAGCAGCGTCAAATCACGTTCTTCACTCGCGCTCTCCATGTAGTGTATTTTGGCTGTAGACAAACCCTGCTCCGATCCGGTGTCACAGGTGGTACCGCAACATCTCTGGTTTGTGACAGACAAAACGATACAAATACACAAAAGAATTATTTAATTTAGCCTTTATTATACTGGGGAGTCCCACTGAAATAAAAAAGAGTACAGGTATGGCTAAACATTATCTTGTTCAAAATCTATCAACTACTTCAGGGGGAAACGCTTGCAAGTTGAAATCAAATTCTTAAGGTCATGTCAAATAGCATTCGCGAATGCCGTAGCTGGCCAGCCAACTCATATTCGTGACGCTTACCACAGCTGTTATCTGTGTTGTAAAATGCTTGATGTTGCAAAGTAAAAGGAAATATACACGCAACATGCAGATATAAGATAGATAGTTGTATATCGCAACGTTTAATTGCTCACCTACTTGAGCTACCACTTCTGACAACGAGATGCGACGGATAACGCGGTGAGCATTCATTCTGCAAATAGCCTACAAACTTCCGCGACCAATCCTGGTGTGCTGTCAAGTGATAGAACATTGTAACTGCGCGCATAAATTTGCAGCTCCACGTCCACCGGCGGACACATCTGCACAAAGATACACCTTTGTTCTTCGCGAACGCGCAAAATCCGGATAATCCGTAAATGATGAATTCACGTCACCACGTTGCCAGTGTCAAAGTAACGAAGTGAAAGTATTCTTATTATCTTTTAAATGTTGTAGAGTAAGAGTCCCTGTTTAAAAAGAAAAGGAATGTACAAATCCTCAAAAAAAAAAAAAACCTGAAGTGCTGTAACGAAGTACATGCACTTAAATTGCACCTTTGAAAACGGGATTATCAACCCCCCCCCCAAGAGAAAATCTCACGCGAGCCTGCATTCAGAATTTGAGAGCCCTGTGTTTCCATCATTTCGATTTTCACCCGGCTCTTGGAGCGGAGCCGCATGCGTATTTTTCTGATTAATTTCACAATAATAGAGTAGTTTAGCCCTTTATATGGAAACACTGAGGACGCACCATGGGCCGCATGCAATGTCCCGTGTCTGCCCCGCAGCCTGTCGCAACCGGACTTCAGTCGTATTAATGGAAACATGGCTTTATATGACTGCCCTGGGTCATCAAGTAAGACCTCTCTGACGTCACTCGGGTCACGTGACCTTGGTTCTTGCATAAACGCTACAGGGCGCACTGTCGTGTACATTTGGCCCGAGAAAAACATTATTTTGAAAAATATGTTCCCAAAACACACATATTTTGTATTTTTACTATACATACATTGGATTTTATGTATTAAATGCAGTTATGTAAAATTAGTTCAGAAACCCTTTAAGGTCAGGACTTTGTGGTGGCAAATTTCTTTGTTAAAATGGTTCCTCAGACTTGTTTTTGTCATTCATGGTTTTCTTTGCTGATTGCAGGCCAATAACTTGTCCGTACTGAAATACTGTACCACCTTTTCCACCATCAAGGGATGTGTCTTTCAACGTGATTTTTTGAGAAATGAGTAGCGACGGGCTTCATCAGTCAGGTTAAAAATGATTATTGCCAGCTGAAACATATTAATAACCGCAATGATGATCCAATTATAGAATTTGTTCATTAATTTACAAACGGTGACTTTATTTTGGCGAGCAGTGTATTTCATGATATTACCATGTTATGATTCTGCTTTGTGAGCTTGTTTGTACTCGTGCGTTTTTCCCCGTGTCTCTCCTGATTTGTGTTTCAGCTCCACTCCCACGGCCTGACCACCTATTCCCTTTCGCCTGGTTCCTGTAATGTTGTGTGACAGCCTGCATGCCCGAGTCTCGTTGTCCAATCAGATTTCCTCTTTCGGTTTCAGCTTTGGTATTTCATTCATTGCTTCCACCTGTGCGTAATTCTGGGTCTCGTAAAACTCTGAGTGAATGCATTCTCTGATAGGGTCATTACTAACCGTACTAACCAGCACTTATTTAAGGGTGTGTAAATATTTTGTCGCGCAGGTACTAACCTAATTAACTCATTAGTGAGTGCGAGCGTTTCTAGCTTCTGTAAATTCTTTCCTAAGCTTTCCCTGATTAACTGAGTTTAAAGCTATGCTTTTCTTTGCTGTTCTCGTGGTTGTTTTTTACTCGTCACGTTTAGATAACCTTAATCTGAACTGTCTGGTTTGATTGATCGTCTCAGCATCTTGTCTCGAGTCATCATTGTTAACCTGATTCTTGTGAATTTGTTTATTAATCCCCTGTGTTCTGTTTCCAAAGAAGATTGCCTACCGTATCCCCGCCTCCTCCCATGTGTACTTAAGTAGGGAAGATCGAAGAGACCTTCGGACGGGACTTTGTTACTTTGGTTTCCTGAGTTTTCCCTTGTGTCGTTCCCTAGCCCCGTGTTGCTGCGCCCATGTCTTGCCTGCCTCTTTTCCGAGCCCCCCTGTGTTCCCTTCCGGTAGTTTCAGTTGTTTTATTTTAGCCTATCGTGCAGTGTATGTTTTAGTTTTCTCCCCTGCCTTTGGCAGAGTACCTTGGTTCTCCTGGTTCAGAGAGCACCACGGCGACCACAGATGCCAGTCTGGAAGGAGCCATGGATGACGTAGAAGTGGTAGATAGCGTCTGTTGGGAGGTAGAAGGAGCATTTTGTACGTCATCGACTTCTGGCACACCTAGGTCATGTACATCATCCTCGTCATCTGGAAAATGCTGCTCCCCTGAAAAGAAAACGTGTAATTAAATGTTCTGGATTTCAGTTGTAAATTAGGATTCAAATAAACCAGTATGCTACACTTAACCTTGTTGAACCTCGTTGTCATCGAAGGTCGAAGGGATTAGCCAAACTCTCGACTTATGACGGAATGGTGGCAGCCACTGCACTCGTGCTTTCATCGATCACTGGGCCTTTTCCTCCTCCGGTCAACTTCGTCTCCCTCCTTTCTTTGACAATGGACTTCTTTGCATGTGCTTTCATGTTATCCCAACATTTCTTCAGTTGTTTACTTTCCTGTTTCTGGGTCCTCCTTAACTCCTTTTTACTCCTCCCTTAATGCATCCCATGTTTTGTTTTTTCTTTGATTACCTTATTTTCGTTCGGTTTGTTTTCTAACAATTTTATTTTGGCAGCCAACTCTGTTAGCGTTGATTTCTCCAACTCACGGTCGCGCCACTTGAGCCATGCTGTCTCACTGACCAAGCAATAAAAGCACATTGTTCACAATGCAGTTTGCTGTTAAAAGCTTGAGCCTTGTGAATTTGAAACAAGTCAAACCTCAGAGAGTTTGAGTTATTCCTCAGATTATTGAGGTATACCTCACAATCGTACTTGAGTTGCCTTTGAGTCACACTTGTGTATCACTTACCTGAGTATGAGTGGAGGATGAGTGTGAGTGAGCTTTCAGAATACAGGTGTAAAAGCACAGACCAAAGGGAAATGGTGAACTTGGCTAAAGTTAACGTCGCAAACTAGCTTACATTTTGCATCACTTCTTAGAAAACCAATTCATTTTTTCTTTGGATGCATTGGTTTGCACAGTAATCTGACACTTCAAAGTATAGCCGAAACAAGCTTTTCTGAGTTGTCACAAATCCAGTATCAATGATTGTCAAGTAGTCTTCAGCACCGGCGCACTTGCTGATGAAGTGCACTGCTTGTCAAAGTTGCCACCTTTGTAGTTTTAATCACAAGTGTATCGTTTTGATCAACTTAATGTTATTTCTGACCAGGGGCTGGCTCCGCCTTACTAGCTAGTATGTCAACATGGCAACAGCGCTCAGACATGTAAATGGGAGTGTAAATAAAAGTTCAATCACGGGACAGAAGATGCTCAAGCAATTGCATTTACTCAATCGGCGCCTTCGGTCTTTCAATGCTGATGTGTTCCTGTCTGCTGTTGCAGAGATCCTGCATTGCGCAGCTGCCGGCATCTTAGTCAGCTCAAGATATCGCTCTTCATTTAGGAAATCCTCCAAGAAGACAAGCAAATGCCTGCCACTGCGGAGCTTCTCCTGCTTGTCCAGTTTTTTTGTTGAGCTATGACCCTTGAAGACCTACACTTTCGTATCAACCTCCTTTTCGTATCAACCTCCTTTGGGAGTTACTGGTGCTACTTGCTCTCTCAAATGCCAACGCTAATTCTTTAGGCCATGGGCTACTGAGGCCCCGTATGCACGCACCCCCGCCCCCCACAAACCTCCAACACCTCTGATGGCCTAGAGTGTCCAGAACATGAGACTAAATGTTAACATTTCATAAGTTTGGATGAAGTTGCTCTTTGGGCCCAATAATAAGAGGTACCCTCGAAGCACGAGTGACGTCCATTGCTATGTGACACAACGGAAAAATCCATCACAGGTCCACCATTTGACATGTCCTGGAGGAGAAGAAGCTATGCTGCTTGTAATAAAACTTAATTTCATTTGGGTGCTTTTACGCACGAAGAGGGAAGTTGCGCACCAAAACATACCTGGATGGGCAGGCGTCATATCACTGACTGGTGTGACACCAACTAATCTGACTATAGATTATTACATAATCACCACACATCCAATCACACAGTACAAGACAGTACAGGAATGCCTCAGGTATTTGTGTGTATACCTGCAGAAATGACTTTATAAATGATCAATGTATGAAACATGAAGGTAAACAGCAATGAGAATCGACAGCACTCGTGTTTTGAGGGTACGTCTTAATATTGGGCACAAAAAGCATGTTCATCCCAACTTATGTAATGTTAACAATTAATATCACGTTCGGGACACTCTAAGGCATCAAAAAAATATGGTGTCGGGCCGTTTGGGGGGGGGGGGGGGGGGGGTTACATGGTACATGGGTACATTGCCCATGTCTTACTCCTTACTACAACGGAGTTCTAAGTTTGAAACAATCCAGCGACATCCTGCAGAAAGCACCCTCTCCCTGTCCTGGTTAAGGATGCCAGCCAGACTTGTACATTGAAATCGTAACATAGTGCCTCTAGCTCATATAGCTTGTTGGCGCCAACATTAGGGGTAATGTCCATGCTCCAGTCTGACTAGCCGATAATGGATATCATCGATCTAACTATAACCCGTAACATTTTACTCAACCAGTATGAATTGCTATGGTGTCATTTTCAGTGGTGCCAGTTGCACTGGTGTAGGCGGAGTTTGAATTTTTTGTTCATAAAATCTACATATTAGGGACTTTAAGCAGCGGCCCATTTTGCAACGGCTACGGCACCCAGAAATAGATCTGCACTCAGCTGATCGAGACTTAAGCCGTTGTGCCGGTGTTGCTTGCTGTAGCAGGCTGATCTACTACGGGGAAAGAACCAATCTCACGTAGTCAGTACAACGGGCGGTTCAAGTGATTGAATTAAATGGTATTCATTGTATTTCTGAAATGAAATGTGTTCTTCAATTGATAGTGACACGCTATCCATTATGCGCTTCAGCAAACTTTTACACAGATACAGAATACTATGTGTATTCCACTGTATAAAACCATAGTGAACTATTTTCTGCTGAAGGCTATATTCTCCCCTCATCCTTGCGCTGCATATGAAAAATAATTTCTCTGTATACCCTATAAATATCTATATTTACTCCCATGTACAATAGTCTTTTATTCTACTGCTGTGCATATATAGCACGCATAAGCTGTATATATGCTTGCACAATCCCATGCACTTTACTATTCGCTCACACTCTGATTAGATTTGTGCTTAGATTGTCAAATTTTGTCTTTTGTTAATTGAATTGTTTGAAATAAAGTTTAAAAAGATGCACATTTCTTTTCGTTATGAACTGTACCTTTACTTGGCAGAATGACAATAAATTTGAATAATCTAATCCAATATTAACAGTTTCCGATTTCCCCGAAGCAATGTCATCTGCCCCTTTTGCCAGTGAGAGTGGGACAAATAAGCGGGGTGCCGTAGCTGTCGCGAGATCCGCTGTTACTTAAAGTCCCTATATTGTATATGCTTGACTCGCGCCAAAAATGGACATTCGGCTCCTGCAGCATTCATGGGTCAGGGATTCCTGCCAGATAATCCCGCTCTGACGTCAAAAAAAGTTTAAGTAAATTGAATATTTAGATTGAAATATGCCTTGATTCTAAGCAGATTATGGAGGCTCTTTCTGTAAACACGGATTAACGGATAAAGATGTCTTTTCCTCTAATGATTGAGTCCCCCACTATCACTAACTTCCTTTTCTGAGGGAAAGAGGCCAACAGGGTGCCCTGGTACTCATCAGTCCCCCCACTCTAACGTTCAGGGGCCAAGTCAAGTTCTTGCAAGGGCCGGAATTGGTTGGACACCTCAACCACTGGAGGAGCTGTCGCTGTGTGGCGTGCACGCCCTTTCCCACACTGACTTCCTACTGCCACCCAACTTTCTCTCCCTGCCTGCTCTGGGATATCCCTGCTTCCCTGCTTTGGCATACACACCATTTTTCTAAAAGACATACTACTCAGTTCCTCTTGCAACCCTGCTGATTGCGAACTATATAGTGCCGCCAACAGGCTCTGAAGATGAAGGATCTTCCCTTTTTAGCCCTATCTTGTTTATAACTTTTTTGAAGTTATCAATTTGGTTGGGTTGATTTACCGGTACTAGTTTACTTCATTCTAGCAGCTAGCTAATGTTCGCTAATGGTTAGCATTTTAGCTAGCTAGCTAACTCTATGAACTAATGTGAGGCTAGGCAGGTGATACCGAAGCACTATGTAGCTAAGACATGTAGTGGAATGGTGTGTCCATAACCTCGGAGAATAAGTTGGGTTGGGGTGACAACTTTAGTTAGGTTGTCTTGGGGGTTATGAAAAAGAGGATGGCAATCTTTATCAAATGTTAAAGTCGAAAGCAGAAACTGACCCCATTCTCTCCAACTGGCTTGAGAAGTGTTGCCATGATTACACTAGCTATAGAGCACAGAATGAAGTACTTCAAATACTAGGCAATACAATTGTCAGGGACATTATTGCTGATGTCAAAGCTCCACAGATAGGGCAGTTTTCACTTATAATTGATGGCACACAAGATGTGTCAGGGAAAGAGCAGGAGTCAATTTGCATCAGACAAGTAGACCATGATTTACTGCCACATGAGGAATTTATTAGTCTTTACCAAACCTCGTTTACAACAGGAGAAAGTTAACATTGCGATCGATCTACTTAAAAGGCTGAATCTGCCCCTATCCTCCATAAGAGGACAGGCCTATGATGGGGCTGCCAATATGGCGGGCAAGAACAAAGGTGTACAGGCACTGATAAAGAAACAACAACCTCTGGCCTTATAATTTCATTATGGGGCGCACTGTTCAAACCTGGCAGCAGAGGCTGCATGCAAGTCATCACCTCTGATCCGTGATTCCATGCAGTGGGTCCATGAAGTAGGAACACTGCTCAATATGTCAGGAAAGTTCATGACAGTCTTTCGAGGGGCAGCAGAGTCAGGACCAGGGCAATATAAAACACTTAGGCCATAATGCTCAACCAGGTGGACAGTCAGGCATAAGGTCATTGCCTCTGTCATGAAACAATACCCCGCAGTGCTGACCAGTTTAGAGCACATGGCCACAGGGGCAGGAGAGAGCGCCACTAAGGTAAATGGGTTGCTGGACAGGTTTAGCGCAGGAAACACAGTGCTGGGTCTTCTCCATGCTTCATAGGTAACAGGAGTGCTGGAATGCCTTAACAGGTCACTACAAATGAGAACTCAGACAGCTGGGGGCATGAAGGCAGCGGTAGACTGTGTCAGAAGCACACTGAGAAAGATGAGAGATGAGAGAGCATTCTATGAGCTCTACTTAAAAGCGGAGCATATGGTGACTAACCTTAAACATAGGGAGATTCAGCTACCTCGCAGTCATAAGCCACCTATACGCCTCGGTGGAGCCAACAGCCACATCCCATCCACAACATTCGAATACTATACATGTACTTCGTCATGCTTGACACTGTGGATGTACAGTTAGAGGAGCGGTTCAACTAGGAGAGTCTGGGTGTGGTTCTGGGTGTGGTTGAGAAACTTGAAACTGTGCTCCTTACAGGGAAAATTGATGACCTGCTCATTGTCCAATATCCAGAGATGGATGGGCAAAGTCTGAAAGTAGAGCTTAGTATGTTTCGGGGCAAATACACATACAGCTCCTGCGAAGAGGCTCCTACTACTCTACGCGAAGCCCCAGTTCAGCTTTGGTGTCTGTTTAGAGAGGTACAAACTCTGATCAGACTGCTTCTCGTCATGCCAGCATCCTCCGCTGAAGCGGAACGCAGCTTCAGCGCCCTAAAGAGGCTTAAAACATGGCTTCGGTCGACAATGGGGGACAATCGGCTTAACCATGTGGCTGTATGTCATGAACACAAGGCAAGGCTTGACAATGTCTCCCGCAAGAAAATCTGTAAAGAATGTATTGCGCTGCATGACAGACGTAGACAGATCTTTGGTAAATTTTAGGGGGTTGACAAGACAGGACCCTGCCTGTACAGTGGGCGAAAACTCAAAAAGAGCGAAAACTGTTTTAGCAAAGTTTTTTATTTTTGTCAGTGTATGTGCTTCATCTGCCATTAAGCTACACTAATGATTGAGCAGTTGTTCAAAACTCATACATTTCACATTTCAGTTTCAGCAGTTCTAGCTTATAACGATCAGGACTTTCTGACTGTTCCTATTTTGAGCAAAACTTAAGTAATTCATTATCGTTGCATTCCTTTGGAAAAAGCACCTTTCTAGTTTTAGTGAATGGAAGCTTGACAGACAGAGTGGATTATTTATTATTTATATTTGAGAGTTAACAAGGTCTAAGTTCTAATGATGATCATAATGTTTATTATTTGTTTTTGAGTGTTTTTATTTAGATCATAATTTTGTGTTTTGGGAGTGAAAGTGAACAGGATCTACTGATTGTTTGGCCTTATACACCCGCAGAGAGAGAGAGAGAGAGATTTTTTTAAACAGAATGTTGGTTAATTTTTGTGTACATTAAGTTCAACAAAGAAAATAAATATTTGAAATACCTAATGATAGTCTTATTATTTGCCTATTAGGACATAATTATACATCACTTTGAAAGTGCATTCATTGATTCCCTAATGACCGCAAAAAGATACATCTTGGCTAGACTGTCAGATTGAAGGACATCGTTGCAAGGAGATGGCCAGCAAGAAAGTTGATGCTGATAAAGACTTACGTTGTGGATTATTATTTTGGATGAGGACGATAGTGACAATTGCACTTTTTCATCACTGTAGGTAAGAGTGCTCTTGTTTCTCCTCATATGGTAACTTAGCCTTGTTCCAGCAATAGACATTTTACAATGGAAAATTCAATCAGTCCCAGGCCTGTATTAGCTTTTATTTGCTTCGGCTAACACTGGCCACTATAAGCGACCCAGCCGCTAATGGAATACATACCACTGTCAGAGGATTTACGGTATTTACTTGCTAGCCCAGCTGAGTGTTGTTTTTCTTTTACATTTAATAAAATTTAGGCCTATTTTCCTAGTGAACTGATGCATAAAAATCCACCAGAATGTAGGAAATCTAATGCAATATGCTCAAAATTTCATATCCCCCCCAATGTCTAAGAGAAATTTGCGCCCTTGTTCTCTCTTGTACATTTATTAACATACTGCACCAAAAAATTATCATTTATAATATCTAGAAATTCTTCCTCCCCCCTACCCTGTCCTTTCACCATTTCCCAATCGATACCAGGATAATTTAAGTCTCCCATAATAGTCCCTCCACCTCTACAAGCTTGCGTAATCCTCTTAGAAAGCATTTCATTTACTAAACTGTCCAAAGCTGGTGGTCGATAATATACTCCTATGTTTAAACCTGTCTCTGACCCAGATATCTTCACAGGGCAAGGAATGTTCAATTTCGGGAATTTCCTGTACATTTATTTTTTCGTTCACATAGATTGCTACGCCCCCTCCTCACCTATTGCATCTATCCTTCCTAAAAGAGCTTATAACCTTCTATATTATATTCATCTCCATCCTCTTCACTAAGCCATGTCTCTGTAATCCCAACTATGTCATAGCCCTCACTAATCATAGCAGCCTCAAGCTCTGGAAATTTTTTTTTATGCTTCTTGCATTTCAATAAAAACATACTCTTCCCCTTGACTTCCCATGCGACTGCTGCTTCAAGCCCCCTACTATGCTTTTTTGCTTTCAAAGTATTTCTTTTTTTTTTTTAGTGCATGGAACACCGTCAGCTTCCATTGGAGCAGTCTACATTTCCCTATGTGTAACACTCACTGACCTCCCTGCCCCCCAAGTCCCTAGTTTAAATAATCCTGTGCTACCCTGAACACACGCTTGCCCGGTGCAAAGGTATCCCTCCGGTTCACGTGCAGCCTGTCAGGCTTGAACAGGTCACCCCTGTCCCAGAAAAAGTTCCAGTGCCCCATAAACCTGTACCCCTCTTTCCTACACCAGGTTCGTAGCCACGTGTTAAACCTCCAGATAAAATTCTGCTTTCCTCTGCTTGCACGTGGTACCGGTAGAATCCCGGAGAACACTACCGTTGAGGATCTGCTCCTAAGCTTCTCAGCTAATTCCACAAATTTGCCTTGCAGAACCTCAAACCTACCCTTACCTATGTCATTTGTTCCAACATGGACCATGACAACTGGATCCCTCCCCGCTCAGGCCAGGAGCTTGTCCGCACGCTCCAGGAGGTCTCCTACCTGGGCACCAGGCAGGCAACACACCGTACGAGACTCCTTGTCGTGCGAACAAACTACGTTATCTATTCCTCTAAGTATTGAGTCCCTCACCATCAATTATTCTCTTTTCTGAGGGATGGAGGCCAACAGGGTGCCCCGCTGCTCATCAGTCCCCTCACTCTCAGGGTCAGGGGCCAATTCGAGTTCCTGCAAGGGCCGGAATCGGTTGGACACCTCAACCACTGGAGGAGCTGTCGCTGTACGGCGTGTACGCCCTTTCCTGCGCTGTCGACCTACAGTCACCCAACTTTCTGTCCCTGCCTGCTCTGGGATCCCTGTTCCACCCTGCTTCGGCATACACACCATTTCTCTAAACGACATACTACTTAGTTCTCAATCAATAGAGTTCCTAGAGGAACTATGTCGTGCCGCCAACTGGCCTTGAAGATCAAGGGTCTTACTCTGCAGATGCTTAATTAGCTGGCACCGATGGCAGACAAACCCACCTTGGAAATCTTTTTCCAAAAGTGCGATCATCCTGCAACCGTCACATAGTTTTGGCACATTTTGAACCCCCTACCTAATGACCTTACTCACCCTTGATAAAAGAAAATGACTAATGCCAAGATAGAAGCTGAGGAACCACAATATATTAATTTATTAACCTAAGAAGCCCTAAGCAGCAGTCACAGTAGAAAGCGTGGGGAAACTATGTAAATGGATTAAAAGCCTCGTTTAACAGGGGCTTAGTTTCAGTTAACGGAAATGAAATACCAAATTGAGGCAAACTCTAGATGCAATAAGCACTCCTAATAAGCCAAGTTGAGTTTATCTAGTCCCAATACCATTAATATACTAACCTAAAAATATCACAGGGCTTAGCTGAGAACCCAGATAAAACAGACTGGCTCCAACGCCCAGGAGACACTGGAGGAGGCGGAGCACTCCGGTAAAACTTACCATTTAAATTCCAACCTAAACGAATGGATGACTCAGTGACTGGTGCCCAACTAACTAAATACTAAATCTCAGATCCCCACCCAAAAATACAAACAGTGCTTATCTAGCTAGCTAGCCACAAATACAACCAAGGGTAACCGAGAAAAGAGTAAAGTCCTGGTTCTCTTTAATTAATAGGGACCGAATAAACAACTCGTTGACTATGTGAGTGAACTAAACAAGGTACCTCCCCCAACAAGCTGTCCTAAGCACTGAAGCAGTTGAACTTTAACCAGCTGATCAGGGCACAGCAACCGGAGGATAATACAAAATAGGGTATTTACAATGTGTGTAATCAGAAGAGCCCTTCGGTAATAATAAAATTTGAAAAAGACAAAAACCCTGGTTCACGTTAATATTCAAGCTTAGCAATGTGTTTATGCGGTAATGCAGTCAGGATAGAGGACGGAGGGGACTAAAAAACCCCGGTGAACGTCAGTATTTATTGGCTAGAAGACTGTATGAAAGGCAAGCCACCCAGTATGAAACCAAGCCGGGTTATAGTTAGATATCCAGGTCATTCGATAATATTCTTGGCATTGAGAGATTGCTAGGGTTCGTTAGCTAACTCAGCAACAAAAAACCAGGCGACAGTACCTCAGTCTTTGAAAACAACTGTTTTACTTTGTATATCGCAGAAATCACTTAGTTTGACAAATATTTAGCATTTAATTTCTTCTCTAAATTTAGTGTTTATTTTACTTTACCTTACTTTGCTCCCGGGAGACTGAAACCCCCCCCAAAAAAACCCCAAAAAACCTTTGTCTTTGTTAGTCCAGAATAGCAACTCAATTTGGCTGTTATGGGGGAAAAGGGGGAAAAGACGGGGGGAAGATTCTCCCCCCTCCTACTGCGACAAAGGTTTTACCTCGTCTAATCTCTATTGTGGTTTGAGCCTTAACACTCGAGTCATTTTCAGAAAACCCTGTTTGCACAAGATTAAATCTTCAGCTTCAATCCTACACGTCTTCCTCTCTCAACTCAAGCAGAACGATCACCAGCGAACAGCACTACGGCACAGCCAAGAGGTTATCAATAGCCCAAGACCAACAGCAACAGCCATCTATGTGTCTATGAGTAATCATACCAAATTTGGTGAAACTGCGATAACTAATTGCCGAGTACTGACCCGGACAAGATTTCCAGGGCCAAGGTCACAGCAGTAAGGTCAAAGGTCAAATCCAGCAAAAAAACCAGATGTTGCACATCTACGGGTCAATAGTGACTAACCATACCAAATTTGGTGAAGCTGCAATAATTAGTTGCTGAGTTCTTTTTTTTTCCACAATCTGTTTATTAGTATTTGCAGTATTGAACAGATAAATGATAACAATAACAATGTAAATGATACAGTAACATTTGGGGAATGCAATAGTGACAAAGCAAAAATGCACGTAAAAACCAAAATAAGACCACACAGTACTAAAAGTGACAGTAAAACAAACAAAAATAGTTAAAAAAATAAATAAACTAATTAAAAAAAAATAACAATAAAATAAAATAAGATAAAATGAGATAAAAAACAATAATACAATCTTATAGATGGTCAGTCTGCTGCTCAATATATCACAAATATTGCGGGTAAGGTATCTGATCAGTCACTCAGGGGTCTCTCTGAAATCCAGTTCTTGTACATATTTAAAAAAGGGGTCCCACATCTTCCTAAACTTTCTCAGGGAGCCATTTTTTATGCACCTAATTTTTTCCAGATTGACACAATTAAGGATTTCTTTTATCCACACTGTATGTGATGGGGCTGTGGAGGATTTCCATTTGAACAGTATCAAGCGTTTGGCAAGAAGGGTGACAAAGGCAATAAAGGCTGCTTCTAGGGAGGAGAGTGGCACCGTAGGTAAGGGTACACCAAAAAGTGCAGTCATAGCATTAGGTTTAATCAGTTTCCCAGTAACTTGGGACATTGATCTGAAGATTTCCTCCCAATATGAATGCAGAGCAGGACAGGACCAAAACATATGGGCATGGCTCGCTAGAGCTTGATGACACCTATCACATGTTGGGTCCACATTTTTATAAATTCGAGAGAGCTTAACCTTTGTAAGGTGCGTGCGATGCACTACTTTACACTGAATCAACCCATGTTTTGCACAGATAGATGATTTGTGTACTCTGTCAAGGGCTTCCTCCCAGAGTTCCTCAGTAATCTCCTCTCCGAGATCTGCCTCCCAGAGTGATTTAATCGAATTCAAGGAAACCAAATGTAAAGAATGGATGTGAGTGTAAATATGTGACATCATGCCTTTTAGAGCAGGTATTGGTTTAAGGAATGTGTCCAATTGTGATTCAACTGGGAGGCTGGGAAACTGGGGAAATCTGCTGCTAACAAAACTGCGAATCTGGAGATACCTGAAGAAATGTTGTTTTGGAAGGGAAAATTTATCAGACAATTGCTGAAAAGATGCAAAGCTGTTGTCAATATACAGGTCTTTAAACGATTTAATACCTAGGTCAGACCAAATTGCAAATGCACCATCTACCAAAGATGGGGGAAAAGCATGATTTGCGGTTATTGGAGCAGATACTGAATAGGTCTGAAGGCCGAAATAACGCCTGAATTGATTCCAAATTCTCAGAGATGTTTTAACTATTACATTTTTCGTGTAACTTGAGGATGGACTCTTAATAGGAGAATGAACTAAAGCTATTAAGGAGACTGGATAACAAGAGTCAGTTTCCAATTTGAGCCAGACAGGCATAGAATAGTGTGAATCAGACTGTAGCCAGAACTGTATTATTCTAAGGTGAGAAGCCCAGTAATAAAATCTCAGGTTTGGCAGAGCCATTCCCCCTAATGCCTTTGGTCTCTGAAGGAATTGCATGCGTATCCTAGGGACTTTTTTACTCCATATGAATTCTGAAATAATGGTATCAATTCTGCGAAAAAAGATCTGGGGAAGAAAAATGGGTACACACTGGAATAAATATAAGAACCTCGGGAGGATGTTCATTTTGACTGAGTTAATACGTGCAACTAAAGACAATTTAAACATTGACCAACGGTCAAAGTCCTCCTGTACCTGCTTGAGAAGGGGGAAAAAATTGGCCTTGTACAGGTATTTGATTTTGTCAGTTACCTGAACCCCTAAATAAGTGAAGCCATGTTTTGCAATTTTGAATGGCAAACTATGCAATGGAAAGTCATTTGCTGCTTTATTTAAAGGAAATAGTTCGCTCTTACTGAAATTCAATTTATAGCCAGAAATAGCACCAAACGAGTCAAAAATAGAGAGAGCTGCAGGGACAGACATTGCAAGATTGGAAATATAAAGGAGGAGATCATCAGCATAAAGGGAAACTCTTTGTTCTACCCCATTCCTGAAAATGCCTGTAACGTGGGGGCTGTGACGGAGCACGATAGCGAGAGGCTCGATGGCCAAAGCGAATAAAAGAGGGCTCAGGGGGCAGCCCTGCCGGGTTGAACGATGAAGGGGGAAGTATGCTGACTGGGTGTTATTAGTTCTCACTGAAGCTTGGGGGGAGGAATATAGTAGCTTCACCCATGAAATAAAGTTCCTACCAAGACCAAATTTCTCTAGTGTGTAGAAAAGGTATTCCCACTCCACACGATCAAATGCCTTCTCGGCATCCAAAGAAATCACAGCTTCTGGCACAGAGGTCGCAGGAACATGATAAACTGTATTAAAGAGTTGTCTCAAGTTGTAAAAAGAGTGGCGATTTTTAATGAATCCAGTTTGGTTCGGGGAAATAATAGTAGGCAACACGGATTCTAAACGCAGGGCAAGCAGTTTAGACAGCAATTTAAAGTCAACATTAAGTAAACTAATTGGCCGGTAGGAAGAACACGCAAGGGGGTCCTTATTCTTTTTTAGAATGAGAGAGATAGAGGCTTGATTGAGTGTTGGAGGCAAATTAAGGGATTTAAATGAGTCATTGTACATATCTATTAAAAGAGGGATCAATTTATGATGGAATTTCCTATAAAATTCAACTGGATAGCCATCTGGCCCTGGGCATTTGCCACCTTGCATAGATGTAATAGCAGAAGAAAGTTCGGTGACACTTAATGGTTTCTCCAGTTGTTCAATTATGTCAGATTGAACCTGAGGGATTTCAAGTGTGGCAAAAAAGCTATCAAAGTCCTTTATGTCAGAACTAGATTCGGAGGTGTATAATGAAGCGTAGTACTTTTTAAATTCCTCATTAATTCTTTCAGGGTCTATTGTGATATCTGAGGGCGTTCGGATTTGGGAGATCTGATGGGATGAAGCAGTCTGACGTAGCTGATGAGCAAGCAATCTCCCAGCCTTATCCCCTTGTTCATAATAATTACTTCTAGATTTAAGGATCAGTTCAGCAGCATGATCTGCAGTCAATGTATTGAACTGTGATTGTAGGAAAAGGCGTTCTTTGTATATATCTGGGGTTGGTGACGTCGCATAAAGACCATCCAGCTGAGTGATACGATTTGTTAGTTCAGATATTTTTTCCTGTTTTTGTTTTTTCTCATGACTGACAAAAGAAATGATCTGCCCTCTAATATAAGCTTTTAAAGTTTCCCACAGTACAGATGCAGAAATTTCAGGGGTCTTATTTATACTTAAAAACAAATCAATTTGGTTGGAAATCATGTCTACAAATTTTTCATCTGACAGTAAACGCACATTAAGACGCCATGGGGTATGCGGTTGGGCGGAACCTTTAAATCGAATACTCAAAGTGACAGGTGAATGGTCAGAAATTACTGTAGCTCCATATGAGGATGAGCTAACAGAAGGGAGAATTCTATTATCTACCAAGAAGTAGTCTATTCGAGTAAATGTATGATGTACATGCGAAAAGAAGGAGTATATTTTACCGGTAGGATTAGAAAAACGCCAAGGGTCTGAAATGGAAAACTCCTTCATGAAGGTTTTAATTGTCCAAGCAGATTTTGAGAATGAGGTGATCTTTGTGGAAGAGCGATCCAGTTCTGGATTGAGCCAACAGTTAAAGTCACCTCCTAAGATGAGTTGCTGAGTTCTAACCCGGACAAGACTTCCTGCCTCAAGGTCACAGCGCTAATGTCAACGGTCAAATCCGGCAAAAAACCTGACAGTGCACATCTATGGGTCGTAGAGAGTTATCATACCAAATTTGGTAATGCTGCGGTAATTTTTTGCCAAGTACTGACCCCGACAAGATTTCCAGGGTCAAGGTCACAGCGCAAAGGTCAAAGGTTAAATCCAGCAAATAAGCTTACTTGGCACATCTATGTATCATAGCAAGTTACCCTACCAAATTAAGTGAAGCTGTGATAATTAGTTGCCGAGTACTGACCCGGACAAGATTTCCAGGGTCAAGGTCACAGCGTAAAGGTCAAAGGTTAAATGCAGCAAAAAAGCTTACTTGGCACATCTATGTATCATAGCGAGTTACCCTACCAAATTAAGTGAAGCTGTGATTATTAGTTGCCGAGTACTGACCCGGACAAGATTTCCACGGTCAAGGTCACAGTGCTTAGGTCAAAGATCAAATCCAGCAAAAAACCAGACGTTGCACATCTACGGGTCATAGTGAGTTACCATACCAAACAGCTTTGGTGAAGCTGCGACCATTACTTGCCCAGTACTGGCCCGGACGAAGTCATGGGCGGACGACAGACAACTGACAGACAAGCAGGTGACGACTATTGTTTTCAAGGACTGTGCAACTCTTGCCTGATTTTTTTACCCCTCAGCCTACTTCGACCGGAGGGGTAAAAAATCAGGCAAGAATAGCACAGTCCTTGAAAAAAATTCAGTTTTAATTTGGAGCTATAGTCTACAATTTACGTGGTTAGCTAATTATTTAGAATTTAATTTATGTTACTTACCCCTTGTGTATGCTGGCTTTTGTTCCTACCGCTACTGTGCTCAGTATTTTCACAACTGGTGTTTTTCTTTCATTAGGCCCTTTTCACGATGAATGGAATTATTCACTTTTTTTAGCCACATTGTCCAATAAAGCCATAGCTGTGTGGATGGGTTTGCCAACCATGTGACAATCGCAGTGCGTACGCAGCTTCAAGGCAGAAAGGATCATTTTTGAAGTATGTAACATAATTTATTACCGGTAACTTAATTTTATAGCCACATTGGATGTAATAAATTGTACCCAGCGACTTGTACTCTATAAAATTCTCGCACATACGTACACTTGATTTCCCTGGAACTTTTCATGGCACACTCAACGCACTATTTTCAAAAATAAAAAACACAGACATGGGGTATTTGTCGACATGATCCAGGCATTAGTGTTCCAAAGAGTCATTTTTGACTGAAATGAAGTTTGACTTGAATTTGAATGTGAATTTGTCATAGCAACAACCCAAGAGATGCCAAGTCTCACGCATTCAGCGTAGGCCTCACGCATTTTTTAGGCTTATTCACCGTAGTCCTCAATTATTCATTGAATGCTAACTGAGATTCTCACGCGGAATGAAAATCCTTGTGCATTGAAGTTTCCGTTTCATTTGCGTAAAGGTGCACCTCACCACAAGTAACATGGAAAGCGATTATGACTCAGGACTTCCCGTGCTTCTCTTTACTCAGGGATTGGGAATAATGCACATGTTTCATGATCGTTTAAATTGTTTTAATGAAATAAGACCATTTGAAACGATTTTATGCAATTCCATTGCTTTCAATCCCTCAGTAAAGACAAGCCTGAGAATTCCTGAGTCATAATTGATTTCCGTGTCACCAGAGGGGAAATCCACTGTAATGCACATGAAACTGAGTAACTCGATGCACAATGACTTAAATGCCGCGAGTGAATTTCTTCAGGGCGCGTTGATTGAATAATTGCTGACTACTGCACAGGTACGTGAATGCCTCGAAGAGGAGAGACTCACGCTGGAATCTCTGCAACACTGAATGCAATGCTTTCTGCCTGGAAGCTGCGCCTGCAATCCTCTGTTTATAAACACATAAACCCATCTATGGCATGAAAGATAAAAATCGTTCTGTTTTGCAAATGTTTGCAAAAATTTTTATTTTTTTTTTTTAATCAGTCCAAATTAAAGAAATTGGTGAATAAAAGGATCTTAATTTGTTGAACGTGGAACTGTTTTCCCTTTGACATACTGCAGGTTTGGCTCTTTATCACTGGCTTTGTCTTTTATTTTGCATTACCTTCCAAACGGCAATATTCAGTAACCATGTGCGCACAATTTCATCAATTAGAAGCCTCATGATCCTTACATTTCATCAGTTGCAATTTCCCCCTTTTTATGCAATAAAAGCATTTTTCAATATTTTACAAAATGAATATGAAGCTCTTGAGGGCGTGCACTGCTTTTTTGACATTACATGGCTTATAAGGCATACTTTATAATTATGAATAGTTCACTTAAGAAAAACAAACAACTCTTTTTTATTCTGTGATTGTGACTGGAACAGCTTATACTGGGGCACCCAAAGACAGACAGCCGGCCACAGCAGTAAGTCACAGGGTCTCAAGGGTCATGAATGAAAAACTAATTTTGGCCACAGAGAAGACGTGAATTTTTTTTCAGTCACTTCAAAACAACACTGACGTATAAATCACACCCAAAACAATCTTGCCTAATGTAATTTTGATTTCAGATTGCTGTTCTCAACTAACATAGACTGCACAATTATCACTTAATTAAAAAAGGAAATTTTTTTCACCCAGCGATGTGGGCCCAACTCATTTAGAGACTTGTATGAACCTTAAGTGACAGCAACACCTAAGCAATAATGAGGGCCAGAGAGAGATTTGTCAAACAAAGAATTGGGAGGGGTTGGCAACAAGCACCAAGTATAAAATGAACTGTGCAAGGTGAGCAATGTATACTTGGGTTTACTAGAACAAAATTTAATTCAGCATGGCAAAGCAAGTGGTGCCTTTAGGGTGTGTTATATTAGTGTGGTTTGGATATTTTTATATAGGACAGTATTCAGTAACTGCTAAATCTGTAGTTATTTCTTCTATTGGAAACTTGCCAAACAACAATGCTGCTTTGAGCTCACACCCTGGTAATCCTTTGTCAACACCTATTGCTGTTCAGCCACTTGTTAGGGAATCTGCTGGTAGTCCTCTATCACAAATTCTGCAAGCTAGACCAGCACCACTGGCAAGACAACCATACACGTCCTCTGCACATCTACAGCCAGTGGATGCAGGATCATACCACATACCTTCTCCCATTCTTGTAGTAGAAGGACCATCCCATCATGTGCTAGAAGCAGCCCCAATGTCTGGGCCCGTGTACCAGGCCCTGGGAGCAGCCCCAGTGTACCAGATGCCAATGACTGCAGCAGTGGGCAACACGTCCTACCAGATGCCAGCCACAGCCCCAGTGGCAGTGTCAGCCCCTGTGTACCAGATGCCAATGACTGCAGCAGTGAGTAACGTGTCCTACCTGATGCTGGCAGCAGCCCCAGTGTCAGGGCCTGGTACACCGGCCCTGGCAACATCTCCAATGGCAGTGGAGGTGCCTGTGTACCAGGTGGAAGTGACTGTAGCTGTGAGCAACAGGTCCTACCAGATGCTGGCAGCATCACCAGTTGGGGCGCCCGTGTACCAGGCGGCGGCAGCATCGCCAGTGGCAGTGGGGGCGCCCGTGTACCAGGCGGCGGCAGCATCGCCAGTGGCAGTGGGGGCGCCCGTGTACCAGGCGGCGGCAGCATCGCCAGTGGCAGTGGGGGCGCCCGTGTACCAGGCGGCGGCAGGATCGCCAGTGGCAGTGGGGGCGCCCGTGTACCAGGCGGCGGCAGGATCGCCAGTGGCAGTGGGGGCGCCCGTGTACCAGGCGGCGGCAGCATCGCCAGTGGCAGTGGGGGCGCCCGTGTACCAGGCGGCGGCGGCGGCGGCGGCAGCAGCATTGCCAGTGGCAGTGGGGGCGCCCGTGTACCAGGTGCCAGCTTCTGAAGTGGTATTAGACCCAGTATTCAACTGTCAGTCTGAAATTGCTATTGTTTCCAAATAAAAGGCTTAACCTATTTAGTTTGTACTGTAACTGGCTTGGTTTGTCAAATGCAAATGCATATTACTTCCCAGAGAATTTGGTGATCATCTTTTAAGCTGCTCTCTGCCATCTTCAGATGGTCTTTAGAAACTGGTGAAATGCCAAATGAGTGGGCAATATAATGTTTCCAATGTAAGGGGACCGTACTGAGCTGTGTAACTACAGGCCAGTCATAACTTGCATTGCATGCAAAATATGATCATCTATCAAGATCTGGACTTATTTCTCAAATGTAATAGTATTTTGAGGGCTAGCCAACATGGATGGATTACATAATGGTAGGTTTAAAACTGGAATGTGCTGTACACGAGATCTGGGAGTGATTGTCCAAACCCTCCACAGGCTTTAGCCCAGGGGTGGGCAATCACGGGCCGGTGTGTATGCAGGTTTTCATTCCTATCAATTACCCTGACTGAGTTGATTTGCATGCTCAAATATAGATTTTTAACAAATGTTTACGAAGGGAGACAAGACTAGTCTTTTCATGATTTAAAGAGATGCACATGAAACATGAGATTTCATTGAGACAATCAACCAATTTAAAGGCCAGACGGTGTGAAAACGAGGGACAGATTCGGCCCTCGCTGCCCACCTCTGCTCTAGCATTGTACCATAGCAGTTAAAAGCCAATCGGATGCTGGGATACATTGCCAAAAGTACTGAGTACAAATCTGAGGCAATGCTGCTTTTGTACAACATATTTGTCAGACCACATCTAGAGTTATGTACAGTTCTGGGGACCAGACTTTAAGAAAGTTATAGGCCCATAGTCAGAAACGACAGAGTGCGAGGGGGGAGTACTAAAACTTGGTGTCATGTTATATTTAAATGAGTCAGTTGTCCTAACACTCATTTGCTTTTAGAGACCTCAATTGACTGAAAATGGCATCTTTCTGAGTGAAGGTTGAGTGCAGGGAACACCCCCCTTGAGCTGCACTAACTTGTGCCGGTATTTCGTTGTCTTTGCTTTCAGGTGGTTACAAACATTGGAAACTGAATTTTACGGCCACGTGCTCAACGCAACCACGCAAATTAACGACGCCGGGAACTTTAACTGACCACCTGATTTTAGTGTCTACGAACTGCACTGTGGTGAACTCAAGGTTAGCATTTGTGTACCCACCAGTGGCTACTGGTGAACTGGCAATAGGGGAAGCTTAACCATCCCTTTAATAATGATTGGACATGACCTGTTCAACTCAATTTAAATTATCATTGCAGAAACTCAAACTGGCCACACCTGAATGAGTTTTCATTGACGCATATGTCAACTGTCATGCATTTGGATTTCTAGCGCTTCATGGGTTGGAAAATTCTGTGCTCAGCTGGTGCGTGTGGAATTTGTCTGAGGTTCGTGTAGCTGTAAGTCATGAGAATCCATTCTCTTAAATTCTTAATTGCTGAATGTAGAGGGAAATGTCCGGCACGCTTCACAGCTTGTTGCTTAGTGCAGTGTTTCTCAACTCCAGTCCTGGGGACCCACTGCCCTACACTTGTCTGCCAGCTCAGCAATTGCATGATTCAGTCAATCAAATCCTAATCAGTCTCTTGCTAAGTTGAAATAGGTGTGGTAAACCAGGGCTAGTACAATCATACATGATACTTCGGCAACTTTGAGTTAAACACCATTTAAGAGGATTTGCAGGTTGACAAAATTGAAATTTGATGTCAGTGACAATTCATTATTTAAAAATATATTTTCATAATTACCTCAAGCTCAGGGGACCAAAAGAATATTATCTTTAATTCTGGCCTCCAGATTTAATGGATTAGGGTATTTCATGAAATAAATGACCCACATAGTGAAGTTTTCTGTTTACTTTTATCGCAACTTGTTCTACTAGTGTGCTTAAGGTTAGGTCATTGTAAAATGCAGTTCTTAATCGGAAAGTTTAATGTCTTCTTTGGGGACACCTGATTCAATGAACTAAGACCTAACAATTAGTATTAGCTCATTAAGTGAATCATCCCACTGCTGAGCTGGAACACAAATTTATAGTGCTGTGGGTCCCCAGGACTGGAGTTGAGACTCACTGGCTTAGTGAGCCTCACGGACTGTCCTGCGCTTTTCGCGAGCCACACTACCACAATTTATGAAGACATGCTGTAAAACCCCATGAAAGGCAATTACCATACGGCGGATATTGCCTGGGTTGAAGGCCTTACGTGTTCTCTTTGTCTAACACTAATTAGAGCATTCTTCTGGCTGGAGTGAATCACAATATAATGGATATTTTCACCGTCCGAGGACGGGGCATGAAAGCGCAATGGTTAAGATTTATCAAATATTTAAACAAATATTAGACACGCACGCGCACACGACACTCCCCAGTGCCAGTCTTTGTTCACTGGACAAACACTATGGTCCTGAAACTCAAACGTGCATGTATGTTGGGATTCTGGATTCTGCTGTCATGTTAAGTTCTGTGCCTGGCCTAGCCATGTTTAGTATTTCTGTGTTTAGTGACCACTGCTCTGTCTGACTATTCTTAGGATTGTGTTATGTGTTTTGGTAATTTAGATTTCCTGTTTATTATTTTTCATGTTTAGATCATTTAGTTTCCAAGCCATGTTTTCATTTTCATGCTTTGCACTTTGTCTCCCCTGTCTTGTCAGGTGTGTATCTTTGCTCACGGTCCCTTGTCTTGTGTGACACTCATTCGGGTGATTTATTGGTTTCTGGGTTTCAATCTTCTTTCATTATCTCGTGTTCTTCCTTCCTCTCTTTTTCTGTCTTACTAACACATACTAACAGTTTTGTTTTTGCTCAATACTAATCCACACTAACCTTGTATATTTGGACTAACTTACTAACAAGCATTTGGGATTGTATAGCTGCACTTACTAATTGACTAATCTCTCAGCTGTCGCCCATTCTAGTCTCCGCCTCCTTGCCTATGCCTAATTATCTCTGCTGCAAGTTTCTGTGGATTTCCACTTTGTGCTTTCCTTTTTTATCTTGGCACTTTAGCACTCCTTAACCGGAGCTGTTTTGTACTTAGGTTTGTCTTGTGATCCCTGTCTGCGTTTTGGCTACAGCCAAATTCATGTAATTAGTTTATCCCTCATGTGTCTCTCCCTAATCATTGTCAACATTGATTGCACCTGTTCTCCCTGGTCATGTGTTTACCCTGGATGTGTATATAAGATGTCTGTTTGGTTCACACTCTTGTCAGATCGCTCTCCCTAGTTTTCTCGTGCCACGTTTCTCGCCTTGATTGCTCAGTGTTTATCTTTCTGACTGGATTGCTCGACTATTGATTTTGGTTTGCCCTTTTTGGATATTGTTGCATCTGTGAGTTTTGACCTTTTTCTGCCCGACCTTGATTTTGTGATTACTGCCCTGGTTTTGGATTCGGACTGTCTTTGGCTTATGAGTTTGTTTCTCCTCCAAACCTACGCCTGTGTACCGAACCCTTTTTGTCTGACCACGAACTTTGTTATTGGTGCCCTGGTTACGATTCTGGATTACGCCCATTGGATACTGTTTTTGGATTGTGGACTTTGTACCGTTGCCAGCTCTGTTGGGGGGTTTCCCCCTTCAGAAATAAAGCCTCCTTTTTGCATTCTACTGGTTGTCGCTCTTGGTTCATTTCGTAAATCACAACAATGTAAACATAAACACACGCGCGCACATCACCCAACATTAGTCTTGATGCAATGGACACGAGTTCCTGAAACACAAACGTGAGTACAGGTTACAAAAATACTGACAAGCATACACAGACAAGCACGCATCCTATCAACCAAACATACACACGCAAGCACAAAATAGTATACTATACACTCATGCACAAAACACTAATTCCTTGTTTAGCTGTGAAACTTTAACTCTGAAGGTTGATTCAACCAGTTTTGCAAACAAACGGAGGTGGCACTTAAACCATTTTGCAAAAAAAACACAATTTTGCCAATTAAAAGCTCTGAATATATTATACCTGTCAAATCTGATTTCACATCAACTTTTCTCTTTGAGATAAACAAGCAAAATGTGGATTTGGTGGTTAACCCGTTTTGCGATCAAACTCTTCATTTGGTATCTGATTAATTGCTTTTTGGAATTCATTGAGTTATTGGAGAGTCTAGAGTATTTACTTGTTCCTTGGTGAGACTAGAAAGATCTATATTAAGAAAGGAGATCATATCAGCTGAATGTGGTTCATGATCAGAGGTATATAACTTTTTTTTTTTTAATAGTCAAATGTATTTTTGATATCCTCATGTTTCAGTATCGCCTTCCCTGCTGAGTACTTAATGGCCGGTATAATAGATTTTTCTTTTCAGCTGATTTACCAAAATGTTCCTGATTTATTATATTCAAAATTGTCAAGTCTGAGTCTTTAGGTAAAGAACTTATGATTTGTGTGTAGAATACTATTTCGTTGAACTATTTTCTCAGTAATTTATTCCTGAATTTTTTTCTGTAGGATTGTTAAAATACTTAACATTGAGTTCTTTTATTTGTTCCAGGTTTTTCTCAGGTTCCTGTTCCTTTTTTTTCCTGTATGATGAGTAAGATATAATTTTTCCTCTAAATACTACTTCAGCCATCTCCCGGAGTATTGAGGGTGGAATTTCTGAGGAGTCATTCAATTCCATGGAGGAGGCCTATTCTTTTGCGAAGAATTTATCAAAATCAGGATCTGTGTCTTAAAGCGCCATCTACTGATGGGTTGTTTTAGTTGTTCCATGTTAAGGGTAAAAGAAACAAGGGCGTGGTAACTAATGATGATAGGATGGATTGTGCAGCCAGTAATGTCCGATATAATGGAGTTGCGGGTGAGAAAAAAAATCAATGAGTGAAAACTAATGATGAGGAGGAGAATGTATATTCTGTTTAATGGGTTTTTCATTTGCCAACTATCGCCAAGACCAAAGTCAGTTATATATTGTACTATAGTTGCTTAAGATGGATCAATTACTATGTTGAAGTCACCACCGATTATTGCTGTGGAGTTTGGGAGGTCAGCTAAAGAAGTGAGGAGTGAATAGAAAAGGGCAGGGTCATCAGTGTTTGGGCCATATATACTAGCAGTAGTAATATTGCTATAATTGATAGTACAATTTAATTATTACAAATTGTCCTCCAGGGTCAGTGATGGTGGTATGATGGATTAATGGAAGGCTTTTGTTGATCAGAATTGATGTACCCCTTTTCTTAGAGCTATAGGTTGATGAAAAAACTTGATTAAATTCAGGCGTTAACTTCTGCGACTCAGATTCTGTTTGAGTTTCTTGTAGAAGACAAATATATATCGATGGTTAATTTTATTTCTTTTCGCCTGCAAACTAATCCCGCGGATATTCCATGTTACGTATTTGATTGGTGCCGAAGTGCCTGAGTTGCTTGTATTTTGAATAAACCAAAACCTCATTTGATTGCGTTGAATATAAATTACGTATTATATATTATAACTATAAATTCTAAAGAAAAACGGCACATTGAGCAAAATGCAAACAGAGTAACAGTATAATCTCTCTTCATTGATGCCCTCCTCCAGAGACGGATGTATCGGTAGAAGCAGGGGCGGACTGGGGTAAAAAAAAAAGTGGCCCAGGAATTCGTACCTAACTGACCCACTCTCCAGGGGGCAGGGATGGGTAGGTAGTGACCGGCCGAAAAAATTTCACATTATTTGACAAAAAAGTATTCAGTTTAACATCATATTGAACCATAGTATTTCCCATGAAGCATTGATATTAGTCGTTTTTCAGTTTATATAACACATAATTTAGCCTCCGACAAAATAACTGCTGTGTATATCGAACATACAAACCCAGTGGCTATATGCATGTGTGATTTTTGCAGATGTTTAACAAATCATTAAGTCCCTCTCCGCCCCCCCCCCCCCCACCCCCAAGTCCCTAAAGTAGATTTAGTAAAAAATTTTGGAGAACTGAGATGTTACCTTTATGTATGAACCGAAAAACTGCACAAGGAATCATGAAATGTGACCGACCAGCAAAAGCTTAAACAGTTTTTTTCCAAAGGCACGGCAGGGGTCGGTTGTTTGTTTGTTGTTACCGAAAAGGTCACGGCCCCTCTGAATGCAATCACTGTAATTCCCTGTAATGGAGAGTGTGTCTGCACCTGGCAATTACAATAACCCCCTCCAGTTGCCCAGAAAGGGAAACGGAGTCTGAGATTAAACAAAAACCGAACAGCCTGGAACTCAGCGGCGTGCTTGGCCTGCACTGCTAATGGTGTCTCCCAAAGCACCTCATCTCTGGGTAAATATTGACCCTTTCCAATCGCTGCAAAGGCTCAAGAGATCTTCCCCACAAGCGATCGTTTCTTGGCCAGTCTGAAAGTGTGAGATAATCAGATCAGGCGCAGAGAGCCACAGATCCCTGATCCCCTCCTGTTTACCATATCAAATTCAGGCACACCGTCAGCAAAGGAACAGGTCAGAAACCAAGAAATAAAACAACTGAGATCCTCATAATTTTTTACAATGTCGAGAACGTGACAGAATGAAGGGGAATGTATGCTAAGATGTATGCTTCCTGATAGCTGGGCCCAGAGTCACTGGGTGTCATCATTTTCTTCTCTCCTGACAGGGTTATGTATTACTTTTCTGCAGTGGGATGTAAACTGATCAGCATGGACAAAACTAATAAAATAAGTGACGTTGTAGCTCTTTGTGGAGATTAAAAATCGCAATGCACAGGAAATTCCAGGAATTGACCCTCTTGCTTCAAATTACCTTTTTGACTCGTTCTTTACTACTGACTGTATGGAACCTGCCATCATTATTCCTTTATGGGTTACAGTACAGCTAGAAAAATTAAAGGATCCTAATTCATGAGTGAGTACCAGCTGCAAAAAAGCTGTTCTCTGTGGATGCACTGTATATACATTAGTTATGAAAAGCAACTTCAATGACCTGTCTGCACTCAGGAGCTCCATGAGGGTTGGGGAGATATAACATTTCTTCAATGGCACATAAGGTAATTATGCTCACTTAGAACCTCTAACTGCAAGAGGGAGATTAATTTCTGGATTTCTGTTTCTGGATTTTTCTGAATGCCCATGATGTTCATTTGTAGCCTTGATAACCAATCTTTATAATTTTTCTTTCAATATACAAGTAAAATGGGTAATCAAATCATCAGAATTACCAAATGTACCAAACGGTACATTACCAAATGTACCAGCTCTCTAAAGCTCCCAGTCTTACAACTGGTTCAAATATGGATGGATTCAACTCGGTGGTAATTCTTGGAGCTGCAGTTCTGTGGTTATCAGCAACAATCCTACTAAGTGTTTGCCTGTTCGTGTGTCCCTGAGGGCACATTTGGTGCAATTCCGGCACCAGCAATTTGTAATTGAAACGGCGTGCTGTCTTGGCCAGGTCTCCATCGAAAAAGAGATTTTGAATATCAAGGGATTTTCCTGTTTAAATGAAGATTTAATAGAAAGAAAGAAAAAAAAAACGTAATGTTGTCTGTGTGGAACTATGTTACTGTTCTCATCTTGCTTGGAAAAATTACCCACCAAAGTGCCGCTGTTTCAACCTCTTATCATTCAGATAAATAAGAATGATTATCATCGGTGGTTTTGTAATTATAGTTTACAGACTTCAAAGACATTTTAAGGGTGATTTTGATATGTATTCGACCCCCTGTTTGTGAAAGGGAGTTTCTCAGTACCAAGATAGTGGAGGTTGCGTCCCCGCACTTCCGTACTTCCTTGAAAGAGAGATGGAGGCTGATTAAATGTGCTCTTGAGATGTGATGCGAATTGAGACAAGTGCAATGCTAATGGGCAGCAGCAGGCACCAGTCTCAACCAGCTTGGGGTATTTCCTTTCTTTGCAAGGCCGTTTAGTGTTATCTGGGGTATAATTTTCATGCAAATTGTTCCCTAACTGATGCTTACTTTAATATGACAGTGGACAAAAGGTCTCTATCCTTTGCTGTTCTTGAGCCGCCTACTGTGTTCAAGTCAAATTCAATCGACTTACAAGTTTTATGTGTACAAATTCTGGCTTATTCCATCTGATTGGAATAAAGCTCCAAGACATTTTCAGTGACTGGGCATCTGAAAAAAATCATAAAATATAAAATAAATGATAAAGACGTGCCATTGGAATTGAGTTGGTGAGACTATGAGTGAAGTTGGAGAAAGTGAGAGAAATTGTCTGTTCAGGAGCATGTCAATCCATTAGAAGTACACACTGCCACTTCTAGATGCCTCTGTGTGGTTGTGCACGCACGTAGGCACAAATACACACAAACACACACACACACACACACGACCAAAACAACCCTCCTGTTCTGCCCTGGTACCCCTGCCAATCGCATTACCTGTCCCCAGCAGAAACTTCATCTGATGGGAACCTTTCCCCTATAGAAAATATATCCTGCAGAACTCTTTCTGCAATGGGTTCTATGCACGCATCACTACCATGTTTGAGTAAGGCCACTCCTCAACTTCCGGCCCACGAGATTGAAAGCGAAAGAATGGCAGAGTCCTCGCTGTGCCAGGACATTTCCATGTTCTTCTATGCGCTTCTGGCAACACGATGATCTGAGTTGTACTAATTACTCACTCTGTATTAAGAGTCATTAATGCGCTGTGATGTTTCGCATTGACTGCGTTTCGTAGCAAACAGATGTTCAGGCTCTCCCATCACACATTTGTATGAGCCTGAGGGACTGTCACAATACGTGACGTTCGTCTGTGCTCGCTCTCCAACATAAGTTAGTCATCAGGGAGAACTGGACCGGCACCCTTGCATCCCTCTGGTGTGATTCGTATTGGTGAAATTGTCGCGTCGTTTCTTAACCATCCTCCTGTCTTCGGGAAATGTGAGGAACTAAAGAAATAATTAGACTCAGCCAAAGGTGTACATTGCGGCGCACAGCAGTAAGTGCTGCCCTCGCGTCTTTGAAAAGACTTTTTCGCTCATTTTGAGGTCATGACATAAACATTGACACACAAATCAAAAAAAATACACAAAGAGTCTAAATATAATGTTTTGAAAATTAATTTGTGTAAGCCGTTTTAAGCAACAATGTCTAGCATTCCTACACTCACACAGGATTCAACACTTGGCGGAAGTTACCAAGCGGCCGAATACTTGACCGGAAAATGCGTCATGAGCTGCCGTGCATAGAGCCCATTGAACCTTCACCCCATGGGAATCTCTCTCCAGTTATTCTACATGGAAAGAATCTATATGAGCATGCGTATATGCGCATATATGCAACCTGTATACTGCATATAGGCCAAATTCAGGTTCATATATGTGCTTATAGAGGGCATATAGGTCTCCTGTATTGCTTCTTTATTCCCACATGTAGGCCCTATATATACATACAAGGTATATGGCTCCTATATAGCTCATATACCCAATGGCAGGATCTGTTTGTCATACCTATTGTATAGCTCATATCTCACCTTTGCAACCGTCATACATGATGCCTATATTTTATTCTCAAGGTAATATCTGCATATTAGTCTAAAGTCCTTAACAGAAATAAGAATTTCACTCAATAACTTATTAATCGCATGTGAACACGTGAAATTGGCATCACAATTGATCCTAAATATATGTTGACGTGACAATGGCAAGTTATGTGTAAACCAGTCATTATTAACTATGGCAAGTGAGAGGAGACAAAAAGCTGTGATATCAACACACATCTAATACTATTTGTTACATTTTTTGGTAACACTTGAGGGTATCGTCATAAGAGTGACATGACACAGTCATGAACGTGTCAAAAACATTATGTTAATGTCAAACGTTTTCTATCTTGTCTGTAATGCAGTTTCTAGATGAAAATGGCTCAGAGGTCCTTAATCTAAATGTGGCAAAATAAAACAAAAATAACAGTACACAGAAGAACATACATTCAAGTAAATCTGCCTTTCAAAAGTAATTTTCATCCCTACATCTATTTGAGCATTTCACTGTGGTTAATGAATTTGAAGACAGTGAGCTCTAATTTCATGGCTCAGCGCAGGGTGGCGCAGCGCAGGCGGCGTAGCGTGGCGCAGCCCGCGCAGTGGTAATTTCGTGCGATGCAACACCGTGCGCAGCCACTTTGGCAATTTTGTAGACGGATGTGAGCCGAGATGGATATGGCGGCGTAGTAGGGGGAGGTGTCACATATTCATCAAGACACACTGACAATTTTGTAGAAAAAGTCTCCGCTGAAGTTACCCAAAAAGCTTGCCGTCTCCAACCTGGTTTTCTTTCTGTGCAGTGGTAATTTGGCTGAACGGCGCACAGTAGGCACACGTCACCGAAACCTCACAGGCAGGTTTCCAGAATGTCAGGCACATTTCAATGCAATAAATAATTACAGCAACCACTATTTCATGTAACTATCTGAATCAGGACATAAATTGTAGTATCTATATTGATTGTACTGATGTCAGATTAAAGGCGGTTGGCACGTGTAATGGAAACTCGACCTGGCTTAATCAACCCAGCTGAATCTGTGGTGCAAACTAATGACTTCACATCTTTCTCAGTCAATCACAAACTGCCTATACAGTATCTCACAAAAGTGAGTACACCCCTCGCATTTTGACAATTAATTTATTATATCTTTTCAAGGGACAAGGCTACAGAAGTGAAACTTCTATATATTCTAGAGTAGTCATGGTACAATATGTGTAGCAGTGCAGATTTACTGCACTGTCCAAATACCTGAACAAACAGTCACTATTTCCAAAATGGATGGCAACAAAAGTGAGTACACACTCCAATTGATAATGGTCAACCAAGCAATGAACCATGACTTGTTCATCATGTTCATGCTTTTGTCTGTTTGACTGGGCCATATGAGGTTGTGTAACATGTTGAAGGGTTAAATTGTGGTGCTTTGGGTGCAATGCTTTCATTCTGGTCACTGGATGGTCAACATGACACCTCATGGGAAAGAACTCTCTGAAGATCTGAAAAAGAGGGATGAAATAACTAGGATTCTTAAATTCCCACACGGAAAGAACCAATATAAACATATAGGTTTTAATCCCCGGATTGTATCAACCAGCAGTGGTCGGCAGCTCTTTTCAGAAGTAGCCTGCAATTGGCCAATGTGCTACAGGGATGCAAATTGTGAAGGGCCTGCTGGGAAGATGTAGATTAAAATTACCCTAGGTGTGTCTTGTTGGCTAGACAGGCGCTATTAAATATAATTCTGACAAGCTATTAATTTGGTTATCTTTTGTTGTTGTTTTAAGGTTGTGAGGTTTTGCCAAGCCAATATATAATAAGCTGTTGCGAACAGTCTAAAGTTGCATACATTCTCCTGAAGTGTCGATAAGGGGCTGCATATGAGAAGTAGCCTTAGAATTTGTATGTTAATCCCTGATTGGATGTCCCAGATTTGGGTGGGATTTGAATCGTGAAATAAAATAAATAAACAAAGAATTTTTTTTGGCCGTTTTCATATATTATAGGTACATCTATAGGTACCTATAGTATATGAAAACGGCCAATTTTATGTATGTTGCATATATGCAAAACCTATATGTGGCCCTATATTAAAACCTTTATGTTTATATCGGTTCTTTCCATGTGGGATATTCGCTATTGCACAGAAACTTGTCTCCTAATAAAATCTTTACCCCACAGGAACTGTTCCCAAATAGAATTTTCACCTGATTAGAACCTTACCCTCACAGAGTCTTTTTCCTGCAATAGCCTTTTCCAAACAGAATTTGCACTCCATGGTAACTTTTTCCTAGTAGACCTTCTCTCCTACAGGAACTACACCATTCCAATGAAGTATAACTGTTTTTTGAAAGGAGTATTGATATTTTCACCACAATCAGAACACTGTTTCTATCATATAGAGAATCTTCCCCACTGCCCTGGGATGTCAGGTTTGTAGGGCCTTGCTTACAGTTCATCTTTGACAGAATAATCAAATAATTCACTGTACGTGAGACACTTGATCACTCTTAAAGGTCCCTTGATCTTTGGCCATATCAATGGTAAAGGGCGGAGTTTAGGATGAAACTAACAGTGAGGATGAAGGTCTACCATATTCTGAGTCGATGGTCTAAAATCCTGTTTCACACTGATCTACGCTGAGCCAATCTTAACCATAATGGAAAAATATGACTTACATGGATGGGGGACACATGAGCAAAGACAAGTGAAAGGAGGTAGGCTGGGAAAAACTTCCATGCATCCGTCCATCTGCTGAGTTTGTGGCATGAACAGGTCGAGAAATTAATGTATCACCAGTGTATGGCTTTCTGAGTCAATCTGGGTGTGTTTTCACCTCGACACAGGCTTCAAAGAAATACTCCGATGCATGTAGGATGCTCATCGTTTTGTAAAAAGTGTCAGTAGACACGTTAGTAGATTTAGGCTAAGTGAAGAGGTCACAATGGCTGGGTTTGAACCAAAAAACAACAGATGCTATTTTGTTCCACTTTATTGCACTGTGTGTGTCCCCTGGAACTTACTACATTAAAAATAATTACATTATTTGGCAAAATTAGCGCTCAAAAACTAGTTTTAGTTCCTCAGCACAGTAAGACTGACTTGTCATTGGTTCCAAACAGACATCCAAAACTTGTCATAACTACTAGAAATGAGGTTTTTAGAAATTAACCCCACCCCGGAACAAGTTGGCACAGAGTGGAATATGCCAATTAAAACAGAAAGCAGAGATTTCTATATTTACTTTAACTTCTATTTCATTGGAGGCAGTATGAAGACAGAATATTGAATGTTTTTTCTAGTCAGCTTTTGTACATATACATCCATTGCTGCCATGATTCAGGTCTGTAATGCATTCCAGAAAAGTTGGGATGGGGGCAGTTTAAACTAGTAATAAGGTTAAAAACCTGATTAATGATGTGATTTGAAACAGCAGATGTGAGCCGGTGAGTGTAACATTGATTTAGTCCAAAAGCTGTATCCAGGAAAAGCCTAGTCCTTTAGGAGCAAGGATGAGCCAAGAATCCTAGGGCGTAATCTAAGGGTGGGAATGGGGGGGCATGTCCCCTCTAAAATTGATATCACACTATTGAGCTCCCCCAATAACGCACTTTGATAAATGAAATATTACTGGGAAAATAAAATGTATATTTGCGGACACAAGCGTTTCAGTTGTTCTGTCCCCCCAGTCATAAACTACATGTTACTACAACGCAAGAATCTCCAATTTGCCCACAATCGTATGAGAAAATCATTGAAAGGTATAAAAACTGTATTCCTCGAAGAAAGATAGACTGGGACTTTGATATTTCATCATTTGTGGTGCATAACATAAGTCAAAGATTCAAGGAATCCTGAGGAATTTCTGTGCGTAGAGGGCTAAAGTGCAAGTTTAAGCTGAATGCCCATGATATCTGATCACTTAAACAGCACGGCATCAAGAACCATCATTTATGTGTGTGTGATATGTGTAAGTGGGCACTGGATTACTTTGGCAAGCCTTTGTCATGAACTGCAATATGTACTTACACCCACAATTGGTAGTTAATACTTAATTGAGCAAAAAGGAAGCCTTATGCTTAGTGTCCACAAGCGCTGTCAACTTCTCTGAGCTCAAAGGCATCTGCGATGGATCATCACACGGAGGAGTCATGTATTGTGGTCAGTGGAATCAATATTTCATGTCTTTTTTTTGCAGAAATGGATGCGATGTGCTCCACATCAAGGAAAAAAAAAGATCCATCCATTGTGTTCCCTGCAAGAAATTGAAAAGTTATGTTAAGGTGTCAGTACCCTTGGAAAGCGTAACTTGCACTTCTTTTGAAGGCGTCGTTAATGCTAATATGTACATAGATTTTGGAGCAACAAATGTTGCCCTCAAGGAGACATCTATTTCCTTCTTTTCTTGGAGCAGAGAGTGCTTCTTCTGGAGGTGACTTCGAGTTGTTTTCTGACACAGAACTTTTAAATGCGCATGAAAGCGATATGATTCACGGTACGACATTAAAATGATGTAAAACCATAATAGATGCACTTTAACTTGCACTGATGTGTACACTTGCCTCTGGCTTTCCGTCGGCCAACAATTTTTGGTATTTGCCACGAGGGTTATTTATTCTGCACTAAGTGTCGTGATTATTACACATTTCTTAAGGCATTTTCATTCCAAGGCAGATTTTTACCACATTGCGGAAATTATGAAAGTGAGAACTAAGTTTTGATCTTTGACCAGTTCTTTTGAAATCAGACTGTTAATGCACATTCATCGGGAGAGTGATTTATGTGTCTTTTGCAGGTGCGACTTCAAAGCTCACCCTTCGCAGAATAATCAAGAACCTCTCCGAGCCAATGAGAAATAAGTATTGAGCTGGTTGGTCGTATAAGAAAAGTTCAGACCGCTTCAAACTGAAAATAATAAAATGCAAGAATATGTAAGGGATATAGAGGAGGAACAATTTTGACCAAGCAAGGTTGTGACAGCAGCGAGGAGGATTTTGTCTTCGCAAGTGGGAAATAATAAATGGAATATTGTATTTTAGAAAGAAATTTAAGAGGTTCAGTTCAGATTTAAAGGGAACAGTTCATACTTAAGAGGTACACATTTAAGAGGCACAGTTCAGACTGATTTCAGTGTTCACAACCATGTGTAAGAGAAGCCTCTGTTGCAGGCATTTTTAGAGGTTTTCTTGCCCCACACACTAACATCTTGCAGGTTTTGAATTCCGTTACATAATGGCATTGTTCAAAATAATCTGAATGCAAACAATAGTTTGCATTAACAATAGAAAACAATAGTTCTTTTGGGTTTCCCCAGTCAAATACAATCCAAATTCCAAAAAAGTTGGGATGCTATGTAAAATGTAAGTACAAACAAATGCAATGATTTACAAATCTCATAAACCCACATTTTATTCACAATAGAACGTGGACAACATATCAGATGTTGAAAGTGAGACATTTTACCATTTCATGAAAATTATTTGCTCATTTTGAACTTTAAGGCAGCAACACATCTCAAAAAAGTTTGGACAAGGCCATGTTTACTATTGTATAGCATCCTCTCTTCTTCTAACAACAGTCTGTAAATGTCTGGTCAGTGAGGAGACCAATTGCTGGAGTTTTGGATAGGAATGTTGTCCCAATCTTGTCTGATGTAGGATTCTTGCAGCTCAATACTCCTGGGTCATCTTTGCCTGATTTCTTATTTTATAATGCGCCAAATGTTATCTATTGGTGAAAGGTCTGGACTTCAGGCAGGCCAAGTCAGTACCTAGACTCTTCAACTGCAAGGCCGTGCTGTTGTAATGGATGCAGTAAATGGTTTAGTGTTGTCTAGCTGAAATATGCAAGGCCTTCCTTGAAAAAGGCATTGTCTGGATGGGACTATATGTTGTTGTAAAACCTCTATATACTTTCCAGCGCTGATAGAGCCTTTCCAGATGTGTGAGCTAACCACGCCATAGGCATTAATGCAACCCCATACCATCAGACTTGCAGGCTTTTGAACTGTACACTGATAACAAGCTCAGTCCTCACGACACACTGTCCGTGGTGTCCTAAAAAAATTTCACGTTTTGATGAATCTGACTACGAACAGTTCTCTATTTTGCCTTAGTCGATTTTAAATGAGGTTTGGCCCAGAGAAGAGGGTGGGGCTTCTGGATTGTGTTCACATATGGCTTCTTCTTTGCATGATACAGCTTTAACTTGCATTTGTGGATTGTACAGCAAACCATGTTCACAGACTGTGATTTCTGGAAGTGCTCCTAAGCCCATGCAGTGAATTCCAATGCAGAATTATGCCTGTTTTTAATGCATTGCTGCCTGTGGGCTCAAAGATCACAAGAATCCAGTATTAACCTTTGGCCTTGTCCCTTGCGCACAGAAGTTTCTTCCAGATCCTCTGATTCTTTTGATGATATTATGTACTGTAGATGGTGGAATATTAAAGTCTTCGCAATTTTGCATTGAGGGACATTTTTCTGAAATTGTTCCACAATTTTTAGATGTAGCCTTGTGTAATAGGTGGATTTCAGATTTAAGAGGTAGAGTTCAGGTTGACTTCAGACAGCACAACTATGTGCAGGCACTGAAATTCAAAATTTTACTATTTGTTATTATCTGTTGTTTTTAGTCAGGTTGGCACAGACAACTGGGACATCGCAACATATGAACATTGCAATATATTAAATCATAATGCTATTTAGTATGCACTATGGACGGAATCAGAAAAATGATCAATTCTTGACCATTCCATCATGGTTTACTGCCATAGTAGAACTGTACTCGCTCATTAAGAGACACACAAATTTTATTTATTTGCTAAAAAAGCCTAAATTGTTATTCTTTCAGACAAAACTATCAAACTGGAAAAATACTATGATCATCTAAATTTAAGCCTTGAGGTTGACAAGTTTTGGATCTGCCCTAGATTAGCTGTTCAGAGTGAGTCCCTCCCTTTCGCCCATATTCCCCTCGGAGAGGCTGCAGCTCCCCCTTGACCTAGTGAGGAAGAAACGGAGAAGAAGATGAAAGGATGGATGGATGATTTGGGAAAATAAATCTAAATGTAGATAATTGTTTTTTACAAATGACCATTACATATATTGCTCCGAAATCACATTGCACTTTACAGCATTTATGGTGCCCTCACTGAAGTGCAAGTTACCATTTCCAGTGGCATTGATGCATACCTGTACTATGGCTGATGAAAGTCAGGATGTTCCTTTTCTTCTTTGGTCCAGAACTTACGGCATCCAATTTTTCTTCAAAAAAGACCGGAAATATTTGTCTGACTGCAATACACGTTTTTATTGAGTGACGACGGCAAGCTCTGAGAATTTGATGGACGCTGTTTACTTAACCCATTTAAACCAGGACAGCATGTGCGCATTTCAACCTTTAAAACCGGGGACGCTGTAATGCATTTCTACCCCTCAGGCCGGGAAAGCGGATACGTCATTTTGTTGTTTTCATTACTTTTCCGACCATTTCCGGGCTCATAGCTGTTCTTTTAAAAGCACTTTATACTAGGGCAGATGCCATAGTAATACTTCAAGACACTTTATTTTTAAAATATTTTTAGGTTTACTTTTATTTTATTTGATTGGACACTTTATCATGCCTGCCACCCGGTAGCGGAGCTATGGGGGGGGCAAAGACACATCCCTTTTAGTCCTGGCTAGATCTCAATCATTTTCCTTTATTGACGTCTTTTCCAATTATCGTAAACTTCAGTTGCCATTTCTCACCGTATGCGATCTAACAGTGATGAAATCATGGGCTAAATTCAGTGCAGAAAAATAATTTACTTATTAATTAGCCAATGCTTCGTGCGATTAAACTGGTCCGTGTTCCAATGAAATGCGGACTTTCACTCTCAGTATTTCGTGGGTTGATTAAAAAAAAAAAACCAGTGGCACTCGGCAGTTAAATAGCCTAGGTTATAAAAAGCATGCGACTCAAGCCATTTGCGTGAGATTCGACAGGTAGGCTATGAAATTTTGAATGACGTAGATTTAAATACAGCAAATCTGCGTCCAGAGGAATGATTGTCGTCCTACCTAATCAGGGAGATCAAGCAGCACCTGTTAAGTGCGGAGCGCTCTCGGAGTGAACCCTCTGTTAATCATGAAGATGACTGAGAACAGGTCCGGATTTATAATAGTTTTAAACAGTTGTTTTGTGCAACCCAATTCTGTTCCGCCACTGTGCTGAATTTAACCTGTGATTTAATCGCTGTTAGATCGCATGTGGAGAGAAACCGTGTCTTCAGTTGCCAATTACGATTATTGGAAAAGACGTCAATAAGGGAAAACGATTGAGATCTAGCCAGGACTAAAAGGGATAGTTTGTTATAGTTTGTTCAGTGTTTTAAATATTGTGATGAAGATTTACACAAATAAAAAAGGCTTAAGGCTTCCTTTTTGTATGGGTAGGTTTTGACTTGCATTTCTGAACGTAAGCATGTATCATAGTACTCCACAAAGGTATGCCAAAGTAATGCTGTGCCCATCTGGTTATATCACTTATAGACAAATGATGGCTTTTGATGCAGAGCCGTCTGATTGATCAAAGATCAAAAGTATTCAGCTAAGGCTTGGTTCCTTGTCCTTTAAACACAGGAATTTCTCTGGATGTCTCGTATCTTCTAATTAGGTCCTGCACGGTACAGGGTGAAGTGTCCAAATCTGTTGTTATCTTTCCTGCAGTGGCAATCTTTCTCAACCTTTCAGTGATTTTTCATGCATTTGCGGGCAAAGTTGTGATCCTCGGTCTATCTTGGATCCTAAAGGACTAGCCCTTTCCTGGATGCTGCTTTTGAACCAAATCATGATTACGGTCGCCTGCTGACATCAGCTGTTTCAAATCACATAATCGCTCAAGGTTTTTTTTTTTTTTTGCCTCTGTACTTCTAGTCCTAAATTGCTCCCATTCGAACTTCTTTTGGAATGCACTGAAGCCCTGAATGGCAAGAATTGATGTATATTTAAAAATTAAATAAAGTTTCCCTGGCAAAACATTAATTATCTTGTCTTCATACAATCTGCAATGAAATCCAAGTGGAAATAAATTTGGAAATCTCTGTTTACTGTTTACGTAATTACGTGCATTTTCCATTTTATCCCAAGTTTTTCATAGTTCAGGTTGTATCATTATATCCCCCGAACGAAGTTCGAGAATAGCATGGATTTGGCCTCGTCACGCGTCCGCAGAGATTTTCTTGTGAACGCTCTACGGCCCACATAAGTGCACCGATTCTTTTCAAATTTGGCAGGGACATGTATTATGGTAAGTTCACGACACCTATTGATTTTGGGTACTCTGGGACCACCTGGGCCCTACTGGGGGGCCTTCGGGGGATACATGTGCTTGGTTGCCGAGTGCTCTAGTTATTAATATTTTCTCTTCATGTGGTGCTTGATTCATCCTATTGAGCCGGGTTCAAACAATGATCCTAGGGCCCTAGAGGGAAGGTCTTACATTATTGACAGTGCTGTCTGCAACATCCGAGCTGTTCCTAGGAGGGCTGACGTCACGAGGGATTCTATTTGTGAATTCTTTGTGAAGTCCCCTCTTTACCTGTCCTAATGCTCCCGATGACCACTGGAGTCGTTTCGGTCTTCATCCCCCACATCTTGCCAATCTCGATTTCCAGATCTTTGTATTTTGATAGCTTTTCAGTTACTTTGACGGAGGTGTTTCTGTCTGATGAAATAGTCGTGTTGATTAGCGCGCACTTGTTGGTTTTCTTGTCCTTGAAGATGATATCTGATTTGTTGGCCTCAGTTTGGATGGGCATGTCCCATAGGATGGTGACTTGATTGTGTGTGGTTGGTGTTCATACCTCTTTGGTTGTGTAAAACGTATAGTCCCTGCAAATCTTTCAGTGCAGGTATGCTGCTACCTTGCTGTGTTGTTGGATGTGTTCCATAGTTACTAGTTCTGGGCAACCAGAGATGATGTGATCTATCTTTTTTTATGGTTGTTATGATTATAATTATTATTGTTGTTGTTGTTGTTTTGGCAGAATATAATTATAATCCCCAGAAAGAGTTTTTTGTGCTCTAAATCCACCTGGAGGGAAAGCTGGACTGCTAAGGTTTCTTGTAGCTGTGAAAATAACTCCTCAGATGACAATACAAACAGGAATATGTTAATCAGAAAGCATCATGCACACAGCACTGTCGTAGCACAGGTCCTGGGTTTGAATCCTGGCCAGAACCTCTAAGTGGAGTTTGCATGTTTAATCCATGACTGTGCGGGTTTCGCTCAGGTACTCCTGTCTCTGCCCCTGATTCGGAGTCATGCAGGTATGGTGCATTGGAGACTCCTATTTACCTATTGGGATGAGTGTGCGAGTGAATGGTGTGCTGTGCTTGGGCAGGTTGAGACCTGTCCTGGTGCGTTACTTGGATATGTTTAGGTTTCCGTGGGACTCTGGTATAGGCACAGCAGATAATGGAAGGACAAATTAACCCTTAGTACTCTATAGGCAACTACGGTTGTCCAATAATTTAAGATATTGAAATCAGATGCTGTTGAAACCCTATCATGAGGAAACTTGCTTAAAAGAGCTTCCGCAGGGGAGCTCTTGTGAATAAGTTGCTACATGATAGCTAAATAGAAAGAAAGAAAGATAGAAAGAAAGAAAGAAATTCAAAATTCAGATGAGAGAAGCGCAGCACTGGAAGGGGTTTCTCAGGCAAAGAATTGTCTGAGCTGGACCAGCGCATCTGGGCCATCATCGGAGAGATGGCACTATCAGGTGTGCCATCGGCTGAGTGTCTGGACAGAGACCTGGGCCCCGAGTGAGCGCCTTTATCTCCTCCTCGTCCATCTCCTATCCAAGAGAAACCAGAGGGCAAGCTATTTTTCTCTGATAATATCATTTATAATGACTGTGTCCCAAAGGCAGGTCTAACTAGCAAGATCGTGTTTCAAAAGAATACCTGCTTGTATTGGTAATTAAGACATTTGGGCCTGATTAACAATCGCAAATAAAGGTCACTACAGTGTTTTCATTATCAATTATCAACAGATGAAGTCCTAAGCCAAACACAACCTGGAAGTTGTGTTATTTTGAAAGACCATAATTATTTGAAAAAACAACAACAGTGATTGAAATAATGTGATTTACAAAATTATTATTCTAATACAAATAATATAATATAACACAATTGTAGAACAGAAAACAATGCTATAACCACTTATTTTGCTCAAATATGTCAGCACTTGAATGTGCATAAGAGTGCTGTTCAGTGCGTGCAGATTCTGTTCTTACCAAAGAACAAATTCCAAAGGTGAAAACATTGACGAATGTCAGAATCTTTGCAAAAAGAGCATAAGTGGGTTTTAAGAGGAAATTACCTCATAAGAATGGTTTGTGAAAGAGGCCCATTGTCATTACAGACATACCTTTTTCACCCTCACAAATACATGTTTACAGTTATTGAAGACAACTATTCTGCAAAATAAGATCACTGAGGTAGTGACTCATATAAAATGATTCTGTTGCAGTTTTCAAGCTCACTCCACTGGGAATATTTGCTTCAATGCATGTATATGTGTAAAATTTTACCCCATTTGTTTGTCTTGAGCATGGGGCATTTTTGCATGAACTTCTGGGCTTTGTTAACACTCAGCCTCGTGGCCACTGGCCCGGCTGCTGGCATTTCAGTGTGTGAATTAATACTGCCATGCAGTGGCCACGGAGGATCATTACTTTGGGAAATGTAATCCATGGGCTGCTTGCAATTCAGGCAAGACACTGTTGTCAGATTCAACCATTTATTTCAGAATTGAATGCATTTGAGTTTGGCGGTGACTGCCGGAGTGATGCTCTGGAACAATCTGAGCAAGCATGACACTGACAGTCCCTTAGATCACAACCCTCCTTGCAGAGCAAATGCTACGTACAATGACCAATGTTATTTATGGAGGAGGAGGCAGTGGAGGTGTGAGAGATGAGATGTAGATTTGTAGTAGACCTGAGTACAAGCGGTACTGAGGGCACGGAGCCAGTGAGATGAATGAGTGCTGCCTTGGTTATAAAAGCTCACCAGCTGGGTAGAAGATGCTGAAGTCAAGTTTTACTGGACAGAAACAGGCTTGTAAATAGACTTCCATGCCTGCCTGATCTAACACAGAGGTTCCACAAGTTTGTTTTTCCAGCCCTCTAACCTTTTCCACTGATGTTCTTTTCTGTTCATAGCGCTATCCATCAGGGGACATTAAAAAAAAAATGAAAAAGCAAAGTAGGTCAAAGAAATGTCAGTTTGCAAAATGGAGTGTTCTTGTCCTTGAAAACAAATGCCATTTTTAAGTGATGTCAGTTACAGGTGCAGCAGATTTTTTGCTGATGGAAGGCAGTTAGATTCACAGGTCAGACACTGCATCATACATTTTAAAGGATGTAGAGATTGTGATGCTAGATACTTTTTAAAAATATTTACAACTGTCAAATTTAATTCTGAGATCAGCTGATAAGTGTCCCCAAGACGTCACTTTATTGCTGAATTGTAGAGTATGTTCCCGTACAAAAACATTCTGGTGCGCAGTTTGTTGAGTTGACACATTATTGAACTGATTTTATCTTTTCTCTCATGCGCACTATCGTCTCCACACTCTCCATTCTTTCAACTTCACAGCTACTATTGCTCCAACAGCCTCTTAGGGACTGATTTACCTCTGCAATACCTTTTTCAAAAACAATCAACAAATTCCCAGGCCAATTGCTGGCTGTGTTGTAGATTTTGCTTTTGTACTAAGCCATTCGAAGCTCTGAGTAAATCACATCTTTTATGTGAATGTTTGTGGGCTTGGCTGTTTTTTCATCATGTGCTGGGCTGAGGCCTGCTCTTGGGAAGTGCATTGGGTGCACTGCATGAAAAGCTATCCATCTTAATCAATGTGATATCACAATAAAGCCCTGCTTGTTCTCAGAAGCCAGAATCCTGAAGGTTTGGCTCATACACACAGATCACTGCGCCACACCCTCGTGATGAGTAATCCCAAGGGTCATTCCGGTTTATTATATTACACCTCTGCACAGACCAAGTCGACTTCAGACAAACCCTGAAAAACTTGGAAAAGGTCTGAGGCAGTGTCTCCGAGCCGTGCTTCCCTGCCCAGCACATGTTAGATATGCTCCTGATTTTCACAGCTGATTCAGATGATCAGCTCATTACTAGAGCACTTAATGAGCTGAACTGGGTGTGTCACATCAGGGAGACATATCTGTGTAGGGCAGGGGTAACGGAACAAGGTTGGGAAACACTGCTCCGAAGGATGCCTGTGAATCACAGATCTACAGTCCAGAGAGGAGCTACAAATCCATCTCCAGAAATGTTGGGATGCTGTGGAAAATATAAATTAAAGGCAGAATGCAATGATTTGCACATCATTTAAATCCTATATTTGATCAAAAATGGTTCAAAGACAATATGTCAAATGTTGAAACTGAGATATTTATTGTTTTGAATTTGATGGCGGCAACAACTTGCTTCAAAAAGGATGGGACAGGGGTAACAAAAGATTGGAAATTTTCTATAATCCTTGGCAACAGTCAGTGATATGAATGGGTATATAAACAACATCTCAGAGAGGCTGCATCTTTCAGAAGATGGTGAGAGTTTCACCACTCTGTGAAAGACTGCATGGGGAAAATTGTTCGACAATTTAAGGATGAAATTGCGAATAAAATGGTTATTTAATCATTTATGGTATGTAATAGCATAAAATCTAGGAATTAGAAGGTTCCTGGTTCGATCCCTGGGTCCTGCAGAGAGCATATCGAAGTGACCTTGAGCAAGACACTGAACCCCACACTGCTCCTGATGTGCAGGCTGGCGCCCCACATGGCAACCTCTGTCTTTCCTATCTTCTTTTAGGCCATTTGTAATATTAATAAGACACTGTTTATTAAAAATGATGCAGAGTACAGAAACTGTGTGGCCGTGACGTGCTGCGACATGAATATCGAACATCAGCGGAAAAAAGTAAGTGAGAAAGTCTTTTAAACGGTTGGTCCAACTCACAAAACTGGGTGTACAAGTTCAAAACTACCTGGTGCTCCATCTCCCCCATATATTCACCATAAAGTAAACTCTTTAACACCGTTGACTGTCCGCAAATGCATGTTGATGAGGTCCTGTTGTATGGCTGCGTAGAAATTCATATGCTGTCAGCAATGGAGAACCCTGTGCCTCCTTACTGTCCCTGACTTTAAAATTCAATTTTAAAAAACTGAATTTCAGAATTCACATGCAAGCGGTCTGCTTATACCGAGCACACAATCACTCATTTTATTGCTTCTTCAGGTATTGACTTTATGACTTAAAAAAGACAATTCTAGAAGAAAATAATTGCATATTTTAACCTCTTAACTGTCACCTGCATTTTCTCGCATTTTGCCCAGATTGGTTTACCACATTTCAAACACACACTGCTCCCATATGCAATGGTTCTATTACACAAAATACTGTGTGTCTGTTGTTGCTGTTATGAGTATTTACTTAAAATATATGGCATAATCTTCAACTTTGGGACAAACAATGTGCATACCTTTATTGCACAGGTTCTTAGCTTTCGAACAAGACCAACCGGAACGGATAATACATGGTTTGACCGTCACAACACAACTTTGATGATGAGGACAGACAAGTTTCATTGCGCTCAAGTATTTGGTGTCTATGTTGAGAAATCGATTTATTGCATTTCTCATGACTGACACAGGGCAAAAAGGTGGGTGGAAATGAAATTCTGAGCGTCTACGTTTTCAAGTGGTATGTCGTTTGCCTGGATTGGTCGAGGATTTAAGTCATAGTTTACAAATGAAGGATTCAAAATTTGTTTGAAAATTCCGTAGGGCCCTAGCAGAGCCCAGTGACAGTTTCAGGTTAAAAGCCATGTGTAAGGGATGTGTAAGGGATGTGTAAGGGATGTGTGAGTGTGTGTTCTTGTACTTGCTACACACTGAGAACTAAAAAAAAGTTTTTTTTCTTACGAAATGGGTACATTATTGGGAAGTGAGGACATTTTTGCTTGTACTCACGACTACAAAGGCAAATTGTGACTAAGTTAAGGTTAGGGGTTAGGTTAGAATTAGGGATCGGTTAGGGATATTGTAAGGGTTTGGGTTAGGCATATGTTGTTCTTTGTTAAGATTAGGGTAAGGCTGTGTAGAGACACAAAGAATGAATGGAGGTCCATGCAATGTCCTCACAAGGATAGAAGAACAAGGATGTGTGTGCGCACGTGAGTATGTCTGAGATGCATGTGCATGTGCCTGCATTCGTTGAACTGCTAGTAGGTCATTTTATCATTTACGCACCAATTACAACAAAATTAAACACATACATTTTCATGAATTAGCTTGAACAAAAGTTAAGAATGAGCTGTAGTATATCTAAACAAGAATGACTGACTGAATTAACTTAAATTAGCGCGTAATTAACCTGAATCCCGACTCATCACTGAAATCTCAAACTGAATGAAGCTCATGAACACTGACAGGTGGTGACTGATGAAGCAGAACACACTGTCTCTAGGCAACCGCTAATGAGGATCTGCCCATACCTTGACGAACTATTGTAGTATTATATTTGACCACTGGGCGGCGTTGTAGTCCAAAGAATTACAACCGCAGGGCTCTACTGAAAACAAAATGTTCAATATATTTTTGTCATGATCTGGGCTTCCAAAAAATACTCGGCTCCGAGCAGAAATTTAATTTTACGATGTATTCATTCATATTTGCGCTGATTTCATCATAATTACATCTTTTGGCAATTTATATTAATAGTACTCTCTCCTGACCTGAAGTTCCTCCACTTTGCTGTGATGTTTAGTCAGCCATTTTTTCCATTTAAATGCAAATGTTTTGAAAAAAAAAAAAAACACTGCTCATCTTAAAATTGTGTTTTATTGTATTTATTTGGTTTTATGTTCACTGTTTATTTGTATAGGAATGTCATAAAATACACATAATATTACACAGGCACTATTTTATTTGCATGCTCCATTGTTGAGCAGTTTTGCCGGACTCCGTTTACGTGGACTGCTACTTAGATTTAAATCAAACCTGCCACGATCATTTTTTTTTCAAAAGACTGCTGAGAGCAGACGCTGTTACAGTCTCTTAAAGTTATGCGAGACGGCACTCCATACCGACAGAGGCCTTTCACGTTCCTGAGGGAACGATACTGCCCACGTCATTCACACGTCAATCTTCATGTTTTGCAGCACAGCAACGAATCATAATAATTTAAGCAATATGAAATACAATATAGTAACATGGATCACAGTTTTGCTGTACAAATCTTTCACTCGGACAATATTTAGGATGTGTTTCAGACAAAACTGTACGTTAAATACAAAAGTATGATCTCGAACCAACGGCATAAAATTCATAAGCAAGGTAAATCTCAAGGGCAGACCCAAAACATGTATGAAACATATACATAATGACTTATAGCCTGTTAAATGTGTCATCGTGTCATTATGATGACTACTGCACAACACTCAGGAACACGATATAAAAGAATAAGAGCCTACAAATACAATGCTTTATCACACCTCCAAAGGGCAGCCCAAAAATATTTAGACTATGATCCAGTTTTAGCTGCTAAACTACAGCTAAGTTTATTTGAAAACAGTGAATCTGTGGAAGTCTCAAGCTTAAAGTACGGGTATTTATATCCACGCCATACAAATCTAGAATTTCCTTGTATTTCACTGTGTCACTGTCACAATTTATACAGACGGCTCTTTCCTTTAAAATTTTACAAAGAGATGCTCTGGACAAAAGAAGGCATTGCAAAATCACTTCATGTGGGATTAATTATTATTTTTAACACAACATTTTATGAACATAAATGAAACCCTTGGTGAATACAAAGCACAGCTAATGAACTGGAAATCCAGCCTAAAAACTTTTACAGCATGTTCCAAAAATACCTGGGAAGTCATTCCTAGCATATTGGTATGCATCCTGTTTTCTGAAAATCCCTGGAATGTGATTTCCAGTTAAATTTAATAGCTATCATGATCATTTTTAGCCAGCATGGACCAGGAAAAGTGGATTTTTTCCACTATTAGGAGAAGTTGCTGATATGTGCGCCCACAAGGAAAATTGAGTATTTTATGCAACCAAAAGTAAAATCAGAAAGAGAAACAAATCAGTGTATTTTTGAGAAGATTTATGAACATTATTATCATTTTCTCATAATTTGCCTCCCAGTCACTGTTTGAATTTCTAGAAATATCTGCTTAGTTCTATTTTTGTGCCCTGTGCAATGAATAATCTTTATTTTCTGATATTTGACTCATTTTGCTTTCATTACCAGGTTCCTTATAAGATGAGATACCTATATAAATAAAGCTAAGGAGTTGATTGCGGAAAATTATGTTTAGATTGGACAATTTGATCAGTCTATTTAAATAGTCAGCCAGCCAGCTAAATCTGTTGACACTGCTGAAAACCATTTACGGCCAGCTGGCCACCATTATCACAAGCAAGCCATTGTTTGGTTATATCATTTAGCCAGTAGCAGCAATACGTCCTGGAAAGCGGACTGCTACAATGAAATACATCAGAGTAAAATATAACGGCGTTTCTGATGTATGAATCACGGAGATACATAAAAACAATTTCACAAAAATTTTGTTTTCGATACCACCCCAGGTACCTGAGAACCATAGGCTCATAGAGAAGTGTGAAATGGCGATGGATCTTTTAATGTCATGCCAATTGTCAACGGCTGATGTGAGTGACTTAATATAATTGGAAATCAGCGCTACAGTCTTTGTTTATTAGTTTTGTCCATTATGGCCATTGAAACTTTAATTATTTATAACCATCCAGGGACAAATTAAGAGCATCCCATTTGCTTCCACCCAAGCTACCTTTTATTTGTCAAAATGAATTCCAAAAGGGCATCCTTTTTCTTTCGCTTAAAAATTTGAACAAATAAAAAATGCAAACCCTGAAATAACAAATATATATTTCTATGCCATCAAATAGGGGAAAGTGTGAAATTGTATTTATACTTCATTTGATGCTGTATAGCTTCACTCTGCTATATCCACTTGCAACTAATGCTTGCCTGCTAGCTAGTCAGATCAATATATTGGTAGCTATTAATACTGAGCTCAAATGTTGTCCAAAATGAGAGCAGGCTCATGTTATTACCGATGTTTGCCCTCAGCAGATAAATGATGCCATTATCATTTTTATTACCCTTCTCATAAATGAATGGATAAATAGATAACTTGGTATTAATATGCTCTAGTAAGCAGTTAGCTATATGATTATCTAGTTTAGCTGTAATTAACAATGGACTAGCGTTCCAACTGCATTATCTAGTAAACTGTGTTGTTGTTAACTGCAAAGAAGCCAAGATAGATTGGCGGCAATCAAGCATTCAGACTCACTCGTTGGAATTGTATGAATTCCTTAGTTAGCTGGATAGTCGTCATGAAACATGATGATTAGGTATGCCAGTCTTTCCCGCAATTAGACATGCTTGTCAGATACAGTAGTGTACAGTGGAGATTATGCACCACCACTTTCATCTAAAAGGACTCCTAATATATTACTTCTCTAAAATTTTTTGGCCAAAATGAATTTAAACATTCTATTGTCGGCTATGAGAACCAAAAAAATCATTCCCAGAAGTATATTGAGGTAAAATATGTATAATAAAAACACTGAAAACATAATTTTTTTGTAACAATTAAAAGGTGTCGCAATTTTCATTTTTGTTGACTCTTGCATAGCATGAATGCATGTTTCATGGCTCATTCCACAATTATTGATGCTAAAAAAATGTTTAAACTGGTTTGAAGCAACATTCTGCAAAATTACCTCTGATGGTCAGTTATGCCAGTATATGAGGAGCAGTGTCACAACGTTAAACACGATGGCACGACGGAAGGAGCTCTCTAAGATTGTTTGTAGTCGCATTGTGGCCTTACATGATGCTGGTTGGTCACTAAGAAAAATTTCTGAAGCCATTAAATGCTGCCATAGCACGGTAAGAAACACCATCAAGCATTTCAAAGAGACCAGTTAGTGGCAATAGAGGTCCAAAACAGAAGTTAAGTGCCTCTGATGTTCGGTATCTGTGCATGAGCAGTCAAAAAAAAAAAATTGGCAGTTGACAGCACAACAACTCCGTGGTGATATTAATAGCTCCAGAAGTGAAGGGATGAAAGTATCGAGATCTACTGTTTCCAGACATATGAAAGTGGTCTGATTGGTCGTGTTGCTGCCAAGGGCTGGCAACATCAAAAAAGACTTGAGTTTGCCAAGAAATTCAAGGATAGTACACCAACAAACTGGGAATAAGTCCTTTGGACCGATGAATCAAAATTAGAAATTTTTTCATTCAAACAAAGAATTTTGGGGCGCCGTAGAGTTGGAGAATGTTTCAAAAGTGACTGTTCAACCCCTTCAGCAAAACATTGATGTGGTAATATTATGGTTTGGGGTTCAGTCTGCTCGAAAAGAGCCAGTGATCTCATAAAAATCAATGGAATCATGTATGAAAAGAAGTATCGTAGCATCCTCATGCGGCGCGTGTTGCTATCTGGAAAGAGGCTAATTGATCAGGGATTCTAAACCCCTAAACACACTTCTAAGTTGTGCAAGAATCATCTCAGTTGGAAAGAATCATCTGGTGACATTAAAGTTATGACTTGGCTTGCTCAAAGTCCACACCTTAATCCGAGTGAGCAAATCTGGGATTTTCTTGATACCAAGATAAACTAATCTGTTGGAACATCAAAATAATCTCTTTGAGTGGCAGGCGGAAGGAGGATTATAACTCCCAGGTAAGAGTCACACGCGCTGACCACAGCGCCAAAGAGCCAGGCTCCTTGGCAAGGTAGCCAAGGCGCATACTTATTAGGAGGCATTTCTAGTGACAGGGTCCATAAACTGTCACATTTGGAATAGACTGCAAACCTTGGAATGGTTTAGCAAATGAGGACATGCAAAAATATGCGAAACCTATGCCTGAAAGATTAAATGCTGTTATCAAAGCAAAGAGCGGCCACACTATATTGACTTTTTCTCTCAAAAGGAATTTTTGTTTTTAATATATATTGTCATCTATTTACTTATTTTCTTCTATATGATCCAATATCTAATGAAATAATTACTTGAGTAGCACTTGGTTTCTGATTTATCTTCATTTAGTTTAGTGTTTAATCACCACTGCACACTACTGTATCTAGCTATTTACACATCAAGAACTCTTCTCTGCATAAGAACCATCACTGGTCAAAAATTAAAATTGTATTGACAGAGCCAAAGTTATGGGCAAGTATTCACAGCAAATTCCTTAGCAGCAGGTTTTGTTTGAAATTTTTACAGCTATTCTCCTGTGATGGCCAGTAGTGTATGGATCCAGGGTGTAGCTTTAACATACTGAATATGAATGATACAACAAGCCAATGATGTCTTCACCTAAGGTGAGTGGTGCTTTTGAGGACATCACTCAGCTGCATCACATAAACAGACGGACTAACCCTTTGCTTAAAATTTCAGCATAAACCAGCCAAAAGTTCTCAAGCAAAAACCATGCTGCTTTGCAAGTGTTGAAGCATTATATTGTCAGCAGTCACACTAGTATGACCATCAGATCGCTCCACCTGCTGAACATGCATTCACCTACTTTGTCCAGCTGCAGGCCATCTTTGACCATTCATTGAGCAGCTAGGACCCAACAAAAAAGTGAAAAGTACAGTTTAACGGTCTTGAAACAGAGCAGAAAGCAAGCTGGTTTCAGCTTGCATTTTCACAGGGAAAGTTGGAAAACTAATTCAGCGGTGGAGCGATGCGGGAGGGGGGCAGTAAAGGGTAGATAAGCGTATGCCTGACAGGCACCAAGAGAGCCATCCGCACTGTAAGTACATTGGAAATGACGGGTGGTTTCCTGCCGCGGGTTTCTCCGTCTGCGGCATAATTCCTTAACAGGCATCGTGGCTTTTTTGGGAGTAATACTGCATCAGAGACACTTTGTTAAAGATTCCCTGAACAAAACACAGAAAACCACAAAATGATAGCTAAAAGATGTTCTTTGTTTGTGTGTTTTTGTTCACTGCAATGTGAACAACATGCACAGCGCGGTGTGCGATTAATATAGGAGACATAGTTGACGTTCTTGAAGTGGAACCAGTGGTGCTTAATATTTTGGCAGGGAAGGCATACTTCTGGGTCCCATGAGAACTGGGCCATTGTTCGCAGACTTCATCCTCAAAAGCAGCTCGCATACGTGATAAAGAAGTTAACACATAAGCAGCCACTCTGTGTCGCATGAACAGTCACTCTTTATCACATGACCAGTCACTCTTTAGCACACAAACAGTCATTGTATGGCAGAGCACAAGTCACTCTTTACCATATAGACAGTGAAAGTATACCAGAAGTATACCAAAGTCTCTGTATTCCAGAAGATCAGTCACTCCTTAGCACACGAGCAGTCACTGTATACCCCAAGACCACTCACTCTTAAGCCCACGAGCAGTCACTGCATAGCATAAGACCAGCCACTCTTTAGCCCATGAACAGTCACTGTACACGAGAAGACCAGTCACTCTTTAGCCCATGAACAGTCACTGTATACGAGAAGACCAGTCACTCTTTAGCCCATGAACAGTCACTGTATAGCACCATTCCGGTCTCTCTTTAGCATAAAACAGTTACTGTATAGCACAAAGGCCGGTCACACTTCAGCACATGAACAGTCACAATATACCAAAAGACCAGTCTCTCTTTAGCATATGAGCACTCAGTCTTGCACACAGGAATATTCTCCCTCAATGGAAAGCCCCCAGCCCCCTCCCTACGTTGTTGCATGTCTAGTTTTTAGGATTTAACCTAGTGATTTTTGTAATAATCTTTTGATCACACCATTACAACACCCTCTTTCAGGTTCCCGTCAGTAATTCTGCTGCAGTGCTTTCCGTCACCCACCCGAGCGACTATTCCTTCTGGGCTTCCCTGAATAAGCCTGTCGCAGTTTAAGGTTCATCCTAATTGTTTGTTGGATCTTTTCCTCCGATATCCCTGCTCTCTCTCACTCAGCACTATTCATTGCCCCATACAGATAATCAAGCCAGAAAAGAATTAAAGAATCCTGACGTTGTGAATTGGGAGGTCCTTGTTCCTAAAAAACGGATCAATTCAATGTCATTTGCAGCTATGGGATATGCTATACTGCTCAGATGGACCGGCAGGTTGATCATTGGAATATCAACACATCAAAAAACAAAAGAAATAAAACAAAAACAAGAAAAACAAAGGTCACGTGGATTTTCTTGCTCAAGACATCAGTGGGTAACACTTGATTTCCTGTATGCAAACTCATTATTGGACCGTAATTTTCATCTCGATGGTAGACCTAAAAATGTGTGTCAGCTCATTCTCCCCCACCCTGCCCACCACATGCAGTTGCAGCCCCACCCCTCCTCCCACACGACTGTGCTAGTTTTATGTTCCTCCCAGGGACTGTAATGTAGTTTAATGCTCCGCCCTGTGATTGTGTCACATTTTTAGGTTCCCCCCGGTAACAGTGTCATAGCATTGGGTTCCTCCCGGAGGCTCGGTGGTGGTTCTGTTGTAGACGTGTTGGTGTGAAGCCACTGGCGTCTTCTGTTTTTCTTTTGACCTCCTCTCCTCCCCTTCTTTCTTCTCTCTGTTTAAAATAAATGTGCATTTTGTTATTTATCATAATTTTAAAGGAACAACTCATTTCAATAAAAATTCCAAAATTCCAAACATCTCTGACAGGATTAAATTATGAGGACAGGGGAAACATTTTCAATGAGCAAGAAACAATGAGCAAGCAGGATAGAGTGGACATTGATATGACTCATAGCTGGAAATATACATGTGATATGTCCAGCTGTACTTAAGCAGGACATATTTTGGATCGTTAGCGACCTTGGGACCTCCACCAGTATTTACAAAAGGCCTGAAGTTACTCAGATTTGAAAACAGCATCTGCATTTGATGGACCCATATGTTGGTCCATATATTTTATGAGGTTAATAAAACCCATATGCTAGACTGCGTGCTCACATATAATCAATTTTATGACCTTGAATTGATGATGTGTTCCCAACATATACTGAAAATGTCCATGCTAACAATTATATTTCAAGCCATGCGGATTATGTCAGCAAAAACCCCAGGACAGATCTAGCACACATTACGCAAGAAGACTGAAAATAATTCTTCATTGACGAATTTCGTTTTTGGATAGGTTTCTTCCACTATTGCTTCAACATAGATCTAAGTTTCTGAAAGTCCCATACTATTTATAAAGCATAGACAATGCACAATTTCTCAGGAATAGTCCATTAAAATTCGGCTCAACTCCAACAGTCCAGTACATTGGGAGAATGACACAGTTTCAATCGTTTTGACTCTGTATGCCACTGCAATTTGAAATGATGCGTTGACTTGCAGTTTTAAGATGTGTGGATTTTCAGTTTTCAGAGTTTTGCCAAATAAATAGCAACCCGGTAGCAGAGGAATTATGACCATTTTTACATAGCCCCCTTCACATTTTCAGGGCTGAATCGGATTTCGGCAAGTTGAAGTGAACAGAAGTTAAATCGTCATTTTTATTATTCCCCCGGCATATAATGCGGGGGGATATAGCGATAGCCATGTCTGTCTGTCTGTCCGTCCGTCCGTAATCATTTCGTTTCTGGGGCAGAACTCAAAAACCGTTCAATATTTCTTCACAAAATTTGCTGTGTAGATCTGATATATCATGTAGATGTGCCTTTTGGTATTTAGGAATTTCTTGAGCAGTTAATCCATGAATGTGGGGGGCCAGGGGGATACGCCATTGCCAGATGGCTCTTGTTGAGACACAATCTCATTCTGGGTTTCATCCCTGAAGTTGCTGTGCCAGGCCTTCCCTGCCATCAGGCCTGCTGTTTCAGGGCATTTTGTCTTCAGTTTTGCCTTTAACTTGTTAAATGCTGCTCCGTGGATTTAAGCCATGACTAGGCTAATGAAGGACATGCCACATACCAAAATCAAGCCACTTGAGATATCCAATCTACTATCTTAAAGATATGAGTTATAGGAAGCTATAAGGTAAAGTATTCTGCATAACCTGATCTGCATATCAGTATATCCCACTATAATGTGTCATTTGATGGCTTTTAGTAAACCCTTTTCCCTTATTCTGAATTAATTCTTGATTGTTGCCATTGATACATACACACCATCCTCCAGAGTTGGGTCCAAGTACATTCAAGTACTTTTGAGAATTGTATACTTTTAACATTTTGTATTAGGCATTAGGCCTAATAATATTAATAGACCTAATGCCTTATAATACCTCATAATAAATACTTGTACCTGTTTCCAAGTACTTTTCAAAGTACTTGACCAATCTCTGCCAGCACTTAGGAGACAGACTGGTCTAGAACTTTAAAAAGTACTTGAATACAAGCACAATTACTTTAGGCATTAATAGGAAGTACTCTGATACAAGTGCAAGCACTTTGGAATTAAAAAAAAATACTTGCATCCAATTCTTTAAAGTACTTGAACCCAACTCTGCCGTCCTCTTGTCAGGTGCTCTTGATCCGGACAACTCAAAGGTTTTTCATTAACCCCATCCAACAGAGGACATTCTCCTGTTATCTGTGGTTATCTCCCAGTCTTGAAGTGTTCCTGAACTCACCCATGCATTCTTCTTTTCCTTTTTTCAATAATATTCCAAATGCTTAATTTTGCCACGCCGAATGTTTTTGCCAATTATCCAACAGTCTCGTTTTGATTGGTCAGCCTAATAATAGCAAGCTTCTGTGACTGCTATTTACATTTTTTTTTTTTTTGGGAGTTGACAGCAACTGCTTCACACATGAAATCAACTCCACACCTTTCATCTGCTGACAGGCAAATGAAATAATGACAAAAATGAAAAATGACATGGAGCTGGCCAAAGAGAAACTGCACTGCGAATCGCACCATGAATTTTGATTAACTGGAAGGATCATGTATAGAAAGTATTGTTCTTCCAACATCATTCACCCAAATTGGACATACGTAAATACCTTCCACTTTAAGCAAGGAGTCTGCATGTACTTATTTTTTTAAATTTCATCTCAAACTTGCTGTGGAAGACTTATAAAATAACAAGAAACATCCAAATATATTTGAAACTGAATGTTCAAACACTCTGCAAATATTAGAGGTGAAGTCATTAATGTCTGTATTAACATTTAAATTGTATTTTTTGTTTTAATTCTGAAATAAGGGTCACGAGACTACCTCAAATTTAAAATTGAATTTATATGATGGTAACCACAGCCTGGAAAAAAATTTTTTGTCCTACATAGCATGACAATTTCAAAAAATGCTGACACACAGCACAGCCATTTGAAACTGCCTGTTCAGTGGTAAGAAAATGACACACAGTGAATGGCTTAGAAATTGTGGGTTTTATTTATTCATTTATTTTTTCGCTGAAAGGTTCAGAAACCAAACTTTTGAATATCCAAGAATATACTTTGGGAAAAAAAACTGCATAATAGGAGTCCTTTAATGGCTTGGAAATGTCAAAGGTCACATTCCTCAGTAGATACAGGATCAAAAATCATAAGTCCAATGTATACCATTTCCCAATCCATACTGTATTTCACCACAAGGCCTTTCTTATTTAGTGACTGTTTGCCCAATATAATGAGTTCTCGTGTTTATATTGTGATAATGAGAATTGTTATGAAAATGCTTTCAACAGTCTCTTGGACCCTGCATTAACCCCTTTGCTCAGAATAGAAATAATGCAAATTTTTCGTTAATGCATGAGCCTATTTTGGCTTTAAAACTCAGTATTTGCGTCACAAAGACTCTGCAAAATTATTCCAGTGAAGCAAGACATTTGGAAATTCAATTACAGAATTATTTAGGAATTCAACTTTGGAATTTACGGACGCCGGCGTCTAAATCTGCGCACAGGGGTAAAATAACAGAAAGTAAGCATACGACCACTAGTCATGTGCTGATAACAGACTGCTTAGGTTATGGCATTAAAAATGGATGCAGCTGATTCTCATCCAGAGGTGTCCTGCCAGGTGGAAACCCTGGTGGTTCCATAAAATCTCATAAATTTGACACTTTTGGTATTTTACTTGCTCAGTAAATAACATCATCATTTGCTTTTTGGAGTATCATGTCAGTGTACACATCTTTTCTTTTACAAAGTTCTGACATCACTCCAGAAATAACGCCTATGCTTTTCGCATGGTGACTGAAGGCTGGGATGTCAGAGGTTCTCTTTTATCCTACACAGCTAAAACAGTGACTCCACAGTCTCTATCAGGTCAGGTGGCAGTCATCCCACCCAAAAAGAAATTCTGGGAGGCCAAAGGAACTAATGACACACCTGCTGAACATGTGTGAGGAGGGATGCTTGTGTGCTGGGGTAATTCACAACAGCTTTTTAGATAGTTAATCAGCGACAGAATAACGTGAACTTCAGTGATGCCTGTGCTGCAAATTGCTTATTTCAGGGACATTTATGATCGCCTCAAGATATCCCGGGAGTGAATCGCATAAGGATTCGCACACCTTCTGGTATGGGTGGGACAAGGTGCTCTGGAGCACAGTGCCAGGGCGTACTTTTTAAATATTTGAATCAACCTACAACTCCAGCAATAACTGGATATGCACTGCATGTCCAAAAAAAAAAAAAAAAAGCCACCATTAGGAATTAAATGAGCAAATACTCAAGGCCTATGATTGAATCATTACTGCAGTGATGAGTAGGTTTCAGCTAGCAATAATTCTTTTAATCTTGACTGATTCAGTCAGTAACTTCTGATTTCTTAAACAATCATGAGGGAAGACGTATCTCATGGTTGCTGAGAAGATATTACCGTACTACCGAGGGGCAAATTATTGGTCAGCATCAAGCAAACAGTACAGCTGAAGGAGACTGCTGCAATCAAAAGAATTGGGTCATGAACTGTCCCAACAATTAATTAAAACCTGTAAGGATAGTGAGTGAATGGAAGAAATGGGTTGGAGAAAATTAGAACTGATCCTGATTGAAGATCTGTAAAATTCTCGGGGAAGTTTCATCTTTAAAAAAATCAACAGTAGAACTCAGGGCTATGTTTAATTCTGAAGGTAAGAGCATTTCTCAACATGGGAAATGCACCAAGAACTTTCAGGACTGGGACTAAGCAGCTGCATGGCCACAAAAAAGCTACTTTTAAGTGAAGCTAATTGGGGGAAAAAACTATTTCAATTTGCAAGGGAGCATATAGGTTGGAGTGACAAGCAATAGAAAAAGGTCATGTGGTTTAATAAATCCAGATTTTCCCTACTTCAGAGTTATGGGCACGTCAGGGTGAGAAAGGAAGCCCATGAAATGATGCACCCATAATGCATGCTGCCCACCGTACAAGCCTCGGGAGGCAGTGTTATGATCTAGAATTGCTTCAGTTGGTCAGGTCTAGGCTCCGCTCTGTTCCATTCAGTCATTCCCCATATTTTGTCCTGCCCATAAAATAGCAGTTGATGAGGGGAGGTATATCAGTAATGAAAGCACTAGGCTGGAACCAGTCTGTTTAACCAGAGTGCAGCTTCAACTAAACTACCCTCCCTCTAGAAAAGATAAAGGGATGATCAATGAAGCCACAAAATTTCACCTTATTGTCCTACATCAAAGGTTCTTCATATCATGTTAAGACAGAGAAAATTATCAAGTTCACAGGTTTTTTTGAGGACGTAGCCAGATGAAATCGGATCTCAAAATTTTCACACCACCATATGAGACATTCTTTCAGATGTTACTCTGACATTTATTACGGGAAAACCAGAATTCCTGGGCAATAAGAAGTGAGGTTTATCCATATCCCCTGGTGCCCACTGATAATCGATTTCACTGACAAGCCAACATTCCCTTTTTTTCTCGCATTCACGCCAGGCACGGACAAGTGTGCTTTTTGAGAGAAACCACATGGGACCAAAAAAACACATGCAGTCTGCTTCCACTTATCAATACCTCAGCATTACTGGAAACACCCCATCCACCAATGATGATAATAAACACTGCAAAGACAGCCAGACGTTGCAAATTAGGTTTACTGGCAAACTTTACGAACTTTCAGCTATTTACAATGAACAAACCAAACAAGAACAATTTAAATAGCTCAACACAACAAATATTAAAAGTAACTTTTCCAAATTCAATACAAAATGCCACTTTTAATGACTACTGCAGGCTCAAAATTATTCAACCCCTTCGTGATAAGCATCTTTAATAATTAGTAGAGGACCACTTTGCCGCTATGACCTGCTGGAAATGTGATGCATAGGCAGACAACAGCTTTCGGCAGCATTCCCAAGGAATCTTAACCCAGTCCTCATGGACAATGGCCTCTAGTTCACTAATATTCTAGGGTTTGCGCACTGCAACTGTCTTCTTCAAATCTTATCAGAGATTTTTTATGGGGTTCATGTGAGGCGACTGTGATGGGCACTTTAGAATATTCTCAGACTTCTTCTGAAACCAAGCCTTGGTGGATGTTGAGGTATGCTTTGGATCATTGTCCTTTCGGAAGGTCCAGTGATGCCCAAGCATCAGCTTCCCTACAGACAGCATGATATCCTGGATATCTTTGTACTTGACTGAATCCATCTTGTATTCCACACTTTGCAGATTTTAAGTGCTAGAGGAAGCAAGGCAGCCGCAGAGCTTCAAAAAGCCTCCAAAATTATTTACTGTAGGCAGGGTGTGCTTTTCAGCATACGTGTCTTCATTCCTCATACAAACATACCACTGATTCATAAATATTCCAGTTTTGTTTCATCACTCCACAGAACAGTATTCCAAAACTTCTGTGGCTAATTTATATGGTTTTGAACATATTGGGGCTTGTGCTTTTGGATCAGTTGTGATGTATGTCTTGGAGACCTTCAATGTTGAGTATTCGCCCTATTATGTGACCTGAAACCTCAGTGCTTCCTGCCTACAAGTCTTGCTGCGGGTCTCCTGCAGTCACTCAAGGGTTTTTGACCACCCGTCTCCTCAGGAAACTGGTGACAGCCATTGATAGCTTCCTCTTTCTGCCACATCCTGGTACTGTAGCCACTCTTCCTTTAACTCTGAACTTGAAAACTATGCTTCCAACTGTATCTCTACGAACATTCAGTGCCTGTGCTACCTTTTTGTATCCTTTTCCTTGTTAGTGCCGGGCAATGATCTCCTCTATTAGGTTTTTGGACAATTCTCTTGGCAGCCATGTGTCTGATATGCAATCAAATGTCACTGTCAACAAATCCCTAGCTAGTCTAAGTATTTGATGTGTTCTGTCACAAGCAAACCTGATGCAACTAATTAGGCTCTTGATTAGCTGCATTAGCTGTGCTTGAGACAACACCTGATTTGCAAATATGCTCTAATGATGGATTCTATTCGGGGGGTTGAATAATTTTGAAACTGCAGTAGTCATTAAAAGTGGCATTTTTTGCTAATTAGAGAAACCACTTGTAATATTAGTTGTGTTGAGTTATTTTAAATGATCTTGTTTAATCTGTCTATCACCAATGGCTGAAAGTTTTGAAATTTGGCCAGTAAACCCAATTTACAATGGAGATTGAATATTTTTGATTCCAACTGTAAATTAATAATAATAATAATGATAATAATAATGATAATGCGTCAGGAATGCAACATCTTTAAAAGTCTGCATCGTGGAGTTAAGTCCTCTCTTAAGTCCTTCTTTAACCCAACACCATTTTTGTGTGTGGATGCACGCCACAGTTTTGAATAAAGTGAAGGGATCATCATAAAGCTCTTACACTTCATTATATCACTTACCAAGGAAGTTAGAACATCTCATCAGGAAGTAAGAATATTTCAACAGGAAGTAAGAACATCCCATCAGTGGTTCTCTACAGGAAGGCTTTATATTATTCCAGGATTTCAGAAAGTCAAAAGGAAGTCTGAGCATCCTGCCAGGAAGTTAGAACATCTCAACAAGGAGTTACAATATCCCACAATAAAGTCATATCATCTCAACATAGGCTCCACTTTCTTTAACCCACTAAGTCTAAACCAATTTTTTCTATTTCGCTTTGATGTTATATATGACATTGTCGACCCCAGAGGGTTAAAGACCAGACACATTTGGCATGGGCCCACTTATGACAACTGTAGAACAGAGACTATTTACCTGGCTCAACCACTGTTCAACAGTGACTCGAAAAGTTAGGACAGTTTGATGATGATGTCACTAGTTGTAGACAGTTTTTTTTTCTTACAAAAGCAGACTTAACACTCGGACCTGGGTCAGCAAAACAGCATTTTTAAAAATGGTTTCTTGTGCGTATCACGCCAATTGGACACTGACGCAGAAAAAATATACAATGTTTTGTGAGCAACAGGAATTCAGTAGCTTCTAAAAACATTAACATTTTATGTCACCATTGGTGTGGATAGGAAAATGCTTGATTACTATTGCAATGAACAATAATGTAAGCTGAGAGGAAACGGACAGTAATTTGACCAAATAATCCTCGCCAATGAACAAATTAACGCTTAGTTGCTAATTTGGAGGCGATAATGGGTACAACGTAATACGTTTTAAGGCTAGGTGAGAGCCTGGCAATAATCTCTCCGATAGCAAGTCCCAAGTGGAAGAGGTTTATCAATTTTTCCGAAGTGTGTATAAATTGTAACTGTAGGTAATTTTTAGGTAACCAGGAAACATCAAGCCTACAATAACCTTATTAAAAAGTCTGCACACACCCCCTCCCGCCCAATTGATACTTTGTGGTAGCACCTTTTACATTTACCTCTATAGCAATTCCTTGTTAGTGAGTGTCTATTCACCTAGTGTGTCTGGTGGAATTTTATCCCACTTTCCCTAGCAAAAAAGTTTAAGTTCCTTATGTACACCTATCTTGGGTCATTCGACAGGTTTTAGTGGTGGAGTTGAGGACTGAGCTCGGACAGTTGCAATCCGACAATTCTAAAAGATATTGTTGGCATAAAAACAATACAAGAGCCAGAAATTTTTATATGAGCCCAAAAAACCATAGCATGTTACTGTGCTGAAAGAATACACCCAGAATCATGCAATATGAATGCAGCTGGCAGCACTGGACCCAAGGGACACATACCATGACTGGACGTGCACTGCGTCACATTTTAAACTGCAATGGGCGGCAGCCTCTGACTGCTGTCACTTTCTTGGCGTTAACTCAAACATTACTTTGAATGGCCGGCATCTCAGTATCTCTCACACTATCTCCCAGTCTCCTCATTAAACTGGGGCACAAAAACAGTACTGTAATGTTATCCATGCTACATCAGCCATCTGTAAAGCGGCAGCAACAGCTCTGTTACATAACTAGATCTTTCTTCGTTATTTATATGCAAGTTTTTCTGTCCATGCAATGATATCGATCATTGAATTATGAAACATATCTATTCAAGGAAAAGTAATATAGAGGTATTTATTGTCATTCTTTTATCACTGTCCATCTACACATTATCTAACCTTCTAAGTATCGGTTAGGTTGCGGGGAGCTGGACTATATCTCAGCTAGGTGCGGGAACTCACCCTGGACAATTTGCCAATCAATCGCAAAGCACACGCACTATTCACTCACGTGCTCACAATTTAGAGTCTCCATTTATCCAAACATGCATGTCTTTGGACTGCGGGAGAAAAACCGAAGTATCCAGACTTCACCAATGTGAATATGGGGAGATGCACAGTCCATACATTGAGGCTCACACAAACTCAGTCTCCCTGCAGTCATGCAGCAGTGCTAGCACCCTGTGGTGCTCATTTTCATTTTAGCAAAGGTTGTAATGTAATGTACAGTTGTAAGATCGGGTTGCAATCAAAAATAACATAAAGTTTTCAATTTCTGCACTGGGCCCTACTTTGGCTGATCTCCAGACAGGAGACATCAGCTCTGATGCAACATTTACAGAGATGTTGAATTTCTGGGATCTGGCTTTATATTACAGAGATAAGTCTCTCGCCCACCCAAAGCCTCCGCACGGTGGCCTTTTTTTCCGTAATGACCCTCCCTTCTCCTCATCTGGTGGACATTACAGACTCTCTGGCACCTCTGATGTTTGATTGCGGGCACTTTTCAGATCACTTTGCGGTAATTGTGTCGCACCAGGATTTGGCCATCCTAAGCTAGCGGGCTTGGTGAGCGGGAGGTAAAGTAATACTCCTATCACTGCGGCAGATCACAGCGCGGGGGGTTGAGTTGGGAAACCCATCTCCGGTTAATGGGACACAGAGGGCTTTGGAGCAGTTCTCAAGCCTTCAAACCTCAAATAAACAGCAGGCTGGATAAGCCCTCCTGATCCAGGAGCCTGCCCACTCTTCAGTGTGAGAGTTAATGTTGTGCGCGTTCTTGAGTGTATGTATGTATATGTATGTGTGTGTGTGTGTGTGTGTGTGTGTTTGCGTGTATTTGTTTGTGTACGCAGGCAAATGCATGATTGCATGTGTGAGTCTGTGTTTGTACACGTGTGTTTGTTCCCTAGTGTGTGTGAGTGTATGCACATGAATATGTTTATGTGTTCACAATTGTATTTTGTGATTATGTGCGTGTTTGCAGGCAAATGCATGTTTGTATTGTGAGTATGAGATGTCATGTGCTTGTAAATGCACTTACATATTTGTGTGCATGCGCGCGTGCGTATGTGAACGCTCGCTATTTAGCGACCCAAATCCTCTCTCAGTGGCATGCTCTCCATGTTTCCAAGTTTAAGAAAATGGCTTTCTTCCTGACATTCAACCCCAACAAAAACGCAAGTGCAGCTCTGGTGAAGTCAGTGGCTACTGTCAAGCATCGGCAGCCATTCACACAGTGGTCATCATTTTAATCTGCAATTTCATCTGAACAAACAGTCAATAGAGGCTCTCTTCTCTGATAGGTAAAAGAATTCTGGCAATGTAGAACTGCAACGGTGAGGTCAGGGAGTATTGCCAATCCACACGTGTCTTTCACTTAGGCGATTTCCGCTCTTTCATCATACAGCAAGATAACATCGAGCAATTAACAGTTATAGTACCAGTGCTTCCTTAAGTTGAAAGATGTGAGAAGACTGTTATCCCTTATCGGCTAACCAAATCTACTGCAAACATATGTGTTTGCCACATTTTTTAAAAACAAAAAAGTAGTGTTTTCACTTTGTGTTCCGGTCAGGCTGCAATGATCTTGGACGAGATTATTTCACATGGCTTTTATTTGAAAGGAACATTTGGGTCTCTGCAAATGATTTGCCTGTTTAGCTTAATTCTTACATTTATGATATTGGTAACACAAACTCTGTCTTAGCATGAAATAAATGAAAAATTCCTAAATAATTTCATCGTAGAAATGTGGCTATTGATGATGCTTATCTTTAGTAATGATATTATTTCTTAGCGGGAGCTTGTGTGGCTACACACACACACACACACACACACACACACTTGCCCACATATATTCCTTTTTTACACAATGAGATGGAAAAATACTGACTTTGAAATTACTTTAATTTGCCACTATTTCCATTCTGAGAAATTAAAGTAAATGTAGCTGATCCAACCTGATACATGATGGAAAAAATGCATATTCTAATCAGTTAATTCTGATCAGCCTGTTTAGCTCACCATGAAGTTCCTGTTTGTGTGCCAATTGTGTTTTCTCACACAACTGCGGGACAAATACAAAGTAAGACATAGACCAGGTGTCAGTAACTAAGCCCTGCTTTGCCAAAAACCGCTCTCCATCTACTTTTTTAAATAGCCTTACTCAAGGACCCTTAGAGCTCTCCACATTCAACATGTGCTAATGCGGTGGTCATGGAGTGCAATGTACACGCTGTCAACCACGATCCCTGCCTTGTTTTGAACAGTAATGGCACGCGGCCAGTCCCAAGTCATTCCGCTTGTGATCAAAAGAAGCTGTCGCTGAAGATGCTGTCTGCACTCAGAGCCAGTTCCTCGCCCCTTCAGACCCCCCGGTATTTTCACCCGGAGCGCAGTTCTGGCAAAGCCATGGATTTGAAAAGAGCTTTGATCCATGGCATATTTGAGGTTCGACATGCAATCCCTGAAATTACATTGCATATACAAGAAAAGATTCCCTGACCATGTGTGAAAGACAAAGCAATAAAACAAGCAAGCGAGGACAATTATGGTGTGTGTTTGCCCAAGTGTTTATTCGTGTGTTCGTGTGTGTGTGTTTGAATGTGTGTGTGAGAAAGCACAAATACATGTGTTGATGTGTGAGTATATGTGTGGATGAGTACTTTTTTTGTGTAATGACACATTTCTGCATGACTGCCAGGTTTTTGACATTTTCATGTTTTTGACCCTAAATTACCTATGACACGCATACATAATAAACACTGACAGAAAGCTTCACAAGTGTTTTCACTTCCCTGAAAACTCTCGCTTTGTCTCGCCAAATCATGAGTGCATGCAGTTAACCCATAAACACCTTAACTGCCAAGCATTTTTATTTTGAGAAGCCGTATGATATTTCTTCTGTCCTAAAATGCCAAATTTTAATGACTAGCTCTGTGTGAAGTAAAATTTGAGTACCAAATGAAAACTAAGCAAAAAGAATTGTGAATTTTGCAAACATCAGTTAGCTAATGTTAGGTAATGTGCTAATGGTCAATTTAACACAAGTACATTAAAATAAAATCTTGAATAGTTAAATTTAAAATTTCCTTTAAAAAGTAGTAAGAATAACATACCAGTGGCTTGCTGTCAGAGGTATGAGAGGCCTTCATTAACCTTTCCTTTTTAACACTTAATTTATTTTCTTCTGTAACCTTTGGCTTTGTTTGATTAGCAACCAAGCAGTGATTCAAGTAAGTGCTCAGACTAATTGAATTAGTGATTTCCCAATTTATTTTTCATAGCATTATTGTTCATTGCCTCAGAACACTATGAGGCATTTCTAATCCACCTCAATGATGACATATAACTTCAATGTGTCTTTCAAAGATTTGGAATTTGTAGCTCATGAAACGACACATATTAGTTAGGCTTAAAAGGTTTGTTACACCTCAGATGTGGCCCATTTTAAATGTATTCTTTTCAACCCTAAACTAATTTTGAACACATTTAGTGCTCTCTTAAAAATGATTACAATGCTGTGTATAAATGTTAAGTGGAAGGCAAAATTCCGGGAAAGTTTTGGATTAATGAATTATTTTGATCATTTCTATCCTTAAAATATCACATGCATTATTTAAACATTGTAAATGTAGCCTGTCGGCGATTTTTTCCCCCATTTTTTCAGAAGTTTCTTAGTTTGCATATTATTATTTCATTGCATGTAGTGAATTTTGATTATTCAATGTATAAATTGTTTGGTTGTTAATCAGGTAATCTTGAATGGAAACGGGTTCTGAGCGTTCGTACATTACAGGGTGAGGTTGCTGAAGCCCATCTAAACTTGGCTGTTTACCCTTCACTACAATTCACAATAAAGCATGTATTAAAGTTCAGAATTACAAACATAGACTTATTTCTTGTACAAAACCCAATACCAGTGAAGTTGGCACGTTATGTAAATCGTAAATAAAAACAGAATACAATGATTTGCAAATCCTTTTCAACCTATATTCAATTGAATACACTGTAAAGACAAGTAACTTAAAGTGCAAACAGGTAAACTTTGTCATTTTTTGCAAATATTAGCTCATTTGGATTTGATGCCTGCAACATGTTTCAAAAAAGCTGGCACAACTGGCAAAAAAGACTGAGAGAGTTGAGGAATGCTCATCAAACACTTATTTGGAACATCCCACTGGTGAACGGGCTAATTGGGAACAGGTGGGTGCCATGATTGGGTAATAAAAGCTGCTTCCCTGAAATGCTCAGTCATTCACAAACAAGGATGGGGCGGGGGTCACCACTTAGTGAACAAATGCGTGAGCTGATTGTCGAACAGTTTAAAAACAACATTCTTCAACGAGCTATTGCAAGAAATTTAGGGATTTCATCATCTACTGTCCGTAATATCGTCAAAAGGTTCAGAGAATCTGGAGAAATCACTGCACATAAGCAACAAGGCCGAAAACCAACACTGAATGCCCGTGACCTTCGATCCCTTAGGCGGTACTGCATCATAAACCGACATCAGTGTGTAAAGGACATCACCACATGGGCTCAGGAACACTTCAGAAAACCACTGTCAGCAACTACAGTTCGTCGCTACATCTGCAAGCGCAAGTTAAAACTCTACAATGCAAAGCGAAAGCCATTTATCAACAGTACCCAGAAACGCCGCCGGCTTGGCTGGGCCCAAGCTCATCTAAGATGGACTGATGCAAAGTGGAAAAGAGTACTGTGATCTGACGAGTCCACATTTCGAATTGTTTTTGGAAACTGTGGACGTCGTGTCCTCCGGACCAAAGAGGATAAGAACCATCCGGACTGTTATAGGCGCAAAGTTCAAAAGCCAGCATCTGTGATGGTATGGGGGTGTATTAGTGCTCAAGGCATGGGCAACTTACACATACGTGAAGGCACCATTAGTACTGAAAGGTACATACAGGTTTTGGAGCAACATATGTTGCCATCCAAGCAACGTCTTTTTCATGGACGCCCCTGCTTATTTCAGCAAGACAATGCCAAGCTACATTCTGCACGTGTTACAACAGCATGGCTCCGTCGTAAAAGAGTGCGGGTACTAGACTGGCCTGCCTGTAGTCCAGACCTGTCTCCCATTGAAAATGTGTGGCGCATTATGAAGCGTAAAATACGACAATGGAGACCCCGGACTGTTGAACAACTTAAGCTGTACATCAAGCAAGAATGGGAAAGAGTTCCACCTGAAAAGCTTCAAAAATTGGTCTCCTCAGTTCCCAAACGTTTACTGAGTGTCGTTAAAAGGAAAGGCGATGTAACACAGTGGTGAAAAGGCCCCTGTGCCAACTTTTTTGCAATGTGTTGCTGCCTTCAAATTCTAAGTTAATGATTATTTGCAAAAAAAAAAAATAGTTTCTCAGTTTGAACATTAAACATCTTGTCTTTGCGGTGTATTTAATTGAATATAAGTTGAAAAGGATTTGCAAATCATTGTATTCTGTTTTTATCTACGATTTACATAACGTGCCAACTTCACTGGTTTTGGGTTTTGTATATAGTTGGGTCCATTTGTGTTTGGACATAGACAATGTTATTGCTATTTTGGTAGTGGACTACAGAATATTTGGAGATGAAACTGAATTAGGAATAGCTGTTCAAAGTGCAGATTCAGCTTTTCAACATCAAAAATGAATGAACAGCGTAGGAATTAAAGTGCATTTTTAAGAGTTCTCCTTCCAACCCTCCTTTTTATGAGACAGAAAGCAATATATAGTCCTGGTGCTAACAGTACTGAGGTCACAAAATGTTTAATTTGGGAAAAAAAGGGTCTGAAAATATAACAGATCCATTCAATCTACCAATTTTTGGGCATTGCTTAATAATCCATGATATTTGAAGTTTATGTGTGCTGGTTTCCAGTGTTTAAAACCTCAACAATTTTGAGTTTGGGCCATTTTTGTTTTTGGACTTGACTGGGCCCTGGATATGTCTGGCAGGAAAAGTAAGAAAGAACTTGGTCAGAAAAGAAAACAGTGTTTATCCTCAAAATTTTCAAACTGAATTGATTTAGTCCACCTCAGAAAAGCAAGATTTTGAGAAACAGTAAAAACTCTGCAAGTTGAAGGCATTCAATCATGTGGTCAGAAACATTACCGTGGGTCAGTCATAATCTAGAAAAAACAAACACGTAGGTATTTGGGGCCACCTGGTCCTTCTGAGAAGCATAGCATGTAATAATGCTGTTTCTTCCAGCCTAATCAGCTTTGCGTACCATTTAGAGGGGCAGCCGACAATGAGCTGGACTCTGGCTGGAATGTTTTTGCACTTGCGGGTTCCATCGAGAAAGGAAATATTTGTGGCTTTGTTTCCTCAGTGCGCATTGTTTTGATACTGTATTTAAACAATTATATTGCACAACAAAAGCCAAACAGGATAGCCTTCTACATGCTGCCACAGAAACAACTGTAACTGCTATCCCAATTAAAAGCACAGGATTCTTTTCCAAAAGACAGTATGCATTCACCACTATAAAATCAATGCTGATGATTTACACTAACAAACAACTGAAACCAAAATGTAATGATAGTGAACCTTCAATCTTGTAACTAGGGGTGGTCCGCAGCATCTGGATTTATGTTTAGCTCAGAAGGAAAGATAGAGAGACAGAGAGACAAACATGACACACACTGAACACACTGAAGAAAAGCAACACTTCTTATTGTGAGAAATATGACCATGTACAAAAACTCACTGTACTTTAAGTACTGTCAGAAGTTGAATGACCATATTAAAATACATTTCAAACTCAAGGTGGCGTCGATGATAAAGGGGAAGGGCTTTATTGTCCATATTACACAAATCAATATTGAGGATGTCCGCCGTTGGCTTATTGCACTGGACCGTACCAAATGCTCAATGGAGACCTGGGGATGTGTTCCCACTCCTCTTCAAGAGCTGCAAGGAGTTGGAGAATATTGGCCAGAAGTAAGAACCAATGTCGAACTCATCGGTCAAGGTCCCAAAGATGCTTGGTGGGGGACAAATCTGGGCAATAAGCCGACCATTCAAACATATAAATGTTTTCAGCCTCAAGGAATTGTGCACACATGAGCAACGTGGGGTCTGATGTTGTCATACTGGAGTACAATGTTTTTTTTGAAGGACGAATGGTTGGACATTAGGTAGCAGTATCTCAGCGAGATATTGCAATGTATTAAAGTTACCGTTAATGAAATGCAGTTGGGTGCAATGTCTCGCCCAACCCAGTACTCCTCCTCCACCGTTTAACATTCAGCACACCACAGTGACATCCGCATAATGTTCCCCTCAGCAGCACCAGATACATTGTCATCTGTCCGCTCTGTAAGGCTGGAAGCATAGCTCGTCAGACAAGAGAACAGTCCTCTAATGTGCCATTGAACGTTAGTCATCTGCTCACCCAGTTGAGTCAACTTCCTCATCCTGCAGGGGTGAGGTCAAGTCCATAAAGAGGATGGCTTGTGGGGCGATGGACTTCCTGGAGATGATTTCTCACGTTTTGGGCAGAAATGTGCCCAATTGTGGAGACCAACAGCCTCTCGTCTCCAGTGGCAGAAATAGTTACACAGAATATTGAAATGATTAAACTGTTGCGTTTATATTTTTGTTCTGTGCATAATCACATAGATCTAGATTTTAGGTACTTGTATCTGACTAAGATAACACTTTGTAGGCCTGCACTGAATTAATAGACTTATTCTAGTGCACCAATATTGATCTCAATATAATAAAATATTGCTATCTAGTGCATGAAAGGCGTGTTTAATGGATTACTGCAAGCATTAGCAACTTTAATCCTGTTCTTTTACCATCGAGTTAGTGTTCATCGTTTTTCTTTGACACAACCTAACAAAGCTCTCAAATTTCAGCCAGTTAGCTTGTGTTGTAATTGGTCATTCCTGACTAAGGCACGTTTAGCACTAAAGCACCTGTGAGACTATGGTTCTTCTTGTACACCTGAACACAATTATCCAGTGTCTCCATAATGGTAAAAAGAAACATGGGCACATTTTCTGGAAACAACATTCATTTGGAGGCCTTAGCCAGACAAATACAAAATGTTTTCAGGCTAAAATAGACTTCTCCAAAAGTGTGAGTTAAGTACCTTTAGCTCCCAGGTCTTTAGTTGGACAATAGACTGCTCAGCTTTTCCATAGCCAGGAGTGTTTTACTGCTTTATAAATTCATTTAAAATAAACCCAAAAAAAATGGTTTACAGTTCCTTTCAAGCATTACATTTGTATTTGGGATCTGATGCTGCTAACCACCTATATAGAACCCGAAGAGCTGTCACTGTCAGTGAAGCAAATCCATCAAAGAGGTAGCGAAAACATTAGCTGTGGCCAACTGAACCCTTTTATATTTTTGTGAAAAGTAATAAAAAATTGATGAGCTCAGGAATACAAAAAGGCCAAGAAGACCACAAAGAACAACTGTGGTGAATCACATAAGAATTATTTTTTTTTCCTGGTTCAGAGAACCCCTCCTGTTCTTGGCCTGATCAATGTCCAGGACGTATCTCAGTGCCAGAGACAGCACTCAAGAGCAGACTTTGCCAAAGTAAATAAATTGGGTTTATCATCAAGATGAAAACCATTAGTAAGTCTCAAAAACAGAAAATTTGCCCCAAAAAAGACATCTAATTCCAGCCACTGTGAACCCAAATAAACTCTACAGGGGTTGAATTAACAGTGGAATTGTAACATCCTGAGGACAGATGAGACAAAGATCAACTTGTATCAGCATGGTGAGAGGAGAGGAATATGGAGAAGGAAGAAACTAGCCATGATTCAGAGCAGACCAGTTCATCTGTAAAGAGTGGTCAAGCCTAGGCATGTAAGGCTGCATGTTGAGCTGGTTCCCCAGTTAGTATTGGTTGTGTAATTGTTGACAAAAGCTGGAGAATGAATACTGAATTGTGCTGGGCTACATCATATGTGTAGATGCTGCCAAGTGCTTCAGAAATCACAGACAGACAATGACTTGAAAGGATATTGCAAAATAAACACAAGCTTTTTCAGGAAAATAATTGGAATGATCTAAAAGAGACAAGTCAATCATGAGAACTGAATCCAGTCAAGCATTAATTTCACTCAGAAAAACTGTGGGCAAAACAGACAGGAACTGAAGGGCACTATTTAAAGAGGAAATAAAATTAAAAAGTCATATGTTCAAATGTAACATTTTTGTCATTTCCAAGAAACTATATTGGCTGATGTTTTGGGAATTACTTCATATTTTGATTAAAGTTTGGTTAAAACAATCAAAATGATTCATCTTGTAGCCACAGCTAGCTTCACCTTCAGTAAGAGACCGGAGAATGAGGACTGTCACCCAAAGATTCAGTGTGTTGTGCGGAGGAATGCAATAAGTTTCACTGAACAGCTCCAGGTTTCTCTTTTTCTCACCTTCATGCCCTCCATGGGAACTAATTTGTTGTAATCAACAGCAGAACGCAGCCAAATGAAGATAAACGATGACCCCAAAATCGGCCTTTTTTAACAAAGCTTAATAGAAACTTAGAGGGCTTTCCAGTTGCCGAGTAAAGACTGGACAATCCGTGGACATGTGGAACCAAAGAGGAACAAGTAGGCAAAGGAAAGGCATAATCGAAGGGACTGGTTCGAGGTCATTAACTGGGATGGCAAGCCAAATGAACCAGGGCACAAAATTGAACGGGAAAAAAGAAGCTTCTCTCCACGAATCTGGAGAGAATCCCTGTAATTAATAGACCCTTGGATTTTCGTTACTTTTTCACTAAAAAACCGAAGACACTAGACACAGACACAATGCAACAAATCAGCAAAGATGAGACACAGACTGAGACCTAAAGTACATAAGACAACAATCAACAAAGTAGAAACTGTTTTTGTGACGGCTGGGGAAGTGAAACATGGGGGGGAAAGGGATGAATCATTTAAACGAAACCAAAACCAAAACTAACTAGGACAGCTGGATTGCAGGGAAACCCAATGAAGGAAACACTCAGGATGTGAAACTAAAGTATTCAAATTTAGACTATTAAATTTCATTGATTCTTCTGTTCACACCCATACAAACAATTTCAGGGCACTGAACACCATAAAAAATTGGGTCCACGGAAATATGTTACATTAAGGTGAACTGCACCTAGAAAGCTTGTTAGATAAGATCTATGAGGTTTGTTTAATCTCGCCGAGATTGTAAGGTCTCTCCTCACCAGGGCCAGCACGCCAGCTGAGTTAAACCCGGATCAGCTGCTGCGCTCATCAAGCCACCACCTTCACCTGTGCCTCGTTGTCTCTGAGGTGCTGCCGTGGCTATTTAAACCAAAGAAGCACCATTGTTCATTGCCAAGTCTCGTAAAACATTCCTGTGCCAATGTTTCTGCACGTTTTGCAAAACATACTCTAAAACTCGTAATCTTCTTCTGTTTTTTTTTTTTTGCACAGAATAGTCTATTAAAAGGAACTTTGTTTCCTTTTTTCTTTGCTTACTGTTTGTAATACATAGTGTGCTTTCCTCTTAGCCATACTTTTACTACAGCGTTTGCTCATTGTTTCCTTTTTGTTTGTATTTTTTATGTGCTTGTCTCCCGCTTTCACGGTAGACAACAATAAACTCTACAACTAAATCCACCTTTGCACTTGAGTCTAGTCAATATCTTCCTGGCCTCCACGCCGACCATTACAGAAGACTCAGCCAACCATGGATTCAGCAAAGGTCCCGCTGCCTATGGATTCGGGAGAGTTCGGTGTCCATGTCCCTAACCTGTACCAACTAGTGACGGAGCAGCAGCGGGAAATCCACCGTCTTGGCACCATGCTGGACCACCTCGTTCTTGGTGTCCGAGAATTGGCAAGCTCCCGTGCTCCACCGCCGCTGCCCCTTCCCGTCTCTACTGCAGCACCATAGCGTGCCCCCTCTAGTCCCCGAGGTGATTACCCTGTGTGCCTCCCTGACCGCTATGACGGCAACTCCATTGCCTGTTGAGGCTTCCTGCTGCACTGCAGACTCTACTTCACATACCACCTAAGCCTGAGTGACGCCAAGAAGATTGCTGCAGTGGTGACCCGCCTGTCAGGGAAGGCCCTAGACTGGGCGACTGCTGTTTGGGGGGACTCAGTGTTCCCCACGTATGCCGACTTCCTCCTTCAGTTTCGCTTAGACTTCGATCACCCCGGGAAGAAGGCTGGCAACCAGCTGCTTGAGCTCAGTCAAGGGAAGAAGACTGCTGCGGAGAATGCCCTCCAGTTCTGCACCTTGGCTGCAGCCGCTGGCTGGAATGAACCAGCCTTGTTCTCCATCTTCAGGGGGGAGCTTGGTCCAGAGCTCCACGCAGAGATGGCCTGATAAGATGTGGAAATGTCCCTCTCTGCTTACATCAGCGCTGCCGTCAGCCTGGACCAGCTACTGCAGGAGAGACGGCTGAACCTGCCCAGGGATCAAGATGCCCCCATCAGAGAAGAGGCGGAGCCTATGGAGGTGGGGCCATCAAGACCTGCTGGACGTCGGCCTTGGCCAAGGGCCGGCCCCGCCCCTCGGAGTCAGGAGGAGAGAACTGCGCCTTCCAAGGTAAAGGTGTCACCTGCAACCATCACAAGGCAGCAGTTCCAGATCCCTGTTGAGGTGTGTTTTAACACTCTGACCCTCCAGACAGAGGCCCAAATTGACTCCGGTGCGGCAGGAAACTTCATCTCCCACTCCTAAGCACGACGACTCAGCGTCCCCCTCCTACCGCTCAGCTCCCCGCTGATGGTGACAGCCATCGATGGAACACCCCTGGGCAGCCACAGTGTGACCCATCAGATGGCACCGATCTCCCTCCAGGAACCTGCAGTGCTACTTTGAGACTATCCACCTGCTGATGTTACTTTACTCCAACCATTCCATAATCCTAAGATTACTCTGGCTCCTACACCATCAGTCGCCTGGAAAACCAGGAAACTCCAGTTCTGGTCTCCGACGTGTCGACAACATCGCCCCCTTCTAGCCGTTGCCTCCACAACCATCAAGAGTCCAAACTCAGGGGACCAGTTTGACCTTCCCCGGGTGTATCACGACATCAAGGAGGTATTCAGCAAGGAGAGAGCTATGCAGCTGCCCCTGTACTGTCCGTGGGATTGTACCATAGAGTTACTGCCTGGCACCTCTCCATCAAGGAACCGCGTCTACCCCCTGTCTGTGAAGGAGAGACAAGCCATGGAGCTGTACGTACAGTGAGCCCTGCAATAATAATAATAATGCATCAGTTTTATATACCGCTTTTCTGGGCACTCAAAGATGCTTCACAAAATTATTCATTCACTCACACATTCACGATCTGATGGTGGTAAACTACGTTTTTGTCGCCAGAGCTGCCCTGGGGCAGGCTGACGGAAGCGTGGCTGCCAGTATGCGTCTACAACCTCTCCGACCACCACCAAACATTCACACACAGCCATAACAGGAGTATTCCTATATTGCATGTATATTGTGGCATAAAAACTTCAGTGCTGTGGCCAATCTCCTGACACGACTCTTTGAAGGTAAACTTAAGACCTTGCAATGGGATTCTGAGGCACAGCGCTCTTTTGACACACTGAAAGCTTTATTCACCACTGCTCCAGTATTAAAGCTACCTGACCTGGACAAATCCTTCGTCGTTGAAGTGGACACCTCAAATGCGGGGGTAGGTGCTATCCTGTCACAATGACATAGCACCCCAGAGAAGCTGTTCCCATGTGCCTACTTTTCGCGCAAGCTCTTTCCAGCTGAAGTGAATTAAGACGTGGGGAGCTACTAGCGGTCAAGCTGGCACTAGAAGAATGGAGGCATTGGCTAGAGGGGGCCCGTTATCCATTCTTGGTGCTCACAGGCCACCGCAACTTGGAGTATTTGAGAAAGGCATAACGACTAAACCCACGACATGCCAGGTCGGTGCTCTTCTTCACGAGATTCAACTTTTCAATTACCTATCGTCCAGGAACTAAGAATGTCAAGGCTGATGCTCTCTCCCGAAGACACGATGTTGAGAAGGAGGCAGTGCCCGTTGAAAGCATCCTACTGCCTTCCTAAATACTTGGACCAATCTGGTGGCGCCTTAGCCGAGAAATAGCTAAAGAGGTGAAGCGGAACCCGCCCATGTTTTCCCCGGTGAACCCTGCCAGCGGAGAAAACATACGTGCCTTTGTCGCTTCAGGAGAGAATCATTCAATGGGCCCACACTTCTCTGTCCATGGGACATCCTGGAATTAAACGCACCTCTAGCAGAATCACCCAGAAATACTGGTGGCCCCACCTGGCCTCAGATGTCCAAAAAGCTGTGTGCTCATGCACCATCTGCGCCATTTCCAAGTCCCCACGGCAGCTGCCAGCAGAGAAACTGACTCGACCCTGGTGTCACCTGGCAGTCGACTTGGTCACCGATCAGCCCAAGTCAGCAGGTAACACCTGTATCCTAGTCGTCATAGCTCGCTTCTCCAAATTCTGTAAATTTGTGCCTTACACCTCTCTACCCACTGCGCTTCAAGTTGCACACACACACTTCGAACAGCATGAAAATCTGGAAAATTAATTAACGTTACCCTGGGAATTCCTTCCATTTGCAAACTTAGTTCTATCAGACCTGACCCTGAAAATGCCTTCGCTATACCAGTCAAACTTAAAAATATGGCCTAACTTATTGCTCGTGTTCATACCCTGGCAGGCATGAAACTCCCGTTTAGACGAAACCTAAACCAGAAAGCATATGCACAATCATTTAAAATGGTCAGAATATATGTTATTCCTCACACATTTACTCAATGCAAGAAGAGGAAGGTTACTGAGTTCATGCAGTCAGCATTTCCTCTTTGAATGGCAGTGTCAGGCACAGAGAGTGTTTTTTATCATCACATCTGAACTCCATTAGAAGGGTAGTGGATGTACCAGCTGAGACCATGCACTTTTGTTAAGGATTTGAATTGGAGGATAAAGCACTTCGTCACAAAGGTAAAACCGTGGCCACCATTCAACTCATCAAAATATGCAGTCTATATGTGATTCATAAAATAATCGAGACTCAACATACACTGTGAGCAGCCATCATAATTAAACAACAATGGCAGGTAAGGAAATATGCATAAGGGACAGTACTGGCTAAAGGAAATACCTAGTAAGTCACATTTTGGCCGAAAATGAATTTATCTCAAAATCGAACTTTCTGGGTCTATTTGCATCATAAAAAAGTGTTTTCATTGGCAAAATGTCTACCAGTGCATCAAAACCACAGAGGTAAAACGTGGCATGTACACAACTTAGTCAAGTATCCCAAGGTATAACCCTTGCAAGATCACTTACGGCCTGTTTACACTGAACCGTGACCCTGATATGACTCCGATAAGACCAGCGTGATCGTGAAACTTTGGTCACAGCTGTTCCCTGCTGCGATTACTTATTTGCGGTTACACCAAACCTCAACTGTGACCGAATCGTGACTTACTTTACACCTCAAATCATGATGCGGTCGCAATACTTGTACTTGTTGTGTGTACTTGTAGAAAGCGTGTCGGCGAGTGATGGAGATAGCGGGGGCCCTGTATTTATATAGACAACGTGTGGTTTTAAGTTGCATCACCACCGGTCGCAGGAAGCCTCGCCATTGGTCGGATTTTGATCCCTTTATTCGCGCATGAGGTTTAAGGTGGCAAATTCAGTCGCATTTAAAACGTGTACATTTGTCGGTCATTATGGGGTTGCAATAGGCTCGCATTAAGTTCGCCATAATGCTCGCAATAGTTCGCGAGTGAAAAATTCCTAATTTGCGATCAGTGATGCAACCGCATGCCGAGCAGCTTGCGAGTCTATTACGACCTGCGATACCGAGTTGAGAGTGAGTTGAGACTTGTGCAAGCTTATTACGACCGATTATGACACCTTCTTGTGTTTCTCACAACCTTTGCGAGTATTCTGAACAGTTCCATACACTCGCAGACCTCTATGAGACTGATGGAGTATGATGGAAACTAAGAGAGGTGGTTTTGGAGGCCATGGAGACCATATAGCGACCAGCTTGCAACCTCAGTGACGGCAAGCAGGGGCCATTTTTTGGTTGCAACTCAGTCATAAGCCCAATGTAAACGGGGTGTTACTGATGATGAGATGAGACAACTGAACACATGTATGATCAAAGCTTGGAATAGCCTTGTCTCGGAAATGAAATTTACATGTTTTTACTGGTTGATACTGCTTGAAACAACTTAATCAGTCTTGGCACTGACAGGATATTTCCACCTGATAAAATGATGATTGTTCTATTTCATCAATGTTTCAATTTTAGCATTAATCATTTTCCATGAATTGTTCTTTATTAATTTATTCTTCATTCATTCCCTCCAAAAACAAGATTGACAACATCACTGCTAGAGAAATCAACAGATGTAACTCCTCACAACTGTGAATTACTTGGTTTTATTTTTGCATTCTTGCAGAAATTCTGAGGGTAGTAATCACATTAATCCTGTAATGTGACAAATTTTTGGGTAACTCTCAAAAGTATTTCAGGGCAGTTGATTAAAAGTGTTTAAATCACCAAACTTCTCAAAGGTATCATTCCCAATTTTAATGCAGGGGCTGGAAATTGTACCCCATTTTTCTCCAAACTATTCAAATATGACTTTCTAGGTATTTCCTTTGAATGCTACAGCTGTGTGATCCATATGTTTTTAGCGGATTGCATGATGAAAAAGGCCAAATTTCCCACATAGTTATTCCGACATGAAATGGAGGTAAACCCACAAATTAAAACTGACAGTCTTCAAAAGCTGCAATTCCCATACAAAACCTGTTTTACCAGATAAGTATGTTTATTTTATTATTTTTTATTATTATTTTTTAAAATTTGGCATCTCCAGTCCCGACCGAGTCTGGAATGTCCAATTCGAGAAATGTGTACAAGCTTGCTCGTATGCGACCCCATGTTGCCAACTCAGTAAAGAGAGGCAGTGCACGGCTCTCCTCCGATGCACACGCCTGTCAGCCCCCGCATCTTTACACTCATTGGTTAAAACTATCCCAAGTTCAGAACAAGTGCAGAGGAAACCCAAACATGAGCAAGCTTAGAATTTCACTGACGAGTGCCTGGCTGGCCAACAGGAGGCGGTTGAGCGACTCCCGGCAGTCCCTCCCCAATTAACATCCCTGCAGCGCGAGGCCAATTGTGCCCGGCTCTGAAAAAGCTGCTGACCACTGCCAGCTGGTATGACCGGAGATCGAACCTGCACCGTGGTTGTCACTACTGCTCCACAATGCGTTGCATTAACCGAGTGAGCTTACCAAGCAGCTAGTGAGTTTATTTTTGAGTATTTAGATGTCTCCAAGTAAAACCAGAATGAAATTTTGAAGTGGCAATTTATTGATTTTTAAACTTGATCAAATTATTAACACGAAATGATGCTGAACAATTCCAAGGAAGATTTTGGATCATAAAATGTAATGGAAATTGAGAAATGTTGCTAGAAAATGACAAAAAAAATCACTCCCCACTCTGAACCATACTTTTGACGATTCTGTATGACATCACAGCTTAAAAAAAGCACCAGTCAAACAAGCTGCGCTCTCCATAGACTTGTGTATGCAAATGCTATATATGCACACACAATTCACATTACCCATCTTTGTTTTCATTGTCGATCGTGTATTACCTATAAGACATAATTTAATATCTTTTTATATGCCTTTGAAAACGATTTGAGCTTCGAAGTTGATGATCAGGAAGTATTCCAGAAGTATGCAGCAGTTTAAAGGGGACCTAATATGCTAATCCTTCTTTTAATAAATATTAGTTATGTTATAATGTTGGTTGTCCATGCTCAACCTCTGAAAAGTTTCTAAAGATAAGATATAGGGATTTTGCCGTAATTCAAGAATGTGATTTCATGAACGTGATTTCCTTTCTGAACAGCTCCTCCCGAGATCTTTGCGAGATCTGGGTAAAACCTGATTTCAGGTTGTACCATCCAATAAGTACAGACCTAGCCAGAGCCAATCACGGCGCTGGACCTGCCCAAACCTGAAACTATTCTAGCAGGCACTAACAACGGCAGATAATACTATGCCTTAGTAGCATCTACACTTTTGAAAATACAAAAGAAGAACCGCAGATCATTTGGGGTGCAGTTTTGTCAGTATCTCTCCCAAAGCTGCTTGTCCACTTACTTTTGGATGCAAAAAAAACGATGCCACCAGAAATCAGTGGGTAGCTTATTTTGTTTGCTGGCAGCAAACAGCCATGGCCAAAGGGGATGTAAGCTGCTTGTGCTCAGCATTTCACCAAAGACAGTTTTGTCAATAAAGGATAATTCGATGCTGGATATGCAATATTCAGCTGCTTCTCAAACCTGAAGCAGTTACATGATCAAGCACTCGGAGCCACAAGCTGTAAGTAACGATATAACAGCAAATAATCAAAGTGTAATGTAAGTGAAGCTAACGTGTTACGGGTGGCTTTTACAGCACCTCTCCGGTTAGCTTCAACTGTAGTGGCTAAAATCGGGCAATGTTATGATGAAACTACCACATTGATGCCTACCTGTAGAAGTGATTGATTCACTAGCTCCAAACAAGCAATTTTTCCTTGCTAACGGAACTTACAGTCTGTAAAACCTGTATTATGTTCATAACTCAACAAAGCTCTCTATAGCTGTCGCGTACTGCCCATAAAGCTGCTTTCACATCAGACGCGAAATGAATTTTTTGCGGGACAGATTACATGCATTATCAGAGCAAAGATGCAAATATAGGCATTATGGGTGCGTCAAGCACCTTTCACACTGGACGCAAAACAAATTTTTTGCACGACTGATTAGCTACACTCAAAGTCAAAGCAAAGATGCGAATACAGGCGTTATGGGCATGTCAAGCAGCTTTCACACCAGACGCGAAACGAATTGTTCGCGCGACTGATTAGCTACTTTCAAAGTCAATGCAAAGAAGCCAATACAGGCATTATGTGCTCGTCAAGCAGCTTTCACACCGGATGCGAAACTAATTTTTTGCCCGACAGATGACATTCAAAGTCAATGCAAAGACGCGAATACACGCGATATGGGCGTGTTAAGCAGCTTTCGCACCAGAGGCGAAACAAATTTTTGTATGCCAATGACTTTGGATGTAATCTGTCGTGCAAAAAAAATTCTTTTCGCATTCGGAGTAAAAGCCGTTGATCACGCCCATTTTCCACAAGTAACCGTTGTCCATTCCAACGCAATAAGTAAACCATTACCATGGGCAATTTTTCGTCAAAAAAGATCGTTTAGCTTGGAGCTTTCGCCGCTCTGTCATATAAGTTACCAGCACAGAAGCTGTTTGTTACTCCATGCTAACGACACACCATAGCAATGCACACAAACCAGCAGGTCCTAATACACACCGAAGCAGTGGATAAGCTGTTGGTCCACTTTTAGCTGCTCCTCACTGTCCATGTTTCCCTCTACACTCAAACCCACCAGATTTCTACGGTCTGTGGTCTACACTTGGGCATGTTGACCCATTCTACAAATGTGTCTGTATGGGGTGGATTCTAGCTTTCCCTCAATCCTACCTAGAGTAGAAACACCGGTGTAACTCACCATAGTCGTAGGTAGTCAGCAAATTCAAGATTGAGCTGCTAGACTTTCGTACTGCGTCCTCCACTTCCGCCATTGCCTTTATTAGAACAAGTTCATTAGATCTACACACATGTACTGCCTTTGATTGCGGAATTAGCCATCAAGTCCTTCCTAAATAGCAGCTGCGTCTCAGGTTCACAGTCTGGGGAGGCGGCTCCCGGAAAACTGTGTTCTTCTGCCTCGTCCCGCCTAGATCCGCCCTCCACAGAGCTGGCCAGTCAGAGGTAAGTGGGCAAACGGGGAGGGGGGGGCATAGCAGAAGAGCCACCCGAGTGAGGTGTTTCAGGCAGAGACAACAATGTACTACAAATGCAGTTTTTCGAGGATGGCAGTATGAGTGAAAACAAATTTTACTTTGCGCGATCAGGGGTACTCTAGGGGAGTCAAAGGCCAAAATCTAAACTTGGAAAAATAGCATATTAGGTCACCTTTTAAGTGTAAATAATGAAAACAATGAGGGCGATTTAGGAAAATTGATCCATGCTGACAACAGTGCAGCAGTGGATGCTGCAGCCACCTCTATTATTGCGTACAAATGACCCCATCCAAGAGAATACCAAGTTCAAGAAGATGAAGATGAAGTGTGGTAAGAAGGAACGAATATTTGGCCAGACTTGACGTTATGTCCTAGTGCTTTTAATTCATGCGATTTGGGTGCTGCTGAATTCAGTAGGCTCTATGTATGGCAAAAATGGCACTAAAAACCACAGAAAAATAACTCAGCCGGTGATGTAACGTGTCATTAATACTATTGGTAGCAATATGTTTATGCAAGTACCGTGTCTACTTTGTTCAATCTGTGACTGTGTTTTTACTCTCTGTTATTTCTCGGTGTGTATGGTTCTGGACTGGGTGTTCAAAAACTCTGCTTTTTTTCTCCGATAACTGGGTGTCCCAAAAGTAATACATTAATCTTCAACGTCTTCTTAGAAGTCCTTGGATACATAATTTTACCTATTTGAGTTATTCTCAATTAATTTCTGCTTAAAAATAAATTTGATGTTACCATTCAGCTCAGCAAGATAAGTACATGATGAAGAGAAAAACTGTGATAAATACAGGCTTATTCTAAGAGGGGCAAAGATAATATGAGGTAATATTGTGAACTTTTTTTCTAAATTTAGTTTTGCAAGATGTTTTACTGCATTTTTTTAAGTATGAAGAACATTCTGGCTTACTTTAGCTGTATTGCAAGGACTAAAACAAACAAAGAAACATCTGAAAACAATAATACAGACAGCTACATCTGGAAGAGCAAGTAAAATGAAGATTTGTAAAATGGCACGCTCTTCTCATCACAGATGTTAGATGTTAGATTGAGGGAAGGACAGCGACTGGTGTTTTCCTAATTGCATTGGACATTGCCATTGGAGGCTGCCAATAAGCAAGATGATCCCTAAAAGCTAATGTGTTCCTGCGTTGCATCCAGTTTTACCTCCTATGTGACACTGCTATTCTAGGTTGTCCTCCAATACATTCTGCGTAAAGTCCTTCATAGGAGCTGTATGTACACAATTTCTTCATGCATGGCTAATTTATAAACCTAAGATAAGCAGCTCATACCAGATTTTGCCATGACACAGCAAGTGTTCAGAAACTTAACCAAGCGCTAATTCATTTGAGACAGCCTTGAATTTGATTTGTTATTTTTTTTTTCATTTTTGTTCCAGTTATTTGGAAAATGGCTAATATACAAAACATGAAGATTGGGCTTTTTTGTTCATGGAATGCAAGGCCATTTTTAGCATCATCTGGTTTAAGAGGGCATATAATCCTTCTGAAATGAAGACAATTGAACTGCTTGTTAAAATCCTAAGGTTGCAATCGTGGTTGGAACAAAAACCAGCATACACAGTGGTCCCACAGGACAGAGTTTGGGAACCAGAAGTCGCTAGTTTTTTGCAGTGTGTGGTCTGTATCCTCTCTGATGGGTTTATAATACTGTGCAATGGGACAGGAGACAGCAGAGCAAAGTAGTGCATCTCCACCCCATTTCTTCATTTAACCAACACTGAAATACTTGTACCAGCCAGAGAAGTCTCTGTTGTCTACTTCCCTGCTATTGGATTGGAAGTAACAGAACAGAGTGATAAAATTGATCACACAGCTGAATTCAAATGAGCGTGGGTTCACCCTTGCATTATACAATTATTGATTTCTATGAGAGGCCGTTTGAGAGAGAATTCCTACTTGTACTTTTCACATGTACTATCATACTGTCACACAATCTACATCATTGTCACACACACACCATCATTCTCTCACACACACTCAATCAATCTCTTGCACACACACACACAGCATCATTCTCTCACGCACACACTATCATTGTCTCTCACACATTATCATTCTCTCACACACACACACCATCATTCTCTCGCACACACACCATTATACTCTCCTGCACACGCGATCATTCTCTCACACACACATCATTATACTCTCACGCACACACCATCATTCTCTCACACGCACACCATCATTCTCTCAAACACACGCTATCATTCTCTCACGCACACACCATCATTCTCTCACACACACACCATTATACTCTCATGCACACGCGATCATTCTCTCACACATTATACTCTCACGCACACACCATCATTCTCTTTCATACACACCATCATTCTCTCACGCACACGACATCATTCTCTCATACACACACCAATATACTCTCATGCACACGCGATCATTCTCTCACACACACACATTATACTCTCACGCACACACGATCATTCTCTTTCATACACACCATCATTCTCTCACGCACACAACATCATTCTCTCACACACACACACCATTATACTCTCATGCGTGCACCATCATTCTCTCATACACACCATCATTCTCTCACGCGCATTCCATCATTCTCTTTCACACACACCATTATACTCTCATGCACACGCGATCATTCTCTCACACACCCACATTATACTCTCACGCACACACGATCATACTCTTTCATACACACCATCATTCTCTCACGCACACAACATCATTCACTCACACACACACCATTATACTCTCATGCATGCACCATCATTCTCTCTCATACACACCATCATTCTCTCACGCGCATTCCATCATTCTCTCTCACACAAACCATTATACTCTCACACAAACTTAAACTTGTTCAAGTGACTAAATGACAGTGAATGTAAAACAGAATGATAGTGTATGTGGATGAGAATAGGTGAGTAAACCAGCTTTGTGCACTTTGTGTTCATTATAGCTAGTAGGCTATGAGCCTACATGTCATGCTGATTTTTTGTCGCAACACTTCACGTTTCAAATGGATTTGGAAAGACGTGCTGCTCCCGCGACGAGCATGCAGTTTTTTCACCATGCTTCCTTGTCGAATGGGAGGGTGGGATATGTCTGTGATGGGCGTTGGTAGCAGGACGCCAAGAGCAGTGGCCAGAAATAAGAGGAAAAGCCAGCAGAGTGCTGAGAGACTAAAACAGATAGAGATCGCGAGACTCGCGCTACCAACGGACCTGACGCCTTCCGTGGTAGAAAACAGGTGAGCTCGAAAAAAAAGAACGAAAGAAAAGGGAAATAAACCAAAGATTCCCTTACTAACACTAATCCTGTTATGCAGCTAAGATCCTGAGAATACTCTCTCTCTAAAGACCTTACCGGCTAAAGCGCCAAGGGGAAAATGACACTCTAGCAACATGAGCAAGGCAGAACAGGAGCTTAAATAGGGTCCGGGTAACGCCCGCAATCAATGCCAGCTGGCCCAGGAATCCGATGGCGAGCAAAACGATATCGTCCCGGACGAGAGTAACAAAAGGAGCTCTCAAAGCTCCAAAACCATGACACCTGCTTCTGATTAAATTTCAAAGATTTCAATTATAACCAATCAGGAACTGAGAATTTAATGCTACATCCGTTTCAATCAAACTAACTTCCATTTCAATCAAACTCTCTCACACAATCACCTTTTCTCATCTGCATACACTATCATTCTGTTTAATATTCACTGTCATTTTGTCACTTGAACAAGTTTAAGTTTGTGTGAGAGTATGATGGTGTGTGAGAGAGAATGATGGTGCGTGCGTGAGTGTATAATGGTGTGCGTGTGTATGTGAGAGAGAATGATGGTATGCGCATGAGAGAATGATGGTGTGTGTGAGAGAGAATGATGGTGCGTGCGTGAGAGTATAATGGTGTGTGTGAGAGAGAATGATGGTGTGTGCGTGAGAGTATAATGGTGTGTGCATGAGAGAATAATGTGTGTGCGTGAGAGAATGATGGTGTGTGTATGACAGTATGATAATACTTTTGTACATGTGAAAGCAAGTATGAATTCTCTCTCAAACAACCTCTCATAGATTTCTGTTGAGGTGAATCCAATGATTTATCCACCTTGGACATGTGATTTTAAACCAATAACTGACGTCAACAAGAACCGTCAGGAGATGTTATATCCCCCCGGCCCCACATATTGAAAGAATGAAAGTGCCACCTTCTCTGGAGACAAACCATACCGCCAAAAAAGTTCAAAATGTTTCCATGAAAACCAGAAAAAAAAACCCAAAATTAATCAAGTTCAGATTAGCAAAAGGCATCACTTCAGGTCATGATTAGTGTGCACACCAAGTTTTGTCAAAAAATATTGAACAGTAATCAAGTTGTTCTATGGAAACCATATGTTCGCGGACAGACGAAGGGACGGACAGACAACCGCACCCATGACTATATCTCCCCGTATTATATGCCAGGGGATAATAACTGTTTTATTATATGACCTTACAAGAAAATGAGGGAAGGGCGACAACTCTAATGCAAAGCTCCTCACAGGGACGAGGCAACACAAAATACGGACTCTATCACGAGTTCCTGCAGGGAAGCCTAGTCTATTTTTAGCTCGAGATCATCGAATTGTTATAGTCACCTCTTGCGCACTTTCGGCTGATGAATATCAGTGTTTACAGAGGCCAGCGGAGCTCGCCTCGACCAATCAGGAGAAAGCAAATCCTTAAGTCATATAATAATAATATAAAACACAGTTACACAGGTTGAATAAGGAGTCTTAAACCTTGCAAGTCTACGAACTGCACCTCTGGGTATCTGGCAGGTGGCAAAGCAGCAAATCCCCCAATCCTGAACAGAATGCCAGGATTCTTCATGTCGTTCCACATTGGATTGTTTGGATTCCAACATCTTGGTGACCAGGCCCGTTTAATCGAGCAGAATTGTAAACTAGATGATGCGCACTCTATAGAGATGCTAACCCACGCCTCTTGTTCACCTTGACCATTGACCTTTCGACCTCAAAATGCAAATTTGGACAGGGTACCCTAGGATCATCTACCCCACAAAGTTTGGTCACCCTAGTTTCAGGGGTGGCCGAGCCGGCGCGCAGACAGACACACGCACACACACACACAGACGGGGCTAAACTGTATACCCACGCCCCCTCGTCGGGCGTGGGTCATTTAGAGGATAACTTCAATGAGTGCTACAGGGAACCTTCTCAAATCTGTTCCATGGACTGAGATACTAGGAGCGTTTTCTGAAGTGACTTTGGTTAACGGCATAATGAAGCAGGGGCCAGTGTATCTAATCTCCCACCTGACGGCAGCTGCATTCTGTGGCGTGTGCCAGCTTATGGTTTCACAGGTCAATGGGCAGTGTGTCTTGTTCAATCACAGCAGCCCACTGGTAGATGCACTGTCGAGACTGTTGTTCAAATGCAGGCTGGAAATGCGCTGCCCTTATGCACTGAAATATGTGTTGACTCGCAGAACCGAGAGCCCGTCACACGGCCAGAAAGGGTTGTACCATAACACCAAGACCTCTGTGCTATTTTCAGCATTGTGGCTCCTTTCATCTGCTCAGGCATTCAGGGGTTGCAGGAGTTTATCCTGCTCCCAGCTCTGAGAACGTTCAACTACAGGACCTCGGTTTTGGCTTGAATCTGCAGTTCAGTATCTGACTGCATCCGCCTGAAGCCTGGCATCAACCCCGTCCCTAAAAATCCACACAAACTCTACTTAGATATGGTTTTTCAATGTGTGAGTATGTGTGAGTGTGTGTGTGTGCATGCATTTGAGTGTGTTTGTGTGATAGTTTGTGTGTGTTTACATGAGTTTGTGCATGCGTGTGTGTGTGTGTGCGCGCACAAGTTTTTGTGAGTATGTGAGTCTGTGTGTGTGTTGTGTCTATGTCTGATTGTGTGTGTGTGTGTGTGTGTGTGTGTGTGGTTGTTTGTTTCTGCCATTTTCATGTGGGAGAAAATCAGGACGAGTGCAAACACCTGCCTCAAGGCAAAATTAACTAGTCAAACAACACAACACCACAAACCATTCTGGAAAGGAAGGATTTTTTGTGCTTCATTGTTGGAGAAATACAGTAAATTATTGATCTTATAAAGCAATTCAGGGCAAGGTCAGCACGAAATCCAAAACTAAAAATAGTGACAAAGCCACTGGGCCTGCTTGGCCAAAAATGGCCTAAATGGAACGCCCCCCATTGGCCAAAGTATTGGTCCGATTCAGCTAAAAGTTGAACTTGGTCTAGGTCTTATGACCAAATATACACATATGAAATATGAAAAGGCTCAGTCATAAACTGAAGACGCAAGAGCGCAGACAACCAAAAGTTTACACACGCACGACAGACCACCACTAAAGACCTCAAGCATAGCATAACCCCCTGGGCCCTTTTGGCCAAGCGGGCTAAAAATTATATTTGTTCTGTTTCACTGAGCAAGTTCCACAGTTTTCAGTTTTTAAAGGCAATCCATTCATTAATATGGATATTTACTGAACCAGTTCAGGTTTCATGACCAGCAAGACATCCAAGGTTATTTTCATTAATTTAAGTCAATTAGGAATGCCTGCATAGTGTGCAAGATTTAGACATTTATTCAGGATTCCACACTGAGGCCTAATAGTTAGGGAAGGAGAATCATGATTCTAAACCCAATTCCGTCACGGTGACAAATATTTTCACCACATTACTGAAGGTTTACAAACTGTATCTTTCAATCAGACTGGCACTGGCAGTTAAATGGTGTTAACAGTAGCAATTCTGAAGTCATTTCAAAGAAAATAATTAAAGCCAGGCACAGCTCAGTGTATTTAAAACTCTGTATCAACAAATCCAGTTTTTTACTGATTGAAAACATTTGCTTGGTTTTCTTCAGTATCAAGGCTAAATCATTTTCCACTGGACTCAAAAATTGTGCAAACAAGCAAGTTAGAGAGAGCTGTGTAAACTGAAACAAAAAGCAATTTTGACAGGAGCCATGTAATTGCAGCATTTAGTTTAACCCTCCTTGCCCATATTGGGATATTGTATTACACCCAGAGCGCAAAGATTTGTACTTTCATCACCGTCTTTGATGACAGCTGCTCCTGAATGACTGTCCTTGCATTATACCGCATTTAAACATACCAAATTTTATTCTTAATGCAAAATGTGATGAGAATTTGGAGGATGTTTGTAATATTTCAGGCCATACAAAAGCGTTCCAAAATGCCTGTATTGACAAAGGCCAAATGAGCTCTGGCGTAGCTACATCAGAGAACAGTTACAACTTGCTTTTGATCACCCAAAATTACTTGACAAAATAACAACTTTATTTCAGCTAATTCCATGAGTTTACAATGTTAGTAAAAAGCTTTTCCCCCCAACATCTTTCTTTTAAAGCTTTCAGAGTAAATTTACCCCATTTATCATGTTTTTAAAGTTTTAGTCCAACACAACTAGTTTATTGTCAGTGAGCCGATGTCCACTCTTTCATCAAAATAATAAGTGTGCATCACACGGTATGAAGGCACGACGTGGAGGCTTCCGCAAAGTGCCTTAAAACCGTGTGATGCACACCTACGAGTTGATTATCCCACACTCCCAGAAATGGGGGTACAGCAGGAGTTCATTCCTGTTCCCCAAGGTATTATGTACCCTTTGGTGCTAATTTTAGGACCTCAAGGTACATGTGTGAACCTTTTTAGGGTCTAAAGGGTACTTTTATGTTGCTAAACAAATAAAAACCCACTTCTAAGGTACAACAGCAGTACCTTTGAGGTTACTGCCCCAGTGACAACCTCACACTGGTACCATGAGGTCCTATAATTAGCCCTAAAGGATACATAAGTGCTGAATGAACCTTGGGGAACAGAAATGGACTCCTGCTGTACCCCTATTTCTGAGAGTGCACTTATACCATGGTCATTTGCCAGCAATATTAAATCAAAGCATTCATAAATTTTTGGTGAAAGTTTTGTACTTGAAATCTAAAGTTTATGAAGCAAGAGCTTATTGTTGTCATGACAAGGAATAATGCTGGTCCCTTTTACAAACACGTCAGTTAGCCACAGTTAGACAGGGTGAGGAGAGTGATGGTAATTTTTTAATTTATACTGTCCCAATACATTAAAAGAAATATTAAAATCATCCATGTGTTTTGTTGTGCTCTGCTCAGGACAGTTGACAGTTCGACAACGACGCTCTCCAGCGTTGCTATGGTTACAGGTAGGCAAGTGGATGAATTTCAAACTGTGAAACTACCGTAGCCTAACTACCTGCGCATTCCACGGTTTTAACTCATACCTGCCAGCCAATGAGAAAAGAATATTCACCCAGACCATGGTATAAAAGAACATAACTAAACTAAAATCCCTTTCGGTCACACTTTATTTGAAGTGTTGCTCATAAAGGCTTTATAGAGCATGTATAATGCCTTATAAATGAGACATAATGTCTTCATAAATCAGACATTAGCAAACGTCATGCTTTGTAAGGGTGAAATAACACAGCCTTCTTCAGTATGATATGCCAGATGTGATATAACTGACGATTTCACTTAGCTAGCGGCTATTTGCGATAAATGGTGACAATTTCAGCTAAGTGACATTGTCATTGTCGCATCTGGCATCACATGTCACCGTTTACAAAGCATGACATTCGCTTATGAATGATTTATGAAGACATTATGTCTCATTTATGAAGGCATTATGCATGCTGTATAAAGCCTTCATGAGCAACACTTCAAATAAAGTGTGACCTCACTTTCTTCATCTGACCTAACACTTTCAAAAGAAACATGCACTGACAACACTCTCGTATTATTGGTTCAAACAGGGAGGATTCACATATTCACATTTATTTTCAATAATAGCAAAAAAGTATGGGAGGATTGGTGATCCTACTGTAGGTTCTTTGTCCTTTTGTGGTATCCATCTATGACCAAGTCTTCAAGCTCCAAGCTGACTTAACCGTATTCACACCTGATTGAAATGATTTTTGCTTGTCAAAGGCTCGGTAATGAGACAGATGCATGATAAGTGTGTTGGAGAGGAGAAACCTCTAAAACGTGAAAAACACACAGGGTTGTGGCTTTACAGGAGCAGGGTTCCCTACTTCTGCTCTTTTGCTTTCAAACATGCCAATGCCTACAGGTTAAAATTTCAATTTTGGTCGTGTCATTCATTGCAGCCATAGAACCAGTGAAGTTCTGAAAGCCTTGGAATTTTTGTTTTGTTTCTGTTGCCCAGCAGGAATTCGTCTTCCACCTAGGACTTGCCATTGGAGGGATTATAGCTCTGCTCTCACTTTGCCTTTTAGTGCATTACTTCTCCAAATGCGGTCCCATTTACATTTCCTAATTCATTCAATTGCGAGGATCAATCGGTCCATTTCCCTTTAGATTCCATTATTGTTCATGGTAATAATTATCAAACATTTCCCTAGCCACATTCATGGTGACATAATCGTTTTCGAAGCTTCTGAATTCTTGTAGCTCACAAAACTCTGTCTACAACCAGTGACATTACCATAACGCAAGAAACCTGTTTCCGATGAAGAATCGGCAATTATTTGAATTAATTTGTAATATAAGTTAATTTAAGTAAATAGGCTGCCAATATGCTGCATTCCCATTAATGATTAAGACATATACCGTTGCATCAAGAGGAAGGCTACAATATGACATCGCATAGATGGCAGTTAACTGAAATTTCCAGGAATTCTATCTTGAAGTAGAATGTTATGTAGTAAATTCTGAAGATGGTATTTAGTTAAGGTTTAGATTTTATTTCAAATTAATTACGTAATTAGATCCTTGCCATTCATACAATCTCATATCATAGCCTTCCTTCAAATTCTCCGAAGCTGGACTAAAGACCTCATCAATGATTTTGCTGCCATGAAAGTTCAACACATGGCATGCATTTTAAATTATTTTAAATGCATGCCATCATCAAACTTACATGATGCACTGATAACTTATTTACCAAATTATTCAATTATCAAAACTTCAATGTAAGAAGCCAAAGCCCAGAACTGTGAATTTCCCTCTCTGAAGCAAGACTGCATGACAACAGGACTGAGGAGTTTAGCAGGAATGCAATCCCAATCCTGGAGACCAATGAAGGCTTACATGTTTCTAATTATCTGGCTAAGACCAACAGGCACAGACAGATGGTTTATCGACAATGCGGTCAGAATCCTGGAGACCAATATTAAAGAGCTAGTTCATCCAAAAAATGAAGGTCGCCACGTTTCTTTGAAGTCGAAGTTAAATTGCTTGTGCATGAGGTCAAATCCAGACAGGAGAGGATCTGTTTTTGTTATGTTAATCATGAATTGCATTTTTATTATTATTATTATTATTATATGACATTGACATATTGTTTAATGCTTGGTATGTAATAAAAAAAAACATCCAGCCTACCCTTTTGTTATGGGAACTTCAAAAAAAAAAGTAAAAGAAAAAACATGCGTTTAGCCATGCACTTCCAACTCCCTCTCCTGTCTGAAATAAAGTGTAGACCAAAATTCTATTTTAGAAAATACCCTCAGCCAAATAAATTCCTATAGACCGTGGGCTAAGCAGTGGAAATCTTTCTAGTTTATCATTTTCATGACCCACATCTGATAACGACTTGAATTTTTTGTCTGATGGGAGATAAAAAATCATTGAACCAGAATTCACAACTTGGCAAGTCCAAAAGTTGCACACTAATTAGTATTCTTCATTAGTAGTAATCATCCAGATGCACAGCGCCCCCTTTTGTCAAAAAATGAAAAAAAAGAAAAAAAATGTACAAACCAATGGAAAATAGACTAATTGAAACACAGCAACACTTACATGACAGAGAATAGTAATTCCATCCACATCACACTCACACACCCACACCAACACACACACACACACACACACATTTTGTTTTTTCAAAGTAATTATTGGCACTTCAATTAAATATATCTTTGCAAATGAGCCCAATTCATCCCACCCCACTCTCTAATCTCTCTGTCACCCCTTGCTATAAAAAAATCAACAATTTCACATTTTATGTTTCACTCTTTTAAATCATAATCTTATCCAGTCCTCATTCACTCACTCACTGCCTTAAGTCCTCCCAGTTAATCATCAAAACTTTTGGTAATGTCATATAGACAACAAAGTTGGAGTATGCATACATTTAAATTCATATTGTCATTCAATTTTAAACAACATTGCTTACTTGCATATTTTTCACAGGACAGTAAGAAATTGTATTAAAAACCCTGAGGTGTGACATACTGTAGTCCTTGATGCAATGAATGCATTTGCATGATGCCACTGACTTACAAGTATTGCGATTATTGTCTATCCTGACATTAACACTTATTCTGTTGTAGTGTTGTGAAATTTTAAAAAGTTTAAAGGTTGGAAATGTTAGAAAGCAATATTCAAACAGTTTAATATGTTATATGTGAAATTCATCTTTTTATGTTCTATAAATTTTCATTTGATGTTGGAGTCCCTTCTTGAAATTTTGGAGTAATAAATACTGATTAAAAGCTCGAAAACAAAAATCACAAATTTTTTCCATAAATTGACAAAAAAAAAAATCCATGTAATTACAAACACAATAATTTTCATATTTTCCTTGTATGATGTGGAAACAATATTCAAACAAATATACAAACAAAAATTTCATGCCTTCAATACAGGTATTTGCTGGATATGGCTTCCTTAACACGTCGTATAGATATTTTGCAATATTTTAAAGAAAATCGAGAAAATTGGCCTGATTTAGACCCAAACATATCCATTGTTACCATAAATTTTAGTGCATTACAGAAAGATATGGGTCCGTCACCGAATCTGGAATCTCAATTGTGACATTATTTATAAAAAAATGTTTTTAGATATTTATATATACCTCTAGGGGTCTTCTTTCATGTTTAATAAGAAAAACATAGCATCTTGTTTTATATGACCCGCAATGTGGAAAACATTAATGACGTGTTAGCAGATCACTTGCGTAACATGGAAACGAAAATGGAATGAAAAACGATTTATAATATAACAACAATTATATAATTTTTATTGTGCATATTTTTGTTTCATTGGTAGCAGACAGTAAAGTAAAATATATACTTAATATTGTTATCATTATTCTCTGTAAATTTAATCATAAGTTCAGAGGTCCATCAATATTCATCTTTTTTCTCGGGTTTATTTTTTGTGTGTGCAGATGATCCTAGAGGTACAACCTTTTTTAAAGTAGATTATAAGTCATAACGATATTGATAGTCAATTATTGAGTAACACACTTTGTCATCACTAACGTTACAAAGAAACATCATCAACGTATAACTCATAGATATGTTTTATGGTCGTAAAACATTACTTATTAAGGCTGATATTACTCGACGTGTAGTCAATTTAAAAGCCAGTGATCTCAAAATCAATTTGACAGTCAAGTCGAATACGTTTTTATAGCAGATATAAATAAGAAATAAATACGGTTCGAGCCTCGGCGTACCCACCGGCAGGGGTCGGCAGCTTTTTCAGAGTAGCGCACAATTGGCTATCGCGCTACAGGGTTACAAATTGGGAAGGGACTGCCGGATTTGGGTATTCGATAACAGCTTTGTTCGTTGCTCCAGCGCCTCCTGTTGGCCAGACGGGCGCTCGTCAGGAAGACTCCGGCTTGGTTCATGTCCGGGTATCCTCCGCCCTCGCTCTGAACTTGCGAAGATTCAACCAGCGAGTGTATAAGAATCAGTGGCTGACAGGCACATGCTTCGGAGGAGAGCCGTGAACTGTCTTCACTATCCTGAGTTGGCAGCAAGGGGTCGCATACGAGCAAGCTTTGTACATAGTTCCCCAATTGGGCATTCCAAATTCGGGTGGGATTGGAGATGCCAAATTTAAAAATAAATAAATAAATAAATAAATAAATAAATACAAACATGGAAGCAAAATGAAAAAATCAGCACTGCTGTTCCATGTCTGTAGTGGAAACTTGAAAAAAAAAAAGAGTGAAAAATTCACCTTTAACGCGTGATTATTGTCGCAGACCAACTTGATAACCGCAGATATCACTCGCGTAACAGCCACCTCACGTGTGTAAACATATATAAACATGACCTCTCGCGACAGGAAATTCCAGTCTAGACCCACAGAATGTTAATTGATATCCTTCCGCGCAAAAAAAGGACACCTTACAGTGAGAAATTATCACCTATAATTTATATATATCCATTTTAATATGTCGTAACATAATATCTAGGAAACATACACGACACACATACTTTCAGCACCTGCTACGAAAGACAATATTGCGTGATTATAACTTAAATTCCATGAAATGTAGTGATTTTCAATTACAATTTGGATGATGTATATAATATGACATTGAGGCTTCTCGTTTGAGTAAATAAAGTCACATTCCTGGGGTAAGACTGGTCGGAAAAAAGGCGTTACGAAAGTGATCAAATGTTACCTCGGAAGGTTTTAATATTACTCACATGATTATGTGGAAACATCAATATTTCATGGTGCAAAGTAATTAAAAAGATAACTGATATGAAAATAGTGAATGTTACTGTGGACCACAAATATTCAGGCAACACAAATTCAAATCATCCTCCTCCTAGTCACGGTAAAAGCAACCATTTTGCAAAGAATTTTGTTTATTTTTTTCCAATCACGGAATGTAGTAATCACTTTAACTACCCACTTGTGTGCACTATTTATTTGATTATCATATTTTAAATAAAAACAAACGCCACCATTCAAAACTATGAATTTTACTATCGCCAATTTCACAATTAGCGAAAGCCAAGACACGGACGGGATTCACGCAGACATCCTATGACAAATAAACAGCTCCGATCAGGGAGTTATAAGTGGACAGACAATGAGAGCAGGAAAGCAATTAAGCACGAGCGAGAGATCTCGCAGAAATGCAGAGGGAGACAGGGAAGGCCAAGCAAGGGGCGGAGACTAGAACGGGGCGATTGCTGAGACTGAATTAGTACTAATTAGTAAGTGCTGCAGCTTTACAGATTAACTAAAGTGCTCGTTAGTGAGTTAGTACAAAACCAAAACCAGTGAAGTTGGCACGTTATGTAAATCGGAGATGAAAACAGAATACAATGATTTGCAAATCCTTTTCAACTTATATTCAATTGAATACACTGCAAAGACAAGATGTTTAATGTTCAAACTGAGAAACTTCATTTTGTTTTTGCAAATAATCATTAACTTAGAATTTAAAGACAGCAACACATTGCAAGTTGGCACAGGGGCCTTTTTATCACTGTGTTACATCGCCTTTCCTTTTAGCGACACTCAGTAAACGTTTGGGAACTGAGGAGACAAATTTTTGAAGCATTTCAGGTGGAACTCCTTCCCATTCTTGCTTGATGTACAGCTTAAGTTGTTCAACAGTCCGGGGTCTCCTTTGTCTTAGTTTACGCTTCATAATGCGCCACACATTTTCAATGGGAGACCGGTCTGGACTACAGGCAGGCCAGTCTAGTACCCGCACTCTTTTACTACGGAGCCATGCTGTTGTAACACGTGCAAAATGTGGCTTGGCATTGTTTTTCTGAAATAAGCAGTGGCGTCCATGAAAAAGACGTTGCTTTAATGGCAACATATGTTGCTCCAAAACCTGTATGTACCTTTCAGCATTAATGGTGCCTTCACATATGTGTAAGTTACCCATGCCTTGGGCACTAATACACCCCCATACCATCACAGATGCTGGCATTTGAATTTTGCGCCTATAACCGTCTGGATGGTTCTTTTCCTCTTTTGTCCGGAGGACACGACGTCCACAGTTTCCAAAAACAATTTGAAATGTGGACTCATCAGACCACAGAACACTTTTCCACTTTGCATCAGTCCATCTTAGATGAGCTTTGGCCCAGCGAAGCTGGCGGCGTTTCTGGGTGCTGTTAATAAATGGCTTTCGCTTTGCATTGTAGAGTTTTAACTTGCACTTGCAGATGTAGCGACAAACTGTAGTTACTGACAGTGGTTTTATGAAGAGTTCCTGAGCCCATGTGGTGATGTCCTTTACACACTGATGTTGGTTTTTGATGCAGTATCGCCTGAGGGATCGAAGGTCACGGGCATTCAATGTTGGTTTTCGGCCTTGTCGCTTACTTGCAGTGATTTCTCCAGATTCCCTGAGCCTTTTTACGATATTGCAGACCGTAGATGATGAAATCCCAAAATTTCTTGCAATAGCTTGTTGAGGAATGTTGTTTTTAAACTGTTCTACAGTCAGCTCACGCATTTGTTCACTAAGTGGTGACCCTCGCCCAATCATGGCACCCACCTGCTCCCAATTAGCCCGTTCACCTGTGGGATGTTCCAACTGAGTGTTTGATGAGCATTCCTCAACTCTCTTTTTTTTGCCACTTGTGCCAGCCTTTTTGAAACATGTTGCAGGCATCAAATTCCAAATGAGCTAATATTTGCAAAAAAATTACAAAGTTTACCTGTTCGAACATTTAGTAACTTGTCTTTGCAGTGTATTCAATTGAATATAGGTTGAAAAGGATTTGCAAATCATTCCATTTTGTTTTTATTTACGACTTAAACAACGTGCCAACTTCACTGGTTTTGGGTTTTGTAATATATACATGGATTAGTTGGGTTAGTAGACTATGATACAAAATATAAACGTTAGTCTTGTTACTAATTTAGAACAGCAAGGCGAAGGACGTAAACAAGAATTGAAGTAATTATATGAAACACCAGAAACCATTGAAATCACCCGAAGCAGTTGAGCACACAGACCGGGGAGACGGACTGAACCAACTTTATCACAAGACAGGGGAGACAAGTGCAATGAAACTTAAAATAGTATGAACCGAAAACCTGAGAATAAAATTACCAAAAAGAATAAAGAAAAGACATGACCATGAACATAAAGCATGAACACAAAAACCAGAATCATGACATTTAGTAAAAATAAAAAAAGGTTATTGTGGTAGATTATGTTGGCACACTTTAGGGCTGTAGCAAAAACCTCAATTTGTTGATCAACATCAATAATGCTGCGGCCAAATAACAGGTTTCTCTGTTATCCTCTCATTCAGAACTTATAAGTATGTCACAACAGAGCAAACGAAATGAAGCTACAGCAGTGTATTAACAGTGTGAGCACAAATGAAGCTACAGCAGCGTATTAACAGTGTGAGCACTAATGAAGCTACAGCAGCGTATTAACAGTGTGAGCACTAATGAAGCTACAGCAGCGTGTTAACAGTGTGAGCACTAATGAAGCTACAGCAGCGTGTTAACAGTGTGAGCACTAATGAAGCTACAGCAGCGTATTAACAGTGTGAGCACTAATGAAGCTACAGCAGCGTGTTAACAGTGTGAGCACTAATGAAGCTACTCCACCGTGTTAACAGTGTGAGCACTAATGAAGCTACAGCAGCGTATTAACAGTGTGAGCACTAATGAAGCTACAGCAGCGTATTTACAGTGTCAGAACAAATGAAGCTACAGCAGCGTGTTAACAGTGTGAGCACTAATGAAGTTACAGCAGCGGGTTAACAGTGTGAGCACTAATGAAGTTACAGCAGCGTATTAACAGTGTGAGCACTAATGAAGCTACAGCAGCGTATTAACAGTGTGAGCACTAATGAAGCCACAGCAGCGTGTTAACAGTGTCAGAACAAATGAAGCTACAGCAGCGTGTTAACAGTGTGAGCACTAATGAAGCTACAGCAGCGTGTTAACAGTGTGAGCACTAATGAAGCTACTCCACCGTGTTAACAGTGTGACCGCTAATGAAGCTACAGCAGCGTGTTAACAGTGTGAGCACTAATGAAGCTACAGCAGCGTATTAACAGTGTGAGCACTAATGAAGCTACAGCAGCGTGTTAACAGTGTGACCGCTAATATAGCTACAGCAGCGTGTTAACAGTGTGACCGCTAATGAAGCTACAGCAGCGTGTTAACAGTGTGAGCACTAATGAAGCCACAGCAGCGTGTTAACAGTGTGAGCACTAATGAAGCTACAGCAGCGTGTTAACAGTGTGAGCACTAATGAAGCTACAGCAGCGTGTTAACAGTGTGAGCACTAATGAAGCTACTCCACCGTGTTAACAGTGTGAGCAGTAATGAAGCTACAGCAGCGTATTAACAGTGTGAGCACTAATGAAGCTACAGCAGCGTATTAACAGTGTGGGCACTAATGAAGCTACAGCAGTGTATTAACAGTGTGAGCACTAATGAAGCTACAGCAGCGTGTTAACAGTGTGAGCACTAATGAAGTTACAGCAGCGTGTTAACAGTGTGAGCACTAATGAAGCTACAGCAGCGTGTTAACAGTGTGAGCACTAATGAAGTTACAGCAGCGTGTGAACAGTGTGAGCACTAATGAAGCTACAGCAGTGTATTAACAGTGTGAGCACTAATGAAGCTACAGCAGCGTGTTAACAGTGTGAGCACTAATGAAGCTACAGCAGCGTGTTAACAGTGTGAGCACTAATGAAGCTACTCCACCGTGTTAACAGTGTGAGCAGTAATGAAGCTACAGCAGCGTATTAACAGTGTGAGCACTAATGAAGCTACAGCAGCGTATTAACAGTGTGGGCACTAATGAAGCTACAGCAGTGTATTAACAGTGTGAGCACTAATGAAGCTACAGCAGCGTGTTAACAGTGTGAGCACTAATGAAGTTACAGCAGCGTGTTAACAGTGTGAGCACTAATGAAGTTACAGCAGCGTGTTAACAGTGTGAGCACTAATGAAGCTACAGCAGCGTGTTAACAGTGTGAGCACTAATGAAGCGACAGCAGTGTATTAACAGTGTGAGCACTAATGAAGCTACAGCAGCGTATTAACAGTGTGAGCACTAATGAAGCTACAGCAGCGTGTTAACAGTGTGAGCACTAATGAAGCTACAGCGGCGTATTAACAGTGTGAGCACTAATGAAGCTACAGCAGCGTATTAACAGTGTGGGCACTAATGAAGCTACAGCAGTGTATTAACAGTGTGAGCACTAATGAAGCCACAGCAGCGTGTTAACAGTGTGAGCACTAATGAAGCTACAGCGGCGTATTAACAGTGTGAGCACTAATGAAGTTACAGCAGCGTATTAACAGTGTGAGCACTAATGAAGCCACAGCAGCGTGTTAACAGTGTGTGAGCACAAATGAAGCCACAGCAGCGTGTTAACAGTGTGAGCACTAATGACGCCACAGCAGCGTGTTAACAGTGTGAGCACTAATGAAGTTACAGCAGCGTATTAACAGTGTGAGCACTAATGAAGCTACTCCACCGTGTTAACAGTGTGAGCACTAATGAAGCTACAGCAGCGTGTTAACAGTGTGAGCACTAATGACGCCACAGCAGCGTGTTAACAGTGTGAGCACTAATGAAGTTACAGCAGCGTATTAACAGTGTGAGCACTAATGAAGCCACAGCAGCGTGTTAACAGTGTGAGCACTAATGAAGCTACTCCACCGTGTTAACAGTGTGAGCACTAATGAAGCTACAGCAGCGTGTTAACAGTGTGAGCACTAATGACGCCACAGCAGCGTGTTAACAGTGTGAGCACTAATGAAGCTACAGCAGCGTGTTAACAGTGTGAGCACTAATGACGCCACAGCAGCGTATTAACAGTGTGAGCACTAATGAAGCCACAGCAGCGTGTTAACAGTGTGAGCACTAATGACGCCACAGCAGCGTGTTAACAGTGTGAGCACTAATGAAGTTACAGCAGCGTATTAACAGTGTGAGCACTAATGAAGCTACTCCACCGTGTTAACAGTGTGAGCACTAATGAAGCTACAGCAGCGTGTTAACAGTGTGAGCACTAATGACGCCACAGCAGCGTGTTAACAGTGTGAGCACTAATGAAGCTACAGCAGCGTGTTAACAGTGTGAGCACTAATGACGCCACAGCAGCGTGTTAACAGTGTGAGCACTAATGAAGTTACAGCAGCGTATTAACAGTGTGGGCACTAATGAAGCTACTCCACCGTGTTAACAGTGTGAGCACTAATGAAGTTACAGCAGCGTATTAACAGTGTGAGCACTAATGAAGCTACAGCAGCGTGTTAACAGTGTGAGCACTAATGAAGTTACAGCAGTGTATTAACAGTGTGAGCACTAATGACGCCACAGCAGCGTGTTAACAGTGTGAGCACTAATGAAGCTACAGCAGTGTATTAACAGTGTGAGCACTAATGAAGCTACAGCAGCGTATAAACAGTGTGAGCACTAATGAAGTTACAGCAGTGTATTAACAGTGTGAGCACTAATGAAGCCACAGCAGCGTGTTAACAGTGTGAGCACTAATGAAGTTACAGCAGTGTATTAACAGTGTGAGCACTAATGAAGCCACAGCAGCGTGTTAACAGTGTGGGCACTAATGAAGTTACAGCAGCGTATAAACAGTGTGAGCACTAATGAAGCCACAGCAGCGTGTTAACAGTGTGAGCACTAATGAAGCTACAGCAGCGTATTAACAGTGTGAGCACTAATGAAGCCACAGCAGCGTGTTAACAGTGTGAGCACTACTGAAGTTACAGCAGCGTATTAACAGTGTGAGCACTAATGACGCCACAGCAGCGTGTTAACAGTGTGAGCACTAATGACGCCACAGCAGCGTGTTAACAGTGTGGGCACTAATGAAGTTACAGCAGCGTATTAACAGTGTGAGCACTAATGAAGCCACAGCAGCGTGTTAACAGTGTGAGCACTAATGACGCCACAGCAGCGTGTTAACAGTGTGAGCACTAATGAAGTTACAGCAGCGTATTAACAGTGTGAGCACTAATGAAGCTACTCCACCGTGTTAACAGTGTAAGCACTAATGAAGCTACAGCAGCGTGTTAACAGTGTGAGCACTAATGACGCCACAGCAGCGTGTTAACAGTGTGAGCACTAATGAAGCTACAGCAGCGTGTTAACAGTGTGAGCACTAATGACGCCACAGCAGCGTGTTAACAGTGTGGGCACTAATGAAGTTACAGCAGCGTATTAACAGTGTGAGCACTAATGAAGCTACAGCAGCGTGTTAACAGTGTGAGCACTAATGAAGCGACAGCAGTGTATTAACAGTGTGAGCACTAATGAAGCTACAGCAGCGTGTTAACAGTGTGAGCACTAATGAAGCTACAGCAGCGTATTAACAGTGTGAGCACTAATGAAGCTACTCCATCGTGTTAACAGTGTGAGCACTAATGAAGTTACAGCAGCGTATTAACAGTGTGAGCACTAATGAAGCTACAGCAGCGTGTTAACAGTGTGAGCACTAATGAAGCTACAGCAGCGTATTAACAGTCTGAGCACTAATGAAGCCACAGCAGCGTGTTAACAGTGTGAGCACTAATGAAGCTACAGCAGCGTATTAACAGTGTGAGCACTAATGAAGCCACAGCAGCGTGTTAACAGTGTGAGCACTAATGAAGTTACAGCAGCGTATTAACAGTGTGAGCACTAATGAAGCCACAGCAGCGTGTTAACAGTGTGAGCACTAATGAAGCTACAGCAGCGTGTTAACAGTGTGTGAGCACTAATGAAGCCACAGCAGCGTGTTAACAGTGTGAGCACTAATGAAGCTACAGCAGCGTGTTAACAGTGTGAGCACTAATGAAGCCACAGCAGCGTGTTAACAGTGTGTGAGCACTAATGAAGCCACAGCAGCGTGTTAACAGTGTGAGCACTAATGAAGCTACAGCAGCGTATTAACAGTGTGAGCACTAATGAAGCCACAGCAGCGTGTTAACAGTGTGAGCACTAATGAAGCTACAGCAGCGTATTAACAGTGTGAGCACTAATGAAGCCACAGCAGCGTGTTAACAGTGTGAGCACTAATGAAGCTACAGCAGTGTATTAACAGTGTGAGCACTAATGAAGCCACAGCAGCGTGTTAACAGTGTGGGCACTAATGAAGTTACAGCAGCGTATAAACAGTGTGAGCACTAATGAAGCCACAGCAGCGTGTTAACAGTGTGAGCACTAATGAAGCTACAGCAGTGTATTAACAGTGTGAGCACTAATGAAGCCACAGCAGCGTGTTAACAGTGTGAGCACTAATGAAGCCACAGCAGCGTGTTAACAGTGTGAGCACTAATGAAGCTACAGCGGCGTATAAACAGTGTGAGCACTAATGAAGCCACAGCAGCGTGTTAACAGTGTGAGCACTAATGAAGCTACAGCAGTGTATTAACAGTGTGAGCACTAATGACGCCACAGCAGCGTATTAACAGTGTGAGCACTAATGAAGTTACAGCAGCGTGTTAACAGTGTGAGCACTAATGAAGCTACAGCAGCGTGTTAACAGTGTGAGCACTAATGAAGCGACAGCAGTGTATTAACAGCGTGAGCACTAATGAAGCTACAGCAGCGTATTAACAGTGTGAGCACTAATGAAGCTACAGCAGCGTGTTAACAGTGTGAGCACTAATGAAGCTACAGCGGCGTATTAACAGTGTGAGCACTAATGAAGCTACAGCAGCGTATTAACAGTGTGGGCACTAATGAAGCTACAGCAGTGTATGAACAGTGTGAGCACTAATGAAGCCACAGCAGCGTGTTAACAGTGTGAGCACTAAGGAAGCTACAGCGGCGTATTAACAGTGTGAGCACTAATGAAGTTACAGCAGCGTATTAACAGTGTGAGCACAAATGAAGCCACAGCAGCGTGTTAACAGTGTGTGAGCACAAATGAAGCCACAGCAGCGTGTTAACAGTGTGAGCACTAATGACGCCACAGCAGCGTGTTAACAGTGTGAGCACTCATGAAGTTACAGCAGCGTATTAACAGTGTGAGCACTAATGAAGCTACTCCACCGTGTTAACAGTGTGAGCACTAATGAAGCTACAGCAGCGTGTTAACAGTGTGAGCACTAATGACGCCACAGCAGCGTGTTAACAGTGTGAGCACTAATGAAGTTACAGCAGCGTATTAACAGTGTGAGCACTAATGAAGCCACAGCAGCGTGTTAACAGTGTGAGCACTAATGAAGCTACTCCACCGTGTTAACAGTGTGAGCACTAATGAAGCTACAGCAGCGTGTTAACAGTGTGAGCACTAATGACGCCACAGCAGCGTGTTAACAGTGTGAGCACTAATGAAGCTACAGCAGCGTGTTAACAGTGTGAGCACTAATGACGCCACAGCAGCGTATTAACAGTGTGAGCACTAATGAAGCCACAGCAGCGTGTTAACAGTGTGAGCACTAATGACGCCACAGCAGCGTGTTAACAGAGTGAGCACTAATGAAGTTACAGCAGCGTATTAACAGTGTGAGCACTAATGAAGCTACTCCACCGTGTTAACAGTGTGAGCACTAATGAAGCTACAGCAGCGTGTTAACAGTGTGAGCACTAATGACGCCACAGCAGCGTGTTAACAGTGTGAGCACTAATGAAGCTACAGCAGCGTGTTAACAGTGTGAGCACTAATGACGCCACAGCAGCGTGTTAACAGTGTGAGCACTAATGAAGTTACAGCAGCGTATTAACAGTGTGGGCACTAATGAAGCTACTCCACCGTGTTAACAGTGTGAGCACTAATGAAGTTACAGCAGCGTATTAACAGTGTGAGCACTAATGAAGCTACAGCAGCGTGTAAACAGTGTGAGCACTAATGAAGTTACAGCAGTGTATTAACAGTGTGAGCACTAATGACGCCACAGCAGCGTGTTAACAGTGTGAGCACTAATGAAGCTACAGCAGTGTATTAACAGTGTGAGCACTAATGAAGCTACAGCAGCGTATAAACAGTGTGAGCACTAATGAAGTTACAGCAGTGTATTAACAGTGTGAGCACTAATGAAGCCACAGCAGCGTGTTAACAGTGTGAGCACTAATGAAGTTGCAGCAGTGTATTAACAGTGTGAGCACTAATGAAGCCACAGCAGCGTGTTAACAGTGTGGGCACTAATGAAGTTACAGCAGCGTATAAACAGTGTGAGCACTAATGAAGCCACAGCAGCGTGTTAACAGTGTGAGCACTAATGAAGCTACAGCAGCGTATTAACAGTGTGAGCACTAATGAAGCCACAGCAGCGTGTTAACAGTGTGAGCACTAATGAAGTTACAGCAGCGTATTAACAGTGTGAGCACTAATGACGCCACAGCAGCGTGTTAACAGTGTGAGCACTAATGACGCCACAGCAGCGTGTTAACAGTGTGAGCACTAATGAAGCTACTCCACCGTGTTAACAGTGTGAGCACTAATGAAGTTACAGCAGCGTATTAACAGTGTGAGCACTAATGAAGCTACAGCAGCGTGTTAACAGTGTGAGCACTAATGAAGTTACAGCAGTGTATTAACAGTGTGAGCACTAATGACGCCACAGCAGCGTGTTAACAGTGTGAGCACTAATGAAGCTACAGCAGTGTATTAACAGTGTGAGCACTAATGACGCCACAGCAGCGTGTTAACAGTGTGAGCACTAATGACGCCACAGCAGCGTGTTAACAGTGTGAGCACTAATGAAGCTACTCCACCGTGTTAACAGTGTGAGCACTAATGAAGTTACAGCAGCGTATTAACAGTGTGAGCACTAATGAAGCTACAGCAGCGTGTTAACAGTGTGAGCACTAATGAAGTTACAGCAGTGTATTAACAGTGTGAGCACTAATGACGCCACAGCAGCGTGTTAACAGTGTGAGCACTAATGAAGCTACAGCAGCGTATTAACAGTGTGAGCACTAATGACGCCACAGCAGCGTGTTAACAGTGTGAGCACGAATGAAGCCACAGCAGCGTGTTAACAGTGTGAGCACTAATGAAGTTACAGCAGCGTATTAACAGTGTGAGCACTAATGAAGCCACAGCAGCGTGTTAACAGTGTGAGCACTAATGAAGTTACAGCAGCGTATTAACAGTGTGAGCACTAATGAAGCTACTCCACCGTGTTAACAGTGTGAGCACTAATGAAGCTACAGCAGCGTGTTAACAGTGTGAGCACTAATGACGCCACAGCAGCGTGTTAACAGTGTGAGCACTAATGAAGCTACAGCAGCGTGTTAACAGTGTGAGCACTAATGACGCCACAGCAGCGTGTTAACAGTGTGGGCACTAATGAAGTTACAGCAGCGTATTAACAGTGTGAGCACTAATGAAGCTACAGCAGCGTGTTATCAGTGTGAGCACTAATGAAGCTACAGCAGTGTATTAACAGTGTGAGCACTAATGAAGCTACAGCAGCGTGTTAACAGTGTGAGCACTAATGAAGTTACAGCAGCGTGTTAACAGTGTGAGCACTAATGAAGCTACTCCACCGTGTTAACAGTGTGAGCACTAATGAAGTTACAGCAGCGTATTAACAGTGTGAGCACTAATGAAGCTACAGCAGCGGGTTAACAGTGTGAGCACTAATGAAGCTACAGCAGCATATAAACAGTGTGAGCACTAATGAAGCTACAGCAGCGTGTTAACAGTGTGAGCACTAATGAAGCTACAGCAGTGTATTAACAGTGTGAGCACTAATGAAGCTACAGCAGCATATAAACAGTGTGAGCACTAATGAAGCTACAGCAGCGTATTAACAGTGTGAGCACTAATGAAGCTACAGCAGCGTGTTAACAGTGTGAGCACTAATGAAGCTACAGCAGCGTGTTAACAGTGTGGGCACTAATGAAGCTACAGCAGCGTATTAACAGTGTGAGCACTAATGAAGCTACAGCAGCGTGTTAACAGTGTGAGCACTAATGAAGTTACAGCAGCGTATTAACAGTGTGGGCACTAATGAAGCTACTCCACCGTGTTAACAGTGTGAGCACTAATGAAGTTACAGCAGCGTATTAACAGTGTGAGCACTAATGAAGCTACAGCAGCGTGTTAACAGTATGAGCACTAATGAAGTTACAGCAGTGTATTAACAGTGTGAGCACTAATGACGCCACAGCAGCGTGTTAACAGTGTGAGCACTAATGAAGCTACAGCAGTGTATTAACAGTGTGAGCACTAATGAAGCTACAGCAGCGTATAAACAGTGTGAGCACTAATGAAGTTACAGCAGTGTATTAACAGTGTGAGCACTAATGAAGCCACAGCAGCGTGTTAACAGTGTGAGCACTAATGAAGTTGCAGCAGTGTATTAACAGTGTGAGCACTAATGAAGCCACAGCAGCGTGTTAACAGTGTGGGCACTAATGAAGTTACAGCAGCGTATAAACAGTGTGAGCACTAATGAAGCCACAGCAGCGTGTTAACAGTGTGAGCACTAATGAAGCTACAGCAGCGTATTAACAGTGTGAGCACTAATGAAGCCACAGCAGCGTGTTAACAGTGTGAGCACTAATGAAGTTACAGCAGCGTATTAACAGTGTGAGCACTAATGACGCCACAGCAGCGTGTTAACAGTGTGAGCACTAATGACGCCACAGCAGCGTGTTAACAGTGTGAGCACTAATGAAGTTACAGCAGCGTATTAACAGTGTGAGCACTAATGAAGCTACTCCACCGTGTAAACAGTGTGAGCACTAATGAAGCTACAGCAGCGTGTTAACAGTGTGAGCACTAATGACGCCACAGCAGCGTGTTAACAGTGTGAGCACTAATGAAGTTACAGCAGCGTATTAACAGTGTGGGCACTAATGAAGCTACTCCACCGTGTTAACAGTGTGAGCACTAATGAAGTTACAGCAGTGTATTAACAGTGTGAGCACTAATGAAGCTACTCCACCGTGTTAACAGTGTGAGCACTAATGAAGCTACAGCAGCGTGTTAACAGTGTGAGCACTAATGACGCCACAGCAGCGTGTTAACAGTGTGAGCACTAATGAAGTTACAGCAGCGTATTAACAGTGTGAGCACTAATGAAGCCACAGCAGCGTGTTAACAGTGTGAGCACTAATGAAGCTACAGCAGTGTATTAACAGTGTGAGCACTAATGAAGCTACAGCAGCGTATTAACAGTGTGAGCACTAATGAAGCTACAGCAGCGTATTAACAGTGTGAGCACTAATGAAGCTACAGCAGCGTGTTAACAGTGTGAGCACTAATGAAGCTACTCCATCGTGTTAACAGTGTGAGCACTAATGACGCCACAGCAGCGTGTTAACAGTGTGAGCACTAATGAAGCTACAGCAGCGTATTAACAGTGTGAGCACTAATGAAGCCACAGCAGCGTGTTAACAGTGTGAGCACTAATGAAGTTACAGCAGCGTATTAACAGTGTGAGCACTAATGAAGCCACAGCAGCGTGTTAACAGTGTGAGCACTAATGACGCCACAGCAGCGTGTTAACAGTGTGAGCACTAATGAAGTTACAGCAGCGTATTAACAGTGTGAGCACTAATGAAGCCACAGCAGCGTGTTAACAGTGTGAGCACTAATGACGCCACAGCAGCGTGTTAACAGTGTGAGCACTAATGAAGTTACAGCAGCGTATTAACAGTGTGAGCACTAATGAAGCTACTCCACCGTGTTAACAGTGTGAGCACTAATGAAGCTACAGCAGCGTGTTAACAGTGTGAGCACTAATGACGCCACAGCAGCGTGTTAACAGTGTGAGCACTAATGAAGCTACAGCAGCGTGTTAACAGTGTGAGCACTAATGACGCCACAGCAGCGTGTTAACAGTGTGGGCACTAATGAAGTTACAGCAGCGTATTAACAGTGTGAGCACTAATGAAGCTACAGCAGCGTGTTAACAGTGTGAGCACTAATGAAGCTACAGCAGTGTATTAACAGTGTGAGCACTAATGAAGCTACAGCAGCGTGTTCACAGTGTGAGCACTAATGAAGTTACAGCAGCGTGTTAACAGTGTGAGCACTAATGAAGCTACTCCACCGTGTTAACACTGTGAGCACTAATGAAGTTACAGCAGCGTATTAACAGTGTGAGCACTAATGAAGCTACAGCAGCGTGTTAACAGTGTGAGCACTAATGAAGTTACAGCAGTGTATTAACAGTGTGAGCACTAATGACGCCACAGCAGCGTGTTAACAGTGTGAGCACTAATGAAGCTACAGCAGTGTATTAACAGTGTGAGCACTAATGAAGTTACAGCAGCGTATAAACAGTGTGAGCACTAATGAAGTTACAGCAGTGTATTAACAGTGTGAGCACTAATGAAGCCACAGCAGCGTGTTAACAGTGTGAGCACTAATGAAGCTACAGCAGGGTGTTAACAGTGTGAGCACTAATGAAGCCACAGCAGCGTGTTAACAGTGTGAGCACTAATGAAGCTACAGCAGCGTATTAACAGTGTGAGCACTAATGAAGCCACAGCAGCGTGTTAACAGTGTGTGAGCACTAATGAAGCCACAGCAGCGTGTTAACAGTGTGAGCACTAATGAAGCTACAGCAGTGTATTAACAGTGTGAGCACTAATGAAGCTACAGCAGCATATAAACAGTGTGAGCACTAATGAAGTTCCAGCAGCGTATAAACAGTGTGAGCACTAATGAAGCCACAGCAGCGTGTTAACAGTGTGAGCACTAATGAAGCTACAGCAGTGTATTAACAGTGTGAGCACTAATGAAGCCACAGCAGCGTGTTAACAGTGTGGGCACTAATGAAGTTACAGCAGCGTATAAACAGTGTGAGCACTAATGAAGCCACAGCAGCGTGTTAACAGTGTGAGCACTAATGAAGCTACAGCAGTGTATTAACAGTGTGAGCACTAATGAAGCCACAGCAGCGTGTTAACAGTGTGAGCACTAATGAAGCCACAGCAGCGTGTTAACAGTGTGAGCACTAATGAAGCTACAGCAGCGTATAAACAGTGTGAGCACTAATGAAGCCACAGCAGCGTGTTAACAGTGTGAGCACTAATGAAGCTACAGCAGTGTATTAACAGTGTGAGCACTAATGACGCCACAGCAGCGTATTAACAGTGTGAGCACTAATGAAGTTACAGCAGCGTGTTAACAGTGTGAGCACTAATGAAGTTACAGCAGCGTGTTAACAGTGTGAGCACTAATGAAGCTACAGCAGCGTGTTAACAGTGTGAGCACTAATGAAGCGACAGCAGTGTATTAACAGCGTGAGCACTAATGAAGCTACAGCAGCGTATTAACAGTGTGAGCACTAATGAAGCTACAGCAGCGTGTTAACAGTGTGAGCACTAATGAAGCTACAGCGGCGTATTAACAGTGTGAGCACTAATGAAGCTACAGCAGCGTATTAACAGTGTGGGCACTAATGAAGCTACAGCAGTGTATTAACAGTGTGAGCACTAATGAAGCCACAGCAGCGTGTTAACAGTGTGAGCACTAATGAAGCTACAGCGGCGTATTAACTGTGTGAGCACTAATGAAGCTACAGCAGCGTATTAACAGTGTGAGCACTAATGAAGCCACAGCAGCGTGTTAACAGTGTGTGAGCACTAATGAAGCCACAGCAGCGTGTTAACAGTGTGAGCACTAATGAAGCTACAGCAGCGTGGTAACAGTGTGAGCACTAATGAAGCTACAGCAGCGTATTAACAGTGTGAGCACTAATGAAGATACTCCACCGTGTTAACAGTGTGAGCACTAATGAAGCTACAGCAGCGTGTTAACAGTGTGAGCACTAATGACACCACAGCAGCGTGTTAACAGTGTGAGCACTAATGAAGTTACAGCAGCGTATTAACAGTGTGAGCACTAATGAAGCCACAGCAGCGTGTTAACAGTGTGAGCACTAATGAAGCTACTCCACCGTGTTAACAGTGTGAGCACTAATGAAGCTACAGCAGCGTGTTAACAGTGTGAGCACTAATGACGCCACAGCAGCGTGTTAACAGTGTGAGCACTAATGAAGCTACAGCAGCGTGTTAACAGTGTGAGCACTAATGACGCCACAGCAGCGTATTAACAGTGTGAGCACTAATGAAGCCACAGCAGCGTGTTAACAGTGTGAGCACTAATGACGCCACAGCAGCGTGTTAACAGTGTGAGCACTAATGAAGTTACAGCAGCGTATTAACAGTGTGAGCACTAATGAAGCTACTCCACCGTGTTAACAGTGTGAGCACTAATGAAGCTACAGCAGCGTGTTAACAGTGTGAGCACTAATGACGCCACAGCAGCGTGTTAACAGTGTGAGCACTAATGAAGCTACAGCAGCGTGTTAACAGTGTGAGCACTAATGACGCCACAGCAGCGTGTTAACAGTGTGAGCACTAATGAAGTTACAGCAGCGTATTAACAGTGTGGGCACTAATGAAGCTACTCCACCGTGTTAACAGTGTGAGCACTAATGAAGTTACAGCAGCGTATTAACAGTGTGAGCACTAATGAAGCTACAGCAGCGTGTTAACAGTGTGAGCACTAATGAAGTTACAGCAGTGTATTAACAGTGTGAGCACTAATGACGCCACAGCAGCGTGTTAACAGTGTGAGCACTAATGAAGCTACAGCAGTGTATTAACAGTGTGAGCACTAATGAAGCTACAGCAGCGTATAAACAGTGTGAGCACTAATGAAGTTACAGCAGTGTATTAACAGTGTGAGCACTAATGAAGCCACAGCAGCGTGTTAACAGTGTGAGCACTAATGAAGTTGCAGCAGTGTATTAACAGTGTGAGCACTAATGAAGCCACAGCAGCGTGTTAACAGTGTGGGCACTAATGAAGTTACAGCAGCTTATAAACAGTGTGAGCACTAATGAAGCCACAGCAGCGTGTTAACAGTGTGAGCACTAATGAAGCTACAGCAGCGTATTAACAGTGTGAGCACTAATGAAGCCACAGCAGCGTGTTAACAGTGTGAGCACTAATGAAGTTACAGCAGCGTATTAACAGTGTGAGCACTAATGACGCCACAGCAGCGTGTTAACAGTGTGAGCACTAATGACGCCACAGCAGCGTGTTAACAGTGTGAGCACTAATGAAGCTACTCCACCGTGTTAACAGTGTGAGCACTAATGAAGTTACAGCAGCGTATTAACAGTGTGAGCACTAATGAAGCTACAGCAGCGTGTTAACAGTGTGAGCACTAATGAAGTTACAGCAGTGTATTAACAGTGTGAGCACTAATGACACCACAGCAGCGTGTTAACAGTGTGAGCACTAATGAAGCTACAGCAGTGTATTAACAGTGTGAGCACTAATGACGCCACAGCAGCGTGTTAACAGTGTGAGCACTAATGATGCCACAGCAGCGTGTTAACAGTGTGAGCACTAATGAAGCTACTCCACCCTGTTAACAGTGTGAGCACTAATGAAGTTACAGCAGCGTATTAACAGTGTGAGCACTAATGAAGCTACAGCAGCGTGTTAACAGTGTGAGCACTAATGAAGTTACAGCAGTGTATTAACAGTGTGAGCACTAATGACGCCACAGCAGCGTGTTAACAGTGTGAGCACTAATGAAGCTACAGCAGCGTATTAACAGTGTGAGCACTAATGACGCCACAGCAGCGTGTTAACAGTGTGAGCACTAATGAAGCCACAGCAGCGTGTTAACAGTGTGAGCACTAATGAAGTTACAGCAGCGTATTAACAGTGTGAGCACTAATGAAGCCACAGCAGCGTGTTAACAGTGTGAGCACTAATGAAGTTACAGCAGCGTATTAACAGTGTGAGCACTAATGAAGCTACAGCAGCGTGTTATCAGTGTGAGCACTAATGAAGCTACAGCAGTGTATTAACAGTGTGAGCACTAATGAAGCTACAGCAGCGTGTTAACAGTGTGAGCACTAATGAAGTTACAGCAGCGTGTTAACAGTGTGAGCACTAATGAAGCTACTCCACCGTGTTAACAGTGTGAGCACTAATGAAGTTACAGCAGCGTATTAACAGTGTGAGCACTAATGAAGCTACAGCAGCGTGTTAACAGTGTGAGCACTAATGAAGTTACAGCAGTGTATTAACAGTGTGAGCACTAATGACGCCACAGCAGCGTGTTAACAGTGTGAGCACTAATGAAGCTACAGCAGTGTATTAACAGTGTGAGCACTAATGAAGTTACAGCAGCGTATAAACAGTGTGAGCACTAATGAAGCTACAGCAGCGTGTTAACAGTGTGAGCACTAATGACGCCACAGCAGCGTGTTAACAGTGTGAGCACTAATGAAGCTACAGCAGCGTGTTAACAGTGTGAGCACTAATGACGCCACAGCAGCGTGTTAACAGTGTGAGCACTAATGAAGTTACAGCAGCGTATTAACAGTGTGGGCACTAATGAAGCTACTCCACCGTGTTAACAGTGTGAGCACTAATGAAGTTACAGCAGCGTATTAACAGTGTGAGCACTAATGAAGCTACAGCAGCGTGTTAACAGTGTGAGCACTAATGAAGTTACAGCAGTGTATTAACAGTGTGAGCACTAATGACGCCACAGCAGCGTGTTAACAGTGTGAGCACTAATGAAGCTACAGCAGTGTATTAACAGTGTGAGCACTAATGAAGCTACAGCAGCGTATAAACAGTGTGAGCACTAATGAAGTTACAGCAGTGTATTAACAGTGTGAGCACTAATGAAGCCACAGCAGCGTGTTAACAGTGTGAGCACTAATGAAGTTGCAGCAGTGTATTAACAGTGTGAGCACTAATGAAGCCACAGCAGCGTGTTAACAGTGTGGGCACTAATGAAGTTACAGCAGCGTATAAACAGTGTGAGCACTAATGAAGCCACAGCAGCGTGTTAACAGTGTGAGCACTAATGAAGCTACAGCAGCGTATTAACAGTGTGAGCACTAATGAAGCCACAGCAGCGTGTTAACAGTGTGAGCACTAATGAAGTTACAGCAGCGTATTAACAGTGTGAGCACTAATGACGCCACAGCAGCGTGTTAACAGTGTGAGCACTAATGACGCCACAGCATCGTGTTTACAGTGTGAGCACTAATGAAGCTACTCCACCGTGTTAACAGTGTGAGCACTAATGAAGTTACAGCAGCGTATTAACAGTGTGAGCACTAATGAAGCTACAGCAGCGTGTTAACAGTGTGAGCACTAATGAAGTTACAGCAGTGTATTAACAGTGTGAGCACTAATGACGCCACAGCAGCGTGTTAACAGTGTGAGCACTAATGAAGCTACAGCAGTGTATTAACAGTGTGAGCACTAATGACGCCACAGCAGCGTGTTAACAGTGTGAGCACTAATGACGCCACAGCAGCGTGTTAACAGTGTGAGCACTAATGAAGCTACTCCACCGTGTTAACAGTGTGAGCACTAATGAAGTTACAGCAGCGTATTAACAGTGTGAGCACTAATGAAGCTACAGCAGCGTGTTAACAGTGTGAGCACTAATGAAGTTACAGCAGTGTATTAACAGTGTGAGCACTAATGACGCCACAGCAGCGTGTTAACAGTGTGAGCACTAATGAAGCTACAGCAGCGTATTAACAGTGTGAGCACTAATGACGCCACAGCAGCGTGTTAACAGTGTGAGCACTAATGAAGCCACAGCAGCGTGTTAACAGTGTGAGCACTAATGAAGTTACAGCAGCGTATTAACAGTGTGAGCACTAATGAAGCCACAGCAGCGTGTTAACAGTGTGAGCACTAATGAAGTTACAGCAGCGTATTAACAGTGTGAGCACTAATGAAGCTACTCCACCGTGTTAACAGTGTGAGCACTAATGAAGCTACAGCAGCGTGTTAACAGTGTGAGCACTAATGACGCCACAGCAGCGTGTTAACAGTGTGAGCACTAATGAAGCTACAGCAGCGTGTTAACAGTGTGAGCACTAATGACGCCACAGCAGCGTGTTAACAGTGTGGGCACTAATGAAGTTACAGCAGCGTATTAACAGTGTGAGCACTAATGAAGCTACAGCAGCGTGTTATCAGTGTGAGCACTAATGAAGCTACAGCAGTGTATTAACAGTGTGAGCACTAATGAAGCTACAGCAGCGTGTTAACAGTGTGAGCACTAATGAAGTTACAGCAGCGTGTTAACAGTGTGAGCACTAATGAAGCTACTCCACCGTGTTAACAGTGTGAGCACTAATGAAGCTACAGCAGCGTGTTAACAGTGTGAGCACTAATGAAGTTACAGCAGTGTATTAACAGTGTGAGCACTAATGACGCCACAGCAGCGTGTTAACAGTGTGAGCACTAATGAAGCTACAGCAGTGTATTAACAGTGTGAGCACTAATGAAGTTACAGCAGCGTATAAACAGTGTGAGCACTAATGAAGTTACAGCAGTGTATTAACAGTGTGAGCACTAATGAAGCCACAGCAGCGTGTTAACAGTGTGAGCACTAATGAAGCTACAGCAGCGTGTTAACAGTGTGAGCACTAATGAAGCCACAGCAGCGTGTTAACAGTGTGAGCACTAATGAAGCTACAGCAGCGTATTAACAGTGTGAGCACTAATGAAGCCACAGCAGCGTGTTAACAGTGTGAGCACTAATGAAGCCACAGCAGCGTGTTAACAGTGTGAGCACTAATGAAGCTACAGCAGTGTATTAACAGTGTGAGCACTAATGAAGCCACAGCAGCGTGTTAACAGTGTGGGCACTAATGAAGTTACAGCAGCGTATAAACAGTGTGAGCACTAATGAAGCCACAGCAGCGTGTTAACAGTGTGAGCACTAATGAAGCTACAGCAGTGTATTAACAGTGTGAGCACTAATGAAGCCACAGCAGCGTGTTAACAGTGTGGGCACTAATGAAGTTACAGCAGCGTATAAACAGTGTGAGCACTAATGAAGCCACAGCAGCGTGTTAACAGTGTGAGCACTAATGAAGCTACAGCAGTGTATTAACAGTGTGAGCACTAATGAAGCCACAGCAGCGTGTTAACAGTGTGAGCACTAATGAAGCCACAGCAGCGTGTTAACAGTGTGAGCACTTATGAAGCTACAGCAGCGTATAAACAGTGTGAGCACTAATGAAGCCACAGCAGCGTGTTAACAGTGTGAGCACTAATGAAGCTACAGCAGTGTATTAACAGTGTGAGCACTAATGACGCCACAGCAGCGTATTAACAGTGTGAGCACTAATGAAGCTACAGCAGTGTATTAACAGTGTGAGCACTAATGAAGCCACAGCAGCGTGTTAACAGTGTGAGCACTAATGAAGCTACAGCAGCGTATAAACAGTGTGAGCACTAATGAAGCCACAGCAGCGTGTTAACAGTGTGAGCACTAATGAAGCTACAGCAGTGTATTAACAGTGTGAGCACTAATGACGCCACAGCAGCGTATTAACAGTGTGAGCACTAATGAAGCTACAGCAGTGTATTAACAGTGTGAGCACTAATGAAGCCACAGCAGCGTGTTAACAGTGTGGGCACTAATGAAGTTACAGCAGCGTATAAACAGTGTGAGCACTAATGAAGCCACAGCAGCGTGTTAACAGTGTGAGCACTAATGAAGCTACAGCAGTGTATTAACAGTGTGAGCACTAATGAAGCCACAGCAGCGTGTTAACAGTGTGAGCACTAATGAAGCTACAGCAGCGTATAAACAGTGTGAGCACTAATGAAGCCACAGCAGCGTGTTAACAGTGTGAGCACTAATGAAGCTACAGCAGTGTATTAACAGTGTGAGCACTAATGACGCCACAGCAGCGTATTAACAGTGTGAGCACTAATGAAGCTACAGCAGTGTATTAACAGTGTGAGCACTAATGAAGCCACAGCAGCGTGTTAACAGTGTGGGCACTAATGAAGTTACAGCAGCGTATAAACAGTGTGAGCACTAATGAAGCCACAGCAGCGTGTTAACAGTGTGAGCACTAATGAAGCTACAGCAGTGTATTAACAGTGTGAGCACTAATGAAGCCACAGCAGCGTGTTAACAGTGTGGGCACTAATGAAGTTACAGCAGCGTATAAACAGTGTGAGCACTAATGAAGCCACAGCAGCGTGTTAACAGTGTGAGCACTAATGAAGCTACAGCAGCGTATTAACAGTGTGAGCACTAATGAAGCCACAGCAGCGTGTTAACAGTGTGAGCACTAATGAAGTTACAGCAGCGTATTAACAGTGTGAGCACTAATGACGCCACAGCAGCGTGTTAACAGTGTGAGCACTAATGAAGTTACAGCAGCGTATTAACAGTGTGAGCACTAATGAAGCTACAGCAGCGTGTTAACAGTGTGAGCACTAATGAAGCTACAGCAGCGTATTAACAGTGTGAGCACTAATGAAGCTACAGCAGCGTATTAACAGTGTGAGCACTAATGAAGCTACAGCAGCGTGTTAACAGTGTGAGCACTAATGAAGTTACAGCAGCGTATTAACAGTGTGAGCACTAATGAAGCTACAGCAGCGTGTTAACAGTGTGAGCACTAATGAAGTTACAGCAGCGTGTTAACAGTGTGAGCACTAATGAAGTTACAGCAGCGTATTAACAGTGTGAGCACTAATGAAGCTACAGCAGCGTATTAACAGTGTGAGCACTAATGAAGCTACAGCAGCGTGTTAACAGTGTGAGCACTAATGAAGTTACAGCAGCGTATTAACAGTGTGAGCACTAATGAAGCTACAGCAGCGTGTTAACAGTGTGAGCACTAATGAAGCTGCAGCGGCAGTGAGGGAAATTCAAAAATTAAAAAATATTTTAATGAAATTTTCATGTGGCATTTCCTTAATTTCATTTAAAAAATAGTATTAAAAACCTTCCAGATTTTAAATGATTTTATGGTTATTTACTGAAGGTGGGCTAATACAGGTGGGAAGAATTCACAAATTTTCCCATTTTTGCCCATTAGAGAGCTAAAAATATCAAAGATCAAGTCGCGAGAGCAGATTGTTACTATTTGTCTAATCTTCAGGGTGGAAATTTTCCTTGTTCTCATTGTGTGCAATGTAATGCTATGAGAAAAATTGCTTATTTTTGCCACCCTCAATCTGGAAAAAAGTTTCCAATTAAAATGAGAATAACGTGCAGAACTAAAATTGTAGTCTATCTGTTGAAATGCCCTTGTGGTTTATTTTCTGTTCGTAAAACAACTGGAGAATTAAAAACTTGCATATCTGAATATAAAAGTTTGACTAGGAATAAGGATGATAAATCGCCAGTAGCTAGACATTTTAATGAGATGGGGCATGATGTGTGCACTTAAAGATTTCAAGGAATTGAGGAAGTTAAAGTTCCTAGGAGAGGAGGGAATAGAGGTAAATTATTACTGCCAAGGGAGGCTTAGTGGATTCATACTCTGCAAACGGAGCATCCAAAAAGTTCTAAATGAGGAGCTCCTTCTTGGATTTTTTTTGTAAATCTTTTTTAATATTTGTACTCTACAATTTTTGGTGCGATTCAAAGCAAATACATATTTTCTGCTATTTATATTGGTCTTTGTCCAAGTTATGACTGTGCGGTATAGCTCTTGTCAGGAGGTTGAAAAAAGAAAAAAAAGTGTATCTTTGAAAGTTGCATCTATGATGCCTCTTTTACTTCCTATATATAAGGTGCACTTCCGCGCAGCATTTACAATGCTAACGAAGACCAAGAGTCAAAACGCGTCCGTCTGATAGCCGGATAAAATTATTTCAAAGGACATTTTCGGTGCTGACATTCTTCTTTTTGCTAATACTGGAGGGAACCCAAAGGGTTTGACAAGTATGATATGTATGGAAAAGGCCTCTTGTTCACCGCAGTGTGGCTGCTACACGTAATCAACATGTTTTACTGTGTAGTTTTGGACATTCTTCATTTCTCATATTTTTTTCATGTTAATTACACATCCCTTATGACACATAAAAAAATCAGTTTCTCACATGAATTAGACGTGGAAGAAATGTGTACTGTAGGCCGAGATCGTTTTTTATTGCTGCTGTATTTTGGTCTTTGGCATAAGTGTTCAAATTTTTGATACTGCTCACTTAACCACCGTAAATAATTGTGACATTTTTGTGTCCAGTGCACCTGCAGTGGTGGCATGAACTATTTGGCCCCTTTGGGGCTCCTTCAGTGTCAATCCTGCTTTGCAGACTTAACGAGCAAAGTGCCACTGGTTTTACATTTTTAAAGCAGATTCATGCCACTAATGAACATTTATGTTAATTGCCATTACCTGCGTAGGAGCTATTATGACTTTAGCTTAGAGACTTCAAAAGTGCAGCCATTTGAGGGATGTTTGTGATATCTTGCCCAGCCCATTTCTTGAACTGCTTGTTTTCACCAGTCTTACCTTCAGAACACCTCTTCCTCATTCTGCACTTCCTGCTTTCATACTGAGTGGGACAGAGCAGTGACACCCCCTCCTGGCGCCCGTGAGACTCCCTGCTCCGGCTCTGCTTGCCCCACCTGAAGCCGCAATGCACCCCGTTCCTCTCACAGGTGCTCCACTCTGCCCACTCATGCTGTTGGCAGCCCTCTGTAACAACATTACATCCTGCTGCATTACATCACAGGCATTACATTCCATTACATTGCATTGCATGACATTCGAGGCAGTGAGTGTAGTCTACCAGTGACGTGTTTGTAAGCAGGACAAAAGGTCCACAGTTACTGTGGCTCCTAATGCATGAATATTCACCACCTGTTCCCAATTACTTTGCCAGATTAACACTCAAACAATTCATTTCCTGAAATAATAAGACCAAAATGGAAACCCATGTTTGTCAGTTATATTATAATCACAAACAGATAGTGATGGAGAAGGAAGCAATTTCAGATTCCAGGGGTGGTGATAATCTGATGAAAAAAAATCCCCAAAATTCTTGACTCTTGTTTCCAGGTATAAATCAGCTGGAACTTCAGACCCGCAAAGATGTTTAAGTTAAAAAGCCTAAATATAGAGGGGAGAATATCTTGCTAATCATACCAAAGCAGCAATGAACACAACACATGAAAACAGCATGTGTAGCAATGATGATATGGCTTCACAGTAACCAAGCAAACAAATTGGTGCCCTACCAAGAGCATTTAGAAAAAGAATCTTCAAAATGTGATCAATATGTCATCATTTATCTGGATTAGACAAAAAATTCACAACTCAGGGACAGTTTTTCATCTAAATATATACTTGGCAGTCATTCTATTGATTACTGCGGAAATCATTTGTTGAATTGCTAATCAAGTGACAGCGAATGTTACTGTAAGATTCTGTCTTGATTAACTCACTTAATTTTGCTTTTATCCCTTCCTCAGTACAGAACAACGCGAGTTCTTCTTCCTCAATGTGAGTTATTGCCTTTGCACAGTACCCGTTCACTGAAGTAATACTGTCTCAGTACCTTTCCCAAGTACATAAACAACTATGTCCAACTAGTGAACCACCTTCAGTCACCAGACCATTCCAACTGTCCAGCATAACTGGCCCTAGTTCAAGTTGCGCTTAACAAGGACACATACAATAATAAAAAAATTAGTCATTTCTGTGTATTTGGGCAGTGGCATAAATGTAATTTTGGCTCCTTAGTCCTTACGTCAGCATACAGTGGCGTGAAAAAGTATTTGCCCCCTACCTGATTTCTTATTTTTTGCATATTTCTCAAACTTAAATGTTTCAGATCATCAAACAAAGCTGTCTTTGGAGAAATGCTGAGCACAAGCAGCTAACGTTCCCTTTGGCCGTGGCTGTTTGCTGCCAGCAAAAAAAAAAAAAAGCTGCCCACTGATTTCTGGTGGCATCGTCTTTTGGAAGAGAAGTAGGTGTTTTTCTTTGTGTCCAAAAGTAATCGAACACGCAGCTTTGGCAGAGATACTGACAAAACTGCACCTCAAATGATCTGAGGTTCTTCTTTTGTATTTGCAAAAGCTACTAAGGCATAGTATGATCTGCCGTTGTTAGTGCCTGCTAGAATAGTTTCCAGTGTGGGCAGGTCCAGCGCCGTGGTTGGCTCTGGCTAGGACTGTTTTAATTGGACGGCACAACCTGATGTCAGGTTTTGCCCAGATCTCACAAAGATCTCGGGAGGAGCTGTTCAGAGAGGAGATTATGTTCACGAAATCACGTTCTTGGATTATGGCAAAACCCCTGTATCTTATGTTTAGAAACTTTTCAGAGGTTGAGTATGGACAATCAACATTATAACATTATTAAAATGTATTAAAAGAAGATTCAGCAAAATACCGTATTGATCCGAATATAAGACGATATTTTTTTCCTTGAAAAATGCCTGAAAATGACACCTCGTCTTATATTCGGGGTCTAAGGAGTTACCCATGTAAAACAATATGTGGTGCCATAAGAGCGCTTTTCTCTCTGTCAGTGTTTAGAGCAGTGTGACCCTAGCGTGATCGTGTATACAAGTCGGCTGGAGTGGGTGTGTTAGCTTACATTTGCATGAGCTACTTAATGACTGAAAGATGCAACCAAGGCACAAAGATCCACTTGAAAAAAGTGCTTCCAAAATCGGTAAGGTGAATAAAAATTAAAGGAGAAGTTATGATGTGAAATTTAAACTTACGGTTGTAAACGAAGCTGGGAGAACGAACAACGTGAGGGCAGGAAAAAGATGTATGACAGAGTGCAACGTTATTATCGTAATTGGCAACCGAAAAATTAAGCAAACGTTTCCAGATGAATGATTGTCGTCTTACCTAATCGGGGAGAACAAGCAGCACCTGTTAAGTGCGGAGCGCTCTCGGAGTGAACATTTTGTTAATCATGAAAATGACTGCGAACAGGTCAAGACTAATAATTCTTTAAAACAGATGTTACGTCCACCCCAATTCTGTTTTACGGAATTTACCCCATGACTTCATCGCTGTTAGATCGCATGAGAAACCGTGTCTTCAGTTGCCTATTACGATAATTGGAAAACGCATCAATAAAGAAAAATAATTGAGAACTAGCCAGGACTATCCTAATTGTCATAAAGGGACGTGTCTGTGCCACCCCAATTCCCGGTTCTAGCTTCGCCCCTGTACAAAACCTCCGTTTAAAACAATTATTAGTCCTGACCTGTTCTCACTCATTTTCATAATTAACTGAAGGTTCCCTCCGAGAGCACTCCACAGTTAACAGGTGTTCCTTGTTCTTGTTGTTGTGGGACAACAATCATTCATCTGGACGCGTATTTGCTGTATTTAAATCAACGTCATTCAGAATGAATTTGGAAAAAAACTGTTCATAGTGTTTTTGGATGTTAATGCTCTTACATTTTGCAGACTTTTCTGACAGTGTTTGTCAAGCGAATGAGCGCCGTTTATTGCACAAGTTAGGCCAGTAGGCCTAAGCCCGTTTTATTGCACTGTTTTCATGGCATATAACCGTGAAGTGCATTCTGCGCTTTTCCTATTTGCAGGGCTATGGATGATTTTATGATTTTCTCCCCCATGATAAACACCAAAGATGTTGAAATGTGCGAGAAAAACAATGAAATGTTTTTTGAAATTTTGTTCAAATAAAAAGTATTTTTCCAAATAAGGGTCTTGAAAAGAGGAGTCGTCTTATATTCAGGGTCGTCTTATATTCGGGTCAATACGGTAGCTCCCCTTTAAAAATAGTAGGTTTTACTTGATTTGCAAATCATTGCATTCTGTTCTATTGACACTTTGTACAGCACCCCAACTTTTTTGGAAATGGGGTTGTAATCTATCTTGCATTGCCTAATTTTGGAGACTTTTATTATTTTTCTTTCCTCGGGTGAACTTTTCCAGCAGAAAAATCATCTCCAATTAATTTTTCAATCATTTTCGCCAAGTACAAGTCCTGAAGGATAAAATTTCAACAGTCTTGTCAGTGCACATCCAAAGACCTGTCTTTCATCCGTGAAGTAAGCAAAACGCAGGCATTTCCAGGAAATCCTGAATATGCCTGAGGTGAAAGTTTCACTTTTGCTGTTCTGGCAGTATTAATGTTTATAGAGTGCTTTTATTCAGCATCCCAACCCGTAGGAGCATTATCTCTGTTGGCAATGCAACAAACTCACAAAAGCGCACACTTCAGTTAAAAATGGTTCATGTTGAAACATCTTTCCCATTGTAATCAGGAGAGCAGTAATCATCCTTTTCTGTTCGACTGTGAATCCTTGTATGTCCCACTGTGACTATCCCATCCCAGCTGACAGTTACCCACCTATACTATATGACAGTATCCATATATCAGCCTCTCTGTAATCCTCCCATCATTATTGAATTTAACTTGCCCATCCCATCTGACTATAACCTCCTCATAGTCTCACAATGACACTCTAATCCTGTCTGACCGTGACTCGTCCATCCTGTCTGACTGTAACCCCAACGCACTGCTTGAATGTGACCCTTCAATCCTGGCTTACCTTAACCCTCCCATCATGTTTGAATGTGACCCTCCCATCTTGTCTAACTGTGACTTTTCAATCATATCTAACCTCAACCCCTCCATTCAGACTGACTTTAACCAAAATGTTTTCACCTCATGCTAAGTGATGTTATTGATAGCCTTTTTGATACTAGACATGATGAAATACTAACATTTCTTTGTAAACATTCTGTTACAGCTCTGAAATAGACACAAAGCAATAAGACAGTTCCCTTCCAGTTAAAGATGGATATAAACACTGAATGTATAGTCAAACGAGGTCAACAAAGAATTCACTTACTGAGAAAGCTGAATTATTTCAGTGTCTGTCACAGAATCCAGTTTGTGATTTACCAGTCTGAACGGCCTCTACGGCATTGTTAAAGTCTGCTCCAAAATAGTCGGGATCCAGCAGAGAGACTAATTTTCTTTGTGGGAAAGGCAGGTGGTGCATAAAGCTAGCAAGATAATTTCTCAGCGTTATCAGATCCTGCCTTCTGAGTTTATGTTAATGCCCTCAGGCCGCCGGTTTGTAACTTCCATCCGGAAAACTAACCAATATTCCAAATCTTACACTCTGTCTGCCATCAGGCTTTTAAACCTTGATAGCAGCAGTTTGGAATGAGAAAACTACTTTTTGTTCCCTGTTCTCTGCAGCTGACCACAAGAATGTGGACTTAATTGTAATAGATGGAACGTAATGTGCAATTACATCTCTATATGCCCATTTATTCATATTACAAGTTGTATTTATTTATTTATTTATTGTTGCTGTTATCATTGTACTCTCAGCTGGGTCATTTACGCTATACCATGGGAGTTAAACCAGCAGGCATTTATCTCTGATTTATCCATTCACTTCTGTTTCATTGTTGTTTTCACCGTTGTTTTCAATTTATTGTTATGGAACCAACTTCAGCATGCCAGCAAGTGTCTATTTTGAATTGTGCTGATTATTGCCTCTGACATATCTCTGTCTGCTGTTTGTTTGACAATGTATGTATGGTCTGGGTAGACTGCTTAATCTGAATTGCCTGTTGGGATCAAATAAGTTGTATTGATCTATCAATCATTCGAAATAGCTGGTTTTATTCTAGTTTAAAACTGATGGAAGAGTACTTACCTATGCAGTCTGTTAAGTGTGGAATTGTGCCCTCTGGACAGATTGTTAAACATTTCCCTTTGAAAAGCTGGTATCCCCTTTTGCATTTTGTACAGAAATCTTTATTGAAGCATCTCTCACAGTTGGCAGCTTTGCATTCTGTAAGACATATCAGAAAAAGGCACATAAGATTACCAGTAACAAACGTGGATAGAATATTTTGCAACAGAAAAGGAAAATTCTCTATTCAGTCCATCAAACAGATGATGAACCTGGACTCAACTAAATTAGTTACACTGTTCCAATCAGCTTATTTACGTACTGAATAATAAGATATATTACTGACGTATAAAGTGGGCATTCACCCCAAAACACAGCACCTTCCACCCTATTGAAATCCAGAAATCTAATAAATGGTTGCTAAAGTTGGATTTCAGGGTCTTACTCACACAGTTTGCAGCTTTTCTCTCCCACAATGGGCACCAAGGCAGATTCACATGTTCATTTACCGTATTAACCCATTTGTGCAGAAGCCAAATCTGGCTTTTTAGGTGTTACCTGATTCAAGGCTTTATAATTCAAGATTGCAGCTTCACAGACAGAAGAACTTTGGCTCAATTGAGTCTAGACCATTGAAGCATTTAGACTCCCATTGTATTTCAGTTTATATTTATGATTTTGGTGGAGAAATGGGGCTGCAAACATAAAAAATCTTCATGAGAATTCACCATTGAAATAGCAAAAAAATACTGAAAAATGAAAAACTGCTGGGTCTTAAATCTACATTTCTGGGATCATAAACTTCTTGACCACAAGCACAATCCATCTTTAACATTACATTCTAGATTACCCGCTTGCTATGAACTAAATTAGATAGCTATCCAGGTGTCTCCCCAAAGTCTGAGATCCATCAAAATGGTTCACTGTCAAATCATACATTAATTTTAACACAAATTAACTTTTGGGGCATGAAATTCAGCAGGAACTAATGATTTTGTGGTTGAGTTTAGCATGAATTTATCAATATCAGTGCAGTTGAACATCATTGGTCACCAGTAACCTCTCCAAACACAAAACATGCCTTTTCTCCATAATAAAGTGAACAGTATTGTGCATTTTTCTTCGAAGTCCCCCAAGCATTAAATAAAGTGCTGATTAAACAGCTACAACATTCACGCTGCAATGAAAAGCTAACCGTTCTCACATCCGAGCTTATAACCTTACACCTTATAAGGTGTAATGTTTGTTGTCCTCTTCTTGTACAGTCAGTGAAAATGAATTTCCCCACAGGGACCAATATATCTAAATCTAATCTAATCTAAGGGTAAAAACTCACCAACTCAATAATATCTGAATTCTGAAATATACCTTATTTTAACAGAACAGAAATGTCACTTTCAGGAAAAATCAAAAGACATATACCTCCATATTCAACAGAATGGTGTAATGAACGTACCGAGGGATCTACCGACGTGCGTGGGCCGTATGCATTTGGAGAAACGAAAACCTTGGCATTCAATGTCTATAAACGCGGTATAAATTCTACAGCAAAAAGCCATATTGAGCAAAATGCAAACAGAGTAGAAGTAAAACCTGTTTTCTTCATTGATGCCCTCCTCCAGAGACAGATGTATCGGGTAGAAGGAACTCTCCAGTACCGTTTCATTCGGAAGAATTCTCATTGATAGCGTCCATACAACATGTACCTCGTAAATGAAACTGAACACTTCAGGCTGGTTTCGGGTGTCTTTGTTTCTTTGATATCGCATCATTTTCAGCTGCGCAACCGTGGCCAACATTCGAAGAACACAACCGACCTTACTTTTACGCTTAGCTTTGTATCCTATTCTTATTGTCCGATCAATGTATTTCAGTTATTGAGGAAAGTTTACACACTCAGGAATTGGATAAGAAATGAGTCTATCAATACATCGTTACCGGGGAAGCTTCACGAGGGCGTGAACTATAACTGTAGAGATACGCAGATGAATCTGAGTATATAATTGAGTGACTGGCTATCGACACCTGTACTTGGGTGGATAGAAGGGAGCGCTGAATTTGTCAATGGAGGAATATACGTGTTAATCCATGGGAGGGAACTATACATATTTTGTGTGTGATGACTCTAATTGACAGTAAAATGTGAGAGAATCAATACTATATCGGATTTTTTGCTTCACAAAACGTATTTTTTTAACCACTAATTGGAATACTGTTGGCTCACCGTAGCTAAAATGGTTAAAATACGTTCTTTCTGTCGCAAGGGATAATTTTTTAAAACTACTGGATCGATACTATGGGCAAGGATATTGACCAGTTTGCACATCAGGCTTAGCTGAGGAGTTTAATTTATGCTACTCCTGAAAAACAGGGATTGGAGGAAACTTCGCCATACTCTAAATCGTGTTTCAGCTCTGCCTGCTTGTGAATATTCAATAGCTGATCCAAAGGTGCCATCTCGTGGTCGAGTACTGTAACTAAGTGCTTAAATGTCCATATCTATAGACGCAAGCGTCTACATCTGCAGAAAGGGGTTAAAGGGGACCTAACATCCTGATCCTTCTTTTAATACATATTAGTGATGTTATAATGTTGGTTGTCCATGCTCAACCTCTGAAAAGTTTCTAAACATAAGATATAGGGATTTTGCCGTAATCCAAGAACGTGATTTCGTGAACGTGATTTTCTCTCTGAAAAGCTCCTCCTGAGATCTTCGCGAGATCTGGGCAAAACCTGACATCAGGTTGTGCCATCCAATTAGTGCAGACCTAGCCAGAGCCAACCACTGCGCTGGACTTGCCCACACCGGAATCTATTCTAGCAGGTGCTAAAAACGTCAGATCATACTATGCCTTAGTAGCGTCTAAACTTTTGGAAATACAAAAGAATAACTGCAGATCATTTGAGGAGCAATTTTGTCAGTATCTCTCCCAAAGCCACTTGTCCATTTACTTTTGAACGCAAAGGAAAACAAATATTTCTCTTCGGAAAGACGATGCCACCAGAAATCAGTAGGTAGCCTTTTTTGTTTGCTGGCAGCAAACAGCCACGGCCAAGGGGAACGCTAGCTGTTTGTGCTCAGCATTTCTCCAAAGACAGCTTTGTCAATAAAGGATAATTCGACACAGGATAAGCGTTTAAGCTGCTTCTCAAACCTGAAGCAGTTGCATCAATCTAGCGCTTGGAGCCACAAGCTGTAAGTAACCATAAAACACCAAATAATATAAGTGAAGCTAACCTGTTAGGGGTGGCTAGCAGGACCGCTAGCGATAGTTAGCAGTAACAACCGGCCTCAAATGCAGGATTAGTAAAATATCTGAAGATAAAGTCTGTATCGGTCGCGACTGTCCGTGACTCACAGACACAGAAGCTGTAAATTGCTTTTACTGCATAAGCCAACCTGACGTGATATCCAGTTGATTGTGGCTGTAGCACTGCGGCTAACGTAGCCAAGTTACTGTTGCTAATGTTTGTGTCTTAAATATGCAAGAGTGATATCAGGGGAAATTCTACAGATGGTGTGTGAACATAAACCTCATTTGAAGCTAACTTTTTATACTTGTTATTATTATGTTCCCCGCAAATGCGGAGAACATAATGTTTTACCCTCAGTCCGTCCGTCCGTCCTTCCGAGGTTTGTCCGGGCCATAACTCTTAAACCGTTCAATATTTCTCATCCAAATTTGGTATATCATTAGATCTCATGGTGTAGATGTGCCTTTTGATAGTTTGGTCATTCAGAAATTTAAATTTTTTCCATTTTCCATGGTAACATGTTGAACAAATTGATGGTAGGGACCTTGTCCGGACCACAACTCTGATGCAATCAGAGATTTCGATATTAACCTTGGTATGGTGTAAGAACCCATGCTGCAGATGTGCCTTTTGATACTTTGGTCAATCTTCAATATTATTTTTTTCTCTTTCCACGGTAACAAGTTGAACTTGCTTCAAAAAAAGAGTAGGGACCTTGTCAGGGCCATAACCCTTATACTCTGACATCTCTGCAGAACCAAGTGTATAATAATTACATCTTATAATGTTTATGTGTCTTTGGTACTTTGTTCATTCTTAGATTTTTTTTCTGTTACCATGGTATCAACTTGAACATTGCAGATTGAGAGAAGGGAACTTCTTATTTACTACAATATAGTATCGATATAGTATTAATCCTATGATGTATATTTCAGAGATATAGCTCATGAAAGTAGTTTAAGAATTGTCCATGTCTTAGATTTTTTAAGCTCTCTTCGCAGTAAGTTGCATACATGAACATTGGCTTATGACTATGTAGTGTTAAGAGACCTTTGAAAATCTAGGCCATGTATACTACAGATTTATCCTCAAGTAATACAACTGTCACATGAACACTACTCAAGGTTATTATTAGTGTTATTGGTGATAAGAAATTCTTCCTTCTCAAAATTTGAAATATTTATTTAAAATGTCTTGAAAAGGACAAGCAAACCTACTTTTGGCCAACTTCATGTTCAGCATTAGAAAATGCATTTTCCTTCAACATATTATAGTTTGTACTGATATCAATAGGTCATTCTCTGTCAACAGTAAATGTTTAAACCTGTTCCCAATATTTTTTAAAAACGTCTTGACATCAATGAAATATTGATGCCATAGCATAAAATTATTTCTCTTATATCCAACCTAATGGCCTTTCATCAAATATATATGTGTATGATAGCTATTTTTACCTCATTATATGTTCAACTCAATAAATAGAAAGGGGATTCAAACCAACTGCTGGCGGGGAACATCATAGTGCTTCATAAGCACAGATTCTAGTTTGTAATTCAGATGCTTGGTACAACGGTGAACAGTAAAATAACTTGCTATCGGTAAAACCTGTATTGCTAGGGTTAGTCTCTGCGGTTATGACCGCTCGGTTACCAGCTACTGCATGTTAGTTTGCGTGTCGTGCTAATTAAAAATGATCCTGGTTAACTCATATGCAGTCATTCTGATCGGTATGCTTGTGTAACTTCGGTAAGCATCAATGTGGCAGTTTCATCATAATGTTGCTTGATTGTAGCCACTACAGTTAGTGATTGCTTGACTTATCCATGACTGGGATCAGCCGGATACCTCACAAATGTCTGAGCAAGCTCTCTGGTGCTACCATGAAAGCAATGCGAAATGCAGAAGTTCTACCAGTTTACAAATGATTTCTCTACACTACCTTGACATAATTTCATCCCCCTTTAGAAATTGTTGTGGTTAATAAAAGCCGAAAAAGGCGGAAATTAAATAGGTAATTCTTTCCTGTCGAAGTGATCAATTCGCTAGCACCACATAAGCAACTTGTCCGCGCTAACAGAATTTATGGTCTGCAAAACCCGTATTATGTTCATAACATAACCGAGCACTCTCTAGCTTTCGCGTACTATCCATAAAGCTGCTTTCACATCAGACATGAAACGATTTTTTTGCGCTACAGATTAGCTACAAAGTCATTGCAAAGACGCAAATGCTGGCGTTATGAGCGCGTTAAGCAGCTTTCACCCCGGACATGAAACAAATTTTTTGTGCGACAGATTACATTCAATGTCATGACCGCTTATCAGCTACTGCATGTTAGTTAACATGCTCTGCTAATTAAAAATGCTTCTGGTTAACCTATTTGCAGCAATTATGATCGGTATGCTTGTGTAACTTCGGTAAGCATCAATGTGACAGTTTCATCATAACGTTGCCTGATTGTAGCCACTACAGTTGAAGCTAACCGGGAGGTGCTGTATGTGTATGCCAATTTCGGCTGCAGTTAGACCGGACGTAGATTTTGCAGAGCCTGGGGTGCTTTTTTTTTATCTCCCCTTCCGATGGCTTGTCACAGTTGATGGGAAGCTCTGTCTCTGCCGGTGGAATGTCTGGTGGTTTTTCCGGAGCAGGGCAGTTTAAAAGTTCACTGAAATGTTCTGCCCATCGCTTGAGCTGCTCCTCAGTTGTTGTCAGTGGGTTGTCGTTTTTAACCTTGACAGGCTTGTCTGACTGCTGAGACCTGCTGGCAAGCCTCCTGGTTATAAGGTACAAATCTTTCAAGTTTCCCTGTCCTGCAGCGTCCTCTGCATGCCTGGCCAGATCGTCAACATAGTCACGTTTGTCTTTCTTGATGCTGTTCTTCACCTCTCTGTCCACCAATGTGTACTCTTCCTGTGCTTTTGCCTTTTCTGACCTAGTTGGACTCATGTTCAGGGTAGCTTTCTTCTCTTTCCTCAGTTGTAGTTTCTGGTTGGTGAAGGGGAGATAAGAAAGGCCATCAAAGCACTGAGGAATGGAAAAGCGGCCGGTCCGGATGAGATTTCAGCAGAGGCCATCAAAGCTGACTTGGAAAGTACTGTCAACATTCTTCACAGCCTCTTCAGTAAGATCTGGGAGAAAGAAGAGGTGCTAGCCATTTGCAAAGAAGGATATATCATCAAGCTACCTTAGAAGGGTGACCTCCGTGTCTGCAACAACTACTGGGGGATTATGCTCCTTTCAGTACTCGGCAAGGTTCTAAATAGAGTCATCCTTGAGAGGATGAAGGAGGCAGTTGACCCTAAGCTCCGAGACCAGCAGGCAGGCTTCCGCAAGAACAGGTCATGCGCTGATCAAATCGCCAGTCTACGCATCATTGTGGAACAGTCACTGGAGTGGAACTCCCCACTCTACATCAGCTTAATAGATTATGAGAAGGCATTTGACAGTGTGGACAGAGAGACTCTGTGGACACTGCTGAGACACTATGGAGTTCCTCAGAAAATTATTGCAATGATCCAATGCACATACAATAACATGAGCTGCCAAATCATCCATGCTGGGCAGATGTCGGACAGTTTTCAGGTGAAGACAGGCGTACGTCAAGGATGTCTACTCTCACCATTCCTCTTCCTGCTGGCCACTGACTGGATCATGAAGTCCACCACGGCAGGCAGGAAAAATGGGATCCAGTGGACACCCTGGACTCAGCTATACAACCTTGACTTCGCTGACGACCTTGCGCTCCTGTCACACAACCAAAGTCAAATGCAGGACAAGACCACCCGTCTTGAGACTATATCCGCGCACACAGGACTCAAGATCAGTAGGAAAAAAGCAGAACTGATGAAGAAACTCAACTGAAAACACCCCTATCACTGTTGGGGGAGACCCTATCAAGGAGGCAGAGAGCTTTGTATACCTTGGAAGTGTGTTTGACCATCTGGGAGGCACCGACTGAGATGTCACTGCTAGGATTGGAAAGGCGAGAGGAGCCTTTGTCATGCTGAAGAACAGCTGAACTTCTAAGGACATCACCGTGAAGACCAAGCTCCGCATTTTCAACTCAAATGTAAAATCAGTTCTGATTTATGCTTGTGAGACTGCGGACTACAAAAACTATGCTGCGGAAGATCCAGGCATTCTTGAACACCTGTCTGAGGCGCATATTCAAGATACGCTGACCTGACAAAGTCAGAAGTGAAGACCTGTGGCAAAGGACAGGACAGGAACCAGTGGCCAAGCTGATTCAGCGAAGGAAGTAGGGCTAGATAGGGCACACACTCAGGAAGGAATCAGCCAGCACCACACGCCAGGCCCTGACTTGGAACCCGCAGGGGAAGAGAAAACGTGGCAGACTCAGAAACAGCTGGAGGCGAGACACTGAAGCAGAACTGAGACAGCATGGGATCACCTGGAGTCAAGCTGCAACTGAGTTCGCTGGCGGAGGGTCGTCGATAGCCTATGCTTATCTGTGGGCTAAGGGCTGTGAGAGAGAGAGGGGTGCATTTTTAGGTGCTTATGAAATGATCGCTTTACTTATCCGTGACCGGGGTTAGCCTGATACATCTCCAATGTCTGGGCAAGCTCTCTGATACTACCAGTGAAAGCAATATGGAAGCGCACAGGCTATAACGTGCTCGGTATTACAAACAATTTCTCTGCATTGCCATCGATTGAATATTAAATTCTTTCCTGTAAAAGTGATTGATTCGCTTGCTCCAAATAAGCAGCAGTTCACGCAGATGGAACTTACAGTCTGTAAAACCTGTATTATGTTCATGACGTAACCGGAGCTCTGTCTAGCTCTTGCACGCTATCCATAATGCACCCATTTTCCACGAGGAAAAGCTGGTCATTCCAACGCAATAAGTAAACCGTTACCACAGGCAATTTCCAAAATGGCCATTTAGCTTGGAGCTTTTGCCCCTCCGTCATATACCAGCGCGGAAGCTGCTTGTTACTCCACGCTAACAACACACCATAGCTATGCACACAAACCAACAGCTCCTAATACACATCAAAGCAGTCGGTCCACTTTTAGCTGCTCCTCACTGTCCATGTTTCCCTCTAAACTCAGACCCACCGGATTTCTACTATCTCCAGTCTACACTTGGGCATGTCGACCCGTTCTACAAATGTGTCTATGGGGGGGATTGTAGCATTGCCAGAATCTTAGCTATGGAGTAGAAAAACCGCCGTACTCACCAACTGTTGCCATAGCAAACTGTTGCCGATTACAAATTCGTGCTTGAGCTGCCAGACGTTCGCACTGCGTCCTCCACTTTTGCCATTGCGTTTTTTAGAACAAAGTTAATTTCATTAGATCTATACACATGTTCTGCATTAGATTGCAGAATATGCCCGTCAATTCCCATCAGTTTCACTCTGGAGCCGGACCAGGAAAACTGCGTTCTGCTGCCTCGTCCTACCTAGATCTGCCCTTCACAGAACTGGCCAGTCAGAAGAAAGTGGGCACACGGGGAGTGGGGGCCATAGCGGAAGAGCCGACCCAATGAGGTGTTTCAGGCAGAGACTACTATGGACCACAAATGGGGTTTTTTGAGGATGGCAGTATGAGCAAAATAAGTTCCCATTTTTAACTTTGCGTGACCAGGAGTACTCCTGGGGAATCAAAGACAAAAATATATAAACTAAGAAAAATAGCATATTAGGTCCCCTTTAAGTTATTTTAGCGGACCTGGAATTAAAGTTTGCACTTTTAATGCCATTATTATGTCCCATTTCCTCATGTTTCCTCATTTTTGTGATAATAATCAGTTATGAAAACAGCAGCTCATTTTATATTTCTAAATTTGGTAAAAGTATAAAAGATAAACGATGAACTGTACTGCTGACGTGCAAAATAAGTTGTTCATCTTCCAAGAGGGACAGGGTTTCTAGCTGATAGTATTAAAGAACAATGGGTGAAAAATGGCTGGCAAGAACTGCAAATTTAGTTGGACCAAGAGAACTCCCCACAAACAGAAGGTCACTGTAATAAAAATGCAGTCATATCATGTCAAAAATGGCATGGTAAGAGAGAGGAGAAAAATACTTTAAATGTCAGCTGATATTAAACAGCTGATCCATAAATGTACTTTTTTTAAGCCTGGCCCAACTGTGCTGACAGTATGTTTTCAGAGTGTGCAGAGCTTATCTTCTGAAAACAGCATAAAACTTAAACTTTGATCTGTCAAAGAGTTTGAACGGCATTACAAATTTGTTTTACAGAAGAACTTTCACTTAAGCTCAGCTGTTCGGTTTAAACTAAGTTTCTAGCTGAGTGTTTGGTTCTTGAAGGCTACCTCAGACAAAACCCATCGCGAGACCCAGGAGATCCAGCAAAATAGTATTTTAAAGCTGAGGGGTGAACCCCCGCAGGGCAGGAGGCAACAGTACAGAGTTCAATCCAAAATCAGAATCCCAGGGGCGTAATCCAAATCGTACACCGGGCAGCAAACACAAAACTCAGTTCGGGCAAAGCAGATTTGGTACACAGGCACAGGAATATCAGAGGAAAATCCAAAGCCAAAATCCAGTGGACATACTCGGTTCGTAAGCAGGGCAGCAAAGACAAAACTCAGGGACAGACAAAGCAGGTACGGTACATGGGCACAGGAATATAAAGCCAAAATCAGAATCCTGGACGTTCCAGTCAGAAGTATAACACTAAGAGTATGAGGCATCAACAATCGCAGCACAGGGAAAATGTTCGGAAAAGAGCTGTGACTGAAATGACTGCTTAAATACACATAGGGGAAGTCACATGCTATGATAGGGAACAGGTGAGTTGGATCAGACTAATTACAAAGAAATGAACATAAGGAAGTTCCTGATTACAAGATATTGGCAAAAGCCAAAATGCGGATAGGGATCACAGAGCCTACTGACAAACATATGGCTCCGGTTAGGGAGTTCTACCGTGTACAGAGTGAGGCAAAAACAGTGATTAGCCAGGTGCAGAAAATCTGCTGAAACACAGCAAAGTAAATTGAGTGAAGGCAAGGGGCAGAGACTAGAGCAGAGTGCTGAGAGCTTGTTAGTCGATTAGTAATGTGCAGCTACACAATCCCTAGTGCTTGTTTGATTATAGTACTAACTTACTATTAACAATGTTAGTCTTGGTTAGTAAGTTTAAACTAACACAACAAACTGTTAATATCGTTAGTAATATAGAAAAGCAAGGTGAAGGAAGTAAACGAGATTGGAAGGAATGGTTGAAATCCCAGAAACCATGAAATCACCCGAAAGTGTGGCACACAATACTGGGGCAGTGAGCGATCGCATGACAAAAGACCAGATAGGGGGAGACAAAGTGCAATGCATGGTATGAGTCAAAACAGGGACCGGAACATAACTGCAATGGAAAACGGGAGACATACATAGACAAAGCAAAACAAAACATGGCAAGGCATCTAAATTACAATACAAAATACAGAGCATGGTCAGACAAAGCAGAATTCATAAACATGGAAGTCAGACAGAAACAAAAACATGGTCAGGCAGATCAGGATCATAACATTCTGAGGTTTTCTTAATTGTTTTCACCAACAATCAAGCCGTCACTGTCAGTTTCCCTAATTGGTTCTGATTAATTGTTGTCTTGTGCTACACCCCTCCCTTTGTGCCCTCGCTCTCACCTGTTTCCTGTTATTAATTTTAGTTCTGTGTATTTAAGTCTCTTATATAAAGTTGTACACATTCCCTTTGCCGGTTGTTCTCTTTCAACCTCTGTGTTAACTTATCCTATTCAATAGCATTTTTAAATTTTATATCTCTTCCCAGTGTACTGTCCTGGCGAGTGACTTCTCCCAGACTACCCTACTTTCTAGTTTGAAGGTGTGCTCCTGCCTCTGTGTCCTGGTTCATTTGTCTTGCCATTCTGGCGACTGAAACAGGAAAAATGTTGAAAAATATGCAGAATCAAGCTGGATGATGGGTGGGAAAGAAAATCACTTGAAATAGCTGAAAATAAGTGGATTTAATTGAGGAAGAAATTCTTTTGAAAACTTATTTCAAAAATATTAATAATGGCAAAAATCTGTTCAGACAAACACTATTTCAGGATGACATGAAAATTTTCTAATTTGAGTCAATAGTGTGGAAGGCGTTAGAGGACAAAATTTAGTCAAAGTGTGTAAAGTGTGTCCTTTGCTGAAGCAATTAGGGTGTAAGCTACAGGGTAGAACAAGCTTTATATACTGCATCCTGAACAATCATCTTGATTGGGCTGGAGAGGGTGATAAGAAGTATTTATTTATGGGAGTCGTGAAATTATCCTGATTGGTCAGGAAAATACGAACACTTTCTCAAAGGTAATAAAGAAAACATTTTCATTGGTCAGCGAGCAAAGACTTACTAAAAAAGAATGAAGAAAGTAACCTATTTGGATAGATAAGACCAAAAACTTACAACCACACCTTTGCTCATAGCCACCTCTAAAACTTAAAACAATCAGTTCAGTCCTGCCCAGTTCACCCACTGCGAATATTCATAAAAATCAAAATGCAGGATATGCATCGGTTTGTCAGCTAGGTAGCTATCATCACAACACAGAGCTTTATTTTATGTAAAAATCTTCATGCTCACTAGTTTGCTGGATGTTGTGTAAGAAATAAGGCACATGATGAAACAACAGGCAAAAGACCAAATTTGTGCGCAGGAAAAGATAACAGTAATTTGCCTTTCCTTAAAGTAAACAAAGTACAAGTGTTTTTGGGACTATAATTTGAAAAAGAACACATACACACAAATAAATCAGGATAAAATGTTGGGCCAAATCAGATGGAAAAGTTTAAAAATATTGGGAATGGTTAAGAATATGCCAGAGTAAACAGTTATATTTTGAGATGCTTTTTTATCTTGTTTTTGAAAATATGAATATTCTGGTTGTATTGGGATGTGTTTCAGTGCCCTAGGGCACATAAAAATATGTGCTGAGCTGCTGAGAGTGCAGTTAAAATATGAAATGGGGTCTCCCAGAGAGAGTGTAGGATTTCAATGGGGTAAAACAAAACAGGACTTTTAAAACTCAGAACAATTACTCTGTATTCTATTTGACAGTTAACCATGAGCCCATGTAATTGGTAAAATAGAATGATATGCCCCAATGTTCTTGTCTCATCGAAAATGGGAACAATACCCTCAAAGCATTGTGGTCTATTGAACTTAACAAAACAAAAGACTCAATCCAGGTGCGAGAACCCACCAGAGCCATAACAGGCCCTGAGGATACCAAGGTCATGTCCTCAATATTTTTTGCATCCATTTCCATAACCCACAGTTAATTCATTCTTGTGAGAACTTGAAGTCTGTATTCAAAGAGAATGTGCAGGCTTCAGGGAGACACACCAAGTTTACACCTGAAAATGCAGCCTCAAATGACAAAAAAGGAAAAAGACCATACCCTTGTTCCCCCCCAGATTCAGCCAAAGCTCAACTAACCCATGCTAGTCGTTCAGAAAGCACAAACTGCCCCAGATCAGTTATGAATCAAACAAGTCCCTGGGCACAAGATGTGAAATTAATCCCAAACTGCACCTGCAGATTTCAAACCCTACATTCTCAAAAAGATATTTCCATTTGACATCTCCTTTTAGCTGACCCAAGAGACAGTCTCAGAATGCCTGAGTAGCCTGAACCCAATCTATAAATTACAACTGGCAAGGCAGAAAAACTAAAATTTAATGAAACAATAAACTATTCCTATATCTTTGATTAACATTGTACATACATCACAGTAAAATAGCCTCAGCAGGCACTAAGTGATGTGTCATGAAAAATAAACATTAATATGAACTAACATACACTGGTGGATGTATAAGGTTCGGTGACATTTGCTGCCTAGTCTGGGTGCTACCTTATTGGCCAATAGAGTAACAGGCACATGCACCGTTCTTGGGAAGGTCTTGTACAATCCTAGTGTCCATTTTGTCTGAGACTTTGATTTACTGCCTGAATCAAAGGACGCTGTATTTTCCCTCAAACCAGAGATTTGGACAATCATATCTAAAAAATAATAGCACATAAGTCATTCAAACACAAGTAAACAAATGTATTATACTCGCATAAACGCAGGCTAGCAAATACAACCCACTCACTGAAAGACTAGCTAACAGTCACACCACACTGCCGACTGAAGCACAGGTTACCAGATGCACCGCACTTACTCAAACGCAGGACAAAAGATACATCACAGACTCAGTCACACAGGCTTATGGTTATAGTACACACACTTTGTTGCAGGCTAACAAAGGCAAAAAGTTATAGTAAACTCAGTCAAACACTGACAAACAGCCGCAGCATATTGTTATGCCCGGTTCGGGGGAAAACCTGGAAACAACATAAAAAAATACGACTCCCCTCTTTTCCCGCTCCCAAGGATGACCAGTGCCACAGCAGATGCAGTCCAAAGAAGAGCAGTTTATTCGTTTCTCACAATAATTGAGGTAGAGAATGTCAGGGTGAGCATGGCCCAAAATAACAAACAAAACGGTCTAGGAGCAACCTAGCTTACCTACTCGCAAAAGAAAACATTAAAAACAAAAAGACAGGTAGCTCACCTGACCCCCTACCATAAACAGGAGAGAAATCTGGGGTTTAGAAACAAAACGGGCTTACCACCCCAACAGCTACCAGGACTGCTTTTTTAGAGCAAAGACAGACATCTATATTTTGTTAGTAACATCACAACACAAAGTTTTTAGAACACAGCACTACACAATTGAACGAGGTTGGGACAGCGTGGCACGGTCTGGTTGGAAGGCGGGAAAAAGAGGAGAGTCCCGCTGGTACTGGCGCGTCCCCCTTTAACATAGGCGCATCAGTCACTAGACCAATCATCGGCCGACACACCTACTGAACAGGAGAGAGCGCAAACAAAACAGCACCAGCCTGCCACAAGGAGCCACAAAATACAAATACACGCATTTCCATAAATTATAGCCTACTATGCCCCGGGTCGTAACAATATTCACAGAAACACAGTACAACACCCTCAAACAAACACAGGAAAACAGGTCGGGAAAATTCATTCAACACAGGAATGTGGATACAACACACTTAATCACATAAAACCTACAAAGTCATATATTGGTCCGTCAAATGCAGCTGTTGTATTCTTGTATTTAAACCTGTGGAACTTCAGCCCTATTATAAATTTTAGTGAAGATCTCAAGGGTTCCAACAATCTCAAATATGTCCATCTGAATTGCAAGGAAACATGTTAAAAATTATATAGAAACCCAGTAAACACTACTCATTTCTTACAAGTGCAAGTCACATGTGAAACTAGGGTTTTTTTTACATGCGTTATAAGGCATGTGTAAATTACAAGTAAAAGAAGTATTTTCTCATTTATGGAATTTAAATGGAGTGTGAAATTTATTTTTTAATATTCCCTGCAATAGCGGGCAAATATGGTTAAAATGGGCATGAGTGAAGGCTGAAAAATGTGTATTCCACCATCCGCCATCTCTTTTCTTGGGTACGTGATCGGACCAGACGGGCTGGCGATGGAGTCTAAGAAGGTGGAGGTGGTAGCTGCATGGCCAGTCCCATGGACCTAGAAGGAGCTCAGGCGCTTCATGGTTTTGCCAACCTCTACCGCCGATTTATCAGGAACTTCAGCATGTTTGCTCTGACTAGCGTATTCAAGGGAAAACCAGAGGGGTTAATGTGGAACTCTGAAGCTCAACACACCTTCGATGTTGAGGCTGTTCACCACAGCTCCTATCTTGAAACTACCAGACCCGTGATAGAAGTGGATGCCTCCAATCCTGGGGTGGGGGGTATCATATCACATCGGCATGAGTCACCTGAAAAGTGTTTCCCTTGTGCTTTATTCTGCTGTTGGCCCACACCCGCCAAGGCTAACTATGAAGTGGGCAACCAGGAGCTGTTGGCAGTGCAATTAGCTTTAGAGGAGTGGAGGGATTACTTGCAGGGGGCTCACCATCTATTTACTATGCTGATCAACCTCTGCAACTTGGAGTATCTACGAAAGGTAAAATGACTCAATCCATGTCAGGCTAGGTGGGCATTATTTTTCACCCATTTCAATTTTACCGCAACCTATTGCCCACGCTCAAAGAACATCAAGGCAGATGACCTATCCCGAAGCTATGAGGCTGAGACTGATCCTGAGGCAGAGGGAACCCATTCTACCACCTTCTTGTGTTATTGCCCCCATCCGATGGCGGCTGGATCGGGAAATTGTGAAGGAAGCCAAGAAGAGGCCTTCTCCTGCCTCCGGCTGGGAAGACCTTCGTTCCCTCGACACTTCGGGAATGTTTCATCCTGTGGGCGCACACCTCTTTGGCTTTCGAGCACCCCAGAATCCAAAGAACAACCAAGATTATCCCTCGAAAATATTAGTGGCCCCATCTGGCCTCTGACACTGAGATGGCAGTCAAGCCCTGCTCAACCTGTGCAACCACGAAGATACCACGGCAGTTACCAGCTGGCAAATTACACCCACTACCTGTCCCAAATCATCGATAGTCGCTAATAGCTATGTACTTTGTGACAGACCTGTCTTCCTCTGAAGGTAACACCACTATTCTGAAGATTGTAGATAGGTTCTCAGAATTTTGCAAGTTTTTGCCTTTCCCCTGCGTGCCCTCTGCCCTTCAAGTGACAAAGGTGCAATTCCAGCAGGTGTTTAAGAACTTTGGCCTTCCGGATAACATACTTTTGGATTATGGCTTGCTATTCATGTCCCGAGGGTGGGGAGCCTTCTTGCGGAAGTTGGGAGCTTCAGTGAGCCTCATCTCGGGACACCACTCCGAATCCAGTGGGCAGGTGGACAGGACCATCCATGACCTGGAGCAGGTCCTCCAGGCATATCACCACCACCTCCAGACGAAGTGAGCAAAATACCTGCCCTTGGTGGAGTACTCCCAGAACTCCTTACAAAGCACCTCCACAGGGTTATCGCCTTCCCAGTGTGTGCTCGGTTGACAACCTGCCCAGTGCCTGTGGATTCCGAGCGAGACCAAAGTCCCAGCAGTGGATGCCTGGTTCAAAGAGGCGGAAAAGGTATGGACTCACACCGACGTCCAACTCCAAAGAGCTCTCCACTGCTAAAAGAACATGGTTGACAAGAGGCATCTGGAGGCCCCTAGTTACTACCCTGGGGGTCGAGTCTTGCTCTCCACCAAGGACCTGCGCCTCCGCCTGCCCTGTCGAAAGCTAAGCCTACAGATCATCAGCCCATTCCGTGTCCTCCGGAGGGTCAATGATACAGCATCTCTCCAACTGCGGGCAAACTGCCACAGTAACAATACCTTTTATGTCTCACTACTCAGGCTGGTATTCAAGGGCCCGCTGGGACCACCACCCCCAAAGACCCACCACCTGCCCTGGGGTGGTTGGAGCCCCAGCCTATTGGGTGTGCAGTCAGCTGGACTCAAGACATTGGAGAGGCAGACTGCAGTACCTGGTGAACTGGGATGGCTACGGTCTGAAAGAGAGGAGCTGGGTGGATCCCCTGGTCCTGACAGAGTTCCATCTGGCGAGACCGTACTGACCCGGTCCTCACCTCAGGGGTCGCCCTCCCGGACCCCACCCCAGGCACGCTGGGTTACAACACTCCCAGTCAAACACAGGCTTACGGGTCAGACACACAGTCAAGCTCATTATTACAGGAAGCGCTTACTCACTCAAACACTCACTAACAGCTACAGAACACACAGGCAAGGAGATGCTCTCACTCAAATGCTAGCTAGTGAGTATATGGTCAACACTGCTGAGAATTCCAGAAAAAAACAGCCTACGGTGATCAAACTAGGTTAAGCTGCATTTTCGACTCCTTAGATAGTCAACCGGCTGGCTAGCCTCTACAGTCAATTAAACCCATCATTTCCACCACCAGCTTTTTCTTACTTGCTAAACCACCCTAGCCTGCTTATTCCAACAAGACACTAGATTTAGCCACCGACAGAGCAGCTATGACCTTCTAGATGTCTAGCTTGAAGCAGGTTGGTTCCCCAGCTGGTCATAGCTGGAAATTTCAGTACTCACTCAAACACAGGTTCATGTCCTGGCCCCTCATGCCGAAGTGTCCCACAGGACAGGAATGCAGGCAAAAGCCATGGTGTCGCATGCCCTCTCTGCTGAGATACAGGAAGAGTTTCTCTGGACAGCTCTCACATCCATTCTCTTTGGAGCACACCAGACAGCTTCGGCAGTCCTCATCTCTGGCGGCTGTACGAAAGATATAAACACCACTTCACTTATCAACTTCCTCATCTTTTGCCTGCTTCTGAGGACATGTGCTACTATAAAGCATGTGGTCTGCATGCATCAGAGCATGAATGCAACACTTTCAATCTAATTACCTCGTCTGCGACGGAGGCAGCGGGGCGTGGTTTTGTAATCAGTGCAGTTTGTTTGTCTTTTTGTTTGTGTGTTTATAATCTAGCTTCCACACTCTTGTACTTAGTGAATTTAAACTTTCAGAGTAGGTGGGCACTGGGCCGTAGATTAACAGATTACATTTTGGGGATGACTGGGTCAAGGTCAAGGTCACCAAAAAGCTTTTTTTTTTTTTAACAATAATTTTCTTCAATTTCATCACATTGACTTCTAACCAAAAAATACAAGTTCATATTTCAATTCTGTTTCCAACCAGATGCTGCATCTGGGGTGGCTTTGATAGCCTTCATAGCAGTTGGGGGTTAGATTTCAGGGGATCAAGGTCATTGGTGAAAATAATATATTTTCCATTATAACTCAAAAATGATTGCAGATAGACAGACGTTTACCATTATAAGCAAATAGGAACTCCTATATGGGCTTTTATAGGACACCATGACCTTTGACCTTGAGTGACCTTGAGAGGTCAGACTCTTTTCAGAGGGCTATAAGTTGAAAATGGCTGAGGTCTAACTTGTAAAAGTGAGTCAGTTTTATAAGCACAAAAGTAAGTGCTGGCAGGTTTGTTTTGCCTGGCAAAACTTGTTTTTTATGCGCTAAAAAAATCAACAACTTTTACTTTGTGCACAAATATCTTATTTCATTCAGATGGTTCCCACACATTTGTTTCTATTGCTGGAATTTATCCTTTGTCAGAAGTATTCTCCTCCTAAACAGGTCTGGCATATCAAGATGTTGATTAAAACTGCATAGGTGTTGCTTACAATGGGGCCAGTAAAAGTCCACCCTGAAATGTTGAGTTTTTGTCGTCCAAAACCAAGCCATAGATTCCCCACCATATTCCACCTTCAGCATCCTATCGCTGATTTTGGAAATTTGTCCTACTAGGTTTTCAACCACAAACCATGAGTAACCATACCAACCCAGGACCACCACATCTGACTTCTTCACCTGCGGGATCGTTGGAGCCCAGCCACATGAACAGCTGATAAAACAGTTTCTTGATTCAACCAAAAAAAATTTTTGGTAAAAAAAAGCACGAAATCACTTTAAGGAAGCTCATCTGCTCGCTCAAAATCCTCAATGGGTCTCGGTGTAACTACAGTTTAACAATCAATGTGATTGGACTAGAGCTCACAGTCAGTGCACACTGGGGAACAGCCTTCTCTACTGCTTAATCATGGTTTCAACTACCCGGAAGCAGATGGCAGGCAGCGTGTGTGGTGTTATGTAGGTGAGCAGTTTGCTGATGTCAACATCGAGTGGCACATGGAGGTGGTGGGGAGTCGGTAATTTTAAGCAAATAGAACAGGCAACAAACTCAAAATGCGAGAGTTTGTATGCACAGAGATACTGCGATGAGATTTTGAGGTCCATTGTTGTGCCATTCTTTTACAACAATCACTCATCTCATGTTTCAGCATGACAATGCACGAACCCATGCTACAAGGATCTCTGCACAATTCCTTCAAGCTGAAAATGTTCCCATTCAATCAGGGCCTGTATACTCACCACATGGCACCTGTTGAGCATGTCTGGACTAGCACATCTGACATTGAGTACCAGTTCCCACTATTATCTAATAACTTCATCCAGCTATTGAAGAGGAGTGGGACAACATTCCACAGGCTACAATCAGAAATCTGATCAAATCTGTGTGAACCCGATGTGTCTCGTGCATGAGGCAAACAGTGGTCACTAAAGATGCTGAATGAAATTCTGTTCATTACATAGTACTTTCATTTTTTTGGGAATCTGTGACCGACAAATGCATAGTTGTATCCACCATCATGTGATATCAATGTATTAAAGCCTAAGAATTTATTATCCCCCGCCAACACGAAGTGGGAGGGGGATATATGTTTGACCTCCGTCCGTCCGTCCGTCCGTCCTTCCGTCCGAGATAAAGGGGACAGCTTTGCTCAGAAACTACTACAGATACACCAACCAAATTTGGTGTGTTGCTTCAGACCATAAAGGCCTTGATCGAGTTCGAAAATAAGAAGCGCACGATTGGCGGGGGATGTTGTAGACCATGTCGACTTGTTTCAGTTGATGTATTCACAATCCCATTCCCAGAAAAATTTGGAACAAAAACATTTGGAGAATATTGCCGATAAAAAAAGAAAAAAAGAAACCCTCGTGTGAATGCCATCTGTGTCCCCTCTTTCCCACTTTCATGTCTATTGTAAGTAATTTCTCCTTTTGCTTGGTTCACATCTTGTGTGTTGCCTTATCCCTGGCTGTGTTTCATTTCCTAGTTTTAACCATTCGTTCCTGTGACACATATTTAACCTCCTTCATCTGAGTAGCAAGTTGCTGGATTGTAATTCTCTTTATGTGCTAAAACCCAGACAGCATTTTGTAGTTTAATTCCTCATTTAGTAGTTTAATTCCTCATCTTTTGAAAGTATAACATAGCTTTTCATGATAACAACTTAAGGAGGCTATTTCCTTATTCAGTGCATACAAGAAGTTCCAAAGCCCCTCTTAGGTTCCTGGGCTTGGAACTGCTGGAATTCCTGTTGAAGTGTGTTCCTCTATCCAGTTTATTGAGAACAAGCTCCAAATGTTTCTCCTTCGTCACTAATGGAAACCGCGTTCCTTGTAAACTATTCCTGCTATGGCTGCGACACATTCTTGAAGAGCTGTGTAATGTTGTGGCAGGAATGCTTCACCACTGTGTTTGCTTTGTTTTTTGTAGCAGCCCTTCAAGTAATCAGTTTGGGGAACTGAAGACACCAATTGCTCCAATTTTCTTCCTATTCTTCCATAATATTTTCTGTCTCTTAAAGAGCCATTTTTCAATGGCAGACAGGATTGAACTGCAGGTTTGACGGTCTAGCAGCTGCATTCTCTAATTAGGAACTAAACTGTTGTAAAACATGCAGAATGTGATTTGCCGTTGTTTTGATTAAATAAGCGGGAACCTTCCTCAAAAGAAGTCATCAAGAGACAGCACATGTTACTCTAAATGCATGTCTTCTAGCATCAGTGATACTCACACAGATATACCAATGCTGTGGGTATTAACAGACTGTACCTCTATAGCAATACTTCTTGTTTACAAATACGTCAAATCCAGACCATATTGGCGTGGTTTGCAAGAACGCATGTAAATCAATACTACAAAACTAGAATTTAATAGTGATATTTAACATCGCGAATGCATATACTTCCCATTCCCTAGCAACCTCGTGTATCATCAGTAACAAGGCTGCGGTCGTTATAGCAGCACCATAAATTAAACTACATTTTCTTGACTTGATGTATGTTTGACATTTTTACACATTCTATTGTAGTGGTGGCCAGTGGACAGAGCACAGAGCCATTATAAAGAGATAAACATCTCTTTAAATGGATATTTAGTCTTGATCTGTTTACAGTCATTTTTTTGATTAAAGATACTTTAACTCTACCTTCTCAGATGTAGCTAATTCTTTTCGTTAAGATGAGAGATCAAACATATCAATTGAATGCAAAAAAAAGTGTGCATTTTAAATCTGATTTCAATTTATCAATCACGAAGCAGTTTTTTTGTGATTTGCTTGCTTTCCGCTATATACGAAAGTTAAGGCAGAAATCCACATTATTTTTTTGTGAAGAGTTGCCCAATAGTGACTTAAGCATTTTCATTGAATATTATCATATGGGGGGAGCAGAATTTATGCGACACTTGATAGATAACATTTCAAATGTTGAAATTGAGACATTTTAAATTTTTATCCACAAAATGAGCTTATTTCAAATTTTCTGGCTGCAACAGGTGCAAGTTGGGACACAGGAAAAAAAGGGCTGAAACAGCAATCAATATATAAGACAATCAGCTGAAAGAACATTTAGCAAGTAATCAACTGGCATCAGATGTGTAACATGATTGGCTATAAAAGGGATGTCTTAGAGAGCCTGAGGCACGCTCTCTTACATGCAATTCTCTGACCAGCACTCCGACCATCCTGGGCGGAACCCCGGATGCCTATGATCTTCGGGCCCTCAGACGCCACTGCATCACTCACCGGGATGATTCTGTTATTGACATTACTAAATGGGCCCAGGAATACTTCAAGAAACCATTGTCTGTAAACACCCTCTGCCGTGCCAACCACAGATGCCACCTAAAACTCTATCATGCAAAAGAGGCAATGTTGAGCATGATCCAGAAGCGCCGTCGTGTTACTGTGGGCCAAGGGTCATTCAAAATGGACTGTAGCAAAGTGGCAAAGCCAGCATCTTTGATGGTATGGGGATGCATTAGTGCATAGGATGTGGGACAATTGCTTGTTTTAAAAAGCACCATGAATGCTGAAAGGTATATAAAGGTTTTAGAGCAACATATGCTCCCCTCCAGACAACATCTATTCCAGGGAAGTCCTTGTGTATTTCAGCAGGACAATGCAAAACCACATATAGCAGCCATTACAAAAGCATAGCTTCCTAGTAGAAGAGTCCGTGTGCTGAACTGACCTGCCTGCAATCCTGATCTTTCACCGATTGAGAATATTTGGGGCATAATTAAACGAAAAGTCCGTCAAAGGAGACCCAAAACTCTCCAGCAGATGGAAGCCTGAATTAAACAAGAGTGGGATCAAATTCCAATGGCTAAACTCAATAAACTTGTCTCCTCAATGCCCAGATGCCTCCACTCTGCGTTAAAAAGAAGAGGGGATGCTACACTTTGGTAAACAGGCCCCTGCCCCAACTTTTTTGAGACACGTAGCACCCATTGAATTTGAAACGAGCTCATTTTGTGGATAAAATTGTGAAAATTCTCAGTTTCAACATTTGATATGTTATCTCTCTTCTATTGTGAATAATATTGACAGGTGTGATCTGAGAGTCATTGTAGATTTTATTCACAATTCACACTTTGTTCGAACCATTTCTGAAATTAGGATTGTATGCCATAGCCATATCAGTTAAGTGATAACAAACTCTTTTTGTATCAGCTGGTCTGACAACTGCACGTTTCCTCAGTGCATTAGACTATTTCCAATGAGCTCATATAGTGTTCCTTGACATTTATGACCGATGCCTTCCACTGTGCAGAGTACATTCTTCACATCCATCTCTGAAAACAAAGATAAATGACTGTTTAATGTGAAACATATTCCAAAGTAGCCCCTACCCATGTGGCTGCATCCATCTCAATAGCATGTCAGTTTTCAAAGGAGCACAATCTGAGTGATCAATGATCAGAGGCACACAGCATTGCTTTTCAACCTCCTCAGCATTCATGGAGATGAATTTCCCCGGATTCCCAAACCATTTTAGAAATATTATAAACTGTATAGGATTTGTTTTATTGTTTTTGTGCTGATTTGAAATGGTTGGATTACTCAATTATGCAATTTTTCATGATGCGGTGGGCCTCAACCACTCATTGCTTGTAAACAGCTGGGCGTATTGTGGATGCTCCTTTCCTAACCAAGCCTGGTAGCATCAGCTGTTCAACACCTGAACACCATTTTCTTGAATGTTCCAACTCTTCCCGAGTCTTACATTGCTCCTCCACTAACTTTTGTGGAATTTGCCGCAGGCAAAAAATTCAGAATGAGCTTGTATTTCCAAAAATACAATGAAATTGATGAGGTAACGCATCTTGTACTATTTTCAGTTTAATACAACTCAAAGGTGATTAAGTCACTGCTGTAATTGTTTTACTCACAATGTCCATATTCTCTCAACTTCTTCAAACACAGGGTTATATATTTATTATCATTGACCTCCATCACATGAAAAATTGGCAAGTGTTGAATTTATATCTTATGTAGGGCCCAACTGATTTATCGGCCAACCGATTTAATCGGCCGATTATAACCCTTTTCAAAATAATCATCATCGGCCAGAGTTTTGCCGATTAAACACCGATATATTCTTAATTTCTCATAAAACAGTTTTGCACTAATGCAAAGGACTCTAGGACTGAAAGGCATATGTGACAACAGTGTGTGTGAAAAGTCATTGGACTGTCGGACACATCCTACAAAAATGACGAATGTCCTCTCATAAAGGAAGCCTCCATCTGACAATTTGTGCTCATGCCATCAAGCATGAAATATATTAAACATTTTTTTCCCATTAGAATTCTCATGTGATCTCGCAAGACACGACGTTGGTGCGCTTGTACATGTATTCGGAATAGTTCTGGGGGGCGTTTCTTTGAAAGCACAGATGCCAACTTACATAGTGGCACTCATGACTGTGAATGTAAGTAACTATGCTTCTGGGAAACACACCAGTTCTTTTCTTGATTTTGAAAATGTTCCCCATTAAATTTGTCAGTGGGGCTTGACCAGGTGTGAAAAGAAAGTCTTCCTGTACATAAGACATCAAGGGTATTAATGTTTAATATGATGAGATGGACTATAAAACAAATTGTGATTTGGTGGAATTGTTTGCAAAAGATTAAAATTGGACTTTTTTCCATGACCCAAACCAAATTATTACAACTGTTAATTTTTAATGTAAAAAACAATGAATTTTTAATTTATCACTATGAAAAGGTTAAGTACTGTATGTAGATTTGTTGGAAAAACACATAGCCTGTAATTTAAGTTCAATTAATCTATGTGTAAAGTAAATCTCAAAAAATGTTCAGGGGGTGTATTCATTTTCCATCTACTGTCAGTGCTAATGTAATGGTAATGTGAAATTGAGCTTTCAATTAAAGCATATTCAGTAAAAAGCAAAATAATCTTTGTTTTGTCTGGGTCAAATCATTTTACACTGCGAGAAAGTATGCCAGATTATGTCCGGTGTAAATGAAAAATGTCCAGTCATTGACTGTTATTTGATCAGACAATACGTCTGATCATGAGAAAAAGCTTTTCGCATGCACTGTGACAAGATAGAGTTAATAATTCTATTTATTTACATTTTAAAATAACGTTATTGACAGGATTACGTATAGGAACCACAAGCGAGCACCAGAGAGTACAAAAGGGAGGCTTTATTTCTGAAGGGGGGAAACCCCCAACAGAGCAGGCAACGGTACAATGTCCACTATACAAAAATCAGAATCCTAAGGGCGAAATCCAGAACCGTAAACAGGGCACCAGTTGCAATACAGGTATGTAAGAGGAGCAAAAGCCAAAATCCAGTGGGCGTAAACCGAGTCAAAAACCAGGGCAGCAATCACAAAACTCGTAGTCGGGCAAAAAGGGTTCGTAAACAGATGCAGACAATAGTATCAAAGAGCAGAGCCAAAAATCGTAAGTCGGACAGTCCAGTCAGAAAAGTAATACTATGAGTACAAGGCGAAGAAGCAGCATAGGTAAACAAAATAGACATTCTGACAAGGAAGTGCTGAGAAAAGACTCCTAATATACACTCACGGGACGTCACATGCTTAACACAACACAGGCGGAGGAAGTCAGACTGATTACAAAGGAGGGAACATGAGGGAGAACCTAATCACATGAAATAGGCAACAGCCAAAACGCGGACAGGGATCACGAGACAATCCTATAGACAGACATACGGCTCCAGTCAAGGAGTTGTAATGAGCATAGATAATAAGAGAAAGGACAGCGTGAGCAGGTGTGGAGAATCCACAGAAACGCAACAGAGAAGATTAGGAAGAGGCAAGAGGCGGAGACTAGAACAGGGCGAGTGCTGAGATCTTGTTAATCAATTAGTAAGTGCAGCTATACAATCCCTTAGTGCTTGTTTGTGAGTTAATATTATATACAACGTTAGTTTGTGTTAGTAACTCTAGCAAAAATAAACAAACTGTTAGTACGGGTTAGTAATATAGAAAAAGCAAGGCGAAGGAAGTAAACGAGATTGGAAGAAATGGTTGAAATCCAGAAACCATTAAATCACCTGAAAGAGTGGCAAGCAATACTGGGGCTGTGAGCAATGACAAGACAAGAGACCAGACAGGGGGAGGCAAAGTGCAATGCATGGGTGAAAGAAAATCATGGACCGGAATGAAACTATGGTAAAATACAAAACATGGAAAAACTAAACTAGACAATACATGAACAAATCTAAGTAACCAAATCACAATACATAATCCAAGGCATGGTAAGTCAATACAGAGATCAGATAGAACATCAAAAACATGGCAAACAGAGCAGAATCATAACAGCTATTTATTTGATTTTGCAGAAATTTACTGCAGTTTTGCACATTATTTTGTACTTGAAAATTCTTTTTTTTTTTTTTATTTGTAGTCAGAGTAGAAAATAAAGGAGGCTTGTGAAAAGAATGTTTCCTGAGTGTTTTTGTTGCTTTCCTTTCACAATTACCTGTTTAAAACTTTTTAAAATAGTGGTTCTTCCTGTACTGTAACCCACCTCGAATTTGCAGCAACAAGAAGTACAAGACAAGATGAATTTCATTATTCATTTATAGATTGACTCTTTTTTTAAGGTTATATAGTTTCCCAGAGGTTCAATGCTTTTTTCCATGTTTTTGTTCTTGAAAATTTGTGTCTGTTGTAAAGTTAAACAAATACTAAAAGACAAATGATTGTAAAACAGTAAAATGTTCTGCCTGTAATTCATATCTTTGTTGTTGTAAGTGTTGTCATCCTTGAATAAGTATGACAAGAAATAAAAAAAACAGGTTATTCGGTGAAGTTCATCAATGCGTTGTTCTGCATTTCTTAAACATGAGGATGTGGAAACTGTCCAACATGTGACATGCAGTAAGTGGAAACTGGAATGATGGGAAAGTCAGTAAGAATTTAATTATTCAATGGCGATCCCCAGTCTCCCAGCATGCATCACTCCTTTAATTAAAAATGTATGTCGAGCCCGGGCAGAATATTGGTGCTTTACTGTTTTTATGGACTCTCTCCCCAAAAGAATGCAGGTACTGGCAGTTTCCTCCTTTTCTCCAGACATGTGTTCTGAGATTTTTTTTACAGAGGCGGCTTTATGACTTCTGATTTTTCATGCCTATTGTTGTGGGATGGTGATAAAAGCCACGATCTGAAAAGTTCCTTCTCCAAAAACATACCAGCAGCGTAAGATTCTGACCGGAATTAGTCATGCTGTGAAGCCTGGATGCGGCACTCAGCTTTGGGTTCTTATCAGGGGCTCTTGCCCTGTTCTTTCAGGAGAGGAGGCCACTGATCGTGCTGCTATGCCTAACCCTCTGCAGAATGCGGGGTGATCACTACCACTGTCCCCTTCCAGCTTGAGACAAGGACAGGAATTTAATCAGTATTCCCTTCCCACTACTAAGTGAGGAGTGTTTTCTACCGCTAATGCCCCACCAGAGAGATCTGTTCAATACCATTATCCCTCACCTACTAGAAGGAGGGTTATGGGGATTGTTCCCTAGAGACTACCCTGCAATGATCAAGAACTGACAAGTTCCAATCGTATTCTAAATTTATGGGGAGCTGCTTCCTTTCAATTTAATTCAGTTCTATTCAATTTTATTTGTATGGCACTTTTCACAGAAGGACTATCAGAAAGACTTGGCAGTGCCCAACCTAATCCCCAAAATAGCACGAGGTATCCAGCAGAGTTTCATTGAATACATTTGGTTATGCAGATAAAAAATATACCAGGACAGCTCAATTTTTATCAAACAATTACTGAAAACACCTGGACAGATAAAATTCCCCACCCAATCAATGGTTTTCCCAGAAAACATTTCAATGAACTTAAATCTTTATAGCTGTATGAATTTTTTCAGGGAAGGGCAGCATGTGTTTTAGTGGCTAAATAATATTTGAAAAGCCTTACTTCACGATATGTTAAAACCAAAAATGCATTTTGGCAATGTTACAATTCACTGTAAATGCAATCAACAGATCAAACTTATTCTTTTGCCATAGGAGGCCGTAGCTTTGATTTTTAACTCAATCAGTCCTCTAAGAAGAGAGATAAGTTTTTAAAAAATTTCTTTTTAGGTTGTTATAAAGCATTTTAGCAGTGGTAGAGTCCAGAATTCTTTACATTCAAAGAATTGTTGCGATGCATCGCATGTTGTTCCTTCCTGGGTCAAGTTTTATTTCATCTTTCTTTTTCAATCTCTGCCAAAATAGCACAGGGCCACAAAAGAAAAAAAAAGTCTGTTTGAGTTATGAATTGATGTCTGTTTTATGATCAGTGCTGTAGGGTGTCAACATCACTCCAGAGAAAAAGAACATGCCTGTTCAAAGGCCCAGCTGATGTAGTAAAGGTGTCACTACCCTCATATGTCCTTAATTGGTTCCCCCTTTTCCAGCAGCCTGCATGTGTTTTGTGGTTTTGCCTCCTTTAATTGATTTATTGTCTCGTTTCCCCCTTGGTGTGTCATTTGTATGCCACACTTCCTTTATGACTTTATGGTCTGTTGGAGTTCATACTGAATTCACTGCTGGATTGTTACACTTAATTCCCGACAAAGCCTACCAGTCAGTTTGTGTCATCTAGTTTTGAGCTAAGCTCCCCTTCTATGTGTTTCGGTAAATTGATGATAAAAACAGACGTCACTAGAAAGCACTCAGTAGAGTGCACACCTTCACCAATAGCGCAATCAGTATTGGCCAAACTTGAATCATCCACCATCACTTTGACCTGTGATCCTACAATGTTAATGTTTATCAATTCGCGCTGGGCCCATAGTTCCCCCTTCCACCTCAAGTCATCCAACTGCTCTGTGCCGATTTCGCTTGTATGTTCATTGCAGTTTTTGGATTATCTGTGATTTAAATAAAATGCTGCCAAACTCAACTTTTGTCTTTAAAATTATGTTCCAATGCCATGTTGAAGTAAGTAATTAAAATATGCCCGTGTCAGAAATATTAACTGTAACCCGGGCAGATCTTAAGCTACAATTAAAATGCACATTCGCTTGCCTATATGAGAAGGATATAATGCAGGAATTAAAGCAGATGTTACCCATGTTAGTTTTACATATTAAAATATCACTAGCTATATGTCGCTTGTATTTGTTTAGATGGATTATGCACATCATTAATTTCACCAGAACTTTTTATGAAAAGTGCACGTTTGCGCACCGGAAGTAGCTTTTGAGCTGCATATAAATATGCTCACCTAAGGCTGAAAAATAATGTTTACAGGCACAAATATTTGTACACCTAAAGATTTTTCATTAAAATGTCTGCTTTGGTCGAAATTACAGGGGACTTGGGTCAACACTGACGTTCGTAACAGTGACGCTTGTCAGCGGCTTTTTATTCGTCAGTTCAGGTTTATTTTCGCCTTCTGACGAGTTGACGAATGCGGAAACCCAGGAACTGTGTAGAGTGGAAAATTAACAAAATATCTCCGAATTCCATCAACCAGCGTTTTACAACCAATGCCATAAAGTCACAGTAGCATTCAATTGCATTTCAAAAATGAATAAAAAACTACTGAAAACTTAAAAGCCACACACGCCTATTATGGCACTAGAACGAACGTGAGCTGTTGCTCTCCCAATCCACTCACAGAATGCAAGCAGATCGCCATTAACTCATGCCCTGTTTCTCCTCTCCTGCTTACCCCAGGGTCCTAATGCTATGCCGGCTACACATAAACCCAGGGTCACTACTAAAAAGGGCCACCCTGACCTTGACCTTTGATGTTCAGGCACCAGAAGTTAATCAGTTTGTTCTTGACCCATACCTCATCCTTCCACCAAGTTTTATCCAAATCCACCTCCAAGTTTTTGAGTTATTCTGTTCACAAACAAGTCAACAAACAGAGATGAAAACATAAGCTCCGCGTTCAAACTTTGTTGGAGGCGAAGGTAATAGTTACTCTTCAGTAACTCTTCTTCTTAGGAACAAGCTGCCAGGCCTTCATATTGCTCTCCTAGATTGAGACAGCATCCTTTATGATCCTTTGCTCGAGTCTGTTCTGAGTCAGTTTATAAGGAACACCTCCCAAGCTTCCATCGGTCTCCAGGATTGGGACTGCATTCCTGCTAAACCCCTTGGTTCTACTGTCAAGCAGTCCTGCTCCTGTGAGGGGGATTCGCCATCTGACTTCTGCCCCAGCATGGTACTGGCCTGAGTGTGGACGCCCTCCAACCCTTTCCAGTTTTCACCAATTTTTCTGGACTACCCTTCCTCTGTTCTGGGCCACACCCTTTCCCTCTACTATTACCATATCCTTAATATTAACATATTAACAAATACGCCCTTGCAGATGGTACATAGCATCTGTCTCTGGTTGTTTGTCTGGATCATCACAAAAAATAGCTTCAAACCAAGCTTCAACAACATTTGAGCACCAAATGTCCCTATTTCTAACTTAAAAAGACATTCAGTGCGTGAGCACTGCTCATAAACACCTGGTTCTTCACTTCAGTTACAGCCAGTCCATGTCCCTTTGTCTTATCTTTGGCAGTTTTGGATTTGTAAAGATTAACTGTGAATATACTGCGATTCTTTTTTCACAAGGGATTCTCCTCAAGGATAACTCACTGTCTGCAACTATATTATTCAACAGCAATGAATTCCATGTGACATCACCTCAAAAGGAACGTCAGTGATACCGAATAGGAATGCATGAGTGAGCTGAGCTCACAAAATAGCCTCTTGTAACCTACTACTACTGGGCTTGCTGTCAGTTTGATGAAACCATAAAACGACACCTCATCTCAGTTTCAAACAAAATTCAGCTGCACCCAGCCGGAAAACACTCAAGAACTATGCGCTCATATAAACCTCAGTGACCTTGAACTAGTCAGCTTGGGGTCGTTTTTATATGACCATAAATATATGACACATCACTGTGAAAACCTGATTCAACTGTACCCAGCTTGAGGACACAAATTAGCGATGCTGAAATCTATAAATGCTGATTTTTTTTTTTTTAAAGGCTCCAGTAGATTTTTATGAGAAATTATAAGACCCCTTCAGATTTGCCTGACTTATTTATTTATTTATTTTAGCAAACGGTCCATGGTTAGATAAAAAAAAATACTTAATGTCTAGATCTCTAAACCAAACTGATTATGTGATTTACATCACTACACAAAGAAATGGCTATGCAGTGTCACACACTTGTGGAATAATGATCAGAAAATGGTTATTACAGCTGAACCCCATTATAGTCTTTATCTGACAGCCAGTAGACTTACAGGGCTGCCTAATACAAAAACTTTCATTCACATCTGATAAGGATTCATTGAGATATGGGACATATCTGTACATATTGTACAAATGTACATATTGACTGACTTGAGTACCACTCTAGCACCTTCATCATCCTACATTAATTTCAAGTAGCATAGTAGTAGGTGTGCTAATGCAATAATATCATGCATTGCATCTGTGTGCCATCTTCAGAGTAGAGGAAGGTTAAGTAGACCTATAAATTCATATGAAGTGAGATCATTCAAACAAGCTTTAAAATACTCTCAATATGGCAACACGGTAAGACAACATGTGTTCCTTCACCTCTCAGATATTTAAGACTTTCGATGTAACTGAGAGGGAATTCTACAGTTGGTTATGCCGACGTGATCAGTTTTCACTCGCATCAGGAGAGGTTATAGTATAACGTTGGTTAAATTGGCATGGCTCATCACAAGTGCCACTTACATAACTAAGTTCACGTTACTCAGGTTGTGAGCTAGCTATGTGCACGCAGTACTTTTTCATAACCATTATGTAACATTAGTTTGTTAGCTAGCGAGCTGTCATTAGTTAGCAACTCAGTGAACTGAATGAAACCATTGCTAGTTCAGCCGCGAATGTCTGCGACTCAGTGTCTGGCTATGTTAGCAAGGCAATGGAGGTAGCTCAATGTTAACATATAGCAGATGCTAACAGAAACTAGGCTTATGCCGTCGGAGGCGACGGCTTGGGATATATCCCTGAACGCCCCCAATCCTCCAATTCCCCAATCCTTGAATAGACTCAATACAATATAAAGCCCCTCAGGTCATGACCTTTCATTTGAACTTAATTTCAGGTGAATTGGACAAATGGTTCTGAAGATATGGCCAAAATGGTCATTTTCCATCACAAAGCGCCACCTGGTGGCAAAATATTGAACCATACAGGTATGATGTCATCATGTGACACGTTGTGAGGTCATGACCTTGCAATTGCACATAGTTTCATGTCAATTGGACAAATAGTTCCAAAGATATGGCAAAAATTGTAAATTTTATGTGACAAAGCTCCACCTTGTGTCAAAATTTTGAACCAAGCAGGTATAATGTCATCGTGGGACACATCCTCAGGTCATGACCTTTCATTTGCACTTGATTTGAGGTCAATCGGACAAATATATCCAGAGATATGATCAAAACAGTGATTTTTTTTTTCAGTTTTTTGTCCTGAGTGGCCAATCTAGAAATTGTAAATTGTCCAAAATCGTATCAGTTCTTCCTCTTTATGAGACTAACTTATATGCAAAACTTGAAATTTCTAATTGAAATATTACTGAAGTTATCGCGTTAACACGTAGGGCGGCGCGGTGGCGGCGTCGGTCGGACCAAAAACATAATATCCCCCGGAATGCCACTCGGCGTTCGGGGATATAATTACACTTGTTTTCTATGAGATAAAGCAATTCAGGTATGTGACGAATAGAATCTTATACTCTTAGTCGTGTCAAATGAAAGTTTATGCAACTTGTTAGGTAAATTTTGGGTTTGTTGCACGCTTGCTCGCATCAAACGCAAAATTTTCTAATTTCATAACTTTTACATGACACAAGGATAAGGATATGGGGTGGCATGGTGGCACGGTGGTTAGCATTGCTGCCTCACAACAAGAAGGTTTCTGTGTGGAGTTTGCATGTACTCCCCGTGTTTGCGTGGGTTTTCTCCAGGAACTCTGATCCCACAGTCCAAAGACATGCATATCAGGCTAATTGGAGACACTACATAGCCCATAGGTATGAGGGTGACAGTGAATGGTCTGTGAATGGTGTGTGCGCCCTGTGATGGACTGGCAAGCTGTTCAGGGTGGGTCCCTGCCTTTGCCCGTAGTCAGCTGGGATAGGCTCCAGCTTGCCCCGCAACCCTAGTGAGGAATAAGCAGGTATAGAAAACGGATGGATAATTGATATAATTGAAATTTCACCAGATGCCGCCAGTGACTGACAACATTTGTGAGCGCAGGACAGAAATCGCAAAAAAAATCACAAATTATAATTATTTACATTCGAATGAGGAGAATTTAGATCTTAGATGGCCCATAAAAACTGGCCAGTAAGCACATGTACCATACGTTGCCATGCCATGTAATGAAAATGCGCAGGGAAGATTTATTATTTACATCCATGCTTATTGGCCCTACATCGCCAAGACATTGCTGCTGGATTTTTTCAGAAAAGCGGCAGCAATGTCGCAGTGACGAAGGGCCAATGAGCAAATAATTACCTACTGGTACACATTTTCATTTCACTGCCTGTGCATCACAGTGACAAATACGTGTGTATGTGTCACAAATATGTGAGAAGCAAGAATTGAAAGTTTTTTTATCTAAAAATTTTAAATGAAAAGAAAGGTCTTACAAGCAATATAAATAAATTCCGTGGTCACATTCAGATTAAGGTCTGAATATCTGTATCTTTATTGTGTCATCATGATATTACAAATTCAAAATTAGCTAATATTTTTAATGAAATGGTAAAATGTCTCACTTTCAACGTCTGATATGTTGTCCATGTTCTATAGTGAGTACTTATTTTAATGTTGACTCTAAAAGAGTGTGGTGACATGAAATTCTAAATGCAATGGAGTGGTGGCACTGCTGCACTTATTGCATTTTGAATACTGTCCACCGAAATGCAGCCCAATTCGTTGAAAATGAAAAGATGAATGCTGTTTTCATTTTCAAATTTTTTGAACAACGTGATTTCATTTCCATGTTAACACACAAAGAGTGTGCTGACATGCAAATGTAAATGCAATAGAATAGTGAAGTGATGACGTCACAGCAACTTAGTTTCTGGTGTTGGAAGTAAAATCCCTATGGAAATTTATAATGACGCTAGGACACTTTCTGGCATTGTTCTAACTCTTTTGTGCCGGCTCACTCTGATATTAGCCTATGGGGTATACGGATGCAAATGATCACATCAAATTTGTATATTGCCAAAAATGAAATGCTTTTGCTCTTGTAGTCTAGTTTTTAGTCCACTCGTGCAAACTTTGTTCAAACTACATATCCTCTACACAAGCGGGCAAGTACCCCGTGATTTGTTCCCACCCAATGGGATACCAGTTTCAGCAAACATTCATGGGAGCCAAGCAGTAATCTAAATTGCCATCGGTTATCTCCATGCAACCATTGCTACACAGCGGTCCAGTGACAGCTCCCTAGCTTAATGCCTAGAAAATAATGAATGACAGTGATAACTATTATTTCGCCATTTTACTAGCTAATATTTATGTGCAACTAATACACGCCAGTGAACTACCTAGCTAGCCGGATAGTTAGCTAATTACATCTTGTGCACATAGCTTAATTGATATAAAACAGAAAATTATTAGTTTACTGTCACTTACTGTTATTTAGCAAGCTCGCAAGCATGATTATTCACTAAATATAACTAACTAAGCTAACAAAATAGCTAGCAAGCTGGTTGAGTCTATAAAACAGAGAATAGCCATTATTTGGCTACTTAGCAAGCCTTGAGCCACGATCATTTCACCTGCTGGCATTTGACTACATGCACCAAACATAAAGTTAGCCAACTACCAAAGCTGGTAAACTAGCTCACTGGCTAAGTTAGCCTGCTAACAGTTTGTTCGCTTGCTCAGCTAGCCTTACTTGGTGAATATAAATCACAAAAACAGTGAGTAGTGATTAATTCGGTACTTAAGTACCATTAAATAAGCAAGTAAACATGATTGATTGATTGGTTTCTTTCTGGTTTAAGACAATAAAACAGCAGTCCACAGGATAACATGCTAAAGTACAATACTTATTTCCAGCATGGTCCTTGGTGTTACACGCAAGACACAAATAGACAAGAAACAGACAAATTCAATCGAAAATGACATGCTGTATTAGAAGTGAAAAAAGACATTCCATAAAACAAAATAAATAAAATAAAAACCAAAATGCAGTAAACTATCCCAGATCAATAAATATTCAGCTTGTTCCATAAGAGCTGCTTTACCTGTCTTTTAAAAAGCCCTCAAGATGATAGGAGTTTTATAGCAGTTGGCAAACTATTCCATGCCATGATACCAGTATAAAATAAATATTTTTAACCGCATTATTAGCTCTAGGAGCTATGCAGGAGTGGATGCTGGCCCTAGTGTTAACTGTGCTGCAACGTATATTAGCTACATAGCTTGGTCAGTTATGCATTGACAAGGCTGATTAACTCATTTGCGAATTTTCAAAGAAAGAAACATTGATGCTTGACTATTAAATTAAATTGGGGCCAATTGCAAAACCTGATATCTAGCAAGCTAAGAATAACCAAGTAGACCTTAGAGTGGCTGACTAATTAATATAGTCTCACCTGGCTTAGCAAACAAATGGCTATGGCAAGGTGCTGGAAATTTCTAATGTGTAATCAACTCGATCAGCCTGGGAAATAGGAGAATCATGGGATGTGTAGTTTTTAGACTACAAGGAGGATTAGCATGGTGGCGAAAAATAAAAATAAAATGACTTAAATTATAGCCAACTCCAGTCAAGAAAAATGACATTTGTTGTTACTGGGAAATATGACGCAAAATCTTGAAATCGATGGAGTCTTGAACACAACGGGAAATGCTTCAAATGTGAATATTTTAAAAAGTGTACAAAATTCATGGGAACGTTTGCTTCGGACACCAGCATGACGCCATCATTTCACTACTCTATGGACTGGGAGCACTGCTTTGCTTATTGCATTTGAATATTGTCCACTGCACAGCAAGGTACAACATAGAAAATTAAATGTCAAAAAGCTTTGCTACTTTCAATTTAATTTGGTCATAGATCGCCCATGCAAAATATGAGAAAATGAAAGTGATAATTGGAGTTTTGCATTTTTATTTTTACTCAAATAAAATACGCATGTGCAAAATGATAATGTAGTGAAATTACTTTACATTTACATACATTACATTTACATTCAGTCTCTAATAAGCCTCCAAACTGACGGCATACTTAATGAAATTAATAATGTGCAGAGGAGAGTTAATCACTGGAAGCCAGTAAACAATAACTAACTGCAATTTAATACAATCTACATGGAAAACAAGCTGCATCAATGCGGTAAAATGTTTTGGGTAGTTGTAATCCAGATAAAATAGTTGTACAAAGTGCAAACAAGAGTTCATAGGATATTACCTTGCAGTTACAAACTGGAAAGCTCTTGTTGCTTCACTGAGTACCTTTGCTTGCAAACGCTTATTAAATCAACTGTTTTCACGTCAGCAGCCACCTGAAGTGATGGAAGGTAATGGTGGAAGGTAAAAAAAAGCTCTAGCTGAAGACCTGAAGTGTCACCTTTCCCATGAGTGCCAAACACAGGCATTTCAACAATCTACTGTACAAAGAATTATCCACCAAAACAACACATGCTCCGCTAGATAACCAAACAAACACGGTTGTAGAATTTTAAAACTACAAAAACAACCTTTTATCAATGCTGCGGCCATAAGTCAACACGGTTTAGCAGCTGATAGTGAAGTGTGTTGTAAATAAAGTCTGTTCTGGAAGCTTCGGGGTCAGAAAAAAATATCCATCCACTGTACTGTGCTACGGCAAGAAGCAGACGGGAGGCAGGAGACAATTCATCCTTTTGTTGATTTCATGAAGTGTTTCGATCTGGGTGTCTCAGTATTTATCATTCAGTTCAAATACATCTCAAAATTACTATAAAAAAAATTACACCGAAGGGATAGTTCTTTCACTTGAAGCTCACTCCAGATGAAAGTTGTTTTTCACTTCAGTATATTAGATACAGCCTGATAAATGTTCAGAATACTGCTTGCAATAGAGCGGTTCACATAGACTTATGGGTCATCAAAGTCGGTATAACACCTGTGCTCAATACCGGTGAGTACTGGCCCATATCCTGAAATGTGATCCACAAAGAAAGGACGTGGATTGCTAGGAAGGGCCACAGATCCCTAGAGTAGACTGAAATTATAGTAGGTTGACAGCCTTCATCTGAAGTGTTTTAAAATTTGTCAAATGCTAACATCTGTTTCAGTGACACCACATAGAAATGCCACATATCATCCACTTGTTGACAATGCATTTCAGCACTTCAAAGCCTCAGAAGGCACTAAATATTTACAGATAAATAATAAGTGTGTAATAATCAGCTTTCCAGTTTTTATGCAAAGCTTTTCCTTGTATGTTTATAAATCTCAGATGTATACCGGCTTGCAAAAACATTTTCTTTCTAAAGACGATATTACCTCTTCTCATGCTCAATATATGATCAACTGTCACTGACAGGTAATTGAGACTGATGTGCAAACAGACTCTCTAGAGTAGTATTCCATTGTGGTAGGTCTGAATCTCCTCTTGAAAGTAAGATGATTGGGTAAATTAATTATTGCCTGGAATATAATGATTATTCAAGTTACACTGCTGACTGCAATGCCGTCACATTCTTATCAAAAAATTATGTTAGATCTGCAAGTTTGATCATGTCAAGGTAATATTACAAAGACATTTTGCAACTTGCTGAGTTAGTACAATAATCTTTGGGGATAAAGCCGACTGTTAGTTATCATGAATATACAAGGGTGAGGAAACTCTGTAACAAATTCTGAGCCATATTCAATAACTTTTCAAACCAATACACAACCAAGCTTGGAACGTCTAAAGAAATTAGACACAAACATAAGTAAATGGATTCCAGACTATCGGTGGAAATTTCCTAGTTTCCACATCATACAAAGTGGAGGCACTTCAGGGAAAATTCAATATCTATCCAACCTCTTGCATGTTATCTCACATGTGAATTCCTGGATCAGGGGAGGGGTTAGTTGGGCATTAAAGCCAAACTCTGCATAGGTTGGGAAAACAAAACAAAAAAAACCTAATAACAGGTTACCATCACAGGTTATGCTTCGGTCACTCCGTATTTAATTCCACTGCATGTGCAGTTTAAAAGAAAATTAATGTGACGCCATGAAAAAGCAACATAAGTTACATTTTTCTCCTTCCTGATTTATTTGGATATTTGCTCCAGATTTGCAAACAGAACTTATAATAAGACAATGATAACTTGTTGTGTCTTCGAATGCTGCTTTCACCAAAGAGATGAGGAAGGTGTTTGAGCGGTCCTGGTCAAGACATTGCGCTGCCCTAAAATTATTCCAGCTGCAGTAAGGCAACCTGTCCAAGTCAAAGTACTCCATTGACTTCCATGCCCTGGCTGTTCCCATGTACTGGGATTCCCCAGCGCCGTACACCTATTTATTCAACTTAGCAGTCCAGGACGAATCAACCGCGTGTTCTTCCTCCAGATCTAGACAACCTCATCGACTTGGAGCTCAGAAAAGATGTACAGCTGCAAGAGAAATATTTGGATCAGCAGTTGAGGTCAAAGGCACCTACCCCTCCTGCATCTCAAGATGCTCAGCCTATCGCTTCATCCCACCTGGCTTCGATGGTACCTATGGTAGTTGACCAGCCCGGCTTCATAATCCGCCCTCTGAAGAAAGGTTGCACCAAATAAAACAGAATCCATGCCTGTGGTGTGGAAGTGCTTATCATGGCATCTGTTCTGTTCGCCTGACCTGGCAGGGTTGCCCTATCTCCAACCCGGGCCTTAGTTGACTCAGGAGCCGACAGGAACTTTATCCGTCCTAATCTTGTTTGCAGCCTAAAGGTCCCAGCTGAACCACTGCCAGCACCCCTCCGGTTCTCTGGTCTCACGAGGATTGCCCTTCCTGATGTCAGAGAGGGAAGCTATCCAATGCCCATGCTGAACACCAGTCACCATGCAGAGGAGTTGGCATTTCTCATCATGGAGTCACTGCATGCCCAGGTGGCGTTGGAGAGATCTTGGATCAAGGATCACTACTCTCGTGTGGACAGGCCCTTGGAATCCATTCTTGAGTGGAGTTTGTCATATTCTCACTCCTGCTTTTGTTCAGCTTCCGATTCCCTTGCACCTCCAATCTCCGACCACCAGGAGGAGCTACAAGACTTGTCAGGAGTTTGCCCTATTTTCCATGACCTCTGTCTGGCATTCAGCAAGGCCCAAGCTACGGCACTTCCCTCAGACAGACCCTATGATTGTGCCATCGACCTAGAACATTGCCCCCCCAGAGGTTGGCTGTGCTCCTCACCCTCAGAGGAATCTCTGGCATTAGAAAAGTACATATATTGATCCCTGTCTTCTGGAATCATTTAAGCTTTTTTTTGCCAGCTGGAGCTGTTTTCTTCTTTGTGGCTAAAAACGATGGGTCTCTACATCACCGCATTGATTATTGGGAACTTAATGCAATAGCTATCAAAAATCATTATCCTCTTCCTCTGTTGAACTCAGCAGTCTTCAACCTCCACGGTGGTCATTTTTTCACCCAGCTGGACCAGTGCATTGCTTACCATCTTGTGCGCATATGGGAAGGAGATTAATAGAAGACAGTGTTTAACCCCCCTTTGGCTACTATGAACATCTCGTAGTCCCATTCAGGCTCATTAAGGCCCCTGATGTGTTCCAGAACTTAATTATTGATGTCTTCCAAGACTTAGTCTAACAGTTCATTTATATGTACTTAAACATTATACTGGTGTTCTGTCCAACACTGGAGGACCACACCTATTATCTTCACCAAGTTATTCCAAAGCCGTTGGAGAGTCAACTCGATTTGAAATCAGAGAAGTGCAAATTTGATCACACCACTGCCTTCTTCTTAGGCTTTACTGTAATGCAGGGTGCCATGAAGATGGATCACCAGAGAGTACAGACTGTGCTATATTAGCTAAACCCTAAAGAGTGTAAGAAGCTATAGAGGATACTTTGGTTTGCCAACATCTAACAGCAGTTAATTCGAGGGTACTCTGCAGTTACTGCCCCCCTGACAGCACTAACATCCATCAAGACTCCCTTGACCTGGACCCATCAAGCAATCTCTGCCTTTGATTATCTCAAAGAATTATTTAACACCACTCCCGTCCTCAACCTCCCTGACCCCAAGTACCAGTTTGTCATTGAAGTTGATGCTTCTGGTGTGGGTGCTGGGGTTGTCCTCTCTGAGCAAGCTGTTGATGGCAAACTGCACCCTTGTGCCTATTTCTTTCATTGGAGGTCAGCTGCTGAGATGAACTACTCTATTGGTGATCAGGAGCTGTTAGTGGCGAGGCTCACCTTTGAGGAGTGGAGTCACTGGCTGGAGGGGTTCAGTCTCCACTTCCAACAGTGGTCCCTAATTTACCAGCCTCTTCTGGAAGGCTTTCTGTTCCCTAATGGGATTCCACCCAAAGACTAACGGCAAGGTGAAGAGGCTGAACCAGGAGTGGGGCAAAACTCTACTCTGCCCAATGGAAAATAACACCATCAGGTGGTCCCATCCTCTGACTCAGGTGGAACTGGCTCGCAACTCCAAATCTGTTGACAGTTGGGGCATGCCACCTTTTCACTGTTGTTTGGGATACCGTCCACCTTGATTCCAGTCTGAAGAGGGAGATGTAGCAGTTTTTTCTGCTCAGTTCCTGGTTCATCACACCCACTGGGGATGGAAAAGAGCCCATGCCTTACTACTCTGCCATGTCTACCTTCCAAAAGTAAAGAAATTGATGTTGCCGACCAGTGCCTGCTTACGGGGTGGGACAGAAAGTCTGCCTTGCAATGACAGACATCACACTTGGCAGAAGTCGGAGAAACTGGCCCCCCGGTTCAATAGCCCGTTCAACATATCATGAGTGATATCTTCATTTGCTGTCAGGTTCCTCCTCCTCCCTTCCCTTCGTAATATTTACCCAGTGTTCCATGATCCCAACATTTAACCCATGTTTTTGTCTCCCTACAGTCCTCCCTTCATCTCCCCACCTTCCCCCAGGCTAATCGATGGTGGCCCTGCCTACAGTGGGAGTCGGATTCTGGCCTTCCAGCACTGCCGGTTCTTGATGGACTATGAGGAGCACGGCCCTAAGGAGCATTTCTGGGTCCCGGAGCATCAGATCTCGGACCTCTCTCTGGTTTGTGTGCCTGCTTCCAGGGTCCACCACTGGGCCACCAGGTAGTACCCTTCTGTGATGCACTGTCACAACCCGCATGAGAATCCCTTCTCTGTCTCCTCCCATTCAACAGGTTGCGTGTCCTTGAGATTGTCTCCTTTGATTGCTTTAACCCCTACCAGGCGATATGTATTCCTGTTACCTATTCCTTTATGTGTGTGTTGGCGTACATATAACCCTTCATTTGAGAATGTGAGTTGCAAAATTATCACTTGCCACATGTTCTTTAGCAACCAGAATGTTCCCAATGAAAGTTTACCATCTTTGGAAATTATTCATAATCATTAATCATGGTCAAATAAGGAAGTGTTCTTTCTAGCCTAACTAAAAGGAAAAACCTCCCTAGCTTTACTCTCGATCTCCAGGATTGGAACCACGATCTTACTAATCATCCTTCAGTCTGTTCCTCTGCCCAGTTTATTAGAAACACCTCCCAAGCCTTCTGCGGACATCAGGATTGGGAGCGCGTTCCTGCTTCCTGCTGAGCTGTCTGGTCCTGCCTTCTGGCAGTTCTCTGGTGTGCGTGCACTCCATCTGGCTGCTGTCCCGGGATGCCACTGGCCAGGCACAGATAAGCCCCTGAACTCAGCCTGTACAATCTGAGCGCAGCTGTGTCAGTCGGCTCCGGACTCTGTCCCTCTGCCATTAGTATATTCCTATCAATAAATCCTACCATTGGATTGCAGTCTACATTTGGCTCCTGGTCTGAATCATAACAGTTCTGGGCCTTCACAAACTGCCAGATCAGCTTCAACATGCCTTGGCATAGAGTTTGCAAATGTAAGACTTTACTGGAAGGATGGACTACCTTTCTTCCAAGATTTATTCTCTCATTTGATGTTTTGATGATAATGACAAAGAGCCCATTCTAACACTTTGGTCCAAAATCTCCCATATGAATTCAATCTGGTTCAACAGATCTGGTGACTGTGAAGGTGGTAGCATATGCTTAAGGTCGTTTTCATGCTCATAAAATAAGCGGACAAGCGGACAAAAGCCGTGCCAGGAGAATGAAAAAAAGCATTCATATGTTTATCCACATATTTATCCTGGTTTTTTTCCTTTGTCAGTCATCTGAGTTAAAATAGTATACTCATATTTACACACACATATGAAGCACCTATTACTAAAACCCCATAAGTCACACTTGACTTGGCTTGACTTGTGGGGTTTTAGTAATCAGTGGTTCATATGGCCTGGAACAAATTTGGCATTTACAAATTGTCCTGTTGGCAGACTCTGGTGCCTTTCTTCGAAGACGGGCCAGGAGAATTCGCTAGCACCTGTTCTGTTCAAAAATGGATGCAGCTTCTTGAACAGAGGCTCTCCACAGTACACTGTTAGCGGCGTGTAGCTTGAGGACTGATGGGGCTTTGCCACAGGTCTTTTGAGAGTTTTTTTGACAGTCTTTATCAGGTTTTGTTAGTCTTCCAATACCACAATCGCCAATGTCCGGTTCACTATAGAAAAGTTGGGATTCTTTCTTTTGTCATTCATATGCAGACCACCACAGCTGGCGCTTTATATAAATACATGTTACAGGCAAACTTTTCAGTGACATTTTGTGAAATGCCTGGAATTCTGAATCAGTCTTTAGGCATCTTTAAAATCTTCAGGCATTTCATGAAATGACTGAATTCAAACCCAGGCATTTCACAAAATGCCTGATTACACAGTATGCCTATAACACACACACACACACATGCACACGCACAAATATTTATAAATATATTTGTGTCTTTTCACAATACAGGAGAGATTTCATAGATAATTGTTGTTCATTGTTTTATTATCAGCAGATAAAGATTGATGCTTTTAATTCATATTAATTTTGTTAAAAACATACAAGAGATATAGTGAGGATAAAATTACGACTTGGACCCGAGTAGGCTTTTTTTAATGAAATTAATTGACATGATTTCTTGCTCAAAGACACCAAAATGTGCCATCAAAAATAAGTCTTTATCAATAAGGATGTTAGAAAGTGATAACTATGTTGATACACCCAGACCAAGTGGGTTTTTTTCAATCTCGCAGCTCGGTAGTTCAGAAAAGTCTGCCTCTGCCCTCAAAGCAGTATGGGAGGCTGACCTCAACACATCATTTACAAATGGAGAGTGGAACCCGGTATTAAAAAACTTTAAAAAGATGTCTAGAGATCTCAAAACAGAATCTACTGGACACCTTATAAACTATATAGGGTAAAATTAAGGGACAGCTCTAGCTCTTTCTCTGCTGGAAATGTCAGTCGGGAGTAGTTACCTCAAAGGAACAGTCCACTGTATTTTCATAATGAAATATTTTTTTCTATTAAATGAGACGAGATGATACGTACCTCTCCGAGCTTTGAGCGACCACCCAGTCAGCCAGACGGGCTGCCACTCCTGTTAGCATTTGTAGCTAGACTCATTGTGATCAACGGTATTTTTCAGGGCTGTAGTTAGATGCGACCAAAGTCTTCCACGTTTTTCCGGTTTACATAGGTTTATATGACCAGTGACATGAGTTCGGGTTCGGGTACGCAAATCCAAACATGGCTTTTTCTATGCTGTGGGAAGTGCGTACTATAATGACAGGCGTAGTAACACCTTCTGCGCGCTTTGACAGCGCATTGATACCTTCACTTCTGATTTCTTTTCTCTCCCACGATCCCCCCCACTTCCGTAAATACAACTAACGTGACTGCACTGCACTGCTTGGTACATAGTCTGGAAGCCAGAGCTTGCAGAAAATTATAAGTAAGGGATAAATAACGAGAAGGTGTGCATTCCACGAGTTGATTATCCCGCTTATACCATGGTCATTTGCCAGCAATATCTAATCGCAGCATTAATCTGAAACGGAGATTATGCATAACCCAACATTATGCGCGATTATGCGGACTGTAGCTTACTTGCTACCCACAATTACAATGAACTTATGACAGTTTCCGCAGTCAGCGAGCTGAAATCAGTCTGCTGGCATAGCGCGTAGCTAGCGAACTGTCAGCAGTCGCTGATACATGAAGTGGACACGTTAGCTTCATTTGTAACCGTACTCAATTACAATCTTTTAATGGATGAAGTCTGATTTTTTTCGCTGCTACAATATTTACGATCATTATCGCTTGAGTACGAGTCAGCGAGGTGAAATCAGTCTGCTGGCAAAGCACGTAGCTTGCGAACCTTCACTTCACTTCTTCACATACGATTCATCTTCGTCTGTTTCTTCTTCCCTCTCACGGTCCATTTCGGCTAGCTCCTCCTCGGTATATTCCGGTTCAAATAGATATGGCTCCGGCTCCGCCACAAGCCAGTCGTCGGCATCTATGTCCTCCATTTGAAAATGTTCCATAGTAGCAAAGTTGATTATTTTCTTTTATACCATGGTCTGGGTAAATACTTTTTTCCAGTTTTTTCTAATTGGCTGGCAGCTGGCAGGTATGCATTAAAACCGCGGAACCGCACAGGTAGTTCGGCTACGGTCGTTTCACCATTCGAAATTCATGCACTACCCAACTTGTAACCATAACAATTTTAGAGTTGGTATTTGACTGGGTACAACAGAAACCTAGCAGCTCATTTATTTCCACTAAATTTAGCGGCGTCATATAAGTGCGTCCTGCGGGGCGGTTAACAATAGGTACTCACTGCTGACAGTTCGCTAGCTACCTGCAATGCCAGCAGACTGATTTCAGATCGCTGACTTCGGAAACCGTCATAAGTTCATTGTAATTGTGGGTAGCAAGTAATCTACAGTTCGCATAATCGCGCATAATGTTGGGTTATGCATAATCTCCGTTTCAGATTAATGCTGCGATTTGATATTGCTGGCAAATGACCATGGTATAAGCGGGATAATCAACTCGTGGAATGCAAACCTTCTCGTTAATTATCCCTTACTTATAATTTTCTGCAAGCTCTGGCTTCCTGACTGTGTACCAAGCAGGGTTACGTTTCCCAAAAGCGTGGTTGCTAACTAAATTAGCAACTTACATAGTTCGTCCATTCACAGTCAATGGGTCCAACTATGTAAGTTAGCATCTTTGATTTCGGGAAACGCACCCCAGTGCAGTGCAGTCACGTTGGTTGTATTTACGGAAGTGGGGGGGGTCGTGGGAGAGAAAAGAAATCAGAAGTGAAGGTATCAATGCGCTGTCGAAGCGCGCAGAAGGTGTTACTACGCCTGTCATTATAGTACGCACTTCCCACAGCATAGAAAAAGCCACGTTTGGATTTGCGTACCCGAACCCGAACTCATGTCACTGGTCATATAAACCTATGTAAACAGGAAAAACGTGGAAGACTTTGGTCGCATCAAACTACAGCCCCGAAAAATACCGTTGACCACAATGAGTCTAGCTACAAATGCTAACAGGAGTGGCAGCGCGTCTGGCTGACTGGGTGGTCGCTCAAAGCTCGGAGAGGTACGTATCATCTTGTCTCATTTCATAGAAAAACATGTTTCATTATGAAAATAAGGTGGACTGTTCCTTTAAGGCACATGTTGTGGGACTACCCCCATATACGAGATTTCTGGGTGGGAGTTAGCTCTTATATCGAATCAGTTCAGAAATGTAAAATCTCCTTCTCTCCCTGACTATTTATTTTGGGTGATCCTTCTCTCCTTAGGGATATCGACCCCTCAAACGCAGAATGGATCAAAACAGTTCTGATGTTGGGTCGCAAACTAATTTTGTGTGAATGGAAAGCCCCCAATGCACCCTCCCTGACCTACTGGTCTAGTTCGCTGGGACACTTGGCAGTGCTGGAAAAGCTGTCCTTCAGACTCATGAACAGAGTTGACCTTTTCACGCAAAAATGGAATAAATGGGAATTGTACATTAAGAGCCTTGAAGGCACACCCTAATTCCCTGTCTTCTTTTTCTTTCTGTGTACCATTGAATAGTAGCTACGAGGAAAAAAGTGCAATGTATTCAATCTCTTTTTTCTTTTCATTTTTTTCTTTCTATTTTTTTTCTTTTTTTTTGGAGGTTGGAGGGAGATGGCCACCAGACTCCATAAGTGTACCCCTCTACGTGAAATATAAACTCCTGTCATTCATATATTTTTGCTTTATGGGACCTGTAATGATACAAGCACTGTATGTGTTGTTCTCGTGGCATCTGAAAAATAATATAAAATGTTAATCACAAAAAAAAAGGATTTTGTAAATTAAAATTAGCAAGCATCTTGTGCATTTTCCCACAAGTTATTCCCTCACAGTCCAGTGAAAAAGTTCCACTTGTTACAAACCTTTCTGGTCAGAACTTAGGACCATATGAGACTGAAATTATTCGGTTACAGTTGTTGCCCAATGAGTGAGTGAGATGCACTGCTCAAATGGACTGCTCCTCCACAGAAGAACTGACTTTTCATATGCCGATAAACAAACCCCTTGACCTGTAATTTCCGTTGATTTTGAAGAATAATAACTCTAATAATAAAAATCATGCGGTGTCCAGTAAATCACGTCTGTTACCAAAGACAAATTTTGATTTTTATTCTTTAATTATATGCATCAATTTATTTAGTTAACATGTCCTATGGAATGACTCAGTGCACGCAGCTTATCGGCAGTGAAAGTTTTCCCGTGTGCTGCGGTGAGTTGGCTGATTTCTGCAACCAGACCTTTCGTGTCCAGAATTTTGTACGCAGAGCTGACAGCTTAGTGAAAAGGAAATCATGATAAACATCGTCTGAATCCATACTTAACTCTTGATCATCGTTCAGCAATTGGCCATCCGCCTACAAGGTGAGACGTTACTGACTACTATTTTCATGACTTTTCTGCAAAATTTGCTTTATTGATTTCATATTATTTTAGGATAATAACGTGATTTCTTATTATGCAATGACGGATTCATTCATACCCATTTCTTGTCCAACGCAATCCATCATGATGAACATTTTGCTTCAGAATAACTTCATTGTACATTTGACGTTACCAGTAAGCAGTGATGATTAATCTCAAAATTCAATATGAATCAGCATTTTCTTGCTTGTTTCACGGTCACGCTTTTGTTACCCAGTATCGTGAAAAGACACGGGTTTATTATAAATATATACACACACACACCCACACACACACAGCAAAATTCTGTTTTTTTCCAGAAATGGCTTCTTACTTAACTGAAATCTCAGCTGTGGTCATAATATTTCTCAAGTGAAGTCAACCAAAAACGGATCTAAATCAAATCAAAAATAACCCTGTACTGAAGTTAAAAAAATACAGTTACATACAAAATTGATTCAACATGTTTGTCTTTGGTCTAATTCAGTGAGCCTGGGTTCTAAATAACTGTGCTCCCTTCCAGAAGAATCTCAGGGCACTGGAACCAAATTCCGGAGTAAGCACCTGTATTTGTGTCAGAGAGAGGGCCTTGTCCAGTGCTCATGTTACCTCAGGCTAAAGGAGCTGTAACTGCGTGCGATGGAGCCTGGTTATCTGCCAGCGTCTCTTTCATCCGGAGCGACGCCTGTGTAGCAGGTCTCTGGAGTCTGTCTGTATGGTGATCTATAATCAGAGCAGATATGCCCTTCTGCTCAGACCATCCCCAGCATATCTAACACATCACATAGACTAAGGGGCTCCCCGCCGTCCGTGAAAATGTGTTACCAATGAAAAACTCACGGCTGCTTGAGCTGGGCTGAAAGCAGAGAAGCGAAGATTTTTCTCTCTCGTTTCTCTTTTTCTGTCCTTTTTTTATTTCCAGAGAGCTGCCAGAGCCTTGCAGGAGGAGAGGCCATGTGTTTTCCATCAGATTGCTGTCTGTCGTTGGCAAAGCAAGAGAGAGATGGTCCAGGACGGGGACCCCAAATCTACCACTGACTCAGCCCCCACGTGTCCTGTAGCCCTGAGGAAAGATGTGCTAAAAAGGTCCTCCACTAAGCACTGGAATCGGTCAGTGCAGAGAGCGGCGCAGAGTAAAGAAATTATTTGTTCACTTGACTTCACTTAGTCAGTCATGTTGCTTTGAGTTAGGTTCAGTGCAGGTAAAGTATCTTGATAAACTTTTCACAACCATGCTCTCTGAAAAAAAGATTTTTGTACTAAGTACATGTATAAATTGGGAGAAAACATGCATGATTTTCACAATCTTGAGAGGTAATGTAAATTTATTTATTTATCTTTTATTTAACCAGGGAAGTCCCATTGAGATTGAAATCTCTTTTTCTGGGGTGCCTGGGGGTTGAGGTGGAGAGGGAGAGGACAAATTGCACTGCCAATTAGATCAGGGGATGATTAGGTGGCAGGTTGAAAGAGCCAGGTTGGGACTTCTGCCATTACACTGGGGAATCCCTTACTTCTGTCAAAGAGATCACAGATCATGATCACAGTGAGTCAGTACCTTGGTTTAATGTCTCATCCGAAAGATGGCATCTCCTTCAGTACAGTGTCCCTATCAGGGCACTGGGGCATTGGGGATTATTCCACTGGAGTGAAGATCGGGGCTCTTTGAGTTTTTGTCCCCAGACTTTTTGTCCCTTAGGACTTTTGTCCCCAGACTCCTCTTCTCCGTGGACTTTTCATCCCTGGACTCTTCGTCCTTGGATTGCTCATCCACAATAATGCTTTGCCCTCTTCCTGCATTATAATCCTAACCCTAACCCTAACCCTTATATCATGGTGATGTGTCTGTCTTCTGACCATCCGTCTGCCAACAATGCTGGCACGTTTCGTTATCATCAGGGCACGAAAAGTCCTGTAACCTAAGATCACAGCCTACTGGCCCACCAGCACCTCTTCTAGCAGCAACTTAGTTTTTCATAGTGATCTGCCATCCAAGTACTAACCAAGCCCACTCCTGCTTAACTTCAGCCACGCAGCTAAGGTCAGTGGGGGTGCGGGCAGGCAGGAAATATTCATGTAACTAATGTTTAGAAAAAGTATCGGGTGTCCTAAAGAGGTGAGCTTGTATGGTGATGTTATTGCCCTAAAAACAACTGAAGTGACACAGCTGTTACTTTATTGGACTGAAATTCACAGTAATCAAATTCAAATGATAATCATACCATAAAGCAAGAAATCTGTGTGTGTGTGTGTGTGTGTGTGTGTGTGTGTGTGAGTGTGTGTGAGTCCTTTGCATTTCGCAAGAGCTGATCATCCAATCAACTTCAAACTTGGTCGGTGTACTGCTGAGGACTCAAGGAAGTGCAGCATCAAGTCTGAAGTATCAAGAAATCGAGAAAGCTGCAAACACTTACACCACTCAAGCAGCAACTGGAGGAACTCTGAACTAGTTCATTTAAATGCATGTACAATAGGTTAACGTTACATAAGGTGCTGCCTCTTTATTATTTTTGAGCTGTTGAAAACAGGATTTCATGCTAAAGTTAGCATATGGTTTTAATAATATAGTCGACAAGATTAGAAAGCTCATCGGTAACTTCATAAATACAATAGGTTCTAAAGAGGTTTCTGGAAAGAGTGAGGCTTGAATGAACGACACCCTTATTAAAGGAAGGCTTGCATGTTTATTTTTTAATTTATCCAATACATTTCAGAGTGGTATGTAATTTCACAGTGTAATTCTGTGTAACATTATCGTGTACTTAATATACAACCCCAATTCTAAAAAAGTTGGGATGCTGTGTGAAATGTAAACAAAAATAGAACGCAATGATTTGCAAATCTCATAAACTGGCATTTTATTCACAACAGAACATACGCAACATATCAGATGTTAAATGTGAGACATTTCACCATTTTATGAAAAATATTTGCTCAATTTGAATTTGATGGCAGCAACACATCTCAGAATTTTAGCTGCTCAAGAGTCCTGGGTCTTCTTTGCTGGATTTTTTGTTATATGATACGCCAATTTTTTTCTATTAGTTTTCTATTAATGAATGGTCTGGACTGCAGGTAGGACAGTTCAGCACTCACACTCTGCTACAGCAAAGTCATGCTGTTGTAATGGATGCAGTATGTGGTTTGGCATTGTTTTGCTGAAGTATGCAAGGCATTCCCTGAAAGAGACGTTGTCTGGATGGGAGCATATGTTGTTGTAAATCCCCTATATACTTTTCAGCACTGATAGTGCCTTTCCAGATGTGTAAGCTCCCCACACCATAGGCACTAATGCAACCTGATACCATCAGAGATGAAGGCTTTCGAACGGCGCCCTAATAACAAGCTGGATGATCCCTCTCCCTTGACTGCATGACACGGTGTTCATGGTTTCCAAAAAGAACTTCAAATTTTGATTCATCTGACCACATTGCATTATGTTTATATTGACATTTTACACAGCATCCCAACTTTTTTGGAATTAGGGTTGTATTTTAGAAGTGACTAATCACAATTTGTTGGCGGTAATAATGATGGTGTAGAACGCAAATAAAATACACTTTGTGTTCAACACATCCTGAGATTCATCATCTGTTTTAAATTTTGCCTCAATTCACAAAGCTAAAATTTTTTTTTTTATTGTTCCCCATAGTTTCACCCAAAGGTTGCCTGAATGTACCCTGGTACAGGTTTATTGCTCTGCTATGCTGCTAGCAATGGCTAGTGCTTCTCTGTGCTGTTATAAATAGGTATTGCACTGGTCCTATTTTGGCATCACTGTCGTCTGTTTGATTCCCTTGTAGGGAACTGGTTTTGTTCCGTTGAGCAAGAAACTGAGCCTGCATTACTATAGTAAATATCCACCTGCTTTTTGGAATCTTTGATAAAAATACTCATGTTACTTTAAATAAGTGCAAACGCAAAGTGAGAGGTAATGAATTGCAATGTCATGGATCAGCATATCTTTCTGGAAACACCTGTAGCTCACTGGGAGGAGCTAATGTGTGGTAACCCCTGCAATCCTCCTCAGGTAACCCCTCCAGGGTTAGGTAGGTAAAGGTAGGTAAATATAGACTATTAATTACAAACAAAAAAGTGGGGTAGCCAATCGCACCATCAATATATAGATAATGAGGAGGATGAGGGGAACTAGGGGAAGAATTGGAGAACCTTCTGTAACCAATAATTAGCAAATTATTTAGCTTTCTGGAAGAGAGACCAGGGAGGAAAACTAAAATTTAGCATGAGATGTTAAAGTAATCACTTCTTTTAGGATGATCCGGCCCTGAATGAGACAAAAACCACAACCTTTGTACACAACACGAACAGTGGCTACAACTGAGGTAATAATGAGCCAATCAATGGGAACAACTAATTACACAGAAAAGTGGGTTGTAACACCATCAGTAGCAGTTTAAAGTACTCTATGAGAGTCAGAAGTGCTCTCTGAGACTTGTAAGTATATTTTCAGATTTATTAGTACTCTAGTAGATGACATTGCCAAGCCTTACATCTGAGATTGCCAGAGATGAGCTTATCCCTGAGATCTGTCAATACTGATTTTCAGTCCATGAATTTCTCTGGGGCCGATTGGCTCTAGAGCGGTACATTCTGTCCTGACATCAGCTGTAAAACATAGAAAAAACATTTTCTCTGTGTGTGTGTTTGTGTGTGTGTGTGTGTGTGTGTGTGCGCGTGTGTTTGTGAGAGTGGGTGTGTCTACGAGTGTGTGTTTGGGCATGTGTGAATGTGGGTTGGTGCATGGATGTGCGCACATGTTTGGTGTGTCAAGAGAACTGAACTACTACACAAGTGTCCTGAAGCCAGAGCCTCAGTCAGAGTAAATGCACAAATAAATGATAGATCAAAATGAAAAAGCTATCGATGTAATGCTCAGGGAATGGCAGAGTACCAAGCTAATAGACGTAAAGCATGTCACCTCGTTAACACCATTTTCGCCGGTGCTGAAGAAAAAACTGCATGATTGTCAAAAAACCTCATGGAATGGCACACGCACCCCAACAGCTTTCCTTTCTGAAAAGTCGTCCAAGTACCTGTCATTTTGGGGCACTGACTGACTTCTAAGCTGAGTTTAAACCAGACTGAGGGCGATTTGTGTTTCAAAGATATTTCGGAAAATTGCGTGATGGCGAAATTTACTTCCCTTTAGTGCAGCAGGGCTGAACTTTTGACTGGTAAACCAAAACACCTGCTTCTGTTGCACCCCAGTAATCCCCTAGGGGGCAGTGCTAAGCATACAAGTTCATTTCAGCTGAAAATGGATCAGAGAGCTCGTTTCAATCTCTTATGTTCCATCTTTCTGTCCTTCCCTGTGCCTGATCGCGGCTCTCTGGCGTTAAGGAGATTTCAATGTGGTTAATTAGTCCAGAATGTGTGATGTGAATGACCGATGAGTTACTTCCTCCCACCTGCCTCACATCTGCCGCCGCTGCAACCATCAGTAACTGACGTCACTACAAAATTATGTTTGAAGGAGCAAGATTCCATTCATTTACTCTTGTTTCTGCAGGAAAAAACCTAACAGTTAGGTAAGATACTGAATCGGCATGTTTGGGCAAAATTGAGATGCATTCAAGGAAATGCCTCTCATATCCACTGGTGACATTTTCTCATTTTGAGATTATCTAAATAATCTTAGTATTTATTTAATGTAGTTTTCAGTGGATTTCTAGTCAGGGGTGTGAATAATTCCGTAGCTAGAAATGTATGAGCTAGAAATGTGCTCATGTCACTAATTCACTCATTCAACTGTTGGAAGAACATCAGTGTGATGTGTAAATTTATTCATATTAATATTTGGTCACTTATGACAATGTTTTTTACTGACAAATTAATTAATTAATTAATTCATTCATTAATTGTTAAATCCTACTGTAACAAATGCCCGGTAAACTGCGGTACGCTTTGATCGATATGATGCCTCATCTAAGTTTGGGATGACATATCTCCGAAGCGCCTGTTCAGTATCTATTTTTGAATCTGAGCTCTTGCCACTGTCTTTATGATTTCACAATCAATCATGCATTCCTGTACTTTTCCAGTCAGTAAAGTCGGCAAGAATGTTTCCATTTTTCAAACTGTTGCTTTAAAAACAGTGCTGTGCGCAGTTCACCAAGGCTGAGCGCATCTTTTCGACCGGATCCCTCAACTGGCTAATTCACAGGGATTCCAATAGGAAAATAGCTTTCAGTAAGAATCAAAGTTGCTGGGGGCTTCAAGAAAAGCAGGGCTGATTAAAAATGTTGGAAAACTGCTCAGAGGATGCTACTTGTGCATTTCACAAGACCTATTCAATCTGAGAATCCCTTATTGATTTTGTCAGATAGCTTTGGCTTTTAACCCTAAGTATCTGTTTCTTGGTGATAGAAATTGGCAGGACCATCAGATAAAAACATATCTGACATAAAACCATAAGCAAAGTTTCAGGGGGAAACAAGGACACGTCACCCCTAATGTTTTTTCATTAGATAACCACTTGGCTTGCGTAAGCAAACTAGTGAGATCTGACATCAGATTGCTCAAGACTAGGTGGTCCACCATTATGTCTCCCCAAAAGTTGGAATTGAACCTATCCCTATGTATAAAGCGTCCTCAAATTACTGTTTGGCACATGCAACAATTTGTCTGAGAAATGTAACCCCAAGATAGTAATTATCCACTGTTCTTTAAACTCCAAAGATGCACTACCACTCACATTGACTTTGGTTCTTGGTCTTCCCGCAATGCCCCGAGCCTAACACAATGTCGCTAGACTGCAGACTAATTCCAAATGTGTCCTAATTCATTGCATGCGCTTCGGAAACAAAACAATCTGACAACACCGTTGAGGATTTGTCCAGTTCAGTCAAAACATGGCTGTAGCCAAAATTAACTAAGATCCAATGCAGGTGGATCCTAAGTTTTTCAAACTGACTTTCAGAGATCAGAGGAAGAAGGCATTTTTATGGTCAGAAATGTCCTTGTGAAACCATGTGGTTAATGATTTATAATATTTATTATATAATGATTTTGTAGTGTGAATTTCAGTGGATAAATGTGTTCTGTACATCTGTACATTTCAATAACATTGAGTATATAGAGGGTAAAGATACCTCTTTAAATCAAGATGGCAGAACTTAGACAGAGAGATAATGCTAAGGGCAATTCCAGAACCCTGAGACTGAGAGCATACCTTTATAGGTAAGTTTTTTTTTTTTTTTTCCAGGTCATTATATTTTAAAATAAGTGCATATGTTTTTGCAGATATAGCATACTTTTATATGCTATATTTTCAATAATAGGTACAATGACTTCATTAATTTAAAATGTAAGCCCGTGAAAAATGTAAAAATTAATAAACAGTAATCCAATGCAGGGGATGTTGCTTGCATGGACTTAAAACTAATCGTATAACTAAATCTATTTAAGTATTTAGCGCCCACTATTTTATTTAGAATTTCATCCTAGTTTTTGTTTTTATTATTATTATTATTATTTTTGTTATTATTATTATTATTGTTGTTGTTGTTGTTGTTGTTGTTGTTGTCGTCAGCAATAGCTACAGGGGCTATTCAAGATTAAATTGAGAATGAACAGCAGTTTCAAAAAAAGTATTTTCACTCTAAAAAGGTATTTTTATGCTAAATTTTTTTATTTTATGCTAAATAAACTATGCTCCTCCATAGTTTTCAAATGGATTATGATAAATCAGCCCATTTATATTTTTCACTTGTATCTGGCATTCTGCAATTCATGCGGTTCGGATGCCGATGCGCGCAAACGATGCATTAAAACCTTTCATGTTCCATAAAAAGCTCAGCTTTGATCTCGCACCAGATACAGGCAACGCATTTTGGAAACCGTCATTTTTAGTCAACTGCATATGCCTTGGCAAGTTTATTTTCCCGATAAAATAAAACTTCGGCTAACCTGATTGTTCTTGTTTTATAAGAATGATAGTATGTTGAAACATGAAATGCATGCCCGTAAGCCCTGCACACAGTCATTGCGTTGCTTGGCTGAAGTTAGACGCTACCGTTAATTAAAATACCAAGCATCCCTCTTCAACCCAGTTTTGAGATTGGGATGCATTTTAATGAGAGATGCTGTCATAGAAAAAAAAAAACTTCGTTCTTACCACTTCGCTTGGCTACAGTCGGGCTCAACATCATTGCATTGCTGACCAGAGTTAAAATCACAAAAAGTCGCAAATGCATCTGGGCAAACAACGACCGCCTCAGAATGGCTTTAGGGACATCTGAAAGGACTCTGGGATGCGCCAAAGATCCAATACGCCACAAGTCCAACTCCAAGCTGTTTACTCGATGGTGGCATTAAGTAGCATTCCGTGCTGTTTTGATTCACGGGAATTTCCAGTTAAACTCCTCCACGCAACAAGAGCGCTCCGACCATTAACCCTCTGCAGCCGTACCGCACACTGCTGATGTCATAACTTCAAAGAGGGCGTAAAGAGGCAGAAAAAAAAAAAAACACTGATTACCCCCCAAAGTTCATTTTCTTAATTGGGTACGTGAAAATGAGCAACATATGTCTTAAAAAAATAATAAAAATCATGGACTTTAGTTCATGGGACACATTGAGATGGGTTAGTATGCTTGTATTAAAGCCTTCACTAAAAGTAATATTGGTTATAAAATAAATAAATAAGAACATTTTTCATGTGATCATTTAAAGTGAAAGAAGAAATACTTTTTTCAGGGTTTAATTAGATGGTTCCATACACATTAACCCTCAAGCGACCGAGTGGGGTCCTTTAGGACCTCAGGAGTATATTTTCATGTGCCGCCTTGATATATTAAATCAGAAAAATGTTTCCCACAATGAGTTTGTCAAGCTATTCCAAGCTATTCTGACAACTTTTCATGTTTTTAGCAGAATTGGACCACTGGCGTGGCATTGATAACAGAAAGATTTGTGGTGTTATAACCCTGGAGATATGAGAGTGTTTTTCGAGTGGAAGAAAGAGCTCAGAGGTTGCATACCTCATCCAAAGTAAATCATTATCACTTCGTAGAAGAGAAAATGTCCACCCAACAGGGGCACAAGCCATCCATCAAATGACAAAAATAAATCACTTAATCAGTTAATCGCGTTAATTGGGCCTATATGTCAATTTTTTATTTTTAAATATTTTTGGCTGCTTAGTACTTAGCCGAGTTAAGATCAAATTTTATTGATTTGTACCTTGGACCAATATCTACCACTGTGTAAATTTAGGTGCAGCTCACACAATTATTCTTTTGGGTAAAGTTGGTGACAGGCAGACAAGCACACAAACAGATGTCACTGCCGTGGCAGAGGTAAAAATAGCCGTAAATTATATTATTCTGGATCTGATAGGCAATGTTTTCGGCAAAAAGTAATAATTTTGTGAATTAAAGTTGACCATTACTATCATATCAATGCCTATAAGGTTGATAAGCATACATATTTCCTGGGGTCATAATTGACCCCACACAAGTTTCCATTGTTCTTGCACAAAAAAAGTCCATCAAAACTCTGAGATCATTTAATTATATCTGCTGTACTTATATGAAGCTGTGTGGCTATAATGATGCATAATACATTTAAATACATATTTTTGCAGTATACATTGTGGGGTTCATTTATGACCCCACTTGGTCTTTTTAGTCGCTACAAACACTTGGTTGCTTGAGAGTTAAGATGACCTTGCATGGTTGTGCTTTGCAGTCGTGTTATTGAGTTATTCCTTCTGAGAAGTCTACATTATAGGCAACTTGACACATTCACTGGATGAACACAATGCTATGTCGGTTTCACTGACGCGTTGACATAAGTTCATGTACTCCAAAATACGGTATATATGCTAAAATATTCTCCACTGATAATCTACCCAAAGTCTGATCAGAGAATGCTGAATCAGTCATCTGTTACATTGATCTGTTCTTATATTTTTTCATTGCTTGTGAAGCCACAACCGTAAATAAATAAATAAACAATGGTGGCCTATCAGACTGGGTTTGGTAAAAGGAAGCGGACGCCCGTTGACAAAATGCTTGCTCAGAGTGTATCGGCTACAAATGCTCTATTTACAAAAATGTATCTATATATTTTTTCAAAATCTGGTTTTCATCTTCTTTTTTGGTTTTAAAACTCTAAATAAATCACATTTATTCCTCAATTTATTTTGTTCAATCTTTGGATTGTTACTCAGTATTATCATCAGCATACATACTGTATAATAATAATAATAATTATTATTATTATTATCATAATCATCATTTAGGTGAACACAGCAAGTAAAAATTGACATTTGTGACACACTGTGATTTTGAGATGAAGGCTATAAAAGTTGGGCACTTCCTACTTGATCTGGAATAGCAGTTTACTTCTTACATGAGACCATTAAAACTAATGGTGAATCACTAATTTTTCAGCATAAAATATTTTAAAGGTACATATAACAAACTACTCAATGCGTTTGCAATAAGCTTTTAAATATTTCTCGCCCATTCCATGTATTTCTTGTATGAAATCAAGTGACGGCTGAAAATAACAATTTGCAGTTATGATATTTGTGAGAGTATTTTGTGTTACAGAATGTTGAAAAAATAATCAACTACTAAATTAGTGTATTTGAGCATCATTATATTAATCATCTGCTAATTATCCAAATCATTTTTTCAATTAAATCATTTATCATTAGTCATTTATAATAAAATTTCAGTTCCATGCCATTTAATTGTCAAATGCAATAAACATGTAATCAAAAGTAGCATATTAGCAATTAAATCGAGAATATCAAAGAAAAGTCTTTATTCAAATTAATCTTCCTCTCTTAATTTCAGAAGCAGATGAATTAAAAAACAAATGACAGAACACACTCTCAACACAAAGCTGTAAATAAGCTAAAAGGTTTTTTCTCAAGCTCCATAGATTAGCCAACTAAAGATTTATTAATCAGGAAAACTAATTCAATCCAGATTTTCTTTATTCTTTACAGATTTACTGAAGAGGCTTTGATCCAGAGCTAAAGAGGGTTGGAGCCTATGGAGACCAGAAAAAAAAAAGAAACCTACATTTTTTTCCCCAGAGAATCTCTTAATTTCTTTGCCCTTAAGAGGCTGTGGAGACCACATACAGCATAATGCAGGCTTTCGATACATCTGAAGGGTGACCCACCTAATTTGACTGATTCGATTCGAGGTCCTTCGCTCAAACTCTAAAGGTAGATTATGAGAGACAGGAGTGTCATGGAATGAAGTCTGCCACCTGTGTTCACAGGGAGGCCCATGTCATGGTTTGTTGGCTTTGAGAGCTTTCGTCCAGGAGGACATCGTTTTGCTCTCAATCGAATTCCTGGGCCAGCTGGCATTTATTGGGGGCATCGCCGAGATTCTATTTAAGCCCTAGTTCCACCTCAATTCCCTTGCTAGAGTGCCAGTGCTATGTTTCACACTTTAGCCGGTAGGGTCTCTATAGCTCTTTGGGTTTAGCTGCATATTTGAGGAAGAGTTCTAGTTAGTAAGGGAATCTTTTTGCGTTCCTCTTTCTGTTCGTCCTGTCGAGCTCGCTTTGCTTCCTTGCCTCGGACTACATCTTGGTCCGTTTGAAGCGTGATTCTCGCTCTCCTGTTTTGTTTGTTTGTTTCTCTTCCTTATGCGTGTCCTTCTTTATTTATGGCCACTGCGTTTGGCACCTCAAACTCACCACCTATCACAGTACACTCTAGCCAACATGGAGACATCAGTGGTGGCCGAAATTAAAAGGGCTTTTCCTAAAGGGTTTTGCTAAAGGGCTTTCAGGCTTTGGGTAATCATCAGTCGGAGCTAGTTGAGAGACTCCGCCTTCAAGAGAACTCGCTTCAGAATCAGTAGAGCGTTCTGTTAAGCTCGACTGAGAGTGTTAGGTCTCTGCCTACACAAGTTTCACAAAAAGTTGGAGAAGCACCATCCGTACATCTTCCCCGAGAACCTAAGTTACAATTGCCCCAAAGATATAGTGGCGAGGCCGGAAAAGATTTCATCACCCAATGTGAAATATTTTTTAACCTTAAACCTTTTTAACCTCAAAAACCTAGACTGGAGACTTGAACAACACATTTTCCATTCATTGTGGGTGATGGGAGTATGTGTTCATAGATTAGTGTGCGTGAGTGAATGGTACGTGTGCTTATAGGAGTTGTGTTCTGGGGTCCTGGCCTTTGGCCAGGACAGCATTTATGGTTTTAACAGTTTCATGTTCAAGATTTCATAGTTCATAGTTTCATAGTTCATGTCACAGTTTTTAACAGTTTCTTATATCTGGATCAAGCATTTCATAATTCATGTTTATTGTCCATGTTTTTACTTTTCCATGTTTTGTTTCTTGCCAGGTCTGCCAAGCCACTCCACCGCTTGTCTGCGTTCCGCCCCGTGCCTTCGTTGTTGCACATTTCAGAGCTCTGGTTGGCTTTGGTGTTTCCCCCTTTCTTCTGTGCAGTGCTGGATTCGGGGCTGTCTAAGCTTAATTGGCAATTAACTGTTTTTAAGTTACTAACATTTACTAACACTCACTGGGTTGGTGTAATTCTTAGAGAGGCACATTACTAATATTACTAATTTAGACAGGGAGTTTATTGTCATGATTCCTGCTTTGCTATTTCAAGATCTTGCTGTGCTTTTCTGTTCTGAACATTCATGCTGCTTTCAAACTGCATACTTAATTGGTACTTAAGCTGAGCACGCTAGTTCTCTTAATGAGCAAGTCTTGTCATCCAATCTTAGTCCATGTCTAATGATCTTGCCCTGCCTCTTGTTTCTCCTCCTCCAGGTGTTGCCCTTCATGTCTTGATTTCCTAGCCTTTATCTGGATGCGGTGGAAGTTGGCTGGCAGACAGTGTCTCAAGCTTTGTTGTCACGTTTTGTTGCTCATGGTCATGCTTCCAAGTCTTGTTCTTAGTCCTTGTGTATATAGCCTTAGTCTTGTTATTTATTTTTCTTCTTGGATTTCTGCCTGGAGTTTCCAGTGGTTTTTTGTTCTTGCCTTTTAGCTCTTTAGTTCATTGCTCTGTGAAGCACATCTTTAGTTTGTCTTTTGCAACCCTTTGGGCCAAGTTTTTTTTGTTGGCCCTCGTGCCTGTTTTGCTTTTGTTTTTTGTAAATTCCTTATTCCCCTTCACCTCGCTCCTGGTATCTACCTGATCTCGTATCAGTAGGTGTGAATGTGTGAGTAAATGGTGTTATTGAAGGCTCCAGTCAAATAGTCAGAATATTCAGATCATTAAAAAAAAATAGACAAATCGATAAGCTTTATAAATTGATTATAATCCTGTCATTACAACCATAGACTCGGAATTCCATTACTGACGCGGCATTTTGACTGGCTTTGCCGAAGAGTGTTCAATGTTGAGCAAACTAGCATGAAAAGGATAATGAGAACCAGATGGGAGCAAGCCCAGGGAAGCTTTTAGCCAGAAGTAAGTAGTGTTTGCGAAGTCCATGACTCTACAGCATTTAACCCCTCTGCGCGGATGTAGATTCCAGCGGAAATGGAGCTGCTCTCTTTATGCATGCAGTTACACTATTCTATCACTAGATGGCACACCTGGATCAGTTATTGAATATTCATAAGCTAGCCGAGCTCAAACATGGTTTAGAATGTGGACAAGTTCAGTCCCATCCCTGTTTCCCAGGAGTTGCATGAATTAAACTCTTCAGTGTGCTTTATCACAATGCGGGATTAAAAAAAATTGAGCCTTAGTACCAAATTTTGACAAGGCCTCTACCATCATAAGCTGAAAATTTAAAATATTCTGTTGGGAAAATATTGTGTAATGTATGGTTTTTTTTTTTTTTTGTTACCAGTGAGGCCTCAGCATACATGTTTATCTCATATAACCAATACATGTTTACCTTTTGTAAAGTTTCATGAAAATCTCAAAATGTGGGAGGAGTTGAGTTCAGAACATAAGCACCCTTCCTGAGACGTGCCAGCGGACGGGCAAACATCGCCATGGCACTATCCCCCTTCGGTCTCCGACCGGCGGAGAGGAGTTGAGCCACCTGGAGAGCCGTCTTATTTAGCTCCAATTAAGTACATAATTTAGAATTTCATGCTCAGGTGAAGACTGCTTGTGGTCAAGGAGTTTATGATCCATTTTTCAATTCTCAGTATTTTTTATTTTATTTCTATTTTTTTTTTTTTACAATTTCAAAGCTGAACTTTCTGGGAGATTTTTTAAGTTTGCAGCCCTTTTTCTCTACCAAAATAAATAGCCAGATTTGGCTTCTGCAAAAAAGGGTTAAGGCACCAGAAGTAAAATCCACCCCACTTGAATGCTTATAGTTCAAATAAAATCACTCCTTGTGTGAAGTGCAGCAATATAAAAACTGAATGTGAAAATGTGTTCAAAAGGAGTCACTTTAATCATGGTGAATATCTCATGCAGGGTGCCAATATGGAGAAAATATTGTGAAATGAGGAAAATATCTACAATGTTTCATGCAGCACTGGTAAACAATACTGACCTTTCGAGAATAACCATGATTCATAGTTCACTCACGCATATTGAGCAAGGTTCCTGTCTAGTAATATGTGTTGTCTGATTTGAACAAAATGAATCGATAGCTGTGACCTTCATAAATTGACTATAACCCTGTATTACCGCGCCACAGTTTTGTAATGTTTCTTCCCTCTCTCCTTCCACGACATACCACCCGATACCCATAAGCAGATGACTGTAATACATGCACGTTCGCTACCATTATTTTCCTGTGAGGAGTGCATCATTAAAATGTAACTCATTGTTTAATGAGCTTATACCAGACAGTGATGTCATTCAAGCTCATTAGCACACTGTGCTTGTGGTCGTGCACTGTAAAACATGATCGCTACATTAAGTAATGAGAATTTCCTCTTGCAAACTCCACTTGTCATGACAAGCTTTAAATACTGAACTCAAGTTTACAAGGTTTCAAAAGTTAAACATGAAGTTATCAGTTTTCTTGAATATTTTTGAGTTGAAATAAAGCTTATCTTCAAGTTTAACTCATATTTAATTTACTCATTTTCAGTTCAACCACACTAAAATTTATGACAGTGTGTTTTCACATATGCAACCATATCTTTCATTGGGAATTTTCTGGAAGTTTGAATAAATGTGTTTTATAGGTAGGAGCTCACCTCGGCAGATGTCCATCCATCCATTCTTTACACCGCTGCTTCCTCACAAGTGTCATAGGGAAGCGGGAGCTTATCCTAGCTGACTATGAGCAAAAGGCAGGGACACACCCTGGACAGCTCACCAATCCATCGCAGGGTGCACACATTCACCACCACCTATGAGCAATTTAGAGTCTCCAATTAGCCTGATGTGCAAGTCTTTGGATTGTGGAAGGAACTCAAAGCACCCAGGGTAAACCCACGCAAACATGGGGAGACCTAGCAAACTCCACGCAGAAAAGCCCCAGGCCAGCTTCAAACTCACAACCTTCTTGCAGTGAGGCTGCAGTGCTGACCACAAAGTCATTGTGCCACATCTCAGCACATGTACCTGATGATTTTATTGACATAATTTTGTGCTCCCAATGGGGCCAGTCCGAGCAGGGGCCAGGGGTGGGCATTGCCCACCCAAATTTCAGATCTGCCAACCCAGTTTGTCCAGTTCTGTGCATCTTTTGGATCCAGCAATCACGTTTATGTAGTTTGCCTTTTGTTAGTTGCCTATCTATAGTGCAAGCTATTTGTTCTGGCATCTTGCAGCTGGCCAGAGAGATTAGCTCACAGAAAAAAAAATCACGGATAGGATAAGAAATTTCATTTAAAATGGTCAGCTAATTAAACATTTTCATCTATGCAACTTGGTTATCTCAATTGTCTTGAAATTGTTTATTTTTCTGCTGTTACTGAATTTGGTGCTCTGCTGGTGAAAGTAGGAGCTCAACTAGTGGGGGATTCATAACTAGTTCAGAGAAGCTAGTTAGCAAGCACAGCAGGCCACAAGAAGCAGTCAGCCGGTAAATACAATTTTCTTGTAGGATAGGTGGGTAGGTAACGTTATTTTGACAGATAACATTATCATTTATTCAACTGAATGATCAATATGCCCCTATTTGTGGTTCCTCAATGTAACCAAGTAAAACCACTGGTATTTCCTGCTGGTAGCTCTTCGATGGGTCACAGATTTCGGTGTTACACCCGCAGTTTTGCTTCAACTGCCCTGTTGAAGTGGCTCACTTCCCGCTGACTTCTGACAAACCAGGCTTTGACGTGTGATTTAAATATTTGTGCATCATCCCCAAGTTTTCAAAATTATTGCTAATGCAAATATTTAGTCGAATTACTCGCTTGTTTAGTTCAAGCAAGTATTGTTCAAGTTTCAGGCCCTATGTGATTGCACTGGTGGTTGGGGTATCCTCAACATCATGCATAGTTATTTCTCTACGTAACAGCATGTCCAATTCCGAATCGCTTTGCATCACACCATACAACGTAATGCACTTTGAATGCTATTTACCTTAAGACAATCAGTGATCTCTCTGCTGTTGTGTCAAATCACTTTCTCTTCCCCAGCTGAGCTCTCACTCTCTGTCTCAGCACCTTTCTGTTCACTCCATTTATCTTGCTTCATATGCTAGATTCTTTCACTTGCCCTTATGATAGTCATGACACACCTCCATCATGTTTAGCCAATCCCTATAACTTTTCTCTGCCTGCCCATGTTTCCCTTACAATCAAAACAAGGAGACCCAATTGATTAAGTTCATGAAAAGAATGTGCCCGTGCCCAAAAAATATAAATGAATTAAAGACTTGGCTCTGGCTTGGTGGGCTTATAAGGAAAAAAAAAAGAGTAATTTAATTAAGAGTTACAATAATAAAAGTATCTGTTGAAAATGAATAAGTCACAATTTTCTACTGCCCAGTGGCATTGTCTTCATTGCGTGCACTCCAAATTATTTTCTACGATACTTTTAAATTCAGTGCTCAATGGCTTTTTCAATGGTGACAGTCCTTATAAGCCCAGGTGACCAAAACCATTAAATTCATGACGTAGATTAAAATACAATATGAATAAAATATATTTTATCTGAAAAACACTAGGAAAGGTTTTATTTACTATTGTCATTATAATTCTTCCTCCAATTTTGTTGGTTGACTAAAGCTCTGTGGCCATATGGTACACAGTAAAAATCATAGTGTCAATTTTACTCTTTAAGAGTTGAATTTAACTCTCTGTCAGATAACATTTGGTCCCACTCAAAATCAGTGTAAATTTTACTCTACAGCCAGTGTAAGATTTTTATAGTTAATTTTACTCTATTTTGTGTCAAAATTAACAATGAGGTGTGTAAAAATATTTGACACAAAAGGGAATCATCACCCTGCAGAGTAGATTTCGTCCTTGTGTGGAAGTGGGAATTGACTCTCACTTTTGACACTTCCATGTAGACGATTTCACTCTGCATAGTGCTATAAGTACTCTATCCAGAGGAAAATGGGTTTACTCTGGAATATTGACACTCCATTTTTTACTGTGTAGTGTTACCACTTTACACTTTTCAGAGCTAACTTTGTACATGTGTGGCAGGCCGAAGCAGTGTCTTCAGTATATGTGCTTTACTGGGTCACTTCTCCTATTCCCCCAGTCTTTTCGTAAAGTGACGGAAGAATAGCGCTGCTATTTCATGAAATCACTGAAATTTTTAGTCATTTCACGAAACGACTGGTTTCACAATCTGACTGAACTATAGATATAAATTCAGAATGCAACGTCATTGGAAAATTAAATGAAAACATTTCATCGAATGCATAAAAAAATTACAAACAGTGACATAGATCTGAAAATAGGGTGGACACAGAAGATTTCTTTAATTCCATTATCATTCCTGTCTGATTGTAATCAATCACTTGACTTTATTAACTACACATTCACTCCAGAAACACTTCAAAGTCTCATGTGTTGCCAGCTTTCCTCTTAAGGTAAAACAAGGAATTAAATGCTTCATTTGCACACCAGTTGGGTGCATTTCATTCACATTACTCAAAATTGTGAAGCTTATTTAAGAATTGTGAAGAATTGTGAAGCTTATTTAATTTGATTAAACTACTTCCACTCGAGACTTGCCATCAGAGGGATCATAACCTGGCTCTCACCTCGCCTTAAAGAGCATTACAGTACTTCTCCAAACTCATTTCTATTTCCACCTAATTAGCAACTAAGTGTTGATTAATTCAGTTGCAGGGATAAATCAGTAGAATTACTGTCTATTTCCTCTCAGCTTACATTATTGTTCATTGCAATAGTAATCAAGAATTTTCCGATCCACATTAATGGTGACATTCTGTAAAAAGTAAATGTCTTTCAAAGCTACTGAAATCCCTAAGCTCACAAAACAGTATATATATTTTTCTGTGTCGGTGTCCAATCAGCTTGTTAAGCCTGGAAAAGATCTTTAAAAAAAACGCAGCTTTGCCGACTCAGGTCAGCACGTGAAGTTCGCTTATGTAAAAATTAAACTCTGTCTACAACCAGTAGCATTACCAACCATAATGCAGGTCTCTCATCCTGTTTCTGATTAAGAATCAGGCAATTAATTGAACTAATTTACTGAGAGAATAGGCTTCTAATAAGCTATGTTGTAAATACTGATGAAGACACATACACTGCTAGGCCAAAAAAAAAGTCACCGTTTGGAAACTAATGAACAAATTCTATAATTGGATCATTATTGCAGTTATTAATATGCTTCAGCTGGAAATAATCATTTTAACCCTGAATGATGAAGCGCGTTGCTACTCATTTCTTAAAAAATCATGTCTTGATGGTGGAAAAGATTTTACAGTATTTCAGAACGGGCAAGTTATTGGCTTGTATTTAGCAAAGAAAACCATGAATGACAAAAACAAGTATGAGGAATCATTTTCACAAACAAATTTGCCACCACAAAGACCTGACCTTAAACACATTAAAAGTTACTGGGATGTGCTCAAGAAAGACCACCGAGTGGTTCAACCATTATGTCGAGAGGATAAGATCTCGGCCAAAAATTATGACATTTCTGATAGAAGATAAATGTTCTGGCATTGCAAATAGTTGTCAAAACAATGACGAGACAAATATGCACTGTAATCAAAGCCACAGGGGTTCCAACTAAATATTTGAGTGAGCGACTTTTTTTTTGGCCGGGCAGTGTAGCTTTACATCCGAGGAAGGCTACAATATGAGATTGCATGGATTGCAATGACTAAAATTTCTCGAAATTCCATCTAAAAGTAGAATTTTATGTAGTAAATGCTGCTGAAGATTGGACATAAGGTTTTAATCTAGCTTCAAATCAATTGATTAGATCATTATCATTATACAAATCTCATATTGCAGCTTTCTTACAACTTTCCCAGAAGCTGGAAAATAAATTCCTCATCAGTGATTTTGCATCCATGTAAGTTTGACGCATGGCATACATTTTTAATTTTTTTATATGCATGTCATTTGTTGAACTTTTGCAGTGCACAAATCACCAATTTACAAAACAAGTATTCAATTCCCAACGCTTTGACGTAAGGAGCGTTGTTAATATAATTAATTTATTATTATAGCATCGTGGCAAGGACTGTGCAACTGCTCTGCTACGCAAATGTAGCCTATTCTTTTGAATGCTGAAAACATTTAGATTAAGTGCAATCTTAAAATAAGTTAAGTTTCACTGCTGAAAAAAAGAGCTAAAATGGGAGATGGAATTCAGAGAAGGTATTGGATCAATTTTTTTTTTTCCCATCCCTGCGATATCACTATTAAGTACCTTGTCAATGTAGCCCACCTGTGATCTCTGTCATTTTCTTAATAATTCATTAATAATTACAGGCTTATATGATGGTCTTGATTATTTAGCAAATAAATTTTTATTTATTAATCAAGCGATCTTAACCCTATAATGCCCAGACACAGACATTATTATAGGAAAAATATTATCCAGCAATATATTTGAAGTATTGAAGGGTAGTATTCAGATCCACTGTTCAGCATTAGGTTTTGTGACAGCAAAATATACATTGCCGAAAAGAACTTCTTCTAATTCCAGGAGTATAATATCTGATACATCCAAAAATCAGCACCGCTCCAGTGCTGATTCAACTCAACACTCAAAATTTCAAATTATTTATATGCTCTCTACTATCTATAGCTATCCATTAACATGTAAAAGAATAAGTTTTTGCATAATACTGTATTTACCTTGGAATGCTGAACTTTTCTGCCAAAGTCTGAGGAAATTCATGAATTCCCATTCACATGGGAGCTACTACCTTGAAGTGAGTGACTAGGGGAGAGACTACTTCTGTTATCTCACTTCTTCCTTCCAGGTGGCAGCACTGCATATCAGTGGTTGTGTTGCATCTTACCAGGTGAGCATGGTCCTTCAAATTTGGAGTATCATATATGAAACAGGGGGCATTATAGGGTTAAACAGGCACAGCTTGAAAGCAATTACATGTTTAAGGGGTCAGAGGCTCACTGCACGCCCTTGAAAATCCGGTAATGCTGGCATTATCGCTAGGGGGATGTTAGGCTTTAGGGAGTTCATTCAAGCAATCACATGAAGCACCGGTTTGAATACCTCTATTGCAGGATGCTTGAAAGGTAACACGAAAGTTCCAGATTTACTTTTGTAGAACCTGAATGTTTGGTTGATTTTTCTCCCAACAGATATGTCAAATGTCAAAAATAATATTGTTGGAACACATGCTCATTACGCGTGTAAAATCTGAATGTTTGGTTGATCTGGCGCAATCCAGAGCCAGCAGTAAACTTTTATAAGCTAGAATGTTCTTGCAGCCTGGCTGTGGGGGTAGCATCTCTATTTCGGCACGGCAAGGGGCTGAGCTCCACAAGAGCTCTGCGGGTCTCAAGGCTCCTGTAAAAGTCAAACCACTATCCCCTCTGAAGTTAAAGTCCAGTTACATAAATCTGTTTAAAACAATCCAAATCTTTGTGAAATTCATAATATGTTTATGTTCAGTATCCTGCGAAGAAATCACTATTATTTATATAACACAATAGACTATAATACGCCATTTTAAGGCTTTTTCATGACAACTGCATCATATTAGTACATATTCCTATCATGTTTGGTCTTGTTATTCTCGGCGGAATCTAAGGAGTTGAATGGGGCACGTTTCATTTCCCTTGAAATTATGGATGATCCTGTTTGGTCACACTTGAAAATTGGTCAGATCCCGCTCACCTCTCTATGCAAAATAACCTTATCACCTCAGTGTATAAAACTCAGATTCACCCATCCCTTCCTCCGCCTTGTTCAGAGGCGTGGTTTTGAGTGCTTAAAAGCAAGAGATTCTAATCAGAGTTTCTTCTTCTTTTCTCTTCTTTTTCAAGATCTGACGCGCGAAGGGTGAGTTCGGGAGAGTCGCGTTCCACCTCATTCCGCCCACCTGGGCGGATCGGAGTGGCATGTGAGTTCTCCCCGGCCACGTGGTGCAGCTTCGTTCCGCGTGGCCTCCATCTTTTCCAGGTATGAATTTATTCTCTCTTTCTAAATTGTGTGTAACGGAGAATTGGCTTATCGTTGATTTGTTTGATCCAAGTTTTTGCCTACCTGGTGATTAAATAATTGTTATTCCTTTCAGCTTGCGTGGTCTCATGACTCTTAACACTTGTATATTCTTTCTAGCCTTGTTGCGACCGGGACTTAAGGGGCAATTCCTACCAAGACGTGTAGGTAACGATATTTCTAAGTTAGATTTGAGATTACGGTCTACCCCTCAAGGGTTTGAGTAATACCGGTCCTAAAGATTTAGCTCTTAAAAGGTACCCTTGGGCGCATAAGCCGGTACCCGGCTAAATATTCTTAAGGGACCCTTAGGTGTACATAAACCTGGGTTCGTGAAACGTTCATGCTCAGTGCTACTTTGTTTATGCCTCGATGCTGCTATCATGGTAATTTCCTCTATCCGATGGACTTATCGTCGAATTGAGTTACGACAGTGAGGCTTATTAACCTTGGGGGCGTTTTTGCTGAGCAACGATGGCTTCCACTGACAAGTCTGATGGCATAGCTGCCTCGAGATTCACGCATGCTGTCCCAAAACTATCAATTCTAAATCTAATTTAGAGTCAGATATTTAACGAGGATATAACTAAATTTGGTATTCTAACTGTTTTATGGAGTCAGATTGATTGTAACCATTGCCTTTTTGTGCCCCGTCTTTGGACGGTGAAAAATATCCATTATATTGTGATTCACACCAGCCAGGAAGTTGTTCGAATTAAAGTTAGTCAAGAAGAACACGTGAAACCTTCAACCCACTGCAATATCCGTCCTTGGTATTGTTTTGAGGGGCTTTACACTTTGTTCGTAAAGCGTACTTTGTATGTAAAATATTTATTTAAATGAATGTATCATGCTATTTCATTGCCGTCATGTTGCATAACTAAGAAAATCTGTCTATGATTGTTATGGTTCTGCCTTATGTGTTTTGCCTTTTTGCTTATTTGTGCTTGTGCTTCGCTTTCATTTTATTTTTTCAGCTTTCATTCTGCCGTCTGATGATCGATTCCCTCTCTGCCAATCTCCAGTGATGTCGTGTGACAGCCTTCAGTTGCCTGCGCCTCGTTGTCCAATCACATTTCCTCTTTCGGTTTCGACTGTGGTATTTAATTCATTGCTTCCACGTGTGTTTAATTCTGGGTCTCGGTAAACTCTGAGTGAATGCATTCTCTGATAGGATAATTACTAACTCGTACGAAACAGCCATTATTTGATTGTAAATATTTTGTCACGTAGTATTTACCCTAATTAACTCATTAGCGAGTGCGAGCATTTCTAGCTTTTGTATTCCTGCCTAGGCTTTCCCTTATTAACTACTTTTAATGCTGTGCGTTCCTTCTCTCATGTCTAGTTTGATTGATGGTCTCAGGGTCTTGTCTTGAGTCATTATTACCCGGTCCTCGTTAATTTGTTTATTCATCCCATGTGTTCCTGTTCCAGTTCAGATTGCCTTTCGAGTCCCCGCCTCCTCTCCTGACTATGAATGTGGCAGAGATGGGAGGAGTCATCAGACAGAACTTTGGTAGACTCTGCTCTGCATGGTGAAATCTCAGCTCCTTGTGCCTTCCGAGTATTTCCTTTGCATGATTCCCGAGTCTTGTATTTTGCTGGGCCCACGTCTTGTCTGCCCCTTGTCTAGTCTCCCAGAGTGTCCATCAGTCTAGTTAGGTCCAGTTTTTGTTTTTCTAGTTTAGCCACTCTTGGAGTGTGTACTTCGGTTTACCCCTGCCTTTGGCAGTGTATCTTAGTTTTCCCATTTGTTCGGTGTATGTGCACGGTGTCTTATTTCTGGCTTGCCTGCCAATTTTCTCCTAGTGTTTTGTGTTTCAATAAACACTTCAGCTCCTGCATCTTGTGTTCCCCTGACCTCTTCTTTACAATGATGCCCTCTGGAAAAAAAATGTATGAGCTGTGAAAAAATTACTTTTGTTCTTTATCCTCATGAGTTTAATTCAAAATAATCACAAAAATCTAACCTTTAATTGAAATAACATCTGAAAAAACATCAAATTTTTATAATGGCATTAATGCTTTTCTCAGAATTATAGGGGCCACAATTATTGGCGCCCCTTCATGTAAAATTTTGTACAGCCTCCCTTTGCCAAGATAACCGGTTGGAGTCTTCTCCTGTAATGTGAGATGAGGTTGGCGAAGACATGGCACAGAATCTGAGACCTTTCCTCCATGCAGATTCTCCACACATCCTTCAGATTCCGAGCTTAAAACCTGTGGACTCTCCTCTCTGGCTCATTCCACAGATTTTATGTGGGTTTAGGTCAGGGGACATGATGATGGGTGTGGCAAACATTTTATTCAGGGATCAGTCAACAATTTCCTTGTAGATTTTGATATCTGATTCAAATCATAGTCCTGCTAAAAGATCCAACCACAGCCCATTGTAGGCATGCCAACAGAGGCTGTTAGGTTTTGATTTAATATATGCTGGTATTTGATTTGAGTCCATGATACCATGTATCTTAACAAGATCTTCAGGGCATTTGGAAGAAAAACAGCCCCACAACATCAAAGATCCAGCGCCATACTTCACAGTGGGTGTGAGGTGCTTTTCTGTATGGCCATCTTTCTGTGAATAATTTTCTTATGGCAACCATCTCAAACAACTTGTTGTGCTGCAGGTGGCGTCTGACGGCAGAGGTGTAAAATCCAGGGGTCAGAAAGTAAAAGTCCTGCCACAGTTTTTCTTCCTCCCACAGAATGAGCTGCTCACTCATATTGGCTCTAGCTCCTGTCTTAAGTAAATTCAGGTGGTTGGAATAAAGTTCTGAGGAGGATTTTTACTTTCTGAACCTGGACTTTACACCTCTGTCTGACAGTTATTTTTGAGACTTTCAGACCCTAAGACTCAACTAGCCTCCACAACTCTTCTACCGTGAACCAGGGGGATTCTTTTACCAGTCATACCATCCTTCTCACAATGCGCAGGGTCAGTGTACATACATGTCCTCTTTCAAGCTGATTCTCAACATCTCCTTAGCTTAAAACTACTAAATGATTGGCCCGATTGCGTAAATGCTTGGAGATTGTCTCAGCTGTAGCCAGTTCCTGATTTGCGCAGCTCAACAACTTTTGCTTACACATCATCACGTCTTTCTTGGGTCTTTCTCATAGTGAGGAATGACGAAGGGAATTTGGCCTGTGTTGCCTCATATTTATACCCCAGTGAAACAATAAAGGCATGGTTGACATATGTGTTCAACATCAATTTGTATCTAAAAATGTAAAATAAGACTGGAAATAGTGTTAATTTACAGTAAATTATTAACATATGATTTTCTAAGGGTGCCAATAATTGAGGCACATGTTTAGGAGAAAAGCATTTACTTCATGTCTGCATTTTTTATTGCAATAATTTTACTTCAGTAAAATTAGATTTAGATCAAAAAAGATTTTTATGAATAATTCAAACTTTACTACGAGATGATGCCCAGTACTTTGTGGTTAACATTTTGAGATGGATCAGAATTAATCAATTGCATTGGTGTTTAAGTATGAGCAATCCCGTATTAAGACTTGGGCAAGAAATCAAAATTTTTATTTAAACCTTCATCTTGGCTGCTTCTACAGGATGGGTGCCACATTCTTTTCCCTGTCTTGGAACGATACTCACCTCTAGGGCACAGTGCTGCAACTGCTTACGATTCTGGAGCGGTCGCCAGGCTTGTGTGGTACTCTGAAGAAGTCAGACTTAAGGCGCTACTTAAGGAGTCACAGCCAAAATGGCGCTCTGACAAATGAGTCAGGTAACACAACTGATGGCTAATTAAACGAACTGGTCAGCAAAAAATTTAATCTGCTGCAGTTCACTTTGATGCAGTACACGTCAAATGACCCGTATTTTTGGAGTGGTGGTAAATGCGCCAAAACTTTCCACTGGGAAATCTCAACCCTGCATTCTCTTCTCAAGTAAAATCAGAGCTTTATTTGGGCATGATTTCATTGTGGAATTACTGAATTTCCCCTTGGGGAGGGACTGGTTTAGTAGCTGGGGTAACTGGCATGCAGTGGGACTGATACCCTGGCCAGCTGAACTCCTCCTTCCCTGGGACTATGCTAGAGCCGGGGGTGCGTCGTACCATGGCCAGTCAACGCCACCGCAGGATAAAGCTGGCGGAAGTCCCGTGGCAGAGCTACCAAAAAAAAAGAGTAATACTCTCTTATACAAATGTTATTTCATGCTGTGCCGTTAATAATATATTAAATGAAAAAGGAATGCCACACACTGAAACTTTAAGTGCAATAATTTCTTATGACAAGGTTTTGGCCCGAAGCCTTTTGACAAAGGCCTAGGCCTGACACAACATCATAATAACTTTTGGCACTTGGAGTTTGAGTGTGCGGCGTTCCTTTTTCATTTTTAGCTACCTACTCCGTCGCCTGCACCTCATAAAAACCAGTGCATTCACTCTTCTTCAACTGTTAATGATATATGGCAGAAAAATAATAATTTTAATGTTCAGCACTATCTGTTTTCTTTGATATCAGCTCAGCTCCCTCTGTTTGGACTTCACTAAAATAGAACTCAATCTCTCAAATGAAACTTGCGTGCGATCATTTGCAGACTAACCCCAGAATTCTGAACTGCCATGGCCATCACACAGTCGCTATCTGAGTGTACTCCCCCTGTCCAAAGCCTCAGGTCCCCCCTCCCCCCTTTGCCCCCTCCCAAACCAGGTCTCTGCTGTATAAGAGACGCTATGCCAGAGACGCTTCATCTGTTTCCAGCAGCCGCTATGCTCCTCGGACCGTTAACCACTGTCTGATTTAATGGGCCTGCCATCCTCGCCATTTTTCCCCGAATTACTCCCGAGGTCTTCCCACACTACATCAATCAATGTTCCCAGCCCTGTAGCTTACCAATATCTACACAGAACATCCCATAAAAGGCAACCTCAGGCATAGTAAGTGATGGCTGATCTTTTCCAACACTTCCAAGGCACGTGCATGACACTATCCCACGGCTCATCACATTCCTTACACATCAAGACAATTTCCCCATGCCCCAAAGCAAGAGTGCCTCCTATAGACATATGGAGACAGCCCAAGAAGCCGTGATCGAGGCCCCTACTGGGTCCGTTCCTCGGCCTGCCAAGGCACCGCAGAACATGGACATATTGTGCTTTCCATCAGATATGCTTTGTAAATGGTATTAATCTTTAATACATTGCAGGCCTTGTTGGGGTGCTGAGCTGTAAACTGCCTCAGGGCCAAATGAACTGAAAAGTCAAAGACAATCCTACCAAGAGCCCTTTCCAGACTTCAGGCAAGCACAGAACTACATTACGCAAGTCTGGTTCAAAGAGACGTGTATGATAGCTCAGGGCCTCGTCTGCCGATAGTGATCAATCGACTAATCTGAGAGTTCTCTAAATAAGGGTTCCTTCCAAAGTTCTTTGTTCTTTAGTACATCTTAACTTCACCATCGCGCTGCCCGCCTAAATGGTGCTGAGAAGTTTGATTAACTGATTTGAGGCTATAGTCACCCATTTAACTGTAACCCAATGTGATTCCACAAAAATATGTGGAATACTACGCATGAATTAAACATATTACATGATAGAAGCATTAAGTGAAGTTAGCTAGCTTTCATTGAATCGTCCATTGTTCGAGGCGGACGTTGCTCTTGTGTCCAAAATAAGAACCATCTTCAAATATACTATCATAGTTTTCCTGATGTAATATTTGAATGAATTTAAATATGTATTTACTGTAGGCTATGGGCAATATGTTTTTTTAATAACATTATTTATTGTTTCTTCATTTATTTATTTACCTTATTTTTAATGTATATATGATCATTTTCATTGTTTAATTGTTATTTGTTTTGTTAGGCTATTACATGATTAAAAGATCACCATTCACAAGTTCAATGAATCACCCCTCTACTCACAAACAGCATAAGTGGTCATGATGAAGGTTTTCTATTAACGGTGTCAGGCACGGGGTAACCGCATGCTAACCATGCAAGTATGATGCCATATGATTATTGATGTTGTCTCTTCCTGATTGGGCCTCTACTTCAATGACTTGGTGTTTCCATTGAACGTTGGATATTGCGTTGCGAAATTGGAAAAGTTCTAGGAGACCCTTTAACATGGGCTCCCGTGCGAAAAACACGGAGGCTACGGTCATTCTGTTCACCACATTCTGCTACGCATTCTGTGATTTGCAGCCTACTTTTGAAAAGAAAAATTTACATTCATTTCAGCCAGGCATTCCTCTCTGCTGAGGCGGGATGCAGAAATATTTTTTTCCTTTAAATTCAATGGTAGGCTGCATAGAGGCATAAATTAGCACAGTTGAAGGACATGAAACATCCTGGCGACTGCTCGGGGGCATTGGGGTACACTTAGCCAGAGAGAAGACCACCCTGCTGTGGTTCACCATCACCACAAGTACAAAAAAAAAACCCCCAAAGCCCAAAAGTCTTGCATACTTTCAGCCATTGGGAAGGATCAGGACATGTGGTGGCATGGCTGCCGCAGATGGTGAACCCAACATAATGGAGGCTAAACAGACATATGAACTGATGTCATTTCCTGCATTAAGAATTTCCAAAGGAGTCCAGCTAAGTCATATTTTACACATGCATTTGCTTGGCAACGGTTGGAACCAGAGGTCATTGTACATTGGAAGAAAACTCTTTTTCCATCAATTTTATATCAGCTGTATTTCATCGAATTACATTTCATGTGGCCAGCATGTCTGTTTTCAAGATTCAGAGTTTATGACCTGAATCTCAGGATATAGCTACTGGTTCTCACTATGATTGATTATGCATCCAGCCGCGCTGTGTTTCATACCTGGAGACTAGAGGCCCATTGTTGGTAGAGGTGAGGCGGTTTGCTGGCCAGTGTTTGATAAAGATGGCAGGCATATCAATGGGAGGAATGAGGGTTTGGCAGGACAAATCTCAAACCTGATGTTGCCTCTCTGCTCTGACTTTCAAACACCAGCTGTCTTATCAAGTCAGCACTGGATTTACTTCCGAAATACAAGCAGTGGCTCACACAGCATTGCTGTTGGTATCTGTATCTACCTTCAATTGATTAATGCTTGAAGTTTTAAGAAATAGTTCACTTTACTGTTGACAGCTATGATAAATTATATTCTAATTCAGAACCCTCCACTGCAGCAACGTGAAAGGCATAAAACTGGAAATTTGCACATTTCATTTTGAAATAATTTGTTTATAAGTATTGAAACCATGTCAGTATGAGACGACTATGACTAGCGGAGATTATACGGACAGTAACTTCACGCAGCATTGCTAAGTACTGTATTTGTGTATGACTTGAACTGATCAAGTACATGGGGAGTGCACTCTTGAAGTGCAATGCTATCAGATGACGATCAGAATTATATTCTGCAGCATCAATTCCAGAAGAATGCATATAAATTAAAAAACTGCAAGCAGTAATTTGCCAATCCCTTTTAACCAGTATTCACTTTGAAAAAGGCAAAAGGACAAAATAAGAGATATTTTAACTCAACTTTATTGTTTTGTCTGTGCAACACACTCTAATGAAGCTGGGACAGATGCATTTTCACCACTGTGCATTGTTACTTCTCCGTTAAATAACTCACGGTAGTCATTTTAAAACTGAGCACTCTAATTGTTGGAGTTTTGAATGCAGTATTTGTTTACATTTTTGCCTGATTCAGAACTGAATTTGGTCAACAGTTCAGGGCCTCCTTTGTTGTATTTTGTGCTTCTTATTCCACCACGTTTCCAACGGAAGACAATTCTGGGTCATCACTACCCATGTTCTGTAACTGTGAAGCAAAGCTGTTGGAATATTTGCAAAGAGTGGCTTGGTATTATCCTACTAGAAAAAGAAGGAGCATACCTGAAAAGAGTGATGTCTTGAAGGCGCATATGTTGATCCAAAATGCATATGTACCCTTCTGCGTCAATCATGCCCTCACATGTTCAACATAGCTCCCAAGTGACCCGCACTTGGCGGGTCCGACCCGTATTTGAATTGCAAAACCCGCAGACCTGCAAGCAAATGAGAAAACCTCCAATTTGCACATTGCGGAGTTATGCTCTATTTCTCCAACCAAGTGTAATAATGTGTTACAAAGCAAAGAAATTCGCGAATTCCACCACCTGGTGAATAAAATGATAAGGAAAAATGGTTTTCTACCCCCATTAATAAAAATGAAACCGAATCTCTTCCCCCCCGGCGCTCAATGAAATGTAACCCTGTCATTATGGACCAGCATTTTGGTCCTTCAAACCCCGGAGGTACGGTGCAAGCTGCTCACGCTGAGTGCATTCATGCTTCCCTAGACCATCACAGATGCTCGCTTTTGAGGATGTTTCTGATAACAGTCAGGATAGCCCTCTTCCACTCTGTTTCTCAGAACACAATGTCCATTATCACCAAAACAATTAGAAAATGGACTTGTCTGACCACAACACTCCTCTCCACTGTGTATTGGTCCATTTCAGATGCGCTAGAAAAGTTGATTCAAAGCTTCCTTCCTCTGTAGCAGAGTGTAAACTTGCATATGATGTGGCCATGATGAACTACGTTCTCTGACATAGCTCTTCTGAGGTATTTGCGAGCCTATGTGGTTATGTCCACAACAGAAGCATGTCCATTCTGAATGCAGTGCCATCTGAGGGCTTAAAGGACACACGCACCCATTATCGGTGTTCGCCTCGTCTTTTATGCATGTAAATTGCTCTGGTTTTTCCCAATTCTCAAAATCTTTTCTGCATGTAATGGACTAATGGTTGTGACTTACCTAAATTCTGTTACACCACATGGAGAGAAATGTTCTTAAACTATTTGACAATCTACTCATGCAGCTTTCAGCCAAGATGCAAACCATGAACCATCTAGTAGGCAAACGGCCGTGCCATTTGTGACTGCTCATTTTATACCCAATCGCAACTGAATCAATTGTTACCGATTCGCCTGTGTCCCTGCGAAATGTTCCAAACAGGTGTACTTCTGGAGATTCCACGACTTTTCCAGTCTTTCCATTCCCATGTCCCAGTCATTTTGGAATGTGTTACAGGTATCAGATTCAGAATTTGTAAATATTGACAAAAAATCAACATCAACAGAGTTGAGACAGTAAAATTTCCTTTGTGTTGTTTTCAGTTTAGCCCCTTAGAACAAGAGTGCTCCAACTAATTTTTCATTATGGACTACAATTGCACTGAGTACTTACTGCTTTCTTAAAGTGTGGAACCTATGCCGACCGTATTGTATAGTACTGGAACTACGTTGAACTCTGAGTTAGTCCATTATTGCAATAAACAGATTGACCACTTAGGAATCATTTTAAGATAAGAAGATAAAAAAAGACTAATACAGAAATAGATCACTTTTGTTCTCTGGGGCTTAATTAAATTTTGTCAACAGAGAATTTACAAATCACTTAATTAAAAAAAAAAAGTTTTTGTTTTTATTTGCATTTTAAATTCTATCTAAATTCTTGAGGAATTGAGTTTGTATGTCAGAATACTCCACTGCAATAATGTAATGGGAATAAAATGCTGTGGTGTAAAATAGGCATACAATTTGTTCATGTTTCACTTTTAAAGAATTTTCTGGGAAATACTGAAACTAAGGCTAGTTTAAAATATCCTCCATGATTCATTTTTGTACATTAGTCACACTGAAATGAATCTCACTCATTTCCTGTTCCTGAACATGGCGTGTATCACTTCATAAGGAATGTATTCTGCTGTGACCAATCACTGAAGTGAATGTAAGGTCCCTTACATTCACAGGGTTACAGACCAATTTTTTCTTTCTGTGGTTCTTTTTTTGCTTTTGTTTTCTGAATCACAAGATTTCTGTTTGTGTGTGTGTGTGTGTGTGTGTGTGTGTGTGTGTGCTTGCGTGCGTGCGTGTGTGTCTGTGTGTGTGTGAAAACAGAGCAACCATTCCTCCAGTGCAGTGCACATTCCCAGATCCCAGTCAACTGAAAACAACAAAAGGTTTAGGGAAATCATGCCATGCTTTTTTCTATTGAATAAGGTCATGATTATAATCTTATTTCCAAAAAAAGTTTGGATGATACAGAAAATGCTAAAAAAAAAAAACAAAAAAAAAAACAACAGGGATTTGTAAATCATCCTTGACCTGTACTAAATTGAAAACAGCAGCACAGGCAAGAAATTGAATTTTTTCCTTCTCTACTTTATTGTTTTTTGTTAAAGAACACTCATCCTGAAATTTATGTCTGCAGCACATTCTGGAAAAGTTGGGGCAGAGTTGTGTTTACCGCTGTGTTACTTCACATTGTTTGGGGAACTAAGGAAACCGGTACCAATTTTTTTTTGTTTGAATGGTTTTTCATTGTCATTCTTCCAAGACATTTTGTCATCTTTCAGACATCAGGGGTTATCATCGTTTTATTTTGCACATTGTAACGCACTGCATATGTTCAAATATGGTCTGGACTGCAGAAAGACCAGTCTAGTAGCCAAACTCTCTGATTAGGAACCCTCTGATGTTGTAATACCACTACAATAGATAGAATGTCAAGTGTGGAGAAGTACTTTATTTAACGGACTATAATTTCGTTTGCCAGTAGAGCCAGTTTTTAGACAAATCAGCTTATTTCATTCTTGATTATCCCACTCAGGAGTGCCAGTTAGTAGAGGAAGTGGCTAAGCCATCCTTCTATGAATGGCAATGCAGCAGGTATAAAATAAATGCAAAATAAATCAGTCTCGGTGAATCAGGATCTCAGTATCATGAAAAAAATAAACTTATCTCTATTTGCAGATGTAATAAATAACTTGATAATTATCATTAAAAATTAGAATATAGATAGCTGTTCGAAAGACCCAACATTATATATTTCAGTAAATGCCAAGTTCTTTAACCTCTTAAACTCCAGGGTCCCCCTATTGGGCAAAATACCTACAACGCCGCGCTAATTAAGTAGCAATATAGTCATATTACACATCAAATGAAACAGGTGAGCCTCTGCTACAAGCACATATAAGTCATTTTTACATATACCAAGCACAACTTAAACGCCAAGCATATTACTGTTCAAATATCAAAATCCGAGTAGCGTCAGAAAATCAACCCTCTCTCCACATTTCCATGTCTCCCTCTCTGATTCTTCATGCTACACAAACAGAGATATACTCTATTCATTTTGGGTATGTCATTTTCAAACAGAAACCTAAAAAAGAGGCTGGGGCTTAAGAGGTTAAATTAATTATTTAAAAACACAAAAGGAATTTAGTGGTCTCTGAATAACGGAAGCTGGCTTAAATCAACAGAAGTGTGGCATTTAGACATATCACAACTTCAAAATATTGCCAAATATATTTAACATTTCGGAATTTACAACATTTCGGAGTTAACAACAAACAGCAAAGCACAATTGTATACATTGTTGTATATGATGTATAGGAGACGATGAATGAGAGTGTGTGAATATGTTACTGTGTTTGTTTGCTGGATGTGCATACGTGTGTAAAAGGAAATAAAAGCAATGGGGAAAGGGGAAGCAGAGAGAGAATCACATTTCGCTGCAGCTTTCCACACAAGATTTGAACACAGGGTTGTTTCTAGAGCTGAAACAGTTGGCATTTCAGGTAAAATGAAAATAAAATTGCAAAGAGGTCACTTGAAAGTCCACTCGATTACAAACTGATTCTGTGTGAATTAGTTTAGCCTGGCTGCTAGGCTGCCAGGGTTGATTTCAGTTTGTTACCCCGAATGACTTCAATCACTCAATTGTTGCCTCACGGCTTCACCACTCCCCATTTCTCTGCCATCCTTCCACACCTAATTGTTAATTGCAGTCTCTGTGTATTGACGTTACCATCTTTTGTCTCCCCTCGCCCGACCTTCATTTGTGTTGAGCTCGCACTCCCCCAGTTCTCCATGTTCATTGTTACTCATGGTTCCTGCCTTTTCTTTGTTTTCTTATTGGCTGTATCCCAGCTTGTTGTCTTCATTGTCTGTTGTCATTCCCCAATTTGGTCCCCTGGTCCCTCTGCATTGACTCTACAATTTTTACCTCGCATCTGGACCATTACTCTGGTCAAACTCCTCCTCTGTACACATTTTTCTGTTGCTCGACCTTCGCCTGCTCCCCCCGAACTACAATCTGCCTGCCTGCCCCACGACTACAATCTTCCTGATCCCCTACAAAAATCTGCCTGCCTCCCCGCATACAATCTTCCAGCCTCCCGTTGCACAATCCGCCCGTTCTCTGACCCGGTCTGCCAATATGGCTCAATCTGATTGCACTTCTGATCCTGCTCTTGGCATCTTCTGTTCTGACATCCATGACACATTCACCCTCCACTACAGTGATATGATTTCATGATTAAATCTGTGAATTTATTGATAATATATGCTGACTGCCACTGACTCCAATAAGTGTGCCGCCGGAGCACTTTAGAACTAAGAATGTGTGTTCGCGTATTTTGGACTTTTCTTTTTGGCTTTCATCCCGGGACGATATTGAATTCCTGTTCAATCGGATGATTTACCCAGCTGGATGACTGAACAGGGGTGGTGCTTCCCTGGACTCTATATAAGCCGGAGTTTCACCATGCCTCCTAGCTAGAGTGTCTGTTTGTAGCTAAGGACTATAGCCAACAAAATCTGAAGTCAGGTTTTGCATGACTTTGTATCTTCTAATTATTGGAGTTTTTTCTCCCTTTTTCTATTTGCTTTGCTTCCGTGGTTCTGACTATTGTGCGTCCTTTGGAAGCGCGAGTACTTTCGTTTGGTCAGTATTATTCTCTGTGTTTGTTCCGTGTCTGTGCTGCTCTCTTTCCCTCTGGTCGTTGCACCTGGCCTCTGTATTCTACCAGCCATTACAGAATGATGTAACAAGTTGCAATTATAAGGTGATATTAACCTTTAGTTTACCAGGAAAGGTCCCACTGAGATTAGAAATCTCTTTTGCAAGGGAGTCCTGACCATGACAGGCAGCATCAGAAATAAAATAATAAAAGTCAGAACAGATACAGAACAAAAGGAACAATATTACAGATATATGACATCCAAAAAATATAAAGTATATATTTCAGATTAAGCACTGACAAACCAATGATTTTGTCTCCAGATCTCTCAAAATGGATATAAAAGCTTTTAAAGAAATCAAATCAAACTATATTGCAAAAACAGTCAGCAATATATTCCAGTCTGAGGGTGCTGAATACCTTAAAGGGATAGTTCGGGATTTTTCACATGAATCTGTATGGCATCACCGTCTTTAGTCTCGAGCACACACACTGACTTTCCCCCGACAGTGTCCTGAGAGCCGAGTTCTGTCCAGTTTTGGTCAAAGCGAAAGTAGTTCCGGCAGGTTTCCTGGGGTCTGCAAAGTAAAACTTTTTCTTCTCAAAACAGTATATGTTCGAACGAGTGATTTATTTGCATAACAAAACCCTGGTAATCCAAAAAGTCACATCTTGTAATTGATTGGGGCTACTTTCTCTCAATAGCGATCACTGCGCGCTGTCACTGCTAACAGCTGTGCGCACTAGCCAACTACTTTCATCAATTGTTCGACAGTGTTTACATATTCCAGCCAGAGGAGGATGCCTCCTTACGGTCGAGGACGGCAGACTCGAGAGAAACTACTATTTCTTAGCGAACTGACCCAGGGATAACCGGAGCACTCGGAGTAACTTTCCAAAGGATTTTATTATTATGTCGGGGAGACGCTGGTGCGTCAACACCAAAATAAATATGCATGCTGGGTGCTGCGGTCATCCCTCGCTCTAGTAGCTGAGAAAGGTAGCCAAGTTTGTCTTGATTATGCCAGCCAACGCTGTGACTGGAGTCATGGACTTCTCATTCAAACCTAGAAACCATCCACACCCGTCCACGAAGTTTCTGACGATTGTAATAGGGTCATTTCAGAATTGCGGTTACATTTTGTGTCTCCCAGAAAAAACCTTTGGTTATTTCCCCCTAAAAAATCTTGACTGGATCTGTTTTAAATAATATTGCTAATTATATTGAATATTCACCAATATTAATGTTTGGTGTGTATTTTAGGCACAATTTACATGTAAAATATTCATTAGATGATTCCCAACCCACCAATTATTGGCTGTCTTCAGTTTGTGATTCACATGTTCAACTTGAATTAACATGAAATAATTCAGTATATTTTGCAGTATTTTTGTGCTAAATCTATAAATACTTATACAATCAGATGCACAGAGTATTTATTTTCTGTAAAACACAGGATTTCAACATTAAAATTATTTTTTTTTATTTGTCCCTATGATCTGGTCAACTCTGTTATCTCTGTTATAAAACCACATAAAAAACCCTACAGCATTCAAATAAAAGCATGTGACCGGCACCCAGTGATGTCACTTCCTGTTGCAGAAAAAACTTGGAGGGAACTGTGGTATGTTAAACTTTCTCTCTCATTAATTTGTACAAAATGTTGAGAATACACAAACAGTAGATTAATTATATGTCAAATCTGTTACTATGATATTCTAGTGAATCTCTCCTTCAATTTTTAAAAAACAATTGTATGATGAAAATTCTTAAAATTATGGTTTTATTCATGACATGTGGTATCTGGTTTTAAGCTAGCACATGGAGTTAAAGCACAAAATGGTGGAAAATGTCAACTCTGTTATCGTCAACTCTGTTACATGTGTCAAGATTTTCATGGTAACAGAGTTGACTGTGACTAACAGAGTGAGATGTTCCCAATCACTTCTGAGCATTTTACTTTAGTTTATACATATATTGTGGGTTCTGGGTAATTTTATAGTAAAGATAAGATTTGTGATATCGCTTTCCAGGTCAAGAAAATAGTAGGTGAAGATTAAAAGAAATATGGACTGAAATCACCAATGATTAATTTTTCGGGGGAATGAGGGAGGTGGTAGTTCTTTTGTTGTGTTATTGCTCAAATTGATGAATTCATAGATTTCAGATGTACAAGTTGCTATGATATGTTTTTACATTGAAAAAAAGAGTTTTAAAAAAGAAATATGGACTGAAATCACCAATGATTAATTTTTCGGGGGAATGAGGGAGGTGGTAGTTATTTTGTTGTGTTATTGCTCAAATTGATGAATTCATAGATTTCAGATGTAGCTTACAAGTTGCCATGAAATGTTTTTACATTTAAAAAATAATTTTTTAAAAAGTTTTAATGTTACTGTTTTTGGTCTGTTATGCATGGTTTGTCAACTCTGTTATTCATGTCAACTCTGTTCACATCACCGTCAACTCTGTTTCTTCAATGTTTTGTTTCAAAATATGATAATTAAATATGTTTTATTGTTAACAAATTAACCAGAAGCTGTGTCATAAATAACATTCTCACTACATGAAATTTCAAAGCATTTCATTCATTTTTAGAACTATATTTAGAGAAAATGCAAACTTTCCTGGCAACTTTTCAACTAAATGTGTCAATGTTTTGATTCCTGAAAAAAAAGTCTTTATCTTAGAAAACTTATAGCTGAATTAGTGGATGTAAAGACAAAAGTTCTCTTAGGGAAGACATGGTTTTAAAATGTATTACATTTGAGTACTATAAATATTTACCCTAATTTGTCTGCAACAGAGTTGACTTATTTTACTGTTAGTATGCTGATTTTCAGATGAAATATTTTAAATCTTACATGTTTAAGCTTGGCAAATTCTGGCAGTGTTAAATTTAAAGTATTCACTATTAGAATAAAAAAGGTTTAACAGAAAAAAATACATTTTTTTCTTATTTTTGTGTAAACTTGAAATGTACCCGCAATTCTGAAATGGGCCATTAACAGTACAACAATAACAAAACATAGTATGTTTCATAAGCTTCACTGGTAATATGACACCGATAGACGAATCTATGTTGCGCTGACATAGCCCTCGGTGCATCACCAGAAGGCTATGCACGGATGCTATAGAAAATCTTAAGTACAATTTTGTTTACCTGGGGTGTAGGGACAGCAGAGCTCAGTTGTTCGACAGTGTTTACCGACTACAGACCTACGACGCTAACGAGCTAGTTCGAGAGCTAGAGTGAGAAGTTCATCAGCTTCTCCAGAAAATAGTTTATTTGATAAAAATGGTGCGCACTTGCGATTATCCAGGCTGTACCAACAAAGACGTGAGTGAGTCTCCTCACACAGCCCATCGTTTCCCTGTGCCGGAATTAGCTCTGAGGCAACTTTGGCTACTTGCTCTGGGCTTCCAAGTGTACACCGAACTACTAAAAATGAAAAAGCTTCGCGTTTGCAGTGTGCACTTCAGCGAGGACGACTACTTTCCTTCAGGACAGAGGAAGAGACGGGTTTTGAAGAGCTCTGCTGTCCTTAAACCAAAGGTAAAAAAAATTGTACTAAAGATTTTTTATAGCATCCGTGCATAGCCTTCTGGTGCTGCACCGAGGGCTATGTAAGCGCAACATAGATTCATCTATCGGCGTCATATTACCAGTGAAGCTTATGAAACATAATATGTTTTGTTATTGTTGTACTGTTATTACAATCGTCAGAAACTACGTGGACGGGTGTGGATGGTTTCTAGGTTTGAATGAGAAGTCCATGACTCCAGTCACAGCGTTGGCTGGCATAATCAAGACAAACTTGGCTACCATTCTCAGCTACTAGAGCGAGGGATGACCGCAGCACCCAGCATACATATTTATTTCGGTGTCGACGCACCAGCGTCTTCCCGAAATAATAATAAAATCCTTTGGAAAGTTACTCCGAGCGCTCCGGTTATCCCTGGGTCAGTTCGCTAAGATGTAGTATTTTCTCTCGAGTATGCCGTCCTCGACCGTAGGAGGCATCCACCTCTGGCTGGAATATGTAAACACTGTCGAACAACTGATGAAAGTAGTTGGCTAGTGTGCACAGCTGTTAGCAGTGACAGCGCGCAGTGATCGCTATTGAGAGAAAGTAGCCCCAATCAATTACAAGATGTGACCTTTTGGAATACCAGGGTTTTGTTATGCAAATAAATCACTCGTTCGAACATATACTGTTTTGAGAAGAAAAATGTTTTACTTTGCAGACCCCAGGAAACCTGCCGGAACTACTTTCGCTTTGACCAAAACTGGACAGAACTCGGCTCTCAGGACACTGTCGGGGGAAAGTCAGTGTGTGTGCACGAGACTAAAGACGGTGATGCCATACAGATTCATGTGAAAAATCCCGAACTATCCCTTTAATACCCTTTTTCTACTATATATATGTGTGCCGACTCCAAAGCTCAGTTTAACTAAGGGGAGAGCTGATGGGAAAGTTTGCTCTTTTTGTGAAGCTAACTATGCTAGAAACGAGTGGCTAACAGGAAGTGCCGAGCTTTACCGGCTTTTGTGCTGGCCGTGTCTCCTATGGCCCGCCGTGGTCTTTCTTGTTGTCACATTTTTCTTATGTGATACATAAAATGTGGTGTTTTATTCTTTATTATTCTTGTCGTGTCAAGTGGATTTCAGAGCATGATGGCTAAGCTGTACTGTTTTTTTATACTCTCAATCCTTACCGAGACTGCATTTAGGTCCGCTGACATCAGCTGCACTATCAGCTGATAGCTGTAAGGTTTACAGTTGATAGCGCTGCAGCACGGTTGATATCAATTTTTATATAAACCTTTGTAACTATGTGTTTTACACTTGGTTTATGTAATTCAGACGTTGCGCACGGTTTGTGCATTCATGTTGAGTGTGTTTTCGGATGTATGAATATTGGGCATCCTTGTGATTTGTTAATTTCAGTTGCGAGGCTGCCACATATGACATTGTTACTTCTAATGTTGGTGGAAGGGGTTTGCCTGTGTTTGTGTACAATAGTCCACGGCTGTCTTGCAAATGCTTTTGTTGCCAATTAATTAAATATGAGTCTGAGAGAAGCATTGTCCACAAAACGGAACTTCATTAATACTGTCTGTGAAAGCAATGGCTAAAATGTTTTTGTTATATCTAGATCTTGTCATAATTGCCATCTGATCGCTATGTGTTTAGCTTTCTGTTGTAATAAAGCTACAAGGCGTTTACCAGCTTCGTATGGGCTTCCTGTTACTGATCACATATTACTGTGTGCCAGAGTCATGAGCACGCGCTCAGCCCGAAGCGCGCATCCGCAGCTCTCCCTCGCGCTTTCACTCTCTCTCACACACGCTGTCCTCTTTTTTTAACCTCTTTATTTCACTAAAATGAACGAGACGTCGGTAGAATAAAGGTACTGTAACAGTGGGCTAATTTGCTTGCAGGAAAATAACACGTGTAAACACCGAATTAAATTCGTTGTTCATTCTGGCTTCCTCTGTAATTTTTGTCACGGGCCGCCACTGATGGGAATTGGTATTATGAAGTTGGAGAGACAATAATAATCTACTTACAGAAAGGGTTAAAAAATGGGCGTAGCACACCGGTTAGCAAATTTAGCATCTTTTCCATTTTTAACAGGCTGTAACTCCGGAGCTAATAAAGCTAACCACATCATTTTTTCAGGACTTGTTCTCGAGGCACTGTACAACCCTTTATAGCAAAAGTAGTTCTAACCCTTTTATTGTGGTTTTATAGGCTTTCAAAAACGCTACTTTTACAAAGCGGTATCCAAACATACACATTTAAGGGTATAATTTTCACACTCATCTGATGACAGAGGTAGATTTATTGTAATATCAGCTATTAGAAGTGGTCAAGAGCTTTCGATAGCCATCAATTAATATCCTGTTGCATTTATAGTTTTCGGGTAGTAGTGAGCTTTATTTCACTCTCCTATGGCCCCTTTTTTCAGGATGTGGGTATCCTTCAATTTTAATAAAACCTATATTTTTGGAAAACTCTTGAGGTGCACTGCCACCAAAATAAATTTCATTTATGGAACTAGCATACGTTAATTAAAAAACTGAGGCGTCTTTTCCATATGTTTTCATCGTTTTTATGTTGCGAAATAAACAAAGTGGTGCAATAGAAGTTGACGGACAAACTAGTGAGTTGCTGTTCTTGTCGCTATCCTAGTGGCAGGACATGCTAATGAGCACATCTTAAGACAATGGCCTCCCAAGTTGGTGAAAGCACCTCTCAGTCTTGCATTGTTGGAAACATCCTCAACTTAAGCGACTGTCATAAACAGACTCAAGCAAGGTAAGTATTGGGTAAAGAGACTGAAAACAAACCATTCAAAAAACATAAGTTAATAAAGATAAGAAGTAGTGAAGCCATTCATCTTTCTTCAATTTACTGAGTAGGGCCTTCGTGTAATTACATGACAAAGCCTGGACATTATGACATGCATACGGGCTAGAAACCAATTTGTGAAATGGAAACAGGTGAATGGCTTTGTTCTAAAGATGGATCTATTCACTCAGTATTCTGCAGCAGGAAGATATTTTAGTGTTCTGCAAACATTTTTAAAGCCGGCTGGCTTAAAACTACCTGGAACTGAAATTGTACATTTCACAGTTGGTTCCATAATGGAAAGCCTTTAAAATCATTGCTGTTTCAGCATCGCCAGATGTTTTGAAGATAATCCTAAAATTCCTGGTACCGGGGATAGTCACTGCTTTATTCCCTCAGCTGATGGTTCCATCAGTGTGAAATGCGTGTCTGGGGATGATAATGGGTTTCCGTCCATACAGATGATGGATGCTGATCACAAAGAACAGTCAACCCATTAACAGTTTACTCCAGGACTTCATGTAACCTAGCTGTATGATGGCCACTGCTGGCTTTAAAAGAATATCAGGCATCAACGTGAAACCTACACGGAAGTTTCAGTTGCCCCAGAGTAAAGATTTGCCACTCACAATTTTCAACATCACGAGGGTGGGGGTTGGGGTGCGGTATCTGTGTACACTTTTCACATTTAAAACAGAGTACATATTGAGGTAAAACTGAATATATTTACAGTACATTTTTTGGGGATCTGAAGAAATGTCCTCTCTGTGAAGTTGAGAATAGCAAACATACCCTAAAAGGGGGTTAATTTTAGGACGAAAATAGAAGAAATTGACTCAACATTTTTGATGAAGGTATGCTAGTTCCATAATGAAATTTATTTTGTGCTTATCAATAGCTTTCCAAAAATATAGGTTTAATTAAAATTGAAGGATACCCACATCCTGAAAAAGGGGTTGAAAAAGGGTCACCTCCCACAGGATGGTAAAATAAGGGTCAATATTACCAAAGAACTATAAATACTACAGGAAATGAATTGGTGAAAATGTCTGCCCCCTGATATTGAAGCCAATTTGAAGACTCGCTGGTTTAAAAAGGCGTTGCACTGGATTATTATCAAATTAAAATGTGCGTTTTAGACACCTCAAGAGTTCTCCTTTACACTGAAAAATATTTTGCCGAAGTGCGGCTTCCTCCTTTTCTCACAGAAAGGGATTCAATGGCTTTCCAAAACCACTTTGGGTCATCAAGTAAAATTTTGGCCCTCCTTTTTTGCTTACAGAAGACTATTTGTCCCTCAATAGTCTAAAAACAAGCCAGTCAGTGACATAAAATGTCATCCTTGCCTTAGCCCAAACCAAGCTCCTGAAAGGTCAGAGGGAAACCAAAGATCCCTCCCTTTAACTTTATTCTTCAAAAAAGGGGCATGTGTATTCACTATATGGTTAAACCCATCATAAAAAATGAGCAGGCTGACTCTACGTCAGGTATCAGCTCAATTCTGCCCCTATTAAAACCCATCACAATGAAACCCTTGTTCATTAAAATGTTTAAGATTTTACTTACAAATCATGAATAAAAATCAAGGTTTTGTTGAAGAAATCCTTGTGGCCCTGACGACAGCAATAACACAATGGTCACTCAGGTCATTGGAGAAAATGCCATAATCAGAAAATTCCTATGGGAAATTAGTCAAAATCACTTCAATTAACGAACTATTCTCAGACCATTTAGGCGAGTGGGAGAGTTAAAATCGACTACTCTGTAAGATTCAAGTAATCACAAAGAGATTTTAAATCATCAGATACTGAGGAGTCATTACTTAAAAAATCAACCAAATCTGAAAAAAGTTCCCGCCTGACCCCCTTGGAAACTACTTATTTTTACAGTACAGTTACTTCTGTATATGTAATTAATCCTTGCCAAATTTTACTTTGCTGTTGTGGATATTTTTTGAGTTGCATGCTCTAAAAGTAAACGGGGGTAGGTCAAAATTTCTTGGGTCAGTTTTTTTCTATCATTTTTGAGCCCTCATAACTTCATATTTATCAAAGATAGCTATATGACATTTTCAGAGCTGAAAGACAAATTCGCGTACTGTCAACAACTACAATTAAATCAATTGTATGTCCATTCTAGGTGTCACAATCTGAAGGCAAAATCTGGATTTTCTTCAACGAGATTGGTTCTGTAACTGACTTCATGCTTCAATATCATGGGAACTAAGTTTCATTAGCAACTCTGGACCAATTGAATAACTGACCTAGTGTAGTAAAAACAAATCTTGGAACTATGGATGTATCATGTTTTCTTGCAATTCACCAGAGAAAACTTGAAAAAGTGCGTGTTAAAAAAACTTCTAGGGGTCATATCATCATGTGCGATAGGCTGATGATCATATCAAGTTATGGCATATGAATGACCTCATTTTGATCTGCATTTTGATACCAAGCTCATCTTCAAGCCATGATTCCTTCTCTGAAAAATAATTTTCACACTCGCCCTACATTAACCATTTGTTGACCAACTCATGACCCTCAGCTGAGTGCAAGTGGTCCTCTACCAATGCCGCATGGCAAACTGTTCTAGGTCATGGTGATCCAGATGATGGTCCTGTCAAGAACAACATGATGTTTTTTTACAGGAAGAGAGGGCAAAGAGGGTGCAAGAATAGAATTATCACATAAACTAGCAAGGGCACAGGGAAAACACATGAATTGTAACATTAGAACCTAATTGGATTAACTCCACACAAAGCTGTGATTGGGAAGGGACTCATTCATTCAAGACTAAAAAAAATCATGTTTAAATGTAAAATTGCAACAAAAAAAGAAAAAAAAAATGATTAGATCATTGGCTGTTTGATATTGAGTGGATCATTTTAATCACTTGTGCCAGAGCAGAAAGAGATATAAAACATGCAGGACAAGATGTTATCCATGAGAAACACTGATGTAGAGGTGCACCATATTTGTTGCAGAAAATCCAATAAGTCTTAGCACCATCAGACTTCCCTGAAGACTAAGCAAAGCTTAAACACAGGTCTTCAGCCAGTTTAATGGGCTAGATGCTAAAAAAGTGACAGTTCAACACTTGCATGATGGTCAAAGCTTTCATCATTAAAAGACTATTCCACCACTGTAAAGAATGGTCTTTTCCTAAAACTTTGCTGCACATGCACCAGAAAGGTGAAAAATAAAATAGGTGCTTCATGACCTGCAAGAAACAGAGAAAAGAGGCTGTGGTATTTAGTTTTGCACAAAAGGTAGAAAATCTACAATAACCAGAGTGCACTGGGTGCATTTCTTTCGCTTAATTGAAAACTGGGTAGGCGCAGAACATCCCTTTGCAACAATAGCTAGTGCTGACTTGTTCTCGGTCATTTTCTGTTCTGAACACCTTTTACAACGATAAGAATAATCCACTGGCAATTTAAAACAGCTTTCATTTTCATGCAGTCTAAGGGCAATTACATGATGGGCTGAATTTAGTTCAGAAAGAATATTTACTCATAAATAAACGAATGCTTTATGAAACGTTGATCTTTCTCGCTACCTTATTGGCAGATCAGCCAATCTAACCTGTGCCTTATGATTGTTTAAATTAAGCTGAAGACAAAGATTTGAAACACCTTTGCACAATTTTGAATAATGATGATTGAAATGCACCAAATTACTTGTCCAAATGATTGATTATAATCTTACCATAGCTGGACGAACTTGCAATAACTGATGATGTGAAGTGTTTTCAGAGTGAATGTATCGTTAATGAGGTAAAATTAATGAGAACAAGTTGGGATCGGTAATTGTTTAAAAGGGATGATCTGTACCTCCCCAATCTTAAATTCGGGCTGCGCCTATGTTTTGAAGTACTATGACAGTTTGGGTCTCACAAATAAAAATGTGTATTGCATGATTTCACTGGCTATGGTATAACTGCCATGTTCATAAGAAAACACTTTATTGCTTAATAATAAATGAAGGCACAGCATGATTGGATGTAACTGGAAACTTAAATATTTTCCTTCAACTTGAAGGGAGGTAGGGGTTTTAAAGTGCATTTTTGAGAACGAGTAGTAACTTTAGGAAAAATAGCATTCTGATGTCTAAATAAGATTTTTTTAAAAAAGGCAAAGCTTTGATCAAAACTGGTTGGCTAAAACACCTTAAGATAACAAATTATACTGGCAGGTATTCCAGAATTTTCTGGCCTCAGCACTGCACCCTAATCATGTTATTATCCAACTCCTGCAGATTTTGATAAATGTTTTCAAATGGTGTTTAAGGTTGTAATATGAATACTTTATACCGGGGGTCTCAGACTCGCCTGTTAAAGGGTCAAGGGGCTGCAGGTATTCCTTTAAACCCAGTGGACGCACACCTAATACTATACTAAAGCACACCTAATACTAAAAAACTATTCAGCTGTGCCGGTTGAGATCAGTTGATAAAATGAGTTTTACTTTTGCTCAGTTGCTATAAAAAACTGCCGCCACTTCACCTTTAACAGACCGATTTGAGAGCCCTGCTTTCCACAGAAAATAAATATCTACAGTATGTGAATGCATAGATCGATCCTGCCTTGTGTCAGTCGTTCAGTCAGATCGTGGTGGTGCAAACATGAGAGTAATACTTCCTTAGCCCACTTTAGGCTCTTAATACTATAACACAACAACACAACAATTACATTCATAACAATTTATACATCAAAATGGCAGGCTAGATAAGTGATTTAGCCAACAGTTATGCAGGGTTAGGCAGGTGTCTTCCTTTTTAAGAAGTTCTTACCATTCTGAACTGTATTCAATTTTTCTGATAAGTTTGCTGTAAACTTTTTATTGATACTATGCAAAAGGGCCGTTTAGTCATAAAAAACACCAGTGATTGACAACTGCTGTGCCTGGACGGAGTACCGATAGCCCCTCCCCCCTACTATTTACTTCGTGAATAGTAATTTTATGTAGAGCTGGAGTAGGAACTTCGACAGGAGACTTCACGTTTTCGGAAATTCTTCATGGGGCTAGCCAACAGCAATTGTGCTTCAAGCAGGACAGATTTCAACAAAAAAGACGAAATGAGTTGTTCTGCTGTGAATTGTGCTAACCAACCAGACCGATCAGAAGGATCTTTGCAGTTTATTTGGCTTATTTTTTTATTAATTATTAAAGTTTATTTTTTGTTAATTCAAGTTGAACGATCAGTTAAGTTATTACCAAGTTAGTTTGCTACCTTGGCTATGTTAAGACAGCAAGCAGATTAGGAAACGTTTAGGATTAATATGGGAGAAAATGGTGATCGGTAGTCATTTGTAACTGGCAAAGTATACATTTTTAATTTTAGAGGATACCTATTATAGATAGCATTTGAATGAAGTTAACAGCACTGTGTCATAAAATGTCGTTCTTATGATCTTGAAATATTTGGCCAGTTCTGCAGTAGTTTCAGCCTTTAGCTTCCAGTACTGCAGTCTGTATCTCAGAATTTTAGAACAAACCCAGACTGTGAGTCACTTGGCCCAGTAGGAATTCTGCTTACCTAGGGGGTCAATGTTAGTGCCTTGCAAATGGCTGGCTAATTCCTTAAACTTTTCTCGTAGCTGATTGAAGTCGCTTAGGCAATTAAAGTAGGGTAAATGATGTAGCAAGCTTGCTACCTAACGTTCAGTAGACGAGCCCCTAGGTTTGAGTGTTTCCATGAGCATCAGCAAGCCAACTTCTTGTTTTTCAGCAGGCAACACACAAAAGCCCAAACTTATGTTACAACCTTACGGACAGCATTGAAAACTGCAATAAAAACTTATTGGATCGAGGAGGTACAGATTATTTTATCAACAGGGGTAATATAACAAAAATGAAACACACCGAAAGCGGATTCAATTCATCAATAGTTTCAATGTAGATTTGTCAGATTTTGGATGAAATTACAGCTGGAATCAATGCATCTACTTTACTGGAATTGGCTAGGTAACGGGGTTACTCTTAGAAGGTTGATCGGATGAAGTATAGGGGAAAAGCTGAGAACATTTCGAGTTTGGCCTGGAAGGAGATGGGCACTGTAAATGAGGGAGTGGTGTAAACTGAAAAAAATGTCATTTAAAAATTGTTTATAGCATGATGGTTGTTGCGCTACTAAATTATACTAATTATGGCCGATGTTATTCGCACTTATACATGTGGCCAATACTGAATTTTTTTTCTTGGCTACACTTATAAATACGTTGATGACCATTCCAGTGCAGCTTATAGAAAGTAAGAAAGTAGAAATAAGTTTGGCCAAGAAAAAATTTTTTTGCTTTGGACACACTTAAAATAAGTGTGCAATGGAGCAATGTGCATCTTGGCCACATTTATATGTGCATCTAAAGCAAAATTCGATCAATTTTTGTGCTTGGGTGCACTTATTTCGTAAATCATTGCTGCGTTGGGCAGCGAGTGACCTTCACGTTAACTAGCAAGCTAGCTGACTTCAGTTAAAGTTAACTCACATATTACCTTGCACACGACAATTGATGATTAATTAATTCAGCCACTGCAACATATCTGTTAAGGTAATGCATTCAGTATCTTAATTTAGAGGGTCAGAGCTGAGGTTGGGCGTTGCACAATGAAAAAATTATATTTTCCTTGATCAGCTTTATAATTTCTTGAAAATTATAGGAAGTTATTTGGAAATTTGATGTCTCTTTATATACAATCTATGCCTGAAAAAAATTTCAAATAAGTCAGAATAGATGCATGTGATCCCACACAAAAAGGAATGTGAATTGGTAGCAGAAAGAATTGACTTTCAAAGTATATAAAGCTGCATATATCTCCATTCTAGTTTTTTTTTTTGTCAAACCTGCTGTTTGAAAAATTTCCAGATGTGTGGGTTGGAATGTGCAAGTCAGTTTTACTGCTGTCATGTTAGGGCAGACTGCACAGGTTTCAGACATAAGTTTCACAAATAATTAGATATATTTTCTTTTTTTATCATGTGATTACAGAAGCTGCCAAACCACTGGGTAAGGCTGAGGTTACCCAGGTCCAGTGATGATTTGGAGGATGCTACAAGCGATCTTTTGTTTTCTTGCTGGAGTATACTTCTGAAGTGATTTATAAATGAAAAACTGATGAAAACGCTTGTCAAAACTGTTCAACTGTGCATTGTCACTGAAACATGCAATGGTTCTGTTAGACAGTAATTTACACTTGGAGGCTGACAAGTTCATGTTGACTGAATAATAACTGACATGTAACTGGCTTCTTTTATGCATTCTTGTTCCGTCCATGTCACCTTCCTTATATGCCATCTTCAAATATTGGCATAAACTGTGATTCTTTGTTTGTTTCTTTAATGATACATTCAAAAGCCGTTCATCTTGACTTCTAAGCCTTCAGTTTTTCAACAGAGACTCTAGTCATCTATCCTTGGACTTGGAGTACAACCCCAATTCCAAAATAGTTGGGACATCATTTGAATTGTGAATAGAATCAAAACGCAATGACTTTTAAATCACACCAGCCAGTATTTTATTCACACTAGAACAGAGATAACATAGCAAATGTTGAAACTGAGGAATTTTACAATTTTATCTACAAAATGAGCTCATTTCAAATTTGATGGCTGCTACACGTCTCAAAAAAGGTGGAACAGGGGCCTGTTTACCATGGTGTAGCATCCCCTCTTCTTTTTAACACAAAGTAGAGGCATCTGGGCATTGAGGAGACAAGTTTCTTGAGTTTAGCCATTGCAATTTGATCCCACTTTTGTTTGACAGACTTTTCGCTTAATTATGCGCCAAATGTTCTCTATCGGTGAAAGATCAGAACTGCATTGACTCCTACTATGAAGGCATGCTGTTGTAATAGCTGCAGTATGTGGTTTTGCATTGTCCTGCTGAAATACACAAGGCCTTCCCTGGAATAAATGTTGTCTGGAGGGGAGCATATGTCGCTGTAATACCTTTATATACCTTTCAGCATTCATGAAGCTTTTTAAAACATACGTGTCCCACACCATATGCACTAATGCATCCCCATACCATCAGAAATGCTGGCTTTTGCACTGAACACTGATAACAGGTGGAGTGGTTTTTCTCTTCTTTAGCCCGGAGGACACGATGCTCGTGATTACCAATAAGAATGTCAACTTTGGACTCGTCTGACCACAAGACACTTTGCCACAGCCCATTTTAAATGAGCCTTGGCCCACAGAACACGCCGGTGCCTCTGGATCATGCTCAACAATGGCTTCCTTTTTGCAGGATAGAGTTTTAGGTGGCATCTGTGGATGGCACGGCAGGCTGTGTTTACTGACAGTGGTTTCTTGCAGTATTCCTGGGCCCATTTAGTAATGTCAATGACAGAATCATGCCGGTGAGTGATGCAGTGGCGTCTGAGGGCCCGAAGATCACAGGCACCCAATAAAGGTCTTTGGCCTTGTCTCTTACGCACAGAGATTTTTCCAGTTACTCTGAATCTTTTGATGATGTTTTGCACTCTCGATGATGAGACCTTTAAAGTCTTTGCAATTTGACATTGAGGAACATTGTTTTTAAAGTATTCCGCAATTTTTTTACGCAAGCCTTCACAGGTTGGAGAGCCTCTGGCCATCTTTACTTCTGAGAGACTCAGCCTCTCAAGACATCCCTTTTAAAGCCAATCATGTTACACACCTGATGCCAGTTTTTAATTAATTACTTGCAAAATGTTCTTTCAACTGATTCGCTTATATATTATTGCTTTTTCAGGACTTTTATTGCCTGTGTCCCAACTTTTTTGAGACCTGTTGCAGCCAGAAATTTAAAATAAGCTCATTCTGTGGATAAAAATGTAAAATGTCTCATTTTCAACATTTGAATTGTTATCTATGTTGCATTGTAAATAACTTATTGCCTCATGTGATCTGAAAGTCTTTGCATTTCTATTTTATTAACAATTTACACTTCGTCCTAACTATTTTGGAATTGGGGTTGTACATGAGAAATGTCTTGTAGTTCAATATGCATTTTCTGTGATGGTGGTAAATTAAACCTGTAATGTACAAAAAAGGTCTTTACATTTACGTTGGTGGAAAGGCTGGAGGAAAGCAAATGGTTTGGAGAAAAGATTGAAGAGGCAGAGAAAAAAGGAAGACCTGGGAAAACAATAAGTATGATGGCTACCACCCTAGTATAAAAATAAATGAATAAAATGGACATCAAACATCACATAAATTAAAAACGAACAAAAACCCACACACACACACTTTAAGTTTTTTGTGCCCATAGCTGATGTTGAAAATCCAAATCCAGCGTCACCCCACTGGATTTGGTCTTTCAGACACAGCTGCAATGTAATTTAAAAATCTATAATTTCCCTTAGGGCTGAAATGAACTCCATCATGAAAAATTTGGCCAGGATCTCTATGCTTTCTGAGGATGATGCACAATGTCTCCACCAATAGACAAAACAAAGGTAGCCATCACACTGTTGACATATTGCCAGGCTTCGTCAATCTTTGGATGGGAAGACCTCCACCGGCATTGCTGGGAGATGGCAGAGAAGATTATCTTCATCCTGGGAAACTGCCGATGGAGAATTTTCAAGTCCTGCTTCATCCCAGCGACAAGCTTTGCACACTTGGGGGTGGGCGCAGGTGCAAAGCTCTGGCTGTGAGGTACCGTTCAGGAACCACTCGCGAGAGACAGAAATCCAAAAAACGTTTGCCTTTATTGGAGACCGAGTCAAAGCCAAAAAGCACAGGAATTGCCAAGCCACAATACGAAATCCAAAAACCGTGTCGACTAGACAGGCAGGGGTCAGAACCAGTAAGACAGATGAGCTGAAGAATAAAAACGATAGGCAAAAAGGTGTAGTCGATGAGCAAAGCCAAGGGTCATACACAGGGCATCCAAACACAGAAATTGTGGTCACACAAAAATGGGTCAAAATCCAGAAAGACAAAAATGATATGAATCAAGGTCGGACAATCCAGTGGAAGAGAAACAATATTCTATGGCATACGAGGCGCTCTGCACAAAGAAGTATTGATCAACGTTCTGACATGAGCTGTGAGTGAAAAGACAGTTTAAATAGAAAAGAGGAAACACACATGCTATGCAGGGAACAGGTTAATGTTTGGTTTTGTTGTTCTCAGGGGAATCCAAGGAGTTAAATGGAGTATGTTTCGTTCCCATTGAAATTAAAATTTATTCCCTTTTGGAAACTCCTTAAAATGAGTCAGAATTCGCTTGAGTAATCACCCTATTCTCTCCGCTCAGCTAAATCGCTTTATTACATCCTCCAAATGGTGGAAACCCAAAAACCAGATTCGTCCCCCCTTCCAGGGTGTTAATGGCCATGCCACCTGGATCAAAGAGGTGGTTTGGCTTAAAGAAAAGAGAAAGTTTCCATTCAGAGAGAATCGTATTTCGATTCTACCAGGTGAATAAATAATTGTTATTCCTTTAAGCTTGCGTGGTTTCAGTGGCTCTTAACGTGTACATTCTTTCTAGCCCCGTTGCGTCAGATACCTAGGCATTTAATCCCAACCGAGGAACGACTGGCCAGCAGCCCAGTATGGGAATAGGTTTTATTAAGTTGGACAGACAATCATAATCTACTAACATAAAGGGTTTATGTATTGCTGGTTCTGGGATTTTAGCCTTAAGGAAACCCATGGACGAAAAATTCCTTGAAGGAACCCATGGGCGTGCATAGATCTGGGTTCGCTGTTTTCAAGCCAAAAGATGCTGTTACAGTGATGACTGGCTTCCAACCTCTAATCTAACCAATGACCCTGGGATCCGGACATGGTGTTAAAACCCGGGAACATTAATGGGAGTGACGGCGGTTGTATTTTAAGAGTTTGACGTATAATCAACTTCGAGATCCATGCACGTTTTCCCTAGATTATTAATTTTAATTCTAATTTGGAGTCAGATATTTAAAGAGGGTACAACTAAATTTGGTATTCTAAATGTATTATGAAGTCAGATTAATTGTAACCGTTATGCTTTTGTGCCCCGTTCTTTGAATGGAGAAAATATATCCATTTTATTGTGAATCAAACCAGCCAGGAGGTTGTGCGAGTTAACGGCAGCCAAAAAGAACACATGGAGCCTTCGTTTTTATGCCCCTGCCCTCCGAAGAGGAAAGGGGGCATTATGTCGACACCATGTCAGTCCGTCCGTCCGTCCGTCGTCCGTCAACTTTTCGTTTCCGTGGGATAGCTATAGAATCCCTCGACAGATTGATGCCATTTCTTAATGGCGTATTGGGACTGGCTAGAGGAAGGTTCCTTTCGAAAACCAGCGTCGTGCGATATCTAATATGGCCGCCATAGCAGCCATCTCAATATGCCCTTGATCAACATACTGGCGGGGGCATATGCCACGCTCTGCGCTGCTCTTGTTTTGGTATTGTTTTATGGGGTTCTACAAAAATGACTGAAAAGAGGCCAGGACTAACAATTGTTTAAAACGGATGTTTTGTCCCCCGCAATTCTCAGTTCTACTGAATTTACCCCATGATTTCATCACTGTTAGATCGCAAATGGAGAGAAACCGTGGCTTCAGTTGCCAATTACAATAATTGGAAAACGCATCAATGAAGGAAAATAATTGAGAACTTGCCAGGACTATCCTAATTGTCATAAAGGGACGTGTCTGTGCTCCCCCAATTCCCTGTTCTAGCGCCGGGCCTGGGTTCCATTACATCTGTTGCAAAGCTAGCATTATTGGCGTTGTTGCTAGAACTATGAATGCTTGTTCTCTACCATAAAATCTGAAGGGAAAATAACCAGCCATCAGTTTATGATCTGGAACACAAGTGTGGTTTGGGTATGCAGTGGGAAAAGGATCTGAAGCACACAAGCAAGTCCACCTCTGAATGGGCCAAAGTAAACTATTTGAAGGTTTTGGGGTGACCTGACTTGGATGCTGTTCCTTGACCTTAAACAGGCAGTTCATGCCTGAAAACCTCCAATTTGGCTGAATTTAAAAATCTGCCAAGAGAAGGCCGAATTTCCTCCACAGCAATGTAAACGACTCATTGCTAGTTATCCCAAACATTTTATTGTAGTTGTTGCCACCAAGGGTGACACAACAAGTTTATTCATTTACGGGGGCTCTTATTTTTTCTCATGCATGATGGAGTATGTATTGAATAACTCTTTACCTCCAGTAATTGAAATCATTTAAAAGCTGCATTTTGTGTTGCTGTGTTTATTGTGTCTCAGAATAAAATTAGTTGGATAATCTGAAACATTTGAAAATAACAAATAAGCAAGATTATAAGGAATCAGGGAGGGGGCTAATACTTTTTTTATTGGGCTCAATGTTCCATGACTATGGCAGCTTCTTGATTGGAGAAGTAAAAGCTGAGGAAACTGTTTGGGGTAAATGACTGTTAAAATGCAGAAGAGAAATTGCATTCATTCAAGTTGTCATCTGAAGAACTATATCAAACAACATTGACAAGGAGTCAGGAACTCAGAGACAGTAGTGTAATGTTCACACAATTTATTAAGCCAGTAATCAAGATCAGACGGTCTGAGTCAAAGCCAGATTGTGGTACATTGAACTCACTGAAGATAAAATAGGCTGAGATCCAAAAACTAGCCGATCAAAATGCAGAATTTAAACAGAGATTAAATCCAAAAACCAGTTCCTTGGCCAAGTCATGAACAGAGGGAAGTTAGACACAAAAGAGCAATCCAAAAACTCTAACACCGTGAAATGAAGATGGTCAAAACACTGGGAATCAGATTCGGAAAAAGCTTGTACGACACAGAAAAAAGCAGCGTAGACAAACCCGTGAAGAAACAAAAAGAATCAGCGTGACTATATTGAGGGAGTGGTTATGGGGAATGAGAGACAGGTGGAGCAGGAACCAGGAGAGAGCACAGAGGGGCGTGATTACAAACAAGGTAATAATAAAATGAGGTGAACAGAAATGGGAGGACAAGACACATAGAAGAGGAGAGGTAAACAGGCACAGGGAGACATGGGGAGAAAGGATAAACAAAGACAGAATAAACGGAAAAGTACATAAACTAAAACATCTAATATGAGAAACTAAAATAATGAACTATCACTGACAAATATAAACTAATGGTTGGAAATAGAGGCTTCTGTGGAGAGAGATCAAGGATAAACAAAGAGTAAAAACAAAACCAAAGGTAAAGGTTGTGCAGGAAAGCATTCATGCTGGGCTAGGATTCGGGCATACTTAAAAAATCTGAGGCAAATTAATTTGCAGGATCATTTATATTAATATTAAAATCACTAACCATAATGAATTCATGGCTTTTTTTAAACTTTGTATAGCCAGGCATGTCATTAAGAACAATTTGTTATTTAACACTGGTGGCCTAGGAGAATGATAGAAGAAATAAAAGCTCTGAACGCAACAAACAAACAATCCAGTAAAATGGAGACAAAGTATAAAATAAAATGAAAACAACAATCAGCAATAAGTAAATCACTCTGAACCTGTATTCAAGTGAAAAGTATGAAGAAAAAAATTTTTTTTAATATGATAATATAAAAAAATTGATAGCCCATTAAACTATGTGAACTTACTTCTTTTTAATGCCAATTATCATGGCAAGTTTTAGATATTGAACTTGTGTTGTAAGTTTTCAAAAGTCAAACTTAAAGCTATCCGATGTCTAGACTAATTGTGAGTTTGAAACAAAGTTTATCCCCATGTTAATAATAATTATTTATAGGTGCCTTTCAAGACACTCAGGTCACCGTGCCTAAGTCAAACAAGTAAAAATACATTGTAATTGTTGGGTGAAAAAGTCAACCAGATGTATAAGTCTTGCGTAGACATGCCCATGTACACCAGTAGCAGTAACTGATAGCAGATATGACTGATGGTAGACTGTTACATTCAATGCATTTCATGGTTTAAAGCAACGGAAGAAGATGAAAGAACCAAAATTATGGGAATCGTAATCATAACTGAAAAGAGAAGAAAAATTATTGTCACTCTCCCATTGTACAACAGTTTATATCTGGGAATTCACAATTTTTTACCTTCACCATCAAAATTTTTATTGCTAGCCTCACAACCAGGGGCGGTTCCACGATTTTTTAAGTCGGGTGGCACAGGGGGGACCAATAATCAGTCAAGGGGGGCACGTGGGAAACATAGGAATAATAGGAAACATATTATAGGATAGAACGCAATGGAATTTGCTCAAGTAAACACATTTTTCATTAATTTTACTTGTTTTTATTTTTAATAAAGTGTATCCAAATACAATAAACATTCTCTGTTGTGTGCCACTTGTTTCAAAAACAATTCCATGGTATTAGAATTTTGGAACTTCTATTACACACAGATATCCATGGTACATATTTTATAACAAAAGTAAACAGCTGTTTCACATTGCAGCGTGTGTGTATATAAATGCTGTAGTGTGAATATCCCAGACTATTGTGGTCAAATTCCCCATGCCAGCCCAGGCAATTTAGAAGAGAGAGAAATAAATTTAATGCCAACGGCATACACCGTGCTTCATCTTAAAATTTCAACGACATTCGTCTGATCGCTAAATTCTCAACATTTTCAGACTCCTTAAACTTCAGTGTTTATTTAACCACATTATCTTGGAGAAATTGATTGTGATTTCAGTCTTTAATCAAACATGAATGACTACATCAAGATAATTGGAAAGTTTCGATTTAGGGAAAGTAGACACCAAGCATGTATAAATATAGCTTAATGGGAAATTTTTTTGTATCTATGAATCGCCAAAAATTTGCGGTTGCTTTTGCTACTTTCCACAGTTGAGTTGACAACAGCACAATGCCGACCAGCGTTAATTTGCGAGTAGCGTTTTACTTTGAAGGGACGCTTTTACAATGTTTTAAAATACAGTATGGAACTGAGTTTATACATACCATGCAGTGAGACGAGGTGATTATGGACCACTCTGAAATTCTATGCATCGCATGCATTCCTATGCCAAAACGCAGCGCTCCCCAGTGTAATGGGGATGATAGATTGCACTGATCTCATTTATCATCGCTTTCCAAAAAACCATCTTTGTTGAAGGGAATGGTTGAATGAATAAGGAGAGATGAATAGCTGGATCTACAGGGGTTTTATGACCGCGATAAACCTTTCCAATGGTTTTACTTATCAAGGCATTAGCGTTAGCCAGATCAGGTCATGACTGACAGCATAAGATTCTGTTTATCACAAACACAAATTGCGCAATTTAATAGAAATCAAATGTAATTTCCGCAAGCGCCTGGATAGTACTTCCCAATATATGTAACCACTGAGCTGACGCCATCACTCTGCTAACTTACACAGCGGTCAAGCCATTACTCTCGCGTTTGAACTAGCAACAGTTTGCTTTGATAACTTCCACATCATTAGTTTGTCGGGCAGTGGGAGACGGACTAACGATAGTTAGCTATGCGAGAGAAAAATCTGGAGCCAATGCCGAATTCCGGTATTCCTCGCCGAGGTTATGTTAAATTAGTATTCAGACTTCGGCGCTGCTGGCATATATTCGCAAATTGATTAATGAGGCTCATTAAGCAATAAGCTGCGCAACATCGCATTCTTTACTTCAATATTCAGATTGTAGAAAATGTATTCTCGTGGCTTCTTCGCAAACTAATTTATAAAGACGTATTGATAATTTGTGTAGTCATCGACTTACTTATCAACTTCATTTAAACATTTGTAAATCATTTAACACTACACATTTTGAGCGACTGTTTACTTACCCTTTTTTCTCCTTTTTAGCCAAAATAGTGCAAGTCTGCATGAGAAAGTTAAAGTGCATCCGCCAACCAGAGTGCATCCTGCATATTTTTTGAACGTCAACTCGGACAAACTAATTGACAGCTCTGGTGGGGGTGGTCAGGCAGGGTGGCCAATCGTATTCCAGGGGTAGCCAGTGCCACCCCCAGCCACCCCTGTGGCCACGCCCCTGCTCACAACTAAGCAAAGTACTGCCCACAGGACAGTGAAAGACACCGCTTGCCAAAAAGCAAATAAGCTATGAGTATTATTGTTAAATCATACTACACAGTTCTATTATTTATATTTTTGGGGCATATATTACCATTAGTTTGCATGCAGACATCTCTTACTGTTCTCATTTTTGTCATAAAGATCGATTTGAGAGATTTTCCCCATCTAAATTTTACTCTATTTTAGAGTTTGCGTATCTGCGTCTCGACTATTTTATTACCAATTTGTGTTTGGCTAGATTCTCCCTTTCAGGAGTTTGGAAGCTTTGCCATTTTGTATTTTCAAATTGCTATCGTTTTCTTTGTGCAATGAGAAATAAATGTGTCGTTTCTGCCTGCTTCTCTGCGCTTGGGGTCTCCCTATTTTCTTGCACATAACACTATGAACTAGAAAAGCACTCAGAGAGCGCAGACCTCCGCCAGGGTGCAGCAAAACCCAGAAGCACAGTGATTGGAACTCCGGCCCATTGGAAAGATATGAAATCTTGAACTTTGGCGTATATCTCAGCAGTACCTTGGCCTAGATATGGCAAAATTTAATCACCTGTTCCTTGACTTAATACCCATCCTTTTGAAAATTTCATCAAAATCTGTCCATTACTTTTTGAGTTATGTTGTACACAAACAAACCAACAAACAAACGCCACCAAAAACATAACCTCCTTGGCGGAGGTAATAATAGAAAAGTTGACCAAACTGAAAAAGTAAGGCAAACAGCTGCAAACCACTTTTGAGTATGCTCAACCTCAGGTGCCTGTAGTTGCACAAACTCATTTTTGAAAGAATTTGCAACTTGAAATTGAGTTAAGTCAAAAATGCTCTGCAGTTGGTTGCCTTTCTTCTTGAGATAAGTCAAGCTTTTATATTAGTTTTAAGAGAGTATTAGGGTTCAGAGGGGGTACTAGCTAGATTTTTATATGAGAGCATTTTTTAGTTTACAGGGGTGGCACCTTGGCGCAGTGGGTGGCACTGCCTCAACGATGGAAGGCTGAGGGTTATTATTCTGCCCGGGGCCTTTGTATGTGGAGTTTATGTATTCTATCCATGTAATTGTGTTTACTATGGGTATAAAGACACGCATGACAGGATAATTGGAGACTCTAAATTGCCCATTGATATGAGTATTGGTTTTAATATCTGATTGAAAGGAATGATTCAATTCCTGCATGTTTAAAACAGACTGTTGACATGATGTAACCATAAATATGCTAAATATATCCTTAAACATAAAATAACTGTCCAGTTTCCCCTGACTAAATTTTTCTATTCCAGCTCATATTGTGGCCTGAGGGGTTATAATTTAAACATCTTCCAGTGAAACTAACAATCTAAGAGGTTTATGCAAGCCAATTAAGAGGTAAGCCAAGTACTGACAACTGCAAAAGATTAAATGATTAAATACTTTGATATGCATGCCAGTGTGTTGCAATGCCTTGCATTGCTTTTCAAAGTGAATTCAAAGCTTCATCTGAGGAGATCATAAAGGATAATGGGCCAGATTCACTAAGGCCTTTTCCACATGCAAATTTTTTTGCCCAAGCAAAATCAACAACATGACCAGTGATTGGCCAGTGTCTTTTTTGCGCCAATAAATAGCAATGTCACTGGTTTTGCACGGGGAAAATGATTTTGCAAAATGCAAAAACAATTTTGCGAATCTGGACCAATTTTATTGCTTTTGATGGACAAAAGCAGTTTTTTAAAAATTCTCCTTGAAGTTTAGTTTTTTTTTTTACCAATAGACGTCTTAGAGGTTGATGCTGATGAAATTATTTAATAGGAGTCATGAGTTCAAATAAAAATAAACATACTATAGAAGTTAATATGGTATGCGGCACTAAGCCATTTCCCCAGTCTCTGTGGTGCTAAAATCCAGAACTACAAAGCCATGTGGTCACTTTGCCCTCCATTTCTGTTCATTATTATTCAAATTTTTTGATTTTAGATTACTTTCACCCTCACATTCAATGTTTGGCCATTTGCTCTCATGCATTTTGTTATACAGACATAATTATTGTTGAAACGTCTCAGCGTTTTGGCACCTCGTTGCAGGAGGTATAAGAAAAAGGTAATAAATAATCATAAAATATATAAAGATAAAAAAAAATACAGCTAATAATCATTCCATCTCTTCTTTCTTCCTGCCTTTCTCGTTCACAGAACCCCAGCCTGGGTAACTGCATTACCCTTCCATCAGGTTCACTGTTCACTGAAATTCAGCTCAAAGGATGGGGAAAACACTTACATATGTCCATTTTGTGAAACAGATGAACATGAATGTGGTTGGATGTTTTCGCTTGAAGATAAACACAGCCCTGTACTTGTCAAGTGGTGCAATATCCCACACTGTAAACCTTGATGGTGTGGTGAACTCTAATGTTTTGCGGAAACCGATTACCTCAATTCTGGAGGCAAATTGCATTGTGTGGAAGGAACTTAAAGAAAATAAGGTAAAGTCGTTTTTTTAAACTTGTTTTTAAGTGCTATGAACATGAGGTTTATTAAGTTGGCAAACTCAGTTTTTTTGAGGAAATTGGTTGCCACAGAACACTGGAAGACCACACAGGAAAAACGATCGGTCCGAATTTTGCATTTTTGTGTATTTTATATATTATAATATTTATTAAAATATTCCATATAATATTTCATATTTTTGTATATTTTTACAGTGCTTTGTTTCTAAGATCATTTGAATTTTTAATTCATCCTTTCTCCACAATGTCAAAATGTAACTCTGATCATTTTTCCATTGTGGTCTTCATTTGAGTTCACCTCACTTGTCAGGGTTTACAGTGCAGAGATGAGGAGAGAATTGATGAGTGGCTCTAATGCTGCACTGCGACCGAGAGCAGAGTTGAGAAAGGTTTCTCGGAGAGGAGGACGAGGAGGAAAAGAGGGAGGGATATCCACAAAGCCAAAGATGGAGAGATTTATAACTGACAGCACAGCAGCCAGGAGCTTTCAATCAGGAACATGAGAAGAAACTGGGACCGGCTGGCAGAGCATATGGGCCGCATCTCGGGAACAGGGATGGACCAGTGCCCCCTGCTTCTTACACTGCCGCCAGTAATTAAATATAACTGAACAAACATGCGCTCCTTACTTAAGCTTATATCATTAAGGAAAACACATTAGCAAATTATAGCATTTTGGCCTTGCAGCTTGTGTAGATTAAAGGAGAATGCCTTCGCTCGCACGGCAGGAAGCCTTCCCTCCTGATGTTCATGACTGTGTTCCACTCGCTTTATGATGTTGTTTTATCTTGTTTGCCCAGCAAGAAATGATTTATCGGCACAATGATAGCGATGGCGTGTTATTTTAGACTCACCTATGGATGTGGCCAAAAGTAAAAATTGCCATTTTATGGGCCCAGATGTCCAAACTAAACTCTGTAGCAGCTTTTTTTCTGGTTGTAGTCGTTCTCCCCTTCGCATTTTAATATCCAATCATTCATTAATTTTCTTGAGAACAAGCGCCCAGTTCATGTGCTTGTGTTTGTGCGCATGTCTAAAGACATGCTGCTCTTGATATATCCTCGCATGTTTAACAATAAGTCAAAGATCTGTAATTCTAGCCACTGAAAGGTACTTGGCAAATGTGTACTGACTGATTTATCATAGGCTTTGAATTGACTGATTTATTATACCAGTAATTTTCCAAACAAATGCATCTTACTTCTGAGAGAAAACAATAAGGAGGGCAGGCTGGACGTCAGCTGTTTTGTGCAGTGATAGTCAATAACATGTAGGGTCTATTTTAAACCAGTTTTGCTTTTTAGGCCTATAGTCGTGTTCTTACAGATCAAAGAGAAATGCTTTACTGTAAAACTGGCCTTTTTGATGAACTCTGCAGTGAATTTGCCATCAGCACACTATGAAACCAAAGAATTAGCATTATTTTAGCCATTTATTTAGATTTAAAATCTTATTTCAACTACTATATTGCTAGGTAAGACGAAATATTGCCATGAAGGTGAGATATTTTGTCTCACTTTGTGACTCAGGTTCCCTTGTTAACTTGAGAGAAAGTCTTTAGTTATTTAAATAGACAAAGTGAAAACAATTTTCCTCCCAGCAACGCGCATTAAAAAAGTGTCATTTACTGCAAAACCATTTTCTTGCGTTGAATGCTAAGTAGGCCTTCAAAACACCGTTGAATCTTGACATTAATTGTGAATAAATTATCCGGTGAAGCAAGCAGCTCATCTAAGAACATGAGGAGTCCATTTATAGTTTTAAAATAAGTAAAAGGAAAGCAAAACACATCTATGGCCGTCTCCGGTGGGGCATTTTAATGAAGCCCAGGCCTGACTCATCATTGCTGTCATTTAAAAAACGACCCGTGGGTTCTCACGTTAACTAGAGACTGCTCGAGCCGAGTACATGTGGTGGCAATGTGGTTCAATTACCAAGAGCAAATGTTTATTTTGTCCGAGTGAATTTAACCGCTGCAACAGAAAGCAGAGCAATCATGACCAGCATGCGGGAAGAGTCAGAGGGCAGACATTAAGGAGCAATCCATCACAAGCTACGCACGTAATGCGGCAAAGAGCATCTCTTCCAATTTAATCATCAACGGCCAAGCCTTTTTGGATTGCACCGAAACTGAATTCCCTTGGGGTACATTTCCCTCACTTTCTGCAGAAGGCATTTGAAGTCTTTTAACACAACATTTTATCCAGAATATTTTTTCTGGGGCCCGAATGTACCATTAAAGGAACCTTTCCACACTGTGTTGGAATTTGAGCAGTCCCAGACGGCCAATAACTATTGGGTATTCATCACATTCAGTGATGATTCCAGGTGCCCACAGATAGAATGAAATGCCCCCAGCAATTGAGTGTCCATAAAGTGGGTGTGTGTTTTTTTTTATTTTATTTTTTTTAAGTGGGACTCAGGGCTCAGAGCAATATTCTTGTAGGGGGCAAGGAATTCTGACCTGCACCACTACGGTCTCCACACGTACCTGGATATTTTTAATAACGGATATTTTTCTATTCGTTTTGGCTAATTGTTCACTCGTAAACTGCTTTTTTAGCAACTAAACAAAGGTTTTTTTTTAAATGCATTCAAAAGTGAAGGTTTTCAGAAATGCCGTGTATCCATGTGGACATGCAAAATGGAGCTTTCAGTAAACGATGATGTCACTGCACATTTCGCACGAGGCCATGGTTCCGTTGTGCTCTTCTCTGGTATTTTACAATTTAAATGTAGACGTTATCGCCACGGCTCGAAAAACTTGATTATGGAATTTGTAGCTGTTTTTATGTTCCCGTGTGGTTGGGGAAATTTTCTATAATGGCGTCGTGTGGACAGAATTTTTTTCTAAAACGCATAGGAAAATATCAGTTAAAAAAATATCCAGGTACGTGTGGACGGGGGCGGAAAATTATTCCGTGCTGAATTAGAGATGGGCTAATATTGCTGCCCAATTTAAAATATGAAAGAATTCTTAATGAACAACTCAGCTTCAAAACAAAATTAATTAACGTGCAAATGCCAGCTAGTGTCTGTCTATCATAAACAACAGATAGCCCTGAGATAAACAAATTTAATGCATAATACGTTATCATCTTTTTTGTTATTGCAAGTTATTTAATGTAACACCATATTAAATGTCGATAGGACTTTTAAATTTTAGGTTTTGTCCTGTTTTGTTTGATTTCTTATGTACTCATAAGACATATACTTGCTTAATTTTTTTTTTTGGACAGCCCCGCTGGATGCTGTGTAAAATGTAGTTAACAGATTGCAGTGATTTTCAAACCAATTAAACCCTATATTTAATTGAAAATAGTACAAAGACAAGATATCAAATGTGGAAACTGAGAAATCTTACTGTGTGTTTTTTGCTCATTTTGAATTTGATGCCAGCAACATGTTTCACGAAAGTTGGGACAGGGGCAACAATAGACAGGAAATGTTGCATGATACTAAATCAAGTAGATCAGAGGGATCTAATAGCTGCGACCTCGCCTAGCATACGTCACGTGGCCTAGTGTCCATGACTGGTGGTTTCTTGTACAAGTGTGATCTTGAAATTGGCAAATAACCTTGAAAATCAATAGGGAACCACTCCTCTATACCAAGAAGCTTGTTCTAAGATGTAATAGCCATCCATCAAGTTAAAGTGGAGTTACGGTGCGAAAACTGTAAAATCGGGGCAAAATTGACACTTTTTTTGCCTTTGTGACCTTGGGATTTGACGGATGACCTTGAAAAATGATAGGGAATACCTCCTCTATGCCTAGAAGCTATTTCCAAAAGTTCATAGCGATCCATGAATTCTAACTGGAGTTACAGCGCGAAGACCCGCAAACAAGGTCTTGACCTCTGTGAACTTGACCTTTGACCTCGACCTTGTGCATGGACAGCACTTTGGTGTAGGTCAATAAGTCCTGAAAATTTCATGATGATACGCTGACAGGAACATGGTCAAAAAGGTGTCACGGACGGAAAGACAGACAGATGGACAGACAGACAGAAGCGTTCATAGAGCTGCTTGGTTGCAGCTAAAAATACACCTTTCGGAACATCTCACTGCTAATTATGTTTAGTGGCAACAGGTCAGTGACATGATTGGGAATAAAAAGGACATACTACAGAGGCTGAGTCTTTCAGAAGTGGCAAGGGCTTCACAACTCTGTGAAAGACTGTTTGGACAAGTAGATCGACAATTTAAGAGTAACGTTTCTCAACGTAAAATTTCAAAAGATTTGAAAATTTCATCATTTGTGGTGCATAATATCATAATATTATTCAGAGAATCCAGGGAAATCTCTGTATGCAAGGGGCAAGGTTGTAAACCAATATAGAATGGCTGTGAACCTCAGGCCCTTAGGTGGCACTGCATTAAAAAGAGACATAATTGGGAAAAGGGTATCACTGCAGGCGCACTTTTGAAAACCACATTCAGTGAAGAAAGTTTGTCGATGCATCCGCAAAAATCTACCATATAAAGATTGATGCATATATGGTATAAACAAGATCCAATAACGCTGCCACCATCTCTGGGCCCAAGCTCATGGACTGAAGCAAAATTGACATATAGACACTGCATTCTCTGGGCTAAAGAGGAGTGGGACCACCAGGCTTGTTATCAGCAAACAGTTCACATTGCATGAGCGGCTTGAACACTTGTGAAGACACAATTAATACTGCATAATATATACAGGTTTTGAAGCAACATGTCTTGCCATCCAGATTAACTTGGTTATTTCAGCAAGACAACGGCAAAAGCCACATTCTGCATGTAATACAACATCATGGCTCCATAATGAAAGAGTCTGGGTGCTAAACTGGCCTGCCTACATGCCCAACCTATCACCCACTGAAAACATTTGGTGCATAATGAAGCATAAATAGGACAAAGGAGGCCGTGAAGTCTTCAGTGGCTTTTTTGGAAACGAGGTTGTGTTAGATCAGTGTGGTCTTTAATTATATTTACAGGACAGCAGTGTAACTTAATGGGTTGAGAACCGGGCTTGTCTCTCATAATGGGAGGCTTTAATTCTCAGTTTAATTCCTGGGCCTCCACCATTGCACCCTTGAACCGCAAACATTCCCAGAAGTGCACCAGTGAATAACCTGCTATATTAACCTTAATCCTACCGTGTGGGGTCCATTTGGACCTCAGACACTGCTTTTTGGCTGCCAAACTCTTATCGGCTATGTGATCCAGCTGAAATTGTATGAATTTGTCTGTCTATGTAACCTTATTATATAAACTAAAGAATTGTGAATTCGGAGCAACAACTTGTATATTGTAATAATATCCTCTCTGGGGGTCCCAGCAAAAATATCATAAAATACATTAACATTACTTGATCATAATCATACAAAAAAAAATACAAACCCTTGACCATCTGGCTACCATGTTCACTGTTAGAAGGAAAGTGAACCGTTAGCCTGTTTGGCAACATCATTGATGTAGGTGCTATTGCAGCATTTGTAATCTGGATGGGCAACTATCCAGAGTGGAAAGCCCCTGAGGGAAGACGAAGGAGGCGTATCTTTCTCTCAGAGCTGGCATGCCAACTTGTAACACCTCAAGTCCAGCGTCGAGCAAACAATGCCACACTCCATAACCCAGTGAAGCTGTCTTTGAAGCTCTTTGGAGTTGAACCTGCTCAAGTTGCCCAACAGGGTCAAGATCCAAGCAGACAGGATAAGAGGAGAGCTTTTGTCCCCGAGAGCAGGACAAGAAGGTCAGGCTTGAGTGTACAGAATGCAAACGGGCTGTGTGCTCAGACCACAGCAAGCAGCAAGTAGTCTGTAATGAGTGTGCCTAAACTCTCTTGGAGAGACCTCAGACACACATCTATGATCACTTATTATGGACAAGTGTGTGTTCTTTTCATATGTGTGGTTATGATGACGTAGTTGTAAAGATCGGCAACCACAATGTGAATTTACTGACACTGTTTCTCTATATAGGACATTTTCTTGGTTAAGTGTTCATTGTTTAAGTGTGTTCTTTATGCCCTAGGCCCTTGAGTATATTGATGTTATGAATAAAAGATGTTCTGAGCAAAATTAATATGGTAATTTTGTCTTTATAAGCTTTCATTTAAAACAAAAGTATTGGGGTCCAAACGGACCCCACACGGTAAGATTAAGGTGTAAAATAGCATGGTAGGATGAGGGTTAATGACTAAAGCGTGTGAAGCTGCATGCCACGCTATACACACAGTCTTTCAGAATTACTGAACATAATATGCAATTCTGAAGAAAACGTGTTTTTAACTGTGGCAAACCAAAAACCAGCTTTAGATTGCAGTGGCGGCCTGTGACAAAAATTACAGAGGAAGCCTCGGTAAGGAACAACAAATTTAATTCAGTGTTTACGTATTATTTTCATGCAAACAAATTTGCCTACTGTCACAGTACCTGTGGCTCTGGCACACAGAAGTATGTGATCAGTTAGAGGAAGCCCATGCAAAGCTGGTAAACGTCTCTTAGCTTTATTACAGCAGAAAGCTAAACACATAGCAATCACACGGCAATTATGACAAGATCCAGATATAACAAAAACATTTTAGCCATTGCTTTCACAGACAATATTAACGAAGTTCCATTTTGTGGACAATACTTCTCTCTGACTCATATTTAATAAATTGGCAACAAAAGCATTTGCAAGATAGCCGCAGACTATTGTATTGAAACACAGGCAAACCCCTTCCACCAACATTAGAAGTAATGCTAGGCTTACCTTGCACGATTCTGTGGCACGCATTGGCACGACTTGAGTCGTGCCAGTGCGCAAACTAGTCGTAAACTGGCGTGACGTGTGCATAAACCCGTCGTGACTGCGTGCCATCTCGGGACGAGAATTTTGAAACGTTCAAAATTTTGGTCACGACAAAATTTCGCGACCGGGTAGTGAACTATGCGCAAACTGTTCGTGAACTCGTCGTGAACTATGCGCGAACTAGTTGTGAACAGTGCGGGAGCCTCTCAGTTCGCGCCAATAGTCGTGCAAGTGTCAGCCTTGCATAACAATGTCATATGTGGCAGCCTCGCAACTGAAATTAACAAATCTCAAGGATGCCCAATATTTATACATCCAAAAATACACTCAACAAGAATGCACAACCCGTGCGCAAAGACAGAATTACATAAACTAAATATAAAACACATAGTTACAAAGGTTTATATAACAAGAGTTGTCAGAAAGGCAACAAAGCTCGCCGGGGGGCAACCATCATTATTTACTGTTTTATTACCTGTGCTTTAAAAAGGATACTACTTCGTATGGAATATTGTAAAGTAGATTTTTTTTTTTTAGTTATGACATGGATGTATTCCAGACTCAGTTTTTGATTACTGAGATTGTAATTCAAATTTATTTTCAAACTATCAGACAAGTCATTGTTGAGCCAAGGCAAAAAAAAATGTTAGGTGAAAAAAACAAGGCAAAAGAAATGTTAGGTGAAAAGACAAATTTCACCCATAATTATTGCTGTATACAGTCTCTGGAAAACAACATGTGTTTTGTTAGTTAACACTCTTTTCATGCAGAATCTGCTGAGAAATGCAGTATCTTTGCTTATTCAACTGTAAAAAAGGTCAGGTAAAGGTCATGGTCAAGGTCACCAGGTCAAAATTTCGGCATCAGTACGTAGGTCTTGCACTAAGGAGTATACATGCAAAGTATTGAAAGCCCTATCTCTCACGGTTTAAAAGTTATGGACAAGGTTAAAGTTTTTTAAAGGTCGGGTAAAGGTCAAGGTGAAGGTCATAAGGTCAAACTTTGGCATCAGTGGGTAGGTCTTGCACCAAGGAGTACACATGCAAAGTATGAAAGCCCTGTCTCTCACGGTTCAAAAGTTATAGGCAAGGTTAAAGTTTTCTAAAGGTCGGTCAAAGGTCGAGGTCAAGGTCACGAGGTCAGAAATTTTGGCATCGGTAGGTAGGTCTGGCATCAAGGAGTACACAAGCAAAGTATGAAAGCCCTATCTCTCACGTTTCAAAAGTTATAGGCAAGGTTAAAGTTTTTCTGCACGCGGACGGACGCGGACACGGATGCCGGGGGTACGACAATAGCTCATCGGACATTCGTCCCGGCGAGCTAAAAAATTGATATTAACCGTGCTGCAGCGCTATCAACTGTAAACCTTACAGCTGTCAGCTGATAGTGCAGCTGATGTCAGCGGACCTAAATGCAGTCTCGGTAAGAATTGAGAGAACAAATAAACCGCACAGCTTAGCCATCATGCTCTGTAATCCGCTTGACACGACAAGAATAATAAAGAATAAAACACCACATTTTATGCATCACATAAGAAAAATGTGACAACCCGGTCATCAAAAAGGCCACGGCGGGCCATAGGAGACATGGCCAGCAGAAAAGCCGGTTAAGCTTGGCACTTCCTGTTAGCCACTCGTTTCTAGCATAGTTAGCTTCACAAAAAGAGCGAACTTTTCCATCAGCTCTCCCCTTAGTTAAATTGAGCTTTGGAGTCGACCTACCGTCCCGCTTGTCTTTTAGTTGAACCTCCAAAGGAAGTTTTGTGAAGTCATTTTTACAAGAAACTCAAGGTCCCTGTCACCATCCATTCTCTGACTTACTGGCTAGACTTTCTGTGTGGGCTGGCTGGTGCCTGGCGGGACAGTTGAATCAGTGTGTGTATTTTTCGTAACAGTTTGTGATTGGTTGGAAGCCAGATTTGGTCTGGCCTCCCTCATACTTTTTTTAATGATGCATTGACCTTTAAACGATGAGCCTTGCTTCAATCTGATTGGCTAATATGGGCTGTTTTTTTTTCTAAGGGAGGCCAAGTGAAGCTGGCCTCCGAACTGACAGACAGGGCGGAGGGCATGAGACACGAAGTGTAAGACACAATGAGAGCTTGACAGCAGGGGCGCTGTTTTGCTTCTCACGCGCAGCCAAAGCAGAAGTGCGCTGATGTAGTGTTCTGACAAGGAAATGACAACCATATAAAATACATTGTGGTGAAGCTTATTTATATTTTTTCTTTCTGGCAATAATTTTTGGGGAAGCAGGCTTCCCTTGGCCTCCGTGAAAAACCGCCACTGTTAGATTGTCAATCACAATGGGTGACTTTTAAGCAGTGGCGATCTGTCGGCAGTAACAAAGGCCTTCAAAAACCTCACCCTTCAATGCTTGATAACCTAAACTGCTCGCAGTTCATTTTTCCCGATAAGTAATAGTTGCTCAGACTAATTGGTAGAACGACAGTCTAATTAATTTTTGATTGCACAAAAATGACAACATAAAATATGATTATGTCTTGATAATTTCTGAGCTCGTGTAGCTTCTGAAACAGTGCAGATTTGCTTAAATTAGTTTGCGAGGCTCCTTAAGCAATGAGCCACGAGAATCTGTTCTATATCCTGAATGCAGTCAAGGCTAATCGGCGTTCTCAAGCACGATGCACAGCAGAGTGATGGCAAAAAAAATACTGTAAAGTCAATTATTTTCGTATTTTTTGCATTTTTATTGCCATCCTTTCAATGCCATGTCAAATGTAGGCAATAGGCATTCATTTATTCATTATCATTTCTTATTATATGTCACGGATTGGTCTTGGTTGTTCAGTCGATAAATGGTTTGATTGTTACTCAGGAGATCTAGAACAATACTAGCTTGAGAACAATTGAGTGGTAAAGGATGAGGTTACTGAAAGCCCTCTGAATATCTGACAGCACGCCTTTGCTTTTAAGCTTGCTTTGTTGTTAGTGTTGGGTGTTTTGTCTTTGTTTTAGAGTAAATCAATAGATCAGAACACAAGGTGAAGGTTAATACCACTGTCAACACTTGGTGTTACAACCGGTTACAACACCGTGGGCTCTAATTTCGTAGACCATGCACAGGCGCGGCGCATGGAGGGTGCACCGCGCTAACGGGGTGTGTCCAGGCGTATGTGGTAATTTTGTGCCCAGCGTAGCCTGGCGCAAGTACTCCTCTGTCCGGCCTCTGCCCCTCCTTCCAGCGCAAGTTGGCAAAGAAGGCGACACAGCCGAGTCAAATCTTGCTCACTGGCAAGAGAAACGATGGATAGTGTGTTCCTACTATTACAAAAACTGTTGCTGCTATAAATTTTGGGATTAACATGCATGGACAACAATGCAAGATAAATTACACATTTATTTTCAATATGTGATCTTAACTCAGTACGAGATCATAACATTCAGGCTGTATTCCTTTCCCCCACTGAAGACGATAAAACCTTTGTGACAATAATAGTAGCCTAGCATTAAGCCGCTTGCACACTGAACGCGAAACAAATTTTTCGCTCGACAGATTGCGTCTTGTGTTCAAAAGTCTGACAGGGTTTGAATAAATCTCCGTGTCCGACAGTCTATTATTGTTTTTAATTTCTTCAAATCTACTGACTCTTTTAGATATTAAACGTGAATGTTTTGATAAGAGGGCTCAGTTCTTCAAGATGAGTACTGAGAATTTCAATCAATGTTTCTGTTTCAGCTCTGCTCAATAAAGTAAGTTGACACTGGCGCGAGACAATGTACAATGCCTCCGTGACTGAGCCAAAAAAAAGGACGATTAGAACAGATTGATAACAAAATAAAGAATAAAAAGAAACATTTTAACAACAGAGCATCCAGTGAACACTGCGATTTATTTATTTATTGGCGGGTCATCTTTGTTGGATATCCCGTTTGTAGCTGATATATTTTTATTCTTTATTTCGTTATAAATCTGTTCTAATATCAATACTTCTACTTTTTGCTGGCTGGTGGACATGGAGTATTTTGCATTTCGTGTCGGACAGTCTTGATCGTGCATGCGACAATTTATTCACACTGTCAATGGCCATGGAATTGATTTGCTCACTGACAACAAGTAGGCTACTAATTAATCTCTGGTGTGGCAATAAAGCGCGAATCTGTTCGATCCATCTGACTAATTTGCAAAAGAAAGACCGAATAAAGACTGCTGTCTATCTTCAACGGAAGAAAACAGACGAATAGGTTAAAAAGACCAAGAAAAGTTGATAGCTATCAATTTCCATTTTGTGAAGGTCGAACACAAACATAGCCAGGTTTGCACGTCTAATAATTCCTGGAATACTTGGAAGAATTAGAACTTTTATGACTCTCGGACACGGACCTATATGAAAACCCTGTCCGACTATCGCGTCTTTGCATTGACTTTGTAATCAGTCGTGCGAAAAATTCGTTTCGAGTCCAGTGTGCAAGCGGCTTTAATGAGCATAGAACGCAAGCATTCGCTATATATATAATACAGTTTGTGGTTGGCTGAGAAAGATGTGAAGTCGTTAGTTTGCATCACAGATTCAGCTGCGTTGATTAAGCCAGGTCAAGTTTCCATTACGCGTGGCAACCGCCTTTAATCTGACATCAGGACAATCGATGTAGATACTATAATTTATGTCCTTATTCAGATAGTTACATTAAATAGTGCTTCCTGTAATTATTTCTCGCATTGAAATGTACCTGACATTCTGGAAACCTGCCGGTGAGGTTTCGGTGATGTGTGCGCACTGCCCGCGGTCAGCCAAATTACCACTACACAGAAATTAAACCAGTTTGGAGATGGCGAGCTTTCTGCGCAACTCCAGCGGAGACTTTTTCTACGAAATTGTCACTGTGTCTTGATGAATAAGTGACACCTCCCCGTACTACGCCGCCACACCCATCTCGGCGCACGTTCGTCTACCAAAGGCTGCGTACCTCATGAAATTACCACTGCGCGGGCTGCGCCGGACGAAATTACCACTGCGCGGGTTGTGCCACGCTACGCCACCTGCGCTGCGCCAGGAAATTAGAGCCCCATGTGTCAGTTTTTATGTTGAGTGTTAATCTGAGGTCACCTTCACCGAGTTTTGTTAAACACAACAGATAGGCTGCGTTCCAATCCGAAAAAAATGCTTGCTTCGTCGTGTTCACTCGCCTTCCAATTGAGGGGGGAATCCCCGATAAATCCCAGATGTAGGATGGCTGCCACTTGTAGGGTCTTTCCTATCCAGTTTCGCGGAGGGAAGGGAGTATTTTCATATTTTTTGCTCAAGCCCTCAATTATCCTCCCTCAAAGGAAGCCAACAACGAACATCCCCTCACGTCCGCCATTTTTTTTTCTGCTTGCAAAAGGGGGAATTGTGGCTGGGAAATTAGCATACAAATGTAAGAATTTAGTTCAAATAGTGTGTAATTTATGACAGAATTATATGCAAATAGCTAAGTTTGGGGGTGATGGGGCATTGGTTTCGCATTATTTTTTTAAGCATTTGACTTTACGTTAATTTTTGCTGGAGCTAGCCTATAGCATCCGCGAGGACTGTTGCGGAGCTAAAAGCTGCTTTCACACTGGACGCGAAACAAATTTTTTGTGCGACAGATTACATTCAAAGTTAATGCAAAGACGAGAATGCACGCAAAATGCGTTTCGCGTCCGGAATACAGTCACAAGTGCAACAGCAATCAAACGAGCACGCCGTCTTCTACTTGCCATAAACAGGTGATACGCTTCCACATGAACTGTAAAAGGAACAGGCAACTAACTCAGTCGGCTCCATGGTTACACAAACTTCCCGTTGGCTTGTTGACAATTGTCGAAGTGCGGAAGAAACGCGGCGAGGGTCGTTCCAATCCGATATCCCACAACCCTCCGCCTAAGTTCCCTCTATTGCCCTCCCTCGCTCGGGAAGGGCTTACTCGCCTGCTGTATCATTCGGAGGGCTCACTCGAGAGGGGGGAAGAAGTGAACGGAGTGTCTTATTTTGAAGACCAGGGGTAAGATCATCACTTCCCACGTGCATGGAATTGACCAATAACCAACTGAAGTTGATCCCAATTAAGCCTCATATGACAACCTAATGGTACCTACTGTATATTTTCAGCAGAACTATGCCAATAATTTGGTTTCCTTCTTTCAACAGCATTTGCTGCCTCCATCAATTGGTTGTTGAAATAGAATAAATAATATGGCTTTTGGTTGAATTAAACACCAGTCTTTAACTCCTCACGGTGCTAATCCTCCTAATAAGGGTTTATTTTTCATTTAAATGAAAAAGTTCCTGAAAAACTACAATTATAAACCCCAAGTTCAATTTAGAATAACACTTGAGGTGTTCAGATCTCTGACTCTGAACCCTGCTTAGACTAGGTGTTTGTGTGAACACGGTGTTAGTGACTGAAATTCAAAGTTGACGCCCTGGAGATTCCTAGGCACTCGTGTTAGTGTTTACATGGAACATTATGCCATCTTTGAAATGGTTTGAGACAGTGTGAGTGTTAGAGGCTTGAGTTCAAAGTTGGAGTCATGGCAGTTCTAAATTTTAGTGTCAGTGTAAACAATTATAACACCAACTTTAAAGTCACCCCAATTTGTGTGCGTGTGTGTGTGTGTGTGTGTGTGTGTGTGTGTGTGTGCGCGCGTGTGCGTGCATGAGCTTATATAGTTGTACTTGTGAGCAATAACTCCAGAGAAATCACAGATGTTGAGAGGACATTTTCAGTTGCGTGGATATGTCGGGTGGTTGAGCAGTTTGTTGAAACACGCACAAACATACCAAACAGGAGAAATCCGTAAAATATACATTTTTGGTTCTCATTTTTTTGAGCGCAGTATTTGTAATGGTTGAGTAGCACAAAAACAAACATGGGGTGTGGCCTTGAGTCTGTACAAATTGAGTACAAAAAATGTATATTTCTAGTATTGTTACTCAATCTGGGCAATATTCTCAGCAATTGTTTCTATTTGAGAACAATCCGCTGCATGTCAACTTTCAAACAAAACTATGATTACGCCTGAAGTCGAAGTGGTTTAAGAAGAGTAAGCACGTTAGTTTGGGAGCTAATTTGCTCAAAAAGGATTGACCTTGAAGGGGCTAGCTCTCTTCACAAACTTTGGCCCAAGGATGGGCCGCTAAGCATAACTTTAGTTTATACTATCAATTATTGTGCTGAGTTGAAGAACTAGTTTGACAGTGTGATAACTCTGCAAACTGTATAAGCCATTTTCTGATGCAAATACAGCACTCAAAATAGTATTTAAAATTGTCATATCCACGCTCAGCCTGACTATGCAGTCCCGTATGTTCAACTGATGGCATCATTCACATTTGTCAAAATATGTTGAAATTGATGTTCTTACCACAGTACAGGCATGCTGCCGTGCGCAGTCTCCTAGCCCGCTCTTGTGGCCATAAACGGCAACGGTCGACCTGCATGGGTTCTCCCGACTCCCGGGGCTCGCCAGTCTCCTGGATAGGAGAGTCGCCCCGAGGAGATCGAAAGTTACCACGCTGGCCTGACCGTTGGGGCTCTGAATGGCTCCGACGCTCCCTCTTACGCTGTTGGATCCGGGAATCGATCTGGATGGCCACTCTTATGAACCCCTGCAGGTCAGTTGGAAGTTCGCGGGACGCCAACTCATCCTTTATGTTCTCTGCCAACCCCCCATAGAACACATCAAACTGGGCGTCTTCGCTCCAGTGAGTAGAGGCGGCCAAGGAACTGAATTGGATGGCGTAATCGGAAACACTGCAGCCGACTTGCCGTAAACTCAGTAGTGCACCTCCTGCCTCTCGGCCCTGGTAGGACCGGTCAAACATCTCCCTCATCTCCTCCATGAATTCTTCAATGGTGCAGGTGCAGGGGTGGCCAGCGTCCCACATAGAGGTTCCCCAATCCCTTGCTCTGCCGGTCAGGAGTGTGATGATGTAGGCCACTCTGGACCGTGAGGTAGGGAAGGTTAGGGGCTGTAGCTCGAATATGATCGAGCACTGGGACAGGAATGCCTTGCAGGTGGTGGGATCTCCGTCATACTCCCGCGGTAGAGTAAGACGTGGCTCCCGAATGGGAGCTGCCTCTGCCATTGTGACTGCAGGACTGGGAAAGGTGGGACCCAGAGTGACACGCTGTAGAGTAGCCCTTATCTCCTGCAAGTCGCAAATAAACTTTTTAACTCGCAAATAAAGAGGACTGATTCATGACCCAAACCTTTCATGACGCAAAAAAAGTCTGCTTCGTAAGCAGAATTTTCACGTCTGTAATCCAATCTACTTCAACTGTAACCGATAATTTGCTTGTTTTTACTTACAAATTCGAAATTTGGTCTCAAAACAGGTTTTATACTTGCATGATAAAGACAAAAAAAAGACTAAGAGACTGAGAAAGCAAAGCAATGTAATTAGCGCAGTGCTGACCAGTGGCAGCTCATGAACTGGCAATAGGGGAAACTGAAATGATCCCTAAAAATTAATGATTGGTCATGACCTGTTTTCAATTATTCATTTCAATTGCCATTACAGAAACTCTGAAAACTCTCCACATTATCAGATGTGTCCAGTTTTCATGTTTTTTTTTTAATGCTTTGTTTATTGGATTTTTTCAGAAGAGAACACAGTACTACCTGTCCAGAAATATTCAGAAGTTACAGCTTTTTAATGAGTACAAAAATGAAAATGAATAAAAAGAGCACCTCTTTAACAGCAATGACTGTGTACATAGCTCAGGACCTCCAAAGTATGTGACCCACACCACAACCAACAATACTTCCCAATGCTACCAACCCAGCTGTTTCAAACAGGGATTGGTTGGAAATCAGTCCTCTTAAAAATCCAAAAAAAAAAAAAAAAAATGGACCCCATGATTTGTCAAACACTGTGACAGAGCCATGTAAAGTCAGTCTGATTTTTTTCTAGTTCAAGAAAGTAGATAACATCTTTAATCCAACGGCTATGTGAGGGAGGTATTGCGGATTTCCAATTAATTAGAATTAATCTTCTAGCCAGTAGAGTAGCAAAGGCAATTACATTCTTTTAGGATTTTGAAAGTGGCAGCAAAGGGGGGCAACACCAAACAAAGCACACAGTGCATGTGGTTTTAAATCAAGCCCAATTATTTCTGATATATTCTCAAAAATTGACGTCCAATAGTCATGTAGGGATGGGCAGAGCCAAATCATATGTATAAGGTTTGCTGGAGACTGTTGACACCGATCACAAGCTGGAGATATGTAGTCATAGATCTTAGCCAGACGCACCTTTGTGAGATAAGTGCGATGAACTAATTTAAACTGGATAAGGCCGAGTCTGGTACAGATGGACTTGTGGATGCGATTTAAAATCTCTGTCCAGACCTCCTCTGTTATCTTCTCCCCCAGGTTCTCCTCCCAGAGACTTTGAATGGTTTGGAGAGAATTATGGCATAAAAGATTAATTTGACTGTAAATATTAGAAATTGAACCTCTAAGTGTTGGGAGAGGCTTCAAGGGGATATTGCCAAGTCATTAGGAAGGTTTGGGAATGATGGAAACGTGTTTTGGGCAAACCTAGGGACTTGTAAATATCTAAAGAAATAGTGTTTAGGAAGGGAGAATTTCTCAGTGAGTTCTTGAAATGAAGCAAAAACATTATCGAGGTACAGGTCCTTAAAATTGCTAACAGTAAGGTTTGACCACGTCAAGAAAACATTATCTGTTAAGGATGGAGGAAAGGTGTGGTTAGCGGCTAAAGGTGCATGGGGGGGAAATGATTGTAGCCCAAAGAACTGTCTGATCTGATTCCAGATTTTAAGTGAGGTTTTAACAATCACATTTTTACTACAAAACCCAAAACCAGTGAAGTTGGCACGTTGTGTAAATCGTAAATAAAAACAGAATACAATGATTTGCAAATCCTTTTCAACCTATATTCAATTTAATACACTGCAAAGACAAGTTACTTAATGTTCGACAGGTAAACTTTCTAATTTTTTGCAAATATTAGCTCATTTGGAATTTGATGCCTGCAACATGTTTCAAAAAAGCTGGCACAAGTGGCAAAAAATACTGAGAGAGTTGAGGAATGCTCATCAAACATTTATTTGGAACATCCCACAGGTGAACGGGCTAATTGGGAACAGGTGGGTGCCATGATTGGGTATAAAAGCAGCTTCCCTGAAATGCTCAGTCATTCACAAACAAGGTTGGGGCGAGGGTCACCACTTAGTGAACAAATGCATGAGCTGATTGTCGAGCAGTTTAAAAACAACATTCCTCAACAAGCTATTGCAAGAAATGTAGGGATTTCATCATCTATGGTCCGTAATATCGTCAAAAGGTTCAGACAATCTGGAGAAATCACTGCACGTAAGCGACAAGGCTGAAAACCAACATTGAATGCTCATGATCTTCGATCCCTCAGGCAGTACTGCATCAAAAACCGACATCAGTGTGAAAAGGACATCACCACATGGGCTCAGGAACACTTCAGAAAACGATTGTCAGTAACTACAGTTCGTCGCTACATCTGCAAGTGCAAGTTAAAACTCTACAATGCAAAGTGAAAGCCATTTATCAACAGCACCCAGAAACGCCGCCGGCTTCGCTGGGCCCAAGCTCATCTAAGATGGACTGATGCAAAGTGGAAAAGTGTTCTGTGGTCTGACGAGTCCACATTTCAAATCGTTTTTGGAAACTATGGCCGTCGTGTCCTCCAGACCAAAGAGGAAAAGAACCATCCGGACTGTTATAGGCGCAAAGTTCAAAAGCCAGCATCTGTGATGGTATGGGGGTGTATTAGTGCCCAAGGCATGGGCAACTTACACATATGTGAAGGCACCATTAATGCTGAAAGATACTTACAGGTTTTGGAGCAACATATGTTGCCATCCAAGCAACTTCTTTTTCATGGAGGCCCCTGCTTATTTCAGCAAGACAATGCCAAGCCACATTCTGCACGTGTTACAACAGCAGGGCTCCGTAGTAAAAGAGTGCTGGTACTAGACTGGCCTGCCTGTAGTTCAGACCTGTCTCCCATTGAAAATGTGTGGTGCATTATGAAGCGTAAAATACGACAACGGAGACCTCGGACTGTTGAACAACTTAAGCTGTGCATCAAGCAAGAATGGGAACGAGTTCCACCTGAAAAGCTTCAAAAATTGGTCTCTTCAGTTCCCAAACGTTTACTGAGTGTCGTTAAAAGGAAAGGCGATGTAACACAGTGGTAAAAAGGCCCCTGTGCCAACTTTTTTGCGATGTGTTGCTGCCTTTAAATTCTAAGTCTATGATTATTTGCAAAAAAAAAAAAAGTTTCTTAGTTTGAACATTAAACATATTGTCTTTGCAGTGTATTCAATTGAATCTAAGTTGAAAATGATTTGGAAATCATTGTATTCTGTTTTTATCTATGATTTACATAACGTGCCAACTTCACTGGTTTTGGGTTTGTATAAGGAGCAGTGGCAGACTGGATCGGAGAGTACCAATGATTTCAATGAGACTGGTTTGGATGAGTTTGCTTCCATTAATAACCACTTTGGGGAAGATGCAGAAGCCTTATAATTTAACCAGTATTTAAAAATCCTAATATTAGTGGATTTTATAATCCACTAATATAATCCCAATCCACTATATCCACTAATGTAATCCTAATAATAGAATCTCAGGTTCGGTGAAGCCAAGCCCCCTGTGACCTCGGTCTCTGCAAATATTGTTTGCGTAGCCTGGGAACTTTCTTGTTCCAAATGAACTCTAGAATTAGGCCATATACTTTACGGAAGCAGTTTTCATTTATAATGCGTACCGATTACGACTCTGGACTTCTCATGCTTTTCTTCACTCAGGGGTTGGAAAAAATGCATGTGTTTCACGATCGTTTAAATGAAATAAGATCATTATTAGTTTTCACTTATCGGTGCCTCTGAAACTGACTCTATTGACCCGTTTCACTCGCAATGCTCACTTCCTCGTGCCACACGCTTAATTTTTTTTTCCTAGAAGAGTGAAATGGGTCAATGGAGTCAGATTCAGAGGCACCGGTAAGTTAAAACTAACCAACAATAATTACATAATTTTCATTCTTATATGTGGTATAAAATAAATGCCCTTGTAACGTTTAGTTACCTTTGTTGTCTGACAAACTACCATTAACTTTATTATTGTAATTATAGCATTTCAGCGCCTGTTTTTTTTTTACAGTCTAACGCGTTGTTTTTTTTTTGGGTTTTTTTTCTGCCAGAGAGGCGCGTGACTCGCAAGCAGTGACAGCAGTAGGCAACTTGAAGGGGCGCGGCGACGGATGACAGACAGGAAGCTCTGCAAATCATTTTATTCGAGTGAAGAAAATGATTGGTCAGACTTTTATCAAAAATATATGAGAATTCAATATTGATGAGTTTCAACACCTGGTTGATTTCTTTTACATTTTAGTGTGCCACACGCTTATTAGGAGCATTTTGAGATTACAAAAGAAAAGTGTAAAAATGCCAGAAAGGTAAGAATTGCTTTAAATGAATGATTGAAAACAGGTCATGACCAATCATGAATTTTAAGGGATTGCTGAAGCTTCCCCTGTGACCAGTCCACGAACCGCCACTGGTGCTAACATTGGGCGCTAAGGAAAATTACTTTTGCTCTCCATGAAATTCTGCAATTCAGTTATTTGATAAAAGAATGAAAAAGTTATGGAAGTGGTTGAGTAAATTTTGGGTAACTCACATATAAGAATTCATTCAATTGTCAAGGCAACTTACCTGAGACAAAAACAAAGATAATGTGGGTTTCCAGCCAGCTCTGCTAACCTTCATTTCCCTAATCTGTCCTCTTTTTGGATCAGAAGGAAATCTTAACATCTTAAACCCCTTCTCAGATATATTAGTACACCCGAAGGCACAACAACCAATGATTTATTTCAGTTTTCAAAACACTAAATGCAGGGACATTGTAGAATTCCTTAGGAAGTAGTATTCATGGATCAAACTGATGAAAAAAAAAATGTATCCACGTGCCATGTGGTCAACTTTTTTGGTGCCCTTTGTGTCGCTACTCTCAGTATAAAGGGGCTGTAGTTGTAATCGCCGTGCCCACATTCCAGGACCACAGAACATGCGCAGCTGCGGAGGATGAACCACTCCCAGTGATGGAGCGATAATGCTTTCATACTCCACATATTACGGGCAAAAACGGGCCCAAAATATCTTGTCTTAATTCTGCTTTCACTTTAATACAACTCATAGAAGTTTTAGAAATCCTTTTTTTTTTTTTTGTAAATGAGATTTCACATTGTCTGCAAGTCATTTGCCTCTTCACCAAACCTATTACTATCTCTCAGTTTTTGGGAGACTTGCCAAAAGGTTCTAATTCTAATGAGTCTGGTTTTCTTTCTGCATACTACAATAGACTATTAAAATTATGAAAAGGATCATCGGACGGTTAAACGTCAGTGACCACCTCGAGCCTTTTTCTCTTCCTCTTTCACATGATTAATCCTCCTTGGCACCAGTTGTGCTCAAAATGAAGTCAAGAACATTTTTTATACAAAGCTCATTAAGCCAGTACACCAGAAACAAAATAAACCATTTAAATGAATTGTATTAAGAAATGAAATTAAAGAAAATGCATTTAGAGATCTCCAAATCGCATTACTTTCATCACAAATAAAGCATTCTATTTACTGGTATTCCTGTAAGAACCACAATACATACTAAAAAATCCCCAAAAACAGAAAAATACATGCTGGACTGTATTAAATTATTAAATTATAAAAAAAAATTAATGGAGAAATAAAGGAGTGCCTCTTCACCTTTGCAGCAAACGAATGTTGGCGCAAAGCTAATTGTCCTTGGTTTTTAGGTTCAGGACCTGAGGAGTCTTCTTGGTTGCAAGATCTGAAGCACATGATTGTGGGGTGCTTTAGTTCGGCAGTGGTGAGTGCCCATCAGGAGTCATCCAAAGACAGCATAGAGAAATAAATCACTTACTGTTTGCCACCTAAGGCTCATCAATGTCTGAGTGTAATGACTGCTTTCCCTTCTGGTCAAAACCAAGCAAAGAGCAGCTGTGGCACAAATGGCAGACAATTCTATTGATGGATATGGGATGATTGTGTCGCAGTGCACTATGTGTCACGCCCTGCTGCGTATGGGACTTTGTAGCCACAGACTGATCAAGCTACTTACTCTATCCCCTTGTCCACCATCAAAAGCGCCTGCAGCAGACGCGCAAGAAACAGGGAAATGTTCTGGTGGGAAATCCTAGGTCCACATATTAAGGTTGACTTCAATCAGGAAGATCTGTGTTGGCTGCATGCAGAGGACCATTCAAATGAAAAGAAACTATCGATGAAAGTCTTTTGACTGAAACCCCCTCCTGACATTCCCATCGAGGTAGGTGTATCCAGTGCAGAGATTCTGGATGCTGTTAATAAACAGCATTAACTTAAGCTCCCAAATGAACAAAAACACACTTGCTATTTCCAATCTGGTGAAAAGTTTGGATTTCAACTTAAAAGAAATTAAGGACTGCAAAATTAAAACCCTAGAAAAGCAGTGTCTTCAGTTGTTGCTGAAAACAAAGAGCTTAAGGAGCGAATGTTGGAGAATGAGCGTTACAAATGGCGCTGGAATCTCCGTCTCCACGGTCGAAAAGAATTTGAGCAGGAGCCTACAAGAGAGAGAATAATCAACCAGTTGTCCGAAATCGCACCACAATGGAAAGAGAAAATGGGGTGCATCATCAACTCGGCTCATCGCTTGGGGAGAAAGATCCAAGGGAGAAATCGATAAATCATTGTGCAATTCACCATGAGAACTCCGGGGAGCAGTTTGGCCAAAGTTAAGAGAAGCCAGGTGGCTTGGCCAAAAAGCCTTCTACCGCAGTCCTAGTGGTTTCTTCGACAACCACCCAATTTCAATTCTGTAGAATGAGATATAAACAAGTACACCCCACGTTGCATCCGCATGAAATGCAAGTTCATAGTTGATTGAAAACGACTTTTTCATGACGGTCAAACCTTGGAACCTTTTTCTCTCTCTTTGTGGCACTTTAAAAAAAGCCCTGTTCCAGTGCCGAATCCTTATTCTGCACAGTCTATACTGGCCACTCACATTTAATTGTTTGATTAATGTCGGTTCCCTCAAAACATGATTTACTCAGATTATTTCTGACGGGATGCTATTTGTTGTTCTGGCAGAAGTTAATTGGTGTAATTCAATGGGGATCTTGTATATTGTTCTTTCAAAAATTGAATTAGAAATCCTGTTAAAATGATGTTAATCTTTCATCGAAAAGGTGAATTACTCTGGGTATTCCTAATAGAATTCTGTTTGTTGTTCATTTTGAATTTAAACTACTCTGATTTCCCCTAATTGGAGGCTTCATTTTTTTATTCTTTATTTTCAGTGGCCAGTCCACTCAGGATAATGGTAATTTCATGTAATCTACATAAATTGGTATAAATCTATGACTTCTCATACAGGAAGATAACTAGAATATTTCATCAGGGACACTGCCTTGAAAAACCTTGTCTAGTTAAAAACACTAGAGTTTACAAGCACCAAATTAATCTTTATTCTTGAACTTATTTTTTTTCTTGTACTTGTTTAAGTTATTTTACCTTTCATCCTCATGTCTTCTTTAATGTGTCATTTTTCACTGAACAGCTTGAATACTTCAGAATAAGATTAAAAGAAAAGCACTATTTTTATTGTGTGAGGGACTAAAAGCCCACATTACATTCCTTCAAGAAACTCATTCAAGAGAAAATGATGTCAAATTTTGGTCCAACCAATGGGGGGGTAGAATGATATGCAGTCATGGGTCTTCTCGTGCAGGTGGAGTTGATATTTTATTTAACAATTGCCCGGGAAATGTCATATCCTACAAAACTGATGTGAAGGGTCATTGGATTGTGATAGCTATGAAAATAGATTACTCATGTTTTATTTTTTGTAATCTCAATGGTTATAACAACTGCTCACAGAACAACGATTTGATGTCACTTATTAGCGTTGTGATTGTTGAGATGATAGATGCCCAGGATAGATGCCCATCAAGTTGTAACACTCATCACTTCAACAAGTCCATAGTGGGCTTATGTAACATACTAAATTTAGAGGGTAGATGGAGACTTAAAAACCCTGAGACATCAAACTACTCCTGGTTTAAACCACATGGAACATGTAAGTCTAGAATTGATAATTTGGTTACTCTCATACAACTTATCAAATTGTGTCTCTGATTTATCAATGCATATTGCCCCTTTGACAGACCATAGTGTAATCCATCTGGAGCCCAAGCCTATCAATATTAACCGGAATAACAAAGGTATTTGGACATTGAACTCTACTCTATTGGAAGATGAGGAGTACTGACAGAACATCAGAGCCATGCTGAGGGACTCCTTAAATGACCATGAAATTCAGTCTTATCACAGGTAAAGGGAATTCTTCAGACATGCGGTTAGAAAATATTCAATATCCTTCAGGAAAGAAAAAGCTCTAAAGGCTAAAAGAGAGGGAAAAGATTTAATTAAGGAATTAAACTTGAAGTGTAACAAAAGTAATCCCATAGAGGAAGACAAACAGAAAATTATGGAATTACATAATATACTTGATGCCATCTTTGTCCGCAAAGCCAAGGGTGTTTATATCTGAAGCAAAGTGGATAGAGGAAAGAGAACAACACACTGCATATTTTTGCAAATTAGAGAAACGCTGTCAAGAAAGAAATGCCATCAAAACATAGTTGATTGATAACAAACAATGCTCCAACCCTAAAATAATTTCAAATGAAAACTCCTCCTTCTTTAGTTGTTTATATATACTCTGAAAATGACTGTGTTGTATTTTCTGAATTGATAAAAGATAAGATTCCCATAATTGATCAAGAGTTCAAAAATACTTGTGATGCGGAAATAACCCTAAATGACTTGGACAATGCATTTAGTCATTTACCTTTGGACAAATCCCCAGGCTCTTATGGTCTGACAACTAACTTTTACAGACAATTTTGGAGTGAAATTAGAGATTTCTGTATAAGGTATTGATCGAGGCTCTTAGTGAACAAAATCTACCAATGAGTTTGAAGCAGGGGGTTATAGTGTTAATTTCAAAACCAGATAAAAATCCAAAAATTATGGATAATCTAAGACATATAACATTGTTAAACAATGACTATAAGTTATTAGCACATACATGCGCAATTTGTCTCAAAAAAGGTACATCTCAAATTATAAGTGAAACTCAGTCAGGGGTTTTAAATGGCAGATCTATTCACAATAACATCCGTCTTATTTTAGATATATTCGATTAAAGTGAGATTATTGAGGATAAGGGGTTCATTTTATTTCTGGATGTTAAAAAAGCCACTGATATGATTGAACATCCCTTTATCATTCACACTCTGAAGGCATTTGGTTTTGGGGACCATTTCATAAAGGCCATGGAGACGTAATATAAGCACATCAATAGCTGTGTCTCATTACCTCATGGTACTTCAGCACGTTTTGATATACAAAGAGGAATCTGACAAGGTTGTCCAGCAAGCCCAGGTCTATTCATACTAACGGCAGAAATGCTGGCTATAATGATTAAGAACTCTGAGAACTTGAAAAAACTCAATATGTTTGGAACAGAACTCGTAATAAGTCAGTAAGCGGATGAATGGTATTTCATTCATTACTTCCACCTGTGCCTGATTCTGGGTCTCGCTAAACTCTCAGTGAATGCGTTCTCTGAAAGGTTAATTACTAACCTGTACTAACCAGCACTTATTTGAGGGTGATTGTATATATTTTTGTCACTTAATATACTCATAAGCGAGTGCGAGTATTTCTAGCTTTTGTTTTTCCTTCCTAAGTTTTCCCTGATTAACTGTGTGTAAACCTATGCTTTCCTTTGCTTTTCTCGTGGTGCTTTTACTCGTCACGTTTAGATTACCTTAATCTAAACTGTCTAGTTTGATTGATGGTCTCAGAGTCTTGTCTCGAGTCATTATTGTTTACCCGGTTCTCGTGTAATTATTTTATTAATTACATGTGTTTCTGTTTCCTTTTGCGATTGCATTCCGAGTCCCCGCCTCCTCTCGTGGCTATATCTGTGGGAAAAGTGGGAAGCGACATCAGACGGAACTTTGTATTGGCTCTGCATTGTGAAATCTCTGGTCCTGTGGCTTCCCGAGTATTTCTTTTGTATGATTCCCGAGCCTTGTGTTTTGCTGCGCCCATGTCTTGTCTGTGCCTTGTCTATGTCTCCCAGCTTGTCCGTCAGTTTAGTTAGGTCCAGTTTTTGTTTTTCTAGTTTTTCCACTCCTGGAGTGAGTACTTCTGTTTCCCCCTGCCTTTGGCAGCGTACCTTAGTTTTCCCTATCGTTCAGTGCATGTGCGCGGTGTTTTGTTTCTGGCCTGTTTGCTAACTTTCTCCTAGTGTTTTGTGTTTTAATAAACACTTTGGATCCTGCATCTGGTGTCCACCTGACCTCTCCTTAACACAAAGACCTACAGGAATGTAAAAGCTGAACTTGACAAGCAAAATTGACAAAACAAAATAAACAAAAACTGAACGATGGTTACAAAGAGACCTATTCATTTTTGGTAGAACATATCTCACTAAAATGGAAAGCATCTCTAGGCGTATCCACCCTGCATCTTCATTAGCGCTTAGTTCAGACTTTGTTAAGTCAATAAACCAACAATAACCAACAATAAAACTTTTAATTTTATATGGAGAAATTGGACTCATTATATCAAAAAAGCAATCATTATCCAAGACCACTCTGAAGGTGGACTGAAGGCAATAGACTTTGAATGTATGGATGGAATCTTGAAACTGACCTGGATGAAACAATGTATTAAATTCCCTGGCAGCATCTGGCACATATTTCTTCAAACTATATGTTACAAGATGGGTGGAATAGATTTTATTTTAAAATGTGATTACAGTGACTCTAAATTGCCTTTCAAGCTTTCTAAATATCACCAACAGGTTCTAATTTTTTGGAAATTTTTCTATAATCACAATTTCACACCACATAATACACCATTATGGAATAACAGATATAAACTTCATAAAGGAAAATCTCTGTTTTATAAGAACTGGAGAGATCGAAGTATTTTGTATATAATGGATCTACTGGACGTACATGGGAATATATTCTCTCACAGAGATCTTTGTTGTAAATATGATTTCAATTGTAACCTCCAAGAATTAAAATCTCTTATCAAAATTATACCTAATCCAATCTTGATCCAAGCAAAACAAATACTGCTCTGTCACTATACTGTCAATTCCAGTCGTATCTCCCCACACTCTTCACTAAGGGAATTAATTTTCCTGATTAAAAAGTATTCTAATAAATTCACGCGATCAATCCTGACAAACAGTATCTACCCTGCTCAGTATTGTAGAAGTAATATTTTAAATATTTTTGATCAACCAACATTATCTAAACTGAAAACCAAGTTCTTCAAATACCCAGTTCAACCAAAATCAAAAGAAGTACACTACAAAGTAATGCATAATATTCACCCTTCAAGCAAATTTCTAAATTCAAGATTTGGTTTTGAAAGGAAGAAATGTGTTTTCTGTAATGAAGATGCTGAAACAATGGAACATCTCTTTGTTTCGTGCTCCCATGCTAAGTTGTTTTGGAAACTATTTGTGGATTGGTTAGGTAAAAAAACCACTGCAATGCCTACCATTGGTCATGATGGTATCATATGTGGTGTGTTATAAGGAGACAAAAAAGTGGACCTTATGGTAAATGTGTTACAAATTTTAGCCAAATTTTTCATATACAAAGCATACATAAAGCAGCTCTTGGCTGTGCTGTGGCGCTGTTTGTTGGTGATCATTTTGCTGAGTTGAGAGAGGAAGAGAGGAAGTCGTGTGGGATTGGAGCTGAGAATTTAAGTTTGTGTTGACGGGGTTTTCTGAAAATAATTTGTGTGTTAAGACTCAAACAATAATAGAGATTAGACGATTTGCTTTGTCGCAGTAGAGACAGGGAGAATCTTCCCCCCGCATTTTTCCCCCTTTTTCCTCCTGTAACAACTTGGTGAGCAAACAGCCAAATTAAGTCGCTAATCTGGTCAAAGGCGACGAGGGTTTTTTGGGGGGTTTCAGTCTCCTGGGAGCAAAGCAAAGTAAAGTAAAATAAATTTAAATGCTATATTTAGAGAATAAATTAAATGCTAAATAATTGTTGAACTAAGTGAATTGTGCGATATACAAAGTAAAACAGTGGTACTCGCCTGTTTTTGTTTTTTTTTTTTCTTTCCTGTAGCTGATTTAGCAAACGAACCCTTGCAAGCTCTCAATGCCAAGAATATAATCGAATTACCTGGATATCTAACTATAGCCCGGCTTGGTTCATACTTGGTTGCTTGCCTTTCATACAGTCTTCTAGCCAATAAATATTGACATTCACCGGGGTTTTTTTAGTCTCCCTCCGTCCTGACTGCATTACCGCATAAACGCATTGCCAGGCTGAATATTAACGCGAACCGGGGTTTTTGTCTTTCTCGCATTTTATTATCACGAAAGGGCTCGTCTGAGTAAACACATAGTAAATACCCTATCTTTGTATTTTCCTCCGGTTGCTATGCCTTGATCAGCTGATTAAAGTTTAACTGCTTGTTCGCGTGCTTAGGACAGCTTGTTGGGGGAAGTATCTAATTTGCTCACATAGTAAACGACTCGTCTATTCGATCCGTTATAATTAAAAGGAACCGGGCTTTACTCTTTTTTCGCTTACCCTTGGTTGTATTTGCGGTTAGCTAGCTAGATAAGTACTGTTTGCATTCTTGGCTGGGGATCTGAGATTTACTTTTTAGTTAGCAGTGCAGCAGTCACTTGACTCGTCCGTTAGGTTAGGTTGGAATTTAAAAGGTGTTTTTACCGGAGTGCTCCGCCTCCTCCATTCTCTCCTGGGTGTTGGAGCCAGTCTGTTTTATCTGGGTTCTCAGCTAAGCCCTGTGATATTTTTAGTTTAGTATATTAATAGTACTGGGACTAGATAAACTCAAGCCTGCTTATTAGGAGTGCTTATTTTATGTAGAGTTTGGCTTCATTTGGTATTTCATTTCTGTTAACTGACACTAATCCCCTGTTAAAAGAGGCTTATAATCCATTTACATAGTTTCCCCAGGGTTTCAACTGTGACTGCTGCTTAGGGCTTCCTAGGTTAATAAATAAATTAATTAATAAATTGTGATTCCTCAGCTTCTGTCTAGGCATTAGTCATTTTCTTTTATCTAGGGTGAGCAAGGCCATTAGGTAGGGGGTTCAAAATGTGGCCAAAACTATGTGACGGTTGCAGGATGATCGCACTTTTGGAAAGAGATTTCCGGGGTTGGTTTGTCTGCCACCGGTGCCAGCTAATTGAGCACCTGGAGAGCAAGATACTTGATCTTCAGGGCCAGTTGGCGGCACAACATAGTTCCTCTAGGAACTCTACTGATTGATGTTCTAAGTAATATGTCATTTAGAGAAATGGTGTGTACGCCAAAGCAGGGTGGTACAGGGATCCCAGAGCAGGCAGGGAGAGAAAGTTGGGTGACTGTAGGTCGACAGCGCAGGAAAGGGCGTGCACGCCGTACAGCGACAGCTTCTCCAGTGGTTGAGGTGTCCAACCGATTCCAGCCCTCGTAGGAACTCAACTTCGCCCCTGACCCTGAGAGTGAGGGGTCTGATGTGCAGCAGGGCACCCTGTTGGCCTCTACCCCTCAGAAAAGAGAGTTATTGATAGTGGGGGACTCAATACTTAGAGGAATAGATAGCGTAGTCTGTTTGCGTGACAAGGAGTCTCGTACGGTGTGTTGCCTGCCTGGTGCCCAGGTAGGAGACCTCCTGGAGCATGCGGACAAGCTCCTGGCCAGAGCGGGGAGGGATCCAGTGGTCATGGTCCATGTTGGGACAAATGACATAGGTAAGGGTAGGTTTGAGGTTCTGCAAGGCAAATTTGTGGAATTAGTTGAGAAGCTTAGGAGCAGATCCTCCTGCACCTGAACAGGAGGGATACCTTTGCACCGGGCCAGCGTATGTTGAGGGTAGCACAGGATTATTTAAACTAGGGACTTAGGGGGCAGGGAGGTTAATGAGTGTTACTCGACTGCCCCGATGGAAGCTGACGGCGTTACATGCACTATCGATGATTTACTTTCAAAGCAACAAAGCGTAGTAGGGGGCTCGGGGCAGCGGCCACATGGGGAATCAAGGGGGAAGAGCATTAGTAATAACCTGAAATGTTTTTATTTAAATGCTGTTAAACCTGAATGTTTGCTTGATTTTGCTCATAACAGGTATGTCAAACATCAAAAATCATATTGTTGGAACACATGCTCATTATGCGTGTAAAATCTGAATGTTTGGGTGATCTGGCGCAATTCAGGCCCAGCAGTAAACCTTTACAACCTGGATGTTCTTGCTGCCTGGCTGTGGGGGTAGAATTCCCTTTGTTCTACACAGCAGGAAGCCGAAGCCATTCCGTCCAGACTACCCAGTGTTCCTCAGAGTTATATCACAGTCCCCATTGAAGTTAAAGCCCAGTTCCATTAATCTGCTTAAAACAATCTAAATCTCTGTGAAATTCATAATATGTTTATGTTCAAAATCCTATAAAGGAACCACTTATATATTTATAACACAATTGGACTATAATACTCCATTTAAAGGCTTTTCCATGACAACTACATAATTTTAGCACATATTCCTATCATGTTTGGTCTTTTTATTCTCGGGGGAATCTAAGGAGTTGAGTGAAACATGTTTCATTTCCCTTGAGATTATGTTTCACTCTCTTTTTGGAAAGCTCCTGAAAAGCTGGTTAGAATTTGCGTGGGCAATTGCCCTGGTGATCACACCTCGATGGGGGGACAGCCCACCTTGTTCAGAGGCGTGGTTTGGAATCTTTAACGGTACGAGATTCTAACCAAAGGGGCTCTCTTGTCTTCTCTCCATTGTCACTATCTGACGCGCGTAGGTGAGTTGGGGAAAGTCACATGATGCCTCGCTCTGCGGAGGGAGGTGGCATCTGAATTCTCCCCGGGCCACGTGGGACGGCTTTAGTTCCGCGTGGCCATTCATCTTTTCCAGGTATGAATATAGTGGGGAAAATAAGTATTTGACCCCTTGCTGATTTTGCAGGTTTGCCCACTAACAAAGAGTGCAACGGTCTATAATTTTAATAATGGGTCTATTTTAACAGTGAGTGACAGAATATCACCAAAAAAGTGGAATAAGACATTGTATGCATTTAAGGAATTTATTTGCATATTTTTGGTCAAAAATAAGTATTTGACCCCCTGGACAAGCAGCATGTTCATATTTTGTAGAAAAGCCATTATTGGCCAGCACAGGTGTCAAACAGTTTTTATAGTTGTTGACAAGGTTTGTGCACATTTTGGCAGGGATGTTGGCCCACTCCTCCCTGCAGACAGCCTCCAAATCATTCAGGTCCCGAGGCTGTCGCCTTGCAACCCAGTTTTAAGCTCCCTCCAAAGAATTTCAATAGGATTCAGGTCTGGAGACTGGCTAAGCCTCTCCAGACCCTTGATGTACTTCTTCTTCAGCCACTCTTTTGCTGCTTTGGCGGTGTGCTTAGGGTAGTTGTCGTGCTGAAACACCCATCCGCGACCCATGTTCAGCTCTTTCACTGAGGGAAGAAGCTGTTGGTCCAGAATTCCACGGTATATAGCCCCGTCCATCCTCCTCTCAATGCAAAGGAGTTGTGCCGTCCCCTTGGCTGAAAAGCACCACTGTGCTTGATGGTGGGGATGGTGTTCTTTGGGTTGTACTTTGTGTTCTTTGCCGTCCAAACACGGGGAGTTGAGTTGAGCCCAAAAAGTTCTATTTTGGTCTCATCTGACCACATCACCTTCTTCCAGACCTCTTCTGAGTCATCCAGGTGGTCAATGGCGAACTTCAGGCGGGCCTGTTCATGTGCCTTCTTGAGCAGGGGGACCTTTCGTGCGCTTCAGGATTTCAATCCATGACTGCGTAGTGTGTTACCAACTGTTTCTTTTGTAACTGTGGTCCCAGCTGCCTTCAGTTCATTAACCAGTTCCCCCCTTGTGATTCCTCACTGCATGATCAGGGACATCTCACGAGGCGAGACCTTGCATGGAGGCCCAGACCGAGGGAGGTTGGTGGCAGTGTGGTACTTCTTCCATTTCCTGATAACTGCGCTGACAGTTGATCTTTTCTCTCAAAGTTGCTTTCCAATTCTCTTGTAGCCAATCCCAGCCTTGTGTAGGTCAACAATCTTGTCCCTGATGTTCTTAGACAGCTCTTTGGTCTTGCTTATGGTGGAGATGTTGGAATCTGGTTGTTTGGGAGTGGACAGGTGTCTTTTATGCAGGTAATGAGGTGAGGCAGGTGTATTTGATGTAAATAATTAGTTGGGATTGGGGTGTGTGTCTTAAAGAAAGACTAACTGGCTTGTGGGACCCAGAATACTTGCTGTTTGGTAGGGGGTCAAATACTTATTTTTTCTCATCAGATGGTTATCAATTTTTATAAATTCATATGATGTGATTTTCTGGAATTTTCTTTGTGATTCTGTTTCTCACTGTTAGAATGTATATACGATTAAAATTATAGATTGTTGCATTCTTTGTAAGTGGGCAAACCTGCAAAGTCAGCGGGGGGTCAAATACTTATTTCCCCCACTGTATATATGCATTTCCTTCCTAAATTATGTGTAACTGCTAATTGGCTTTGCGTTGATTTGTTTGATCCAAGTTTGTGCCTACTTGGTAATTAAATTATTGTTATTCCTTTTCCAGCTTGCGTGGTCTCCATAACTCTTACCACTCGTATATTCTTTCTAGCCTTGTTGCGACCGGTACTTAAGGGGAAATTCCTACTAAGACATGTGTAGGTAACGATACTTCTAAGTTAGATGTGGAATTAAGTTCTACCACTTACGGGTTTGTGTAATACCGGCCCTGAAGATTTAGCTCTTAGGAGGTGCCCTTTTGGCGCATAATTAAGCCGGCACCCGGTTAAATATTCTTAAGGGGCTGTAAGAAAAAAGAACGAAAGAAGGGACAATCCAATCTTTGAATGAAAAATGGTGTTTATTTCCAGCCAAAACGGCAGTGAACAGAAATACGGATAACGTACTCTGGGTTCAGCGGAGTCAAAGTGAACCCCGAGCCTCCCCAACGTACATTTCTTATGCATGAAAAAACCTTTGAAGTTGGCCAGGCATGTTAAGTGTATTCATTTCTTAAATAATGCTGATCACAGTCTCTTGGGGTGAAACCGGTCCTCAATGTATAATGGTGAGGCGTATCATGATTAAGTTTAATGGTCAGAAGACAATTGTTTCCTCAGCTGGATAGCCGTGTGGGTGCTAAGTGTGTTTGGATGGTCTCTGATTGACTTAGGATGGCTCTCAGTATGTCTCCTCCGACAGTTGATGGCCTTCGTTGGCTTTTCCTGTTTTCAGATGTTACCATGAGGCCAGGGTGTGGGCCTTCTCTTCGTTATATTGGCAAGATTACCATTTCAGAGCATGTGGCGGTTCAATGCTTGTTGATTGTCGGGGCTAACTAAATTACGAGTCTCCCGCTCTCCAGCAGAATGATTCACAATTCCTTACAGTCCCCCCTTTTGATGCTATTAAGCCACAAATAGCATCACGCAAACTGCCTCAATCACGCCACAGAGGTGTCCAGTAGGGTAATGTCCTGCCTTAGGTTGCCCCCATCTATGACCATCAGGGAGACTTACCCATCGTGGGACTCATTACCATCAATCACACTGGATCTCTCTCCCGTCAATGGCATCTCATCATTAGGGATGAAGGAGTATCAACTGAGAACCACTATAGCCAACAGGACCGTTCCAGAGTTATGCTGGAAGAGTTTGCAATCTTTCATCTCAACACAACATTCAGGATAACATGAAACTTTGGAAAACAATTGTCTTAGCATCACAACACAGAATCCATACAGGACAAATTTTCACAATCTTATCATGCATCCTTGTGTGTGTGTGTGTGTGTGTGTGTGTGTGTGTGTGTCAGGTTCAACACCAATACTCAGTGCCGATGGATCAACAGTTCTCTCAGATAGAGGACGTATTCTGGAAAGGTGGGCTGAACACTTCAACACAGTCCTCAACCGACCATCATCAATCAACGAAGCTGCCATCTCTCGTCTACCTCAAGTGGAAATCAATGCAGAACTTGACATTCCCCCCACCAACACAGAAGTGGCTAAGGCCATTAAACAGCTACCCCATGATAAAGCCCCTGGATCAGATGCTATCCCATCCGAAATCTATAAGTCAGGAGGACCAATCCTGCAACAGAAGCTGACCGAATTATTCGGGTCCTACTGGAACCAAGGAGCACTTCCACAGGAGTTTAAAGATGCCTCTATAGTTCATCTGTATAAATGCAAAGGGAATCGGCAATGCTGTGACAGCCATCGTGGCATCTCTCTGCTGTCTACTGCCGGTAAGATCCTCGCAAGAGTCTTACTCAATCGGCTTATGAAGCACCTTGAGAATGGTCTTCTTCCTGAAAGTCAATGTGGTTTCCGAGCTGGACGCGGTACCATAGACATGATATTCGCTGCAAGACAATTCCAAGAACAACATCGAAGTCTGTACATGACATTTGTCGACTTAACTAAAGCGTTTGACACGGTTAGCCGTGAAGGTCTCTGGAAGATAATGTCAAAGTATGGCTGTCCAGACAAGTTTATCAGTATCGTCAGACAACTTCATGATGGAATGATGGCTCGTGTCCTCGACAATGGTGAGGCATCAATCGACTTCCCTGTTACCAACGGTGTTAAACAGGGGTGTGTACTAGCACCAACACTATTCAGCATGATGTTCTCAGCAATGCTTACAGATGCCTTCAGGGATGGTGATCTAGGAGTTCCTATCCGATACAGAACAGATGGTGGACTTCACAACCTATCACGCCTGAAAGCTGTCACCAAAGTCCAGACAACTACTATCCGTGACTTGCTGTTTGCAGACGACTGTGCCCTGAATGCTAATACTGCATCTGACATGCAATCAAGCATGGATAAATTCTCTTCAGCCTGCGACAACTTTGGGCTCACAATCAATACTAAGAAAACAGAAGTAATGTACCAGCCCCCGCCAGGACAACAATGCATTGAGCCAAAAATCACAGTCAAAGACACATGTCTACAAGCAGTTGACAAATTCACCTATCTTGGCAGCACACTGTCAAGACATGTCTACATTGATGATGAGGTCAATGTTAGGATAGCCAAAGCCAGCTCAGCCTTTGGAAGACTTCGGTCTACAGTCTGGGACCGTAGAGGTATCGGCATCTCCACCAAGCTGAAAGTTTACCAGGCAGTTGTACTAACTACACTACTCTACACATGCGAGACATGGACCATCTACAGTAGACATGCCAGACAATTGAATCATTTCCATACCACACGCCTGCGCAGACTACTTAACATCAAATGGCAGGACAAAATTCCGGATACAGAAGTGCTTGAACGGGCTAAGCTTCCCTCAATCCACACACTGCTGCAGCTGAACCAGTTACGCTGGACCGGTCATGTTGTGCGGATGGAGAACACACGCATACCAAAGCAACTCCTCAATGGCGAGCTAACGTCAGGGAAGCGAACCGTTGGTGGACAAAAAAAGCGCTACAAGGACAGCTTAAAAGTGTCACTGAAAGCCTCAAGTATAGATACAGAGTCATGGGAGCAGCTAGCTCAAAATAGACACCTATGGCGCACCCTCATTTACAATGGGGCAAAACTCTCTGAAGAGTTACGCATTAAAACAGCTGAATCAAAACGTCAACTCCGTAAAGATCGGTCAGCCAGCACCTTTGTGGATGTTACAGACCATGTGTGCACTACATGTGGCCGCTACTTTCGTGCCCGTATTGGCCTCATCAGTCACTTACGGACACACCAGACCCAGAACAATTAAGCAACAGCTAAAACAGCAGTTATGGTCTTCATCGATCACGATGGACGAACAAGGTGTGTGTGTGTGTGTGTGTACATGAAATGTGACCAAATGATTGTCTCTCAGTCTTTTCTTGAAATTCTTCTCTCTCAGCCTCTCAAACTTGTGCACTTGTGAAGCCTGTCCAGGGGGCTTCGCTCAGACAAGGGTCTTGCCAGTCCGCTCACATTTCTGTGCAGTCCACATCTTTGTTGGTCTGATGTTTTTTTTTTAATGTCCATATCATTTGGCTGTCTATAAATCTGCCATGCGGTTGATCATTCTGGCTTCCCTCATGGTCCTGTGCTCGCTCTGCGGGGGCCTTGTCCCCATCTTTCTCCTCTTCATCTCTTTTTTCTCTCAGGTGGACTCTGGCCCTACGGTTCCAGTGCCATTTGGTGGGTGATATACTTTCTGAAATGATAACTCAAGAAAAAAAATGTTTCCCCCTTTTTTCCCCACACACATCTACACATATGCATCATACATAAACAAAAACAAAACTGACACACTCTCTCACTCACTCCAATCTTTTTGACAGTGTTAGTCTTAAATTTTTAACGGCTTGTGTCTGAGCTAAAATCTGTTTCCACTAGCAGTGATGGCCTCGCGTGAATGGCCTCCTCATTTAGTCTTCTGTCATGAGACAGAGCCAATTGCGTCTCTAAGCTGTGAACTTTTTTCAGCAGGTCTTGATAGCTTTTCACTCTAGATGGCGAAGAGTAACACCTTCTGGCTTTGTGTCCCCTTTTACCACATGAAAAACAAACAGGTACCTGGTCTCTTGTTTGCCTCCCTCTGCAGTTCCTTGCAATGTGCCCCTCCTTCCCGCATGCATAGCAAACCATGTTTCTGAAGTCTGGAGCTCTGTGATTCCCCTCTGAAGAATGAGAGGATTCCGTCCCTCTTTTTCCTCTGGTCCTGTAGGAAAGTCTTCTTCCTATTGCCGCAACTGGATGCGATTTTCTCGACAGAGACTGATTATTATAAAACTGGGTCATTTTTGCCACAATGTCTGAATATGGTGTGTTTGAATCGACAAGCAGTGCAAGGGCATGCCGAGTATGTGCGTCACTCTGAGAAAGGAGCGCGGATTTGAACATAGGATCTTGCTGAGTCAAGTTCGCAACTCCACTGTAGGAACTAAATACCTCCCATAACCTGGCCGCATAAGCTGCTGGATGCTCCCCTGGCGACATCACGACTTCTCGTAATTTGTCCCAGTCAACCGAACGTGTTCCTAACACCCCCAACAGAGCAGATTTCCTCTCCTCTTTCCTTGCATCCTTGTCATGAATACTCTGAGGGAGCGCACTAGCCAACGCATGACAAACAAGCAGCCAAAACAATGCTCGCATCAGCATCAGTCAAATGGTGCAGGTCAACTATCCTTTCTAAATTGTATAAAAATTCCACAGGGTCTCGCTTGGCCGGCTCAAACTTGCCGATATTTTTAACCAGCGACTCGATATCATTTGGTGATAACGGTTTGATCGTAGTTGTCGTCGTTATACGGTCTCCCCCCTCTCCAGGTACAATCGTCATCGTTTCATGCACTGGTGCCAGCGGGAATTTCAGGGTACAGTTAGAACTGCCATCCCAGTCATTATTCATGTCCTGTCTTTTAGGTTTATTCCAGAAATCATCGTCCTTGTAGTTTATCTGGTCTGTGTGGTGCCCTGTGCTTTGATTGCACTTCTCAAATAAGTAATCATATGCAGTTTTAAAATTTCTCACTTCTGGGTACGCATTGTCCAAATCGCGCTGTAACTCTAAATAAAATTTTTTTAATTCGGCAACCTCCTTACGGAAATCCAATTGAATTTCAGCATTCAAGTTGGCGTTAACGTGATGACTTTCGATATCAGCCTGTTTATTCTCGATCTCTTCTTTAAATTACCATTCTCCGTTTCAAGCGCATCTAATCTCTTTTTACAGATTTTATATGATGCTAGAACACCCGTCATACCTACCGCAACCTTTCCCTTTTCATTCAGCTTGCCCATCTTTGGATGGCTGTCAAACTGGCACAAAGCCCATGCATACGGCTCCGCCTGACTTTCAATGCCCTCTAAGATTTTTAATTTACCATGTTTGGCTATGTAACGAACAACGAAATTTTCCATAACTATAGTTGGCAACGTTCCTACGACCAAACAAACTGTCAAGTTAGTTACCTCTAGGAAAGACAAATAAAACGCAGTTTCTGTTCCAGTGCTTCAGACACAGACAACTTCACTATTCCAGTTACTTTAGGAATAAAAAACTCAACACGGTTTCTGTCCCAGTGCGTCGGGCACAGCAACCAACTGTTCCAGATCTCAATGACAATTCTCTACCACAGCACTTCGGGCCGACTCAGTTACTTTAGAATCGTTTTCGAATTGTAACAAACCACAACAGGCACTCAGTTTCAGTTACGTTAGAAACAAAGAGAAAGAACTCTCCTGCCACTATACTTCGGGCATCCGTAATTCAACCGACCAGGTACTTTAGGCCAACAACAATGCCACACTCCGTCGGGCACGAACCAGTTAAACCTCACACTGCCAGTACTTCGGCGCAAACTGCACTACTTCGGGTTAACTTTATAGTGTAGGTTTAAACTTCAGAGCCGCGGTACTTCGGGCTCACCAATTTCTAGTTACGCACTAAACCTAATTCAAGTCAGAAATCTGCGTACGTACAGTCGCACTGAATCAGTCACCGTACAGCTTTACTGAATTGTCAGGAATTAAGCTCCAACTCCTACTGCAAACTTTTACTGAAAGATAAAAAAAATTATCCCGATCCTTAAACTCCTTTCTAGGTTTTTAAAGCGGGGGTGTCCGTAAAACAAAAGCAACAGCAAAATGAAGAAATCGCGTTTCTCACCTTATTCCCCGGTTTTTTTTTCGGAATCCCGCTCCTGGCTGGCTCGCCAGTGTAAGAAAAAAGAACGAAAGAAGAGACAATCCAATCTTTGAATGAAAAATGGTGTTTATTTCCAGTAAAAACGGCAGTGAACAGAAATAAGGGTAACGTACTCTGGGTTCAGCGGAGTCAAAGTGAACCCCGAGCCTCCCCAACGTACATTTCTTATACATGAAAAAACCTTTGAAGTTGGCCAGGCATGTTAAGTGTATTCATTACTTAAATAATGCTGATCACAGTCTCTTGGGGTGAAACCGGTCCTCAATGTTTAATGGTGAGGCGTATCATGATAAAGTTTAATGGTCAGAAGACAATTGTTTCCTCAGCTGGATAGCCGTGTGGGTGCTAAGTGTGTTTGGATGGTCTCTGATTGACTTAGGATGGCTCTCAGTATGTCTCCTCCGACAGCTGATGGCCTTCGTTGGCTTTTCCTGTTTTCATGAGGCCAGGGTGTGGGCCTTCTCTTCGTTATATTGGCAAGATTACCATTTCAGAGCATGTGGCGGTTCCATGCTTGTTGATTGTCGGGGATAACTAAATTATGAGTCTCCCGCTCTCCAGCAGAATGATTCACAATTCCTTACAGGGCCCTTGGGTTTACATAAACCTGGGTTCGTGATACGTTCACGCTCAGTGCTACTTTGTTTATGCTTCGATGCTGCTATCATGGTATTCTCCTCTAACCAATGGAATTATGGTCGAATTAAGCCAGGACAGCTGCTCTTATTAACCCTGGGAGCGTATTTGCTGAGCAACGATGGCTTCCACTGACAAGTCTGATGGCATAACTGTCTCGAGATTCACACATGCTGCCCCAAAACTATCAATTCTAATTCTAATTTGGAGTCAGATATTTAGCAAGGATACAACTAAATTTGGTGTTTTAACTGTTTTATGGAGTCAGATTAATCGTAACTGTTGCGTTTCTATGCCCCGTCTTTGGACGGAGAAAAATATCCATTATATTGTGATCCACACCAGCCAGGAAAATGCTCGAAGTAAAGATAGCCAATAAGAACACATGAGTCCTTCACCTCACTGCAGTGTCCGTCGTTGGTATTGTTTTGTGGGGCCTTACAAAGCAAAAAGCATAAAAAATAAATTTCCAGAATGGTATGGTGGGGAGTGGCATTCCCCAGGGATCGGTGTTGGGACCCCTGCTGTTCCTCATCTACATTAATGACCTTGATAGGAATATTGAGAGCAGATTGGTTAAATTTGCAGATGATACTAAATCGGGGGGTTTGGAAAATAGTTTAGGGTCCACTAAAGTGATTCAGGACGATTTGGGTAGAATCCAGAATTGGGCAGAAATGTGGCAAATGGAATTTAATTTAGCGAAATGTAAAGTTGTACTTGTTGGTAATGAATACATTACATGGGATTACTTCATGGGAGGTTTAAAACTGGAATGTGCTGCACAAGAGAAAGATTCCACTAAGCCACCAAGCTTATTCCAGGTATAAAAGATGAAAGCTATAAGAAGAGGCTGAAAATCTTTAATCTCTTTAGTCTTAGGAAAAGGAGACTCAGGGGTGATTTGATTGAGGTCTTTAAACATTTTAAAGGGATTAACAAAGTGAATTATGCTGGATTCCTTCAACCAAGTGTTGTGAGTAGAACTCGGGGTCACAAATGGAAGTTGACCAAAGGTAAATTTAGCACTGATATTCGGAAATATTTCTTCACCCAAAGAGTAATTTCAATGTGGAATAGCTTGCCTGACCATATTGTTGAGGCAGAGACCTTGGGGGTTTTCAAGAGCAGGCTTTACTTAAAGCTACATACCATTGAGTCATTCAGTATCTGAAGGGATATATTCACATTAGTATAAAGAAACTGGCGAGCGTAGTTGGGCTGAAAGGCCTGTTTTTGCCATTCATGTTATGTTATGTTATATGAGGGCCCCACCCATTTTTTTACCGGTTTTCATAATGAAATTAAACTCTACATTAACTCCCTGAAATGAATGAAATCTAAATATGGTCAAGATCTCTGTTCATTTCTAAAAGAAGACCGGTGTGTAATACCTGAAAATTAATTATTCCTCAGTTGATTTTTTATGTATATTTAAGTATGATCCTTCTTTCTTTATCACCATATTTCATTTTGCTCATTCTACTTTTGCCCTAGCATTCTACTTTATTTTTCTTACTTTTACATTTTTTAATGTATTTTTATTTTTATGCCTTGTGATGTCTGTAAAATGTTTACTGTTGTCCATTGTATAACTGTTTCATTTGCCTTCATGTTGTAAGTTCATATTATAATTAAATGTATTGTAAAAAAAAAAAAAAAAAGTCACTTGACTTCCTTTATGGTCTCATCCAGTTATTCGTTCTTGAGAATTTAGATATGAAACGGTAACATCCTGTGCGGCGCACAAACAGTTTTCTTGAGGAATATACTGCAGTATTTATGGAAAGAATACAACTTATAATTGAAGCAATCAAGATGGCTTTTTCTATCCACAGTTATTCTCTCAAACTTTGGACTAATTGTTATTTAACATACAAAAAAAGTGTCATTATCAAATGAGTTTTTAAAGAGTTTCTGTAATCGCCATTTTTGTTTATTAATACAACCCCAATTCTGAAATAGTTGGGACTTGAGTGTGCAAACGTTGTTGGGCGAGGCAAGCAAACCACATAAGACGTGCTATGGAGGCTTGTGTCACTGTCAGTTGATACTCATCAATGCCGACCCAGAGAATGCTAGAAACCTCACAGTTTTAGAAGTGGTCCAACCCAGTTGTCTGGCCATAACCAGTTTTTTTTTTTTTTAAGTTTTTCTTTTAAATCATTTGAGAATGGATTTAAGGTTTTGAGAAAAGGAAAAAAAAACTTTTTTTGCCGGAATGAAATAACAGGCAGCCAATCTCACAATTTAGCAAAAATATGATTTAGGCAATTACTCTAAGGCTAAGGATTTGACCCTTATCAAAGTCACTCAGGTCTCGATGCCTGCCCTGCTGTCTCGCATCCCATGCGTCAACTATTCAAACTGACCATTGTTTTTACCATCAAATGTATTCATAGATTCATAATTCATTGGCCAGTGACGCATGTTTTTTGTTATTTGTTTTGGTTGGTTGAGTCACTCTAGATCTGAATCCAAGTGAACAGGTATGCTACAATTAACATGCCAAGGAAGAGATTGAAAGCAAGAAGTCTCTGAAACAAGCAAGGATTGAAGATGGCTGCAGTAAGGGCCTGGCAGGGCCTTACCAGCGACAATACCCAGCGTCTGGTGATGTCCATCCATCTCAGACTTCCAGCAGCCATTGCATGCAAAGGATATTTGACTAATCAACTTTATTGTACATTATGTTAAAGTGTCCAATTATTTTTGATGTGCCAGAAAATAGGGACAACTATGTACAACAGATCTATCATCACAATTTCTCCAGTTTTTGTTTTTTGTTACGTCCTACTACCCTGCAGTGTTTTGTTACATTATTTGTACTGTGAAATTTTTTTAAGTAAATGGTCAGACCCCAGGAAGAATAGCTGCAGCTCTTCTGCAGCTAATGGGGACACTTATAAACTAAACCAAACTAAACTAAGCTAAACTAAACTGTAGATGTAAATTATAGCTGGCAGTTTGCAGTATTTTATCCTTTCAAGCTCAATGTGACAGTGCTGGATCAAAATATTAAAAATGTGTCACTAGCCAAAGAATTAGGGTGCTCACTGTATCCCAAACCTTGAGATGTACCTTATTATGAAATAAATGTTACATTTGCTTCCACTGCGAGTGCTCATTATATTATACGCTGTGTATGTGTACAGGGTACATATATTGCAAGGGTGCATTTACATCTTCTTTGTCTGAATAGGAAGGATTTTAGATTACAACTGAGGTTGCACTGTACAAGGTATATACACAGTAAAGTCTGTGTATCTTGAGTGACACAAGTTTTAAAAGGGCTGGAAGTCCTCATACAAATGAAAACAGCCGATTAAAATGTCAACTGGCTGTTTAATGACAGTATTTACAAGCATATTGTGGAATTGCAGACAAGTGTCACTGACCAAATGCCTACAGACCATTCTGCAAGTAAAACTAAACGAACCTTGTGTAATAGATTTTCCAATTTACCCATTATATTATTTCATGAGTAAATTCTTTCCTGTAAGTATCTCCATATGCTAACTTGCAATGGAAATGTCTCACCTGACATTTGGGTGGAGATGTGAGCCTTCGCTGAGTCGTTGAATTGAGTTGCCTGGCCTGGGTGAAATACCGCTGTCCATTTCAAAGCAGTGCCATGAGTTACGAGCTCTGCAGATGCTACTCGGAATTCCCATGTCATGTGGTGAACTCAGAGGGAACGAATTGACCCCGACTGCCTGCTTCCTGCTGTTAGAATACACACTCAGCAGGTGTGGGAGTGAGTGATGCTCACTGTCATCATTGGCACACACGTGCTGACGCTTACGCAGGCACATACTTGCGTGCACACAGTCGCGCACACCCACACACACGCACACGAACTCTGGTACACTCACGAATCGCACACTCTTGCAAATACTGTGACGTAGCATTCAGGAACCACACGCAAGAGATAGAAATCCAAAAACGTATGCCTTTAATGAGGTCTGAGTCGATGCCAAAAAACAGTTGCCAAGCCACAATAAGAAATCCCAAAACAGTGTTGACTAGACAGGCAGGGGTCAGAACCAGGAAGACAGATAAGCAAAGGTACATAAACGGTAGGCAAAAGGTCGTAGTCGATGAACAAAGCCAAGGGTCATGCACAGGGCATCCAAACAGGAATCGTAGTCATAAAAAAATGGGTTGAAATTCAAATAGACAAACACAACACAAAAAGGGCAATGGCAAGAATCAAAGTTGGACAAACCAGTAGAAGAAAAACAATACTCAATGGCATACAAGGCGCTCTGCGCAAAGAAATATTGATCAACATTCTGACAAGGAGCTGGCTGTGAAAAGACTGCTGAAATAGATGAGAGGGAAGTCACATGCTATGCAGGAAGCAGGTGAAATGGATCAGACTAATTACAACGGCAGAATCACATGCGGGAAACCCTGACCACGAAAACTGGCGAAAGCCAAGACACGGACGGGAATCACACAAACAGCTTATGACATTTAAACAGCTCCGATCAAGGAGTTCTAAGTGCACAGATAGTGCACAGCGCAGAAAAGTAATTAAGCATGTGCGAGAGATCTTGCTGAAACTCAGGGGAAGACCAGAACAGCTGAGCAAAAGGCGGAGATTAGAACAGGGCGATTGCTTAGAGGGAATTAGTATAAATTGGTAGCGGTGCAACTTTACAGATTTAACTAGAGTGTTCGTTAGTAAGTTACAAACTGTACATACAAGGATTAGTTGTGTTACTAGACTATGATACAAAATACAAATGTTAGTCTTGTTAGTAATCAGAACAGTAAGACGAAGGAAGTAAATGAGAATCGAAGGAATATATTAAACACCGGAATTCATTTAAATCACCCGAAGTAAGTGGGCATGCAAACAGGGAAGACGTACTGAACCAACTAGATCACAAGACAGGGGAGACAAGTGCAATGGAGCTGGAGTATTACAATAACCAAAAAGAATAAAGAAAAGACAAAAGTATGAACATAAACATGACCAAAAACCAGGACACACTCATGCACACACTCATACAAATGCACTCACAAATCACACATAAATACACACACACAAAACACTCTCAAACACACACACTCACAAATGCACAAACACATGCATTCACACTCAAAAATACACATGTACATGCACATTTGCATACACTCACATACAAACACATATGCATAATAATGTGTTATACATTATATAATAGTTTATACACACATCAATGCATACTTGCATACTTGCATCAATGTATGAATTACACACACGCACACTTGCGTTAATGTATGCTCGCATGCAGAGCATGCATGTACACAGACACACCGGCATTCATCCATTCACAAACACACATTGATGAATGGCACTCACGTTATTTATACACATGTCAACTCATGAGTGCACTCTCAAACAGACACATTTGCACAAACGAGCACATTCACGCATGTGCACGCGTGAACATACTCAAGCATGCACACACAGACACACACATGAACACACACTAAGACATGCATTCACACTCATACATACGCACGGGCATTCACATCTTTCAAAACCTTAGACCTGTTTATTGAACACAAAACAACTTATGTAAGTTGCAAGACTTGTCAGTGGCATGGTCATATGATGATCCAGCCAGATTTAGAATCAAAAATGTAAGTCCATGTTAGAAGTAATTAGAGCTGGTAAACAGGTACATAAAATGTCAATCAAAATTGAGAGTAATGTTGTAGCAGAGGATGCAAGAGAAGAAAAAGAGTGTTTTCTGACGTACTGTGTGTGCTGTGGTGAGCCTGGGAACTGTACTAAACAAGCGAAGAAACCCTGACACTGCAGACCTTCAGAGAGCTGCTCTCTGGATGAAAAGAAACTTTGAACCAAAGACCAAAAAGATTTAGAACTGGAACCCAGAAAAAGATCTAAAACCAAAACCTAAAAATGACTCAAATTGCAACTGAAAAAGTAGGTCAGGGGCGAGGGGTCAATGGAAAATTCAGTCACATGACCGTGATATTCTGAGCCCATGCCTTCTCATCAGCCTTCTTCGGCAAAAGATCCAGCGTTTTATTGCTCCATCTAATTTAAATGGTTGCCTGATAATTATGAAGGTAAAACAGGAAATGTACTTTCTCTCACTAGTCACACAATGTATTTGAAGAAATGTTTTGACAGGAGCTGTTTTTCAGTTTACAGACGTAAGAATATAAAAATAAATAGGCAATTCTTATTTCGTTATACTAAAATATGCAGTGATAACTGAATTTAATAACTGACTCCAGTCTATGACCCACTGACATTGCCAAACATTTGGTATCTTCACAGGAAATACTTTCCCAGGCTGCAGCTGCTTTCCATGCCCAGCTCAAAGGGGAGTGGTATTTTTTTTTGGTGGCATCTGTTTGTTTGTTTGTTTGTGTATTTGTTTATTTGTCCATGAGTGGAGTGGCACAAGAAATGGTTGCTCAAATTTCATGAAATTTTAAGGAAAGCTGCGGAATGGTCCAAAGATCACCGAAAGATTAAACTTTTGACCAAATTGGGTCAAGGTCACTGAAAAACCAAACATCTTGTTTTACAACATCTTTAAATCTGCTCCAATCGATTTCTTGCTAGACTCAAAACATGTATTTTTCATTTCCACTTCCAATCATTGCTACACTATAGTGTGGCATCATTAGGCTCATTAGTGGTAACGACTGAATGTCAGGGGGGTCCCAGGTTATTCAACACCTATAAGGCTCAACTGTGACATGTGTTTGTTTTCTAAGTTCAAAGAATCTTGACAGGCATATCTTGCTATGAGGAACAGTCATAGTGTAGGCACAGTTGTGTATGAAATGGAGAGTTAGCCTAGCCCATGGTTCACTGTAGAGCAGAGAAACTGAGCACAATCACAAGGACCGTGTATTTCTGTGGAGCCTGGCGGTCTATCGTTCTCTCCATTTTATCCTTCCACATCACCTGTAAACTGTCCCTTTGACTTAACCATTTTATTTGAGAAATGAAGGGATTACAAAATCTGCTCATTACCTGTGCCTCAGGGTACTTATACCCCTTTGTGAAACACCTGTGCTAGGCTTCATCAAACTCTGCTAACTAGTTAACTGTGACTGCAAATTATGAGTTATTAGTAAAATATGACTGAAGCCCTTGCGTCATTTATTAAAACAAGACGCAAAGGACAAATTATTGACACAATTCAGTGAAGTTTTTTTTTCTAAAATACACTACCCTCTGCCATTATGATGGGGATCTCCTGTGTGCCTTCGAGTCAGGGAGTAGATCCCAGGGTGAGAAAAAGTTGAAAATGGCTGTTTGAACATTAAAGATATCTAAAACATGACCGGCATCATTTATCAAAACTTAAGTGAATATAATATTCCCCTTGAAGCTATACTGCAGATTGGATCACTGTCAAGCCAGCTGTTGTCATGCTAGTGTTTTGTAAATCACCACTGCAAGGGTTTTCCCTCAACCGGACCATTCATCAATGGCTTTGCATCCGTTTAACACCTGTTTCTCATCTGGGCTACCTCATCTCAGATATCCATTGGTGAACCGCTATTGACAGTGGCCTCTGGTTTTCTACAAGCTGAGAGGGCCACTACTGAGGCCAATGTGTGTCTGACTGTCTGCAAGCCTCACGATCAACTGTATTGATAGAGGCCAGTGCATGTCTGCTGGCTTGTAGGGCTACTGGCCAGTGCATTTCTGGTAGCCTCATGAAACACTGTAGTGCTGCTCTGATAGCCTCACAAGGCATTACAGGGCTTATGGCCAATGCATGTTTATAAGCCTAGTGAGTCACTGTAAGATTACTGACCACTATATGTCCGCCAGCCTCATTCACCCCTGGAGGGCTAGGCATCGCTGTATGTCATGACCAGGTCATTACCCAGAGGAATGAAAGCCTGAGCTAGAGGATGGGTGAGGTTTCTGATAACTTAGTGCTCTCAAAATCTCATACCACCTGGGGACCTGAGCAGTTGAACTCCGGGAGCGCTGTGGCCAGAACAGACAGGGGATTTGAGATACAGGCTTGTGGGGTGTAATTCAATGACAGCACAAGGGAGAGGTTATCTTTATAAAATTACTTTGATGATCGGAAGCATTAATATGTGACATATATGCAAAAATAGCAGAAATTGCGAAGGGGGCAGATACTTTTTGGCAGCACTGTAAGCATGAAATCTACGCAAATTGTAATGAAATTAATTTCATTGTCATTCTTCAAATAGAAGCTGTACCAGTCCATTCCCAAAATGATATCAGCCACCTTTTGAACGTCGTGGCAAGTTGGTCAGGGGGAGCACATGACTCCTTTGTGCTGGAGAGCTGCTCAATATGGGCGCATCTCTGTCAAGGGGATGGTGGAGATGGACGGCTGATTGGTGAGTGTTTAATTATGAAAACCAATATACAGTTTAATTCATAAACACGAACCCTACCCTTTGAAACTTTTATCATATTGGTGATCAGGGTTATACTTTTACTCCTCTTTTCTTGACCCCGAGACCATCTTCAATTCTTGCCCAGGCTCTCTCTGTATTTTGCTCACAATAGGAAACCTGCCCTTTTGAAGTGTTTATGGGACATTTGACATGCTGATAGCAAATGCTTGGGCACATGCCTCCAATTTAAGAATGAGCATGATTTATCATTCAGCAGTCCTGAGTAAGAACCGTTTTGGGTTAGTAAGGGCATTTGGTGAATCTAGTGTTGACTTCTCTAACTTCTCTTAGAAAAAAATGGAAAATTTAAGAAATTTCATAGAATGTTGCTACATTAGCTCCAAGAAATTTATGTTCAGATTAGTTTATCTGGATGTTTCTTGTCACAGATTTCATGCATTAACACATGAGAAAACAGGTTGAATATGACTCCCTTTCTAACAACATCTATCAGCATTTGTCTGAGGAGGGCCATGATTCACTTCTCACTCTGGATGAACTCAGAGACAGTGGGATGTGGCCGAAGTGCAAGTTTCAAGTGGAACTCATCATAAATCTACTAACTGTCCAGTGAAGGCTGATCAGCTGAAAGTAGAGGAGGCGCAAAAATCATTCGAAAAGTATGCAGTCTTTGTGTGTTTAAATCATTATTCTTCATCAACAAGTTTCCCAGTGTGTTGAACAATCCATCAGCATTTAAGCACACAATGTTGCAACAATTAAATAGTAAATTAGATTCAGAAAAATGTTTCATGCACTTCACAAGAAAAGAACACAAGTGCTCTGAGAGCACAACATCCTGTGCGAAAGTCGCGACTGCAACATGTGTATCATTAGTCTATCTGCAGCATATGGACAAAGTTAGTGGCTTGTCCTATGGGAACTGGAGGAGGAGCTGATTTCACCAGCCAAGTACCTTCCGATACGGACAGATGAATGGACGGACAGACGGAATGCACCACAACATAATCCATCTTTCGGGCTTTTACCCATTGGGTGTTAAAAACTAATTTCATTACTTCTGTGTTTGCCTTTAGTTCATCCTGAAATGCAAGCTATGTAACCTGCGCTCTATGATTGTTTAAATTACAACAAAGAAAACAAATATCATCAATAAACATCCACAACTGAGTCACGTTGATTAAAATGCTATTTCGCATTGAAATGACAAATGACGTGTTTTAATTCTCGTCATACCTTGACAAGGAGAACTGGCCACACTTCAATGTGTTATGTTCAATGTTTTCGGAGTTCACGTAGAGTTCATTAAAATAAGTACAAAACCCAAAACCAGTGAAGTTGGCACGTTGTGTAAATCGTAAATAAAAACAGAATACAATGATTTGCAAATCCTTCTCAACCTATATTCAATTGAATACACTGCAAAGACAAGTTACTTAATGTTCGAACAGGTAAACTTTGTAATTTTTTGCAAATATTGGCTCATTTGGAATTTGATGCCTGCAACATATTTCAAAAAAGCTGGCACAAGTGGCAAAAAAGACTGAGAGAGTTGAGGAATGCTCATCAAACACTTATTTGGAACATCCCTCAGGTGAACGGGCTAATTGGGAACAGGTCAGTGCCACGATTGGGTTTAAAAGCAGCTTCCCTAAAATGCTCAGTCATTCACAAACAAGGATGGAGCGAGGGTCACCACTTAGTGAACAAATGCGTGAGCTGATTGTCGAACAGTTTAAAAACAACATTCCTCAACGAGCTATTGCAAGAAATTTTGGGATTTCATCATCTACGGTCCGTAATATCGTCAAAAGGTTCAGAGAATCTGGAGAAATCACTGCACGTAAGCGACAAGGCCGAAAACCAACATTGAATGCCCGTGACCTTCGATCCCTCAGGCGGTACTGCATCAAAAACTGACATCAGGAACACTTCAGAAAACCACTGTCAGAACAACAGTTCGTCGCTACATCTGCAAGTGCAAGTTAAAACTCTACAATGCAAAGCGAAAGCCATTTATCAACAGCATCCAGAAACGCCGTCGGCTTCGCTGGGCCCAAGCTCATCTAAGATGGACTGATGCAAAGTGGAAATGTGTTCTGTGGTCTGACGAGTCCACATTTCAAATTGTTTTTGGAAACTGTGGACGTCGTGTCCTCCGGACCAAAGAGGAAAAGAACCATCCGGACTGTTATAGGCGCAAAGTTTAAAAACCAGCATCTGTGATGGTATGGGGGTGTATTAGTGCCCAAGGCATGGGCAACTTACGCATATGTGAAGGCACCATTAATGCTGAAAGGTACATACAGGTTTTGGAGCAACATATGTTGCCATCCAAGCAACGTCTTTTTCATGGACACCCCTGCTTATTTCAGCAAGACAATGCCAAGCCACATTCTGCACGTGTTACAACAGCATGGCTCCGTAGTAAAAGAGTGCGGGTACTAGACTGGCCTACCTGTAGTCCAGACCTGTCTCCCATTGAAAATGTATGGCGCATTATGAAGCGTAAAATACGACAACGGAGACCCCGGACTGTTGAACAACTTAAGCTGTACTTCAAGCAAGAATGGGAAAGAGTTCCACCTGAAAAGCTTCAAAAATTGGTCTCCTCAGTTCCCAAACGTTTACTGAGTGTCGTTAAAAGGAAAGGCGATATAACACAGTGGTAAAAAGGCCTCTGTGCCAACTTTTTTGCAATGTGTTGCTGCCTTTAAATTCTAAGTTAATGATTATTTGCAAAAAAAATTAAGTTTCTTTTTTCTTTTTTCTTTTATAGTTTGAACATTAAACATCTTGTCTTTGCAGTGTATTCAAATGAATATAAATTGAAAAGGATTTGCAAATCATTGTATTCTGTTTTTATGTACAATTTACATAACGTGCCAACTTCACTGGTTTTGGGTTTTGTAAATAAATAAATTCTAGATATTTATTATATATGTACAATAATATATATATATATATATATATATATATATATATATATATATATATATATATGAGAGAGAGCGAGAGAGAGATAGAAACATGTCTAGACCAATCATTCATTGATTGGAATTTTCTGTGGAATATTGAATATTTTCAGCTTACCAGCCGCCACTGAACCTGCCCCTTAAATATCAGTGTGTCTCAATCCCTCACCAGATGATCACTGCCTCTGGCAGAACATGATGCACAAGACGATCCCAAGATATCTTCAGATCTGACTACCTAAGTTCTGAAAATAGCCCATTTAAAGCGAGCCGATCTGAAAACCATAATATTCCTGGAATTTTGTGGAGTCAGGCTGTCTCTAAAGAATATTATGCTACTTTTGTCAAAATTCCAAGAATGTGTCAGTGTTGTATGATTATGTGATTGGTACTGACAGTGTCATGGATGACGTGGCCAATAACATTGGTCTCTCAGGACAGTGACTCATTTGTTTAAATCTTGTAAATTATGGCAAATGGGGTAGCGAAGTAAAACAAATCACTATTTGAAAATTTATTTGAAATGTACTGATATTGTTATGTTGAATATCCCTCATAGAAGAAGATTGCTTGCTATCCACATTTCTACTGCCAAGTAAGAGGTGCGTTCAAGTGTGATCCAGTCTGATGATCATTGAAAGTGCATTCACTCTGTACTGTGCTGACCCATCTGGAGAACCTATAGTTTCCACCTGCATATGGCCACTGGAAGGTTTGAAATAGGACTTAAAAGAGTGCTCAATTACTTAAATGGAGGGGCACCCAGTGGATGGCAGAACGTGTTTGAGAAATGTAACTTCTGTGAAATGTGTTTTCGATATTCAGAAAGGGGAAACAGATGTCAGAGTTATCATTCCGGTAGATTTGAAAAAAAAAATGCTAGGCCAGTGATGAAAGTGGAAAGCACATTCTTTAATGATTTATTTCTGCACGGCAGACCATAACAAAGGCAAGTTATTTGTGGTGTACCGTAAAATAAATATTGCGCAAAGAAAGTTGCACTTTAGAATATTAGAGGCTATATAAAGGTGTCTTGAGGATGTTTTCTGAGTTGCTGATTACCAACTAAGAATAGACTAGTTGGTATTAATGTTAATATTGGACTATTGTAATCCATTATGGGTTTAGTGCACTTTTTTTCAACAGTCTACTGAAACCATGCATCTGAATCATCTAAAACACTGCCGTGCGTACCTGTTAGAATCCAAACATGGAACCAAATGCAGCTTCATGGTACTATCCACAAGGGCATGTTTATTAGTGGAAATATGGTAACTGAAAAAGATTTGCCGGAGTCTAGAAAATAAGGAACAGTCAGAAACTGTCTTAGAACTAAAGCCAGGGAAGGAATCCCACTCACAGGTGCAGGACTGCTTGCAAACAGGAATGAACAGGAACATGGCCCCAATTTGGGACACTAATAAAGGATTGGGTGATGTTCCTATTAAAGTGACTCAGAAGAGGAACATATAGGAACGAGAGTTTCACAGGAAGGGGTCCCAGTCTCAGAGACCGATGGAGGCTTTGGTGGTTATTTCTATTAAATTAACTCAGAGGAGGAACATATAGGTGTTAAACGAGTGTTTAACAGGAACACGGTCCTAGTTCTGGAGAGAGTTGAAGGCTAGGGAGGTCATTCCTAACAAACAAAAAGAATAGCCTCAAATTTACTGTTGCATGACACATAGAGGAAGAAAAGCACTATGGCCAGTACATGATGGTTTTTACTGACTTGCAGGGCATGTGAGGAATGAACCTTCACAACCCAGTGAAGACAAAGATACCTCAAGCAAATTAGATAGACAAGACACTCATCAAAAGGGGTGAGGCATACAAATGATTCCACCAGGAGGCAGGGGATAAGACAGCATAAATTAATTAAGAGTGACAAACGGCCAGACTTACGAAGACTGCTCCGAGGGAGGGACTAATTACTGAAACACTACAGTTGAGACAAATATAAGATTTTTGAAGCCAAGAAGTATTTTTTTGTTGAGTCTGATTCAGATATGGACTATCACGTGTTGTGATATAGGTCTACTGTGATATTTGTTATGGTTGTAATTTGTATTATATCTGAGAAGCGTGAGTAATAACATTTGTTTGACTGAGGGTTTTAATTTTTGAGTATGTAAGAATTCAGCACTTGAATCTGAAGTCCAAACAATCAAGACAGCAGTGTGAGTTCTATTTCAGGGATAGGATAGTTTTGTATGTGCGACAGCTCCCAATCACCCCAGCCCAATTATCTAACTACACAAAAGCTGCAAACACCAACAGTGGTTTGACAGTGTACTGATCCACAATGAATTTGAACGCTAAGTGAAATTAAAGTTATGAGTGAGGACAGAACTTCACAAGCCTAGGAAGAGAACTAAAGGGGAAAAAATTAGGATAGTCTTATACTTCAGACCGGAACAATAAATAAAAATAAATGGATAAATAGATAAATAAATAAATAAATAAATGTGCTGCGTGACGTGAGTGAACACTGCCCTCTACAGGACCATAGTTTAAATTGCATGGCTGTCTTCAATTTCCTGCTGTTTTTATAATATTAATCATATTAAATGATTGTAATCTAGATAAAATCGTAGAAGCCGGCAATATTTTGGTTTCAATAAGCGGTTCTACTTAGTTGCAATTACGACTGATTCAGCATTACTAAAGCATTTCTTGAGAATGGAAGTTTCGCTCCGGAACCTTGATAGGCAGCACACCGTTTTCGTACGGACTGCAAACCGTGACGGGCAAAAACACAATGACGATGGACTTCACGGGTTCTCGTGTGTTTACCGTTTCATTTTAAATTTGCAACCATTTGCAGATGATCTAGTTAAGATGGCTGGACTCGAGGTGCTGTACAGTTCTGTTGTTGGTAACATTTCTTGTCCACAGGATGCTCTTATTTGTTTCGTGCATTGGGAAATTGTGCGAAGCGGCAACAAATGTATCGGATGCGGAGACCAGGTAAGTTATGGAGTTTACTAGCCGGCCATCAATTGCACCAAAGTTTCTAACATAGCTATGTATTAAGATGAGTTTATTTTATGTGGGGCGAAGCTTGCTGTTAGGTTGTATTTCATTTTGTAACTAACATTATTTATAGTTATGTAGTATTTAATGCCGTTTGCTTTATTATGTTCCTGCTCTCTGTCTCCAGCCTCTACAAAGCGACAAAAAGTCAGAGTTACTTCCCGCTGGTTGGAACGACAGCAAAGAGTTGTATACATTGCGGTACAAGTCGAGGAATGATGAGTCCGATTTGCTTCTTAAAGCCATTACCGTGGACTCCACCTTGATTTTCAACATAATGGTACTGGTCTCCTCTCGCTCTGGTGCTTGGGACCTCTGGGGTTTGTGAGCTGCAGGTTCCCCTTATTTAGTTAGTGATGTAGAATCAATTTATCAGTTTTGTGCATTTAAATTTCGTTGCAATTACATTTGAACATACTGTTATGATGTGACATCTGAAATAGAAAATGGAGTTGTCGTGCGGTATGGGGAAACTGTTTTCTAACTCTTTACTTTCGATTTCTTGCATCAGGACTCTGCCACGGAGCGAGTTTCGGATTTGACAGTCAACGTCAGTGACTATGTCGACGCTGAAAATCTCCAGGATTTTGACAGGTTGATTCGAACGTTCATTAAGTTGATCATTCTGACAGTATCCTTGAAAGTTCTTGTACTTTCTGGCATTAATGAGAGGCATTAAAAACGCATACTGAAATGTACTGTTTTATAGTATTGGTAAATGGTTTCATTTGAAGTTGGAAAACATGGTCTTCGAAAGCTGTGCTTTTGGCAGTGAGACTTGCCCTCACTGCTGTCTTTACATTGGCAGTCAAATCAGCACTTCTTATGGATTATTTGACATGGCAGAAGACGTTTTATGGAATGTGTTTTTGAGACGTCACGTATGACACACTTTGTTGGGACGATGGCTGACACATCTGGCTAATCTTTGACATCCCTGCAGTCTGGATACAGTCATTTAATGGACATTTATGCATCCAGAAACTTTTCTTTGCAACTGGCCATCATTCACCATTCAAAATGTTTGATTCTTCTGTGATTCATTAGTTTGTGGCATTGTAAATGGGAATGATACGACTTTCTTAATGTGCGTTTTTATTGGCCCTAACCTTGAACTTTTTATGTTCAATACGATTTCTCACAATATGTGATTAACAACCATGATCCAGGGAGTTTTGTTGGATTTTCATTATCATAATGAGGTGTTCAACCAAGAAGGGATTCGAACCCAGACATCTGACTCCGTAGAACACAAACCACACCTGATGGTCCTCATATCGGCAAAGGAAAAAACTATCAGTTGTCAACTTAGACCAAAAAACCACTATGCATTTTTAATGCCTGTCAGTATAGTTGCATATTTAAGGATGCATAAAAAAATTTCCCTGCATTTTCTGACACATATTACATTTTATTATCTAGTCTGATATAACTCAGACTGAACAATACTGAAATTATATCCGCGCACATACTTTGTTTCTGTTTATTGGTGTTCTCATCTGCCCTTGCATGGTACACCCTATTAGTTTTTCTTCTTTTAGTTAGAGCTAGTTAACCATATCTGACTGCAGTCATTTCTCGACAGCGTGTACAAGAACTCAGAGGAGCTGGCGAAAAAAGTTCAGTCGGGGCTTCTTCCCTCGGCCTCGCCGGTGAAAGGAGAGTCCAGCAGGAAGGCGGGGAAGAGGCATCCGCAGCCTGACCATGACCCTCTCCTAATCCCCCCAAGGAACCCCCGCAGTGGAAGGCAGCCTCACTGGTAGTTAGAAATACTATTTGCCTCTCATCTCACTTGATAAATATGAATGTATATCCTAATGCTTATGAGAATTGCATTCAGAGTTACAGTCAATACTTGAATTGATCATATTGGATGCATTTGCTGTTATAATTTTAAAAGTATGCAAATTCAGAATCTTGGAAAAATTTTGCTTCTGCAAACAGGGTGATCAGAAGATTGATTATTATCGTCAGCTGCTAACTGTTTGTGGTCATGTGTTTTTGAGCTGAGGAGTAGACTGGCCAGAATTGGCATCTGTGAAATCCAATAAGTTCATTTCTAAAGGTTATTGTTCTGGTCTCTGAGGTTGTATAGATTGGGAGTGTGAAGAGTTATATTAACACTGAAGTACCTCTGGTAAGATGTTTATTTTATTTTAAAATGTATAATGCCTACAGATCGTTATGGTCTGGCTCTTGACCATAACAAAAATGGTTACACGCAGCATAAAGCGGAAAAACGAAGGACTCATGACAAAATTATTACTATAAACTTATAATAATGTAATGGGACAAAGAACCAAAGTCTAAACATCACACAAAAAAAAGAATATGCATGGAGAAGAGGAGAGGGCGCACACTGAGCAACTAATGAGTCTTACTGAGCAGAACTCGAGGCAGGTGTCCTGAATCCTTTCCCCACCGAGGTAGTTTACCTGCTTAAAAACACTGAGCAAAAATGTCAACCACAGACACCAGCCTAAATGGGCAAAGTCAGGCTGTCACATTATCAGTATTATACTGCCTCAGTTCCAAAAAAGCTAGGATGCTGTGTAAAGTGGAAATCAAAACCGAATGCAATGATTTGCAAATCTCAGAAACTGATATTTTATTCACAGTAGAACACAGACAACATATCAGATGTTGAAAATGAGACATTTTACCATTTCATGAAAAATATTGGCTCATGTCATATTAACATTTTACGCTAGCTGGCTAACGAACATGAATTCAGCTAGTTAACCTTTAAGACTGACAATCATGCATTTCTTACTGTCGGCTGGGGGGGGGGATTTTTTTTTTTTCACCCTCAAAAATCCGTCTCTTGCACTTTCACATATTATGGAAAAAGTTTTTGTAATTTTTTGTTCAGACTAATGGATCATCCTCCATATGCTTCTCTTTCTAACAATACAGAAGTTGGTGCATTTATAAGCTTGAACAAAAACACAAGCTTATGTTGTTCTGTCAAAATATAAATATACCTCAAAACCACATCCAAGGCCACTACCATCCAAATTAGGAGTTTAAATTAAAACTGCCCAAATCTAGTGGTCAGGAGGGGAATTAAATGGAGGGATCTTGGCTCTGTTTACTCTATACCAGTGCTTCTCAAACCTTTTCTGGAGGCCCACTTGTCCTGCTTGTTTTAGATCTCTTCCTGCTCCAGCACAGGTGATTCAAATGATCAGGCTGTCATCAATCAGCTTTAGGGGGCGATTAATGAGCTGATCATTTGAATCACCTGAGCTGAAGCAGGGAGAGATCTAAAGCATGCAGGACAGGTGGGCCTCCAGGAGAGGGTTGGGGAACTCTGCTCTATACATTCTAAAGGAAAAATAATTGTTCCGTACTCCCTTTAAAATGTGGGAGAAAACATTTTTGCTCTCAGCATTTTTTTTTTGTCAACCTTTATTTAACCAGGGAAGTCCTTTGAGAACAAGTCTCTTTTTCAAATGAGCCCTGGCCAAGAAAGCGGCAAATAAAAGTTACACATAAAAATACAACATTACAACAGATAAAATAACAGTACATTGATTCAGCCAACCCAAAAATAATGAAATCATTATCGCTCGTGGCGATCATTAACATTCATAGAAGTAGAATTGTCAGCTAGCTGGCATGTTCACCTAAAAGTGATCAGCTCTAGTTTTCTGAGAGAATCTCTCTGCATCAATGTAGACTATCCCAACCTCAGCAAACTGATCTCTTTAAGGGCCTCATAATTGTCAGCAATTTGCCAGGGTGGGATCTATTTGGCATAATATTTTCCAGTGGTATTGACCCCTCTGGTCAATTGGATATGTGCAGATCAGAACATGTGAAGGGGATGGGGTATATGGGGTTTAAGTAAACCAGGAAATGGGCAGGTTGCATAATAATTAGTAATGATAAAAAACACCTGAAACCATTTCAGAAATGACATTGGCTCACACAAAAAAAAAAATCTTAAGGAAATGAGGCAAAGAAGTTGTCGGCTCAACTTTATGTTGTAGCATCGTTTTTTCCAGCATCTTCTGAATCTCATTTTTGGATTTACGTGCACTCTGTTTCTCTTCCTGTGTAGTCTCTCTTCACCCTGTTTTGTCTTGTTGAGTGCAAGCGATTCTTGAAGCCTGATGCTCTAGCCTTAGAGTTGATAATACCAGGCTAGAATGAAGGATACTGTGGTGTTTTAACCAGTGTGAGGCAAGAGATAACTGCGCATGGAGTTCTAGTCTGACAGAATAGGTACTCCAGGCAAGATTAAACGATGCTTATCCTCCACCTTTAGCAAGTGCATGTACTGGGAAAGGGCAAGCTCGGCTCCCTTCTCCTGTGCGACTACTTCTTCCTTCCTCTCTGTGACAGACTAATCATCCATTAAACAAAGGCCGGCAGTCAAGAGGAACACCCCTTTAACTGTCTCAGGGACTGAGGATTCATTCTTGGCTTAAAATGTGGTCTAAATCAGTGGCTATTAATTAGCGTTTTATGCTGTAAGGGTTGTTATTTAGGTGGTCTTGTGATACCCTCTCGATTTGATTAGTTTATTAATTTATTGATTAAAATCCATGCTATATTTCTCTGCTGTAGAATAATGCTGAATAATGGGTAAAGTATGATATGAAAGTTATTATGTGGGCATTGAAAAGAAACATGATGGGTCAAGTGCTCACTAGACATCCCATTTCCCATCCCTTGTCATTTATTTGAATATATTTACTGCTGTGCTGTGGATGTATTTTATGCGTGGGTGTGTATGGGTACACCATCCCTCATTTTTCCCCTGGACCCCATGACCCACCCGTCATGCCATTTATTGATAAAATGTGTTGGCAGCTCTCCAATTACATCCCCGAACGCCGAATGGCGTACCGGGGGATATTATGTTTTTGGTCCGGCCGCTGCCGCCGCCGTCGCCACCGCCGCACTACGTGTTAACGAGATTACTTCAGTAATATCACAATTACAAATTCCAAATTTTGCACATAAGTAAGTATCATAAAGAGGAAGAAGTGATTCGATTTTGGCAATTTACGATGTCTAGATTGGCCACCAGGGGCAAAAAACTGAAAAAAATCACTGTTCCGCGATAACTTCAGTAATATTTCAATTACAAATTTCAAGTTTTGCACATAAGTATCATAGAGAGGAAGAACTAATTCGATTTTGGACAATTTACGATCTGTAGATTGGCCACCAGGGGCCAAAAACTGAAAAAATCACTGTTTTTATCGTATCTCTGGAAATATTTGTCCGATTGACCTCAAATCAAGTGCAAATGAAAGGTCATGACCTAAGAATGTGTCCCACGATGACATTATACCTGTTTGTCAAAATTCTGACACAAGGTGGAGCTTTGTCACATAAAATTCACCATTTTTGCTATATCTTTGGAACTATTTCTCCAATTGACATGCAACTATGTGCAACTGCAAGGTCATGACCTCACAACGTGTCACATGATGACATCATGCCTGTATGGTTCAATATTTTGCTACCAGGTGGCGCTTTATGATGGAAAATGACCATTTTGGCCATATCTTCAGAGCCATTTGACCGATTGACCTGAAATTAAGTTCAAATGAAAGTCTATTCAAGGTCTTTTCAAAGATTGGGGAATTGGAGGATTGGGGCCGTTCTGGGATATACCCCCAGACGTCGCCTCCGACGGCATATGCCTAGTTAAAAGGATTGTTGGCTGTACCTGTTGTTAAATTCCTGGCTTTGTCATATTTGAAGAAAAGACAGAACCCTGCTGTTTCTGCGGATTTACACTGCAGATGGTATTAAATATCTCCTACTCATATTTTTACGTCTACTCAGAGAAGCATTGTGTGACATATTAACCCTTGGTGTGCTAAATGCAGCTATTGTTAGACAATGGTGTAAGAAATACAAATGAAAGCTCCCGCAGGAGAGCTCTTTTAGACAAGTTGCCACATGAATGACACAAGATATTTGAATATATATTTTAAAAAAATGTATATCATCGCTCTCAGGGTTAATCGGCCACTGAGGCATTGTTATTTGAAGACTGCTGCAATTGTTTATTGCCCACTGTTGTTGCTTTTGAATGTGCTGTATTCAGTTTTTCTTATCAGGAATTTTCCTCAGTCAAGTAGGAGAAATAAGGAATACTTTTTGATACAAATTCTCATGGCTTCTGTAACCTTGGCCACTGTGCTCTCTAGATAATTGAGGCCTATTCTTTTACACCATGGTAGCCCTGCACTGTGAAATATAGATTTTTAGGGCCTTTACAACCAGGGCAAACCTGCGCTGTAACCAGGGCATCCCTGCACTCTGTGATGAAAATTTTCAGGGTGTCTGAGACCAGAACAGTCTTGCGATCTGTGATAAAAATTCACAGGGTCTCTCTGTGACCCAGGTAACCCTGCGCTCTGTGATAAAAATTTACAGGGTGTCTGTGACCAAAGCAACCCTGCAGTCTGTAATAAATATGTACAGGGTGTCTGTGACCAGGGTAACCCTGCGCTCTGTAATAAATATATACAGGGTGTCTGTGACCAGGGTAACCCTGCGCTCTGTAATAAATATATACAGGGTGTCTGTGACCAGGGTAACCCTGCGCCCTGGGATTAAAAAAACTACTAGGTGTCTATGACCAGAACAACCCTGCGCGTTGTGGAGAAAAATGTACTGCGTGTCTGTGACCAGGGCAAGCCTGCAGTTTGTGGTATGGATTCTTGTGGTATCTGAGAACCATGCACTGTAGTATATCTCTTTAGGATGTCTGCAGTCATGGTACCTTAGTACTCTCATATTGATTCCCTTCTTTAACCATGGCAACCTTGCTGTCTGTGATAAAGATTTTCAGGCACTCTGTAACTATGGCACCACTACTATCGATAGTGTAGATTCTGAGGGTCTCTGTTTCCATGGCGACCATGCACTTTGTTTCATAGATTCTTTCGGTCATTGTGACCATGAAATGTGTGCACTCCATGGTGTGCATTCCCAGGGGCTTGTTACTATAGCAACCCTGTGCTCTGGCATCAATTGTCAGGGTCTCTGTTACCATGGCAACTATGCACTCTGTGGTAGAGATTCTTAGCATTCCTGTAACCATGGCAACTGTGCACTAGGTGGTGTACATTCCTCGGGCCTCTGTTACCATGGCAACCCTGCAATCTGGGATCGATTATCAGGGTCTCTGGCAACACCGCACTCACTGATAAAGTTTACTTTGACATCTGCAACTAATGCAACCCTTCATTCTTTGGTAGTGATTCGGGTCTCTGTAATCATACCAGCAATGCACTCTGATATTGATTCCCATGGTCTCTGTAACCATGTTATCTGTGATGTATTCTCAGGGTCCTTGCGGCTGTTTTCCCCTGTACTCTATGATGTAGGTTCTCAGAGTCTGTTGCCATGTCAACCATATATTCTGCAGTAAAGATTGTGCTGTAGGTAGCTGGGGTCCTCTGTCCTGCCTCAGTTAAAACCATTGTTGTTCTACAGTATGTACTGTGCAAGGCTGCAGCCAGTACCGAGAGGAAAAATTGTCCAATTTTGAGATATAGTGCTTCCTCAGCAGCTCTGTCTGCAGAAGGGTGGCGGTTGTCCCTGGGATGAGGCAGTATCTGAAAGAGAGATCCCTCTCTCTCTCCTCTGTGACCCTATCAGGTTTGTGTGATGTCAGCAATTTTTTTTCACGTCTATGCAGGTATATCATTTCTTGAAGGACAGCCATGTCTTTTATGCACAATAATTATGACCTGCCTTTTTATTCAAACCATATTTCAGCTGCACCATTAGCAGCGTACGGGGCAGAAGTAATGGGCATTGATTATAGCAATCAGGAGGAGGTGATCTTATTGCAGGTCATTGATGTGAGCGTGCGTGTGCACGCGCATTTGCATCTTTGTGCTTGCGTGTGTGTGTGTGTGTGTGCGCGCGTGTGTGTGTGCGCGCGTGTGTGTGCGCGCGCGTGTGTGTGCGCGTGGGTGTGTGTGGGAGGGGGGGAGGGAGAATGTGGCTTTGTGTGTGTGTGTGTGTGTGTGTGTGTGTCTGTATGGGAATGTGGCTTTGTGTGTGTGTATGTGTGCGGGTGAGAGAGAGAATCTGCTAGGCAATGTGGGGTGAAGGACACAGGAGCGCACTGTGCAGGGGAGATTAATCACCTGCTACAATAGAGCTGCAGTGTTTATGGGGCTTTGTCAGCTCAGCTGAATCCTCTGTCAGCCTGCAGCCTGCTGCCAGCTGGAGAGCAGCTCTGAGACGGGTTTCTCCTGCAGAGAAGTGCTGTGCGTCCACTGGGCTGGGCTGTCCTGTCCTGTGTGTCCACAGCTACAGTGAGGAATGAGTGCAGGTGCCTTCAGTCTGGGCCCTGGAGCACATACTGTGTGCATATTTTCCATCAGATGGGATATTACAGCGATGTTGCAAACCGCATGAAGCTGACTAGGTTTCATTATTATTGATCTTCAGGAAATCGTTTCATTTTCCCCCCGAGTCTTCGTTCACTGTGGAGTTCAGATAACAAAGAAGAAGGAATTCTTGCAGGAAAAGGTGGACATTTTGTTATTCCAACCTTGTTTCCAAAAAAGTTGGGACGCTGTGTAACATGTAAATAAAAACGGAATGCAATGATTTGGTAATCATTTAAACTTTATATTTATTTGAAAATGGTACAAAGGCGACATATCGTGCCTTGAAAGTGACAAATTGTATTGTCTTTTGAAAATTATGTGCTCACTTTGAATTTGAAGCCGGCAACATGTTAAAAAAACTTTGGTTTAGGGCAAGGAAAGACTGGAAAAGTTGCTTTAAAAATACTTCTGGTGAAACACCTCACTGCTAACTTTGCTCAGTGGCAACAGGTCAGTGACATGATTAGGTATAAACAGAGAATTTCAGAGAAAAGGAGTCTTACAGAAGTAAAGATGGCAAATGCTTCACTACTCTGAAAGATTCATTGGCAAATACTGTAGTTCAATAAGATAAGAATTACGATTCTCAATGTATAATTGCAAAGAATTTGGGGATTTCATTATCTACGGTACATAATATAATTAAAAGATTCAGAGAATGCGGAGATAACTCGACGCAAGGCACAAGGCTGAAAAAGTGTATTCAGTGGCCATGATCGGCCTTCAGGCTGAACTGTATGAAAAACAGGCGGGTGGTGGAAATCACAGCATCAGAACAGGGACACTTCTGAAAACCACTGTTGGAGAACACAGATCCTTGCTGGATCCACAAATGCATGTTAAGACTCTACCATATAAAGGTAACAAGATCCAGAAATGCTGCCGCCTTCGCTGGTCCCTAGCTCATTGAAGATCGATTGAGGTGAAGTCAAACTGTCCCGAGGTCTGACCAATCAAAATTAGAAATTCTTTTTGAAAATCATGGATGCTGCATCCTTCGGGCTAAAGAGGAGAGGGACTATCCAGCTTACTATCAGCACACAGTTGAAATGCCAGAATCCATGACAGTGTAGGGATGCATGAATGCACACGGTATGGGTAACTTGCGCATCTGTGAAGACCTCATTAATGCTGAATGATATGTCGGGCTGACTGCAACAAACAGCTATGTCCAATATATAACATCTGGACATAACTGTTTACTGCAGTCAGCCTTCGATTTGCAGGTTTTGAAGCAGCATATATTGCCATTCTGACATCTTTTTCAGGAAAGACCAATCTTATTTCAGCAAGAAAATGACAAAGACCACACTGTGTATTACCTCAACATGGCTGTTTCTTGAGAGAGTCTAGGTGTTAATTTGACCTGCCTGCGGTCCTGACCTCTCACTAACTGAAAATATTATTCACATTATGAAATCGAAAATCTGACAGAAGAGGCCGCAAAGTGTTGAGCCACTGAAATCCTACATCAAGGTAGAATAGGAAACTATTTTTCTTTCAAAACAACAGCAGTTGGTCCCCTCAGTTCTGAAATGTTTTTGTTATGTTTTTGAAAGAAGAGGTGTTACAACATGGTGGTAAACATGCCCCTTTCCCAACTTGAAAAATGAGCTGGCACCAAATTCAAAATGAGCACGTACTTTTCAATACTAAAACAATATTATTTCTCAGTTTAAATGTCTGATATGATGTCTGGTACGATTTTCAATTGAATATAGTGTTTAAGTGATTTGAAAATCATAGCACCCTGTCTTTTTTCCATTTTACCCAACTTATTTGGAAATGAGAGGGTACACTTTCCGCATAATTTTTGGAGGCGTTTTATCTCTATGTGGAATATTTCATCATATTGTCGGTGTTTGATTGCATTTGATTATGATTTTTTTTATTTTTAGCATTGGAACAAATTAAGATTGTCAAATCTAGTTCTTTCTTTTCACTGTGGTCGTATGTGTGATGCCTCTGATTGAGGATAGCTTGTCTTAAATGTGCTTTGGCCTTATGTCAGTTTTTATTTTATTTTATTTTTTCTCTCATTTAAAAAGTGATGTAGGCTTAGGTTATGTGGATAATACCGTAGCTCTTGAACCCGTTCATGAAGGGAAGAGTAATGGATTGGTGTGTACTGTGCTGGAGACCATTTGATTTGTGAGATGACTCGACAGCTGGTCTGTACTACCACCTGCTTGGCCCTTTGTGTTGAAGCAGGATTACATGTTTGGCTGGATAGCTGCGATAAATTAAGTCCAGATAAGGAGTTATCCAGCCAATAATCCTGCTTTGTGAAACAGGCTCCTGGTGCAGTTCGGTCACACTGTGTTAGGTGTGTTTAATTCTCATGATCCTGTGCTGTTTCCGCAGGCCAGATCCTCTGGCTCCATTTGCTGCCGGAGGAGCAGACCTGGATCCCTTTGGGTGAGTCAATTGTTTTCTTAATTCTCTCTTCATTTTTTCTTCTGTCCTCCTCATCTTCTTCTTCAATACCTGCACATGCGCCGTCCAACCCGCAAGCACTCAGGCAGAGTAATAGCCTTTGCTGTTTGTATTTGTATTCCGGAACCTCAGATTACGTGATGAAATTTATGTTGAGGCGAAGACTGTCAGCTTTGCTTTTTTTTTTTTTTCCCTGTATACAGTACTTTGCAGAAGTCTTGGGTGGGCACCCAATTTTTTCTTCCTACTTAAAAATTTAAAATCTGGCAGTAGATGTTTACTTTTTGCTTTCTGCATTGGTGTTGTCGACGATAAAAAGTCTATTTGAAATTCCAAATGCCTGTTTAAAACATCTTTTTAAAATAAATATTTGTATTTCATTAGAAACGGTTCATTAGCCTCATTGCATAATTGCCTGAGTTGCATTTTAGCCAAATTGAGTTATCGGCTGCCTGTTCTTTCGTTTTGGCAAAAAATGCTTTTTTCTTTTCTTTTTTCTCAAAACCTTTAAAAAAATAAAATCCATTCTCTTACATATTTAACAAATAAACAGTTAATTAAAAAAAGTCTTTAAAAAATGAGATGGCAATTATGCTATGAGGCTAACAAGTTGATGCCAATAACACAGTTTTCACAAAGCCCTGATGTCAGCATCATCATGGCTGCTATTTCTTGGAAGGAAATATGCAAATGAGACAGTTACTCTACGCAAGAACAGTTGCAAGTTTTCCACTCTGTTTGGAACAAGCAAAAAGCCAGTCATCTTATAAAACTGTAGCACAACAGGACTCTGTTCCAAATTCTAGGCAGAGCATCGTCACGCAAAATATTGGTTCGATTGACTTTTTTACAGTTCTGTGTACAGTACTGTGCATTTCTCGATCATTATAAACTTATTTCATTATTTTTGCAAGCATATTTGCCCTATGAAATTGCTCTCAGTGTGCCAATGGCTTTTGCACAGCACTGTATATCTATATTCATTTAGGAACTGGAGCCCTTTCCATAAAGTGACATTGAATGTTTGTAGACAAGCTCTTTAATACATTTTTTTTCAATCCTGACCTGCCATGGGTAAACATCTCGTGGTGTGCCGTCAGGTCAGCAAGTATTTATACAGCGACACGATTGTCTTCATCTTGGCTCTGTACAGTTCCACAATGGATTTTAATCGAAACAATCAATATGTGCTCTGCAGTCTGCACGTTCGGCTTTAATTCACAGGCTTCGTCAAATATATTGTATGATCCCTGTAAGAATTACGATCATTTCTTACTTGGCTCCTCTATTTCAGTGGCTCCAAAGCAATCGCACAAACCAGCGGTCACATAATGTCAGTTACAACACTCAGCGGCAGACTTTGCAGTCAGTGGATGCCTGAAATGTGGAACCCGTAGACATTACCATATCCTGGGTTCCCTCCCTGGTGATGCTCTGCCCAGCCTTCACTGCATCTGTTGTCTGCTCCTGCTTGTGATTGGTGTTCAGCTTCCTCTTTGCCCTCTGCAAATATTACACAGGCTGAAGGGAGTCACGTCTGGTCACCTTGAATTGGCCAGTATGTAACATTCCACTTCCTTGTTTTATATAAGTCTTTGGTTGCTTTCTGGGTAAACTGGGGGTTGCTGTCCATCTGCATTATGATATTGTTAGCCTCATAGCATAATTGCTTAAGTCATAGTTTTTTTGCTAAATAGAGATATCGGCTGCCTGTTCTTTTGTGTTGGCGAAAAAATGTGCTTTTTTTTTCCTTTTTCTCAAAGTCTTCAAAAAAATAGAATCCATTCTTTTAAATAATGAGAAAAATAAATAAATGAGTAAAACCTCAAATGTCATGGGTCAATTATGCTATGAGGCTAGCAATATGCGTAGCAGTGAGCTTTAAATCAGTCAGACCGAATCTTCGCAGGATAATAGAGCTGCATACCATATAGATTGTAGCCTTTTGCCTTTTTCAGCTGCCACATCATTAAGAAACACTGAGGGTCCTGCTCTATTCATCGCCATACATGCACACACATGACTACTCTTTGCAGATACTCCTACCTGCAGGAGGATGCGCTACACCTGAGCAACTGTTCGGAGAGGGTTTTTCTTTTCCAGATTGGCTTCTGTGTTTTCGTCATCACTTACTTATCACTTACTTGAGTTTGTTGTGTTTGCATCAGCCTCATGGTTGCTTTCTTCGCTTGTAGTGACAGGTCTATGTCTTCTGTATTGAAAAGTAGCGGCAACAGGCTCCCAATGCAACCACTGTACTTGAAATCAACTTGAGACCCAACTTGGCACCCCTGACTGGAAATTGCAAGGTGCCAAAAATATTGTAGTATGTGAAGGTTCCAGTTTAGCCAACCAAAGTCATGCATTTATTTAATCAAATTCTCCAAAATTAAGTTTACACAGCAGGGTTTCCGCTACATGTAATTTATTGTGGCGCACTGCCACGGCGAAATAAAAGCCGCCACGCCTATGTAAAATAACTTCACATGAACTCCAAAAATCCTGAGGACAATCAGGTGTCGCCAGTTCTCCTTGGTAAGTAAAAATGAGCGCTAGTAATTCTTGACCTGTTGTCAATCATTTTGCTTGATGAGCGCGTTTTCCAATTAATAGAAATTAGCCATCGGCAGTAAAACGCACTGCTTACTTCTTGATGCAATGCGTGCAACGATTGGAGAAAAAATATTTTTTTCACTTTGCGCAACGATAAACTACGATGTTAACTTCTGTGTTTGCTGTGAGCACATCCTGCTCTACCTAATTGCATCTTCATGATCATTTAATTCCAAAATGGAGTCCGGAGTCATAAGCGGTTTTCATATTATGTGTGAAATCTACCGTCACGCTTGTGAAACTGATGAACCTCCGTGCACATGGACTTAAATTATTATATCGCCTACGTGCTGATTAATGAGAACTGGCCTCACCTGACAATGCTGAAATTTGACCCAACGCTGAGGCCCTCCGCCAAAGTTTCAAAAAGTCCTGGAGGAAACCCTGCATAGTCACTATTTTCTCTGCTTGATTACTTGCAACCGCTTGGGGCTTGCATAACAGCATGGAGTCTTTTCCTGCGCTGTTTGACAATGTGAAGGCACAAATATGGAGGGATTTTGGACCATTTCTCTATGCAGATCCTTTCAAGATCAGTAGCATTCTTGGGCTGACAGCTTTGCACTTGTCAGTTGCCTGTTCGTTCCATAGGTTTATGACCGTATTAAATCTTGTGGTCGAGATGGCAAAGGAGGAACCATTTCTTAATGTCATTGTCTGGCTGCCAAGTCCATTTATGGCCTGGTCTTGCCTTTCTAGCGGGGGCAACCAGATTGTCAGCCAAATTGCCTCTATTAAGATATTGATCATTACCAAAGCCCCTGGACCTGTGGAATTTAAACTTCATTGCCAGAGGAATCTGGACAATGTGGAAAATGTTAGAAAAATGGTAGGCAGTAATTTGCACATCCTTTTTAGTCTGCATTCAGTTGAAAAAAAGGACAAAGAGAAAACAAGAAATTAATAAGTTTTAACTCAAAAACTTAATTTTTTTTTTTTTTTAAATAATGGTGATTATGAAATTTGATGTCTGCAGTGAAGATAGTCTTCCTGATTGAATTTGCACTGAGCTTCAGTATAATTCAACCATCACTGAGGGCCTCAGCCCTTGATGAAGGAGTGTCCCAATACTTCTGGTAATGAAGAGCCCTGCTCTGCTTGGCCTTTCAGGCAGTTCTCTATCTGTGCTCCAGCAACTTACTTTTTCACTGTGTCTGCTTCTTGTTTGAGTTTATATCCAATTAGTCCAGCTTGTGCGTGTCCACTGCATTTCAAACAACTAGTGTCTCCATAATGAGATGGTATTTTCCACTAATGTGGAACCGTTTATGAGAGCTTTTGCCGGGAAGCAGCATTAGTCACTTAAGTTTTCATTCAACCATTTTCCTCCCCTGTTAAGAAATGTTTGGACTGTTTAGAATTGCTGATGCCCTGCGGTAACATGTCCTCTCAATTTTCGGTTTCCTTTCCCCATCTGAACACACTCAAGTCAGTGAATTTCAAGAAGCTTAAAAGGACATAATTGTTGTAGTCAAGTAAGGTCTTCTCAATTCTCTCCTATTTTTCACACTGACTCACCCTTATTGCACATTCACTTGAAGTTCAAAGTTTCATTTGTCGCATACTCATAGTGATACAGCTTGCAGTGAAATGCCTCATGGCATGCTTTAAAATACAGTGTATGCAAGGGTAATGTTATGGCCCCAATTTGTTATGACATATAAAACAGCAAGGGATGACAGACAAAATTTTAAAACATAAACAGATTTGATTAAACAAAGACTGACAACTAACCTACAATTTATACTACTGACCAAGATTGACATATACAAGAAAGAAAATATTTATAGTCCCTTGAGCTTGGGTTGCTTGGTGATGTCCTGGGACAGGGAAATGCTCCAACACAGGCAAAAATCCACAAAAAAAGGTCTTGAAACACAGGTCTTGAAAAGAGTGACAGGTCTGGTCAAAAGTATCTTTCTCCTTGCAATTTCTCCTACTACTTTACTCTCTCAATTTTTCTCCTTATATACTCTTTTCCCAGTCCCCTCCCACCTTCCAGAATTTTTTTAATTCTCTGGGACTTCCCCTCTCAGACATGCCCAGGACATGCCCAAACCTAGCTCCAGACTGGGCCCAACAAAAAAAAGGTCATACTGCCATCTAGTGGCATTTTTTTCACATTACAGTAAGGAATGAGAATTCAAGAACAATGAGGAATAAAAACATAGGAAAGAACTAGGAAATGTAAGGAAGTAAATAGAGGTACAGGTTAACAAAAGGAACCCGGGACTATGGATGAGACTGGGAGGTGATCATGTGCAATATGCAGCTGTAGTATGTGGCGTATGCCATTCGATGTCCTATAATATGCTGCGTGGTTGATGGTTTAGTTCACCTGCGGTTACTGTTTAGAAAAGGACCTAATGCAGTTAGAATAATACAATATCCTCACCAAGCATGACAATGTTGTTCGTCACCAGTTCCGTTAACTGACGTCATTCTGACTTGACTGGAATTTGTCTCAGTCGAAGTCTCTCTGCATCCTGAAGCATGGAATCTGGTTTGCCCGTCCGGTGTATCAACACCCCTGGGCCTGTTATACCTGTCTTAGTTTAGTCATGTATTAGCAAGATGGCAGTATGGTCTGATTTATCAAATATATAGAAAGAAAAGGCTTTTCTACTCCTCCGTGAACTGAGTGTAGGAGTGATCCATTTCCTTTTCTCCTCACCTTTCTTTACCCGCTTTCACTTACTTCAGCGGCTGTACTGCAGCAAAGCACTATAAACGCAAAGTGATACTGAGTGAGTGATGAAGTTAGGCCATTTTTCAGTCGTGAGTGAGGAAGATTGTGCAAGTCTGCGGCTGAGTGAGTGAGTTGGTCTGTTGTTAGTGATGAAGTGACACAATTGGTGGGTTGTGAGTGATGATGTTACACCGTAAGTCGGTATGTTGCTGAAATTTTCCTTTGCTCGTTGCTCTCTCATAATGAATAGCTGCGTTGCGGGTTCTGCCTTATACTAGGTTCTGACCTTGTCTTTTCTCACTTCACCCACTCGTTTTTGTGTTATTCATATGACTATCCCCCACCACTCAGTGGAGCGAGGAATATTGTCATTGCGTCTGTCTGTCCGTCCATCTTTATAAGTAGGGGCAAGTTTTTCCAGAACCTAGTTTACTTGGATCAATGAAACTTTGTGTGTGTATGTTACTAGTTATGACTCTGACAGAGTTTGAAAATGGCATTATGTCGTGGGGGATATTGATGACTGTGTCTTCTTGTTTATTTCTTGTTAGATTTTATTTTGTTATTTTTATAATCACAGATGTTGGCACATCTATTGGTAGTTGCTGGTTGTGCTGTTCAATCATTCTGTCTTTCTGCCTCTAGATTCTTTTTTAGCAGTGAGCAGAATTTGAAGATGGAACAATGTTAGGTGACCTTGAGGTAAAATAGCCTGGGGAAAAAAGTAAAATCTCTCCCTCTCCCTCCCTGCAGTGGCCGGGGAACTGGAGGGATGATTGTGGACCCGTTGCGTTCAGGGTTTCCGCGCTCTGGGTTTGACCCCTCTGCTGGCATTCCTGGCCAGCTGCCCAGGGGGGCGGTCCCACCCGGCGCTCGCTTCGACCCGTTCGGACCAGTCGGACATAACAGACCCGGGTGAGCAAAACTGCTGCATTCAGGTGTGCGGCATGGGCTTAGCATTTGCAGCTCAGTGCGTATACTACACACTTTTAGCATTAGCCTCGCACAATATGTGCATTCCTTGGAACACTGGCATGCTGCCCTGCACAATGATAAACTAACCCAGCCCCTTGGCTCTGACCCAACCCTCTGAAATGTCAATGGGAAGGAGGGACTTTGGAGATTAAAGCACACAAAGTGTCACTGAAGCTTTCTCAAGAGCCTTAACTGACTGCGGAAAAGCAACAACACGCTTACAGCGCCCTCAATAATTATTGGCACCCCTGGTTAAGATGTGTTAAAAGCCTTAAAATAAATTCAATTTTTATTGCAGAAGCATACTCTCACTCTGAAAATTGTAGAAAAATATAACCTTCAACTCGAGTGAATTTTAAGGGGGAAAAAAATGACTAAGAAATAATAATTTTTCATAAAATCTCCTGTTCCACAATTATTGGCACCCCTAACAATTCCTAGGACTTAAATGTAATTGAAGTATTTCTATCATTTCTACAGTAGTTTTTCCTAGGACTTAAATGTAATTAAAGTATTTCTATCATTTCTACAGTAGTTTACAAAGTTGATCAGAGTATCTAGGAACATTGAATTAGTAAATCATCACTTCCTGTTTCCCTGTGGTATAAATATGATGTGACACTGAGGCCATCTCTCTTACCCACTCTTCAACATGGGAAAGACAAAGGAACACGCCATTAAAGTAAGGCAGATGTGTGTCGACCTTCACAAGTCAGGCAATGGCTACAAGAAAATAGCCACTCGCCTGCACCTGCCCATATCTACTGTCAGAGGAGTCATTAAGAAGTTTAAAACAACTGGAACAGTGGTAAACAAGCCTGGACAAGGAAGCAAGGTTATATTTCCTCCAAGCACAGTGAGGAGGATGGTAAGAGAGATAAAAAGTTCTCCAAAGTTAAATAATTGCAACAAATGCACAAAGTCTCCAAAAAAACCGTCAGGTGCTATCTACATGCCAACAAGCTGTTTGGGAGGTATGCACGGAAAAAACCTTTTCTCACTCACAATCATAAACGCAAATGTCTGGAGTTCGCTAAGCGGTACTGAGACTTCAACTGGGACCGTGTGCTTCGGTCAGATGAAACCAAGATAGAGCTTTTTGGCAACAAACACTCTAAGTGGGTCTGGTGGAACACAAAAGATGAGTATGCAGAAAAGCACCCTGTGCCCACTGTGAAGTATGGGGGAGGATCAGTGATGCTGTCGGCCTGTTTCTCTTCCAGAGGCCCTGGGAACCTTGTTAGGGTGCATGGCATCATGAACGCTTTGAAATACCAGGACATTTTAAATAAAAATCTGGTGACCTCTGCCCGAAAGCTGAAGATGGGTTGTCACTGGGTCTTTCAGCAAGATAATGACCCTAAAAATGTGGCAAAAGCTACACAGAAATGATTCACCAGACACACAATCAAGCTCCTCCAATGGCCATCTCAGTCCCCAGACCTCAACCCCATTGAAAACCTCTGGGGTGAGCTGAAGAGGAGAGTGCAGAGGAGAGGACCCAGATCGCTGGATGATTTGGAGAGATTGTGCAAAGAGGAATGGTCGAAGATCCCTCTTTCTGTATTCTCCCATCTTGTGAAACATTATCGGAGTAGATTAGGTGCTGTTTTGTTGGTGGAAGTAAGTTATACAAAGTATTAACATCAGGGTTGCTAATAATTGTGGCACACATGATTTTATGTAAAATAATTATTTCTCAATGTAGGATTTTTTCCCCCAATGAATAAATGCACTTGAATTAAAGGTCGGATTTTCCTCTTTTTTTCATTTTGGTCCGATATTATTTAGAAAAAAACTGAATTTATTAGAAGCTAAAGAACATATCTTAACCAGGGGTGCCAATAATTATTGAGGGTGCTGTACAAGCATCTGGCATGTACACTCACTCACACATAGACATCATACCCTCACGGACAACACACACACATGCCCATACACACCCACCCATACACACTCACACACTTCTGCCATTCACACATAAACACACTCAAATACACATCACACTCCTACATGTACAACGCGCACACTAACATACACACATAAACACTCTCATGCACACCGATCATACCCTTATTAACAACACACACACACACACACACACACACACACACACACACACGCTTAAACACACGCATGCCCAAACACACCCACACTCTCTTCTCACACACACACACACACAAACCACTTATACAAAAAAATGGTTGCACAGATACAGAAATTTACAAACTCAAGCACGTGCCCACACACTCACACAGGGTGCACTGTACACTCGTACACAAAAAAATTACACAGACACACAAATTCATGCAAACACAGATGCACATTCAAAATGCCATGTTGCTGGCCATGTTTTGGATGTAGCTGGTTATATGCAAACCATATCCCATCCCTGCAAAGATGACAAGCAAGAGACCAAGCAAAGGGTGGTCAGAGTTGTCAGGCATGCAAACTCCTCACCCTTCGGCGAAATTCGCCGTTTTGAGTTCGAAATGGACCATGTACGTGAATCGCGCAGATCCGAGGAGAATTTTTTTTTTTTCGGTGGGGGGGGGGGGGGGGGTTAGCAAGCGAGCAGAACAGTGGACCATAGAAAACTACATAGGCCTACATTACACTCTTCTCGTGGGAGCAAATGACTGACGAGGTGCTCTAATTGAAGCGGCAATTTACACCAATCAGGAATGAGCAAGGCGCACCCTTCTTCATAATTTTTTCCAATGTTGCCTACTTGAAGCAATTTACCCACGAAAGTAATCAGCTCAAGGCCTCTGTTGCAGGAAATGGAACCTGCGGCAAGGTAAGGCATGAACGATACAGTTATAAATTTCTTAAAGTGATAGCCTATGAACAGCTTCATAAGTCAGACGTCAATATTGTCGTTAGATTAATTCCTGCTCTTGGAACTTGCGCTGGTTTCGTTCGTGCCTACTGTGCTGTTCGTAATTCATTCTGCCATTAATAGGCTACACGGCTCTTTATAATCCAGTAGAATGCTCCATTCACTTCCCAGCATTTTACTGTGACATTTCTTGATAACAGACAATTTTATAGCCTACCACAGGCTGCTGCTAAAGTGAAACAGAACGTTGCCATGAGGGTAAATTAGCTAATCTGTAAAAACAAATTTATTCCTCGGTATTTGACCGCCTCGCGTAACGTTATCCTGGCCTATCAAATGAACTGCACAGCAGGTCTACCGACGTGATGTTTGAGAGAGTTTTAGCTAGACGAGCAAGCCTGTCTCTTCAACAACTCTTAAAAGAGTAGCTTAAACCTAAATAGGTCGCAGGCCATCTCCCTTGCATTTATAATTTCGAGGGAGACTCGTTTTTGGGAACAAATTAAAGGCTAAATAGGCCCACCGTCTCAGTCACGTATTTTATAATTGGTCACGACTCTCCGCCATGTGGCGATGGGTGGTATTGTTTAGACCTCGCCCTGATGAGTAAAGCACATCTCGTTTTCTTGAATTAAAATTATAAATTATCAATAGCTATAGCTTTTTGTGGTTATATTAAAACAATTGTGCAAATGTTTTAACCAGTATGATCAATGAAATTAGAGAAGTATGGAACTTAGTTAAGTTTAATGTAGGTTGATAAAGGCATGAAAAAATGCATAAGCTGTGCCTATTAAAAAGTGACTTTCCATGTTACCGTTTACTGACATCTGCATAACTTTTTTACTTTTGTTTAGGTGTTTATGGTAAAAAGGGCATGTGATATTTGTCCTGGCCAAAACAAAAAATGACGTGCATAACTTTTTTACTTTTATTCAAGTGTTCATGGTAAAAAGGGCATGTGATCTTTGTCCAGGCCTATACAAAAAATAACATGTGCATAACTTGTTGATTTAGATTTAGGTGTTCATTGTAAAAAGAGCATGTGATCATTGTCCAGGCCAAAAAGAAAGAAAAAGGACCTGTGCATTAGTTATAGTTGTTTTGAATGGTTGTCTCAATAAAAAAGAGATGTATATGGTAAGTCATTTTGTACAGTATTCTATTCAAGATGCCTCTGGTGATGCATGTTTCTATAACGCAGACTATGAAATTTATGTTTCCGTTCGCGCCGTGTGTCTGTGCGCCCTTCTCACCTTTTTCACCCATGACCAGTTTGCATGCCTGGTTGTGCCTCTTCACGTCACACTGCTCGTAGATCAGTTCCCATCCGGATCATTCCACTGTCTTAACTCCAGCTCTTATCTCTCTGATCTGTGGGAGATTTATGACTGCTCAGGGGGATTCTGGGATAGATCCCAGAATCCTGTAGTCTCCGGGATCTGACCCGCTGTATATCTGCTTTATCCTGGGCAGCCTGGATGGGGGGTGCTCTTGTCTCAGTGCAGTCACAGTGAGATCAGAGCAGCTGTTGGGCCCTTGAGCAAGGCCCTTAACCCATGTTTCTCCTGGGGGGTTCGGCCCCTGACTGGCCCCTGCTTAGCCAAATTAATTAAGGCGCTTAGAAAGAAAAGCACCAGATAAATAACTGAACAGTAATGCAATGTTGCCGTAAGAGGAAGAGTACCTTTTTGAACAGTTCTTTTTCTTTTGGTTTTCAGCCCAGATCCAGATCACATGCCACCCCCTGGATACGATGACATGTTCATGTAGAAGAAGCAGCGGAGTCTATGGTGTTGTGGCTTCCCAAAGCAGGCAGAATAAATATTTTACAGCTTAATTCATTACTGATATATAGTCTTCTAATGCAGTTCTCCTGCGTGTGTTAGAACATGATGGTTTTTCGCACTGCTACACATGCCTTCTACAGTGTGAGGAGTTAAAAATTTCATGAAATTAACTGCACAAACTTTACCATGCTTTGAACTGATTTTTACCATGCTTTAACAGGTTTTGTTAAATAGTGTTGTAGTGTTTTGGTTTCAAATTCCAGTTTAATTTTTCCATTCTTAATGAGAAAAAAAAACCTGACTCTGATTGCTAAGGGTTGGTTATATTTTTTATGGCTGATTAAATGATTGAAGAAATAATTAGCATTGCCTGGTCATTTATAAAAGTGTAAATAAAACTGGCTGCACGCTTGACTTTTTTATTTATTTATTTTTTTTTGGTGTGAAAATTATGATGCAGGAAAGACCGTTTTGAGGCCATAGTATAATCCAGCAGTGTGTTAACCTGGTAAAATTCCTGGTGTTAACCACGGTTGGAGACTGCTAATGAAATTTGCCCTCTGAAGACAAATGAATAAAAATAAGACTTAAGAGTTTTTCATCATGCAGAATCCACCCACATTAATACTGATGAAAACATCAGTAGTGTTTTTGGACCCTCAAATCTACCTCCCACACTGGCGCTGGGCGGATGATGTGTGACTGTCCTGGAGAGGTTTCATGAAGTCTGAGATACGCGAGCTGATCTTGTGTTGCTTTTAGCGTTTTTCACATTTCCTGACAGCTTTTATCAAAGTGATATTTACATTCAGCGGGGCTCGGAGTACTCATGACTGGGTGTGTCCTGTTAAATTGCGCCCAATTATCAATTAAATTTACAGTGCCGTGAAAAAGTATTTGCCCCCTTCCTGATTTCTTACTTTTTTGCATATTTTTCACACTTAAATGTTTCAGATCATCAAACAAATTTTAATATTAGACAAAGATAGCCTGAGTTAATACAAAATGCAGTTTTTAAATGATGACTTCATTTATTTGGGGGGAAAAAGCTATCCAAACCTACCTGGCCCATCATGAAAAAGTAATTGCCCCCCCTTCTTAAATCATGGATTAACTGTGATTAACCACATTTTTTGAGTCCAATTTGGCTAGCTACACCCAGGCCTGATTACTGCCTGACCTGTTGAATAAAGAAATCACTTCAATTGAACATGTCTGACAAAGTGAAGTAGGCTAAAAGATCTCAAAAAGCAACATGTCATTCCGCAAACTAAAGAAATTCAAGAACAGATGAGAAAGTCTTTGTCTACTATTAAAATTAGTTTAATGATCTGAAACATGTAAGTGCGACAACTATGGAAAAAGAAAAAAAAAAGAAATCAGGAAGGGAGCAAATACTTTTCCACGGCACTGTATTTAATTAATTTATTTTTTTGTAGCTAGCGAGATTGTTTTTTCTCATAGTTCCTGGCATGGCAGGATACCTTCTTTCCTCCAATAAAAGGCATAATTGAAAAATTGCAGTTTATGTTGACTTGGGTTATCTTTTTCTTGTTGATCTGAAACATTTAAGAGACATGTATAGAGGAAATCAGGAAGGGGTCAGACAGTCTTTTACAGCAGTGTAGGCTGGATTTAAACACCCCTGGTCTCTCTGCCTGAAGCATGACTCCGTGAGCTGCTGTGAGCAGTAGTTAGTGTGACTTGTCTTCAGCTGCCTGTGTTTGAAACATGATGGCGCAGTGCGGTGTGCTCACACCGCGAGACCAGCTTGGCCGCACTGAAATGGTCGGGACAAATGACCTGCTCTGCTGCCTCTGGTTGGGTCTCTCGGTTTCTCTCTAGCTCACGCTTTATTTTCTGTCTCTCTGCAACAGTGGGGTGCAAAAATTTGGGCACCCCTGGATTAAATGTCTGTTACAATTAATCTCCAACTGTTTGAAAGCAAACCTGAACACTAAATGGTACGAAGTTAAACATGACACCTTTCTGTAAATTTAAAAGCAAGGTTGCTTTTTGTTTTAATTTTCTTTGTTTTTAAATGATAAGAAAGGAAAAAGGGCCCTGTACAAAAGTTTGGGAACCTTTTTGGATTATTCTTTGTTACCTTTTAAGAAGATGGTTAGTAAGGCCCAAACCCAGGTGATTTACTCGTTAGGGCTTCAATGAGTCAGGTGAATATAAGTCCAGGGTTGAACTGTATATTCTGAAGTAACTCCATGCCTTCTAAAGTATCCGACTGTGGTGGCTGTTGTGTCTGGTGTTAAAAACCATGTGTTCCTCTAAACAGCTGTCCAAGGATGTCAAAATCAAGATAATTCACTTCCACCAATGAGGAGAGGGCTACAAAGAACTCTTCACGTTTCAATCTACCCATTTCTACTGTCGGAAACATATTAAGAAAATTCAAAATAAATAGAATAATTGAAGTCGAGGTAAGATCTGGAAGACCAAGAAAAATTTCCGATAGAATGGCCCAAGATCTGGGGAGAAATGCTCAGAAGAACCCACACATCACTTCAAAAGAGCTGCAAAAAAAGAGTAGCCGACACAGGTTTAGTTATTCACAGGACAACAAGACAGCGTACCTTAAACAAACAAAGACCTATATGGCAGAGTTGCAAGAAAGAAGCCTTTCCTACGACCTCAACACAAAATTAAGTATCTGAAGTATGCAAAAGAGAACCTTGAGAAACCTTGAGCCTATTGGAACAATGTGCTTTGGACTGACAAAATCAAAATTGAACTTTTTGGCCACTACCAAAGAAGGTACATTTGGAGAAAAAAGGGGTGAAGCATTTGTAGAGAAGAACACGTTGCCAACTGTTAAGCATGGATGTGGATCCATTATGCTTTGGGGTTGTGTAGCAGCTGGGGTCACAGGCAATTTTGTGCGGGTGGAAGGAAGAATGGATTCCACTAAATATTAAGACATTCTCAAAGCTAATGTTCAAAGCTCAGTCCAGAAATTGGAAGTTTAAGAGACATTGGGTATTCCTGCAAGACAATGACCCAAAGCTTACCTCAAAATCTACCATGAAATACCTCCAGGAAAGACGGATGAAGGTTTTGCAATGGCCATCACAGTCCCCAGACTTGAATATTATTGAAAATCTGTAGAGAGACCTCAAACATGCAATGCATGCAAGAAAGCTGAAGAATATTTCTGAGCTAGAGGTGTTCTGTCAGGAAGAATGGGGAAAGATTCCAAAGACAAGAATAGAAAGATTCTAAGCTTGCTAGAGGAAGCGTTTGCAAGCTGTTTTAGCTTCCCGAGGAGGAGTTACAAAGTATTAGTTGACAGGGTTCCCAAACTTTTGCACAAGGCCTTTTCCCTTGTTTTATTATTTTGAAACTGTAAAAAGTTAAAAATAAAAATTATTCTTGCTTTAAAATGTAATGAAATGTGTCATTGTGTAAATGCGTAAACTTCATAGCATTTAGTTTTCAGGTTTGCTTTCAGTCACTTGGAGATTAATTGTAACGGGAATTTAAACCAGTGGTGCCCAAATTTTTTTACCCTACTGTATTTATTCTTATGTCCCATTGTGGTGCAGACAGAATTCTGCTTCCCTCTTCAAATGTGTTTCTTTTATAAGAGGGACGTTTGTCTGAGTGTTGGGTACAGTATGAAACCGATAAGGCTGTGTGATTTGTGTGTGCATATTTTTGGGTAGGTGTATGTGTGGGTCTGTGTGCATGTGTGTTTGCATGTGTTCGTGTGCGCGCACCCATGTATGTGTTTCTGAGCTATGTGGCAATATTGGAAATCATTTTTAATGATGTTACAGTTTGTTTATCCACAGCATGTGCATTTCTAATTTTATGTTATACGTATTATTATTATTATTATTATTATTATTATCCTCCAGCAGGAAGTGGAAGGCGGATGTAGGAATGACTGTTGTCTCTCTGCGTGTCCGTCATGTTTGCCCATCACGTCTTTTTTGGGCCAGAACTTCCTAAATGTTCAATATTTTGCCACAAAATCTAATATATAGTTACTTCATAATGCGCAAATGTGCCTTTCATACTTCCATCCATCCTCCATTTTCAGAAAATGCTTCTACTGTTCCCTAAATTTATTGTGGAATATCATCCATCCCGTGGCAGAAGGCTGTGAGTATTTCATACTTTTTCTTGGTGAGTATTTTAAGTAGAGATGAGATCTGTCCCCTGGATTCAAAAACACACGCAAGTCTAAAATTCGTGCACCCCCCACCCCCCCACCCCCCCTTGGGCACAGACCGAAGTGCTGGCTGCACAGTTTTCCCATGGTTTTCCCCACCTGTGTGGAAGCCTTGCAAATCTTCAAAAAAAAAAAAAAATCACTCTAAGTCCTTTGGTGTGCTGCAAATAAATTTCCTGATATTCTATTTATCCACGTCAGAACATTAGTTAAGAATTTTAATTTCTCATTTCTTGCCAAAGCCAAGTCTTGCGGGGGTCTATTTTTCATCTGCTGCCGTCAGTTACGCTCATTGCTTTCTACATCCAGATCAGAAGCTTTTGATGACTTTCTTGTGAAATTTTGTCATATTCAAGTAACTTTTAAATTGGATTGGTTTGATATTGTTTGGGCACTGGAGGGCTTGTTTCTTAAGTGTGTGTACTGTAAAGGTTGCTAAGCACTAACTGGCAGCCCATCAGACTAGCACTTGCATATCTGGAACATTTTAGTTTTAATCATGAGGTTCCAGAGAGGAAAGGATGTAACATCTGCTGACATAATTACCAGCCACAAAAATCAAAAGCATAAAATTCTCAGATCCCCTGCCTGGAAAAAAAAAAAAACTGTAAAGGGATGGAGGGATGGACAGACGGACCGTAGGATGGACAGAGGTATGAATAGACACGGATACACAATAAGATGTGTCCTATATAAAATTTTGTTGAGAAATATTGAACGGGTGAGGAGTTCTGGTCTGGAAAAAAAATTCTGATTGACGCACAGACAAGCGGAAGGACAAAACTTATTCCAATATCCCCATCCATTTTGTGGAGGGGCATTATGAACCACAAGCGTGATACAAATCTGCAGATTTAAATGGAATCATCCTGCAAATGTAAGACATTTCCTCTAAACTTAATACCACTTGTCTACCACAGACATAAAAAACAAAAAATCCCTGCAAATGCAATGGTTATTTCACGTGATAGGCAACTGGCAGTATGTTTGTGGAACACCAACTATATCTACTGGATTATTAGATAAAAATCTGAAGATTTCTTTTATTTTTGCAGTTCATTAAGTTTGTGGAATGTTATTACATTTTCGGGCGAAAATTTGAATTTATTACATAATGATGATGTATCTCTCCTGAATGATGAATGAATGAGTATTTGACCATGATTGTTTAACATTTGATATCTCGATGCTCATGGCAGCGGAGAGTTAAGACTTGTCTGTCGTAGGATTGGGGCTGTACTTAGGGCCAGTGACTGGGCTTCACTGTTATGGGGCTCTATAGGTGCCCAGCTTTAGCATAGGAGCCCTGCACTTATGAGCAGCTCAGGCTAAAGACGCATAACCTGCTCAGCAATGGTATCTCTCTCTTTCCTGCTCCCTCTTTCGCTCTTGCTCTCTCTCTCTCACTCTGTCTCTCGCTCTCCTCTCCCTCTCACCTGTTCTTTCTCACCCTCTTTCTCTGCCACTCAGAACTTCTCGGCAGTTTCCGCTACTTTTCATCAACCCTCGGATGTGTGAATTAAAGTTGATATGCTGCACCGCCTGACATTTTTTTTTGCCGGAAGACCGATTTACGCAGTTGTCAAAATCTGCGCACTACATCACCACCTAAAAATGGAGGCAAAACTGACCTTTGCAAAATCTAAGCGTGGCGGCGCTTTTTCGTGAAAAGGTTCCAGCTAATGGCTTCCGCTGTCACGCATCCGAGGTTTGATGAGAAACGAATCGGCCAAGGTTGGCCGAGTGTTTCTCTGGATAGCTCTCTCTGATCTTGCTCTCTCACTTCCTGTCCTCTTTGTCCTCCTTCTATTTCTTGCCCTTTACTCACTCCAGTCGTGCTGTTCCTGACTTGTCCTTTTAGTTTTTTTCTCTCTCTCCATCTCTTCAGATTTCCTGCCATTAGATCTGTCCATATTAATGGTGTTGCACACAGATTGCCAAAGTTGGGCGAGCGGAGTATAGGAGCAACACACTGGCTCAATAAAACCCTACATTGAGATGGTTGTCTTTTGATTTAAGAGAAGATTCTGGTATCTTCCTTTGAAATTTTTATAATGTTCCCTCTGTATTTGTGGGTGTTTTTTTGTCTGTACTGTGTGCTCCAAAATCGCTGGAATCTCTGAATGCACAAACGATACGAAGAAATATAAACAACGTAATTGTAGAGGAACGGAATATACCAAGATGTGTGAAATACTTTATTCATGTTTCGATGGAAACAACCAAAATCATAAAAATAATTTAACACAAAATAAATTTCAACAAAATCAATGCTTTGTAATTATTGGCACCCTTCATTTAGTACTTCATGTGACCCCCTCTGGCAAGGATAACAGCATGGAGTCTTTTCCTGTGATTTTTTAAAAAAATATTTCCTGTGCGCTTCTGCTCGGCTAGAATGAAAACCTGCAGTCCCTTGGCCCTTTTACGGACCAGTTTTAGACCCCTGTCCTGATCTCAATGGCATTATGAGATCACAGTGGAAGCTGGGAATGTCTTCTTGTTGCACAGTTCATTTTTAGGGGCACCACCTACAATAAAGTTTTAGCAAAAAACATCACAGCATAAATCTAAGGCATAAGTGGGAAGCTACACAAGAAGGTTGGGCGTTGTCACTTAAAAGCAGTAGGAACAGTAGCGTTAAAACAGTAAATAAGTAATCTTATCTGAATGAAATTATTAGCTCTTGAAGGAGTGAAAAAGCACTATAAAATGTCATTAAATGAATCATCAAATATAAAGAAGGGACTTACATTTCCATCTCCTATTTCTCAGTGCTTATAGAGCTCCTGCAGTCATACGATTTTACCTGGGTTTGGGCCATCAATCATCTACAGCACCTCTTCCTCACTAATGTTTCAGTTCAGCTGGAGCCTTTCCCAGCTATGGACAAAATACATGAGCACACCCTGGACATCTTGCCAATTTATCACGGGGCGCACACAAAGTCAATTGTCTAAGAACAATTTAGAGTCTCCGATCAGCTTGATATGCATGTCTTCGGACTCTGGGGGTGAAAGTCCTGCAAACTCAGGAGAACATGCAAGCTCCACACAGAAGGGCCCTAGGCTATATTTGACCCCACAAACGTCTTGCTGTGGGACAGCAGTATTACCCACTGCGCCACCCAGTCTTAGTTGGGTGACTTTGCTGTGTAAAACTGGGAATGACATTTTTAACCGAGATCCATACTCCTGAAATTTTGGTTAGCGCCATTAATCAGCAAAGACTTTGTGCAAGTTGCCTCAAATTGGCAGCTTATGCTTATAATTTTGCTACTTCCACCCACCGGTTTGCATTATCTACAGCATCTCTGTTTCATGAAAGGAGGGGCTTGTGTGCAGGGCGGTTTCCCGTAATGGGGGTATGTAGCCAAGAGCAAGAGGTAACTGGCGATGAAAATTAACAGAAAGTCAACAGAATAGATTGGTGTACGAATTTTCTCTGACCTAGGTTGTTAATTGGGATTACACCAACTGATGATCATCGGGGCTGCTTTTTATTCGATCAGGTGTCCTTTGCATGTGCCGAGGAGGCATGGTTTTCCATACGATTCATATACGGCTAACGTATTGGCACATGCCACTAATACTGAGCTGAAGTGTGGGCAAAGACAGCACACGCATGCAAAACATTGATAAGTCTTGCAAATTACGTCATCGCAAGAGCTGTTTGACAATTACACTCCATTTAACGGTTCGCCCCGCCTCTTGCCGGTATGTCAAAACCTTGCCTTCGGCATGAATGATGGAGCAGATCCACAGTCAAGGAGTTGTTTCTTGGGTGTTGGAGAAGATAACCTGCTGGCAGTGGCGGCTGGTTAGCATAAAATAGAGGAGGTACAGAACTACAGGGTTACAGGACTCATCGTCCCGGGATTTTTCATCCCTGGATCTTTCGTCCTCGAATTTTTTGTCCGGGACTTTGCATCCCCAAGGACTTTTCGCTCCCGGATATTTTGTCCCCTAATGATAAAAAAAAGCCAATACTGTTGACAAACAGATGGACGAACAGACGATGGACAGGTCACTATGATATAAGGCAGAGGTGGGCAGCGAGGGCCGTATCTGTCCCTGGTTTTCACACCAACGTCTGGTCTTTAATTCGTTGATTGTCTCAATTAGCCAAAACATTTATGATATCTGACGTTTCATGCGCACTTCTTTAAATTATCATGAAACTACAAAGACTAGTTTTGTCTCCCTTCATAAAACATATTCCTTTGATCGAATCATTGCGAAAATCTATATTTGTGCATGCAATCAATTAACTCAATTAGTCAGGGTAATTGATAGGAATAAAAACCTGCATACACACCGGCCCTCCAGGACTGTGATTGCCCACCCCTGGTGTCGTAAGAACGTGTAATCTATTGCGTCGATTCACATAGATAATTCACAATCATGAACCTAATCTGGATCTTAAACCTGCCAATTGCCAACTAATTTAACTAAATGTGTTATATTTTTAATAGTTTGTCATGTTTAGGCTATCTTACGTGTTTAAAAGGCATCTGCATATTGTGTACATAACAGAGCGCAATGTGAATTAAGTTGTAATTTCCAACTGCGACAAGCATTGCGTGCATGCGTAAATTGACACAAGCACTACGCGTGGTCAGCAGCATGTGTAGATTTTGTTAGTTGCTACGAAAAGATCGGAGCTACTAAAATATTGATGAATGCGGAGATGCACGTAAATTTCCGTCTGCGAACAGTCGCACACAAATTCGTTCTGCTCACGTTTCATGAATGAGACCCAATGTCTTTACATTCGCCTGGACTGGCTTTTTGTAGAACTGGAAATTAAGTCATAAAAGCATTATGAGTGGGTGATCCGGGCAGAGCTGCATAAGGTCAATAGGCTCTGATGATGTTTTGAAGATAAAGAGGCCCTCTTATTTCCTGATGGGCTTTGTGTTTTCTGTAGCTGACAGAGGTTACTAAGCTGAAGAGATAAGAGCAGTGACTCATGGGTGCCCCGTCGCTATGATGAGCAGCGGTTGAGAGAAGTAGGTTAGGTCGGAATGACCCCTTCACAGAGCTTTGGAGAGAAATATAAGACCTGGTTGTAGGCGGTGGGGATGCTTTTGTTTGATTGTGTCATCTTGATCTCAGACAACGCAGGTTTGTTGAGTAAATAAATCCATCATTTTAGCTGTGACATAATTCAGTCACAGTTCAGCTGTAATGGAAGTCAATTGCTGCAAAGCAGCGATTAGCTCTTAAATAAATCAGACTCAGAAGGCTACACAAACTTGTTTGAAATGAAGTCAATCACTGCTCAGCTCTTAGAGGAATTAACTGCACAAGCTGGAACATCAATCACTGTTGTCATGGAAAGCAACCAGTGTTCGCTTGGATATAAATCAATCCCAGTGTAGCCGCTCTAATAAGCTTTAAATACATTTTATTCAGGCTTAGTAATTCCTGAATATATTAACACAAGATGCTAACAGCCTTTTCTCCAGTTTCCCAGTTAAGGATAGAGCAAAAACCCATCATTCAGTTGACAGTATTCTCAGTCTTCAGTGATCTGCATTTTGAATAAACTATGAACCGAAGAGGCCATCCATCGATGACTGTAGCTATAGCAGAGACTGACCTTTAGAAAGGTTATACAGGATGAGTCATCCATTCTTCCGGGACAGTAACTCCATGCAAACGCTGCCAGAGGAACTCAGTCAGCAGTTTTGAAAGCAGAGGTTGTTCATAAAAATCTCCAAGCATTGTTAGGGCTAGTCTTGTGGAAATAATGTCAGCCAGGTATGATGTAAGCTCCTTGCCACATTATTATGGATCTTTGCGGTTTTTGTTTGTATATCATTTGTAGGTCAGTTTTTAAATTCACTATGTGGAGCAGCTTGCCAGGGCACTGCGGCGGCTCCTGAACTGGCAATAGGAGAAGCTCAAACAATCCCTTAAAATTAATAACTGGTCATGACCTGTTTTCAATCATTCATTTAAATTACCATAACAGAAACTCTGGAAACTCCCTTCATTTTCAGATGTGGCCAGTTTTCATTTATAACGCATACTGATTACGACTCCAGACTTCTCACACTTTTATTTACTCAGGGGTTGGGGTTTGGAAGCAATGCATTTGTTTCATGATTGTTAAAATTAAATAAGATAATTTGAAACGTCTTTAAGCCATTCCATTGCTTCAAACTCCTCCATGCACAAGTACTTAAATTCCATGCAAAAATCTCTTTCATACGCGTTGATAGAATAATTGCCGTCTACAGCAGAGGAACGTTAAAAATGCCATAAACTCATGCCGAATGCGTGAGAGTTGACAGGTATGCGTCATTAATGAAAAATGGCCGCATCAGATAATGTTGAGTTTTCGGAGTTTCTGTTATTGTAATTTAAATGGATGATCGAAAACAGGTCATGAACAATCATTAAATTTAAGGGATTGTTTGAGCTTCCCCTGTTGCCAATTCACGAGCCGCCACTGCCAGGACATGTTGTAAAGGCAGTGTAGTTTTCCAGTTATGGTATAATGTTTTTGCTCTGGATGCATTTATGTCAATGAGTAAATGACAAACTGGTTATGAGTCGCATGGCCTGTTCTCCTCATGATGTATTGCTCTGTTGCAGTAGGGCGGAATCATCTGTTCTCCTTTTGTCTTCTGGGCCCGGTTTCACAAACATAGGTTAAGCTTAATCCTTGACTAAATTCAATTTTAAACAGAAAATCTCTATACAAAACTCTGCTTAGTCCAGGATTACACTTAAGCCATGTCTGTGAAACGGCCCCCTAATGTTCTAGATAGCATGAATGACCTGTTCACGGTTTGTAATCTTATGTTTTTATTTTCTCGATGGGTTTAATAACTTGTTCTTCTCGCCTATTGTTATGTTCTTTTGTTCTCGGTGGGTTCAATGACATGTTCTGCTTTTGTATTATATTGCTCTTTCATTCTCGACGAGTTTAATGACATATTCTTGTGTATTATGTTCTAATGTCCTACATGGTTTGAATGCCCTATTTTTCGTATTCTTATATTCTTAAGTTTGGTTGAATGTCATGTTTTCCTTTTGTTTTTCTGTGTTCTTATGTTCTATGAATGGCATGGTCTTCTTATGAATTCTTATATTTATACATTCTAGGTTGGTTGACATGTTCTCCTTGTGTACAAAACCCAAAACCAGTGAAGTTGGCACATTGTGTAAATCGTAAATAAAAACACAATACAATGATTTGCAAATCCTTTTCAACCTATATTCAATTGAATCCACTGCAAAGACAAGTTACTTAATGTTCGACAGGTAAACTTTGTAATTTTTTGCAAATATTAGCTCATTTGGAATTTAATGCCAGCAACATGTTTCAAAAAAGCTGGCACAAGTGGCAAAAAAGACTGAGAGAGTTGAGGAATGCTCATCAAACACTTATTTTGAACATCCCACAGCTGAACGGGCTAATTGAGAACAGGTGGGTGCCATGATTGGGTATAAAAGCAGCTTCCTGAAATGCTCAGTCATTCACAAACAAGGATGGGGCGAGGGTCACGACTTCGTGAATAAATGCGTGAGCTGATTGTCGAACAGTTTAAAAACAACATTCCTCAACGAGCTATTGCAAGAAATTTAGGAATTTCATCATCTACGGTCCGTAATATCGTCAAAAGGTTCAGAGAATCTAAGTTAATGATTATTTAAAAAAAAAAATAAAGTTTCTCAGTTTGAACATTAAACATCTTGTCTTTGCAGTGTATTCAATTGAATATAAGTTGAAAAGGATTTGCAAATCATTGTATTCTGTTTTTATCCTCGATTTACATAACGTGCCAACTTCACTGGTTTTGGGTTTTGTATTATGTTCTTATTACCCCGGCCAGGAGGTTATGTTTTTGCTTCCGTTTGTTTATTTATTTGTTTGTGTGTCTGTCTGTTAGCAGGATATCTCAAAAATGGCTAAATAGACTTTAACCAAACTTTGTAGTATGTTGGAGTAGCACAAGAGCAGCAAGTGATTAAATTTTGGCTTGAATGACATGTTCTCCTTGTGTTTTCTTATATTCTCATGTTCTTGATGGGTTAAATGACAGATTCCTCCTGTGTTTTCTTACTTTCTTGTGTTCTAGATCAGGGCTGCCCAGCCCTGTTCCTGGAGAGCTACCATCCTGTGGGTTTCTATTCCAACCTTAATTCAACACACCTGATTCCGCTCATTAGCAGTTCGTCAAGATCTGTAACTGGGAAAGCAGGTGTGGTTTGCTTTGGTTGGCATGATAACTGTCAGGATGGTAGCTCTTCAGGAACAGGGTTGGGCAGCCCTGTTCTAGATGGCTTGAGTGACATGTTCTTTTTGTGTATTCTTATGTTCTAGGTGAGTTGAATGACATGTTTGTCTTGTGTATTCTTATGTTTTAGGTGGGTTGAAAGGCATGTTCTAATGTATTCTCATGTTGTAATGTTCTAGGTGAGTTAAACAACACGTTCTTATGCATCTTATATTCTTATTTTCTAGATGAGCTGAAAGGTCTTGCTTCTCATTGAGTACCGTAAAATATTTGGACAGTGACAAAATTTTGAACTTCTATACAACTCACTCCATATAGATGTAGCTTAATACCTTAAAATCTAAGTGCAGACTTAGGGTATTTACTCTACATCCGTATCAAGAGAACTGTCCCATGAATTCGTTGAAAAGTTTAAATACATATGCATTGCTCTGAGTAGTGGTTTGCTGGGCTTCGGATCCTAGGAATATGGACTCTCAATGAGCTCTGAACAACTCAGCCCTCCATTGGAAGCTAAAAAATTACAAACTTCGTTGTGTGTACAGTACACATTGAAGTATTACATTTAGTCAAGGAAATTGAATTGCTATGGCAGGTTATTGAGATACTGCTTATTTTAAAGAAGGTTTTACGGCCCAATTTTCATACTGAAGGAGAATTCACAGTAACACAGAATCTCTGAAATGTATTGCTCCCTGACTGTTTCTGAAATAAAAACAGTAAACTGATCCAGACTGCTGACGGTGATGTCCACTGCTTGGTGTCATTTTTCTGTTTCTATGATTAAGGAGAGTTGGGGCTGGAGGGGTTTAGAAGCTTCTATCTCTTATGCAGTTGTCACCACAAACACACACATACCCACACATGCACGCATACACACACACACAAACACACACACACACACACACACACAGCTTCATACGCTATCATCAGTCTGTCCTCTCCTGCCACCAGAGTCATGCTAGATGACAGCGATTGCAAAATAAACATTATACAGTATACATTGTGCTTCACGATCCTTCACTGTTCCGCCATTTTGCTCCGACTTTGTCTTTAGCTCTAATTTTGTTTTATTTTCTCTTTCCTTGCTCCAAAAAATAAAAATCATGCACTGTAAGAATCAGAGCTCATCCACCAATAAACATCAGCTCTCGCTTTCTTTCAAGTGTTTTATAAGTAAGATGAGATCGTGCCACTTATTCCCAATGAATATTAGGCAGCTGAGACGTGTTTTAGCCCTGGTTAACAGAACAGGCAACACAGAACAAATATTCCAGAAAAGAGACAGATAGTTTTTTATTAAAAAAAGAAACAATAACAGCAACAACAAAAGATGATTTTCTTACATTTAAATGATGATAGGTTTTCAAAAATGGTACATGTACACATGAGCTTACGTTATATATGCCTGCCTTATTTCAGGTTTCGCAACATTTTAGAAAAGGTCACATGCAACTCGTAACAGTCTCCTTGAAGGACCCTCTCACCTTCCATCTTGACACCACAGAGCTCCTGCCCTGCTGCCACCACGCTGCGCTAAACCAGACTAAAATGGCTGCCAACCACAACGCAGTGGTACTAACATGCCCATCCATACAGCTGTGCTATTTCTCTCCCTGTTTGGCTGGCTCTGATACCCAAAGCAAATTTTTTCAGTATACATGTTCCAGTAGCAGAGTACAATGATGTGTACGGAGGTACAGTTTTAATAAAGAGTTGAGCTCTGTTATATTGTCATTCATCGCCTGTTGACGTTATAAGAGTCACTTGGGAGTTATGTTTGGTATCTTAAGAAAAAAAAAATGAGGAAAAAGTTTATAAAATGCAGCAATTTCGAAAGCACTCTGGATGTGGTGATCTGATGAAATACGGTCTTGGAATTGATGGGTAAACATGATGGCATGCAGTTCATAACACATATAGTCGTAACACGTAACTTTTTTTTGGTTTCTTCTTTTTTTTTGGGGGGGGGGTCCATGTTACAAAGCAAAGTGAAATTGTAACCTTTTTTCGAGTTCTGGAGGTGATTCTAAGATAAAGTACAGCATTATGTGTACATTACATTCAGTCGTAACGTTTTAGCATCAAGGTTCTGTGGGCTGGTTTGCACTGTGTGAGTTCACTGCTACCATTCTGTCTTCAATCAGTATAAGGCCAGGTTGTGACGCTTTACCCAAAAAAAAAAAAAAATCCCAAGATTCATCGACACAACCAAATGATGAGAACCACAATCAAGGCACAGATCTTTGTCACTATCTTACACTCCTTTTCCCATTCCATGCAGCCATTCTGAACCTGTAGAAATGTATTTAAAACAACAAGTTTAAAATGAGCGATTTATCAGCAACACTCCCTTACTTAGGCACTGAAAGACCAGAATCATCCGTGCCTTGATTGATTTGAGCCCTTTCTGAGAAGGGCAGGACCCCTCGAAAGTCAACCTTAAATTCATTTCTACATGATATTATGTTTGTAATGCCTTTTAAAAAACAAGTTGCAGCTTTGCTCTATACCAGTGGTTCTCAAGTTCGGTCCTGGCGCCCCCCTTTGTATGCTGGTTTTTGTTCCAACTACAGTTGCAATCATTAGATTTTAACAAGCTGATGATTTGTTTTAATTAGGTGCATTTATGCAAATATCCACATTGAGATATATTGTAAATATTGGCAGAGGGAAACAATTTAACCAAACATTTAATCAACATAAATAATCAAAAGGTTCCTCATTGGTGAAACTCCTGACACATGGTGGCAAAACGCGACAATTTACTTGGTAAAACAATGGAGTCACACCTGTTGTGTTTCCTGTTGATTTTATTTGGTTCAGGCAGGTTATTTGGGAAAAACTCAAAACACCTGTTGTCAGAAACCTAATTTGGAGCTCATTGATTTTCTCAGTCTAATTTGATCTGTGTAAAAATGTTTTCACCTGAAAATCCTTGCAATATTGAAAATTAAGCACAATATGTTCAAGGGTTTTTATTTTTCATAGCAGAATGGATATGTCCATCCAAATGTGACTTAAGATGGTAAATAACTGCTCAAAACATGGAATGCTGCTAATTTAGAGAAAGTAACAGCTTTTTAAAATCCTAGAATTGCAATTGTAGTTGGAACAAAAACCAGCATACACAGGGGGGCGCCAGGACCGAAATTGAGAACCACTGCTCTATACCAACATTTTGGTAAATGTTATAGACTTGTAATATTGTCATCATGCGCAGCATGGTCAAACTTTTGAAGCATTTCACTGCCCCCTTAGAGCTGACTGCGAAACATACTTTAGCAAGTTCCCAGTGCTTAAATATAATCCATTTTAACAAGGGGGACTGCAGCCAAGCTGGCTGAGCAGAGCCAGTGATGGATGGGAGTGCTTTCCCACTGTCCTCCTGGCTTAGAAAGCCCAATTCTATTCACTGATAAATACAAAGTCTACAGTTGATTCAAGAGGATGTTGATATGTAATACCAGACTGTTGGTCCTCCCATACACACTGCAGTCCACAATCTGAACCCTTTCAGGTATGTCACATGCTGCGAGATTAAGCAAGCCCAGGGTGCTGCAGTGAACAGCAGGGGTCACTGGCAATCCATATACTGGAGGAGAGGTCGAACAGACTCTAGACCGCAATACTAATCTCCTTTGAAGCGTGTCAGTGTGCGGCAGATAATGGCAGACAGCATCACAAGGACACACCATGTGACCTCTCCATCATCACCTTTGTGGCAAACTCTCTCACATATGGTAGTGCTGTTTTTAAAAGACTTCTAACAAGGCCACAGTGCTCCATGTAAGACACTTAATGTGTGTAATGGCTGCTCCCCCACTGCAGCAGTGTGCTTCCTCATTCACGAGCAGCAATTCCATCATTCGGCTGGGAGTTCTGATATCACAGTACAGGGTTTTCATATGTCTGCGATACACTTCATTGCCCTCACGCTCTTCTTTTCTCCCTTTTGTGTGCTTATCGCATTCGAAGACACTCATTCACCTTTGCCATTCCCTTATTTTTCATTCTAAAATGTTTTGCTCTTTTTAAAGACATAAACCTTACAGGACTGCCACACCTGCAGGTGTAATTACATACTACACGCATGATACACCGCAAAACTAATAGTAATCTGCAAACTTAAACGTAATAATCCCCGCAAATGTAGTTATTTCCTCACAGACATACCAGTTGCCCACAACTAACACTCAATTTCCCACATGAGCAGGAATTTGCTTGAGGTTTGTGGTAGGCAACTGGAATAAAGTTTATGGAAATTAAATATGTCAAATTATAACATTGAAAGCTGTAGATTAGTATTATACTATGTTTGAGGTGTATTGTGTTTTCATGGGATGTTATCATGATTACAGGTGTCACAAACGTCACGTACTGTACTATTTCACAACAATTTAGGACAATTCCTGGTTCAATGTTTTGAAGATTGAGGCAGGAAAAAAATACTAATTCTTCTTTTTTTAGCAAGTCTCAAGGCTGTCATTCTCTCTCTTCATTAATTATGCGCTGTTTGGAGTGGGCAGGGTCTATGTAAACAAGTCCCTGCTCAGATTGGCTGCCTCATTGTAGCCAGAAATCAACAATGGGAGCCGGAACTTTGTTTGTAAGGACTGGGCTATGCAATGCAAATGACTTTGTTAGTGGTGTTAAATGGGATAAAGACTTCAAACTAAATTTGTCTGGAAAGGTAGTACAAATCAAAGCAACACTGAGACAGCATAGTATCACATTTTGTCAGATGGTAGGCAGAACGAGGACTTAAGTACATGTGTCAGGGGAAGAAAGAACACGCTATTCTTAATATGTGACCTTTAAAACAGGTTTGCTAATGTTCTGCAGATCATTTGACGATTCGGAAATTCACTGTGGCATCTGAGTCAATACAGAAGACAGGTTTAACCAAATAGTGTAGTACGCTTGGAATCTGCTTGTTATTAGTGTGAATTTGCAGCAGTAGGTTGAGCTGATTTTGCAGTGTAAAGAAAAACGGAAAATGGCATAGACGTTATGACATAACCTTGTATTTTCACCCATATGCAAGCCCTCAGAAATGAAGATAGCTCACTGGTACAATTTAGTTTTTTTTTGGGAAACCAGTTTTTCAAACATACCCTGAAATCACGGAAATGTGACATTTGGGAACTAATAAGTACCTTTTACTGTCTTAAAACGTACCTTACCTAATGCTGGCAAGAGGTACAATGTTATGCACCCACTGGGCACCATTCCAGCACCAAACATTTGTACCATTTTAGGCTCTGTTTCATACCCTTTTCAGAGAGTGGAGATTGCCGTCATACAATGTAATAAATCTAACATAATTTCCAAAATGCACTATTAAAAACTAAACGCATTGTAATAATTCCTGACATTTGCTCTGTTTTTCTTTTCTTTTTTTGCCTCACTTTTCCCAAATAGTCACCTGATGGTTTGTGTCACACATATCCAGCAACTCTGAGAGCACTTTACTTCTGGTTGGGAACATATCCTCTCTGTTCTGGCTGTGTGTAGTATATTGCTGTTGAATGAAGTCCCCTTTTGTTTGTGAAAGTTCTGAGAAACACTGGCTGATGTGGATGAATATGCCTCAAACACAAAACACTACTGGTGAGATTGATTGTGATGTCTCTACTTATGTGCCTTAAAAAAAGAATAAAAGCCCCCAAGTTCTAAATGTTACAATGTTTTGCTACACAGAGTTCCTTGGCTTAACAACCTAATAAGATATAACTGAGCAAAACTCCAATTCTTCCATTAAATATATAGGATAAATCAGTTTCTGTGTTCAGTTTTACTTTTTAAGGCATACTGTATCTTTACAGAGTAATAAAACATCTGAATATATGACAGTGACATACATACACTTTACTTATATAAGCCTCCACTCTTCATCATGAGCAGCTCATATAGGACTATCTGCAGCACGCTTAATTATAATAAGAATTTTGCTAGAGTGCTTATTGTGCTTCGTGTGTGTGTGCGTGTGTGTGTATGTGTGTGTGCGTTAGCGTCTGTCTGTGTGTGTGTGTGTGTGTGTGTGTGTGTGTATGTTTCTTTACATTGAGAGGAATCATTTTGTAAATGGTTTCTTCTTTGACCTCTGTGCTCCATTCCGTACTAAGACCTTTCTTCACACCATTAGTAATCTTTGCTTGTGCCGCGTTGGCGCTACTGTAGCAGACATTACTTAGCTTGCCCCCTCAGGGCGAGTAATAGTGACAGACGCTGCAGGCACAGGCTCGCATTCCACCAGAGAGTCCCTGCCCTCGAGCTCGAGCTGCCGCATGCGCAGGTTTATCGACCCGTACGTCTTCCGCGGCCTTCGGGACATAGCGAAAGTCCTCCTGCGATACAGCTCACCTTTGCATATGGAAACCATAAGCAGCATTGATAATAGCATACCCCCGAGCGTCAGCAATCCGAGCCCAGCGATAATGCACTTGTCTAGGTGCGAGCCGAGCTCTGCATAATACATCTCCAGTTTCTCCATCTGCCGCGCTGTCACCAGGTCTGGGTTGACCTTAGCTTCTCGGGGGATAGTGTAGGCTATCACCACTAGGACAATTCCGCTCACGAGGAACACTAGGGCGAAAATAAAGCCATAGTCCACTGAATGACCACTGGTTTCTGCGTCCAGTTCCTCGTCCGACCGAGGAGACAGTTCGTCTCTTTGGCAGGGCAGGGACTGTGTCTGCAGGCCGTTATTGCAGGTGGAATCGCGCTGACTAGCAGCGTTGCTGGCAAACCCTGTCTCCTGCTCCTCATCCTGAAACGAGGCGTTCTCAATGCCACCACCGACTGCTGTCCGCGGTGCTGACGGGGCAGGCTGGAGGGGACTTGTAGGCTCCCTCCTGCGTCTGTTCCCTTCCCCAAAATCGCGCAGCTCCACGACGTTCGAGGACTCCATCGAAATGCGCTTCAGTCATGCCGTATTGGCTCGTCCTCCACCATGGTTCCGCGACAAAGACCTGGGATACAATGCAAATGTAACTGGCGCATCTAAAGGGTGGAAATCCATTCTTATAACAATAAAGGAGATATTATGTATCGGTGTGCACCCACATTTGATCTCAACAGAGTAATCCAGGTGACACGAAGTGAATGATCGATATCTATAGTCAAACCGTCAACTTTGGGTATGGAAAAGCATTTTAATTATCTACATCTCCACGTTTTACGGCAATCTGTTGACAACTGGGGCGCACGAACCTTGTGTTACGACGAAGGAAACATGAGAATTTACACTAGCTATCGGCTTACACTACCTGAGGGATGCTAACTACTTATATGCACTTTCTTTCAACATTTAGCAGCATTCAATAAGGCCTACTTTAATCTTGCCACCATTTGATTATACCAACGTGCGGTACCAATTACGGCAAGGCCACCAATTCGAGCAATATGCATTATGTCTCCAGTATGCACCGAAGTATCTCCTGGATGCAAGTGAGAGACAAATGTCTGGGATTGGTACCACAACATCTACGACCGTATTAACAAACGTATCTAATTAATTGGATCGTGCAATGATTTCTTTCCAAACGTTAACCAGGAATTGAAATGAAAATTCCAAAGGCTTTTTCACAAACTGACTTATGCAGCCATTATTCAGCATTAATATTTAGTCTTGCGCCACGCAGACGACTGAAGCCGACACCATTTATTCATCTCAAACAACTGTAGCGAAGTGTTAACCGACTAAAATCACGCCAAGTTATCGCTAGGTGTGGTGCTTGTTTTGGCAACCCCAGCAGCCAACGCTCACAATCATATGACCTTGATAACATTGCAACCCAGTTTGAAATGTATTACTGCTGAACCTTTACAGCAGCAACTGTCGCGTCCAGATTCGGTGTAAGGCGATAGAGGAACATTTCTGCTTGGTCGGAAGTGGAACAAAAATCATTGCAAATGCAAACCAAACGTAAAACAGTACTCCTACCTGCAAGCGATGCAGCTCTCGCTTGACGATGATTTACAGTCCAAAGATGCAGGATGTAGAGCAAAGACCCCCCTCATAAAACCTGAGACGTGAGTGAGCGGCCATGCGCGAATGAGCAGCGCTGAGACTTTGCAGATTGAGAACGGAGAAACCTGCTTCTCGTTCAGCGCAGCTTACGATTTCTCGGTGTCCTTCCAGCATTTCTTGATTTACTCAGATTTTCCTCCATTCTTAGTCCTAAAATGTTGCCATTTTTGCTTTGCTGTTCAGTGATGTTATTGGCACCCAGAGGCCGAATTTCATTGCCCAAGAAAAGCATGTAGCCTTATGCGAACACATTGCTCAAATATGGCTTTTCCAGTAGCCCACATTTTGTACAGGACCACTGGTGACAGATGCTGCAGTAGTCCAAATGCCCTTCTACTTTGTAGCTGGGGTAGATTTGTGCTTTATCATTGAGTAAATCGTAAATCGCTCTTTTAAATGTCAAGACATGAAAGACTGCTTGTTCCATATTTACTTGTCAGGAAATACGGGGATACACACCATTTACTTTTGGTATTGTTAAAGAGACTGGCACTGCCACCTATAGACGCAAAATAAATGCGCAATTGTTTAATTCAGGTTGTTTTTCCTTCTCGGAAGGATAGTAGCCTAAGGAAAACCATCAGTTTCTTGGGCTGTTAGTTCAGCGAGTAATTTGCAGTTAGTAAACTATGTTCTTACTCTTGCTATTATCGCTATCGCAGGCGATAAAGTAGCCAATCAGTCATTTTCGGGATCAAGCATAAACACAGACTTGAAAAATATGCCAAGAGCAAACTGAAATGAGAGAGAAAGTTATAAATTAAACCCTCTATAATCTATTTTCTCGCCAAATCAGATGCATTGGGGTGAGGAGGGTTAATTTGAACAGATATCACAAAAATGCTTATTTTCAAAATATGGTTGTATTGAAAATTGTACTGCATGTTATTTTTTAATACGTATCTATGTGTACAATAATCTCAGCAAAAAATTTAAGTAATGTACAAAGAGGTTCATAAAAAAATAAGTCATTGTGATATGAGTCGAGATGTTCCAACTCATTCCACAGTGGAGTGAGTTGGAACATGCCCCACATGGGGCAAGTTTGAACGCCTAAGTTACTGTAGGGAAAATCATGACTTATTTTGACATATGGTCTAATTTTGACACTTTTTCCTCCCTGGAAGTGGTCCTGATGAAAATATATGTGTTGAGGAATAATCAAGGACCCTAAACTACCAAAATTTGGTTGTGCCTCACCCACATAATTCTTGAGTGGCCCTACATGCCCTAGGCAAGTCTTGATCTGCAGTTGGACAATAAATAATCTATAGATTCATTGCATCTTCAGGGAAGTGGTATGTTTCAACATACCCTGCGTTCCAACTAACCCCCCTCTCCTCTACTGCTCACACTTTTACTCACTTACACTTCACATTTGAAATAAACTGTATACAACCCCAATTCCATGAGAGCTGGTACCTAATGGAAAATGTAAATAAAAACAAAAAGGAGTGATTTGAAAATTCAATTCAGTTCATACTACATTGAAAACACCATGACGATGCATTATTGTATGCCTTAACTTGTGAATTCAATTGATTATTGAAAAATGCTTATCCCAAATTTGACAACTGGAGAATTTCTCAAAAATGCTGATACAAGGCCAGTGTAGGACTAATATGATAGATCATTATAGTGAAAAAGGGCCACAAAAAAGGCCCCTCAAGAGCAAAAATGGGCTGAGGCTCAACAATTCGCCAACAGATACTAATTCTTGTAGCCCATAACACTGAGAACGATATTTCCAGAAAATGTGAAAAAACTATGACTTGACGAGTGATTGCCATAAATATGGACTAATATTTCAAAATTTAGCGGCATTCAACATATTCTACTTTAATTTTGCCTCTGTTTGATTATCCAAATGTACGGTGCCTGTTTGAGCGAGGCCACCTATCATTATTTGAGCAGCATGGAATCAGTCATCAATATGCATTAAAGCATCTCTTGGATGCTAGGGAAAGGCAATTGTCTGGTACAGCAACATCCATGACCGTGTTACGAAAGTTTACTAATGGTGTAATAATTTAACCCCTTAACTGTCACCTGCATTTTCTCACATTTGGCCCAGCCCTAATTAGGGCCCAGTGACAGTTAAGGGGTTAAGTGTCATTGCACGGATAAAGAGTGATAACCGGGGGTCAGCCAATTTAGCCGATATTTGGTATACACATGCACCTTACCAAGTTTTGAATGAGCCTACAATACCAACACCACCCATTTGATTTTGTCAGAGTAATCACCAAAAGATGGATTTTGATGGATTCTTGGCCATTTTTTATGGATTTTTTGGGTCAACCTCTACAAAAAACGGCTAAACTTTAAAAATCAAATGTTGCCCATAGGATGGCCTACCAAACTGCTGAGAATGATCAAAAAATATTTCCAAATATGCCCGTGATGTGTCAAGATTATTTACCCTACCCCAAAATTTGGAATTGTGTATTGGCCTATTCAACAGCTTATAAGTCATCTGCCACAGGGGTAGAAACTAGGAACCATGGGGAAATGGTGGCTAATGACTTGCTCTTTCATAACCAAAAATAAACTTTCCTCTCTACTCAGTACTTCTTAGTAGCACCAGAAATGAGGAGTATATCTCATCGTTTTGCAGTGCTGCCACCTATGTGCTGTATGTGGAACTACAAACCTGTACACTAAACAAGCAACACTACCATTGTTTTTTTTTTTCCTGCCCTAGCCTTGTCCATTCAATTATAATGCCAGCACATGAAAACTAAGGGTATTGTATCATAAATATGGTGGTTTCCCTGGAAAAGGGGCATGTCGGGGATTTTTAAGAGTGCAACCCAATATTCTGTAAACCTTTCATATGGCCCAGACCGTCTTTGACTAATTACTTTCTCTATGAACAGATTGGCAACAACCCAATCTAGACCTGAACACCTTTTTTTTGCTTGTTTCAAACTTTATGGTTAGTTAAGATACAGACTAGAGAGTCCAGTAATGAGGCAGTCTCAGACTTAATCATGTTAGCAGGAGTGGTGCCACTTTCTATAATCCAACAGTTCAAGAATGACTGGTCTTGAATGGCACTAACTACCTGACCAGCAGAGTAGCCAGCATAAGAAAGTGAAGAACAAAAAGACAAAAAATCTGTTGAAATTTATCTGTATTTTAAAATATTTAGGAAGAAATATATAAAGCGGTGTTGGGCCCAACAGGTCCCGTGACTCCACAAAAAAAGATGATGCTAGTATTCCCAAGTCCAGCCAATAATCATGATAGTGGTATGATAGACAATCACAGCAAGAATGAACAAAACTTTACTCGAAAACTGAAGGATCCACATTGACAGCCAATAGGCATGTTACAGAGTCCATGTGAACCCTTTAAGAATTACTGAGAGTTCATAGATCCACCTGTTTGATGACCTTTGCCTGCAGTTGCAATCTTTTTGTCATGGAGGAGGCCAAAAGGTGCTGGTCATCCCTAGGAGTGTCAGTATTATCCTTGGTAAAGTGGCCACTCTTCAGTTGGACAGAGAGAGAGAGAGAAGTAGCATGAAACCTGCTGGGTAGTTAGCCAGTCCTCCTTCATAAAACGGGCTTTGATTTTCTTTGCCAGTGACCCAGGGCTTTCCCTCCTCCCAGCCTCTACTCCTCTCATTGTTTGTCAGGCTACTTTGTGTCCCTGGGATAACGATGTGGCTGCATCAATGCATGCGACTGTGAATTGTCATGGCATACGTTCAAATATAGGCCAAGGCCTAGGCCTAGCAGGATAGTACATTCGCAAGTACCTACCTGATCCAATCTGCAGGAAAACATTCCAAATATCAAAAATTTCTTCTGACATTGATGTCCGAATTCCATGCTCTTGACACACCTGATGACTTGAATGGTGGAGGGGGTGCTGGCACTTTCGCGATGGCTTCCAGTTAAGGCCAAGCTTGTACCTATGTACTGGGCAGATAGTTATGTCCTTTTCTACCGCATGGAATAGCCCAGCACACAGTGCAATGAGGTCACACTCCTTCTCCAGTGGCAGTCATGGGCCTTTCTCTCCATGTTTTCATCTAAAAGGAACTTTCAGCCTCGAAAGATGGCTTTGCATGGACTTCTCGCGCTTTCTCAAAGCAATAATATTTTTCTTTTTTGGATATTTCTTCATTACACTGCATGCAATGGTAAGAGAGACATTGAAAACCCTGTTTTTTATTGCCAAAGAGGGCTGGGATTCATCACTGCCAGCAGCCATGGCTGCCATTTTGAAACCAGCTGTTTGGAATTTGCGTCAAGTGTCAATAACAGGGGCAATCCAACACAAATTCAGAGCCTGCCTCCCAAATCCCCCACTGGCTGCGGGCACACAGTGTTGTGATTCTGATCTGTCCTGCCATGTTCATGTTCTGCTTTTCCATATTTTTATATTCTGCCTTATTCGTATTTGAATCGTTGCATTTGCCTGAATATTCTTTGATATGTGTATTGTGATTTGGTACGTAGATTTGTTTATGTATTGCCTTAGTTTAGTCTTTCCATGTTTTACATTCACCATAGTTACGTTCCGGTCCATGTTTTGCTTTCTCCCATGCATTGCACTTTGTCTCCCCCTGTCTGGTCTCTGTGCTCACAGCCCCAGTAATGCGTGCCACACTTTCGGGTGATTTAATGGTTCCTGGATTTCAACCTTCCTTCCCCTCTCGTTTGCTTCCTTCAATTTACTTTTCTATTTTACTAACCAATACTAACAGTTTGTTGTTTTCGCCAAGATTAATAATCCAACTAACATTGTATGTAATACCAATTTACTAACAAGCACTACGAATTGTATAGCTGCACTTACTTATTGATTAACAAGCTCTCAGCACTCGCCCTGTTCTAATCTCCGCCTCTTGTCTTTACCTAATCTTCTCTGCTGTATTTCTGTGGATTTTCCATACCTGTTTCGCGCTGTCCTTTCTCTCATTATCTATGCACGTTATAACTCCTTGACTGGAGCCGTTTGTTTGTCTATAGGATTGTCTCGTGATCCCTGTCTGCGTTTTGGCTTTTGCCTACTTTATGTGATTAAGTTCTCCCTCTTGTTCCACCCTTTGTAATTAGTCTCATTTCCTGCACCTGTGTTCTATGTACCATGTGATCTCCCTGGAGTGTATATTAGGTGTCTCTTCACAGAACTTCCTTGTCAGAACGTTTCTCGTGTTTACCTGTGCTGCTATTGTATTCCGACTAGTACTCATTGTTTTACTCTTCTGACTGGACTGTCTGACTTCCCATTTTGGCTCTGCATTTCTTGGATTACTGTTGCATCTGTGTTTATGAACCCTTTTTGCCCAACTACGATTTTTGTGATTGCTGCCCTGGTAACAATTTGGATACGCCCACTGGTTTTTGATTTTTTTTTTTTGCTTCTCTGACAAGCCTGTGTACCGAATCTGTTTTGTCTGACTACGAGTTTTTTTGCTGCCCTGGTTTTCGACTGATTCTGCCCTACACTGTAAAAAAAAAACTTGTCTCAACTGTGTCCAGGCTGCCTTAAAATTTCAAGTTTCTTTTTGAATTGTGTCCAGAGGAGTGTTCCTGGGTACCAGAGCGCAACATCCTGGATCTCTTTATGGTCAGCACATTCCACGTCCTGAATTTTTCTTAATTTGTTTCTCCAGCTATGCAGTCATCCCCCTCAGAGTCTCCTTCAGTGTCCCCAATTGTTTCTCATTATATAATTACTGTCTTATGCTTTGCCATTCTTTTTGTGCTCCCACTCACCTCTATCCTTTTGTTTGTTTTTGGTTGAGCATTTAAGTTCCTGGTCTACATATTAGCTAGATCATTTTTCTGTCCTGGATGTGGACTCATCAGTAAAAGAAGTACTATTACTATTTAATAGGCATTCTCTTCCCAGTGTTAAGGGTTCTAGTGAGTGGCTTCTTACAGTATCTCCTAAACCCCATTTCGCTGTTGGAAACCTGCCTGCGAGCCCTGGTTCACGTGGCTTGCCATTCCTTTGATAACGCTATGCGAGACCCCCAGTTATCTTGTTCACCCCCTCCTGACATCGAACCATTTCCCTACAAATAAATGCTTTGAGTAAAATCAGTTAATAAAGAAGCCTATTTGACTTTTTCTGTGATCTGCATCTGGCTCTCTTTTTGAAATCCCTGACAACTGAGCAGTTTGTGCATATTTTAGATTTATCTTCCCTTGCTCAGGCTATCTTAAATATGGACATGCAGTTATATGGCCTAAATGGGCCTTTTGGAAAGCTCAGCTGAGCAAATTTTTTAGAGGTAGTGAGTTCTGTGATTACTCTAACAAGTAGGACAGGCGCGGTGAACACCTGATTTGCTTTCTGCACAAAAAATGCATTTAAAAATTTTACGATTGCACCATTTCAAATTATTCCAATTCGTTGACCAGCACCTGTATATTCCACTTCATCTTCCGACCGTTTGACCTTGGAGGTTGTTCAGTTGCTTGGATTTAGGACTATATCCCTTTTTTCTGCCCTTGCGACGCGAATTACAAGGTCGGCAAGTTGTAACTGCGTTTAAAGCTGAAGCAGAAAGCCAAAAACAGATAATAGTCGGGTATAACAGGTCAGTACTAGAAAAGCACACTGAAAAAGTCAACAATACATATGACAACGAAAACTGTGGCCGTTTTCTGAGGACCTTACTCTTAAATGGCAAACACCATTCATTCAATAGAAAGTCATTTTAGATAGTGGGAAGGTAATTAGGAACAACGGATGAGAAGGGAAGGGAGGGAGTTCGGGGTGTTGAATGAATGCTGATATGTGATGCAAAATGTAAAATTCAAAAATTAGTAAATGAATACATAAAATATTTCTGAGTACAGACGGGAGAGGTACTGCATGCCCTTGGGGACCCGGTATAAATAATGCAGCGCATCGCCTGAATTCGTGTCAGTTTCCATGGCAATCCCACCATTTTGTCTCGCGCTCCAACGTACTGTTATTTCTTTCCCTCCTGAATCGAAGATAGGAGTGAAATTGGACCGTGTCAAAATGGAGAGATATGAAGGTATCACCTTCGCTGTCTGGCGACCATGGTATTTTTGGAGGAGAGGCGTGTCTAGAAACTGGCAGTAAACTCCGGGCGCAGAAATCCTTTTTGTGCGACATTTCCAAACAGCGCTCTGGTAGAACTGAACCTCCCGTGGTTTCCATTTACTTTAATTTTGTGGAATTTCCCCATTGTTCTATGATTTGTTCCATAAAGTACTCTTCGTTTCAGACACGGTGTGTCTGCTGTTGACAGCAAAGGAAAGGTCAGTCTGAATTCATTACTTCAGCCACTGCTGGGATGAGGGCGGTGGATTACAGACTTCAGTCAAAGCAGAGAAGCGATTATTTCTCATGACCGTTCCCATTTGAAGCTTACTCGTGCGTAATTAACGAAGTAACGACTGCTAGTTCAAATATTCTCGTAAATTGCACACTGCCACCAGTCCTTTGCTGTCCGTTAAAGATGTAGAAAAAGATGTCCACCTTAAAAACCTATATTAAACTGATACTACGGTTAATTATATATGTATAGAGTTTGGGTGTGTGGTCAGAATAGATAGAACAGTAAGGCACTTCCCAGATACCACAAAATGAGATGTCATGTAGCGTATAGCGAGTCTTTTAACAGTAATGCGAGATCAGTGTAAACAAAACTCACTCTTGACGATCAATGCTTCGAGCCACATTTGATACTTAACTCAGTTGCCCCCAGTCAAAAAGGAAAACCCCCGCCCTAGCCAGCTTCGTGCCACATGTTATTTGTTTGTTTGTCAGTAGCCTGCTTTGTACAGCTTTCATGGACTTTGGATACATTTTAATAGTGAAAAGCGCAAAACAAATAAACCTGAATTGAATTAACAGAGTTGATTATGTATCAGCTTTTTTCTTTTTTTCTTTTTTGCTTAAACCTGCAACTCAGGAGCAGGCCCACCATGTTTGTACTGTAATTAAGCAAAGAAAATTTTCAAAAGATTAAAGGTCACTGAGAAAGTCATCCAAGAAGAGTGCTATGCATATTAGTGACACAGAGGCTTGAATAAAATAATGCAATGAAACAGGGATTGTGAAAATTCTGAGCAGTTTAACTGAGGAACTGTAGGGAGATTGAGCTGCTCAGCTGGGGTCTGCAGAGAAACTGAGGAGCTCAATCAAGGGGTTGTATTGTGACCAACAGCTGCACATCAGTTAATCTGAAAACAGATTTTAATGAACACCAGAGAGGCTAAATATTATAAGAGCAGTTTATTGAAAGAGCAAAATAATCATACTCTGCCAAATATTTTTCAAATGCAAAGCATTTTCCTTGACACGAGTATTTGATTGCTCTCAATCTAACATTATTGAGGGGTGGAATTATTTGAAAAATTGAATTTGTCTGCATTTGACAGAATGTCTGCTTTAAAGTGTATACATACCTTACTTCTGGAGCGCACAAGAGTTCTGCTAATATATATAATGACGCAATTATCTTTCTGCCTCATCTACAAAAAAAAGGAGCCTGCATTATTGTATCTAGTTCTTGTCTATTGTATCTAATATACACAAATTAGTAACTGAGTGACAGATTTAAAATTTTTTAATTGCGAAAGATAATCCACATAATGAGAATTTACCTACAAAATGCCATCAGTCCATAACTTTGGTCTTGGTTTTATTCCAAAGCAGTTATTGCCTCTTGGCACAGTGTATTTCATATGTGAGGAAAGTAATCACAAACTATGCAGTAATTACGAAATTAAAGCGGAAAAGCTTTTAGTTGAAAACACTGGCCAAGTTTAGATGCAGACACCAAATTCTCGGAGACTCTATCATTTGGGTACGATGATAAACAAGGTCCTGATTGGCTGTGGTCATAGGAGGCCCTATAGCACTGATTGGAACAAAGAGGAGTTAGTTCCCTGATGGCACGAACAGTCTCCCAGTGTTTTGTTTTGTCTGATGTAATTGCATCTCCTGAAGCCCATCAGGTCTAAGAAATAATAATAAATCTCCATGGCTGGCACAACTCCAAATGCTTGGAGATCAGTACTTAATATCCTATCAAAATTATGAGAAATAAAGTAATTGAACCAAACACTCTCTTTCAATGTCTATTGGGGCTGCCTTGGAACTGTGATGGTGCAACAGAAAAGTTTTTTCCTTATTGTCCAACACTCTGAAGTCATTTTGAATAAATAATTTTGTTTACGGTGGTTGGACAAATTCTGGCCCATAATCAGCATTTCAAAATGGCCACACAGAGTAATTGCTCCAATAGAGCAATGCTGCTGGAGCAGACCTGGGGCCTATTGCACAAAGGCAGGATAAGGGATTAGCCCAGGATCGGCACGGGATTAGCCCAATCTCAAGCCCCATTTCGGTTGCACAGAGCGTGTGAGCTAAGCCATGGGACTTGTTACTATGGAAACAAAGTCTGTGGAGCTCGCCAGCTCTGGAGCAAGCTTACGAACCAGATAAACTCCTGCCTTCAGCCAATTTCACCTCACCTCATTCAACAGTCACCCAAATTGGAAATCAATGTCCTTAACAGTCATTCTCAATTGTCCACTACACATTGCTATGTCAATTATAATAGGCCCTGAGTAATTATTTTAGAAACTTGTGACCATTGATGTCAGTAAAATAGCCAATATTCTATCATTATATTCAAGTATCCATGTAACCACTGACCATCACAGTTCAATCTGTCCCCTTTCCATGTCACATTTTAGCCATACTTAGAATCCTTCATTATCAGATTTGTCCTCATTCCCCAAGTTGAGAATTCCATCAGAGTGCAAAATGAGCAGTGCTGCATGAAGTAGGCTACCGTGTTTCAGCGCTGTCTAAAATCGCTGCGGTAACCCCCTACCTACATCACTGCTGCTACTTTTCTCCGTCTTAATTCAGACTGCGAAGGGTAAGGTGGAGTCGTTGCCTTAGTGCTGGACACGAATGTAATGTCGCTCGCTTCGTGATACTGGAATCAAACATTTTCAGAAGGCTCCTTGACATAATTTTCTGATGCTAACATTCTACTTTTTAATTGGAGTATGCCTCCATCAGAGGTGATTAAAAGCAGAAAGTAAACTCAATTAATCTGAAAACGTCTTCTAGATCGGACTATCAATTCAGTTTGTACAGGACAAAAAAAGGCTTATAACAAAATTGTAAGACCTCCATATACCATATGCATGTTTCATTAGATCTGTAAAATTCAACTGCAACTTAGTATTGTCATATACTCACCACACTCATATTTAAATATCTGCGTTCGCGAGACTTGAAGTATGTCTGACAGCGATGGCTTATCTCGTTCACGCTAACACCGAAGAGCATCAGCTACTCTTTTTTAATAGCGTTGCAACACCTCCCGAGTTTATTCTCACCTGAGTTAATCTCATTTTAATACTCCTCTCAAACGTCTCGCACCATTCAGACAAATACTAAAGGAAAAGCAAGCAGAGGCATTTCAGTGATCCCATCGTCCCTCTGTTTGAACGTGGAATTTGAGTGTTGCTGCATGTGTTTGCTGCAGCTGCTTAGTGTCCATGGTGATGATCAGCGATTCTGTGATCGATCTTGGGGTCTATCTGAGGTAGCCGAGTGCGCGCACTCAGTAGGATCAGCGGGAACGGGCTTTACTCAGCCAATTTTCCTCCACTTGCTGTTGGCTTTGCGGAATCAATTAAGCCAGCGACACGCTGTTTGGAATATGGCAATCCTTGCTTTGGCATGGATCCGGGATCTCAGGATTCGACTTTTGTGCAATAGGCCCCTGGAGTTATCAATCACTAAGTATTGTAATGTGGAAAAAAGCCACTAGATGGCAGTATTGACTTTTTTTGTTAAGCCCAGTCTGGAGCTAGGTTTGGGCATGTCCTGGTCATGTCTGAGAGGGGAAAGTCCCAGAGGAAAAAAAAAGTCTAAAAGGCGTGAGGGGGCTGCAAAAGAGTATATAAGGAGAAAAATTGAGAGAGTAAAGTAGTAGGAGAAATTGCAAGGAGAAGGATACATGTGACCAGACCTGTCACTCTTTTCAAGACCTGTGAAGTTTTTTTTATGTGAATTTTTGCCTGTGTTGGAGCATTTTCCTGTCCCAGGACATCACTAAGCAACCCCATCTCAAGGGACTGTAAATATTTTTTTTCTTGTATATATCAATCTTGGTCAGTAGTATAAATTGTAGGTTAGTTGTTAGTTGTCTTTGTTTAATTAAATCTGTTTAAGTTTTAAGATTTTGTCTGTCATCCCTTGCTGTCTTGTATGTCATAACAAATTGGGGCCATAACAGGCTTACGGAAGTGTGCATAATAATGCTTCCAGTGGTGTATTTGTAAACACTGCACATGGAATCTGTATACACACTAATACTCCAGTTTTCAAAGCAGCACTATGTAGTTTTCGCCGGATTTGCTCGTGGTGTCCCCCTGCAGTTGATAAACGGTATTGTCTGTAACAACTGTCGTAAAATCTGTCTACACGCGTATTGTTGACAAGCCAAGGACACCAGCGAAGTTTCTGAAGCAGGACATGTAATTTGCGATACGATCAACCATGTCTTCAGACCAGGTACGGGAGACTTCAAAATCGGTCTAACTCACATAGATGCCAAAGTCCACACTACAGCTATTACGACAATGATGATGGCAAAAGACATTGTTGCAGTCACTTTCAGCTTCAGTCACTTTTCGATTTTATGGACAAACTGACCGCTAATTGAAATCCATCGGAATTTACAGGGCTTCACGTCCATTCAACATGGCAGATGACATCGCAGAGAAAAAAGGGCCCTGACACAGCTGGAACGCACAACATCAATGTTTACACAACGATATTGTTCATCAGTGTTGATGCTCAAATCGTTATGGTTATGGTTATGGTTATCATTATAGTCATCTTTCTCAGTGTGTGCGGCCCTTTACAGCATGTTATGCAGGCACTTTGCATATCAGGAAGGAAACCTAGAATCTGACCACAAAATCGTCATGCACAGAACCAATTAGCTTCTGCAATAAAAGAGGGCAGCAGGGAATTGGCTGAAAATCCTTGAAACAACATGACTACATGCTAAACCAGATCATTACCTTCTGAAATAAAACGCAACAAATCTTGTACCTGTAGTACTCTGTATGTGAGTGAATTACACGTTTATGATCAAACATTTCGACTGGCTACTAGATTAGCAAACTAGCCAGCATGTCAGATACCATCTAGATAGATAAATCACTGAAGACGATTATTTGACGAAGCATAAACGGGATACTAAAGTATTTGAAGACTTTGTTTCCAAAATGCAATAAGTGACAAAATTACAAAATTTGAGATAATTCCAGAAGGCGATAACCCTGCGCTTCTTACACATGGTGCAAAAATCAATTTTTAGAAATTTATACTATAAGGCGTATTTTTTCATGTTCAAAGTATGTGTTTTTCAATAAAATGTAATGGGTACCGATACAGATAATGCTGTTTTATTCAAAATGAATAAAATGGATATATTGCATTTTGTAAACATACTCTTCATTTCAATGACACAGCCTGACTAAAAGCAAGTTCAAACGCTCTAGAACTAGATCTAGAATGAAGGATTAAGGTCACAATTTGTACTTACTTGTCCGAAGTAACAACGCCAGGTCGCCATCGTTCGGAAATCCCTCCTCCTCCTTCAGCTCTCGCCAGCGGGTGAAAGCCGGTCCAGTGTTGACCCCAGTCCTGGCTTTTATTTTATCGCTTTCTCGTTTTCTTTTAAATGTCTCCTCGGACAACACCCTTGCCTTCTTCAGTTTCCTTGCCACTTCAGCCATTACAACCACTTCCGACTCTGCTTCATTCTACATTCGCTCGCTGGTCTTGACAGACGTGGGGTCGCGGGGGGTATACTGGAATCAGCTTTTCCATCTATCTGTACATCCGTTATTTGGATACAAATTTGCGTGGAGCTTTTTTCCTGAACCAAAAGGTGGATTTTTTTCAAACTTGGCATGGATAATTATCACAATTGAACCTATGAACCCGTGATTTTGAAAGAGATTTGACTTATTGTCACAGAGACTTTGTTGTTTTACCAATTAGAAAACTCGGTATTAGGTGTATAATTTGAGTGCGCAGTATATGATAATAGATATTTCAGTCAAATGCCCTGCTGAATGTGGGAGATAAATTCTTGTACCGTCTTGGGCAGGTACATCTGTAGTTAGGCTCATTAGCGGAAGGTTATTCAAGACCCCAAACACTAAAATGTGTCCTTTGGGCAGGGTATGTCGTGTATGATATGACCTGTTATTTCATTCTTTTGTGTGTGTTCACAGCAGACATCAAACTTGAAAATGCCATTGAATTACCTCCAGATGGGAGCCTTGTTTTAATGAAAATAAGTTTAAAAGTTCAATGGCGAACACATATGGCCTAGAGATAGTTAGAGGCATCTGCCTATAATTATCCATGTCATAGTTAGGTGCAGAAAATACCTGTGGTTTCAAATGTTGAAAACTTGCACACATAAGCTTCATATACCAAGGATAATTAAGCAATGGTCAAAAACCTCACAATTATAATAGTCAGATGTTAAGGATGCATTGTGCCTTCCACCCTAAACCAGTGGACATATATCTTGTCAGCGTAGCATCTGCTCTTAACTGCTGTGGCACTGCTTGCTCCCTCATTCTTCACCAATTTTAGTACTACCTCAGCAACTGTACTCTGGGAAACAAATCAGCTAGTTCAACTATTTTTTGTGACTGAACTCACCGACACTACCACTAAAAGAGCTCCAACAACTACTGCTTACCAAGATGTCTGGCCATGATAGCCAAATGCCATCTTGGTGTGCCTGGGATTGTACCACATAGCTAAAACCTGCTGGATTGCCGATTTATACAGAAACTCCAGCACCATGCCTACGTTTGAGCGTGGGTTTTGATATACTTTTTACGCTTCATTTACTGTTCTATCTAAGTACTCTCATCAACTTCTCAAAAGGATTTTTGCACGAACTTGGTGCATGTATATGTTATATCCATCATTATTGTTTTTTTATTTGTTTTTATCAATATACTCTTCGGTATTCCTTGCAAAAATCAGGATACTATAACCTGAAGTGCTGCCCAAAGTCTAAACACGCGTCTTTCAGATTCACTTTCATTGCCTTTCGAGTGCCTATCATAGCAACAGTAACCAGTTGGAGGGAAAATCTTTTTGTAGGTCAACTGTCAAGGTCTTTTAGCACTGAAATACATTGGTTTACTGTGCTGCATTTTAGGAGCACTCGGTCCTGATAACTGATGTCAGCGACCTGGAAAAATAAATCCGGAGCACAACCACTGGCCGGGTTGCATTAAGGTGCTCCTAAGATGTAAAGACCTCTGGGCCATATGTGCTCAGTGGAAGAACATTTTAATGTACAGTCCCGAAATCCCAGAGTAACCAAAGGCATGGAGAGAGAAGAAAGCCCTAAGTCTGCCTCATGATGGCAGTTATTCATGTTCAAATTCCCTGAGGTGCCCTGCAGAAAGGCCAGGTGCATGAGACAGTGATTGAGGCATCCCAGGCTATGTTTAAAATGACCACTCTCATCCTGCAAGCAACATCTTTGAGCTGCTTCCCTCGGGTAGGCGGTACCATGCTATCAGGACAAGGACCTCACTCTACCTAAGTAGCTTCTTCCCCAAGGATATTTCCATCCTAAATAGCTGACTTAATGACTGACACACCCACCCCCTTCAATGGGAGACTGATTTAGACAATTTTTTATTATTCCTATTTATTTATTTAACTGTTTTTAATATGTCTTTAGCATGTTTCACTTGTGCTATGCACACTTCCTGTTTGTCTGTCTGGTTTTGTGAAGCGCTGGATGCCAAGTCAAATTACTGTGTGTCCATTGATGCATTTGGCGATTTAAAGTGATTCTGATTCCGATTCTGATACCAGGTGTGAAGTAACTCAAATCTGATTTTCTGCCTTAATGTGACTCAGATCTGATGCTTGCTAGATCTGATGGTCTTCTCAGATCGTATTGATGCATCTCAACAGATCACATTCACAATTACAGATGACCTGTACCTATTTGTAATCTGGACGCATCTGTCCTTTGAAACTGCAGGCATGCGCACATTGATATGTTTTTGCATGCATCATCTCCCTTATCAACAACAAAAAACATCATACTGTACATTACCAAACAAGCAAGATTGTCGTGTTTCTGAATCGCCACAAAAACAACTCTTTGTCTGTACTGCGGGGATAGGTCAACGTGATATGTATGAATAGTTGATAGTCAAATGAGTCTATTCTGGAAGCTTAGGGGTGAGCTAAAATGTCCATTTACTGCATGGGACGTTTATATCGCGCATTAGTGGGGACACTTAGTCACCTTAATGAATGGACCTATAGATGGGTAAGTATGTATAGTTTTCCTGCAAAAAGACATGTAAAAGGATTCTTCAAAAGTAACCAACTGCACGTGTGCAGTAATCTATCAACAATGGCAATAGATCATGGTTAACTTCATAAGCGAAATATACTAGCGCTACGTAATTATAAAATCTGAAGAAAAGTTCTTGGATCTACAAAAGGAGCTGCTTTTTCCTCACTTGAGTTGCGAGGAGAGCTAGAGCCTATCCCAGATGACAATGGGCAAAAGGCAGGGACCCACCCTGTACAGCTCACCAGTCCATCACAGGGTGCACACACCATTCACATCTATGGGCAATTTAGTGTCTCCAATTAGCCTGATGTACATGTTTTTGGTCTGTGGAATGATACCACAAGGGGTAACCAATGCAGATATCAGGAGAACATGCAAACTCCACACAGAAAGGCCCCAGGTCAGATTCGAACCCACAACCTTCTTACTGCGAGGCGGCAGCACTACCCACTGCTAATTTTTGCTAGTTGGCCAAATGCATATGGAGAGAGAACTCCCATTTCAAAGCACTCCCAGTTATTTGTTCAACAATTTCTTTCCTTTTCCTTTCTGTTAGGTCATTTCTCGGACGCAGTTGTGAAATTTATAAATTGATGCCAAGAATTGGGATCAGAGGCTTGAAAACAACGTTTTTCCATCACTGAGCGATTATCACATAAAGTGGTTCTGTAACACGTCGATGACTTGGCACAGCTATTTGCAGTCCATTCAGCTTATTCAATTGACAAGCACCTTTATTCAATTAATGTGCACAAGACTGATTATTCTCGAGCACCAATTGTTGCCTTTCAGGATGCGCTGTTGAATTTTTAATGTGTAAAAGTTTGCCATCTAGTGGCTGATACATGAGAAGAGAGCAATTTCATTTATATGGAAGATATTGTTGTATTCCCAGGCATGGAGAAAAGAGCAATCATGAGTAGACCAGTGTCAGAAAAACTATTAGTTTTTGAGGGAAAAATTGATGTCATATATCAACAAGGTAATCTGTTTCAACTGTGTTGGTAAAGCTGCAGCCTATGCCTTGAGAAGCGGCCAGTGCCAGTGCCTGCCTCCAGGGGGGCACTACAGCCAAGCCACAAGGACTTATGAAAAGACTGAACACAAAACAAATATCAGGTTTTGGATGCAATCCACACACAGGGCCTGAAAAGCAGGGTAGGTAAGATATTTTGGAAGCATTTTAGTCGCATTTGTTGAAATTCTCCTTACAGGCGGATACAAATCAGTGAATAAAATAGTTTGAAAAAACAAAAAGGAATTCCAGTGCCTTGGCTGTCACAAACCTGTAACAAGCCTGTCCGATGCTCTCCCCTCTTCCCTTGTACCTAACTTCCTATGTGCACCCTGCCTGTGCACTCATTGTGCCTGCCTGCGATGTCAGGCTAGATAGACACAACCTAGCTAGTCATACGAGAATGGCATCATGCAGCCAAATTCCCCACTCTATGTGTACCGACCGCAGCATGCACTGCTAAACAAAGCAAGACTAGGAGGACAGGAAGGGGAAAAAAGCTACGTCCAAGAATAATTTTAAATAGACCTACCTGTTGCACATCCTCCACCCGAGGCTTGTCGTCTTTTAACACTGTAAAGCCCGCCAATGTAATAATGTCCACAACTGTAATAAACTGCAAACGTAATAAAAGTCTGCAGCTTTTAATGGAATAATCCCACAAACGTAATACATTTCCAACAAACGTAATAGCCGCTGCCTACTACAAACGTAACACGCAATTTCCCACAAATGTAATAACTATTATGCTTGCAGAGATTTATTATGTTTGTAGGGAAGTGAAAATCTTCAACTTTCAGTATTGTAATAACTTCCCACAAATGTAACAACACAATGAATAATGGTCATTGTGGTTGTTGTTTGTTTGTTTGTTTGCCTACACACCTACTAATACTGACCGTGGGAATAAAATCCAGCTGCTGACTCTCCGCTCCACGATCACACAACACCCCCCCCACCCACATGTGCACCAAGCATCTTTGTCAGTCCTTTTCAGTTCACAAAATTGTTTTGTATTTACAAAAGTAAACAGATTTATTTCTTTGCATAAGCAAAATTTTTTTTTCAAGGAGGATCATCTCTCCCTCTCTCTCACCGCTGCCTCTGTTTACTTGAATTGAGTTAATAAACCTTTAGCTTCTTGCCTATTTAGGCTGATAAGTGCTGTGTTTACAAATGACCAATTAATCCAGATTTCTTCATATTTTTATTGCTGACGGGTGTTTGAAATTAAATGTCACAGGAATTATTTTTTATCAAGCTATCTCCCTCCGTCAACTACAATCTGCCTCCTCTGTCATTAAGGTATTTGGGGATAAACCCTCTGACCTAACGTTACTTAACTAATTTCTAAACTACAGCTTATCATTTGAATGTTAAAGCTGAGATTGTAGCTATTAACTCTGAAACAAATAAAACCCTCGAAAAGCCCACATTTTATTTTCTTCATGCAGGATTGTGTCTAGGAATGGACTGCTGCTGGTTCTGATTCATTTTGATGTCACACATTAGGCCCATGGAGAACATCATTTTGCCGTTTTAAAGTCACCATCTCAAAATAAACCCAGACAGGGTGGTGAAAAAAGGGTAAGTTGCATTTCTTTTTTTTTTTTAAACTTTTTTATTGAGCAATTAACTTCAACATAAATTCCACATATACATTCAAGACTCATTTTCATGACCATTACAGTTGTGCATGTGACCTTAGAGCCAATAGGAGCTCAAATATTGTACAAGGCACAAAGGTAATATTAAATAAGGTAATAAAGAAATAAAGTGCAATAACATCTAATACAAAACAAAACAAAAGAAAACAAAAAAACAAATAACACTAAAGCTGCAAGCAGCGTTGAAAGGGCCCTCGCACCCCTCCTGCACGTTGGGGGTGGTAGCGAGATGTTGACGTGTGCAGGTGTGCGTTCAAAGCCTTTGGACACTGCTAGACTGCGTACAGTTTGTTTTCCTAAGTGGAATGCAAACACCATCACTGAAATCAATATATGGAGTACTTTAATGAGACGCCTGATCATGAAACAAAGTTGAAATTTCAACTCAATATAATTGACTTCCTGGGTTCGGGTCATGGCATGATATAATTATTTTACAAATCTTGACATGGTCCATGTCTCCACCAAATTTTGTTCATGTAGGTGAACCGTGAGAACTGTTTTGTTGAAATTTTCTGGAGGGCGCTATGATGCAATTTTGATATGCCTGTGTGCAAAACCTATACCATATTAATCGTAATGCCGGGCTCCATGAGTGTGTTGAATTTTGTAAGATTTTAAGCATGTTGAGACCCTTGAAAGGACAATTCTTTTGAAAAAATAATTAGGGAGCGCTATAGAGGCATTGTGCCACATTAATTGCTATTTGGGGTATTAAATCGAAGACCATGAGACACTTACAATTTGTGCAACCTTTTGCAAGTTTTAGAATATCCAAAGGCCTCTAAACATGTGTTCGTAAAATTAGGAAAAATGCAGGAAATGGCTTATTGCTTACTTACTGTTTCACCAAAAAATAAAAAAAAAATTAAAGCTGCAAGCAGCGTTGAAAGGGCCCTCACACCCCTCGTGCACGTTGGGGTGGTGGAGAGATGTTGATGGGTGCAGGTGTGCATTTACAGCCGTTGGACACTGCGAGACTGTACAATGCGTTTTCCTGAGTTGGGTGCAAACACCATTCCTGAAATCAATAGATGGAGTACGTTAAAGTATGACGGCTGTTCATGGAAGAAAAAATTGAAATTGAAATTCAAAATAATGGACTTCCTGTTGGGCACGGGTCATGGCACTTCATAATTTTTTTACAAGTCTTGGTATGTTTCATGTCTCCACCAAAGTTTGTTTATGAAGGTGAACTGAACCATGAGAACTGTTGAAATTTTGAAATTTGAAAAAGTTTGAAGTTGAAATTTTCTGGAGGCACTACGATGCCACGAGTGTGTTGATTCTTATAAGTTTTCCAGCATGCTGAGACCCTAAAAAATTCTTTTAAAAAATGATTGGGGGGCACTACAGAGCCATTGTACCACATTAATTGCCAATTTGAATATCAAATCGAAGATTATAAGACAATGACAATTTGTGCAGCAATTTGCAAGATTTGGAATATCCAAAGGCCTTAAAACGTGTGTTCGTAAAATTTGGAAAGCACAGGAAATGGCTCATAGCTCACTTCCTGTTTGGCCGAAAATTTTTAAAAAAATTACCATAACCCTGCATGACAAATCTAATGATCACTGCAAATTTCATGAACATTCATGCACTTTTATCCTAACATGGCCGTGGCTAGTGGACGCTGTGGAGCCACCTGGCCACTCCCGATCCAATATCAACATATAAGTATACTTGGGAGGACAATTTTATCAAGCTTGTAAAGTTTCAGGCAAATCTCACAAGGTATGTGGGAGTAAAACCAACTTCCTGTTTCATGGCGGAACATTGAAATTCACCGCAACGCCATGGATACATCGTTCGATGAATCCAAAAAAGCTTTGTAATTTAACATTGGTTGTTGTTGATTGGAAAAAATCTCTAGGAGGAGTTCATTAAAGTATGATGCCTGTGAATGGCGATAGATCCAAAAAAGTTGCAATTTCAATTAAAAATGGTGGACTTCCTGTTGAGTCTAGGTCATGGAACCAAGAGACTTTTTTTAGGTCTCGGCATAATCCACATGTCCACCCAATTTCATACACGCAGGTTAAACACGATGCGAGGGCTGTTTCATTGAATTTTCTAGGTGGTGCTATAATGCGATTTTGCCACAACTATCTGTAAACTTTATATCCCAGTAATAGGTATCACCGGCGTAATATGTGTGCAAAATTTGATGAGTTTTTGAGCATGCTGAGACCCTCAAAAATGCAAATATGTATTTGGAGGCGCTATAGAGCCATAATGTCACACCCAGTGCCAAGTGAGATATAAAATCAAAGAGCTTCATATTTTCAAACTATGAGCCAAGTTTGGCAAGTTTTCGAGCATGTTAAGGCCCTCAAAAATGTGTTCGTTAAATCTGAAAAAACGCAGGAAATGGCTCATAGCTCACTTCTTGTGAGGCAAAAAAATTTACAAAAAAATTAATAATAATAATAATAATAATGACTACTATGGCCATATCGAATTTTATGAGTATCAGAGCAATTGCGTTCCAAAATGGTTGCGTGTTTGGTGGCGCCATAGAGCCACCGGGGCATGTCCAAGCACAAAAATAATAAAATTTTGTCATTTTCACCACAACTGAGGTGAGGGCAAATTTTGTTTCCGTGCATGGCAAAGCCTTCAAAAACGCGTTCTCGCACCATTCGGTGCTCGGGCCCTTATAACTAAGAAGAAAAAAAGAAGAATAAAAATCCTGTCAAAAACAACAGGTTCGGTGCTCGGGCCCTAATAATAAACATTAAAATCACAATAGGGTCCTCGCACCATTCGGAGCTCGGGCTCTAATAATAATAATAATAAGAAGAAGACGGGACGGGGTGGGGGGGGGGAGGGGGGGACGTTGTGTGATCATGGAGCGGAGAGTTAGCAGCTGGATTTTACTTCCACGGCCAGTACTAGTAGGTGTGTAGGCAAACAAACAACAACAACAACCACAACGACCATTATTCGTGGCATTATTACATTTGTGGGAAGTTATGGTAATATTGAAAGTTGAAGATTTTCACTTCTCCTCAAACGCAATAAATCTCTGCAAGCGTAATAGTTATTACATTTGTGGAAAATTGCGTGTTTTTAGTAGGCAGCGGCTATTATGTTTGTAGAAAATGTATTACATTTGTGGGATTATTACATTAAAAGCTTTTACGTTTGCAGTTTATTAGGTTTGTGGACTTTATTACATTGGCGGGCGTGACACAGACCACACGTGCTGATTCTGAACAATATTCAGGATTAAAGCCAATGTTCTCTTCCAAAAAGCTCCAAAATGTGGATCATTGTTCAGCACACTATGAATTTTGTTTAAAATTGAAGACCTCGGTGCTAAAAGTACCAAAGTCACAAAATGTCCACTTGGAGAAAATTGAGAAAACTCGACTTAGGAGACCATAATGTGAAAATATGACTTAAGCACTTTTAGAACTAGGCTCTTCAATTCTGGGTCATCATAATATGTCATGAGTAAACTATAATAAAATGGATAGGTAGCTGGCTAGTTCACCAGCTGGTAGCCACTTTGCAACAATTTATTCATGGAAATTGGGGGTGAAATGCACTTGATTTTAGCTTTGCAAGTTATTTAGCATTACTAAAGCCAGACATGGCTAGATAGCCAGCATAGTACTGCTAGTTATAAACTTTAATTTTATAGCTATCAACATTGTTCACTAGTATGACAGCCGTGATTACGAGAATAACTTATGCACAGTGATGCACTGTGCACCACTCCTCTCTCCATCCTCTGGTCTTATGTCAGCAGATATTCTGTGCATGTTCATGTCTTTCAGTGGAGTGGCTTTGGAGGAGTGATTTCAATTAGCTAGTGTATTAACAGTAACTGACAAAAGAGTTGACAATATGTTTCCAACAACATAGTTCATAATAGCCCCAGGGACTGCAAATCACTGTTCCTGAGATTATTGTTGAAGCAGTAACTGGGCCATTCATTAATTCATTGTATTATTGGTTTCAAAGGCATCCTCTCTGACCTAAATTAATGGCATTCAGTACCACTGTGAAGACTGAGTTTAATTTCATCCCTTGTAATAAATTAGTAATGTTACAAGCGTTATATTACGTGCAAAATGTGTTCATTGCAATAATTGTTTTGTTGGACGCACATAGCTCCAGCACTTCTTCATTGTATTATTATTTTTAAAATGTATTTATTATTATTTATTAATTTTTTTGGCGGTCACAAAGAACTTTATGGCGCATTACCGCCACCTTCTGAATTGGAGTGTGGATCAGAGGGGTTATTCTGACTGTACTATATTTTTGGACCGGGCTGAGCAGCGGCCTGTTCGCTGTCTGAGTTACTGCGTGAGTGAGTGACTGACTGACTGACTGACTGAGTGATCAAGTTCAACGATTGGCTGGCCAGTAGGGAAGAGGTTAAGCTATTGGTCGGCCAGCGGGGAAGAATTTCAATGATTGGCTGGCCAACGGTTGGCTGACTGGCTGGCCGGGCGTTGATGTCACTCGTATTTACTGGTCTGTATTTTTGCATGATAAATACACGGGTCTCGGAATTCCGGCTTTCAAACATTGCAGCAGAGACAGTACTTTGCTGTTGGTGGATTTTGGATTTGTCTCTAGAAGGTAAGTGAAATTTTCACTTTTCTGACATACAAATGAGTGCCTACGTGAAGTCAGACCATTCAAAATTCATGGCTTGAAAAAGGTTTACTCCTTTAAAAACAGGGGCATTTCATGAGTTAATTACAGTACGTGTTTGTTTGTTTAGGGCTTTTGCGGGTCCGCGATGTTGCACGAAAATTAAGTTACCCAGTTTTATTCTCTTGCATCTGGAAGTGGCTGTAGCTTCGTAATTCGAGAGCACAGATTTCCCCTCCTCACTTTTGTCTGAGGGCACTGAGCTCGGTGAGTTTCATTGCTAAATTAAAAAGTGGAATTGAACGCACCACACACATTAATGCGTGTGATTATCTCGTCCTTTCTTGTTTTGTTCTTTCAGATCAGTTGGTAACGTTAACATTTAACATCCCTCAGCCCAACATAGGAACTTACACGATGTTAGGAAAAAAATGATAAATACTGTTACTATGACTATAGCTGGAGTAATTACATGCACGGTGGAAGTGGCACTGGCAATATTATGTTTCGGTATTTTCAAGAATACCGGTATGATGCCCTGACTGGTTTCCAAATTAAGTGATTCCCTTGCGCGTTTATGAGTTCTTTTGCTTGAACAGAAACAGTTGTGGTGGCCGCTTTGATTGTATCTATGAGAGCGACTTAAACTGACACCAATGAAAACAATAAATTTAAGAAAATATTAAGTTTAAAAGATGGCGCCAAGCCGGATTCTGCACCCCGTGATTGAGGTAGCTACTTCTCCACTACTTTGTTGTACCCAGACTTGTTCTTTATTTAATAAACCATTAGTAATAAAGGAAATTATTTTTCTTACATACTTTAACTGCTATCTACATCTGCTGCTGCTGTCTCTCTAAAATTGACATTCACAAAATCAAGAACTGCACCCTTACTCTAGCTCAGAGGTGGGCAACGAGGGCTGTATCTGTCTCTGGTTTTCACACCAACTTCTGGCCTTTAATTAGTTGATTGACTAAATTAGTCAAACTGTTTATGAAATCTGACAGTTCAGACGCATGTCTTTACAAATCTATATTTGTGTATGCAACCAATTAGCTCAATTAGTCAGGGTAATTGATAAAAATAAAAACCTGCATACACACCGGCCCTCCAGGACCGGAACTGCCCACTCCTGCTCTAGCTCTTTGTCTATTCAAATGTATAACTTGCTTTTGATATGTTTTCCTCACTTAAGACTCCCCTCAGTTCCCACTCCCTCACACACTCACACTCTCCCCCTCCCACACTCTCACTCTCACACTCCACACTCTTTTTCATTCCAAAAAAAACACCCCAAAAGCGGCACAGAGTTGGCATGTATGCATTGCAATACTCACACATACCAGTTTCATGTTTACCAACTATCCAAAGAGTATTACTGAGACCAGTGTGTCCACATCTCATTCTTGAGATGATGTCTTCCGCTTCTTTTGTTCCATTAATCTTTTTCATTTTTCTATTGTATGCAACAGTAATGTCTACTTTTAATGCCCCTGTTCCATACTATCTCACATTTCGTCGCCATCTTCAATTTGATTATGCTTTTAAACTTCAGCTTCACTAACACTGTATGTACCTGTATGTACCTTTCAGCATTAATGGTGCCTTCACATATGTGTAAGTTGCCCATGCCTTGGGCACTAATACACCCCCATACCATCACAGATGGTGGCTTTTGAACTTTGCGCCTATAACAGTCCGGATGGTTCTTTTCCTCTTTGGTCCGGAGGACACGACGTCCACAGTTTCCAAAAACAATTTGAAATGTGGACTTGTCAGACCACAGAACACTTTTCCACTTTGCATCAGTCCATCTTAGATGAGCTTGGGCCCAGCGAAGCCGGTGGCGTTTCTGGGTGCTGTTGATAAATGGCTTTCGCTTTGCATTGTAGAGTTTTAACTTGCGCTTGCAGACGTAGCGACGAACTATAGTTACTGACAGTGGTTTTCTGAAGTGTTCCTGAGCCCATGTGGTGATGTCCTTTACACACTGATGTCAGTTTTTGATGCAGTACCGCCTGAGGGATCGAAGGTCACGGGCATTCAATGTTGGTTTTTGGCCTTGTCGCTTACGTGCAGTGATTTCTCCAGATTCTCTGAACCTTTTGACGATATTATGGACCGTAGATGATAAATTTCTTGCAATAGCTCGCTGAGGAATGTTGTTTTTAAATTGGTCGACAATCAGCTCACGGATTTGTTCACAAAGTGGTGACCCTCGCCCCATCCTTGTTTGTGAATGATTGAGTATTTCAGGGAAGCTGCTTTTATACCCAATCATGGCACCCACCTGTTCCCAATTAGCCCGTTCACCTGTGGGATGTTCAAAAAAAGTGTTTGGTGAGCATTCCTCAACTCTCAGTCTTTTTTGCCAGTTGTGCCAGCTTTTCTGAAACATGTTGCAGGCATCAAATTCCAAATGAGCTAATATTTGCAAAAAATGACAAAGTTTACCTGTTTGAACATTAAGTAACTTGTCTTTGCAGTGTATTCAATTGAATATAGGTTGAAAAGGATTTGCAAATCATTGTATTTTGTTTTTATTTACGATTTACACAACGTGCCAACTTCACAGGTTTTGGGTTTTGTACTTTTCTCTCTCAATATTTCTCCTTATATACTCTTTTGCAGCCCCCTCCCACCTTCCAGACTTTTTTCAATTCTCTAGGACTTTCCCCTCTGAGGCATGCCCAGGACATGCCCAAAACCCTGGCTCCAAACTGGGCTGAACAAAAAAACAATGTCAATACTGCCATCTAGTGCCTTTTTTTCCCCCACATCACAATAAATACAAATATGTAGGATTATGACTGGACAAGAATTTAACTTTTAGATACCATATTACCATGATGACTAAGAAACTCAAGTTTAGGTTTCTTAAATGAATTAAAATCTTGCTCTTTTCTCGCTAATGGCTAGTAAATTATATATTTTTGTCTCAACTTGATTATGGCGATACTGTTTACCGATTTGCATATCCCACTTCCCTGGCTAAACTCGGTCCACTGTTTTATTTTGCACTGATACATCTCTAACTCACCCTACAGGATGCATCACTGTACGCTTAGTTGGTTGGCCTTCACTAGCTATGCGCAGTCTGCACCACTGGTATGTTTAAAAATACAAGACTATTTTAGGTAAACTACCCCAGTACATTTGCTCTAAATTAGCTTTAATTCAGAACTCTTACCTTAGATCCAGCTCCTGGTTGCAATTCAAGGTGCCTCCTGTGAGAACTGGTAAGAGGAGTCTGTTTTACTTTGGCCCTTGGTCATGGAATGACCTTCAATTTCACCTCAAATTTGTTGCTCCTATCTTCATGGCAAGTTTCAGTCAAAGGATTTCTGAGGCCTTTCCCATAAGCTACTCCTGTCATCCTGCTTATATATATTTTTCTTCTGTTTTTATATTGAGCCATTTTGAAAACCATATGATATAATTTTTTTTAATTGTTAAATTAGTTTTGGCCTGTCTGATGGTAGTCTCTATTCTGTTCCTTGTTTTTGTATTGTACTGTACTGTTTTGTCGATATTGTCTTGAACTGTGTTGTGTTCATGTACAAAAGTGTGACTTGCTGCATTCTTCCAGATCACTATTGAAAAAAAGACTTTGGTCTCAATTGGTTTTATCTGGTTAAAGGACCAGTGTGTAATATTTGGCATGGTTTGGCATGGAAAAATCTGAATGAACAACCCAATAATATGTTTATATAAGTGTATAATCATTATAAAATAAAATTTGTTTGGTTTTCTTAACCTTATAATAATTTGTTTATGTATACATATCGCAAGGGCCTTGCTTTAGAGCCGTCGCAATCTTGCACCGCCAGGTTGGTATGGCAACCCGACCGGACAATCCAGCCAGCTAGAGAACGTGTTTCGCGTGTATAAATCCCAGTCTCCCCCCCCCCCCCTATTTTACACACTGGTTCTATAAACAATGTAGAAAATGATTATTTTAATAACAAATCAGGTGGGAAAGTAGGGTCATTTTCTCATACACTTCTATAGCATTGAACTTCTTTCTGCAACCACCGACGTCGCCATCTGCTGGCCATTAAATAGAATGTCATTTTTAGATATTTCCGCATCTGCCTCACTTTTCAGACCCGGGGGCTGCGTCCATCTATTTGACAATCTATGCTTTAACTCGTCTTTGACATTAAACTGCTGTTAAATATAATAACAGAGCGCCCCTAGGTGTTCACGCTGCTGCTGCAACAGGAATAAACGTTTATTTTTACCTTTGGTGCAAGGTGCAAACGGAGCAAACCATTAGTCTCTAATACACTGATACCAGATTATGGCCTGATTAGGATAATCCGACTTTTCTGCGCATTACATCATCTGAGTGTATCGACAGTAGAAAGTAAATATCAAATATGAAATGTATGAATGTGGGCAAAAATGTTCTAAATCTTATAGCAACCCGTAAAAGGTTTATATACCCCAATAAGTATTAGGCAATTGATATGGCCACCTTTATTCCTCTGGGGTCCTGAGATAGAACAGAGGAGCGCAGGAAACCGAGCGGTGATGGCAGCAAGGAGTCTGGACTGGTTGAAATGATCTTCCAGAATGGCTGGTGGGTTTCGCAATGCGCTTAAATACATCGAAAAATGGCAGCTGCGTCCTTTAAAAAAATTGTTCCACTTTTCGTTCGATGATGGAAACCGCAGCTGTTGTCTGGGAATGCCAGTATTAACGCAGCGTTAGGACTAACTTGGCTCATGTGGTCTGGTGTTTTTTGTTTGTAGCTCGGGCTAACGCGCTTAGCTCGCTAGTTAGCTAATGCTAGTCACACACCCTCAGCAGTGACGTGTTACGAAATAACCGTTTTATTCTGTATAACGTGGTTTACTTTTGAACAAATACATTCAATAATTGAACAATTAATAAATAATTTTTGCTTTCACACCAGACGCGAAACTAATTTCTCGCACGACAGATTACATTCAAAGTCAATGCGAAGACGCGGATACGCGCGTTTGTCTTTGCATTGACTGCGAATGTAATCTGTCGTGCGAAAAATTCGTTTCGCGTCCGGTGTGAAACCGGCTTTAGCGCTCGGTAGCCGTGACGTTTTATTATATAGTTCTGGCTCCGTATGCTTACTAAGTTACACTGCAGTAACGTTACGGCCATAAGAGCTAACTTGGTTGATTAGCATTAGCTAGCTAGCCAGTTAACGAGGTAATATGGCCAGATGACGGCCTGATGCGAGCTGAGGGAGACTGTGGGTGACGCTCGGCCGGCTGGTTATTAACCCTGTATCGGACTGTGATGTTCGTGACCCAGATGCCCTGCTTTAGTAGCTGTATAATTTAATGGGGTGTATTTCGCAAAAGACTTGACGCTGCTTTTAGCTCTTCTAATGCAGTTGGTCAGCTAGCTAGCTAACTTAGCCATTGCTCTGACGGCAGCTCGTTGAGTTGGCGGCTAACAGAACACTCAAATGAGGGTAGGGCTAATCTGCTGGAGACATTCTGCCGTGAAACTACAACCTTATATACTTTCCGTAATTTCTTTGTTTCTTAATTTGTTGTGATGAAATTTCCACCAGATATTCTTGAGACGTGTGTCTTTCAATGTCTAGTTGAGTTGATGGAAAAGAAATGAATTGGTCAGCGAATTTACAGCAGAATGTTTTCAGAAGATTAGCCCTACCCCTCAAAGGATATATATGCACTGTTTTCCAAAACGCAATATATCAATTTTGCTCATATTGAGTAAATCAACTTTTTCTGTGTTGGCGCCTATAGCGTTTTATAGAGAAACACAAACTTTGACCATGAAAAAATACTATAGTGTGAATTTCTAAAAATGAAAATTTGCCCCATGTGTTAGAAGCAAATGGCTGTTGCTTTATGGTAGTATTTCAATTTTCGAAACCAAACTCTTCATATATATCTGAGTTGCTCTTAAGCCGCTTTCACACTGGACTCTAAACGAATTTCTCCCACGACAGATTACATTCAAAGTCAATGCAAAGACGCGAATTGATTCTGAATGTAATCTGTCCTGCGAAAAAAGAGTTTCGCGTCCGGTGTGAAAGCAGCTTTAGTTGTCATCTAGCTAGAATAGCAAGGTTAAAGATAAACCCTGGCACTGATGTTAGCCAAGTCGCAATGTCAGAGCAACTGCGGGCCGTACATAGGGAAGGATATTTATATGCCAGCCATGATCTTGACGGGTAACTTTAGTTATGTAGCTGCTCATGAGGAGAGCGGGCCCAAATTGCTGCACTTGCTCTGAAACTCGTCAGAAGATCCAAGTTGGCAGATTCATTTCAGAAGTTTGGTCTGATGAGAATGTTAAGTCATTACTTGTGAATGTATTATTGTGCAGAGCAGCGTAGTTGGAGTAAATCTTAACACGGGAATCTTCACCTGGCCTGCTAACTTGCTGGATGCTACTGTTATAAATAGCTGATCATGTCTGCTGGCTCCCGCCTGTGAGCTCAATCGCGGTAATATTTGTTCCTTTAAAGGTCCCCTATAATGCCACCAGGTGCACAGCTGATTAGCCATTATGAGCCAGTTCAAAGTCTCCACTACCGGACATCACAAGGGGGAGTGGCTGACCTCCCAGAATAATGAAATCTGATTGACTGTGTGGCTGAAGGTGATCAATTCTTCTTCCCTCTAGTTGGTGACTTCCGCATGTGATGTCAAGAGGGAAACGTTTTTGAAATGGCTTGCATTAATGAATTAGCTGTGCACCTGGTGGCATAATAGGGGATCTTTAAAGTTGAATGGTAAAGTTCTGAAAAGTTCGTTTTACTGTAATCTTGCCAGCTTCTGAGTGCAAAGATGATGTTTGTCATGTTTCTGTGAATGCTATGCGGTACTTGGCTGCAAATTGAGAGCAACATTATATTTGTACTAAAATGACATCCTTGAATTTCAATACATTGACTTTTTTTTGTCTTTGTTTCCTTAAGGTCTGACTTGATGCTACTCAAACACCGGCCCTGATTGTGAACCGGTGACAAACGACCCCACTGAAGTTTTTTTTGTTTCGCCTGATCCAGGCTGAGGACGTCATTTCTGCAGTCAGTGTCCCTGCCATTCGGAGATCATGTACTGCCTACAGTGGTTGCTGCCGGTCCTGCTTATCCCGAAGCCACTTAACCCGGCCTTGTGGTTCAACCACTCAATGTTTATGGGCTTTTACCTGCTGAGCTTTCTGCTGGAGAGGAAACCGTGCACAATCTGTGCCTTGGTCTTCCTGGCTGCCTTGTTCCTCCTGTGCTACAGCTGCTGGGGAAACTGCTTTCTCTACCACTGCCACGACTCTCCACTGCCGGATTCTGCGCACGACCCCAACATTGTGGGCACCTAAACTGCTCCGGCTACGAGTTCATCATCTGGGCCGGGACGGCATCTACAATGACGCTGGACAATCCATATCTAGACTGTGAATAGCGTCATGATTTGGGACTTTCAAATTTTCACGGAACATCCGTCTGCCTGCATTTGGGGGGTTGTCTTGCTTCATTCTTTGTCACCCTTCCATCCAGGTTTCATTGTGAGGAACCCCTCGCTGCCCAATTGCCCATCTGCCTCTCTTCATCCGCCGGACTGGATTCACCATTTGCATGGGTCAACTTTGGCGTTCTGCCTCTCTGATGTCACCGATAAGCTTGTGTTTTTGCCATAATGCAGAGTTCCCCAAACGGTGGAGAGCTGTGTGTGTGTATTTCGCTTAAAAGAGCGGAATTGAACTTGGCTGGAAAAAGATGAAAGTCATGTGAATAAATGTGATCCCTGTAGACTGATGGATGCGCAGCCCCTTGCAGGAAGGGCAGAAAAAAATTTATCAACCGCACGTTCGGTGGTAGTCTCTAACACTCTGTCTTGTTAGGTGGCATTGGAATACTGTAATTGATGCATTGGCTAATTTAATAAAGTTGAGTTTTTTTTTTAATGGGAAAGTTGTTCTTTTACACACGCTGGAAGTGAATGAGGTGAGGGTTATCTGGTGAATTTTTTCCATGCTGGGTGACCATAGCAGGGAAGGCATAGCTGATGCTCAGCATTGATTGGCATATATCTAAGGTTTTTGAAACTGCTGATGTATTTGTTATGTGTACATGTGACATACAGGAAAGAACCTTAAGCCTTGTCTGTTCTGCTTCAGTAGAATTCACGTTAAAAGAGTGAAGATAAAATTACCCATGTGGCTGTCAAATAATTTGAGACTCACTGGAAATGAATGAACATTCAGCAAGGTTTTGCAGTCAGCAAGAGTACAGTATTCTCCTCTCTGAGAGTAAGCACTGCTGTGGAGCAGGACCATCTACTGACAGGCAGACACCATGAAATCCAGACAATGTTCAACATGTTATGTCCTGAATGCTAAAAGAAACCTGGGGAAAAATAACAATTTTGTCATCTTTTTGGGATGTATGTTGGCTGCATTCAGTGATCAAAAGTTTTCTCATGATATTAGAGAACGTAGTTCTGATGTGATTTGTTCTTTTATGAAATTATGTACAACCTGCATACGTGTTCTTGATTTCTGCTGTGTCATTATTTTAGGTATGTGTCCAATGTTATTCTCTCCATCGAGTTTGGAAGCCTTTTTCTTGGGGTGACATTGGCCTCGTGCATGAACGTTTGGTCTGGAGGTTCTGAATGATGCACGTCATAGCGCTTGTCATTTTTGTAATGGCGGGTTGCCCTTTGCCCAGTTTTTTATTACAATTCTACATCTCCCCATCATTTAGGTTCGTGGCATCAGGTGGAGATGTGTTTTTTTGGCGATGTTGAGATGTTCTGAGAGGATAAAGTATTTTAGTGATCGCTTTGATCGCTGGGAAGGAATGGCAATATTATTGGGCTGTGAACTGAGGAAAAAGGGGAGCACATTATACTTCCACAATCCTTTGCTAATCCCAGAGTGAGCCGCAGCATTCTGAGACGTCGGCCATTCTGATTGATGAGGACTTAAGAACCGTCAACATAAGGCGTTCTGTACTCTCAGCTCATGTTCCCTGTGGCTCTTTAGCATGACTGCTAAATGCAGTGTGGGATCATGTGATCAGAGCCTTCTATTTTCATCGTGTCTGTGCGAAGGGGTGTAACTTGAGCTTTTGATATCTTGCACAAGAAATAATCATAGGCATGGAACTAGCAAATGCTATGGGGCTTTGTGGGTGCTGAGCTATCGAGAGAAGGTGAACAGTTGGGACTATCAATGCGGTTATTGGCCTGTTTTTGATGTGCATTTATGACCAGCTTTCAAGCATCGCAGAATTATGACTTGCACACTGAATTATTGCGTAACAGAGCCTTTTTTTTCCTTTTTTTTCACAAAAGTAAATAATTGTTTTCCTTTTAATGATAATGCTTGATGAAGCAGATGAACCAATCGTTGCTACTGCTTACTGTCCACATTGGATGTAAGGTTTTGGGAAATCATTTGGTATTATTTGGCTACATCGCTGTAACACTGATTTCAGTCCTTTATCAGACTGGAATTGGTGAAGGTGTTCTGGAGTTGTTCGGCTGTACTTCTAGTGATCCACTATACTAAGGAGTGCGCTCTGCAACAAACCCTCAGTAGGGAATGACATGAGGTCATAGTGTACCCTGTGTAATGACTGCGCATTGCTGCACTAAGGTATTGCAAATGATTGGAGCAAATGCTAAATGCTGTTTAGATATAGCAAAGGTTGTTTGGAGGCCTTATGTTGGTCATCGGGGCATTTGTGTGGCTTGTTTTCTGTGCATGTGTGCTGAGTTGAAACCCTGCCATTGGGTGCTTTGGACTCTGAGCCTCCTTCCTGTCTGAACCCCGCCCACTCCCTCATGCCCTTCCAACCTCTGACTCCTCCTACTGCCCCACCCCCTCTTTATATGCATAGCCCTGTCCCTCCTCCCACAAGCACCTTTGTTTTTTTTTTCTGTGGACAGACTGTTGCATGGGATGGCCATTAGCTCCAAGTCATTCTGATTTTTTAAATGCACCAATACAATAAATGTTTCAACAATATATGACTGCCGTTTCTCCACTTTGTACCATAAGCCCTAATTTTTATTTTTTCCCCCCTATTCAGACTAGTAGTGAATTGTATTGGATGTTTATTAAGTTTAAAGTGTGATAATTCAGGAGGTATCTCTGTTGCTACAAAGCTTTTTGCATTGTTCTGGCACAGCCCTGACATTTTATTTGAAATGGAAGATGTTTATGAAATGCGGAAGAGCTTTACTTATGGAAGTTTTTCATGTAAAGTCATTGTAAGTCATGAACACTTTGCAGATGAATTTGCTTGTGGGAAATTAATTGAACGCCACCTTCGTAGTATGGTGTCTCAAAGTGGGTTTCAGTTTGTAGAGACTTGCATGTTATCGGAGATATCAACTATTGTTGTTCGGCTGCTTACAATGAAGGAAATTGTTCCTGGTCTGAGGTCATGATTAGTGTTGCAAGTATTTTAATCGAAGCAGTACTTTTAAATGAAGCAAAAATCATCTTTGAAATTTTGGAATTATTCTCTCTCATGCAATGTAAAGAATTCATTTTTCACCTCCGATAAAGGCAGTTTTGAATGGTAGTTCACAAAGAGAAAGTTTGTAGCCTAATCTAATGCTGGGTTGCTTGATAAATTTTTACCCAGTGGATTTGACACCAGATTTTAAAAACCTTGGTAGAGATGGGTTTTCTACGTCTGGATATTCATATAAAACGTAGAGTGTTCAGTGTGTAAAGAAAAATATTCTGTTGATGCCATCCTGGATGGAAAACTTAGTCCCGTATCACATTTATGAAACCAGAAACGCCCGCGTTTGAACAGCCTCGGCCTGACGGTGCACGCACGGACAGACAGACAGACGGCGAACTGATGACAATACCCTTTGGCTTCAAGTCGGGCCGAGGGGAAAAAGGAAATGGCTATCATTACCATCAGTATTTAATCCAAAATTTAGCTAAAATTCATCTGCTGAATATAGAGTGCTGTGAAAAAGTACTTGCCCCCTTCCTGATTTTTTTTTTTTGTGCATATTTCTCACACTTTAATGTTTCAGATAATCAAAGAAATTTTAATATTAGACAAAGATAAATCGAGTTAACACAAATAGCAGTTTTTAAATGATGATTTCATTTGTAACGGGAAAAAAGCCATCCAAACCTACCTGGCCCTATGTGGGAAAAGTAATTGTCCCCTAAACCTAAACCCACCCTCGGCAACATCAACTGCATTCAAGTGTTTGGCAACGAGTCTCACATCGCTGCGGAGGAATTTTGGCCTGCTCTTCTTTGCAGAATTGTTTTAATTCAGCCACATTGGAGGTTTTTCAAGCATGAACGGCCTGTTTAAGGTCATGCCACAGCATCTCTATTGGATTTAAGTCCGGACTTTGACTAGGCCACTCCAAAAGCTTCATTTAGTTTTGTTTTTTTAAGCTTTTTTCCCTCTGTAAATGAAATCATCATTTAAAGAAATGCATTTTGTATTTATTAGGACTATCTTTGTGGAATATAAAAATTTGTTTGATGATCTGAAACATTTAAGTGTGAAAAATATGCAAAAAAAGTAAGACAGTAAGGGGGAAAATATTTCTTCACGGCACTGTATATATGTGCCTGAGAATGAAATGAATTTGTCCCTGGTGGCGAAAGGTAGTAGTTATTTTCTTTTAGCCATATTTACAGTAGCCATCTTCATTAAATAATCGGTGTTATCTTCCTGTGTCATCAAAATGACATATTAACATGGGTGTTCATGATTTGTTATGGTGGGATATGGTGCTGTCTGAACTGCTGTGTTTATATTCCCCAGCAATTGTATTAATGATGCAAATTGTTCTAACGATTGTTCCAACTTTTTGCCATCGCCTGTGCGCTTAGTTCGTAATGCAGCCTGGAAACACAACTTCCATTCATACTGACAGACAGCGTTGTTGTGTGAGACAACAGTTTGGAAAAACTGTCAGTTTAGAAGATGGGTTGCCTTTTGCTGTTATCAGTCAGGCTATTATTTGGCTTTCCTGAACCACTGGAATGGTTCTGCCCTCACAAGATTGATTATTGGTTTGAATCTTGGTGCCACAGGACCATGGTTAAAGGTGTTCAATGCAGGATTTTTAGCCTTGGTGTGGTGCTGTGTCAACAATCAAAGAAGTCTTCATACTCTGGCCCGGCCAGTCATGCCTATTTTTATACTTTCATCCATTTTTACTTTGTTTATCGCTAGCCTCATTGCTTAATAGCCTAAGTCATAGTTTTGCCAAATTGAGATGTCAGCTGCCTGTACTTTCACATTGGGGGAAAAAATGTGATTTTCCTTTTTTCTTCAGGGAAAAAAAATCTCTTCACTGAAATACTAGAAATAAAAAAAACAACTTAGAGATAGGTAGTTATACTATGAGGCTATTTCACATTTCACTGTACTTGTGCGCCTCCACCTCCACCATTGGAGTAGCCAGCTGAATACATACACTGCGCTGTAGCCTAATCCATTTGCCCAGCCACAGCCAGCCCTCTCCTCGGAGATAATCTCAGAGAAGTCCCAAGTGCATCTTGGAGGATGGAAATACTGGTCAAGGAGTACAAATTTGACCAGGGAAACCAGTTTCCTGCGCATTGAAGATGAGCCCGAGTCTGGTCCTTATACGCCATTTTTATGGATTAAAGTTAAGATATACGTTATTGAACCCCGTGGGATAATTTGTCCTCTGCATTTGACCCATCCTATAGTTAGGAGCAGTGGGCAGCCATGGAGCAGCGCCCGGTGAGTAACCCCAGTTCTAAAGCCAGTTCCTTGGTCTGGGATACTGGTTGGAGTGTTCCTATGATGCATGTTTTTGTGGGGGGGGGAACCAGAGTACCTGGAGGAAACCCACGCAAACACAGGGAGAACATGCAAACTCCACACAGAAAGGCCCCAGGCCGAGTTCGAACCCACAACCTTCTTGCTCAGAGGAGAACATGAAAGCTTGCACGGAGCAACAAAAAGCAAACGTAGACCTGGTTTCTGTACAGCATGTCCATGTAATGTACCGTGGTACCGGTGAACATATCTGTGCTTTATTCATCCAAAATGCACATGCACTTGCCATGTAATACAATAAATGCTCAACATTATTATTGTAACATAGCTCACTGACCTTGACAGTATTTAACTTTTATTTGAACCCTTTTTTTACAAGGTAAAATATTTTGAATATGAATTTTAACTCAAGGGGAGTTTGAAAAACCATAAACAACTTCTTTGTGGCTCTAAATATGGCTTAAATGCTTGTGCCCATACACTCTTTCCTTAGCCCTTTGATTAATATTTATCTTTCTCTCTGACACATGTCCTGAGATTGCTGGTACTATAGGCTGTTAGTGAAACAATGGTTACAATTTCAGTCCTCTACACAGTTATATACATCAAACTGATTTACATTTAATGTCTATCAACCTAATATTGAAGTGCATATTGATAAAATACACAAAATAATTATAAATATGTGACAAATGTTTTACATCACTTGAGACCTGATAAATCCATAGGTGTTAGGACTTTTTGTGTATAGTCATTTGGTCTATAAAGCTTGGCAGTTTGTGGGTCTTCACAGGAACCTCTGTTCTTGACCTTGTGCTTGACCTGATGATGTTTGACCCTTGCTCTTCCGTCATACAAGAGTGCTCCTGGGAAATGTAGTAAGTTGCGCTGGTAGGAAGGCGTATGGTGTCTTCATAAAATGGTGATTTCAGTGTCCAGGTTCCTGTAGGCCTCTTCCTGTAGTTCACAGTGAATCTGATCCATTCTCAGAAAGGCCAGGTGCCCTTTTTTACCTTGGAAAGAGAGGAAGAAGGCAAAAAAAGCTGTTGATGGAATAAGTGAAAGCAGAGGACATAGAGCTTGCCTTGCTGGCTTCAAAGATGAAAGTATTTCAGTTCTGTTAGATTTAAAGATTTAAAACCACATGGCTAAAGAAGGCAGTAAGAGTTAAAAAGCAAGTACTGACATACTGTATGCACCAGATCACCAAAATTAATAAGGATTCTCTTTATATCACTATGGACCCAACAAACATTGATAAAAATAATTTAATTAAACTTTTACCCAGTAGAGAGAGAACAACCAATATATAAGCCATGTACAGGGATGTGCTAAGTTTGGTGCTACAGCGCCGCAAAAAAAAATTGTCATCGTTAATATTCAATAGGGATCCTCTTCATATCGGCAAATATTGTTGTCTGTCGAGTGAGAACAATAAATTGCGGATGAACCAACAGATGGACCGGGTAATTGCAGTGTACGCCTATCCGGTGGAGTGGGCATATAAAAAGGACTGATTCACCCTATACTATGATGACAACACTATTGCAGCACAGTATTCAGTGCTCTAATGTGAATATAATTGCTTGTCATTGGAAATACACTGATGACATCAACCAATGTGATGGATTCAAAAAAGCTGGCAGAGTCGACTGTAATATCAGCCTGTCTTTTAATCACACTCATGAAGCTTTGATACTGCAGTCACCAGCTGGTCAAGTCAAGCAAGCAAATTTTCCCTCCACCCTATTAGGCAGTTTTTCTGCTGCATAAGTGAATGGTGCCTTTGTTGCTATTTTGCTTCATAATGTACCATACATTCTCAATTGGAGGCAGACTAGAAATGCAGGCAGGCCAGTCTATCACCCACACTCTCTGCTTACACAGCCATGCACTTGTAATCAATGCAGAATGGGGTTTGGAAGTGTCTTGCGAAAAAAAGTAGGGACAGCCCTGAAACAAATAACATCTAGATGGCAGAATTATATGAAGCCCCAAAATTTGCGCATATCTTTCTGTATTAATGGTGCTCAGGCAAATGTGCTACTTATCCATGCCATGTGTACTAACACATTCCATGACAGATGTTGGCTTTTGGACTTGACACTAATAACAGATTGGTTCGTCCTTGTTGTCTTTTAGCCAGGAGACATGGCGGCTGTTTTTTCAATATGTGGACTTGGCAAACCAAAAAACACACGTGTATTCAACGGTCCATCTCAGAAGACATTGAGGCAGAAGAATTCGGATGGACTTTTGAACAGTGTTGATGTGTGGCTTCGGTTTTGCATAGAAAAGCTTTAAATAGCATCAATAAATGCAGCAGCAAATTGGGTTGACTGACAAGAAATTACCAAAACATTTTCAAACATTTGTCATAAAATCGATTTCAGTCGCAAGACAGTTCTTGGGATGGTGATGTCTCAGGGATTGGAGATTGTGCGCGTTCAGAAGTGGTTTTTGGTCTTGCCCTTTATGTAAGATTTGACCAGATTCCTCCCAACTTTTGATTATTTTCTGTACTGCAGAGGGTGAAATGCTCAAAATTCGACTGATTTGTCATCGGGGAACATTGTTCTCAGAGCGACTGATCATAAATTGACAAATCGAGAGTCTCGACCCATCCTGCTCTTGAGGGACTTGGCTTAGTTTTTGGAGGGTCCTTTTATGCTAAAACAAGAGCAGGCATAAAAAAAAATTAAAATCCTGTGTTTCTGGTGACCCTACCAATCCTCCATAAAAACCGCTGACTTAAGTTTTTAGATAACTGTTCAAAAATAAAACACAGATATTGATCCGACCCTATTCCTCACTCTGCAGCATATGGATTTTGAAATCATTTTTGCATTTTAGCAGCACCAAGTGCGCAAAGTAATTGAAATAGAACATAGAATGTACCATCACAGCGATGGAAAGCGGGCATACGTTTAATCTTGGTTTTTGACAAAACTGAATAAAATGGGCTAAATGCATTTCTTATAGTTGCCAGTTGATGGTATGCTGTAGTCCGCCAAGAATGGTGCCATCAGATAGATGTTATGAATTGTCCCAAGTGCAAATTGCACAATACGTGTGACCATCCATTGAACTATCTACCATCATGGTATGTCTCAGTGACAGCTTGATGACAGTGACTCACACTTTAAGTGATTGGGACAAACCATGGAAGTAAATTAATAGTAGCCTGTCATTGTCAAATGTTTTTCGCTGTAGGTATGTAGGTATACAGTAACTAGCCAGCATTTACTCTTGCTAGCTAGCATCTTAAAATAAAAGGGGGGCAGCAAAGCTAAATGTCTTCATACGCTGCTTTGCAAAATACACTGAATAGCCCAGAAATAAGAGTGTGGAGACAAGTGGTGAGCATCACGTTACATGTCCCTTTCTTTCTGCACCCACGGATGCTGGTCCAGGAGGTGAAAGCAACCCTCGAAGCTGAACTGTTAAAGTTAGCTGAACTGTGCTGCCAGTCCTGATCGTAAAACTGCGGTGCTCTCGATTGCTTTGCTCAATGGAAAGCAGGGTGTGATCGCTGTTTTTTAGCAAGGATATCGCGCTTCCAGTGAAACTATGTTGAGTAGCAACTTGCGACACAAACAATCTTATAATTGCTGTGGTACATTTTCAAAGACGACTCAAACTTGATGAAGAAAGTGATAACCTACACAAAGCTATTCCCCTTAATTAGTTTTCAGATTTTGCTGTGAAAATGTTTTGCTTTAACATTTTCTCTTGTTCGAAAGACGCGATAGCGCAGTTGGTCAAGTCGGCTTGACTTGGGATTGTAGGGTCCTGAGTTCAAGCCCCGGCAACAGCCTTCGCGGGGTGTTCTTGGGCAAAAAAATTCACTCCCACACTACATGCCTCACTCCACCCAGGTGTATAAATGGGTACCAGCAAATAGGCAGGGAAACTTGACTAAGAGCTGGGGGAGTACCTGCGATGGACTGGGGGAGTAGTAATACTCCTATTTGCTTCATGCCATGGAAACTAGGGTGAAGCACCGGCCCGATGGGCCACTAGGCTCGTAGCAGGCTTACTCTCTCAAAAGAGAAATGTCATCAATAGCCATTGAGATTCATTCAATCTAAAGTTAAATAAGGATACAGCGTAAGCTGATATTTCATTTTTCTAGTATTCCTGATTTTCATTTCAGCCATAAGGTCTGCTACATGGTGAAAAGTGCACGCAAAGTGTGGACCCAAGGTGCACATTCACTTATTCTGCATTTACTTTTAGGCCTACATAATTTGATGGAATAATGTTAATGTTAAATCAGCTCTGTTATTTTTGAGGCCTTTGTCAGCCCTTTGGCAAAATGCTTGTTGAATGGATCATCATTGTCGAATCAGTCATCACCATTCATATTGTTTTATACACTTTTTAACACAGCATATTTGACAATACAAATAACACCACTCAAGTATGCCTTAAAATTTTACGCGGAAAAATGTCCATCCCGTTTTTTAAATTTATTTATCTACAAAACCCAAAACCAGTGAAGTTGGCACAATATGTAAATCGGAGATAAAAACAGAATACAATGATTTGCAAATCCTTTTCAACTTATATTCAATTGAATACACTGCAAAGACAAGATGTTTAATGTTGAAACTGAGAAACTTTTTTTTTTTTTGCAAATAATCATTAACTTAGAATTTAAAGGCAGCATCACATTGCAAAAAAGTTGGCACAGGGGCCTTTTTACCACTGTGTTACATCGCCTTTCCTTTTAACGACACTCAGTAAACGTTTAGGAACTGAGCAAACCAATTTTTGAAGCTTTTCAGGTGGAACTCTTTCCCATTCTTGCTTGATGTACAGCTTAAGTTGTTCAACAGTCCGGGGCCTCCGTATTCGTATTTTACGCTTCATAATACGCCACACATGTTCAATGGGAGACAGGTCTGGACTACAGGCAGGCCAGTCTAGTACCCGCACTCTTTTACTACGGAGCCATGCTGTTGTAACATGTGCAGAATGTGGCTTGGCATTGTCTTGCTGAAATAAGCAAGAAATAAGCAAGAAAATAAGCAAGGGCGTCCATGAAAAGACGATGCTTGGATGGCAACATATGTTGCTCCAAAACCTGTATGTACCTTTCAGCATTAATGATGCCTTCACATATGTGTAAGTTGCCCATGCCGTGGGCACTAATACACTCCCATACCATCACAGATGCTGGCTTTTGAACTTTGCGCCTATAACAGTCCGGATGGTTCTTTTCCTCTTTGGTCCGGAGGACACGACGTCCACAGTTTCCAAAAACAATTTGAAATGTGGACTCGTCAGACCACAGAACACTTTTCCACTTTGTATCAGTCCATCTTAGATGAGCTTGGGCCCAGCGAAGCCGGCGGCGTTTCTGGGTGCTGTTGATAAATGGCTTTCGCTTTGCATTGTAGAGTTTTAACTTGCACTTGCAGATGTAGCGACGAACTGTAGTTACTGACAGTGGTTTTCTGAAGTGTTCCTGAGCCCATGTGGTGATGTCCTTTACACACTGATGTTGATTTTTGATGCAGTACCGCCTGAGGGATCGAAGGTCACGGGCCTTGTCGCTTACGTGCAGTGATTTCTCCAGATTCTCTGAACCTTTTGACGATATTACGGACCATAGATGATGAAATCCCTAAATTTCTTGCAATAGCTTGTTTGGGAATGTTGTTTTTAAACTGTTTGACAATCAGCTCACGCATTTGTTCACTAAGTGGTGACCCTCGCCCCATCCTTGGTTGTGAATGACTGAGCATTTCAGGGAAGCTGCTTTTATACCCAATCATGGCACCCACCTGTTCCCAATTAGCCAGTTCACCTGTGGGATGTTCCAAATAGGTGTTTGGTCAGCATTCCTCAACTCCCTCAGTCTTTTTTGCCACTTGTGCCAGTTTTTTTGAAACATGTTGCAGATATCAAATTCCAAATGAGCTAATATTTGGAAAAAATTACAAAGTTTACCTGTTCGAACATTAAGTAACTTGTCTTTGCAGTGTATTCAATTGAATATAGGTTGAAAAGGATTTGCAAATCATTGTATTCTGTTTTTATTTACGATTTACACGACGTGCCGACTTCACTGGTTTTGGGTTTGTATTTATTTTTAAATTTTTTAAATGTTTTGCACCCTGAATAGGCTACCACAATGCAAAACCTAATATCATTCAACTGTCATACAACTGCACTTTATAAAAATACATTTTGGATGGTGAAACTGATCTAACATGAGAATTTTTATTCTGTTTAGGGTGATTCATTATCCAGGATAGACGCGACAAAGGATCAGGGTGAGGACTGGCGACAGGCATAAAAAAACCGACCCACCAACCCTGCCTCAAATTCTCAGCGTTACCGGGAAACGCCGGATTTTTTTGCTTGGCCTCTGCTGCACCTCTTCACATCACTTCATCCCTAAATTGCGCTCAGCCAACTTTTTTGGAATCTGCTGCATTCATCAGACTTGAAATAAGAGCATATTTTCAATAAATAATTGGATTCACAAGTTAAAGCATCAAATAATGCTTTGTCTATAATGCATTTAATTTGCATTGTCTATTACAGGGGTCTCAAACTGGTGTGTAAAAGGACCAAGGAGCCGCAGGTGTTCAATCCAACCAAGCAGAACCTAGCCTGATACAACTCATTTTAATGAACTGATCTCAGCCTTCTGGGTGGATTAGTTGTATCAGGTGTGCTTCTGATTGGTTGCAGCCCCTTGACCCTTGACCCTTTTATGGACCAGTCTGAGACCCCTGTTCTATAATGTGCGAACATTTTTGCACAAAAGTAATTGGATTATATTAAAATATGGTTTTATTTTAAAATATAATTTAAATATTAAACCATATTAAACAAAGTCTGTTATTAGCACTTGCCTTTTAAGAGGTCGACATTTTAGCATATTGAACCATTTAAAATAGCTTACCAAAGGACAGCACAGTCTCCCGCGCAGCGCTGCGCAGATCCTCGTCTGCAGACCGCCACAGTTCTGCCACCTGATCCACACTTTCCACCGCCTGCAGGACCACAGGAACCGGGTCACAAGATTTAATCTGGCTTTACTCAGCCGTAGCATTATCTCCTAGAAGGAAGAATAATCTGTCCAAAAACCTCACTGTTTTCACTCACTTGCTTTGGCCGTTACATCTTCATAAGAATTTTCAGTTATTTACTGTACCAATGTCAGAGTTCCTGTTTTCAGTTGTCAGTAATGGTTGTTCAGTTTAAAATAAAGATAATGAAGACATTGTGTATGCATGCATACGAACATTAGCACTTTTAAAATAATGCACATACTCAAATACCGCCACAAATAAGGGAACATACATGCGCATATATACCCAACATCTGTCCAAAAAAAAAAAATTGTCATGTGATGGACATACTGTAATCTTTATGCAATGATGTCACATATGAGAATGTCACCATCATTATTCTTAATTTAACTATTGGTAATGATGATATGTTGACATTTATAAGCTGAAAAGCCTATCCAGGGACAGGGGTTACAAATTAGCCTTGGCTAGAAATCCTACATGCAAGAAATCGGTTTCTTGTTGTTGTACCGTGTTACATTATATTTACATTGTCCACAACAAATAAAATAATAAATAAATAAAATAAATCCAGGTACCCAAATCTATAATTCATTGAAAAAGACCCCTAACCTAGTGACAGGTTCTGTTGACAAGGCACTTGTAAAATGTTTCTTCTTCTGCTATCGCTGCTTGTGTGCTCTCAGCTGCATGACACCGCCCTAAAACCACAGATGGTCCAGAACAATATCAATCTGGAGCAGAGCAAAGCTTTGAAAACCATGGCTAAAGCTAACACAAATGAGATTATACTGTGAGTACAGTTGTGGGGGGCTTGTATTGTGCATTGATAATGTAAATCTCCTGACATGAAGAGTGTGCATTTCAAATCTAGATCAGGCATATATAAACAGGCCGTTGTCGAGGACCAAGGATTGTCGTGACCTTCTGAAGCTGACAAACTCCAGATGTACTGCGGTCACCAGCAATACTGCACTTTATTAACTGCAAGAGCAATAATGCACATTTCTCATTAAGGTCGATTCTAAAGTAATAACTACCCTGATCAAATAAAATTATTTTAGACAGATTTTTGTTATTAATGTTTTTGTTACACTTATCACTCCCTTGACACCTCTTTTTTAAGCCACAAAGATGAAGATACAGCATTCACATCAGAGTTGGCTAGTGAGCCAAAATTTGAGGATGAAGAAAATGTTCCCCTAAAAGTGCCTCTGGTAACTTTTTTAAAAATAACTTTTTTATGTTTGCTGACACTGTCACCTATACTAACAGTAGTTTATAATACAGTTAAACTCTAAAAATAGATTTGGCTCTTCCCCATGCTTTTAATGGCATTGGCAAGAATCCACCATGCCCAAGCAAAATTAACTAATCAGAGTCAGAGGGAGTTTCTAATGCAGTGTAAATCATTTCTCATGCACATGCTGTTCAGTGATTTTTCTATGCGTATGTTGTCTTTCAGGGTTGAGACCCAAGACCAATATTGTCTGTGCCCAGTTCCTGGTGGAGCTAAAAGCTACAGTTAGAGACTTTTTTGTATTTTATTTGGTAAAAATGCCAATAGCCTTTTAGCTATCATTTTACTGAGCGTAAATTTGGATCTCTGGGTGGTGGAATAGGGCAGAGAAATTCCAGAGACTCGAAATCTCTCGGCCTACACTTCCACTTCCTTTGTTGTCAACAATTGCATAACTGTTATAACTCATACTGTTACCAGCAGAAAGAAGACCAAAGACACCCACGGAAAAGTCCACTTAGATGGAGTATGGTTGTAATAATTGCAGCCTGCATAAACTGGGCATAAATGTCAGCAGGATCTGTGGGGATTGTGTTGGTAAGAAGTTTGTTTGCGTGTGTCTGCATTAGCTTTGTACCTCTGGTCTGCACATTTTTTACAGTGAAGAACAGAATACAGAGCAAATACTTTTTCACAGTTCTGAAATGGGAAAGCTCCTTACAGAAGAAAAATGATCTGTAACCATGTCAATAGTAATCATCAGTTTTTTTTGCCGCATCAATTTTAAGCTCAGCTGCCTGCACTTGTGATGGTTCTGCCCTGCAGGCCCTCCCCCCTCCTGCTGTCTGCACCTCCACCTCAACGAGCCACAGCTGCTGCTCATTGAGGTGGAGGTGCTGTTTAGAGTATAAAAGAGCTGCACTTCCAAACTCTGTGTGGTATGGAGCCCTGTTTTTAGCCGCTGCTCTCCTCTATGTTTTTTTAAATTAAATATTTATTTATATTTTACTCAGCCTGTGCGTTTGGGTCCCTTATCTTGTTGTTGGGTACATGGTCCCAGTGCCCGCCGGCTTATTGCCTACTGCCGGCGGGGGCAAAACCATGACATCACTGATTTATAAGCAAGATCAGTCCTATTCATCCCTCCACATCATCGTGCCCAGCATGCTCTCTGGTGCCAAAAATGCCCCGCAGGCAGACATGGCAGCCTCTGTGATCTGGTTTCATGTGCTGCTGAACCAAACCTATAGTAATCCATGGAACCAGAAAGCCAAAGCTGTGTTTACAATGGACTGCAGCTGTCCTGCGTGCACACACACACACACACACGCACACACAGCACCAGCACAGTCTACTGCAACAGCCTGCACACTCACCCTTAAACACTGAAGCGCCAGGCAGGCCGACAGACGCTGCTGTGTACCTCTGTCCCTCAGGGCCTCAGTGTAGAACACGACAGCCTGAAAGTGAAAACACAGAAGCGATGTTTGCATCAATGTGCACATCACTACTCACAACATGCCTACTATTACTTTTATTAAAATTATTCTTGTTATTATGATTATGATTCAGGGATCTCAAATTCAAAGAGAAAAACTGCAGTATTTAACAGGCTGTCTTCTTATTAAATTATTGACAATACATCAGCGTGTAATATAAGTGATTTACTGGCTAAAAAGTCTGCACGTCTTGTTCCAGAGTCTTGCAGATAAACAGGCTGCTGATGAAAAGGAATTCAGGAGCACTTGCGCACAAGTGTAGTCCCTCCAGGACTGCTGTTGAAGCTCCTGGTTCCATTTCCTCAAGCACTCTGTGTTATAACAATGATCTTTATTACACACATAACACAACAATTTGCACCAGGAACACTTTCAAAGTCCTGAACTCTAAACTATTTTTAATATTATTATCAGTTATTTTAATTATCGTTTTTGACTCTATAGGAATTGCTAGATCAAAAAACCCTCAGATTGCCTTTCCATGAAGATTTTATACACCAGGCCTGGCACTGAATGTGACCAAACAGGAATGCGTCACAAGAACAGGGCAGTCTCATTACTTTACTCGCAGCACTGTGACAAGTCTGCACTCATACATCCCGAGGGCTTCCACATTCTGCACTTTCAAACTGCTCAACAGGTTTGAAAACACCATTTTCAGAGGCCAAGCAGCTAGCGAATTTGATCCAGTTGATCACTGACTCCTTCATTCAGTCAAATACTCACATTTAACTGGTGGATAATTCTCCATGAGGGGACGCTACAATTACTTGTGTGGCTAAATGGTTCTTTGCATCAATTAATTTGTATATTAGTTCACACTGTCCATACCACTATACAGCGGGGAAATTAAGTATTGAAGGCATCAACATTTTTCTCAGTAAATATGTTTCTAGTGGGGCGGTTGACGTGAAATTTTCCACGCTGTATACCAAAACCCCTGTTCCTCACATCACAATCCTCAAAAGCCAAGAACTGCCAGTTTTCCACCTCTCTTTACCTGTGAGTCAGGTGTGAAGCTAGTCTAGCAAATCTGCATTGCTAACTGTTCAGATAATTACCTGGGAGAAAAGGGAACCAGGGCTGGATTTGGATTCAAAGTTCAGAATTGGTTCAGATTTCCCCAGATACTTCTGGGTTAGCATAAGAAATATGCCCCATGTGGTGCTGAAATAGCTAGTGTGAATGCTTAACTAACCTACTGCCTGTGGAAACACTGGATAAAATAGCTCTCGCGACCAGTGAATTCTCCAAGAGACCATTGTGAAAAGGCTGTGTCTGTCTTGGTTGAAGACCAAGACTCAGTGGGTAGTGCTTCTCAGTTGTGCTGAATGAGTAGAGCTTCTCAGTTGTGCTAAATGAGTAGTGCTTCTCAGTTGTGCTGAGTGAGTAGAACTTCTCAGTTGTGGTGAGTGAGTAGTACTTCTCAGTTGTGCTGAGTGAGTTGAGCTTCTCAGTTGTACTGAATGAGTAGAGCATCTCAGTTGTGCTGAGTGAGTAGTGCTTCACAGATGTACTGAGTGAGTAGAGCTCAGTTGTGCTGAGTGAGTAGTGCTTCTCAGTTGTGCTGAGTGCGTAGAGCTTCTCTGTTGTGCTGAGTGAGTAGAGCTTCTCAGTTGTGCTGAGTGAGTTGTGCTTCTCAGTTGTGCTTCTCAGTTGTGCTGAGTAAGTAGTGCTTCTCAGATGTACTGAGTGAGTAGAGCTTCTCAGTTGTGCCGAGTGAGTAGTGCTTCTCTGTTGTGCACGATGTGTCATTTGTGCACACAGATTTTTTTGTACCTGGGCTCTGAAGGCTTTGCAGCCTGCGGCTCGGCTGAGACAGGCACAAGCTGCGCGGGACACTTTGTGGTTCTGGTCGGTCTGCAGGCTGGCCAAGAGGCGAAGCGTGCTTTCCAGGGGCAGCAGTTCAGCGATCCGCTTCCCTCTAAGCCTCTTCAGGGCCTGCTTCCTCTCTGGGCTCTCCAGCACCCCCAACAGGTGCACTGAGGAAGGACAACAGGCAGTGAGCATCTCACACAGTGTGCCACATACTCGCCTGAAACAGTATTATTCACACATGATCTGAAATGAGTCCAGGAACTCATTAAAAGCAGCCTAACTGCATTAAGTCTCCTGGCAGACCGACAATCCTGGTGGTTTCGCTACTGAAAAATCCAGCTAAAATCAGCTGGACTTCTGAGCTAGTTCATGTTGAGTTTTCAACTGTAGCAGATACGGGTCTGTTGGAGTAATGGGTAGTAAAGCTGGTACGGTAAGCTGGTGGCCAAACTGGTGGCCTTACTTATTACCTAATACTCAGCGAGTGAGTTTCTGGCTTGAATGCAGCATAGGCTGGCTAAGAGGCCTATCCCACCGACCGCGATTTAATCGGCGTGGAAACGCGAGGCACCTCTGACCTGTTATTTTGAAACAAACGTTGTAAAAAGGCGCTGGACACGTCTTTTCTGTGTTGCTAAGTAAACTGTCACTCATCTTTGCGAACATTCTGAAATGAACCGTTTCAACGAAGTAGTCAGCAAACTGATGTCAGGTTTCTTCACAATTTGACAGCAGGTAAAAGACTGTTAATGATGTGAAGTGCCTTTTAATCGAGACGCCTCAAACTAGGGCTGTGTTTGTTATGAAGCGCATCAAAAAACAGCGAGGCGCCTGGGGCGCTGAAATGCGAGGCGCCCGATGCGCAAAAGCAGCGTCCAGAACATGTGTAATAATTAAGATTATTAACAAGAAGGGCGCCCCACGCCGATAAAGCACTTTCGGGATATTCGACCCCTGAAGCTGAAATTTTCAGCAGGGTTGCGCTTTGCAACACTACCGTGTTCTCCATGGCCAAACACTCTAGAGCACGAAACATCACCCAGTGTTACTGTGTCCTTCAGCAGGAGGGCGTTCCACACTTGGCTAGCAGACTTGACAACATGTGAGCTCGTGCGTGTGTGATTTTCACCCTAAGCACCACCTGGCCTTATACATCATCTACGCCTGGTTTGACAGCATTTCGCATGCCTTTCTCCAGCTGTGGTTTTATAAGCTCTGCAGCGAGCTGCTGTTTTAGGACTCGGAGGAGTAATGAAGCCGCATGCTGTGTTTTCTGTGTAACTTACTGGATAGAGATGGGAGGTGTGGACTTAGTGGGGGCAGAAGGAGTGATTTGTCCATTTTTTGACATTAAGAGACAACCATGACTCTGACTGTCCCTTACTGACTGATGGATTCTCTCCCTCACACACACATTGACACAAACACAATTTATTACTATCTGGCTGCCACATTCAACTTACATACCAAATAGAAGTACAAATCCCATTGGAATCAAACACTACCTGCAGAGATATGTCATAGTCAAATCCCTACCAACAGAAAAGCACACACAGTACCTATGAGATAAAGGGATAGATGTACACCAAAATGATGTTTTTAGACAATACCAGAAAGTGAATCTACATTCCTGACTGACAAGGGAAGGAGGAATCCACCACAGAGGGATAAGGCCAAAGCGAGGGAAGTGGTGTGGGAACTGAAAGAGGTTTGAACAGAAAAGTTTGTTAGAAGGGAACAGTGTGATCCCAGTCTGCAGATAGGAGTGGGTGAGTGTGTGTGTGTGTGTGTGGAAGGGGGAGGGTGGGTCCGTGTTTACCTATCCTTCTGGGGACAAATAAGACAATAAGAAACAGAATTCCTGATTTCTTTGTCTTTATGGTGACATTTTCGGGTCCCTAAGAGGAAATTGAGCTATTTTCGGGTTAAGGGTTAAGGTTGGGGTTGGGATAAGGTTAGGGTTAAGTTAAGGTTAAGGTTAAGGTTAGGGTTAGGGTTAGGGTTAGGGTTAGGTTTGTACTGTAGAGGGTTAAGGTCAGGGAAAGGGGTTAGGGAATGAATGCAAGCCTATGGAATGTCCCCACAAGACATGAAAACCCAAAATGTGTATGAGTATATGTGTGCGTGTGTGTGTGCACGCGTGCACGTGTATGTGTGTGTGTGTGCATGAGTGTCTGTGTGTGTGTTGGTGTGTCGGTGCGTGTGTGTGTGTGTGTGTGCACGTGCCTGTGTGTGCATTTGTGTGTGCATGAGTGTATGTGTGTGTGTTGGTGTGTCTGTGCGTGTGTGTATGTGTGTGGGGGGGGGGGTGTTTGAAAGGGCTTGCATGAGACTTCAATCGAATCCCGGGACCAGCAATGTACCAATGACTGCTTAATGAAAAATTTTTCCAAACCAGGACAAAGTGCCCCTGACCCCCCGGGTGTACCTTCTTTCGCGAGGCGAGACACATGTTCCCCAAAATCCGAGAGGCCCCATCTGGTGAGATAATTGAAAAGCTGGAATGCAGTCACATGATGCAGATTTCGTGGGGGCGCTGGGACCATCCTGCTGCTGGACTGGATCTGCTGCAGGAGCTCAGAAAACACTGCAAAAAAGAGCACACCAAACACTGTCATACCATAGCCTCATACCCACCAAACAATGCTATACTATACCAACAAACCCACCAAACACCGCTACACCATACCCTCATACCCGCTAAACACTGCTACACCATACCCTCATACCCGCTAAACACTGCTACACCATACCCTCATACCGGCTAAATGCTGCTTCACTATACCCACATTCCACTAAACACTGCTACACCATAGCCACATGCCCACCAAACACCGGTACACCATACTCTCATACCCGCTAAACACCGCTACACTATACCCTCATACCTGCTAAACACTGCTACAACATAGCCACATTGCACGAAAGACTGCTACACCATACCCTCTTACCCGCTAAACACCGCTACACCATACCCTCGTAGCTGCTAAACACTGCTACACCATATCTACATATCCGCTAAACACTGCTACACCATACCTACATATCCGCTAAACACTGTTACACCATACCTACATACTTGCTATACACTGCTACACCATAGCCACATGCCCGGCAAACACTGTAGTGCTACACCCACATATCCAGCAAAGACAAATGTACTTTATCCACGTACCAAGCAAAAAAAGTTGCAATATACCCAAACAGCCACAAAACACACGTCTTGTACCCGCACACCCACCAAACAGTCCCATCCTATACCCACACACCCACTAAACATACCCGTTCTCTACCCACTAAACATACCCCTCCTGTACCCCCACACCCGCTAAACACACCAGTCCTATACCCAGTTACCCATCAAATACACCTATACCCATACACCCAAAAAACACTCCTGAACCATATCCACACACCTACTTAACACACACTCAATGTACCCACATGCCCATTGGACACAGATTCTCCTGTACCCCAGCTCCGCAGAGCATCGGTACCAAATTTACTTCTACATTAAACCATAGGAGGACAACAAAAATTCAGACAGTAAATGGTCTTCCCTATTTTTTGTTGCATTAACCTGTATTTTCCAATAGAAAAACACTGTCAGTCAGGAGGTTGGACTGATTAGTGGACTCAGCTGGCTGAGCTCATGGGTGGAAGTAAAACATGGTAGGACTAGTACTGTCTGACCCCTCAGCGATTAACACACCCATCCTCTATCTATATACCCCCTAAACACCTCTCATGTACTCAAATACCCAATTAACACTACACCAGTACCCAAATATTAACTGGACATTACACATGTACCCAAATGCTAACTGAACACTACACATGTACCCAAATACTAACTGAACACTACACGTGTACTCAAATAGTCACTGAACACTACATGTGTACTCAAATACTAACTGAACAACCACTGAGTACCCAAATACCCACTGACCTGTTCATTACCAAAATACCAGCTAAAAACACCTGATCAGTCCACAGATATCAAATAAACAACTATCCTGTGCCCAAATACCCATTGAACACCCCAAATGTACCCAAGTACTCACTGAACACACCCATTCTTTACCCAAATATCCACTGAACACCTGCTCTAGACCGACATACTGTATCTACAGAACCCCCTCCTTTGCCCAAGCACATCCATGCTATATCAACCACTGAACACATTTATGCCCCACTGAAACACCCACAAAACACATTCACTGTGCACCCAACAGAGGTGTAAAGTCCGGGTTCAGAAAGTATAATTCCTCCCCAGAACTTTATTCAAACCACCTGGATTTACTTTGGACAGGAGATAGAGCCAATATGAGTGACCAGCTCATGCAGTGGGGGGGAAAAAAACTTTGCAGGACTTTTGCTTTCTGACCCCTGGATTTTACACCCCTGGTACCCAAATACCTACCAAACACTCCCTCCTGCACTTAGTAGCCTAATAAATACCTTTAAACCTACATTCCCCTCCAGAGAGCATGTAGAAGTGTCCTTGAGCAAGACAGTGAACCCCACACTGTTCCTGATGTGCAGGCTGGCGCCTTGAATGGCAGCCTCTGCGTCAGGGTGAATGTGAGGCATAACTGTTGTACTCTTTGAGTCAGATGGCTGGAACAGTGCTATCTAAATGCAGCCCACTTACGCTCCCACTGAACTCCCTACCTGCTACTATATACTCAATGAATTCCTGTCCTTTACCAACCTACTCGGTGAAAACCGCCTACATCCAAATACTGACTCAATACACCTGTCCTGAACCTGAACACTCTCTGAACCCCCATCCATCAACCCCATACCCACTGCAGGGATGCAAACGGCGCGCCTTTTGGCGGATGCCGCCTTTTTCACGGCTGTCTGGGGGACTTTTGTGAATCGTGCAGATCCGATGAGTTTTTTTTAAGGGGGGGGTGTGTCCGTTGGAGTGTCTGATTATAATTATCAGGGCTTTCATGTCTCACGCATTTCAATAAGTTCGCACGCTCTCACGCCACACATGACATTTCTCACGCTGAGAAGTGATAAAATCGCCGCACATTGGTAAGATAGACTGTATATAAAAGAGATTAGTAATCTAGAATGGATGAGGCGATGGCAGACTGCTCTGCATGAACCAGCAACCTATCAGCCAATCAGAAAATAGTATTTCTTGTTGCTAGGTGAAATAGCAGCGCAGTAATCACGTCTTCCACACGCGCGCGAATGCTATTCAGTGCACGCGACAGAGAAGAGCTGGAAGTGGAAGCACAAAATCAGGTAATCTCCTCACTTCAATTTTTTTACAATGGCTGCTTATTAAAGTCGAGGAACTATGCAGGATATTTGCTTTATGGATCATTATTTGCCTCAATTTAACAGCTTTGGACGGTTATGGTTTGATGAATTGACTTGTAACTTGTTACGGGGAGAGTGGGGGCTCTCTGCCCTCCATGTAGGTATCGCAGCATCTCTTGTTTGTGACAGACAAAACGATACAAATACACAAAAGAATTATTTAATTTAGCCTTTATTATATTGGGGATTCCCACTGAAATAAAAAAGTGCAGGTATGGCTAAACATTATCTTGTTCAAAATTTAACAATTATTCCAAGGGTAAACGCTAGCAAGTTGAAATAAAATTTTTAAGCTCGTCAAATAGCGTTGGAGAATGCCGTAGCTGTCCAACTAACTCATATTCGTGACGCTGTTGTAAAATGCTTGATGGTGCAAAGAGAAAGGAAATATACACGCAACATGCAGATACAAGATAGATAGTTGTATATCGCAAAGTTTAATTGCTCGCCTACTTGAGCTACCACTTCTGACAACAAGATGCGACGGATAACCCGGTCAGCATTCATTCTGCAAATGGCCTACAACGTGCACAATCTTCCGCGACCGATCCTGGTGCGTCATCTAGTGATAGAATATTGTAACTGCGTGTATAAATTTGCAGCTCCACGTCTACTGGCGGACACATCTGTAGGAAGATACACCTTTGTTCTTCGCGAACGCGCCAAATCCGGATAATCCGTAAATGATGAATTCAATTCATATTGTAATTTGAAACGAGTAACTAAGTTGCCAGTATCAAAATAACGAAGTGAAAATATACTTTTTATCTTTTAAATGAAGTAGAATTAAAAGTAAAAGTCCCTGTTCAAAAAAATGAATGCACAGTAATGCACAAATCCTCAAAAAAACAACTGAAGAGCTGTAACGAAGTACATGTACTTAAGTCACCATGCACCTTTGAAAACGAGAGTATCAAACCAAGCCCACTGCTCAAGCAGAAGAAAGGCAGGCACGGCTGAGACATGTGGCAAAGCAGGAAAATGCAGCTAGACGCAAGGCCCTGGAGACACTGGAGATGGCAAGGAAGAAGAAGAAACCGTAGAGAGCTGGAGAGCTGGAAGAAGTGTACTGTACTGAAGGGACTGGCACAAAAGTCTTAAGTTCTAATTTGGAATAAAATTTACGTTCAATTTTCCAGCGTTGTCTCGGTGTTATTTACTTTTAAGAATTTCTAAGGAACTGGGAAAGTGTATTTTCATATAAAAAAACTTTGTGTGTGTACAGGGTGAGCCCTGGATGGCAGAGGTTGGTGGCAATGTAATTATATGATATTTGCTGCAGGGGCGTGGGCTTTGATAATCTCACTCCTTTTTGACCATACCTCCGTTTGCATCCCTGCACTGAACACCCATCCATATACCACTGAACACACCCATCTTGTACCCAAATGCCAACTGCACACCTACTCTATACAGTGCGTACCCACTGAACACCATTTCTGAACCCAAATGTTAACTGAATAATGGTCCTGTGCCAAAGTACCGATTGAACACCTGCCTTTTACCCACAGGAAGATTTTATACTTCAATACCCAGTGAATACCCCTCCATACCCAAATTTTCATTGAACACTACTTTGATACCCAAACCATGACTGAACACCCCTCCAGTACCTAAACACCCACTGAGCACCAGTGATTCTTTAGGTTCAGGAGTGGTGTTCAGTGGTTTTTTTGGGTTCAAGAGTCAATATCTACACACCCACTGTGTAGATATTCACTACATCACTACATCACTCCTGAACCCAAATACCCACTGACCACCACTGCTGTACCCAAATACCAACTGGCTTCCACTCCAGATTCCAAATAATTAGGTACACTGACCTCCCCTCCTGTACAAAAATGCCCACTGAACACCACCCATGTATCATAATACCCACTGAACACCACTGCTGGACGCAAATACACACTGAACACCACTCGTATACCCATACTTCAACTGATCAGCACTCTGATAAACAAATGTTCACTGAGCATCCCTCCTTTATCAAAACACTCCCTGAACACCCCTCTGGTACTCAAATATCCACAAAACACCCATCCTGTACCCTTAAGCTCGTTGAACACCCCTGCCATACCCAACACCCACTGAACTCCCCAACCCACCCGAGGACTAATGCTCTGTCCAGAAAAGCACTACCTATGGAGCGTTCCGACTGCGCGCAGCTGCATAGTGAATTTAGCACAGCCAGCTTTCAAAACACCATTATTGACTGCCAATCTGAATGTAGAGCTTTAGCATAGCATATATAACTCAAAACATGTCTTGGGCTCTGCCCTGAACCCATCTTCGTGAGAGACTAACACATTAACCGCTAAACACCCATGTGTCTAACACGTCGAACACAATTAGCTTCCATCCAGCACCTGTCCATGAGTGGGACTTTTACAATACAGAGCAGCCTTAGCTACTAAGCTTTACCCACCCAATCACTGGACTTTAGTATGTTCAACACAAAATGCGACTAGCTGCTGTTGAATCCCTCTGTGTCAGCATCTATGCCTGCTCATGCATAAATAATGAGCCCTCCTCTGGCAGCGGGGACAGAGAGGTGCTGACCTGCATCGGCGTGGCCCGGATGTTTGGCTTTGACTTTGTGGATGTAGCGCCTCCTCAGCGTCTGCAGCAGGGTGTCTGCTGAGCAGCAGAAGATGGTGTCTCCGCAGGAGCTCTCCTCCCAGAGCGCCAGCAGCCCTTTGTGCTTCTGCGCCTTCGGAGCAACTGAGGCACGGGGGTAAAGGACAGGGCAGTTAGATACAGGAAGGGGACTGAAACACACCGCTGTGAGTCTGAAATACAGGATGGAGACTAAAATGCAGGACAGAGACTAAAACATGCAGGAAGGAGTCTGAAATATAGGAAGTAGAATGATGCACCCAGGAGAGGATGTACAGACTTACACTTAAAGTAGACTTAATAGATGGGAATGACTCCGAAATACAGAAAGGAGACTTAAGCACCCAGGAATTAGTTTCAAACACAGAAGGGGGAATCAAGTACACAAGACAGAGCTTTAACTACTGGAATGAGACTCGAATGTGTCGGAATGAGCTGGAAATACTGGTCAGGGATTTACACTTGCAAAATTATCAAACAAAATTACACCACATAAAATGAAGTAAAAAAGCACAAATTCTTCTTTTTTTGCTGTCTTAATCTCTACCAGTGAATGTTACTGCAGTTGATTTCCTAATTATTATTATTATGACTACTATTTTTTGAAGTTTTAGTGTTGTCTATGTACTGTGTATCATTACGCCTAGACATCCAAGACTTCATTTCTTATTCTCACCACTAGAGGGTGCACAGTATCTGACACTGCATTGAGGCTGAATTACTCGATATTTTTAAGAACTCAGTCCCAAAGATAAACAGAGGAATTCATTGTTTTGGAATTGAGAGAAAACATAACGGAAAGTAAAACCAAACAGGAGAAAAACAACGTTTCAATGAGAATCACATAATTAAAAAGCCTTGCCCAGCGCTCAATTTGTAATCAATGTAACTGATCACTGTTTGCAAGCCCATCTTAAAAAATGATGGGGGAAAGTTTTGGCCCCACTACTTGCTCTAATTTTGTTTCATATTATATGTCATGTGCATAAGAATATTTTATAACGTTGTGAACGCAGCACCACTCACAGTCTGCTGGTATGTGGGAATCAATCTTCTTCTCTAAAGAGAGCTTGCTGATTCTCTCCAAGGTCTCCAGTTGTAGAGACAGCTCTTGCGAAAGCTCCTTCTGTACGAGCGCTGACTCTGTGGCCTCCATTTGCTGCAATAAAGTGGAAAATTCCATTGTGGAAAGCAGTGCATCTTAAGCTCTCTTAAACAAGTCACCACATTATAGGCTTTCAACAGATTTTATTTTGATACTATCTTTACATCATTGAGTGAGAATAGTTGCATTTAGCGCACCAAGGGTTAACAGCTCTACAGTAACATACACAGCTGGGCACAAGATTTAAATGAAGAGAACTTTCAGGTTTAGGTTTGTTGTCTTGAAATATGAAAACACACACACACACACACACACATATACATACACTCACACACACTCACACGCATGTACGGTAATAAAGATGGCAATGGCACCAGACAAAAGCATGCAAGCACACAATGTTATGAAAAGTCAATAATATTGGCTAAAACATCCACACATGAGCGAATTCAGAAAGGCAATACAGTAGGTAAAAAATGGGTTAGCTGACAATGTTTAAAATGGTGGTAAGGCCAAAGTAAACACACAGACACACAGTTTTAAAAATGTAATTGCAATAGATATAAACATTTTTTTAACAAGAAGATGGCTTCGAGTGAAGGTTTACCCGCAACGATGAATGGTATTTGAATAACAGGTGTCTGAAAAACCTTTTTTGCGTGTACACTACCTGACAAAAGTATTAGGACGATCCTCATTCTCACTCAACCTTTGATGTACGTGCTATATTACACATGTGAGCGTTATAGGAATTTAATGGTGTCCTAAAATGTACATGTAAACATCACAGAACATTATTTGAACATTTGGGGATGCTACAGATATACAAATTGGCATATTTTTTCTCTGCATAAAAAACTCTCACTTTGGGTCTGTAATAAATAAGAGATATTATAATAAATAGTGCTTGCAAGATGGTAATCTTCAAATTAACAAGTTTGGAATTGTGTCTTTCTTATAATGGAAGACCACGGCTACTATTAGTTCAATCAATATGATCAGGTGCGGCACATGGGGTGATTTTGATTCTCTATAAAAGGAGGGTCAAGACTTAGAATAATTCAGTTTGGTGTATCCAAAATGGGGTCTGTATTTTTATTTGAATAAACAACTATTTCCAAATATGATACATTCACTATTTTCAAATGCACTGTAAGAAAATCACACACATAAATAGTGACGTCCTAATACTTTTGTCAGGTAGTGTATGCATTTTGTAAGGCGATGATTCATATCTGCATACCACCCACAAAGACGTTTACACCCCCCGCCATTTTGTATATAGTTTTGAGTATATGCTGGGAGGACTTTTGTTGTTTCTATGGTCGTGATGCTCGTTAGAAGCCGCTAACCTGCAGCAGGACTTTGCAGTTCTCCAGGTGCACCTCCAGAGCTCGGTCCAGGCCGAAGTTCCCCGTGGTGAGGGGCCTGACTCCGCCCTCTTCAGGTGTGGCAAACTCCTGAGGTAACAGCCCCAGGCTCCGCAGAGTGTTCTCCTGGAAGGAGCCAATCCTGTGGGGAGGGGACAGTGATGCGGATCATGTGGGCGGAGCCACATATCATGGGTGGCAGGGAGAACACAGAGTATGTGCAGCAGCACAGAAAATCTTACTCTCCTCCACTCCTTCCCCTCATAGATGTTGGAGGGGAGAGGAGACAAGCAAAGGAAAGCAGGATACCTGTTTACAAGTATCGGCACAAACAAATTCAACCTGTTTCTTCATCTGCTTGCCCTGAATCTCGTTTACGCAAGATTCTGAGAACCATTCATTCCCAGCAGGAGTCGGCTCAATCGATTCATTTCTGTTTTGAACCCTGTGAACCTGCCCTGTATCAGAGGGTCAAACCACCACAAGTCCCAATCAAAACTCTCCCGCGTGTAAACTCCGGTCCAGCTGTTTTCCCAAAGATAAAATCTGCATTCCTCCAAAAAGTCCCAAGTGCGTGTCATGCCTTCGCCGAGCTCTTAACGTCACGCTTGTACAGTCCCGCTGACAAAAAACAACAGAGATCAGCTGACAGTTTATGTTGGTTTATGCTGTGCTTCAGATTGCTCTTGATGGTCATAGTGGAAATGTGGCTGATCAAAGCTGATCACACTTCTTTAAGACGACAGTGTAAGCTGGTGGTCCAACTGGTGGGCTGACTGACTGTAGGATACTTCGCTGGTGTTCTCCTGTTCAGTATGCAAATGATGCCTAAAACACAGTTAAAATCGGCTCGGCCAGCTTACACTGCAACTCTGTGGGGAGGAATCGCAGGCAGCCAGAGGTTAAGAAGAGAATCAGAGATCATCTTCAGCCCTGATGAGGATCACTTGTGAAGCTAAACACTTCCACCCTGAGCACATAACGGCCAAACTAATGCTGTCTGTCGGGTCGCCTGGCCACAGTCCTGATCACTCGAGGAAGAGAGCATGTTTGGAACATTTTCAAGGGAATCCCATTGAGGTTTCTGAATTCAGAGAGAGATTAACACAGTCTACTCTATAAGAGCGCTGTCAGATGAACAGTTGAAGTTTGAGCTCAAGGTCATTTCTGCCCAGCTACAGAGCCAAGTCAAGATCACTTGAGGAAACTCAGGTGATGTGAGATGCCGTTTTCCATACTTCTAGCTGGTCTGTAGTTGGAAAATATCTGACTGGCTCAGTTTCTTTTTAATGGAGGCAGAGACCCCCAGAATTTACAAATTCTGTCGTTGAAACAGCACTCAATACCTGCTTGACCACGGCCCTCAACTTCAATTCCTTTGTAAGTTTTTTGTAAAATTTTTATTTATCAGCAGACCACTGAACCCTTTGAAACCAGGGATCCAGCTTCATATTGGCACCAATCAATGACACAAATTAAGTACTCAAGTGCAGTAGGTTAAAAAACAAGTGTTGCCGGGCAAAACAATCCTTGGCAACTGGCACTGATTTTAATGCTTTTCATACTGACCGAATTTTAGTGTGACCTCAACCGTTTTAAACTTAATCTGTGACCTTCAGCTTGACCTTTCAAGGTCACTCAAGTTGAAAGGTCATAGTGTCAAATAATAGGTCATATAGGAGTTCCTATATGGTCATAATGGTAATCTGTCTATCTGGGACTATTTTTGAGTTATGAAGGAAAATGTATCATTTTCACCAATGACCTTGACCCCCTCTTACATTTTACCCCCAACCTCTATAGAGACCATCAAAGATATCCCATCATGCAACATATGGTTGGAAGCAGGATTGAAAGATCCGCAATGTGATTTTGATTAGAAGTCAGTGAAATTAATTTCAAGAACGTTGTAAAAATATTTAAAAAAACCATTTTGACATACATACGATGACCTTGACCTTTACCCAATCACCCGCAAAATGTAATCAGGTCATCTACGACCATTGCCCACCTACTGTGAAAGTTTGAAGTCAATCAGTGCAACCCTGCAGACACTGGATTGTTAACACAAGGACACGCAAACAAACAAAAAGCCAGAAAAACAAACAGACCACACAAATGACAAAACCTCACCCCGCTGACTCTGTCGCGGGCAGGGTAACCAGGAGACACAATTCCTCAATTTTAGTTTGAAAGCGCCACAATATTTTTCCAAATCTAAGTCAAAGCCAATTCAGGACCAGTTTTACAAAAGAAAGAAAACAGTTTATTTCCACCTGACAGAGCTGTAATAGTGGTTTCTTCCGGTTTTTTTTCAATATTTTGGGCTGCAGTATGACCTTTTAATGCAGAGATAACGCACCCCGCTCCTGGAGATCAACGACTTTGTTTACAGAAAAGTTGGGATGCTGTATGAAATGTGAATAAAAACAGAATGCAATGATTTGTAAATCATTTAAACTCTATATTTACAACCCCAATTCCAAAAAAGTTGGGAAGTTGCGTAAAATGTAAATAAAAACAGAATTCAATGATTTGCAATTCTCGTAAACCCACATTTTACTCACAATAGAACAGACAACATAACAGATGTTGAAAGTGAAATATTTCATGAAAAATATGAGAATGGAAACCTATTGGCAATAGATCTACAGGAACAGAGTTAGGCAGCTCAATTCTCAATGCTGAATGAGGTGACTGTTCCAGAATAAAAATCTACAGGCTGGCAGATCTACAGGAACAGGGTTAGGCTGATCTATTCTGGATGTTGACTGAAGTTTGCTCTGTTCGCATGAAAATCATAGGTAGAAATCCTTACCCAGCGTTGCTCAACCGAATGCTACCCAGACAGGAAATCTCATCCGCGTTAAAATCCTTGGACAGGAAGTCAAAACTTTCTAGGACTTCCTCCACAGCCAGGGTTTCCGTTGAAGTGGTCTCAGGCAGGTAAAGATCACTCTGAGGGGAGATAAGAAAGGTGCTTTATCAGTGAGTTTCCCAATGCTCACAACATTGAATGATGAACCAGAAGTGTTTGCCAGTCTATAGTGTGTTCATACCCAGATTTAAGTGCTCAGTTGTATTCAATGATTCCAGAATGCGCTAGTGTGAGGTCCAGTCTCAAGTACAGTAATCTGTCCATTTATAATGATATAAATATTAATATTTTTTCTAAAAGGGGGTGAATTGCTCTCTTGTTTTGTTCTTATCTTTTATCTCTGGACTACTACGAACATAACTTTAACTCACAGTTTCCGAAATGCTTACATAGAGTAATCATACGGCTTCAGCTACATACTTCGGTCAAAGATGATTATTAAGGATGATTAATTCTTTATTGTCATTCAATTTTAATATCCAAAATTTCTCGGGAGCAGCAACATTACTGAGATGCGCTGATTAGCTGTGTTCTTTCCTACTCACAAGACGACAAAGCCCTCACAGCAACCAACCCATTGGTGTTCTCACTTACAGTAAACAGCCAATTGCATGACTAATTCAATACAAGTGGCCAAATGGCTGACTCAGACAGGGAAAGCAGCCCATTGGACGGCTCATTCAGCATAAGCAGCCTATTGGTTCTCTCTCCATTGGCTGGCTCCCTGAGCTGGACCGTCCCATGGATGACACACCTTCAAGATTTTCAGCAAGTTGAGGACAGCCCTCTCCAGCCTCTGTATCTCCCCCTCTGGTTTCTCCTTGCGCTGCAGCGCCCCCTGTAGTTCACTGAGCAGTATGGCGATCCTGCGGGCCGAGTCTTGTTTCTGGTGCCCGGCCTTGGAGCTCGTCCCTCCTGGCTCCTCCTCCTGGGCGGTGTCTCCAGCCGGGGCGGGGCCATTCTGTTTGAGGATGTCGGGGGTGCTGTAGCGCGGCAGGGGGAGGGGCGAGCCCACCGAGCTGTCCCCTTGAGGTGGGGCTCTTTCGGTGGAGTCGGGCGACCAGCGATCCCCTGTATTCCCTGGGCTATCCTGCTCCGGGATGTCCCGGGCACCAGGGGCATCCTCCTGACCCCTCTCCTCCTCCTCCTCCTCCTCCTCCTCTCCGAAGAGCGAGGGGGTGAAGGCCTGGGTGGAGTCGGACAGGTAGCTGAGCAGCGACACCCCCGGTGACTCCCTCCGGATCAGGGGAAAAGAGCCGTCAGTATCCTGCAGCTGCTTCACCATGGACTGCAGGAGAGGGAGAGAGAGAGGGAGAGAGAAGAGGGAGAGAAAGATGGAGAGGAGGAGAGAGTGAGAGAGAGAGGGAGAGGGATAGAGAGAGGGAGAGAGAGGGGGAAGGAGAGGGAGAGAGAGAGGCATAGAGAGCAGGAGGGAGAGGGATAGAGAGAGGGATAAAGAGGGGGAGGAAGTGAGAGGGAGAGAGAGGGGGGAGCAGAGGGAGAAAGGGGAGAGAGAAAGAGAGGAGGGAGAGAGGAAGAGGGGGAAGGAGAGGGAGAGAGGGAGAAAGAGAGAGGGATAGAGAGCAGGAGGGAGAGGGATAGAGAGAGGGAGCAGGAGAGGGATAGAGCGGGAGAGGGAGAGAGGGATAGAGAGGGGGGGAGAGAGGGGGGAGGCAGAAAGGGGAGAGAGGAAGAGAGGAGGGAGAGAGGGACAGAAAGATGGAGAGAGGGAGGGAAGAAAAGAGTAAAGAGAGGTGAAGAGAGGAGGAGGAGAGAAGGACCAGCAGAGTAGAAGAAGAAAACAGAGGGAGAGGTGTAAGGCTTACTCTCTCCACACATGCAGTGCTCTCTGGGTGCAAATGTACTGCATCCATCCAGATCAGGCCCCTGGGGGCCACAGTCTCTGCATTCTTACGGGAAAGCCTGGGCCTTCTCCACATTTCTGCAATGTTTTCTCCAAAGTTCTTCTGCACATGTTTACATTTAGAGTCAAGAGTTTTGCAATATTTGCTAATCCTCTGGGTTGGACACACGATCCATTTATTTGGTTGGATAATTTCCCGCACATTAAATAAATCACTGAAGATTACATCGGCAATTTCCCACCAGAGAATCGATTGCAAGCCCAGTTTTTGAACCATTACACTGTTGGCTGCACCACTGCATGTGCTCAACTTTCCCCCACACAGTGGACTTACGCTGTGATATCCTGGCTGTCACAAATACAGAAGGGAACAAACGACAGACACACAACAGTAGAGCTGCACAGTAAAATGTCCGAAATCAATCAAACCGAAAACATATGGGGATGTTTTTTTTTTCACAGTCAGTTTAACACAGATCATTAAATCAAGATGGGCTGGGCAGGTCCCAGACAGCCAAAGCCCCGCAGGTGTCAGGAATCAGCCTGGTGAATTCACAGGTAAATCCTGAGTCCTGGCTGGAGCAACATGCTGATAAAAGAGAAACCCTGTGCCACTGCTACCTCCGGCCGGCCCCCCTGAGTCCCTGGGCCAGAGCTGTCAGTATGCTGGGAATATCTCATGAGAAATGCACCATACATTTGCATTTTGGTTGAATTCTTGATTTCATTTAATTAGCCAGCTCAGGTGATTGGTTCAAGATCCATCGCAGGGTTATAATTGCTCATTAACACAATTCTTTGGAAAAAGCACACTATTGACCCTTGGACTTGAAGAAATCTTAACTTTGATGTTGATGTAAGCAGAGATGCGCAGTGCTGGAGGCACTTACAAAGAAGTATTTCTCGGTGAAGCTGGGCGTGTTGGGCGGGCTCCAGCTGTAGAGGGACCCCTTGCGGCTGTGGACGGACAGCCTGCTGGAGGCGCTGGTGATGGGCCGCATCTCCGCACGCTCAAACGGGCTGTGGAACATGTGGGGGGGGGGTGGTGTCCGTGAGAACACAGCAGGAACGTGTGAGAACAGGAGGCTGCTGCATCCTGAGCAAATATAGAGTCTCCAGCTGGGCCCTTAAACCCGTCCACAATCTGGGGGCCACAGGCACCAACTTAGTTCAAGTTGGTGTCTGTGCCAGCTGGAAGTCACTTTAGCTAAACGCACCAACTAAAGAACTGCAAAGTCTGACAACGAGCTGACAGCTTTGAGCATTGCATGTGACACTTTTCAAGGGATTCTTATTTAGATAATTATTCAATCGAGCTGCTTTTTTTTTTACTTCCTAGCTTGCCAGTGTATGTTGTTATAAAAAGAAGGAGGAATTAGGATGAAATTGTTCATTAAATAAAACAAGGCTAAAAGCAGGGTGTGGGGTGGGGTTGTTGGTGACTGTATTTGTGGGCATTAAGAGTGTCACACTGAGAGAAAGGGTGGAGTTAGAGTGACTCTCTGTGAGACAGAGTGGAGTTAGAGTGACACTGTGAGAGAAAGGGTGGAGTTAGAGTGACACTGTGAGAGACAGGGTGGAGTTAGAGTGACTCTCTGTGAGAAAGAGTGGAGTTAGAGTGACACTGTGAGAGAGAGGGTGGAGTTAGAGTGACACTGTGAGAGACAGGGTGGAGTTAGAGTGACTCTCTGTGAGACAGAGTGGAGTTAGAGTGACACTGTGAGAGAAAGGGTGGAGTTAGAGTGACACTGTGAGAGACAGGGTGGAGTTAGAGTGACTCTCTGTGAGACAGAGTGGAGTTAGAGTGACACTGTGAGAGACAGGGTGGAGTTAGAATGACTCTCTGTGAGAGACAGGGAGGAGTTAGAGTGACTCTCTGTGAGAGACCGGGTGGAGTTAGAGTGACTCTGTGGAAGACAGGGTGGTGTTCTGTGTGAGAGATCATTAAATGAGGATGGAGACTCAGCATCTTTCAGACTGAGACACAGAGACCAGCCACATAACTACTGAGGTCACCTCTTTTTAATTTATTCAGTCAGTATAGAGAGGCCAATGGAAATTGTGTGTGTGCTTGCGCGCGCGCCTGTGTGTGTGTGTGTGTGTGTGTGTGTGTGTGTTCTGGGATTAGCTCCACAGCTTGCCCTGATAAGGATTACACAGCGTGAGGGGGAAGAGGTGCAGGAGCCCTGGGATGTGTTTGGATACTGACCCCCAGGGAAGAATGCATGAACAAAACACACTCAAACCAGAACACCCTCCCTGTCCACACTTCCCAATAGCCCAACCCTCTAACACACAACATCCAAATCCCTAAAACCAAATATCCCAAACCCCTAACACCCAATTTCCCAACCCCCTAATACACAATATCCCAATGTAATCATCGTTTTAATCTGTCTCACAAAATGTGAATTTGGCTTGACTTACATCAGATTTCAAAACCATTACAATCATTATCAGTAAAACTGTAATGGTGAAGCAACATGAACTGTATATAACTGTTACTCTTGTCAGTGAAACCATGTGCACACTGCTGATTGTGTTGATCCAGGGCCCAATTCTCCCCTCCTGATGATCTGAGGTTCACTTCAGACATAAGGTAGATCAGAAAAGATTTTGTGCCCGACTGGCTTGTGCTGTAAGGTGCTTCCAGAAAGAAAAGCTCCCAATTGGCTGGCAGTCATCCCAATCTGAAATGATTAATTTCAAATGCATTTGACTTGTACGGGCCAGAATTCAGAGGAGTATGAAGAGCAATGGTGAAGTCGCAAACAGAATCAATTGAACCAATTGAACCAGTTGAAGCAGTCATGACAGCAGAGAAGAATGTGTATTACACCCTGAAGTCACATCGGACCTGTCTGCGGGACGTCTCGTTTTCAGACATACTATTCAGTTTTTAAATTATGTATATGGTGGCTAATCTCTGAAGTGCTTGCTGGCTAAAATTTTCAGTAATGGAATTTTGGAATTAATTTGCACGCCGTGGACTTCTAAAATGTCGGTTCTGATCCAATAACACTTGCTTTGTTTGCCATTACACTTGGAGCAGTGCATGCTGTCCAGCTATGACGAATTTTAAATCTGGCAGTTGGATGAAATATATTTCTGCAAGATCTCAGGCAGAGAGTGGCAGGACTGATACTTTGTCTTGGCCGAATAGCCTGGTGAGTGAGCTCTGACAACGGAAATATAAGTAATCTCTGAAATCTGTCATTATACTGCGAGAGTCTTCCACGTTTTCAATATCAGTTTGGTTTCCAACTGTCCTGAAACATGTACCATGCTTAAATGAATGGAGGTATCGCTAGAATCTGAAAATACTATGAAATGGTTACTAATGTATTTTTGTGCTATGCTTACGAATGGAGCTAATACAGGCCATTCTAGAAATGAGATGAAAACATTATTCCAGAAGGGAGGACCAAACTTCGCTGAACTTCACCTTGGAGAGCTCTGTGTGTCCTGGTTTTTGTTACAGTCATCTTTAGCTATTATAATCACTAAACACAGATGTTTGAGGGTTTTTTTCTTTCTGTTGAACCTGCTTCCTTAACTTAATCTGTGTTTGGCTCGATTTAGTTTCAGTGACCTGGTGCTAAGACTGAGTAATTACTACCAAATTAATTTTGAAAGTCACTATAATTTGGCCCATTTATCATGGAGGCTTGTTTCCGAAGGAAATGGAAACATGAGCTCATCTGTAGGATTGCAGTTGTGGGATGTGAGGATGGGATTTTCAGTTTGCACAGCTGTGCAGGATTCAATGTGGCCTGTGTAGTAATCCATCCCTCAAGTCCGTACGCATCTCCGTAAGGTAATGGTTCACATTTTTTAGATTCAGTTCCACTGAGTTTTCCACTTCAAGTTATGCAATAAGCTGGGGACAAGTCAGCCTCAAAGCAATCGTCAGTTTACATCATAATACACATTATCTGAGTTTAGCAGACTCACTGTTAACTCTTTGCATTGCTAGTCCAGTAACACTGATTTACTGCAGGCTCTCACCTGACGGCTACTTACTGATTAATAACATAACTTGACAGACCGGTTGGCCACGACCGCATGGGCGTAGCCCCCGAAAGCCTGCTTTGTAGTACATAATTTGGCCAATACTGTCGCCATAGCAACCAAAATCGATGGGTGTCAGAGGTGAAGTATAACATATGCCCATACCAAATATGAAAGTAATCGGTCAAAAATTACAGTCTGTACAGGGTCCACAAAAACATGTCATCATATTTTTATTTGCTTGAGTAAATTATTGCATATTGTGCAACTGAAATGTGACACAGAAGCCAACAGTTTTATTTTACTATTTTGCTCTCTCTGTTTGTAGTTTTTGTACTTGTAGTCTTGTCTAATTAATGCAGTTTTACCATTACACCTGAATTTTTACCATAAATCTGAATTCAAGTACTCCATGCTAAGAAAAACTGTTTGCCCACTTGATAATTGTCTCATCTAGTATACTCATAGTCTGCATCTAGTCGCAAATTGCCAGGTAAGTAGACGGCATTTTAGTATAAAATACGCTGTGCCTAGAATGTTATTTCAAGCACATGTTCCGACTCCTTTGCATTCATTTAGCAGAAGAGAATATTACATTAGAAAGTTCAGGTGTGATCATTCCAGTCATGTACTGGTGACCTTGTGCCCTGTGGTTGAGAACTAGATAATCAAGACATATCAGGGGTTTCAAATGTGTATAGTAAACAAGCCCCACACACAGGGTACAGAGTTTTGGGATCTCTAGTTTAGATTCCGCCCACAGCACGGCTCCCCAGGCTGATGGCTCTTTCTAATCCCACATTTTTCGAGGCTTCCAACCTCTCCTTCCTACATTTACTTCCAACCTCTCCTTCCAACCCCTCTGTCCTACCTTTACTTCCCACCTTTCCTTCCTGCCTTTACTCCCTACATTTTCTTCCTTTCCTTCCTAACTCTCTGTCCTACCTTTTCGTCCCACCTGTCCCTCCTACCTTTGGTTCCAAGCTTTTCTTCCAACCTCTCCTTCCTAACGTTTCTTCCTACTCTTACTTTCTACCTTTGCTGGCTTTTGCTTAGCTCCACCCATCAAGAATACAAAAGACTCTTGGATGAAACGTCCTTGCAATATGTCGTTTCAAAGTCATGTCAGCTGCAGTCTTGACAGACAAAAAGGCGTAACAGCATAGGTCAAGCATTTATAAATGATGCATTCCAGGATCTGGAATCATCTTGACTCTCCTAAGCCCTTTAAGTCCCCAGTCGAATCTGTCAGCACCCCACCGAAATGAGTTGTGAGAGAGAACTTATAGGTTTAATCACATTCACCATGGGGGAACCTCATTCCACTTTGATAACTCATTAAACGGACTGGAATCTCATCAACAACAGCAGGCCTCAGAGGGTTTCCAGGTCAAGCCCCTGACAGGTGATTAAGATTAGGATGAGCCCAGGAATGGGCAGACGTACTTCCACACCACCTCCAGCTGCAGTTTGATGGTTCCCAGCTCTGTGATGTCCACCACCATCAGCTGGGGCTGCGAGGTGAAGAAGTCCGCGCTCTCACAGGTGACCACGCCCACCAGAACGGAGCCCAGCCCCCTCACCTCTGTCACCTGACCCAGACAGAAAGGTTAAAGGTCACCTGCTGCATGGGGCATAAATGTTCATGCGTGTACAATATGTACTTCTTCACTTTTTGCTGCATTTGTTAGCAGCCCTTTTATAGCTCTTTCAAACAGGCTGTCCATTTGTGCTGCTCCAGGGCTTTGGCTCTTCTAATTTTATTGTGCCTTAAAATAAGAATTTATTTTTTGTGCTGAAATTTAGCTGAAATTAGTGGCTTTTTTCTCCTGGAGCGGTACAGTCAGCGCACACATTTAATGGCAGTGAGAGCCTTCACTTTGCTCCCTGTGTTCCCATACCTGTTGCCTGTTGTACTTCGATTTACTGAGCCCATGTGTGTGTGTCTATGTTTGTATGTGTGTACTTACAGTACCAGTCAAAAGTTTGGACACAGTTTGCTAATGTCACAGTGCTCTGTTTTGAGAGAAATTTAAATGGCTTAACTTCTCTATATAATCTCAAATGGAATCTGGTGAGAGGTAAACAGTCAGAAGTTACAAGAGAATAATATACTTGTTTGAGTAGTGTCCAAAATTTTATAATTCTCCATATTTTGCACAGTAAGCAGACAAACAAGCTCTTTCATTTCCCACCGGCTAAATTAAAAACAAGCTGTTTTGGAACGTATTGGGCAAAAAAGTCGATGAAAAGTAAACCACAAGTGCAGCACATCTTTGGGAACTTTTGGGACGGCCGCTCAGCAGCAAACTAATTATAGCCATATAACTGCTCTTGTAAAAAAAAGTGAATATGCTCTGTAAATATGACAGAAAATGCTAGTTACTTTGATGGATTTAAGAACTAGACCTCTTTTTTTGCAAAATAAGTGGTACCTATTTCTTTATTTAACATGTCTTGAAAAAAAGTGTGGGTATGTCCAAACGTTTGACTGTTACTGTTGGGGTCCAGTGTGTGTGAGCCCCTGCTGTGTTTGTGTGTGAGAGGTTGTGCTTGTTTGTGTGTGAGTATATATGTAAGTGTCTCTCCATATACAGGTATGGACTGATCCACGCGATTCCTGGATAGAAGCAACTCACCTTTATCTCAAAGTTCTCATGTATATGGGGGAGAAAGACCATCTCCTCTTCATCCCACGACTGTCGATCATCTGTCTGGATATCACCACGCATCCGCCACTTCTGCCGGCCCAGACGGACCAGTACCTGGACAGACAGACAGACACAATTTCAGTAAATCTGGAGCTCTAATAACAACATCATAACTTCTCAATTATTATGCTAAGGTATAATTTATATAATAAATAATAATAACTGCAGGGAACGCAGTAGAGCGCATACTTCTGCCATGCCATATATCTGTTCTTTTGTTTACAGAGAATGTTCCGGATCACTTCCAAAATTAAATCAGCTCTTCTTTGGACTACCAGCTTTCATCCTGCCAGATTTCGTGCCAAACCATTGAAAATTTTTTTATTACCTGCCTTGGCAGAGGTAGTACAATCTTATATGCCATTGGTTCTTACAGAAACTGTAAAAAGCCTCTGGTGCAGCAAAATATGCATGTCATTTAGAATTCTAACTTTTTACTATTTTTTTCATAATTTTGAGACAAAAAGTGCTGCAAATGCAAAGAAATCTCACAAAAATTTACCAGTGAAGTTGTTCTTCCTTAGTTTGCGATGAAATACTAAAAATCAAAAAAGTGCTCATGGGAAAAGCGATACATTTTCTACAAATGTGGGACACATACGACTAGCATTATTATGTACCAACGGACCAGTAAAGAATTCCTGGATCCAGAATTTAATCCGGATCACTCCCAAAATGAAACCAGTTCTGGCTGAGTTGGGCCAAGACACACCTCTGGTGAAAATTTCAAAAAAATCTGTCATAGCTTTTTCTATAATGTTGCTCACAACCACAAACAAACAAACTCAGGGTAAAACATAACCTTCTAAATCCGGGGTTGGGCAATTCCAGTCCTGGGGGGCCGGTATGTATGCAGGTTTGTATTTCTATCAATTACCCTGACTAATCAAGTTAATTGATTGCATATGCAAATATAGATTTGTGCAAAGATTGGATCAAAGAAAACATTTTTATGTGGGGAGATGAGAACGGTCTTTGTTGGCCATTCATGATAATTAAAAGAAATGTGCCTCAGTGCCTGAAATGTCAGATTTCAGAAATAGTTTGGCTAATTTAGGTTATCAACTAGTTTACGGCCAGAAGTTGGTGTGAAAACCAGGGACAGGTACGGCCCTCTTTGCCCACCTCTGCTCTAAATGAAGCTAACTCTGTCATTTAATGGTAAAACGATGCACAATGTAGTCACAGCCAGAGATCTCACCTCGTACTGATCTCCGGGACACAGACGAGCAAAACCAATCAACCCTATTAAATAAAGAAGAAAGTTAACGCAAAGCCCATGGCATCAAAAAGTCATTTCAGTTTCAATGTAATAAGAAGTATATAATTCGTTTGACTCCATAAGATCATTGCATCTTGCCCCAGTCATACCGTATTTATTTTTTTTGTTGCTCATTGTTGAAGTTCAACATGATACTTCAGCTCTGAGTCGTTCTTTGCCCTGCCAGTTGTGAAACAGAGCCATACCTTTCATCTTTATGTGCAGTTCTCCCAGCAGAATTTCCAGCTCCCCCTCTATCACACACATGTCCTGAAAGGCAGATTGGGGATGGATTATCTCACTAGCGACCCCTTCATTCACCTCCGCCAAAGAGGTGTATGTTTTTGCCAGCGTTTGTCTGTTAGCTGGATATCTCAAAAATGGCTGCATAAATTTTAACCAAACTTTGCAGGATCTTAGAGTAGCACAAGAGGAACAAGTGATTAAATTTTGGCATATCTAGGCCAAAGTACAGCTGAGATATAGGCCAAAGTTCAAATGCAGCTATGCTGGCAGAGATTTGAAGTCTTTCCAATGGGCCGGATTTCCAATCGGCATGCTTTTGGGTTTTGCTGCCACCTGGCCGTGGAATCCAACAATCTCCAACATCAGCCAACGAAAATAACTGATGCACAGAGTTGCCGTGGCGTGGCGGAGGTGCTACATTCTCTGAGTGCTCTTGCTTTGCATTGTGGTCTCTTTAACTTCTTGGTGCCCAATAAAGTAGAAACAGAGAGATGCTGGATAGCATCCCACCCCAAAGTTTGATGGGAATGTTTAGCTCTGTATCTGAACTGTATAAAGTTAGCCAACAGTTGCTACTGTCACTTCATTATCCATTATCTTTCACACTTGCATGACCCATGACTCCTGTCTGTGTCGGTTGTTTGGGTGATACTTTGAGAGTATATATGTGTATGAGTAAGTCCAGTTGGCACTTTGTTTGTGTTTGATTTTGAATGTGTGTGAGTACATTCAGGGTTTGCCAGTGGATTGGGTTTCAGGGGTATTTGAATGTTTCTGTTTGTTTCTGCTTATCCGTGTGTGTGAGTGTGTGTGTGTATACAATGTACCTCCTGGCTGTGTCGGTGTTGGTGATTGCGTGCGTGTGTGTGTGAGTAAGTGTATGCGTGTGCATGTGTGTGTGAGTGTGTGTGTGTGCGCGTACACTGTACCTCCCGGCTGAGTCGGTGATTGCGGCTGAGCTCCAGCAGGCTCTCCCGGGATGCTCTGGAGGACGGGGTGAGGGAGAAGGCTTTCTTCATGTTGACAGCCCCCTGGCACAGCCGCCACTGGATACAATATGTTTCATACAACTCCTCCACCTGCCATCACAACACAGCAGAATGCATGGATGCAAGATCTCCGTTAGTCGACAAATTTCCGTCAATGGTGCTTAATCAACAAACAAAAATTCAATCATGAAATGCTACTAACTGCATGTAATCCTGCATATTTTCACAATGAGGTGCGTTCCAACACCGCAATCAAAAAATTAACATGAAATTCAATCGGTCCCTTACTGCTTTGAAGAATGAAAACCTCGCCACTTTGTACTACATGGTATGATCCGACTACAAGTGGGCTTACAATTTTTATTTTTTTTTTACACCTTTAGCAAAAATGTTTTTTATCCCACTTTTGTTTGGCTCTGAGTGAAGAAGTCCTCTCCAAGATGGAGGAACCCGACTTGGTTATGAAATTATGCCATGTTCAAAGACTTCAAATGGTGGTGGTGAATATCATGATATTCGAAAAGACCACTGGTGAACACCTCGTAAGAAAGTGATGAGCATTCAAATGGTTCTTCGCGACGAGATGGATATTCAAGAATCATTAATTGGCATGTTACTTTATTTTTTATGTGTTTAACCCATAAATTCTGCAAGGTGGGGGATTCGGATGTCAATTAATGTGGTATGATATTGTTTAGGATTTCTTGAAATGTTCTACCCTAAATGTCCTGATGGCAAAGCAAGCTATGGGGCTCTAATTTCGTAGACCAGGCGCAGGCGCGGCGCAGGCGCAGCGCATGGGGGGTGCGCCGCGCCAACGGGGTGTGTCCAGGCGTATGTGGCAATTTCGTGCCCGGCGTAGCCTGGCGCAAGTACTCCTCTGTCCCGCCTCTGTCCCTCCTTCCAGCGCAAGTTGGCAAAGAAGGCGTGTTTGGGTATAACACATCCGAGTCAAATCTTCACCAGTCAAATGAGCTCCTCACCTCACCTTTAATGTGTTAGAATATAGAAGGCGACCCAGCCGAGTCAAATATTGCTCACTGGCAAGAGAAACGATGGATAGCGTGTTCCTATTATTACAAACTGTAGCTGCTAAAAATTTTGGGATTAACATGCATATACAACAAAGCAAGATACGTTACACATTTATTTCCAATATGTGATCTTAACTCAGTACGAGATCATCGCAATCAGGCTGCATTCCTTTCCCCCACTAAAGACGATGAAGCATAAGTGACAATAATAGTAGCCTAGTATTAAGCCGCTTGCACACTGGACGCGAAACGAATTTTTCGCTCGACAGATTGCGTCTTGTGTCCAAAGGTCTGACAGGGTTTTAATAAATCGTCGTGTCCGACAGTCTATTATTGTTTTTAATTTCTTCAAATCTACTGACTCTTTCAGACATTAAACGTGAATGTTTGATAAGAGGGTTCAGTTCTTCAAGATGAGTACCGAGAATTTCAATCAATGTTTCTGTTTAAGCTCTGCGCAATAAAGCGAGTCCAGACTGGCGCGAGACAATGTACAATGCCTCCGTGTCTGACAGCTAAAAAAAAAAAGGACGATTAGAACAGAATGATATTGAAATAAAGAATAAAAAGAAACATTTTAACAACAGAGCATCCAATGAACACTGCGATTTATTTATTGGCGGGTCATCTTTGTTTGATATCACGTTTGTTGCTGATATATTTTTATTCTTTATTTCGTTATAAATCTGTTCTCATATCAATACTTTTACTTTTTGCTGGCTGCTGGACATGGAGTAATTTGCATTTCGTGTCGGACAGTCTTAATCGTGCATGCGATGATTTCTTCACTCTGTCAGTGGTCATGGAATTGATTTGCTCACGCACTATATTATCTCTGCTGTGGAAATAAAGCGTGAATCTGTTCGATCCATCTGACTAATTTTCAAAAGAAAGACCGAATAAATACTAATGTCTATCTTCAACGGAAGAAAACAGATGAATAGGCTAAAAAGACCAAGAAAAGTCCATAGCTATCAATTTGCATTTTGTGAAGGCCGAACACAAACATAGCCAAGTTTGCACGTCTAATAATTCCTGGAATACTCGGAAAAACTAGAACTTTTATGACTCTCGGACACGGAGCTATATTAAAAACCTGTCCGACTATCGCGTCTTTGCATTGACTTTGTCTGTAATCAGTCGTGCGAAAAATTCGTTTTGCGTCCAGTGTGCAAGCGGCTTTAATGAGCATAGGACGCAAGCATTCGATTTATATATATATATATATATATATATATATATATATATATATATTATACAGTTTGTGGTTGGCTGAGAAAGATGTGAAGTCGTTAGTTTGCATCACAGATTCAGCTGCGTTGATTAAGCCAGGTCAAGTTTCCATTACGCGTGGCAACCGCCTGACATCAGGACAATCGATATAGATACTATAATTTATGTCCTTATTCAGATAGTTACATTAAATAGTGCTTCCTGTAATTTTTTCTTGCATTGAAATGTGCCTGACATTCTGTGAACCTGCCTGTGAGATTTTGGTGACGTGTGCGCACTCTGCGCCGGTCAGCCAAATTACCACTGCACGGAAATTAAACCAGGTTGGAGTTGGCGAGTTTTCTGCGCAACTCCAGCGGAGACTTTTTCTACGGAATTGTCACTGCGTCTTGATGAATATGTGACACCTCCCCCCACTACGTCGCCACACCCATCTCGGCGCACCTTCGTCTACCGAAGGCTGCGCACCTCACGAAATTACCACTACGCGGGCTGCGCCGTACGAAATTACCACTGCGCGGGCTGCCCCTCGCTACGCCAGCTGCGCTGCGCCAGGAAATTAGAGCCCATGATGTTTTTCTTGAAACAACCTGCAAACCAATAACAGGCTATATGGGCAATACAAGACTTCTAAAAAATAAATATGTAAACCAGCATTTAACTATCCAGGAATTTTCAGTTATTGTATAGGAGTTGAAAGGTGGAAAGAACATGTTAAATTGACACATTGTCTGATACGACAATAGCACCATTTCCTGATAGCACCATTTCCTAGTCATCTTTGCTGAGAATAATATCCTTATGCAAGGCTGACACTTGCACGACTTTTGGCCACGATTTTGTCGTGGCAAGTCGTGCCATTTTGGGGCACGAACTGGGAGGCTCCCGCACTGTTCAAGACTAGTTCACGCATAGTTCACGACAAGTTCATGAATAGTTCACGAATGCGTGCCCATCAGTGTCCACATTGACACGAACTGGCACGACGAGTTCACGCGTAGTTTGCGCATTGTTCACGCACTTCCCACATTGGCACGACGAGTTTGTGCAATTCGGACGGTGTCGTGCCGACTTAGGCGCACCATATAAAAAGCGGTCTCTGCCTCAGGCCTGTCGGCCTCTGGCCTTCTCTGCTTTGCTCTTCCTTGTGTCAGCTTTGTTTTAGGCATGTTGTCTCTGTGATAAAAGTTGTCTCTTCGCTGACGATCTCTGGCATGGCGAGCAGTGTCCAGGAAGCCCGATATATACCACCGCACCGACGCGAGCGCCACTGTCGCGCAGTAGTGGTGAACTGCTTGTGAACTGTTCGTGAACTCGTCGTGAACTGCTCATGCCATGCGCAAACTGTTTGTGAAGTGCATAAACTAGTCGTGAACTGCTCGTGCCATCAATGCGTGAAGTACACGTGACCGTGTCAATGGGAAGGCACGGCCACGCTGCGACGCGCACCAATTCGTGAACATGTGCTGAACTACTCGTGAACTCGACGTGAGCTGTTCGTGAACTATTCGTGGCAGTTCGTGACAGCCGTGGCATGGCGCGCACTGCCACGCATCCTCCCGCATCGTCCCGACGAGTTCACGAACAGTTTGCGCATAGTTCACGACCAGGTCGCAAAATTTTGTCGTGACCAAAATTTTGAACATTTCAAAATTCTCGTCCCGACATGGCACGCAGTCACGACGGGTTTATGAACACTTCTAGCCAGTTTACGACTAGTTTGCGCACTGTGCCAATGCGTGCCACAGAATCGTGCAAGTGTCAGCCTTGCATTAGCCTGCTCAATTTCCACCATTTTCCTGACCACCAGTCAGCATTGAAGTGCTTAATTAATCTCCAGTTCTGAAGTTGAGAACTGGAGATGTTTGCTGGTGTGAAGTGACTAGAACATTTTTCACCACTGGTGAAGTGGGAAATACCGAAGTCAGTGGTTCATTTGAACTATGCACTGAACCCGACGACACCATATCTGAAAATTCCAGCCACAAAAATAGAGTATCGCCACTTATCCAAAAATATGTCATTTTATATGCCACAGACATTATTTTTTTATTATTGTGAAGAACAATAATAAACAAGTTTAGAATTAACCGCTGAATTTTAGCTTAGATTCTTTGAGCCAAAGAGGAAGCGGCTAGTGACGTAATCACAAGATAATGAAGCGAGAGGGCTGTAAAAAAATGCATAGCAATATGCAAATCTTTCAGCTTTTCAGTATATCTGTCATCATGCCAATACGTTGTATTGCTGGATATTGTTCGAACACTATGCAGAAGGTGTAAGTTGCCTTCAAGTTTCCAAAGATCCTTTAATTGGAGTAGAATGGATGCAACATTGCAAATCACCTGAAAATGCAATTGCCTGGGAACTGACAGCAATAATTACAAAGCGACAGAGACTTTATCATAAATACAGTATAAGCTGTATTGTTACGCCCTCCAACACAACTTTCATCGCGAGACAGCTAAGGTAAGACATATTTAATAGTTATGGCTGTACAAAGTGAAGTTCATTATCGCTCTTTTTCGGTTGCTAATTCAGTGAGGTTTGGAAGAAGCTTAGAGTGAATCTGTGTAGTCTCTGTCCTTAGTGTGGTAGTCTCATTTGTGTGGTAGAATGAAGTTGCAGATTCGCTAGCAACACATTATACCACTCGCATGCTTTTGCTCTGCGCTTTCTCGGTTGCTTGATGTTGGAATCGTGTTTTGTTTTGGTAAAAATGGTTATCATGAGCTTTTTGCCAAGTTTATTCCCAGTAAGTGGGAATATAATATGACTACGTTGCTCCACGGTTTGCATGCCGTTTGTCGTAAGATGCACTGCGGACCCGGATATTGGGGCGCTCAGTTATAAAAAATTCTGGCTAGAGGTTTAGGCTGTTGTGATGATTCCTGTCCTACGCTCTGTATGTTCCAACCAGCAACAAACTAATGTTGCTAACAAACCGCTTTATACCAGTAATATGCAGGGCAATTTATAATGTCTAAAGACAACTATTAATATCCTTCCATTCTGTGTTTTGAAGCCTGCCAATATCTTGCTCGGTTGTCAAGAGTGTGGCTAATGTTAGCGTTATTAATTTTAGGCCTCATTTGAATCAGTCTGAATAATGTAACATCATTGCAGGGCAAATCGTCCAAATAGGGCTCAAATCTGTATGGTTCAATAGCTTTTCCTTTTCCTTTTGATTCCTCAAAAGAGGATTCATCTATTTCAAAGAAAAGCTCTTCACTGGACAGTGAGTGAGTCAGGGGCAAAAGCGACCATCTACCTTAGCCTGTACTACACTTCACAAGTGGTTCAAGACAAATTAAAACTCTCATCTAAAAAAAATGTAACCATTTATCCTAATGTTGGAAAATAAAAATGCAAGTCAACTGAGTAAACCATATATCATAGCATGATCATCAAGTCTTTTTTTTAATACTAATAAAGAAAACACTAGGAATCTCAGAGGATTTTAGAAAATGCATACAAGAATCTTGGGGGACTAATCAACATAGATCCATTTGAATGATATGCACTAGAAAAACGTGATTTTACTGTTGATAATATTTGTTCCGAAATGCAAGGATTTCATAAAGTGTGGAAAGATATGACTCTTTCCAACAAGATGTACACAAAGGAGAGGTTAGTAAAGACATACAAAACCTGGGATATGTGTAATTTCGCCAATGTAACCAGATATCTAAAGTTAAAAAGTATAATGCTGCAATTTGCGGTGTTTCATAATATACAATCGGACTATCAGAATGGACTAGAAACCTTCTGAGAGCAACTGAATTTCTGAGGTGGGTGGGGAGGGGTGCCGTGCCCCCCTAGCAGGATGGGGACACGACCCTCCGCACCCAACCCCAGTGAGACCCAGTGATCCACTAAAAAAAAGTTCAGTCAAAGATGTTTGTTCTCACCACACCCATGAGAATATCCCATACAGCTCTGCCATCTGCCAGCCACTGAGACTAATACTGTTGTACATCTAATGTTGCTATCACTATTACTCTTACTACACTTAGTACAATAATAAGTAGATAAAAAAGGGGAGGAATTCAGTAAAGAAGAGGAAATTTGGTGTGTGAGGTGCAAAATGTTACTTTGTTACACCCTTATTGAAAATGAAAAGCAATTAAATTAATGCCTATTCATCAAAGCAAAGCTTTTAACACGTGCTCTTTATGAAATTCTATTAGAAATTCTCGCCTGCTGTACAGCTGTCAGTGGCCAACCCAGAAATCCTGAGTTTATTAACTGATATCAGCTGTTTGAAAAATAGCAAACAGGTGGTGAAGGGTAATTTAAGTCCTTCAGCATTTTATTGGTGTCTGATGGCATGATAGGCCTTCAGAATGGACTTGCGACCTGTTATTTTGTAGGTTCCCATGACCCACTTTTTGTAACTTTCCTATAAAACGCTGCAGAAGGGGCAATCAGTCACTTATAGCAGTTGTATTTGCTGTTAAAAATTTCAACCATAAAATCAGTTACCTTACTGATGTGGAACTCCAGTCTCCGCATGTACCTCTCCAAAGCTCGGATCTCCTGTGTTCACGAAATCAACAGTTCTTTTAACAACTGTGCGACACGGCACAAAAAATACCAGCAAAATGAAGACACTTGGCTTAAATGGGTGATATTTAAGGGAACATACCTTTTCTAGATCATAAAGAAAGGCCTGGAATTGGAAAAAAGAAAATTTTTACTCAGGAGGTGAATGATTGACAGTAGCTATACACTGCCATATAAACGGGTTTTACTTTCTCATAGTGAGAGACCATTTCCCAAATAAACTGGGTATCAATTTAATACAAATACTCAAGTAATTCAGATTAGCCAGTTTTTTATTGATGAAAATGCAGCATTTTGGTTATCTGTGATAAATTACACAGGGGCTGCAGTATTTATGTGGAAGAGAGCCTAAGAAGCATAGATCACTGGCCTCCTGGTTTTACAATAACTCGCAGCCAGCTTTAATGGGGGATTTGTGTCGTAGACCTTGAAGCCTTGTTATTTTTGCCTCAGTGCGAGGTGACTGTATTATTTTGCGGCCCTCAGGGAGGTTTTTCAGTCCTAAGCCAGTGGTAAACTCCCGAGAGATTCATGAGCCGCCAACAGAGACCCTTCTCTCTATCGTCTCACCAGTCTGGAGTTCCTCCTGCTGTCCTTCTGCTGGGCGGACAGGAAGTCCATCTCTGCCTGATGGCCCTCGAGGTACTGCCTGAAAATGCAAGAGCAGATGTGAACGTGAATCCTGCTGGCTTATATTCCACCCTCGGCAGTGGGGGTGAAGGACATCACCCCTGTAAACCCAGGACACCCCAAACATGTCCTCTCTTGTTTCTTTCTTCACATCCCCATTGAGTCAAACAGTAGCCAGGCTTTAGATAAGATTTGATCATTTAAATTACAAAACAAGGAATTGTTCATACGACCATTGCCACAATTTCTTTAGCCGGGCTAAGTGATATCTTCAAGAAATCAACGTTGTCAATTAATTAAACATATAGGAGCTTTTGCCATGAAAAGTCTCCATTCATTGACTTTAAAAGCTTCCAGAAAGTTAAGCAGATTGAGCAGAATCTATTAAGTGGATTTTGTGGTCTTCTATCAGAAGAATAAGACGATTCCATGAAGAATGTTAATGGTTTGTCTATTCAGTGAATTTGGAAGTCTGTATTAATCTCCTATCAGGGACCCATATAATGGAAAATAGTTTTTATTTTCTGCCAGTTCAGTCCCACTGTATAATAACCACTGTTTTAAACAGCCCTGTGAAGTTTCACTTTGAGACCTGATCATGTTGAAACATGTTTGTTTTCAACTGACAATAAAGCAGAAGAAGTAAAGTAAATTGCCACCATTCTTTATTGACACATTGGACTGGATTTTTCCCATCAGACGCGATACACACAGAGACCATTACAACCTCATCCATTGTCTACCAATAAGAGTGGTTCTTTTGTGTATATTTAAATATGCAATTGCCACTAGTAGCCTTGATGCAAATCTTTAAAAAGACGCTAGCTCAGATTCATTATCAATACTGCCACTTTAAGTTCTGCTCAGATGCATAAGGAAAGTATGGATATAATTCAATTTGCTTACTTACATTAACATGCTCGCTTTTTTGCACATCACGAAAAAATTTTATAAATGACATTATTTATTATAATCAATAAGAAACTTCAGGGCATTTGGGAGCAATATGCAGGGTGCTTATTAAGGCAAAAACAGGTGTGTTCAAAAGGTGCTGTAGCGCTGGTCCAAACGTAAACTGGGACCCTCACCGGGCCCGTGTAAATAGGACAAGATACACCTGTTTAAAAACTGTCACCCGTAGGGAGAACTCATCAGCCTCCCTGCAAAGGGAATTAAAATGTCGAAGCAGCATTTTCTTCTGGGTCCATTCTTTGCCCAGTTCACTGAAATTCAGCCCTCTTAGTGACAAGGAATGATGCAATGCGAATACAATGCCAGACTGCTGCTGAGTCTTTCAGTTGAACCCTCCTCAGTTCACACGTGTAGTGACTCAGATCATTCCCAGTGGTACCATTTTTCAATGAAGTCATAGTAATGGTGAATTTCCGCGGAATGAGCATGAGAAATACTTCCTGGGACGAATCTAGATATCCACTCCTCAAGAGTAAAATGACATTTTCGCTCATATTTAAAATACTTGATATGAAATTATTCCTGCAAGTAATAATGCATTTTTAACTGGAATCCAGTTAGATAATAACATATTCAATGTTGTTCAACTTGTTCCTTCCTGCTGCGTTTAAGTTTAAAACATTCAAGGGTCTTTCTTTTAGGTGCATGGACAATTAAATAGCTGATTTAAAGATATGCAAGTTCTGAATTCCTCCATTTTCAGCAAAATGACGCTGAGGGAATTCCAGGTGAGGCTTTTAAATCCATGAGAGGACAGGTAAAATTTTTCTTCGTAACACGGAGCAGAGATGCCAGTTAGTTATTGCCATGAAGAGGTTATATAGACAGTGGCAAGATACCTTAATGTGACCGTATGATGTGTATACACGGAATGTACTGTTTATGCATAGACACAGTCTAAGCACGCAGTGCACACTGTGGCAGCGATGTATACTAAACAGTTGTTATTGACCTAACTTTCAGTTTATTTTAAATGTAAAATCATTTTAAAAGTAGCTCTTTTTAAGAACCACAAAGCAAAATATTCTGTTTAAATTCGGCTCTGAATCAAGGTCCAGTCAGCTCCACGAGTACGCCATAAAATGTGATTTAACTGTTCTCTGCAATTGAAAAGCGAGCCAATTCTCCACAGAATAATGAATATAAAAATGACCGAGTATAAGTAGCTGTTTAATCCTCTGATTTTGTAAGTAACACGGCTACATATTCTGGGTACTTACTTTAACCCTCTCCGCAGGGCCTGGAATATTTTATCCACCTGCTCAGGCTGTGGACACCACATGGTGTTGCTTGACTTCCCCGCAGAGTGTGGAATTCTGGGTATTTTCCGCACTGTGCCTTTTGACCGCAGCGAGCTTCTCATTGAAGAGACCCTGGAGAAAGGGTTACTCACAGCTGTTAGAGAGATTGAAATGCACAGTAATATGTGGAGATGACAATACAGGCAAAATTAAACTGCACTACATTGGAGGCATATTACAGTGCACTGCAGTACATCATTTAAACCGCAGGACAGTGCAGGTAGAAGAAAAACTGCTCTGCCTTGCAGGCAGAATGAATAACACCACAATGCAGCATATCAACTTGCGCCACAGTACAGGCAGATTGAACTATGTCACTACTCAGGTAGATTATACTGCACTTCAGCACAGGCAGATTAAACTCTGTCAATATTCAGACAGAATAATCCACAATACAGGCCAATTGAACTGCTCTACAGTACCGATAGAAAAAACTGCAAAACAGCGTACGCATATTAAACTGCGCTACAGTATGAATAAACTGCACTGAAGAATAGGCAAATTAAGCTTCACCAAAGTATACGCCCATGAATATTTGTAGCAGTGGTCTCCAGTCGTGCTCCTCAAGAGCTATTATCCGGTAAATTTCACTCCAATCCTAATTCAGCAGACCTGATTCAGCTAATTAGCAGCACATCAAGATCTCCAGCTGGGAAATGAGGTGTGCTTAACTTTTGTTGGAGTGAAAACCTTCAGGATGGCATTGCCCCAGGAACAGGCCTGGAGAACCCTGTTAAAGCAGATCAAACCACACTGCAGAGTACTCAGATTCTGTTCCGCTTCAGTTAACGAACATTGGCAACACTTTACAATAAGGGTTCATTAGTTAATGCAGTAATAAGCGTTAACTACCAATTAATTAACAGTTAACTTAGTTAGCATCAGAGAGCTAAATAAGCATTTGGTAACTCAACTTACCATTTATATGCGCTCTGACATCTTTATTATGAAGTTTGAAACATCCCTTAAGTATCCCTTAAGTAAAACCTCAAACTATTCAATACTGTATTAATTAATACCTTAGTTAACATGAACACCATTAGTTAATGATTAGCAGACCCATTAGTTTACCTTTAATTAACTCATAGTTAATGCTTCTGACTGCATTAACTAATGTTAATTAATGTACCCTTATTGTAATGTATTAATGTTGATTCATTAATAATCAACATTATGTACAACTATATAGTTGATGTACTGCAGTGCAGGTACATCAACTTGCACTGCAGTACAAGGAGATTAAGTGGCTCTACAGGACAGGCAAATTAAGCTGTGCTACAGTATGAGCAGATAAACCTGCACTAGAGTGAGCTTACAACAGTTTTTGAGGGAATCACAGGAAACAGCTCATGTTCACTCCTGGGATATAGATGATATAAACTATCCTCTTGTGCTACCCTACGACCTTTCCTGCATCACCAACACCAGGTTAAATTTAACAAATTTCCAAATACAATGACTCAAGCAGTTTTGATGGGTATTGCATCAAACCCTCTGTGATTGTTCCTGTTCTATAGAGGTGATGTTGGTGACCCTATGAGCTTCCCTGTTGCACCCAACCAGTTTTAATGGAAATCCTGTCAAATCAGCTTTCAACACTCCTGGTACAAAGAGGGGGAAGATAGTGATTGTCTTGGGTCTGCAATATCTCTTATAGTGCCACTTCTTAGGCAAATTTAACATTTCCAAATGCAAAAACTCAAATAGTTTTAGCGCAGATTTTGCAAAGTCTGCTGTCAACATTCCTGGTGCAAAGAGGAGAAATACTATACAAAACCCAAAACCAGTGAAGTTGGCACGTTGTGTAAATCGTAAACAAAAACAGAATACAATGATTTGCAAATCCTTTTCAACCTATATTCAATTGAATATACTGCAAAGACAAGTGACTTAATGTTCGAAAAGGTAAACTTTGTAATTTTTTGCAAATATTAGCTCATTTGGAATTTGATGCCTGCAGCATGTTTCAAAAAAGCTGGCACAAGTGGCAAATAAGACTGAGAGAGTTGAGGAATGCTGATCAAACACTTATTTGGAACATCCCACTGGTGAATGGGCTAATTGGGATCATCTACGGTCCGTAATATCGTCAAAAGGTTCAGAGAATCTGGAGAAACCACTGCACGTAAGCGACAAGGCCGAAAACCAACATTGAATGCCCGTGACCTTCGATCCTCAGGCGGTACTGCATCAAAAATCAACATCAGTGTGTAAAGGACATCACCACATGGGCTCAGGAACACTTCAGAAAACCACTGTCAGTAACTACAGTTCGTCGCTACATCTGCAAGTGCAAGTTAAAACTCTACAATGCAAAGCGAAAGCCATTTATCAACAGCACCCAGAAACGCCGCCGGCTTCGCTGGGCCTAAGCTCATCTAAGATGGACTGATGCAAAGTGGAAAAGTGTTCTGTGGTCTGACGAGTCCACATTTCAAATTGTTTTTGGAAACTGTGGACGTCGTGTCCTCCGGACCAAAGAGGAAAAGAACCATCCGGACTGTTATAGGCGCAAAGTTCAAAAGCCAGCATCTGTGATGGTATGGGGGTGTATTAGTGCCCAAAGCATGGGCAACTTACACATATGTGAAGGCACCATTAATGCTGAAAGGTACATACAGGTTTTGGAGCAACATATGTTGCCATCCAAGCAATGTCTTTTTCATGGACGCCCCTGCTTATTTCAGCAAGACAATGCCAAGCCACATTCTGCATGTGTTACAACAGCATTGCTCCATAGTAAAAGAGTGCGGGTACTAGACTGGCCTGCCTATAGTCCAGACCTGTCTCCCATTGAAAATGTGTGGCGCATTATGAAGCGTAAAATACGACAACGAAGCCCCCGGAGCTGTACATCAAGCAAGAATGGGAAAGAGTTCCACCTGAAAAGCTTCAAAAATTGGTCTCCTCAGTTCCCAAACGTTTACTGAGTGTCTTTAAAAGGAAAGGCGATGTAACACAGTGGTAAAAAGGTTAGTTAATGATTATTTGCAAAAAAAAAGAAAGTTTCTCAGTTAAACATTAACTGAACATTAAACATCTTGACTTTGCAGTGTATTCAATTGAATATAAGTTGAAAAGGATTTGCAAATCATTGTATTCTGTTTTTATCTACAATTTACATAACGTGCCAACTTCACTGGTTTTGGGTTTTGTAGATTTTTGGGGTCTGTTACATTAAACATTAGATGAAACCACATTTCCAAATCAAGAAAGTCAAACTGTTTTAAAGGGAATCAGATCAACGCTGCGGTGAACATCTTGGTGCATAAAAGAGCAATCCTATTGTTCTGGTGAAGCTATGGCTCCTGCTGTCGCACCACCTTTCGGCCAAACTTAGCTCAGGAAAACACAACACGTCCACCAGTTCTTATTAGAATCAGGTAAAATTTGCTGTGAACATTCCTGGAACTCTAGTGACAGTTCCCCTTTTAATGTTCTGCACAGGGTGGCATGGGGGCACAGTGGTTAGCATGGCTTCCTCACAGCAAGAAGGTCGTGGGTTTGTATGAGTGTGTGAGTGAATGGTTTGTGCGCCCTGCAATGGATTGGCGAACTGTCCAGGGTGGGGCCCTGCCATCGCCCATAGTCAGCTGAGATAGGTTCCAGCTCCCCCGCAACCCTATTGAGGAAGAAGTGGGTATAGAGAATGGATGGATGGATGTTCTGCACCCTGTACCCATTCCTGTTGAGCCATCAACTGGCCAAACTGATTTTACCAGTGGAGAGAATGGAATAGATTTGAGGACATTTCACATTATTTTCCAGCAACAGCATTTATCTAGTTTCTAGTTAAGTTTTTAAGCTCAGGCCCAGCCTCCTGGTGCCAGCAGTGGCGTGCCGTCAGATGTTGAGAAGGCCTTCAGTAACCGCACCCTTTACCGCTCGACTGCCCTCAAGCTGTTCTCAATTAAGTATGCCTGAGCAAAAATCAAATTATACTCTTCCAAAAAAAAGAAACTATACATTGTTTTTAGCATCAATTCATTATACATGAAATGTTTTGACGAATATGGAAAACATATTGAAATATACTCTTCCAAAAAAGAAACTATACAAATATTGAATTATTGAGTACACTTTCTTTTCAATATTTTTTCCACATTTGTAAAACCATTTCATGTATAATAAATTGATGCTAAAGACAATGTATAGTTTTTTTTTTGAAGAGTATACTTATTGACTAAACAACCAAGACCAATACATGACCTATAATAAGAAGTGATAAGAAAAAGGGAATGCCTATTTCCTACATTTATGTAATTGATATAGCATTGGAAGGATGGCAATTTAAATGCAAAAAAATCTAAAACTTTCCCTGACTTCGCTGCATTTATTTTCGCCATCCTTACAATTGTCACTCAGCTCTGCATCGTGCCTAACAACTCCCTTTAGGCGAGACTACATTCATTATACACTACCGCTCAAAGTTTTGGGATCACTTGCAAATTTCTTTGTTTTCCAAAGAAAAATACATTTCATGCATTTCACAAACATTTTTATCCATTTTACAAACGATTAAAATTAATCAGATTATTTTCAAAGAATGATCTGCATTTTTGCATAGAGGCCTATTATCAGCAACTGTCAGTCCTCTGCATCAATGTCCTGATATGGCTGCTAATCCAAATTCAGCATTTTATAAGGCTAATTGATTATTAGAAAACTCTTCTGCAAATGTGTTGCACAGCTGAAAAGCGTTGAACTAATAAGGGAGCACAAAAGGGAGCATGGCATTCTTGTTTTAGTGCCTGAAGCATCAGCAGTTGTTTGTTTGTTTACAGGCTCAGAATGGCCAGAAAGAAAGAACTTCCTTTAGAGACCCATCAGTCTATTGTTGTGCGTAGAAAAGAAGGCTATTCAATGCGAGAAATTGAAAACGTAAAATCTCTTACCATGCTGTCAACTACTCCCTTCAGAGAGCAGCACAAACTGGCACTAACAAGGACAGAAAAAAGGAGTGGGAGGCCCTGATGCACAACTGTGCAAGAAGACACATATCTGAGAGTGTGTTTTTTAAGACAAAGGCACCTCACAGCTTGTCAACTAGCAGCTGCACTAAATAGTTCCCGTCAAACACCAGTTTCAGTATCAACAGTGAAGGAGGGTTTTTTTTTTTTGATGAAGGCAAAGTTTGAAGTACTTATTCATCATTTTCCATTAAAATCATTATTTCTAACTCAGACAATGTCACCATGTTCTGTTCATTTGCTATATTTCCCATTCAGACAAATTTCATATGTGTTTCTATTGAAAAAAAGAAAATTTCCAAGTGATCCCAAACTTTTGAGCAGTAGGTATAGAACGGATTCTCGAGGCGTATTGCTGAATGAGCATTGCAAACCAATTTACGCAAATCTAAGCCGTTTTACGAGCTAGGCTACAAGAGCGCAGAATTTATACAGACATATTGATATTTTAAGTCGCTATTTATGTGCGGAAGAAAACGCCAAATGATTTTGTGGAGCAATGTATTACAATATTATCAAAAATAAATTTGACTGTCATTCAAGCAATTAGTCTGAGCAACTGTTGCTAATCGGGAAAAATAAACTGTGAGAGATGAGTAATGCTGCATTCACGGAAGGTCGGAGGTCCCAAGTCGGCAATTTGTTCTTCCAACTTCGTTGTGTTCATGTGTATTGAAGTCCTAATGTGCGAAAAACATGGATGTTACAAAGAAGCTGAGTTGTATTTTAATGCTCAGAGCATTTAAAAAAACACTGAAAGCTGTTTCCAGTTTTTTCGTGACACTGAAGAGCAACCGAAACGGATCAGGTGAGCCATGACATACATATGTCTTTTAATCAGAAAAATGTCCGTATTTGCTTTTTTATCCGCCATTTTTCGGTGAATGTGACATCAATATCAAGTCAAGCTGGCAACTCGTGTACCAAAATTATCAGCGAGATGCCGACTTGTTTTTCCGACATGAGGGGGCGTTCATGTGAATTTTCAGAAAATCGTTTTTCCAAATATCCTGACACCACATGAATGCAGCATTTTTCCGTATTGAAAGGTGAGGTTTCTGAAGGCCTTCGTTACTGCTGACGGACCACCTCTGGTTGCCAGTGATATCACAGTTTAATCTTTTGTCATGCATGGTCTTTGGATAGTACTACGCAAGGTTTTCCTGTTATTTTTAAAGCCGTAGATTAAGAGAGACAGGAGAAAAAAACAGAGGCAGCTGTGGAAACAGAGAAGACAATAATGCGCAGAAGGGGTCAGAATCCTGCTTCAGGAATGAATGAGTTATTATCTGTTTTGCTTCTGTTTTGGTGGCCTCAACGAAGCTACAGCTTCTTTGTGAACTCTTGGTGAACTATCCATCATTTTCTTTCCAACTCTTGAAAAACAAGGGATAAAGCTTTGTGCTGTGTCTTTGAAAGGCGTAAATCATGCTCTTTTTATTGTAAGTTCTATACCAGAATGTCGTATGGTTTTTGTCCACTCCCTCAGTTCTTCGCAAAGTGGTAGTAAGGTGTTTACATGATTGAAACAATAAATTATCCATAGTTAAGTCTTTCCTTGTGTTCAGTGTAGATAAAATCACCCTATTGAGTTGAAGTAAAAGAAGAATTGCCCTTGAGGGAGATGCGTCTCGTAACTAGTCACTAGACCTAAATAAATGTGTTTTGAAGTGTGTTTTGTTGCTCATCTTCTGTACAATATGGTAAGTCAGGAGAGTGGTCCAGTGAGAGTCACTTATCTTCTCTTTGTCTGTCTGTGTCAGATATTGAAGTCTTTTTTGTGCAGTTTCGTGAGTTTTTGTCTATGTGCTTTGTGTCGGGCCCGCCAATTTCATCTCTGCCACACGTCAACCATCACCAAACAGCATGTTGCAGTTGTGTACATACACTGATGAGCCAAAACATTAAAGCCACTCACAGATGCAGTGAATAATGTTGATTATTTAATGACAACGGCACATGTCAAGGTCTATAGACAGATCTTAGATGGGGGTGGAAAGTCGGTTCTTGTATTCAAAATGTTGGATGTAGAAGTAATGGGAAATTAGTTACTTTGGCCAGGTTGCTATGGCCTGACAAGTGGGTTATTGCATCTGTGAAGTGGCAAGACTTCTGAGGTGCTCCCCGTCAGCAGATGTGAATGCCTACTGACAGTGGTCCAAGGAGGGACAAACCATGAAAAGACGGCCGGGTTTTGGTTGCCCAAGGCTCATCAGTGCATAAGGGCTATGAAGGGCTTCTCTGGTCTCTGTGTCATCAAAAATGTATAGTTGCACTGTGGAAATGTTTTTGCTCTCACAAGTCCACATACAGGTGCTAAGGTTTGGTCTAAACTGACAGAAGGGCAACTGTGGCACAATTTGCTAAGAATTTCATTAATATTTACTGAAGGAATATGTAAAAACACACAGTGCATCATACCCCGCTGTGTATTGCACTTTTTAGCTTGTTGACTTTGAGAATTTCATAAATATTTACTAAAGGAATATGTAAAAACACACAGTGCATCATACCTTGCTGTGTATTGCACTTTTTAGCTTGTTGACTATCAAAATGCCCACTGTAACCCTGGTCAATCTGTAAAAGCGCCCCCCCATGGGCACCTGAGCCCATTGAGCAGGACCTTGGAGAAGATGAAGAAGGGCGCCTGGTCCCATTCTTTTTTTTTTTTTTTTTTTTTTTACATCATGAGCTTTGGTTGGGTGTGTGTGCATCATTTAACTGGGCAGATATGGCATCAGGATGCTCTGTGGGAAGAAGACATGCTGATGGAGGGAGTGTGATAATCCGGGAAATGTTTGGCAAAGAAAATTTGAATTTGGGAATTCAAGTGATGTCAGTTCGATGGAGCCATTTTGGAAGCACAGGACGGACATTCACTAAATTAGGCAGGTGGTTTTAAACTAGTGGCTGATCAGTGAAAATTTCAAAAAAAGTTGGCACAGTGATTTGAAAAGTCCATTCACCCTCTACTGCATCGAAAACACAATAACTACACATTATTTTATGCTTTATCTGGTGAATTTGATTGTTCATTGGAAATATATGCTTATTCCAAATCTGATGATTGCAACAGACTCCAAAAATGGCAGAGGTAACTGAGCATGAATAATGATTGACAAGATGTAATAATATTGTGATGTTAAACAGGTAGGCTAATATATATCACAATATAATATATATTTGTGTTATAATATAAAGGGAGCATAAATAGCTTAAATAGGTTGAGGCTCACCACTTTGTGAACAGCTATGTCCTCCACAGATAAATCAGTAGAATTTTGGACATTTTATTCTCTCCTGGGTGTCAGGTAAATAAAAGAGGGAAGGAATCTGGTTGAATCATAGTGAGTAAATAGCGTGGTCAATAACCACTTCCAACTGAAAGTGATCTCCCATCTATCAGACGTCCCTCTCTCAAGAACCGTCATGCAACCGTTTCGGATATCACAGCATGGGCTTGGAGATACTTTGCCAAACCTTTTCAGTCAACACCATTTCCTGCTGTATTCACAGATGAAAGTTAAAGCAAAGCCAACACAGTAACACTGTCCAAAAGTGCCATCAGCTTCTCTAGGCGCTATGTCATCAAAAATGGCTAGTTGCACAGTGGAAAGGTTTTTTTGCTCTAACAAGACAACAATAACAACTCGAGCTGTTCTCAGCATCAGGTCTAAAGGCAAGCATCAGCCATGGTAAGGGGCTGTGTAATTGGACGTGGCAATGCGTGACTTTGCTGTGCTTTTGCTATGTTTGTCTGCCTGTCTAGTGCATTTTTAGTTCCTAGTTTAGTTTAGCAATGCCCATAGTTCTTGCCATGTGTCCTTGCTTATTCATGTATATTTCTATTTTCTAGCTGTGGTCCGGTCTGCCAGTTAGGATCCACCTCTCCAGTCCGTGTTCCATGCCACGTTCTGTTCCTGCGTGCAGCAGCTTTCATTGCTTTGGTTTGGCTGGTGGTGTCTCCACTTCCTTCACAGCTGTTCTGAATCCGGGGCTGTTCTGAGCTTCATTGCCTCTTGATTGTTTTAACTCCTCACTAACATTTACTGACTCACACGGGAGGTGTGTCTTTAGACAGGCACACACTGATCCTAACTAATTTAGATAGGGTATCGATTGGCATGATTAACCACATTTGATATTATCTAGATCTCGTTTGCTTTTCTGTGAACAGTCTCACCCTTCCTTCCCTGCCGCATCTTACACTGGTACTTATGCTGGACACGCCCATTCTCTTAATGGGCTCATTAAGTCTTACTGCTCGTCACATGTCTCATGCTTCTGTGCCCCGCCCCTCTCGTTTTGTCCAGGTGTTCCTTGTTTCCCTGATCCCGCCCCGAGCCCATAAACTCTGAGGCGGAGCTCCAATCTGGCAGACGGATCCTTGTTTTGCAACAGTCCTGGTTCGCTCATGTGTTGGTCAGTGCCTATCAAGTTCTCGTTCTCTGCCATAGTCTGCGTGTCTAGTCCTCGCCATTTTATTGTTAGCTTTGTTATTCCCTCTATTTTTATCAGCTCTTGGGTGTAGTTTTTCGTTGGCCTTTACGCCCCCTTATGTTCCCTGATTTAGTCATTTCTGTACAAATTTTCAGCTCCTTGAGTGAAGCTTTTTGTTGGCCCTCATGCTGTGTTTTATTTGTGTGTTATTCAATAAACCCCTTTATTTTGCATTTACGTCTCACCTCTGGTGTTTCCCATCGCTGCGCCTAACAGACTTGCAAAAGCACCATTAATTCATTAATCAAGGAGGAGACAGCACCTCGGCAATGTATATTCCAGCGGAAAGAATTCTTGAAGCGTCTAAAATGCATAGTTTTATAAATTCTCATTTGGTAATGATCCAGTGCGACGCATTTTTAAACTGAAAAGTCTTCAAATCGGCGTCAATACCAGGGGGCAGTCATTTTTACTTGGGGAATCTAAGGCTGCATTTGGAATGCACACGTCCACTTGCTCACTCTTTACATTGTTTCCAATGTAGAACATTCACCACACAGTGCCCTATATAGTGGGTGAGTGTGCATTTCGAAGGCATTATCCAATAAAACGCCAGTGCCGTGGTGCTTGTACGTCAGTTATTCTCTTAAGTGACGTCAGTTCCCTTTCCTTTCATCCGGGCCATAGAGTAGTTCAAAGGGCCTTCAGTAAGCTCTCCCTTTACGGCTTGGCTGCCCAAAAGCTGTTTTTAATTAAGCTCGCCTGATTAACAATGAAACAATTTATTGACTGAGCAATCAAGAGTACATAATTAGAAATGGTAATGAAATGTGAATTCCAATTGCCTACATTTATATAATTGATATGGCATTGTAAATCCAAAACTTTCGCTGATTTTGCAGCATTCGTTTTCAGTCTTTGGGATTGTCACACAGCTGTACAACCTTACCCTTTAGCCGTGACAACATTCGAAATATAGAACGGATTCCTGTACTTCAAGTATTCTGCTTTCCGCTGAAATATACTTTGCCAAGGTGCTGTCTACTCCTTTTAAATTTTGGAGCACTGTATGCCGCCACCTAGACATCGCCATGTCCCTGCATTTTCCAGCAAAACAACACCAAACAATATTCTGAACAGATTATAGATGCATGGTGTAAGGGTTGGTCCTTGCAGTCCCTCCCCCAGCTGCATTCTCCTCCTCCACCTTAATGGGCAACAGGTGTGGCTCATTAAGGTGGAGATGAAGGTTTGTTATTCAAGAGTTGGCTGCGCCGCAGATTGGTGCTGCAGCATTTTGTTCCTGGATCCCTGCGATGTGTGTCTGTGTGCTGCTGCTCCCCTCCTTGTTTTTATTTGTTATTTAAATAAAAGATTTTTTATATTTATGCTCAGCCTGAGCGTTTGGGTCCCTTGTTTTGCTTTTGGGTACATGGTCCCAGTGCCCACCGGCTTCATGTCTTCTGCCGGGGGGCAAAACCATGACACATGGCTCTGTCAGCAGAGAATACAGGTGCTAATCTGGCCAAACCAGCAGTCCTGATCTGTCTCAGATTGAGAATTTATGCCACATTATGAAGCAAAATATAAAAGAACAAAGTCCCCCCAACATAAGCACAGCTGAAGACCTGCATAATGGAGGAATTGAGGGTATTTCACTGGCTAGATTTGACCGACTGATGCCTTTTGTGCCTAAACTTTTCATGAGTGATAAAGAGACAGGTTGATGTTACACAGTGGTAAAACAGTTTGTGCAAACTTTTCACAGATCTTGAAAGTGAAACAATCAAGCCCCGTTTCTACTGAACGCGAAACAAAATTTCTCCTCGGTTTCTTCTCGGGAGTTTCACCGTGGGATCATTTCCATGTTTTCTTTTTGAAGAACTACCACCCTGCTCGTGCAGATTCCATTCACTTCTATGGGCGAACAACCTGGCAAAGGATTGACACGCAAATTCTCACCACCAATCAATAGCAATGGCAGTTGTTTACACTCAAGGGGTAGTAATTCCTGCAATCTCCAAAAATAATGTAGCTACATGGCTTTCGAGCAATGTAACTAACGTTCCCACTGTCTCAGGCAATGCAGCTAACTGCAGTTTGAATATGAAGCTTGGTAGCCTAGCTAGCTAATGTTGCTGCTAGTAACAATGATGCGATTCAAAACACTGCTCTATTAGCGCAAATTTTTTGCAGAAGAATATTTTTACGTGGAGCGACTCCACGTGTTGTGTCTCCCACGTGATTCGCATTGCCTGGCATGAACTGGCATCTTTTTCCATGTATTTGCCTCTTTGAATATAATCAGGGGCCTGTACCATAAAGCTGGATTTGGGTTTATCACGGTATCTTCCGGTTTAACCCCGGTTTTTCTGTACCATGAAGGCGGCTCACTTCTTACCGAGGTATATCACCGCGGCGACATAAGCTGAATGGCTAACCTGCTTTGGAGCAGGTTTAGGGTGCGTTCAAGTGCATCTGCAAGTAAGCCGGCTGCACATGATTCCCGAAAAATTACTTAAATCTTGCCGAAGTTGCGTAATAAGCCCTCCAAACCCTGCAATGGCTGCAGCTCCCGCAAATAAAATGAGGAAAAATCCGCTTTGCATTCGGTGGAAACGCTGCTTCATGGGAAGAACCGTCACAGAAATGTTATCATATATAGGCTAGTCAAGCCTAGCCTACATATGCCATATCATATCATATCAAGCTTGATCTCATGATAATGAAAAAGGCCACACCTTAACAGTAAAAGCGTAAATGGCGACTCTGCGGACATATCTGGACAAAATAGGCTTTTTATTTCACTTCAGTATTGACTACAAACTGACCATGCCTTCTGTATTTCCCCTCATTAGCGCATTCGTCACGCAAGGACACAATGTCTGCTTTAGGCCGATACTGCAGGTCTTCAGGAAATTCACTCGGGCTGTTAGTTCCGCGTGTGGAGACGCAACGTGGGTGGATTCCGATTTTCCATAATCTAATGAAGCTCCACAACAAACTCCCAGCTGAAGGAGATTGCCAGAAGTCAGTGAACTCACTCGAGGCTTTGACTGATGCGTAAACTCTTTCCTGTCACAGTCTTCCACATTCCAGGAAGTGCATTCCTGTATGTTGCCCTAGAGTTCAAAACTCATGGCTTTTTTCCCCTTCTACCGCGCTGAGAGCACAGAAGCCGGGCGACTAGCCCCTGGTGTACAGCAGACTCTCTCCAGACTGGTTCATGTCCCTCAGATGGACCTCTGGAACGATATGTTTCTTTGCACTTCATATATCTTCGGTGATGAGATGAATTTTGAGTTAACTTAAACAAACTTGTGTTTTATGGCTGTGGAGATGTTTAGTGACAGCCAGTTGAATCGGACAGCTTGAATTCCATAAGTTGTTTTGCAGCATGACACAGTTTAACTGTTCGGTGTGATTGGGCTCGTATCACTGTTTTCCTGCAGAATAACTCCGTTGTACTGCATGAAAAGATTTTCACTGAAACAAGGCGATCAAGTTTCAAAAATTTTCCTGATCCAATCAAATACAATCCAAAAAACTGAAATCAAGATTGTGTTGTGCATCACTGTTGGAAAAATGGTTTGTTCCACTACATGTTCAGATCAAAGAAGTCATAGTAGCTCATTGGCCAGCACCCCCTTTCTTAAATTTCTTTTTTTTTTTTTTTTTATTCTGTGGTGCAAATTGGGGCTTTTGGCAATTTCCTGCGTTTACCTGCTTCAAAAAAATGCTATTTGCAATTGGAAAGCGAAAACATTTCACAGGCTGCAGCTGCCTTCTGAAAATTGAAACCTGGCACAGTGACCCTAATCCCCACAGCATGAATTTTTGATCTGGTGCATTTTTTTGGTGACGGTATGCAATAGCTTTCTTGTTTCATTAGTCGCCTTTATTGACTCATAGAACGCTGAGCCATACCTTCCCTAAATCTTTGGATTGCTGAAAAATGTATAACTGAAGAAAATGGGCAGCTTCTTTTTTCACATAGCGCAAAAATGTTTCCTGCATCAGGAAAATACTGTATACCAGTATGTAGGGGTGAGACCCTCTCTTTTATGTTCATGTCTGAAACAGACGCTTGATACCATTCCAATATTTGTCAGTTTTCATTTTTATTTTAATATTTCATTTCACGAACTCTCGCCATTATTTGATTGAGAGCTGGGGTGCAAAATGAGGACTACATTCATGTTATTGTAAGACATCCAAAAAAAAGGAAAAAGGAGTGTACAATATCATTCTTGTAATTCCTAGAAAGACAGCAGGACAGAGCTGTGAAATACATCACCCGGAGTGTGTATATCGCACACCATACTCAGGGAATAAACAAGGATCTGCCAGTCGTTTAGCCCGACACTAAATAATGAATGTGACAATGTGCAGAACATAAAAAAGATGGAAAAAAATGTAGATTGTTTTCCATATTGCTAAAGAACCTTGGGATCCGAACACAAGGAGATTATTTCACGACACGCTTAAGACATTACTAATTTGAAATTAGTACTTTTGTTTTCAAAATCAGAGTAAAATCCAAGTTAAAGGCAAAAAAAAAAACACCTGGCAGATTTGAAAGTGGTTAGCTAATTAATTTACTATGATATCCTCTATTTTCCACTGCCGGCAATGGGCCTGGTTACAGCGCTGAACCTATGGGATCTCTCCGATCAGGGGCCACATGTTTCTCTAACACATCACCTGTACTGCATTCAAAAAATAATTCCCTTCCCCCTCAGAGCCTCTAATTCATGCATTAACCATGATAGAAAATATTTTTTCTTCATCTACTCATCAGCTTAAGCCACTGTCACATGGCAATAAAAAAAAATCTTTTTTTCATTTTTTGAAAATCAACTGTCTAGTCAATGCTTTGCTTTCAGCTGAGACATCAAGAAGACATACAGAAGATACTCAGGATTTTGTGGAAATTTGGAAATGCATCCAGTTGTTTCCTACCAGTGAAGAACATCAATTTGTTTCAACAAACAAATAAAAAATCAACAAGTCTTTGAAAAAATTGCTAAATAATTACAGTATTTTCGCCTGCAATAATTTTGACTGACAACTGCTGTGGTTTGTGATTGTCAGTAAATACAGGCTTTGCAGACCAGTACACAGGAACTCACATGTCTGTACTGCAGTTATGGACAGCGGGAGCTCCGCCTGACTTAATAACTCTAGTCAATCGATTAAAGGGAAAGACATCTCCCGGTACCACTGCAGATCTCTGTGCTCTTCTGTGGAAATGGGTCACACATCGTCAAGCAGCGCAAACACAAACACGCGGTAATCATGTGTATGAAGGCAGGAGCAGACTGGAGGTGTCACGGTACAAATTGCTCCTGGTTTATTTTCCCATTCTGATTTAGAATCTCATGGAAAGATTTCTCTGGGCAACAGGAGTGTGTCGGATAAACCATCATGTGAGCCACATGACACACACTACGCTTTCCAAAGCACATCTGTTTCTCATTAGACCCCTCCGATTACGCGAATTAGGGAGATCATATAGTATTCAAGACGTTCAGCTAAACATTTATCCTATCCTGTCATGTGGCCCTCAGCCATTAGTTAGGGGCTTGTAACTAAACTTCAGCTGGCATAGAGGCCTCCAGTTAAGGGCGTCTAGACAAGGCGGGACTGGGCTGACCAGCCAAAAACGCTACAAATGTACAGCGCCATGTGTGTTAATACACAGCATGATTACTATTAAACAAAGGCTTTTTTGTTTATCACCACTGCAAAAAGTGTCTGTCTAAGCAAATCATATTGTCTTACAAATTAAAATAAGACCTAACTTCCTAGTTTTTCTCTCTCAGGTAGAAAATATGAGCTTATTTGAAGTCACCACATGCTTGACAAGTGAAATTGTCTTATCCCATTGGCAAATCTTGAAATAAGTTAAAATTGTCTCACCCATTGGCAAATTTTTTTGTCTTACTGAGAAAAAAAGGTAATAGAAGTAAGAGTTTTAGTCTAAGTACAAGATTAAAATACTAGATAAGGGGGACTTATTTTTCAGTTTTTGCAGTGAGGACTGCAGTGAGACAATTAAATATTTTAGCTGTGTTTTCAAGGACTTTGCAGAGTGGCATAACTACATTGCAGCCAGTAGGTTTGTGGTTGCCATAGTGGTGTTTAGATTTGAACTTTTGCCATGAAACTGGGCTGCTTGGTTACAATAGCAGTGATATGTTTTCTGAAAAGTGGTGTGTCGGTTAGGGCCGTGATTGTGGCAGCGATGTGTAGGACAGTGCAGTTATCATGGCAGTGATGTGTAGGTCAGAGCGGTTATGTCAGAAGTGTGGTTATCAGGGCAGTGGTGTATAGCAGGTCAGTGCATTTGCCGTGGCAGTGGTATTTAGATAAATGTGGTTATCCTGGCTATGGTGCTAAGATCAGTGCGGTTATCATGGCAGTCGTATATCCATCAGTGTGGTTATGATGGGAGTGGTGTGTAGGTCAGTGCTGTTATCTTTGCAGTGGTGTTTAGGTCAGTGCGGTTATGAATGCAGTGGTGTTTATTCAGTGCAGTTATCATGAAAGTGGCGTGTAGGAAGTCAGGGCAGTTATCATGGCATTGGCGTGTAGGATGTCAGTGGAGTTATCACAGCAGTGGTATGTAGGAGGTCAGTGTGGTTATCATGGTGGTGGTGTGTTAGTCAGAGCAGTTATCTTGGAAGTGGTGTGTAGGTTAGTGTGGTTACCATTGCAGTGGTGTGTAGGTTGTCAGAGTGGTTATCAACGCAATGGTGAGTAGCTCAGTGCAGTTATCATGGCAGTGGTTTATTGGTCAGAGTAGTTATCTAGGCGGTGGTGCTTCAGAGGTTAGTGCAGTTATCATGGCAGTAGCGTGTAGGTCAATGCAGTTATTATGGCAGAGGTGTGCAGGTCAGGACAATCATAATGGCTGTGGTATGCATGTAAGAGCAGTTATCTTGGCAGTGCTGTTTAGGTCAGGGCAGTTATCACGGCAGTAGTATGTAGGAGGTCAATGTGGTTATCAAGGTAGTGTTGAGAATGTTAGAGCAGTTATCTTGGAAATGGTGTTAAATTCAAGACAGGCATAATGGCTGTGATGTGCATGTAAGAGCAGTTATCTTGGCGGTGCTGCTTAGGTCAGTGAATTTATCATGGCAGTGGCATGGAGGTCAGTGAGATTTTCATGGTCGTGGCGTGTAGGTCAGTGCAGTTATTATGGCAGTGATATGTTGGAGGTCAGTGCAGTTAACATGACATGGTTGTTTATATCATCATGGCAGTGATGTTTTGGTCAGAGCGGTTATCATGATTGTGATGTTTTGGTCAGTGTGGTCATCACTGTTGGTCAGAGCAAGTATCATGGCAGTGATGTGTGTATCCGTGCAGTTATTGTGGCAGTGGTGTGTGGATCTGTGCAGTTATTACGGCAGTGGTGTGTAGGAGTTAAGTGTGGTTGTCTTGGCAGTGGTTTGTAAGTGAGAGTGGTTATCATGATGGAGGTGTGTTGATCTATGCAGTTGTCATGGCAATGGTGTATTGATCTGTGCAGTTATTATGGCAGTATTGAGTAGGAGTTAAATGCGATTGTCACGGCAGTGATGTACTGATCAGTGTGCTCCCATAGATGGTTGGAATTTGGGGACTCACCGACGGTGGCTGTTGAGCGAGCTGAATCCTGTGAAAGAGCGACTCCTCTGCAGCAGTCCGCTCTCCGCTGGGTACTCGAACCGCAGCTTCACCGACATCCCCCTACCCCTGCAAAAGCCACATTAAGAACACTCATGTACAACCCCGTCTCCTCCATAAACAAATCACTGATGATTGGCAACAAGTGGAAAGAAAAAGAATCGCATATATGCCCTACACTGCTGAAAATAACACCCTGCTTTCCCTCCTGCAGTTAAATGAAAAATACAGCACCAGTAAAAATCAGTACTTCCAAGACATCCCATTAAAACAGGCAATTGAGGAAAAAAAATTATAATAACAACATTGATCTCAAAAAATCGCCACCTTTAAATGATGTAAACAGAATAGCAAAATCAAACAAACCTTTTTCTAAAGTTTATAAACTTGTATCCTCACTCAGCTCTGAGAACACGCAATGCATTCCAAATGGGAAGAGGACCATATCATCAAACCTAACACAAACTACTGCAATATAATCAGCAGGAACACCTACAACATGTCTCAAAATAGTAATTTTAGACTAATCCAATCTGAGGCAATTCATTGAAAACATGTTATACCGCAAACACAACAATGTACAACATGGGACTACAGATATACACAGTACACTAACTGCACACTCAAGACTACACATCACCTCCTCCATGCAATCTGGCTGTGTCCACCAGTACAGCACTTTTGGGGGGAGGTAATCACCAAACTATCAGAACTATTTAAATGAACCATCCCATTAACCCCATCTGCATATTCGGTGAAATTAACTCAATTCAAACAAAAATCGCGACCCCTCTGTCAGTAGCTCCAACAACTGCCAGGAAAAGAATACTGGGGTGCGTTTCCTGAAATCACAGACGCTAAATAACTGTGAATGGATGAACTATACAAGTTACGAACTTAGTTAGCAGCAGCGCTTTTGAGAAACGCACCCCTGCTCAATTCAAAAACAAAAAACAGCTGAAAATATCTCAATGGGTCGACCTACTTGAAAACATTTGTCAGTCGAACACGACACCGCCCTAAAAGAAAACAAGTACTACTATTTCACAAATTCACAGCCAGTTAACTCATGTTTAAGTACACTGTAACCCTTAAGACGCGCAATAAACAAACAATCATATGGATGCAACTGTTTTCAATGGCCATTAGTGTCATTTTTTAGTGTCACACTAACTAATCATCATGCTGCATAATTTCCATTATTTTTTAATTAGTCTACTAATCTCCTTTTTTCTTTTTTCCTCTTTTCTCACTGTCTTCTCACCTTCTGCTTTAACAATTTCAGTGAATTACAGTGAATTGTTTGGTGTATGTCTGTAATAGTATCAGTTTGTGTCCCCGCGGTTTGTTCTGGTCTATGTCTGTCTTATGCTGACTGTCCCTAATTATTACCACCAACATCAAACTGCTGCAAACTTCATTTTTAATTTTTTCTTTGTTTTTGCTTTGTTTTTTTTTTTTAATGTTTTGATGTATTTATTTGCAACCCCAATTCCGAAATAGTTGAGATGAAGTGTAAATTGTGAATAAAATCGAAATGCAATGACTTTCAGATCACATGAGCCAATGTTATGTACAATAGAATATAGATAACATTTCAAATGTTGAAACTGAGACATTTTACATTTTTATCCACTAAATGAGCTTATTTCAAATTTTCTGGCTGCAACAGGTCTCAAAAAAGTTGGAACACTGGAAAAAAAGGGCTGAAAAAGCTATAAATATATAAGAGAATCGGCTGAAAGAACATTTAGCAAGTAATTAAGTTTACTGGCATCAGGTGTGTAATGTGAATATAGGCCACTAGATGGCAGTATTTACCTTTTTTTTGTTAAGCTCAGACTGGAGTCATGTTTAGACATGTCCTGGACATGTCTGGGGCAAGTCTCAGAAAGTTAAAAAAAAGAGGTCTAAATGTGGGTGGGGTCTGCAAAAGAGTATATAAGGAAAAGAATTGAGACAGTAAAGTGGTAGGAGAAATTGCAAGAAGATGACCAGACCTGCCATTCTGTTCAAGACCTGTGACGTTTCTTTTGTGGATGTCTTTGCCTGTGTTTGAGCATTTTCGTTACCCAGGACATCACCAAGCCACCCCACAAATAGGGACTGTAAATAGTTCTTTTTTTTTTCTATTCAATCTTGGTCAGTTTAGTTATTGTCTTTGTTAGAAATTAAATGTGTTTAAGTTTTTAAAACTGTGTCTGTCATCCCTTGCTGTTGCTGTTGCTGTTGCTGTTGTGTTGTTTTAAATGTAATAACAAATTGGGGCCATAACAAATTGGGGGCTCGTCCGGGATAGACCATTTTGTGAGTCATTTATTAAAAATCTAACATTTCAGATTGTAAAATTGTTTTTGTGAATTTTCCTATATAAATATATTGACAACAGCAATGGATGATTTCTTGGCATCACCAACCGTAGGGGTTTTGAAGTCTTTTAAAAAGACAGAACTGTTGGAAATATGCAGACATTTGGAGCTGACAGAGGTAAAACCAGCCATGCGAAAAGCAAGACTGGCTAGAGAGATAGTTGAATATTACATTGATGAAAATGTGTTTGCACCAGGAGATCTGGAACAGTTTCCAGTGGAAAATCCAAATATAGAAATGGAACTTAAATTAAAAATGCTAGAGATTGAAAGGGAAGAAAAAGAGAAACAAAGAGAATTTGAGAGGGAAGAAAAAGAAAAACAAAGAGAATTTGAGTTAGAAAAATTTGCAAGACAGAGAGATTTTGAATTAGAGAAATTCGATAGAGAAGAAAGACTCCAAATGGAGCAACTAAAAATAAAAATTCTAACTGAAAATAAATTTTGGGCTAGCCAGGAGGTAAAACTGGTGCCTCCATTTTTGGAAAAGGATGTTGACAACTATTTCCAGTGTTTTGAAAAGGTAGCAAAGAGTTGCCAGTGGCCAAAGGAACACTGGCCTCTGATGTTGCAAACTGTCCTCAAGGGTAAAGCTCAACAAGCCTATTCGGCTTTGTCTGCAGATGATTCCTCTGATTATGAGGTTGTCAAAAAGGTTATTTTGAGAGCTTATGAGTTGGTTCCAGAGGCTTACCGACAGAAATTCAGAGGTCTGAAGAAATCTGAAAATCAGACTTATGTTGAATTTGCTAATGAAAAGCAGGTTTGCTTTGAGCGCTGGTGTACTTCTATGGAGGTCAAGGATGATTTCAACTCACTAAAAGAGATGGTGTTAGTTGGAGAATTCAAGAACTGTGTTAAAGATGATGTTAAGACCTACCTTAATGAGAAGCAAGCACTGAATTTGCAATCAGCTGCCAAATTTGCAGATGAATATGTTCTCACACATAAGTCCAAATTTCAGTCTAGCAGTAATAATAGATGGTCCCAATTTCAGGAAAAGGGTTATGGTGATACCCAAGATTCCTCACCCAAAGACAAAGACAAATCTGGTGATGGTGCTCAGAAATCCAGTAACAGGTCTGATCAAAGTGTGAAAGCTGACAGTGACAAAAGTGGTCTAGTTTGCAGTTATTGCAAGAAATCTGGTCATGTTACAACTAACTGTTGGTTCCTTAAAGCTAAGAAAGAAAAAGAAAAGGATACCAAACCAAATGCCTTTGTGAAAACAAGGTTAGAAACCCCTGTAGTAGATAACCAATCTGCTAAATTGCCTGCTTCTTGTGGGGCTAAAAAGCCTAATACAGCTGACTTTGTGAGGGAGGAATTTCTTCCATTTGTGCCAGAGGGATTTGTGGCTCTGAATGAGCATACTACTCCTGTCCCCATATATATCCTAAGGGATACCGGAGCTTCTCAGTCACTTTTGTTGATGGACTCCTTGGAGTTACGTGATGAGACCGCTTCAGGGGATTTCATACTTGTACAAGGTATTGAAGGGAGGACTGTATCTGTACCCCTGCGCTCTATATTCTTGAAGTCAGATTTAGTTACAGGACAGGTAAAGGTGGGACTTATGTCAAGTCTACCTATAAAGGGTGTTTCTCTGTTGCTAGGCAATGACCTGGCTGGGGGCAAAGTAGTTCCCCCTGTACATCTTACTTCACAGCCGAGCACTGAAAATGGGGATGAGGACCCATCTCTGTATCCTTCTTGCGCAGTGACTCGTGCTATGGCCAAGAAGGCTAAAGAAGAAGATGATGTGGTGCCGTCCAGTACATTGAATAGTCAGGACTCAGGTGGTTCGCCTCATGACTCTGATTGGCCTACTATGGTTTCTCCGTTTGAGGACTTATCAGATACTTTTATCAGTTCTCTATTCAGCCAGCCGGATGGGTCTGGTGATTCTGATGTGTCTGGAGACTTGTCTCTGTCCAGAGAGCGGTTGATTGAGGAGCAAACTAATGATCCTGAAATTTGTGTACTAAAGAGGAGAGCCATTCCTGATAAAGAAATAAACGCAGTTCCAGTTGGGTATTATCTCAAGGATGGTGTGTTGATGCGGAAGTGGCGCCCTCCTGATATCCCTGCCAATGCAGATTGGGCAGTGGTCAGGCAAATTGTTGTTCCGAAGGTCTATAGGAATGAGATCTTAACAATGGCTCATAGTTTACCTTTAGGAGGTCATCTTGGTGTTAACAAGACTGTTGATAAGATCATGAAACACTTCTTTTGGCCTGGGCTTCGGAAAGACGTTTCCAACTTTTGCAAAACCTGTCACACTTGTCAGGTAGTTGGAAAACACCAGTTAGACCCACTTGTAGCTCCATTGCAGCCTATCCCAGCATTTGGGGAGCCATTCTCTAGGGTCATTGTTGATTGCGTTGGTCCATTACCCAAGACTAGATCTGGAAATCAGTACTTGTTGACAATCATGTGTGCATCTACCAGATTCCCCGAAGCCATACCTCTACGTAACATCAAGGCAACTGCAATCTCGAAGGCTTTGATAAAGTTCTTCACGTTGTTTGGCCTTCCCAGGGAAATTCAGTCAGACCAGGGTCGCAATTTCACTTCAGGATTGTTTCAGCAGGTTGTGTATGAACTAGGTGCAAAGCAGATTCTTTCTAGTGCCTATCATCCAGAAAGTCAGGGTGCCTTAGAGCGGTTTCATTCCACTCTCAAGACGATGATGAGGACTTATTGTTATGACCATGAGAAAGACTGGGATGAAGGGGTTCATTTGCTGTTGTTTGCAGCTAGAGAAGCAGTGCAGGAGTCTACTGGATTCAGTCCATTTGAGCTGGTGTTTGGTCATGAAGTGAGAGGACCTTTGCTATTATTGAGTGAACAATGGCAAGAGAAAGAGCCGCATATCAGTCTGTTAGACTATGTTAGCAAGTTCAAGGAAAGATTGCGTGCAGCTTGTGACCTTGCCAAAGAGAACTTGAAATCAAGTCAGGGAAAAATGAAAACTTGGTATGATCATAAGGCTAGAAGCCGTGAGTTTAAACCAGGAGAAAAGGTCCTTGTGTTGTTTCCCTTGCAGTCCAATCCATTGCAGGCTAGATTTCATGGTCCTTATGAAATTCTGATAAAACTCAATGATCTCAATTACATTGTGAAGACTCCAGATAGGAGAAAACCAAAACAATTGTGTCATATTAACATGCTAAAGCCTTATCATGACAGAAATGCTAGGGTTGCAGCTGTCATTTCAGATTCTCCAATGGTCGAAATGTGTGAAGATGAGGGGGAGTTTCAAGATGATGAACCAAGAATTAAAGCTGAAGTTCTTTCATGTAAATTGTCAAACACTGAAGTGTTGCAAAATCTTGATGTAAAACTCCAGCACTTAGAACCCTCACAGAGAGATCAGTTTGAAAGGTTGATCAAGAAATATGAGGATTTGTTTCCTGATGTTCCAAAGAGAGTTACTATAGCCTCTCATGATGTAGATGTTTGTGATGCCAAACCAATAAAACAGCATCCATACCGGATGAATCCTGAAAAGAGAAAGATTGCTGAGAAAGAGGTTGAGTACATGTTAAAACATGATATTATCAGACCCTCCAACTCCGATTGGAGTTCACCCTGTGTGCTAGTTCCAAAACCTGATGGAAGTACTAGATTCTGTACAGATTATCGCAAAGTCAATGCTGTAACTAGAACTGATGTGTTTCCAATACCTAGGATTGATGATTGTATTGATAGTGTAGGGCAAGCAAAGTTTCTGACCAAGATTGATTTATTGAAGGGTTATTGGTGTGTGCCTTTAACTGAGAGGGCCAAGAGCATCTCTGCTTTTGCCACACCATCTGGATTGTACCAGTATGAAGTCCTACCCTTTGGCATGAAAAATGCCCCAGCCACGTTCTAAAGGATGATACAGTCTACAATCGCCGGATTGCCACACACGGGTGCCTACATCGACGACCTGATCACGTGGAATGACTCCTGGGAAGAACATCTAAAAGATGTAGAGACATTGTTCCAACGCCTGACCCAGGCTAACCTGACTGTTAACCTGAGCAAGAGTGACTTTGGTTGTGCTACTGTCACCTATCTTGGCTACGTCATAGGCCAGGGTAAGGTGGCACCCATAAATGCTAAAGTCCAAGCCATCATGGACTTTCCAGTTCCTGACAACAAAAAAGCTTTGCGCCGCTTCCTTGGAATGATCGGGTACTACCGCAAGTTCTGCAAGAACTTTGCTGAGATTGCTCTCAGTCTAACTAACCAACTGAAGAAAGGCGTAAAGTTCACCTGGGATGATGCATGCCAGAGAGCCTTCGATCGCCTGAAGTCTCTGCTGTGTCACTTCCCCGTGCTCAAATCTCCTGACTTCAACAAACCGTTCTCCATCGCGGTCAATGCTCGCGACCAAGCTTGTGGATCTGTGCTCCTACAGAGAAGTGACTCTGATGACATTGAACATCCCGTGGCATACTTCTCCAGGAAGTTCAATCGCCAACAAAGGAACTATTCCACAATAGAGAAGGAACTGTTGGCTCTGGACCTTTCTTTACAACACTTTGAGGTTTATGTTTGTACAGGACAAAAGCCAATGATTGTGTACACTGACCACAATCCGTTAATGTTTTTGAGTAAGATGAAAAACAAGAATCGGAGATTGTTGAATTGGAGTTTGATTTTACAGGAGTTTGACTTGGAAATTAAGCATGTGAAGGGTACAGACAATGTAATTGCTGATTGCTTATCCCGTGTTTAAATGTGTATATATATATCATGTGTTTGAATATTGTATGATATGTATATATAGACAAGTGTTCACTTAACCATTTTGTATTGAAAAGAAAAATTTTGCCTTTATGAGTCAAAACTTTTCCCTTTTGGAATGGAGGTGTAATGTGAATATAGGCCACTAGATGGCAGTATTTACCTTTTTTTTGTTAAGCTCAGACTGGAGTCATGTTTAGACATGTCCTGGACATGTCTGGGGCAAGTCTCAGAAAGTAAAAAAAAAAAGAGGTCTAAATGTGGGTGGGGTCTGCAAAAGAGTATATAAGGAAAAGAATTGAGACAGTAAAGTGGTAGGAGAAATTGCAAGAAGATGACCAGACCTGCCATTCTGTTCAAGACCTGTGACGTTTCTTTTGTGGATGTCTTTGCCTGTGTTTGAGCATTTTCGTTAGCCAGGACATCACCAAGCCACCCCACAAAAAGGGACTGTAAATAGTTCTTTTTTTTTTCTATTCAATCTTGGTCAGTTTAGTTATTGTCTTTGTTAGAAATTAAATGTGTTTAAGTTTTTAAAACTGTGTCTGTCATCCCTTGCTGTTGCTGTTGCTGTTGTGTTGTTTTAAATGTAATAACAAATTGGGGCCATAACAAATGTGTAACATGATTGGCTATAAAAGGGATGTCTAAAGCTGCGTTCACACATATCACTACTCGCCCATCTCTGAGCGATAACCGCCAATGGAATGTGAACGTGTTCCAGCAGAATGTGGCGAGGACAGGCGTGTCGAGGACTAGCGATGCGAAGTGGGCGGGTACGGAAATAAAATAGTTTTTACTGTCAGCGATGCGAGTGAAGCGAGTTACCAATGGGAATGTAGGATAGAGATGATTGACTGTTGATGTGAAGAGACAGTTCCACAGAGAGCTGCCGTTTGAACACCGCAACGCACAAGAATTTTGATTCCTGCATCATGTCTGACGAGAAGCTAATAATAGCGATCTCAAACCAGCCGAATCTCTATGATACCACCCTCAAAAATTATAAAAATAAAAACCGAAAGCATGACGCATGGAACAGAGTGTCTGCCATCATCTGCCTTCCAGGTGAGAGCATGTATTGAATTTTTCTCTTTAGCCGAATATGCTTTTGGAAGCAAACTGTCAGCCAACTGTGGACATCAAACTATGCCTTAGCTGACAATAGAAAACAGAAAAGGCAATCTATGAGTGGTACTATTTATGGGTTTATTTTATGAATTTAGATAAGTGAATCTTAACAAAGGCAGATAATGTTGTGCATGCACCCGCTGGTATGTTACTACAGCCACTACTTGTTTCCCTCGGACACTTTTGCAGTGGGAAGTAAACCATTGGGAAGCCATGGAACAGACGCTGACGGCATAGAATTTTTCTGCAGGCGAGTACAATTTCAGCGAGTAGCGAGGGGTGATGGATGAGCAGCGATATGTGTGAATGAGGCTTTAGTGAGGCTGAGTCTCTCAGAAGTGAAGATGGCCAGAGGCTCTCCAACCTGTGACGGCTAGCGTAAATGAATTGTGGAATACTTTAAAAACAATGTTCCTCAACGTCAAATTGCAAAGACTTTGAAGGTCTCATCATCAACAGTGCATAACATCATCAAAAGATTCAGAGAAACTACAAAAATCTCTGTGCGTAAGGGACAAGGCCGAAGACCTTCCCTGAATGCCTGTGATCTTTGGGCCCTCAGACGCCACAGCCTCACTCACCGGCATGATTCTGTCATTGACATTACTAAATGGGCCAAGGAATACTTCAACATACTACTGTCTTTAAATATAGTCCGCCGTGCCATCCACAGATGCCACCTAAAACTCTATCATGCAAAAAGGAAGCCATTGTTGAGCATGACCTAGAAGCACCACCGTGTTCGTGGGCCAAGGTTCATTTAAAATGGACTGTAGCAAAGTGGCAAAGTTTCCTGTGGTCAGAAGAGTTCAAATATGACATTCTTGCTGGAAATCATAGGAATCGTGTCCTCTGGGCTATGGAGCAGAAAGACCACCCCTCATGTTAACAGTGTTCAGTTCAAAAGCCAGCATCTCTGATGGTATGGGGATGCATTAGTGCATTTGGTGTGGGACACTTGCATGTTTTAAACATAACACATTGCTGAATACCCCTCAGCCTGTGCACATCTACAGGTCACAGAGAGTTTCCATACCACAATTGTACTGGGTCGGACAAGAATTCCATAGTGAAGGTCACAGCGCAAAGGTCAAAGGTCAAATCCAGCCAAAACCCTGGCAATGCACATCTGTGGGTCACAGTGAGTTACAATACCCAATTTGGTGAAGCTATGTTCAATAGTTACTGAGTGCTGACCTGGACAAAGTCATGGACAGACGACAGACAGACAGACACGCAGGTGACTACAATACTCCTCTGGCCAAAGTAATGGGTAAGAAGCACCATGAATGTTGAAAGGTATATAAAGGTTGTAGACCAACGTATGCCTCCCTCCAGAGGACATCTATTCCAAGAAAGGCCTTGTGTATTTCAGAAGGACAATGAGAAACCAAATACTGCAGCTATTACAACAGCATGGCTTCATAGTAGAAGAGTCAGTGTGCTGAACTGGCCTGCCTGCAGTCCTGATCTTTAACTGATTGAGAGCATTTGGTGCATAATTAAACGAAAAGTCCGTCAATGGAGACCCAAAACTCTCCAACAGTTGGAAGCCTGTATTAAAGGTTGTATCAGCGATTCTGAGCCAAAACATAATTTGTCACATACAGGAGATTTTTCCTCACAAACTGTTAGTAGCTCCTCTTCTCTCCCTTCGGTTTTATTGCATTGAACAGGTCTCATTACCTCGCAGAGGGGGCGCCCATGATAAACTTTTGAAGCCGCGGGAGGCGTACTGGATTTTTACCCTTCAAACTTCTGTCTCCCAAAGGACTTAATGATGAATTATTATTTAATGTATTTTTGTAATGCTTTGTGTGCTATTGTTCTGATGCCGGTCTGTCTCCTGCCCCAAAAAATTGATTGTAATTGACCTTTTTTTTTGCTCATATTTGTGTAATCAAACTATAGATGAGCTTTTATGACATGTGCAACTGTGATATATGAGCGATGTGATGGGGATCCTCTGAGAATAATCCCCTATAAATAACTGGGGGAGATGGTGATTTTTTTCTGGTTTTTATGCATGTTTTTGGGTGTTTTTCAGGAAATAATGGGTGGCCCGTCATTCCTTAAAACTATGGGATTAATTAGCGCGTATACATACGGGTCACTGGACGAGACTCTTCACCACATCCTATTTAAGATGGCTTCTTTTTATGTGGTTTGTATTTGTCAGATGAAGGTTTAAGTACCGAAACGTCACAATAAAACTTTTGCTATTTGCAAGTTAGACAGTGTACGGGACTATCATGTCCATGGTATCATTTGGCTGTGTGTGAATGTTTGGTGGTGGTCGGAGGGGCCGTAGGCGCATACTGGCAGCCACGCTTCCATCAGTCTGCCCCAGGGCAGCTGTGGCTACAAAAACGTAGTTTACCACCATCAGAGTGTGAATGAATAATGCCTCCATTGTAAAGCATCTTTGAGTGTCCAAAAAAGCGCTATATAAAATTGATGCATTATTATTATTATTATTATCATTTGTTTTCCTGTGAATAAAATTGTAAAATTTCTCTGTTTCAACATTTGCTATGTTATCTCTGTTCTGTCTTGAATAAAATACTGGCTGATGTGATTTGAAAGTTATTGCGTTTTGATTATATTCACAATTTACACTTTGTACCAACTATTTCGGAATTGGGGTTGTAAAAAACTTAAATCATCCAACAGTTTGCTTGTTATGTGGTTCTATTTTATCAAATTCTTTTCGATTTGGGTTTATTTGTACTATCCCCCCAGCTGTTTAGACTTTTGCCTCATCTCTGAGGATTATCCTTGACTTCATGATGACTCTTCATCAAAAATAAAGCTGGATTCCGAGGGAGGGGTGTGTGTGTGTGCATGTGTGTGTGTGTGTGTGTGTGTGTGTGCGTGTGTGTGTGTGTGCGTGTGTGTGTGTATGTGTGTGTGTGTGTGTGTGTGTGAGTGTGTGCGCGCGCATGCGCGCGTGTGTGTGTGTGTGTGTGTGTGTGTGTGTGCGGCAGGAGTGAAAAAAATACATTCATATACATTCACGATGTACAGTGGTATTCTCATGCACACCTGCAATATCCTCTGCTCCACCTGACTAAAGTTCTCCCCTCAGATGAACTTTAGTCCCAAATAAAACATCATAATAACCTCTCTCTCTCTCTCTCTCTCTCTCTCAATGCCCTCCGCCCAACAAAACCAGCAATCACCCCCGCCCCCCAGTCTTGGCTCAAATGTCTGATCTTGGCTCTGGTGAAGGCAGACTACAAATGCAGAAAGTTCTTTTTTTCTCCAGGGCTGTAATTCATGTCCTGTTCCTTATGTAGGAAGAAAATCTGCCCAGATGTGTGAAGACTAGAGAAATCCAACACAAGCACTCGATGATGCATTAGTCAAGAAAATGGCTCTTCCTGTTAAGGCTCAGTTCCAGTGTGTGGACGGGCTCCATGGTCTGGTATCTGTTAAGGCTCTGTTCCAGTGTGTGGATGGGCCCCATAGTCTGGTATCTGTTAAGGCTCTGTTCCAGTGTGTGGATGGGCCCCATGGTCTGGTATCTGTTAAGGCTCTGTTCCAGTGTGTGGATGGGCCCCATGGTCTGGTGTCTGTTAAAGTTCTGTTCCAGTGTGTGGATGGGCCCCATGGTCTGGTATCTGTTAAGGCTCTGTTCCAGTGTGTGGATGGGCCCCATGGTCTGGTATCTGTTAAAGTTCTGTTCCAGTGTGTGGATGGGCCCCATGGTCTGGTATCTGTTAAGCAGAGCTTGGAATTGCGACCGTTTTGGTCGCATATGCGACCAAAATTAACACTATGCGACCTTTGAATTAAAATAGTCGTACCTGTGCGACTGCTTTCCCACCAATTATACGCCTCTTTTCAGGTACATTTGGTAGTAAGAAGACATGCCAACCGCTGCTGCAGCTTAAATAGAGATGGGCGTATGTCTTGGAACAGTCAGTGCATGAATCTAATGGACATATCACAGCTGGGCGCACCGGTATAAGAATGGAGCCCATCTAGTCTGCTTTCTTGCCCTGACAGTGACCATTCTGACTAATCAAAGGGGAGCTTGACGTCCTAAACCTCAGTACTGATTCTAGAATGGTTAATATTAGCCGTCAATCACTCCATTTCGCGGTACTGAGATTTGCTATTGTAACTATACATATTTAGATGTAAAATGAAACAAAGAGCAATGGAAGACTTTTTTTGGTACCGTTAATGGTCATAAAAGTCGAGTCGGTTGTTGGGAAACAGAATTTTTGGGTATTGGCAATATGAGGTGGGCCAGACTGTTTGATCAATGGGTAACGAATGTGTATTAGGAGATAAAGAGAAGCCGTCAGGTCCGGCAGGACATATCGCCTATTTGCGACTTCCAGCTTGAATCTCTGTTTGTCTTCAGTTCCGACAGGACAATAGGCACTAGCACCTCTCAGTTGGGTGGTTCAGGAGAGGCCCAATTGTAGAGTATTGCTTTTTATCAATGTGTAAACCCTGGATCCAATCAGCAACAACTTCTGATAACATTAATGAAATCATATGCAAATGTCTGTACTTAAACATGTATAAAGTTTCTTACAAAATGAAGGAATTTTAGAACTTTCCATCACGCTGTTGTTCTAACGGCCGGCTGTGTAATAAACTCTTTCCTGCTTTTTGACACGAACAATCGGACCCTGCTTCTTCATCGGGACAACGTTCTTGGTTTTTTATTAATTTACCAACACGGTCATAAAAGTTACTGGAACTGAGAATCATGACGGTGAGTCGGATAAACTGGAAGGAAAATCGGTTTATTATTTTCGCAAAGAGATGCTTCGAAATTTTGAATGGCTGAGATTATAAGAAGGTGAAGTGCACCGTGTTCATTGTAAAGATAATGGCCCGAATCTCGCAGGTAACAGCACGTTATCTACTGAGTCCAAACACTTTAAAGTGAAAGTCCTTCCAAACACAGAGAACGCACAAAACAAAAAATACTGTGACAAATGTGCGTCAACAAGTAGATCCGGCAATCTAACCCTCGCGTTTACCATCACCTAATTTTAATTGTGTACCAACCGCAAAATATGTTTGATTAGTGGCTATTTTCACTTATTTTGTGCGCTATCCAAAAAACGCTTCTAGACAGGAGCTGACATGGGCACTCACTTGATGGACGCTCAGAGCACTGAGACATGCACCACTATTATCTACAGAGTCACACCCATCTGTGTGAAATAAGTACTGAGTCCCCTTCCACAGAAGAGAGCGGTGACAGGAGGGGCAGAGGAGGAGCTGATTATCAGGCTGGCACAGAAATTTAAAAAACAAAAACCAAGTAGCAATAGCAGGTTGGCTATAAACTGGACCTACGATTCATGACTCTCACTTTGTGTGCGGTCATTTTGCTGAAAAATAAAGAAGTCGTCATATTTGTGTAGTTTTAATGCCCTGTTCCAGTATGTGGATGGGCTTATGGTCTGGCTTGTCTTTAGCTGCCTCCAGTGTATGAATCGGCCCCATGATTGACTGTATAAGCAACCAACAAATGGCCTGAGCATTGATCAGGGCCTGAATGGATCTTATTCTGTCAGTTGTCTCACTGGACACACTTGTGGGTCGATAAGTCCATCTTTTGCCAGCGCATGCAGAATCCCTGTCAGACTCATGTCTCCAGGAGCCCAATTTTTATTTGCTGGTCTGATACAAGGCAGCAGCTGACATCACATGGCACACAGCAGAGCACCCGATTCGCTGTTTCCCCTCAAATTGACTATTTCTATATTCACTGATCAGTGTGAAATGATTTGTAAATAATGACAAAAATGTCTGGTTTTCCACTCAAAGTCCTCAGAATTACGGTTATAAAAAACTAGTTTGCATTAAAACAACCAGAATCAGTCAGGAAGCTGCCATGACAATCAGAATTTTCAGAAATAAAAAAGATAATCTTAATGGCTCTTTTGAAGTAACTGTTATACAACCCCAATTCCGAAATAGTCGGGACAAAGTGCAAATTGTGAATAAAATCAAAATGCAATGACTTTCAGATCACTTGAGCCAATATATTATTTATAATAGAACATAGATAACATTTCAAATGTTGAAAATGAGACATCTTACACCATGGCCCCTGTCCCAACTTTTTTGAGATCTGTAGCAGCCATAAAATTTGAAACGAGCTCATTTTGTGGATAAAATAGTAAAATTTCTCAGTTTCAACATTTGCAATGTTATCTCTGTTTTATTGTGAATAAAATACTGGCTGGTATGATTTGAAAGTCATTGCATTTTTGAAAGTCATTGATTTTATTCACAATTTACATTTTGTCCAAACTATTTTGGAATTAGGGTTGTAACAGCATTTTCCGTCATGGCGCAGTAAATCCAAAGTGTCTATGTTTTGAGTGTGTAGGTAAAGGAAGAGAATCCGTAAATGTTTGTATCTTCAGCTAAACAGCTGGATCGTGAAGAAGTCATGACCTCCACGTTTCACATCAGGCCCAGAGTAAACATGTCAACTGAGGCAATAAACCCATTTATATATGAAAAGGCCAATGATATCACCTGCATATATAAGCCCTGCTGAAGATTCCAGAATAAACTTGCCATTCACAATTTGAGCCTCCTCTCCTCAGCAAGTCCAACAGTTAGGCCATTAGCTTACTGTAAACAGTTTTAACCAGCTAACGAACAAACGCCCAGCAATGACCAGCATTAGACCAGCAATGACAAACTAAAGATCAGCAATGACCAGCTAAAGACCAGGTATGATCAGCAAGAACTGGACGCAGCTCAAAATATCTTAGGCCACAGTAGGGATGTTTGCCTGGTTAACACACCGTTGAAAAGCTACAATCATTTGTATCCGGAGTGTAGAGCAGAAACACATCTAAAATATGCGAAGCCATGGCTCTCAAGGAGCTGTGTTCCCTACCCCTGTTATAGCCCCTCTTATTTAGTCTTATTTGGATTTTCAATGTGGGAATATTCAGTGAGTAATGAAGAGTATGCCCACCCTGTGTTTTCAATCCATCTTGAAATGCTGACATACAAGTTCTGAATTATGTGCAGTGAGTAATAACTTTGAACTCTTCAAAGAGGGAAAGCCCACTTTGAGGAACAAAGGTTCAAAACTTCCCATAAAGTTCTAATAATGTTTAGGTCTGGTAATTGTGGAGGCCACAGACGGAACTTGACTTCACCCTAATCTCCAAAAAACCACCCCTGAATGTATTTATTCAAGGGCACAGTGGATGTGATCATCTTAGAATATGGAGCTGTAATTTGGGAACAAGGCTTTCATAATGGTGTCCTGTCATGTAAAATGGCTTGCCTGGCTGCTCTGTTACCATGCTTAGCAATCATCAAACCAAGTGACTCCAATGAGATGGCTGCCCAAGCTAGACTTGTGCAATTCACTTGCACATATAACAATTGTTGTGTTCCTTTAGCTGTCTTTGTACAAAGATCCAGGTTATAGCGCAAAAGATGACTCATCAAGTTATTGAATTCTTTTGATTGCTTGGGGGTACATGCTCATTTTCCTGATACCAGCTTTTCTGGCTTCATGTATTGGGCTTAAACGAAACATGTCGGTGCCAGGGTAATACCTGCTTTGTGGATCTAACAACAAGAAGGTTGTTCTTGAGATTGAGTCGTGGTGATTATTGTTGATTCAAGTCTGAGTTTTTTTTTTTTTCATTTGAGCTTTTAGATTCTGATTTGATTTTTTAAAGTGTTCCTCGAATCGCTTAATGTGACTCACATGAGTAGCTGCCTTTGTCATTTTCATTTAGTTAATTTGTCTGTTTCTTTTTGTTGTTATGTGTTTGTTAGTCTGTCCAACCCCTGTATTTTAGCTTGCTTAAACGGATATGAAAGAAATGTCAGAAATGCTTGGATTATTTCCTTGGATGCTGCATAAGCCATGATTTTACAATTACAAAGGTCATAAATCAAGTGACTGATTTGTCACAGTTAGGTCAAAGTGCTTAGTTAGCAAGAATTTTCTGCATTATGTCTTGGACTATTTCAGACTCGCTGACTGCACATCTTCTCTTCATTTTGTATCTCTCATTGAGCACAAAGCTGCAGCAAAGCCATCTGTTTATCACGTTGGAAAAACCAATGGCAAAAGGCAACTGAGCAAATTCCAAAATGGCTGTCGCAGCTGCCAGCAGTGTCCCTTCTACAGACACTAGCACTTACCATAATCCTAGAAAAGAGTCGTATCCTGGACAAAATCTCACCTGCATTTACCCCATCAACACCCAAACTTCAACGGATCTCAGTTTTTTTATAACCCAAATAGCACGCTACTCCATGTCAGTTGAGCGTCAATTCTGTCGGACTTTGCGCCAGAATTTGAGTCGCTTACGATATTGGAGTTCCCACTGCATGTGTCCTGCCAGTGTGGTTTGACTGCGTCGTTTGTTCACAAGCCTGAACAGAAAGGGGTAAAGCTGATGAGATTAAGTGCTCAAGATATTTTGCTTATTGTGGAACCCAAACTCAGAAAAAGTCTGTAAATAATATTTTGTTTGAGGCAAGAGTTATACCCACGCAAGGCAAATAAACAGGCTTGGCTTTAATTAGAATAAGATGACAGAGAGCACTGTTGCACACATATGTTTCACATCGTCTGACTTTCTGGGTTAAATGCGCATGTTGTTTCAATAAACATGTTGCCGGAGGTGGAAAATGTGAAGTTCACACAATGTTTGCTGCAGTTTGTCTTACTGAAAAGCAGCTTCAAAGCAGTTTTTAAATAGTTAATGCCCTCATCTTTATCGGAAGAACTCAAGTCTTTTAATGCAGGAGGTGTGAAATGGGGTGTGCATGCACATGGTGGTCAGGTTTCACTAGTCTTATTAACCTTAAGATTAATCTTCCATTTTACTGCAAAAGCAGAAGGCCCCCACAAAGATGAGCTCTTGGGGCCTAAGAATACTGGCCAATTCAAATATTAGCCAAGGAAACTGCTTTTACAACAATGGTGTTTGGCAAATTATAAACATCCGAGAAGTTCATATCCATGCTGAGCTTGTTATTTTAAACAACATTCTACGGATCTCTGTGATTATTTCATCATATGGAAAGCAACGCTCGGTGAAACTTTGGGATGGGATTATACGCGGGTAATTTTAACCTTTTGAAGAGTTGATGTTTGAATTTTTTTCACTGTTTTGCTTTCAATTACCGGGAGGTACATCTGTCTTGGAGTCGGGGGAACTCAGGACTCATTCTCAGACAATAAAAGTTTATTACAACTGTGGTCAGGCAGACAAAGGTCAGTACTGGGAAGGCAGAATGCAGAACAGAATCGTAATCCAAAACTCATGGTCAAAGTACAGGCAAAAAAGCTCTTGATCAGATGGGTACAGTACTCAATACAGGACAGTTTTTAAAAAATAGGAACTAGGGCATAAACGAGGTCCAAAATGGACATGCAGGCAGGCAGCAACAGGCTCATGCCACGCTGGAACACAAGCAACAAAGACAAACTGGCGCCGACACACAGAAGGACAGGAGCTCAAAAGAACAGAAACAGCAATTAACGTGGGAAACATATGTGGAAAAGGCGTGAGAAATGAACACGGGGACCGTGGAAGTAAACAAGACTATAACAGAATAATTTAAATCTGTTATCCAAAGAAAAATGAAACGGCCAAAATAAGGGGAAAACAAATTATCTGCATTGGCAGGCATAACACACGGAAAGGACAAGTGAACAGAAGCACATGGATGCAGGAAACGAAGATGAGTTCAGAGTAGAACACTAAAACAAGGTAAAATGAGTGAAAACAAACAATAACATGAAAAAAATACAAAGCGGTTTACTGTATCCTCACACTGAGAATGTCCTGTTCACTATATTCTAGTTACATGGCAGTGATTTTACTGGAGCTAGGAGCCTTCCTCTGTGGGTAATCAAAATAACAAATACTGTGTGTTCATGAAACACCATCTCAGACATTAAATGGTCTAACATGTGCACATTCTTCAAAAATTAACTGTATCTTGGGGCTGTTTGTGTATTAGGCTATATATAGACAGCCTTTAACTGTACTAAACCACATTTGTACACTTGCAGAGAACCCTAAGTGCTCCTAAACCACATAAATTCCTCTGGTCTGAGTAATAAAAAAGCCCAAATACACCACAATGAATTCTTGTCTCAGCCAATCTTCATCCGTGATTGGAGCGCTCTGATAGCTACCAAGAGCTAAATATGTTCTGCATCTGACAGGAAATTTACTAAGAAAAAAAAAAAAACTATGTATTTTGATGATGTTTTGAGGGAGAGAACTTGCATGCGAACAAGAAAACAAAAACAAATATCCCCACTGGACCTTTGAGAAAAGTCAATCAATGAACTGATGGAACCTGTTAGGACTCGGCTCAAAAGCCGTGTTGTATGCAATCCAACCAAAAAGCAAAAGTCACAAGGGAGAGAGCTCCCAACATGAGAAATGGCTTTTTTTATTTGCACGGCAAACGAGACACAGGTGCTCTGTATTGTACCAATGAGCCCTGGCTCCGCCCACCAGGCATCTGCAAATTGTCCTCAAATTCAAGCAGAGTAGGGGCTGTAACAAACCCATGAACAAAGGCTTAACAAAGCGAAGGCCATTTTGCTGAATTAGATTATTGGGCTCGTCATTCCACATGACTGTATAGAGGAGCATGGGGAGTAAAAGAGAGGTATGTGACAATGGTTGTATTTTAACTGCCGACTTGATTGGCTGGCAATGAACGTGAGGACAGCGTCACCGTGATACCCAGTGGTTATTACACCGCCTCTGTTCCCACAGTTGCTGGCTTTTCCATTGTCTTCACTGTCAGTGTGACCCCCAAAAGAGCTCTCACACTGAGTCTTTCTCTCTCTCTCTCTTGCTCTCTCTTTCTCTCTCTCTCTCGCTCTCTCATTGCATGTGTCCCCACTGCATGTGGAGAGGCGCTCACCTTTCAGTACCAGCGCTGATTCATTAACAGTACCTTGGTATGTGCTCTCTCCCTATTGCCATGGCCAAGACAAATCTGACTCACCATTGGATCAAATGCTAAGCCGCGTTAAATACAAAAAAAAAGATATTGAGACATCAAAGCAATTTTGCCAGAAATGCACATATGTTTGGACCTGCGTAGGTTCAGGTCAGCCAGAGCTATGTGATGCGCATTGGGTGTGGCAGTTCACCCAAGATAAACGGGTGACCTATGACCCTCTCTTAACTCTCCCATTCCAGCACTGGTCATTATAAAATCTCATTGGGTACCGTTTCATAGACCTATGTATGAAAGCAAAAATGCCATGACTAATATTTTATTTCAAAAATGTCCCTATTAATGTCTTACTTATATCTGCCAAATGGCCCAAAAATGTCACAGTATGCTGTGAACTGAACACATGACCCCCCCCCCCCCCCCCCCAAAAAAAAAGAGAGTGGTCCAGTTTGTTTTTGTTACTTTTGATGTACTGCTGTGTGACAGAGAAGTCGCAATAGTTTGGTTTCTCATACCAACGAGATTGGCCATCTCATGCACCCAAGAATGAGCCAAAATAACTGAGAAAATACTCGAAGCGTATCGTTTCAGCATTCTTACTTTTATTTATTGAGCAGCGTATTTATCCGTGATGACATTTAAACCGAAGTTCTTGCAGCTGAGATGTCTTTGATACGCTTATTTTAGGGTAATTTAGGGAGGACATGAAAAGCTGGGCTGTCGCATGGTGTGACTCGCTGGTCCAGGATTCTCTGGGCCGCTGGGTAACTGGAGCCCTTGGAGAGGGTAATGCCCTGGAGCTGGGCCACTGATGAGACAGCTTATCGGCCCAGTTCAAGCTCTGTACGGAACAGGACCCCAGAGACACCGCGGAGGGGGCACTGGTCGCCGGAGCAGTCTCCGTGAGAAAAATGACCAAAGGAATGTTGTGCAGAGTCCGGAAGTCTGAGAGTGAGTGTGTGTGTATGTGTGTGTGATTGTAAGCTTGTGTACACTGTTCGCATATGTGGAATGTACTTACACTTCCGTTCAAAAGTTTGGGATCACTTGCAAATTTCTTTGTTTTCCAAAGGAAAATACTTTTTCATGCATTTCACAAACATTTTTTTCCCATTTCACAAACATGTTTATCCATTTCACAAATGATTAAAATTAATCAGATGATTTCAAAAGAATGATCTACAGTTTTTCATAGAGGCCTATTATCAGCAACTGTCAGTCCTCTACATCAATCTCCTGGTATAGCTGCTAATCCAAGTTCAGCATTTTATAAGGCTAATTGACTATTAGAAAACCCTTCTGCAAATGTGTTGCACAGCTGAATAAGGGAGCGCAAAAGGGAGCATGGCATTCTTGAGGTTGGTTTAGTACCTGAAGCATCAGCAGTTGTTTGTTTGTTTACAGGCTCAAAATGGCCAGAAAGAAAAAAACTTCCTTTAGAGACCCGTCAGTCTATTGTTGTGCTTAGAAAAGACGGCCACTCAATGCGAGAAATTGAAAACATAAAATCTCTTACCATGCTGTCAACTACTCCCTTCAGAGAGCAGCACAAACTGGCACTAACAAGGACAGAAAAAAGGAGTGGGAGGCCCGATGCACAACTGTGCAAGAAGGGGAGACGCGGTAGTGCAGTGGTCAAGTAGGCTTGACTTAAGATCGTATGTCAGCATGTTCTGTTCATTTGCTATATTTCCTATTCAGACTAATTTCATGTGTGTTTCCATAGAAAACAAGAAAATTTCCAAGTGATCCCAAACTTTTGAGCAGAAGTGTATGTGCTTCTATGTGCATGTGAATGTATGAGTGTATCTATGTGCATGGATGATTCCAGTGTTTAAGTATAAATACTTGTGTAGAGTGTATGAGGGTCTATAGAGTAAGTTTACATGGGCCATGTATGAGTGCCCATGAGCACATGTGGGTGTTTGAGTGCATGTGTGAAATATGGAAACAACAAACAACTCGCTAGCTAGCTACAGGCATTTCTAGGTATGATTAGTACACCAGTTATTGGGTGGCTGGCTTCAAATCATTGCTAGATCATGAGTAGGCCTAGATAACATTAGTTACCAGGCAAATAAATTATAATAATATTAACATTAACATTGATAAATTGTACAGTTTATTGTGTGGTCAAATAATAAATTGTAAATTGATTTATGAATTTTTCGACATTGTCAAGGTTCATAATAATATCAAAAGTGAATAGTATTATGAAATGTTATTGCCTTGTATTTTTATTAGGCGCTTAGCCAGCTAATCCTTAATGTGAGATTTTGGGGTTTTATTTTACATCAGGCTATTGAACTTACATAAGGCAGAGACGACAAATCAAGGACATGCACAATGGTTTTCCAAACACATAAACTGCTTTATATACAGTATTTTGCCAGTATACTGCTGTTAGAGAGAGAGAGAGAGGTAAGGAGAGCTTTGTAAAGACAGAGGGAGAATACAGAGTTCAGTCTGACACTAGAGCTACTAACTTTCTTCAGCGTGACCTGTTTCTATACCACACTCCATCTGAACTTCACCCCATCATAATACACCTATCTTTATAACACCACTGGGAGGTCAACCAGCCAGGCTGTACCACACTCCCTCCTAACTGTACTTTGCTGTAATTTTAATCCTCGGATGCCGGAGTACAGTATATTACTGGAAGATACTGTGGGTTTGTATTGAGCTGAATAAAACCTGCACATACAGGGTGCCGTTGTGCCTCCAAACCTTATTCAGGGGCTACTGAAGGCAAGCTTGAGTTTTACAGTTTAGGTCATCACACCGGAATGAATGCACTCCCCTTATGGTAACTTGAAGTACTTTCCTGAAGACCATGCTGGAAGCATCCAAATGAGAAACTGTCGGCAACGTGGGATGCATTTTACGCGTCAAAAAGCGTGAAGAGTTTGAATGAGCTAGAAATAGGATCTGTCGAAGCTGTTGAAAGAAAGCAGGGGTTTCTGTGGGCATTTCTGTGACCACTTACTGACCTACATTACAGCAAGCTCTGTCCCCGTTTCTTCAGTTTATTGGTTTGCTTGGTACCTTGCCAAGAACATGAATTGTAGTTATTTGAACTTAGACCCAGTCAAGAAGCAGAACCAGAATGTTTGAACAGAAATGTAAGCGCTGCCAAGACCTCAGAACTGGGCTTTGGGCAAACTGCTCAGTTACAGCAGGCAAAGGTAAAATGTTTTAAGGATGAGCATATAGCCAGCATTGCAAGTTTACTGCAGAGCATCAATCAACTGCTTTTTGAGCATGTGCGACAGAGTGAGTGTGTGAGAGGTGGAGTATTGAAGTGTGTTTGTGTGCGTGCGTATGTGTATGTGTGTGTGTAAGTGCGAAGGAGAGAGTGTTTGTGAGAGAGTATGTACAGCTCTATATCGAAAAAAAGTTGGAACTCAGTGTAAAATGTAAATACAAACAATGCAGTGATTTACAAATTACATTAACTCTGTATTCAATTGAAAATAGAACTAGAATAGAATAGGCATATCAGCGGTTGAAACAGAGATTTTATAGTTATTTATATATAAGGTCATTTTTAATTTGATGCCTGGAACACTTCTAAAAATGGTTGGAATGAGGGCATCTGTACCCCTGTGTTGCAATGCCTCTCATTTTAGCAACAGTCTGTGTTTGGGAACTGAGGAGAGCAACTGCGGTACTACTGAAAGCAAATGCTTTTCTATTCTTGCTAGATGTCAGATTTAAGCCGCTCAACACTTTGTCAAACATTTCAGTTGCTGACAGGTCTGGACTACAAGCAGGCCAGTTCAGCACCCATCAGGCACAATGCTACACCGGGGCTAGGTGGTGCTATAGCCCCGTCACAAATCTACAGAGCCCCACTTAAGCCCCCTCAAGTATTTTTTAATTAATTAGTTAATTGATTAGTTTAATTATTTGAAAAAAGGAATTTGTGAAAGGTAATTACTCGCCATTCTGTTCCCAGTCGGATTGCTGGCTGCCTGCTTGTGTCGCGCGGTTTGTGTATGTGTGTGATAGGGCGGAGGAGGCTACTCTCTGCGCTTGCACGACTCCTCAGGCTGCGAAATCTTTTTCTGCGGGTCAGCTGGTACCATTACGTACATCAGCCAATCACAGATTGGCTGTGGTACCATTGTACATGCCATCAGCCAATCACAGCTCAGCTGTACTCATTCATCGATGAGAATGGCAGTGCATTCGACCTTGCCACTGTCAGCTGAGTATTGCACGCAGCAAATTTGTAAATGGTCGTCTGACTAAACTATGTAAGTGCTCCACAATACGTGAAATTATAAGTAAACTGCAGCTGCAGAAGGCCAATATTCTATTTTGTATATTAATACCAATATTCATGCATGAAATCGGCGGTTGGTTCGAACGCAAGATTATTTATTTTCATTAGAGTACCATAGAAATGAGATAAGCTGCGGTTGTTATTGATTTATAGTCCGTTTTCTTTGAGGTTCCGATAATTGGCCAGCTGTTAGCAGAATAGTATTTTGTCGATTGCAGCAAATGTTCAAATGCTGATTCAGAATATAACTGTTAACGCCTCCTCAATGTACTCCAGCGACGACCATATGCTTATCAGCCCAATGCCTCAAATAGGAGTCTGTGATTTTTGGGCTAATAACATTGAACATCGTCCTGACTCTCAAGGTGCATTTCCATTTAATACCCTTATAAATACGCAAAATCTAAATAGCGAAATTTTTTTAAAAATGGTAATTGGAAACACAGTGATGTCACGAAATGTGCTCTCCGATCTGCAGTATTAGTCGCTGAAGCCAAGGCCGAATAATTACACTATTGGACTTCTGCAGCAGACCAACGAGTGTAACTAGTGTAATTTAGAGTATTGTGGAACACTTATATAGTTTTTGTCAGACGACCATTTACAGTTTTCCACAGACACAACTCAGCTGACAGTGACAAGGTCAAATGGTTTGCCATTCTCATCGATGGATGAGTAGGCCTATATTTTGAATGTTTTATGGTGTTATTAATTGTGGCTCAGATGGTGCTTTGCGGCGCTGAAGTCTTTCACCTTTGCGCGTAAAAGATGTTTTTGCCTTGTGGTCTTATGAAGTAGGCTTATAGCTATTTTGTTGAATACTCTTTGGGCAAATTTAATCAAAAATTACATTTACATTGAATGTACTGTAGGCACCATTATCTGCTTTTATTTGAAAAAACAAGAACTGTCTAATAAAATATAAAAAATAACTCTGAAGTCCCGAAAATCGACTGTTTTCTTAGCACCCCAAGTTTTGGTCAAGCCCTCCATTAGCCCCGGGAGAGGAAAAATCCTGGCGCCGTCCGTGGCACCCAAACTCTTTTATTACAGTGTCATGTTGTTGTGAATCATGCATAATCAGTTTTTTGGCCTTGTCTTGCTGAAATAAGCAAGGCCATCCCTGAAAAAGATTCCTGGATGGCAGTGTATGTTGCTCTTAAACCTGTTTGCTGTATATCATGCATTAAAGCTACAGTCCGTAACTTTGAGGAGAGCGAGGACTTCGCACAAAAATTTGAAAAAAAGCAACTCTCAGATCCCTCCCCCACCCTCTACACTGCACTCCTCAGACCCTCACGTAGAAAGCTACCGTGCACGCGAAGGCGCGCGAACTGTTATCCATGCAACTGCGGAGAGATTTTGCGCGTTCACATTATGAAAGCGGCCAAGTTGCCGAGGCGAGACATTATTGTTGCGAACAGTCAACATTGCTGGCCAACACATGGCGCGTTGTTAGACCTGAAAATTCCGGGGCTAATATCACTCCTTTTATTGAAGTCAAGTGTTTGCCACCAACATGGCAATATCCCCCGCCGCCTCAATTTTGTGTCTGTACAGACGGAGCCCAATGCTATATCCTCGCTGCGCGCTAATCGCGCAGCGAGGGATGATAATTAGTCCTGGCAGATTCTAGATGGTTTTCCTGCATTCACACGTTTTCAAATTCAAGAATAATCAAGTGGCAGTTGAAGACACGGCTTCTCTCCCCCATGCGATCTAAAAGCGACAAAATATTGGGCTATATTTAATACCGAAAAATAATTAGATTATAATTAGGTCTATCATAGGCGTGCACAGATAGACGCTAGGTGGTGATACAGCACTTGCCTCTTTGCCCTTTATCAATGAAAGTGCCCTTTTGAAACTTCGGTTTTTTTTTTTTACTTATTATTATTATTATTATTATTATTATTATTAACACTATAGTGGGGCCAATGTTGAAATGATCTTTTAGAAAAGCTGTCTGATTAAAAACTACTGAAAAAAATGCCCCGAAATGGGCCACCTCCTCACGAGCTTCCGACCTCTCTTCCTTTGTCACGTGAACACGCGCGCAGTGCATACAGTGCTCACAGAGATATAAGAAAACTAGAGTGGACGTGGGCTGGGCCAAAGCGCTGGCGGCAGAATAGCCGCCTCGGAAGTGACAGGATTGTCCACTCTAGTTTTCTTATATCTCTGTGGATGCGCTGCAGGAGCATATCAGCTGAGCGACTGGAAGCCACAGTCTTGTGCCCCGCCAGCCAGGTAACACACAGATCAAGTGAAATCATACAGCCCAACCTGTAATCATTTTGTTGTGCAGTAGCATGTCTCATACACAGTGATGGTCCGTCGGCAGAAACACAGGGCCAGCAATAACCTCACCTTTCACTTCTTAATGACAGACACCTCTCGCAGTTTACCTCCCCGATTAGCAACCGTTGCTCAGACTGATTGGAGGAACCGACGAGAATCTACCTTGTTTTTGAAAGCCTTGTTATACATTGCAGTACGAAATTATACGGCGTTTAACTTACTTCCGGACACCAATGGCTACGGAAAAAATATCAATAGCCTACGTCTTTATAATTTCCGAATTCGCGTAAATTAATTAGCACTTCTTAATCATTACGTGTCACGCATTGGTGGTGGCTATTCTGTTTATTAACTGTTTGATTGTTAATCAATCAAACCTGATCGCAAACAGTTTAAGAGCAATTATCCGGGAAAGGGTGATGTTACTGAAGGCCTTCCTGGCATCTGACGGTACGCCACTGCTCATACAGCACCAAACAACTGAGCATTTTTTAGCCGACTGGTCACCTGATTAGCTAGTTTAATGCTATATCCCAAATCAATGATAGATAACGTGAGGACGACCACCACAAACAATGTGTTAACCTGAACGTTTTCTTTTGTGTAGGTTTTGTTAGGCAACATAAATGAACACAGAAAGAAGAATCAGGCAGTTCCCCATTGCCTGAGAGAAATATCCCCATAAAGGCTACCCAAGTTCCTTCTTGTAATGAATGACAGTAGTCATGAATTGCATTGAACATGTGCGTGTAATGTTAATTTTATTTTTTTAATCTCACACTATAATAACATGTTCCACGAGTGCAAAAAAGTGCCCTCCCCTCCCCCCTGAGCACTTGCCCCCCATAATGTCTGTGCACGCCACTGAGGTCTATGCACCATCACTCGGCGATGGCATTTCATAAGTCTTCAGTGAATGAAGGTAATTTCGGCGACAAGTACATACACATGTTTTTGCAGCACGGTCGCTCAATCCGTAGTTAAAAAAAAAAAAATAGACAGCAGTCCGATTGGAAAATGTAAACGGACGAAACCACGTACTAGTCTGAAATGCCGTCGCCCAGTGCAGGTGCATAGACATAATTATAATTAAATTATTTTTCTGTCCCGAATGCAGCGCATTATTTTGTCGCTTTTAGATTGCATGGGGGAGAGAAGCCTTCTCTTCGATTGCCACTTGATGATTCGTGAATTGAAAAACTTGTTAATAACGGAAACCCATCTAGAATTAGCCAGAATTAATTATTTTCAAAATAAGGAGGAATATTAGCCCCGGATTTTTCAGGTCCAACAACACGCCTGCCAACAAAGGAGCAGAAATAAATCTTGTCCACATAAACAGTAATCTACAGCAGTATGTATTCATTAAAAACCCAGCACACACTTATTTCAGGAAATTACCCGTTTTTTGAGCACGGAAACTGTCGTGAATCCAGCTGAATGGCCAGTAAATCATGTATGTCAGCATTTAGCTGTGAGAGCACAGAAACGTTACACATATTTATAAGGACAACAACACAACTGATAAGACTGCCAGGTCACTTCATAAAGAGATTTTCTGCTGCTTTCTAAAAAAACAACGCCAGTAACGTTAGCCCTAGCTTCTGAAACAGGCTAACGTTAGTTCGACTGCAACATCACAGTAACATCACATGCACTGCGGGGTACTGTAACAATTACAAGACTCTGGCTATTCGAACAGCGACTGTGCTTGTAAGCGACGTTCACTCGCTTATTTGCAGAGCGAAAATGAATTGATGCTGGTAGGGCTGGGGTTAGTTTGGTGATCATGTCAGCGACGCCAACTCGCTTATTTGCAAAGCAAAAATGAACCAACAAATAGGCTATAGCAGGGGTTTACCTGTCAAGGAGAAAAGTTGCAAACTCCGTCAGTTTTTAATCCTTCCAGATCACGGAGTTCCTTCCACTTCTAAAAATCCACTACGATGTTCACTCTGGTTTTATCCTGGGTTTTGTTAAATTCTTTCTTTTGCGCTTTTTTTTTCTTCTGGCTTCTTTTTTTACTTGTCTTAGCCGTGTGTGCCATTT